>OU342578.1:27500-1277500 GCA_910589295.1 Noctua janthe
GCCATTGTGGTTTGTGTTAATCTTTTGTGTTTTCTTTTGTGTGTATCTGTTGTGTGTAATACTCGATGGCATGTCTAAATACTAATTTAGACATGCCATCGAGTATTTTAAAGATGATCTGATGAAGATACAACAATGTTGAATTGAGTACATTTGTCCATAGTCCCGTGGGCATTCTCCTTTGTTTTTCATAGTATGTTCATGTAAAACAAAGTTACTGCTGTAGTTTGATGAAAAACTCCCATATCCCAAGAACTAAACATCAAATCTTTTTTAAATTAATTTACGTTGAAAGATTTTTTCACGTTCTACAATTTTTTCAGAATTTCCTCCTCTTGCTTTAAAAATTAGAGGAGGGGAGCCCACATGTTACCACTTTGGAAGTTTCTACCTTCAATCGATTGATTGAATTTGAGAAAAAATGGTTTTAAGAACCTCAATGTCATTTTTAAAGAATTATCTATAGATACCCTGCAGGGATCCTGAATCTTTTATTTTTTATATTTGTATAAATAAATCATAAAGCGGTTTATAGAAAACATCTACCTACTAAGTTTCAACTGTGTAGCCTTAATAGTTTCGGAATAAAGTGACTGTGACATACACAGATTTGACGAATCTATAAGGGTTCCGTTTTGCCATTAGGATATGGAACCGTAAAAACTGCATAAGTAACTTTGTAATGCTATTTAAATAATATGCGATTACAAAGATACTATTCTACATGATAAGTACAGGGATCAGTATATTTTTTTACGATACGAACTAAGACACTGAATTAATGCTTTATTTTTTCTTCCTCAAATTGGTTAATTTGAGTAAGAAAACTGCTAGTCCTGATACTTTTATGAGAATTCTACGTTTCTTTATAATGTTTTTGTATGGTCATTTAATAATGTCACCTCTTAAAAATACCAATGTATAATTGGATGGATCCTTACAGAATGAAACTAGCACGAACTTGAAAGATTTCGTTTATTTTAAAATAATAAATATCTTGTAAGTAAACAATATTGTACAGCAGTAGTATAACTATACAATTACTTGTGAAATGTTAATGTTTAACGTGCGGCGGCTGCCGGCTGCCTGTCGGCGGTGAAGTGACCTTTATCCTGGAAATAAAATACAAATCTGTAAAGTTATGTTTGCCATATGATGATAAACTAGCACAAGGCCCTTCACACTCCCGGTTACGGGACTAGGGGGGCACACTACTTTTACGGCTTTAGAATCGGATGTCTCATCAACCATTGACTTAAGACAAAAAGTATTCGGTAGACATCCCACACAGTTATACAACATTAGTTTTATTATTTGAGAAACCTGAAACACGTGTCTAGTATTTTTATGTATAGAATCTATGTACAAAATTTCAAAACTGTATCATGAACAATCACAAAGCTATTAAGCTTGTTCTGTTACCTGGCTGTCCGCACAAAAGCGTGGTCACCACGCGGTGCCACCGCGCGCGAGCGTCCAGCGTCGTCTTGAGCTCATTGATAATAATAATTTGGCAGTAGGTACCTAAATGATTGCGATAGAGCCTTAGTGTCGCTCGGTGTCAAACTTGTAGCCTTTTTTAAATATTTTTTGGAAAAAATATAACATGGTTTAAAAATTATTGGAATCAATTCAGTTAATATTCTGAACAAACTATATTTAGGTTTCGCATATACTTAAAATAATGTTGTATACATAAAATAAGTACATTTTGATATAATTTTGACATAAGTGGGGAAACTTTGCTGATGCATACGAGGTGGAATTAACCGAAAATCAAGTTATAATGAGGGCGGCCGCGCCGAGAGTTAAGTGTCAAATTTCAAGAGCAAAGTTCGTCGGTTTTTTTGCAAACGAAAGCAAGCGAGAGGTTATAAAGAATTTTTGTCAGGAATTATCAGGAAACTATGATTTAATTTGCTTTTTTCCGCTCTTTGCTTTCGCCAGGTAAAAGAAGAAGCAAAGGTATGCTAAACAGCCTAATTTGAAAAATAGAAAATTTAAATATTTTTGAACAAATTAACATTTATTTGTGTTCTAACACAAATAAATGTTAATGTGAATTTGATTTTATGAACAAATTAACATTTATTTGTGTTAGAACACAAATAAATGTTAATTTGTTCATAAAAGTAAATATTTGTTTTAAATAATCATGTTTATCTATGATTTTCTATTTATAAACACAATTTAAATACTCAAAAAATATTTACGCCGTCAAGACGCATAATGCATAATCTCTTCGCCTAGATTAAAAAAAAAACCGACACCGCCGACTATAGTTACTGAACCTATTTAAACTTAGTATAAGTATAGTTATCTGTGGAAATTTTTATTTCCGTACGTATGCGGAAAAATATTAAAAATCCACGTGTGTGCACTACGATTAGGTTCAACATGCAAAGTATTTCACAGTAAACATTGCATGTTGATCGTAGTGCGTAATGTAAAAGTTTTCGAGAAAGTGCAATGAAAAAAAATTCTTATTTCTTCTGTTACATGTATGGAGAGCCGCCCCTATTTTTTTATTCGTTATTTCACATCACTTTTGTGTAGTGGTTCATAAAATACACCTGAAATTTGAAACACACATTTGAAATTTGGAGAACCTCCAAATTTCAAATGTGTGGTGCCAACAGTCTCTGAATAAAATGTCTGTGATATACGGACGGACAGACGGACAGGACGAATCAATAAGGGTTCCGTTTTTGCCATTTAGCAACGGAACTATAAAACACTACAGACGCCGCGATTAAGGTGGCTACTGGGCCCAAGGATAAGTCGTACTATAGATACGAAAGCAGAAGTTTAACATAGATAAGAGTGTTTAATGACTCTGAGATATAGGTAGATGTATGTGCATGTGCTGTACCGGAGCTGGTGGAGTCGGCGGCGATGGCGATGAGGTCGGCGAGCTGGTTGAGCGCGTTGATCTTGGTCTGCAGCCCCAGCTCAGCGAAGTCCGCCAGCACGTTGGTGCCGTTATTACTGATTATGAAACGATCAGTTAATACCTACAAAATACCTCTGGTGGTGTTGGTTCTGATAAAACAAACATGCTAATAACATTATGACGGTGACAGCGGTAATAATATTGGTAATGACGATCGATATTCACTACGTTTTTCGTGTGGCTATTTTTACGGAAAGAGTTGATTTAATAAAAAGTTTAACTTCTTTGGGCTTTGCAGTAACTTAACCGCGTTGTTTGCCCAACACGCTTCTCAAAGTAAATATGTTTGTGAAGGTGTTCATTAGAGACCTGATTTACAGATAATATGTCAGAGCAACGCAATGCTAGCATATTTTTCCGTAAGTTTTGGCAATACTTCATGCATTGCTCAGCAATATTAGCAGTGTAGCGCGGTCGACGGCCGCTCCTGATGCTCCGGGAAGTAGGTGTTGCTGTACAAAGCACTAAACATTATTGCAGTAACAGTATTGCTCGTCTAAGCGAGCAAGACACACATTAATTAGAATGAGACCACATCTAGCAGCACGGAATCGCATCTTTCCATGCTGCTATCCTTTTCTGTCGCTCAGAACTGTCATTTGCTAGAGCGAGAAACAGAGCGGGAGTGCTATTGCACGCGGCAGCATTGATGATATACAGGGGGAATTTTACAAGTGGGCGTGGATGACCAAACCCGAAACTTTGAGGAATAGCGAAAAATACTGAAAGGAGTGTTGGTATTGCCCCACGCATATATAATAGAGTACCAAATGTTATAAAAAACTTGACTGTATTAAAATTTCAAAGGGCGCTAAACAAAATTTAAATTTTGAAAAGCTATTACTTAATTTACAACTTTCTAAATGATGATTCACTGACTGAGTGATATACTTATTGTTACGCTGTACACCTACTGTTATTGTCTAATTTATAATATACCTACTGTTACTCTAATTAACTTATTGTTATTTTAGATGGCATGATGTTATTCCGCTTGCCATTATTGATAATATTTTTAATTTTAAATTACTTTGACCACGTTGACATTTTTTTATTTTTTATTGTATGTAATTCCAATGATATGCCACTTATTTTAAATTTATAATTGTAAACCCAACTATTTGCATACACATTTATTACGTTTTTTCATATTTTTATTAATTTCCTTGTTTGTTGAACCCGTAGCGCAGTCGATCTTCACAATAATTATGTTCTAATTTAAATTTTATTGCCTCTTCGCGGTTAAAGGTCACAGTAAAACATTCACACTGTATACATGCTTACACATAAATGCGGTTCCAGTGCTGCTAGACGAGGCAACCAACCCTTAGAGTATTTTTTGCAGAACAAGCAAAGGTAGCATGGCATGGTGACTCGTTAGTGTGTGACGAGTACGTACTTGGCGAGGAGCCTGAGCAGCAGCCCGAAGGTGGGCGCCGCCTCCGCCTCGCCGCACCACTGCGGACAAGCGACACGTTATCACGTGAGCACAGTATACCACACACACACACACTAGTGGACATTACCTTTTACACTTTGACCTCTGTTCCACTGTGTGGTAAAAGTTGTAAATTGATAGAAAGAAAATTCATCTGGTACAGCCACAGGACGTACTTACTAACAATAAACACCGGCCTATGAACGTAGCCACTTGCTACGTTCATAGGGACAGTAAGGGGAACTACCTTAACCGTTGCAGCTACACGAAAACAGCCTTAGGAGACTTATCCATAATTTTCCGTGAAATTTTATTCACAGATTTTCAATAAATGGTCATTTTACATAAAACATTTTTTTGATGGCATTCGATCCTGTTTCTAATACTGATTAAAAACTTCTACCTGACCAACCATGGTTGGAGTACTAAAAAGTCAGAAATCGCAAAAAACGTAAAGTTCCGTACCATTTGGCAACGGAATCGTATAAGGTGCATTTGCATTGTGGTATGAGGCGTCGAAGCTTGAGACTATACTGATATTCTTGTACAATACTTTAAGGTTTGGTACTGGACTATTTCAATTACACAATCAAAGCTCTCATAACATTATTGTAAAAAGCGTCAGGTGTCACTTACGAGCATCAGCAGCGCAGCCAGCAGCAACACGACACACGAGAAGCGAAACATGACGAGATTGATCGTACAGCGAGACAGGTCGTAGAGTGTGTCAGCGGAGCAGTTAGCACAGGTGGTGGACAAGTGCGCAGTGTCGGCGGCGGTAGTGGATATACCGCGCACGCATTACCATGTCAAAGCGGCGCGTGACACGACCCCTCGCACGCGGCGCATGCGGTCGAACAATTACCATGAATACGTTTATTGTGTATTCATTTCACTAACAAGGAAATAAACACTGACATGACGTCTGCATTGCTCACGATTTTGTATCTGATCTCCAACCCATTTTGACTTGACATATCCCAAACTATTTTGTGATTATGTTTTTCGATCAAACGTACAAATAAACCTTGACAGTAGCTAGTGATTGACTTGAATTTAACTTTTAGAAGCCTCAAGACTGATCCCATCGAGGAGGAGGCTGTGAAGGACGGTTGTATTGTAGTTACGTCCCGCGCATTTCTAAGTTCTGATAATTATTTTATGCGACTTACGTACTACGTTTCATAACCGATCGATGGTAAGGGTAAGTAGATTTTTCGATCGATGGTAAGGGTAAGAGAAATTCGTGTCCGCTCTCAGTTTTAATTGCCAAACCCTAGTACAAAGTGCATTACTATACCTTAAAGCTATATCAGTATAAAGCTGAACTCAATATCTATAAAATAGCTATTGCTGAAGAAACAACAGGGCCCCTACCATGACCTTTACCAAAACAGTCTTATTGCAGGAACGTTTTGTTTCAGGCTTATAATAATACTAGCTGTTGCCCGCGACTTCGTTCGCGTGGAAATTTTGGTGTATGTATGTATGAGACCGCCTCGTTGGTCGAGTGGTCGCAGGCGCGACTATTAAGCATGGGGTCCTGGGATCGATTGCGGGGTCGGGCAAAGTGTTTAGAAAATATGTGTATTTCAATTACATAAAATTTATGACTCCGCTCTTCCAATTTGAATTTGAATTTTAAACTTAACATTAAACAATGGTTGTATATGCAATTGAAAAATTACTATAAATTTATTTATTATTTATTTATTTATTTATTTATTTATTCAATAGTACACGTACATTTTATACATTATAGGTTGGTGCCAACATAAACTCATTAGAGTTTTACCGTGCACCAAAATCATCGACTACATAATTTAGAGAGTAGGTACTTAGTTAAAAAAGAAACTACTACTAAAAATTACCGCGGGTATTAGGGGAAATAATATCTAATACTCGTACTAACGAGCGAACCTCGGTGACCAATCCGACCGACCATTCGAAAACAGCAGTGGCGAAGGAAGTTTCTTAATTGATGCAGGTTGTTCCCAAAAGTAAATGTTTTAGAAATAATGTCGTTATTATTATTTTTTTGTATAATAGTGTTATTGGGTTATTCCAAGAGGTATTTCTCAGTAGCAGCCGCGGAATCTGAATTTGTGCCCGGTTGATGGCAATAATCTCACCCCCTATTACAAGGGGCTTCAACATAACTTGCGAAATGTGTGTACGATTAAGTACACCTCTGCCCAAAATGTTATGTTATGTGTGAGAACTGAATGCCATATCAAAATGTGATAATGCACTGATGACTACAAAAGGCGTCCTTTTGGGTGCTGTAATTCTGGGCGGCAGAGGTCCGAAACAAAATTAAATGGCGTTGAGGCGACGATATGGCTTTAAAAACCGGTTTATATTGGCGCTATACAACTTTTTTTTCAAAGTGAACCTTGTTGGGCGCTTTTTATTCTAATACCGTTCTTTATACAACATTAAATGACTTTTTGCGAGAGCTCTTAGACCTCCTTAATCCGGCCCTGTTGCAAAATCCATACTTAGCGGACTACTTTAATGCGAGGGGAAATATTCCCGAAACAAAACAGCGATTGATTAAGTTGGTTAGAACGGCTGTTATAGAAACGGATATTTTCTTTAGTACATCAGCACTGATCTGATCCCAGCCAGGGGAGCAATCACTTTTTAACAGTTGAACCGTTCTTTCAACTTCTTCTATGTCCGTGGGTAGGAGAACGAAAGAGTTAAGTGGGGGCTTAGAGACTTTCTTAACGCTAGGGATGTGGGGGGGAATCATGTTTGACAGTCGTTTCCCAATATTTGAGAAGTATTCATTAATATTGTTTATTGATTCTTGAGGGGTTTTATGTGTAGTTAATGGTTTAATTATAATTTTTGTTCTAGGGATTAATCGTTTTATAGAGTTATTTGCAATTAATAATTGAATAATGTTAATGAAATTGTTCATAGCGGTATTTAAATTATTTTCCTGATACACTTTGTCAAAATTTAAGTTGTTTCAATCCGATTTTAATTTGTCTATATCAATTTTGAAATTTATTTTCGTCTTCATGGATTTAGGTTTAGCCACATGGGTTTTGAAACAGAATAAAACCGCATCATGATCCGTGATAGTAGTACCCAAGGAAAACGTAAACGCTTCTAACTTGGTTTTTAGTATCACATGGTCCAAGCAAGTCTTATCTCTGGTGGCAGTATTGATAGCAGGGAGAAGTCCATGGAAGGCAACGGTCTCTAGATACGAGGTGGTCGCGGAACCGTTTCCTAACAGATCAATATTTATATCACCGACCACGATGATATTTTTAAATGACGGCACGGTCATTAGCAAGTTATGCAATGAATCAAGGAAGGTATCGAGTGATTTAAAACTAGGAGGCCTGTAAATTGCGATTAATATTGTATCATTTTGTACTTTTATCATTAAACAATTAGCTTCTGATAGGAAAGGTTCTTCCACGGTGCGTTTTAAATTATTATTGGTGTATACGACTATGCCGTCGTTTTGATTGTAGTTATCATTAGTTTTATGTGAGTTGTATCCTTGGAGCAATGGTAAGTTAATAACACGCGATAACCAGCATTCGGAAAGCACAATGATATCGCATGATAATTTCAGCCTCTCGAGTAAAACGTGTAATTCTTGAAAATTACAGTTAAGACTACGTATGTTTTGCTGTAGAACCTTTAGGTAATGTGTAGGGTTTTTGAGATATGTGTTGCATTGTTCGGGTTCACATGTGATTGGGACAGAAATATCAAATTGGCCAATGTCGCTCATTAGGTTACTTGTGGTATCGAATTTGTAGTTTACTGATTTTAGTGAAAATAACTTTGGCTTGAATAACAGTATCCATGTCTTTGGTAACGCGAGTTTTGGATTGTATGTATTTATTGTATTATAAGTAAATATTTCATTGCATTCTTTAGAGTAGTAGTTGTATGTAATACTGTAAACTATGGGTATGTAGGCTGGTAAATAGATATATTTTATGATTATGTAGGAAAAACTATATGTATTACGTAGATATATATTTTATTTCGTAGTTTAGAATAGCAGTTGTATGTTATACTAGATAATATAGAAATGTAGGTTGGTAAAAAATTGTATATTGTGAATGTGCCTAGAGCGTTATGTATACTTATTGCAAAGTTATATATTTTATTGCATAGTTTAGATTAGTAGCTGTGTGTTTTAGTGAATAATATGGAAGTGTGTAAATAATTATATTTTGAAGGTGTTGGTAGGTGAAGTGGTTGCAAAATCAAAGCGATTATAAGGTAAATTTTATACGGAGACGTATATAATATTATCATGCAAAATTGTTTAACAATACACAGCAAGTGTGTTATACAACAGGCTTTACCGTAGAATTCAAAATAGAGATCATAAGACGTATTACGAAAACAAGAAAATGTAGGGTATAATGACAATATTAGTCATTGTGATTTCAAGTTAGTGACGTCCTCTTCTCGTTGAATAAGTATTGGCTGGTCGCCGTCCTTTTGACGAATAAACACCTTTCCATACGAAGTTCAACAAGTTGCGCCCTTTCGATTTTTGACGAATTGACGAGCGAGATAGTATAAGTTTCGTCCGCAGGTGGTGAGGCATTCCGCTATGAAGATTGGCTTGGGTTCGCCGTTTAACTTTAGGTGGGTCGAGTTAAGTTTATCTTTGTTGTGCCTCTTAGATGACATTATAATATTTTCTTTAAGGGAATTCGAGTAGAATTCCACTATTATGGGAGCGGACTTGTTCGAAGTTTTCTTGGGCCTGAATATATTTCTTATGTCCGAGTCGAGTACCCTAACATTCAGTACTTCACCAACATTCTTTACTAAACCAATTAGTGTAAATTTGTCTTCCAAATGGGTTTCTGGCACATTTCTCAGTTCCAAGGTTGACGCCTTTGAGTTGCGTTCAAGGATCTCAATTTTTTGTACTAAAGTTTTAATTTGGGTCTTGAATGCAGTATTTTCAGATTTTGTTTGATGAAGTTGAGACAAGATTTCATCATATTTGTCTGACATGTTTTGGATTCCCCCCCGGATCTCGAACGAGTTTAGACGTGTCCACTTTGTCAATTTTTTTATTTAAAATACAAATTTATTTACGAAAATAAACTGTGAAATATTAACATAAGTACTAGGCGCGCAATACGCTGACGGAATTTGCAACTGAGCAGTGACGCGGCCCGAGCAGGACAGCGACAGTCGACGCACGCAACAAGCATACTTCGCTGCGTACGCGTCTTCTTATGGCACACAGCGGCACCTCACAACTACATGCGCGACTGCGCGTTGATGCTTGGCACAGCTCATAAGCGACAGCGATTTACGGGTAATTATTTCTCCGTAGCTTAAGGTGTAATATTATCGTATTAACATAATTGTAATTACTGACGTGCAAAATAAATACCACCAAACGCTAGAATTAAATACAATGAATGTTCGACGTACCCCACCGAAAAGTAATTCTAAGCTTATCTCTCCCACTCATTTTGGTTCGGATCCTGCGCTCTATACACCTGAAAGTCAGCAGCAAATAGATTTGAACATTACAAAGCGAACCAAACGCTGGTTAAATGATCCGTCAAGCACAGCAGATATCTCACTGTCCGATTTATTGACCAAAATGGACGATATTAAAAAGCAGCAAGACATTAAATTTACTACCTTGGAGCTATCTCTGAAGGAGCTAACAAACCAGAACGCTGAAATAAATAAACCAATGGTGTTGTTGTCTGAGAAATACGATGACGTTCTTAGTGACTTGAAAACTCTTCAACAGGAAAACTGTTCATTAAAGAGCCATATAAAGACTTTGGATGCAAAAATTGAACTTTTTGAAAAAAACGCACGGTCTACCATGATCAAGTTAAGAAACGTCCCAGTCCCTGTATCTGAAAACAAAGAACAGCTAGTTGAGATAGCAAAAAAGATTGGAAATGTTATTAATAAGCGCCTACCACAACACTGTTCATGTACACCGCATACACAACAATAAAACAACTCTCACACTACAACTGATTAATAGTACTCTACACCATATTCTATCAAAATATACTCACATAACACATTCACACCTCCAAAGTGTCGCACAGTCTCTAAAACATTATGTCGTAGCTAATACCAGTTTTAATACTTGTCTCAACCATTTAACAAGGTTGAAATTCGTATGTAATAATATAGTTTTACATAAAAATATATCAGCACATAATACTATGCCCAAATTAACCGACAAGTATGATCCTGCTAAATTGTTACTTGGACGAAATTCAACGAGTTAACGCAATTACAAAGTGAAATAGACTCTTTTAATGTTGATGATTTTGTCATCTGTGATGCGGAGGACTGCTCGGGTCTGTTACCGAATTCCAAAAAATGTCTTAAAATGTTTCAACAAAATATTCGGAGTGTTAAATGTAATCTACCTGGATTATTACCGATTATAGTCAGAACTGCGGTGGATTGGGATTGCATTGTTTTGACAGAGTGCTGGTTGTCATCAACTGTGTTCTTACCCTCCCTGGATGGATATGACAGTTTCGCCACCACTAACAACCTTACGCAGAATGAAGGTGTTGTTGAGTACTATAAGAACGATTTGTTTATCTCAGTTGAAGAACCTGTAATTGAAGATGCAAACTGTCTTGTTATTACCCAAAATAAGGATACAGTAGCCTTGGCTATTTATAGGCCACCTGGGTACAGAAATATCGATAACTTTTTGCAATCTCTTAATCAGGTACTATTAAAATATTCGTTTATGCATAATGTCATATTATTGGGGGACATTAATATTAATATTGCCGAGCACAGTGCGGACAGCAACCTTTCTGCATATCTAGATATGATGGCATTCCACGGTTGATGACTGCATACACATCTCCTACGCACAATAAAACATGTTTGGATCACACGTTCCTAAAGACCAAACTAACGGCTCGTTGTCTTATACTCCAAACAGCAATTACAGATCATAATAGCGTTGCTTTGTACATAGCTAGTCTTCCTAAACAAAAACCTGCCAAAACTATAAATTACTTAGATCACAACTCTCTAAATGCGGAACTTAAATGTGTTGACTTTAGTCCACTATACACAATTAAAAACGCCAACGAGGCTGCTAATTTCTTTCACAATATCCTATATAGGGCTATCAAAAACAATAGTAAAGAAGTCAAAATATCAAACAAGAAAAAGATTCTAAGACCGTGGATAATCCCAGGCATTCTGAGGTGCATTAGAAACCGCGATAATCTATATAAAAAAGTTAAAAAACACCCAGACAATGAGATACATAAAACTACATACAAACGGTACCGAAATTTTTGTTCGTCTTTATTAAAAAAACTTAAAAGAGAATATGAAAAGCTACAATTTCAAAACGCAGGCAAAAATAGTAAAAAAAAATGGAAAATAGTTAAAGAGATCACATACTCAACTAAACCCAAAGACAGCCCGATTGAACTTTTAAGCACCAATGACCCCCTAAATTCAGCAAACAATGTTAATCAATACTTTGCAAATGTTGGTAAAACGCTAGCAGAAAAAATCATTAAGAACAATCTACAAACGAGACCCATCACCTTTAATTCGTGTAGCCATTCTTTTTGTCTGCTCCCTGCGGACGAAGATGAGGTTAGGTCTTTAATAACAGGGTTAAAGAGTGATTGTTCGGTGGGCCTTGATTTGATATCTAGTGACATCTTGAAATCTAATATGGATATTCTAACAATACCTATAACATACATCTGTAATTTGTCGCTCACAACCGGTATATTTCCAAAGATCTATAAGAAGTCAAGTGTTCACCCGATGCATAAAAATGGTGACAGAGACTGTGTCAATAATTATAGGCCAATTTCAATTCTCCCTACCCTATCAAAAATTTTAGAGCGCATCATTAACAAAAGACTTGTTAACTATTTGTGAAATAAGAATCTCCTCTCACAAGCACAATTTGGTTTCAGAGCCAAGAGATCCACCGCCGACGCTGTGTCAGAACTAACAAATTATATAGTTAAGAACATAGATTCGAAGAGGAAAGTTCTAAATCTCCTTATCTGTAACATTGGATTGTAATATCATATTTTTTAAGTAAAACTTCTGTTCTTCCGTGGGGTGGGGACCTGGTGATTTGTAACACAGGCATTATACGCCTAACTCAAACACCAGCTAATCACATTGCTAAAAAGACAAATAATATGTGAAACCTAGAAATAAGCTTGTCATTGTGAGGAGAAAATAAAGAACTTATGTACTGGATAGATTCCGTAATTTTTTCATTTTGCTTAACCAATCGTTGCATCTCTTCATCAAAATATATATATAGACGCCAATTGTTATCGTTAACTCTTGGGTCTCGGCGATCTTTCAGTGATCGTTCAAAAACATCGACATCGTTTCGTAAGCGCTTGTCAAAACTGTAACTTGGCTACAATTTATATGGGATCAAGCAATCAACATTGTAGAAACGATTATATTTCATTCTATCATTTTGAACGCTCAGATAAGTTGTAAACTTGTCTACGGGGTAACTTTTTATAGAGGTTTTCTACCTCGTGGTCCGGGCGGTTAAGCCAAGACCCTCGGTCCCAATCGAAGCCGCGAGACGTGTTCCACGACACTTCGACGGTGGGATTACGATATCGACGGGGACAGTGAATGACTGCGTCCTTCACTGTCTGCTCGGAGGCAGGGTAAGTGCACACCGAGCCCGCCCTTGCTCCTCCGCTGTGCCCTCTGCTTTTCAGAGGGTCACGCGGAGCAACGCCCCTAGGTCCAGGATGGACCCCTCCCATGTCAGAATATTAGCCATGGACAGTAACATTCCCCGAGGAATAAGAATCTCTTCCCATTCCTCGGGGAAGGATACTGCCCACGCCCAGGGTGCACCGGCCCAGCAGCTGCTATTCCCTCCAGACGTATCGAGAGGGACCGGCAGCCATCAGGCACTCGAGGAGGAATTCTGACAACGCACCCCACTGGTAAAGGCTGACGCCTCAAACATGCGACCTCGGTCACAAACTATCAGCTTGGGTGTCTCTAACAAAGATACAGCGCTATTGAAAACTCGTTTCAATTCGCTAGCGTCTTGACTGTATATAGGTTAGAGTAAACAAAATTTGGTAAAAGAATCGAAAAAAGCAAGTACCAAACTTATATCCGTTTTACTCTAGTAAAGGACCTAATGCTTCAACATGAAAATACATTCAAAACATATTCACGTAGACTTAAAAAAAATATATCTATAATTAAAAAATTCCCAAAAATAATTATTTTATCAAAACATCAAAAAATCATAATTTACAAGAACAAAGCCTACTTTCCTAAAGAACCTATAACTGAAATAAAAACTGACTTAAAGAACGTTACAAATCCTACTGAAATAGCAAACTCCTTTAACGAATATTTTATTAACCAAGTATCTAATTCAAATAGCTTAACACAAGTCTCCATTCATTCAAATACTTTGAACTCTTTATTTATGAAACCAACTTTGACACATGACATCATGAATCATATTAGGTCTCTTAGAGATGCAGTGTAGGCAGTGATGGAATATGCACTAAAGTCATAATTTCAGTCTCTTAATACATAGCCCCAGAACATCTTAATTATATAATCAATTTAAGTATTGAGAATGGAATCTTTCCGGAGAATCTCAAACCCTCCATAGTTACCCCACTATATAAAAAGCAAGACAAATGTCTAATGAAAAATTATAGAGAAATTGCTTTGATACCTACGAGTACATTTGCAAAAATATTTGAAAAAGTCATATATACACTTTATACTTACCTAGCTAAATGAAACATTTTACTTGGTGAACGGAAAGCCAGAACAGGACACTTAACATGGCTATCCATGATCTGATTGATACCTTATGGAATGTTGATGAAAGATACAACAACTTTAAACTCAGTGTGATAACGAAATTGAATATAGCATTACGTGTCGTAGGATTGTCGTCAATTATTTTCCCCTTACTGGGTTAGGTTATGTCAGTATAGTATACTTTCTAGGGACTAAAAGCCCAGTAATCGATACGAACTAACTACATACCAATAGCTGGTTCGTAATATAAGGAATAATCCTGGCTAGGTTACAACCCCCAAAGCCATGTTGAACGGGAACTCATCATCATCATTCACCTGCCCTTATCCCAATGTATTTGAAGTGGGGACAGTATGTCTTCTTCTTTCATACTTCTCTGTTACTCGTCATCTCATCAGGCACAGACCTCCTTTCTTGCCGTCCTGAACGGGAGCAACAGGATGTGAAAGTTTGAAGCCGTCCTATAAAGGGTTAGTGTACTCGGCCAAATCAACGAGAGACTTAATTATTATATCGAAGCTAAAAACCTCGTACCTAACAAGCAGTTAGGTTTCAGGACCGAAAACTTTTGAATCTTCCAGAGCCGCCGAATTCGACTGACAATTTTAATCGTCGTATTATATTGCAGTTCATTTAATACGGAGGAACCGTCTGAAGTAAAACAACCACGTAGTTAAAATTAATTATTTATTACAAAATAATTAAAAGGTAACAACTTAACCTAGAATACCTAAAGTAAAATTAGTTTGTCTGGCGGCAGTGGTACGTCGGTGAGGGTCGAGGTGTCCGCGTTATCCTGCTGAAAAAAAAACCACAGATTCGTCACATGCTTTTGACAGAGTAGAATACATGAGGCATATCAACGCATATTAGAACATTATGTAAGTAGTTAGCACGTTGTAGATATGATACGACGGTGATGATAGAATTGTTGTTCAAAATGGTATTTATGTTATTTACAGGTGCTCCTCAAGGCGCAGTCCTACGACCTTGGCATGGTTTTTATGTAAAAATAAACATATTTGGGATGATGTAGTAGGTGCGTACTAACCGGTGGAGTTGCCGGCAAAGCTGATGGCGTTGGCGAGCGCGTCGAGCGCAGAGATTTTCTGCTGCAAGTGAATCTGCAGTAGCTCTCCCGCCAGACTGGTTCGATTCGAACTGTGACAAGTAACAATACAACGTCATTGTGGCAAATTCAACGCTCCTTGTAAGAACACGTGCTGATACTTTATATATCAAAAAGCATATTGACTTTACTGATTGATGTTTAGTCTTCCAACTTTATTCAGATGATGATCATGATTTAATCAGTCATTAAGTAACTACATGTTTATCAAAACAGTTCTTGGTTACCTACAGAAGAATACTTTACCCTCCGGAGAATTTCCGGGGCTGCGAGCACAGCTTATTTATTGTTAATTTGTTTATGTGTACAAAACAATGGTACAAAACTGGTTTGACAAACTTAAGTATTTGGACATGCACCCTAATGGTACTGCAGTTTACTGGTTATTAGTTTAGTTAAATGTTTGTTTAGTCTTTTTACATTTTAAAATATTTGAATATACAGGGTGTTTGGTGCATCGGTTGCCAAATTGAATTGGCCGAATGGAGAGGTCAGTTGCTATCTCTTCAGGCCCAAGAACTCACTCTCGGCCACGCCGGTTTTTTATTCAGTTTATCTAATTTTTATTTTGAAAAATTCCCAAACTGAGCATTAAAGCTTAAATTAATAAAAAAGTTATTAGTATAATCCTTAAATTACATTTATATTTTTATACATTCTGTTGTATGGTTCTATCAAATTCAAAACTACTCGCTAGTAACATCTAGTTTTTTTTTTTAAAATAACTTACAAAGATTTTGGAAAAAGAAAAAATAAACTTAAAACTCAACTTGAAACTGCTATAAAAAAACTAGAAGCGATCGAGATCTTCGAATTCTTTAAAAAGTTCTCCAGTATGTCCTCTTTCCAACGGTTGTATACCATTGGAACGCACCACTACAGTCGAGATGAGACGAACATGTCGCACGTGCGTACGCAATAGTGGCGGACAATTTGAACAAGATTTGTAATAAGATGTTTATTAAATAAATTATTATTTTTAATTTTCTTTTTCATTTCAAGTTCGAGGAATGTTAGAACCCTATGTAAGAAAGAGATAAGAGATTGCGTAAGAGTGAGATAACAGTATCTACCTACTTACAGCATGTTATTAACGCGAAAAATGTGTTTTATACTGAATATGGAGTAGCTTGATGGTGCGTCCCAATACACAAATTTAACGAATTAGCGAAGTTATTAAAAGATTTTTTTAGCATATTGCATACCGTACCGATAGAACCATACAACAGTACGTATATAAATTAAAATGTAATTTAAGGATTATGCTAATAACTTTTTTATTAATTTAGGCTTTAATGCTACGTTTTGGAATTTTTCATAATAAAGATTAGAAAAACCGAATAAAAAAACCGGTGTGGCCAAGAGTGAGTTCTTGGGCCTGAAGAGATAGCAAATGACCTCTCCATTCGGCCAATTCAATTTGGCAAACGATGCACCAAACACCCTGTATAATAGTAGCCTATCGGTATCAGGAACAAGGTCCAAGCTACCAGCCATGAGGGCACTAGAGAGAGGCAACTTCGACTTCTTAACAACGCACGCCATGTCCGGAAATACCGGTTTCTGAATCAAGCACTTGATCCAGCTGCTTTACGATAGCCTGAATTCAAGTGATGGCTCTTCGCGGGCCTGTGGACGGCGAGTTATGGGCTAGCTCGCCGTCCGGCCGTCTTATGACGACAGGCCGTGTCGACGGCGCGTTCGTGTTCCACGCGCGCCTCAAAGAGATGTCAGCAACCACGTAGGGGTCCGCATGGGCCGATGCCTGCCAGGGCTGCGGGACTGTTCGAAAGAGATACCGTGGCCCTGGAACACAAAGGGCAAAGAAGGAACATGGATGGGTTTTAGTCAGTACAAGTCTGACACTCCCTTCCGCTCCGCCCAGAGTGGGGGGGGTCATTTGATGATTTCCCATCCGAAAAAAAAAAAAAAAAAAAAGTGATGGCTCTTGGCAATTAGCCATTGACTGTCCCGACTATCGGCACAATGATTGCTGAGTCTACATCCCACATGTCGACAACCTCGCGAGCCTAAATACGTGATCTGCTTTCCCGAGATTCAGATATATAAATATATACATAGAAGTAGGAGTAATTACGTACCCGCCAAACAAACCGAGCAAGCCGAACAGTGGCTTCGAGTCCACCCGGCCCGCGCAGCACCACTGTGGACAAGCAACATGTTACTACGGTACTCTGCTCGCTGTGATCACAGCAAGGACACACGTCTCTACAGAACACACATTTAGATAACAACAAAAATGAGATGAAGGAATGGTGCACAGAATGCATTATTTGATGTGTAAAGAAAGCAAAACATTCATCGACTCATTAGTAAAGATTGAACGCAACAATGAAGCAGATAATATTCCATTCATATGTAAAGCGGAGACCTCGATGTTGTTCTCACAGACGAACTCGTCTCATGGGCAGCGCTAATGTTCGTACCTAATTATGTTAATGAACAAGATGCCAAATGTTTAAATCTCCCTGACACAGTCATTGTGATTGTTTTCATAAAAGGATCAACAAAATTATACCTACGTTTATTATGAATGCAATGTTAACTTTGATGTCAAAATGTAATTTTGGAAGACCTTTGGTTTTTATGCAGTGATATGGTGTTTTAGTAACTGGATTTGTGTTAGGAACAGTTTGTAATTCGATTCAACATTGTAATCGTGTCTTTATCTTGGTGACGAAGCCAAAGCTAAAAGTTTTGTTCCTTCATTCTCCTCAATCAATTCAATATTATTCACTCCTTTTTCAGTCATATCGTTCTGAACATAATCCTCATCTTACGTCTGCCCTTCCTTCCATGATACTGTCCATCCAATTAACTACCTAGCTTAACGGCTACGTTTTAACTTTCTGTAACTTGTGTCTGATTCAAACTTTTTCTGAAATCATTTATCTTTTTTTATTCATTGTTCACTCCACACATCCACCTCAACATCTCCAAAACATGCAATTTTATTTCATTCGTTTTTGTTGCAACCTATATTAATATTATTATAAATGCGAAAATATCTTGGTATGTGTATGTTAACTTTGCACGCCTTGATGGCTGAGCATATACCGATGAGGAACACAAATACACCGTGATCTGGGTTAGGTTAGAAAAAGATAATACTGGCAGTACGTTCAATAATATACATATGTAGTTCCTGAAACACACGCGGGTGAAGCAAGTGAAACTGTAAGGTTGCTGTTACTTACGAGCATCAGTAGTGCAGACAGCAGCAACGCGACAAACGAGTAGCGCCACATGACGAGACGAGTGCAGTAGCTGTGTGTGAGAGGAGTCAGGGTGTGGCACTGTGCACTGGACCACAGTGGACGGCGAGTGGCGCACGAGTGCGGAGCAATGGTCGCTGCGCCAAATATACTATGCGCGCATTACCATCTCAATAAAACCACTTAGAGAACATTAAGCAAAAATAAAGCAGTATACCAAAAATCTTTGTACAGTTTTTAACAGACATGTTCAAGTGTAAATTTATAAAATTAGTTAAAACCTAACGTAAGGCAATAATAATTGTATTGAATTTCATTACTGCCCGCTGGTCAATAATGTGATTTGAATTTGGAACCTCAAATAAAAAAATAGTATGAAAGCTTTCACAAAAGACTTGTCGCTTCGTAGGTTTTAGTTGCCGTCGATGATCACAATAATTAAATAACGCAACCTAATGGTAGAGAAGAGAAGAGTGATATTTCAAAATGTATTTATCCCATCAAAAACATAACGTACAAAAATGCAAGTCTCGCAAAACTGATGTGAGATCTAATGTTTTTAAAGAATGACTTGTCCATCGCACGGCACCTTAATTAAATAACAATAATCTACTATTTTAAATAATCCTAATTGAAAATAGCGCTAGCAGGCCAAATAAGATTTTGCTGTGTGTAGATTCTATTGCCCTTACCGATTGCCAAGTAATTCTTTAAAGACATTAGATCTCATAACTTTTTCCGGTAGAGGAACAGTCTAGATATATCCATTTTTGACCCCTTAGTATCTAAAAATCTATTTACAATAAACACATGTTATTGTGGTTTGTTGATAACAACCCCTTAGTTTAGCTAGAACCCTAGATTTTCCCCTATCTGATTCGCAGATCATCTTGTTGAAACAACTGATTCGACAAAGTTAATATTTTTTAAATTGAAAGGGCCTACTCTAAACCTCTATCTAGTGCTGAGGACAGAGCTGAGGTCGACGATGGAACATGATAAACATATATGATTTAAGTAAGACAAGCATCTAGTTAAAACATCAAAATTTATTGAATAACAAAGTCTTCTGGAAGATAAATAATAAATAACAACAATAGCCTAGGTTACTTCTAAGATGTTGGTAATGCACGTGTGTCCGGTGGTGCAGTGGCCGGTCGACATGAGATCTTAGGACCCTGTTACAAAAAAAGAAAAAAAATGCTTTGTCAAATGCTTTTTAACAGAGTACACCATATAATAGCAATAAACACAATTTACTTTATCAGGGAACACCCAAATAGTCCGAAATATTTTATTCCGAATTTCGATGTTCCGATTTAAAAAAGTCCGAATTTTATAATAGCTAGGAATTATAAGAAAGAAAAAAGAGGGAATCAAATGCACGATGGGTTGTCGGTCCGAAAAATGACATTCCGATTTTCAATACTTCGAATATATAATAATATATACATATACATATAAGGTCTATCTTTTTATACACGAAATATTTTAAGAGTAACTTCTATAAGTCGTAAAGTCGCCAAAGCAATGAAAAAAAAAAAAATTAACTGAGTGTTTTTTTTTACAAAATCAAAAATCAAAATCAAAGCATTTATTTCTAGTAGGCCAGTTACAGGCACTTTTGAATTGTCGAAACAAAGACAACAGTAAAAAATAGCTACAGTCCCAGTCACAAGGCACAAAAACTGTGAAAGTACTGTAGTTGCCCATTCCCTAACGTAGATCTCTATGGAGAAGAACGGGCAAGAAACTCCATGGACACTCTTTTAAATCAGAATACTTTAACAAAACCTTGGTTACATCATTCATTTTGAGATGGTACATTATGTGAGAACGATGCAGCAAGATGTGTACGTTAAAAGTGTCCATAGTAAAAACAATTCAAAAATAAAATAATTAATTCAAATAAGCCGTGGCAAATAAGAGATGACCAGTCACAACTGACAGCGCCCGTTCAGGAACATAACGCATGTATCAGCACCATTCAACTCAACCATTTTGAAGGGAACTAAATGATCCGACACACGTGCCACCATCAGCGAGACATTTGAGTGAGCATGACATACTCCTAACCGCCAGGGCACATTCAAGTCAAGAAAAGACGCAGGTTTCCAGCGAATGACAGCTTTCTAGTACATAATACTCACACAATATGGGCTAGGCGGCTATATAATACAAAAGAGATTGAATCTATACAATGCAAAGATAGTTATACAATCTTCAGCAGCTCCAACAATACTATTTAATGCTATCAATTTATGCGCCCCTGTTCTTGTGGAGCAGGACCGGCATTGAGCCAAGCATTTTTATCAGTGATATAATCGTCCAACTTGTAATATGCTTTGTTACATAGTGTGCGTTTAATGCATGTTTTGAATTTCGTTTCATTCAGTTCAAGAATACTTTGTGGAATTTTATTATAGCATCTCAAACAGTACCCCATGAAAGATGAGTCTACTTTAGCGAGTCTGAAGCCTGGCTGAACTAATTGGTCTCTATTTCTAGTACTGTAATTGTGTCTGTCACCTCTTTTATTAAAAAGATGTAGATTTTTTCTTACATACATTATGTTTTCGTAGATGTATTGACAATGTACCGTCATGATGTTAATTTCCTTAAACAGTTCCCTTAGAGAATCGCGCCTACGAAGATTATATATAGCTCTGACGGCTCTTTTTTGCAGAATAAATATAGACTCAATGTCTGCAGCCCGTCCCCATATTAAAATGCCATAAGACATAATACTATGAAAGTAACTAAAATAGACCAGTCTAGCGGTATCTACATCAGTATATTGACGGATTTTTCTTATAGCATACGCTGCTGAACTTAGCCGCCCCGCAAGAGATGTTAAATGAGAACCCCATTGTAGCCTTGAATCAAGCGTAATCCCCAGGAAAACCGTTTTATCTACAAATTCAAGTTTCTCTTTATTCAATACTATATCACAATCGCTACTTTTAACATTCGGTAAAGCAAATCTGACGCATTTCGTTTTTTTTCCATTTAACACTAAATTATTTGCTGTGAACCAATTATGGACCTGAAGTAGGGCATTATTCACGTCATCTAGATTTTGGGCCCGTCTATTTATCTTAAAAATTAGGGAAGTGTCATCAGCGAATAACACCATATTTTGAGGTTGGTTTTTCAATAAATAGGGGAGTTCATTTATATATACTAGAAAGAGGAAAGGACCCAATATTGAGCCTTGCGGTACCCCCATTTTTACTTTTAAACCCTGTGAATTAACACCATTTATTTGCACATGTTGTTGTCTATCACTCAAATAAGATTTTACCAAACTAAGTGCAAGTTTCCCTAGTCCGTAATGCTCAAGTTTCAAAAGTAATGTGTCGTGATTTAAGCAATCAAATGCTTTGGAGAGGTCACAAAATATTCCAATGGCGTCTTGGGACTCTTCCCACGCAGTAAATATGTGCTTTAATAAGGTTACACCGGCGTCAGTAGTACAACGTCCCTTGGTGAAACCATACTGTTGATCGTGTAAGATTCTGTTGGTGTTAAAATGATTGAGCATTTGATTTAGCATTACCTTTTCAAACACCTTGCTAAAAACTGGCAACAAGGATACAGGTCTATAATTATTTGTATCTTTACTATCTCCGGATTTATACAGAGGTATGACTTTACTGTATTTCATTAAGTCCGGGAAAACTCCTTGATCTACACACAAATTAAAAATTAAAGCTAAGTATGGTGCTATAGTCTCAACTATGGATGTACAAACTTTGATAGACATTCCCCAAAGATCTTCGATCAGTTTGTCTTTTATTTGCCGGAAAGCTTTAATAACTATCATAGGGTTTATGTGTTTAAATTTAAATTCAGCCGGGCAGTCAGACACATTCGCCTTTAATAAACCAATTGAGACTTCAGGAGAGGAATTAAGAGCCTCCGTAGTTATTAACGGTATATCGGTAAAGATATTTACAAACTCATGAGCTACTTCCTGATTAGAGCTTTTAGGACCACATGCTGTATCTAATGTGTAGCTAGTGTTACGTATTTTCTTCCTGTTAGTCTCGTTATTTATGACTTTCCAAACTGTCTTAATTTTGTTTTCTGCTGTTTTGATCTTGTTGCTAATGTGCAAGGCTTTGGCAACTTTGCTTGTATTTCTAAAAATTTTTGATTACTTAGCAACATACTTGTTAAAAGTTTCAGAGTTTATATAAGGCTTAAGGCCATAAAGCTCAAATAGTCTTTCCCTACTTTTTCTGATACCTCTAGTTGCCCAATCACTAAATATAAATTTAGGGCAAATACATTTTGTCTTCTTTTCAAAAGTTTTGTTAAACTCAGTGGGAACTATTGAAAATAAATTATCATAGAATTGATTTATATTAATATCGTCCATATGATGGCTCATAACACTTAACTTGTTGAAATGTTTGTGGAAATATTATACCTCTTTAAATTATTAGTAGTTATAGGTCTAAATTGAATCTGAACTTTTTGCAATGGTATGTTACACCTAAAAGTTAAAGTTTCCCCGCTATGGTCAGACGGCAAACAATTTACTATGGCTTTATCTTAGTAATCACAATTGCTGAAAACATTATCTATACAAGTAGCAGAAGATGAAGTGACTCTCGTAGGTTCAATAAAAATATTGGTCAAGTCAAATGACTTGAAAAGATTTAATAATCGACTGCTGTTAGAATTTTCTTCTAGAATATTGATATTGAAATCACCACAAATAATTATAGGTTTATAATTTATAATTTAGGCTGCAAGTTTTGCCAGGACATCTTCCATTATTGATTCAAATAAGGAAAAGTTTTGATAGTTTGGGGGTCTGTACACACACACAATTACATGCTTATCTAGCTCAACACAAGACAGTTCGACGCAATGTTCCGCCGAGAGACCTACTATGTCATTACGTTGCTTATATTTAACACAATTTTTCAATAATATTAGGCACGCACCTCTGATTTTTCGGATTCATGTGCGTATTGTATAATCATCACTTGCTTCGGTGAGGGAAAACATCGTGAGGAAACCAGCATGCCTGAGAGATATTTCTTGGCGGCATGTTAAGCCAAGTCAGAGGCCCATGGGCGGCATAAAAACTCTGACACCAGGTTAGGAACTAACCACACGATAAAGAAGAAAGAATAATATTAGGGAACCTCCACGCAGCATAGATTTACGGTTAAAACAGCTACCCACTGCATAGTTCTCATAATTAATAAGCATTTGGTAATCCTTTAGCCAATGTTCGGTAAAACAAATAATATCAAACATATTTCTTTCTAAAAATAATTAAATTTCTAATAATTTGGAAGAAATGCCTTGGATATTTTGGTGGAATAATTTTAAGGTGTTCTGCTGAGGCCCTTTTTTAATATTTAAATGAGTGCAAGAAGGTACCTTGATGTTGGTAGGTTTAACAAAACTGTTAATGGTACCTTCTGTTGTCTCACTTCCTAGTTTAAATTAATATTACTATCTGGAGTGAGCCCCGAGACTCCCGTGCCATCACCAGACAATAAAATCCTATTACTAATATACCCTAATTGAGAATTTTCCATGGTGACACATGGATCCTCCTCAGTACAATTTTTGTAAACATTTATAGCACTAATGCTATATTTATTTAGGGTCGCAGTGTTAATAATATAACTGAACTTCGACATACTATTTATGTCTGAGTGAATATTAAAAGCTAATAGCCGAGCTATTTTGTGTCTACATCTAATAGGTAGATACACTTTACCCCGAGTCGACTGAAGTTTATCAACAAAAGTGTTGATATCAAGATATATAAGTTTGTCACTATAGTGACCTACTAAAAAATGTACATGTTTATTTAACATGTGTATAAAATTGTTTTTCTATTAGATAAATTTTCAAAATATGGAAAAGCACACAATATGATTTTAGTACAATTTAACTTTAACAACTCTGATACACAGTCAAAATTATTATAAATCTAAAATTTTTTGAGACTTTGAATAAAACCTTTACCTACCTTTTTCCTTTTTATATGGACAATGTCTGAAATAAATGATTAATAATAAAATAATAATTTAAATAAGGAGCCAGTATTTATTTTGTGGGTCAAGTAATTTTAAACTATTTATTTTTATAAAAAAATATACTCAGATAAAAAAAAATGCCTTGAAATGGCTTTGTTATAGCCGTTAGATGATTCCCTGAAAATATTTCGTGTATGAATAGTTAGACCCTATATATATATAGGGTCTATCTTTTCATAGACGAAATATTTTTTTTTTACTTGACCCACAAAATAAATACTGGCTCCTTATTTTTAAGCATCCATGACGCTAGTATACTACGTCGTATTTACTTACTGTCATTGTTAGAATATGGGAGTAAAGGTTCCATTCAAAAAGTGTCAAAAAATTTTAGATTATTATAATATTTTTGTAAAAAAAACACTCCGATAATTTTTTTTTTGGTTGCTATGGCCACTTTACGACTTATAGAAGTTACTCTTAAAATATTTCGTGTATCGACGACACGACCTTCCGCCTCGCTGCTGTTTCACGCCTTGGTGCTGCTTGCTGTTCTCCTCATCGCTGTCACTGTGGTGCAGCTGTCAACAAACTCGGTCACCACGGCCTGTCATTCAGCCGAATTGGGGGCCATTTTGCACGGCACGCGAACATAAACGACATCATCCGACGAGCTCTTGTCACCGTCGGCGTTCCAGCTGTTTTAGAACCCCATGGCTTGGCACGCGACGATGGCAAGAGATCGGACGGCATGTCGTTGTTTCCTTGGAAGATGGGTAGGCCTTGAGTGTGGGACGCAACATGCGTCGATACTCTTGCGCCTTCACATCTTCCAAGCTCGTCGTGCTGTGTTAAAGAATAAAGTGGATATGCCTCAAATCCCGAGATTAATTTTAAAGAGTAGAAAAAACCCGTGATTTAATAAATAAAAAAGTTATTTACTTTTACACAATTTAAACCTTCTGACATCGGACATCGTGCGCACGCAGCGCAGCAGTTAATGAAAAAATGCACTTTCGATTCCCGCACGGAACAAATATTTGTATGATCTACAAGTAGTTGTTCCAGGTCTGGGTATTTGTGTATGTGTGAGTTTAAATCTTTGTAAACGCATCCAATCCAAGTTACAGAAAAAAATCCTAGTGTGGGGCAACGTAAATAAAAAATTGTATTGTGAATTAATGTAAATACTAATAAAAATTGTATGTTAATTATCTTTGTTTTATTTGTCTTATCTATCTCTGAGGTTTTTATTATAATTTATTTGTAATATTGTTGGCCACACGGGATTGTATTATAAATCCCGGGAAATCCCGAGAAGATCCATATTAATATGAACATTTCGATGCAAGTACATAAATAACTCTACCTAATTCCAACCTCTGCTTATAACTTTGTGATTTTTCATGATACAGTTTTGAAATTTTGTAGATTTCTTTTTACATAAAAATACTCAACACGTATTTCAGGTTCGCATATACTAAAACTATGTTGTATACCTGTTTCGGGGACCATCTACTGTTGGTGAATCATTTGGGTTAGGTTAGGTTAAAACTGTGACTAATGGTCACAGTTTTAACCTAAGCTAAGCGCGAAGGCGAGCAAGCGAAGCGAGCGTGCTGCGGTAGCGGCCGCCGATCGCCAGATACCCACTACTGTTGGTAAATCATTTGGGTTAGGTTAGATTAGAACTGTGACCATTGACGGATCAGACCCCAGATCAGAGGAGATCTGATTGTTGGTTATGTGTTTATTTGTCTTGATATTCAGTTTTACAAGGCGTTTTTATTTCTATAATCGGTATTTTAATAATCGGAATACGTATTTTTGATGTTTCGTATTATCATTAAGTCGGACTTTTTGTTATTCAATCTATTGAAGCTCGGTATTTTGAGAATAGTATTTTTTAACGTTAGAAATATTGAAATTTAAGAATTATAAAAATAGGATAAACGAGTTTAGTTCTATTTGTAGTCTGTATATAATGTAAATATGTTTATAAATAAATTTAATTTATTTTCGTTTATTCTAAAAAAAAAAAAAAAAGATAAACAATAATTCGGAGTTGTTATATCAGCAATTTTGAACCATTTGGAATTATGAAAATCGGTATTTTAAAATTCGGATTTGTGACTGTCGGAATAAAGTTTTTGTATTTATGTAGTGTACCCACTTTATCAATATTCTTAGTATATTTATATTAGTAATAGGTAATGAACCCATCAGATAAATATAATAGTGACATAGGTTTAATTTTTCTAAATGTAGTTATGGGTGTTCTTCAAGGGTCCATCTTGTGACCTCAGTTAGTTACGTGTATGATTGTGTGTACTGACCGGTGCCGTTGGCAGCGATGGCGATGAAGTCGGCGAGGATCTCCAGCTTGTTGATCTTGTCCTGCACGTGGTTCAGCAGCAACGTCGACAGTAAATCGGTGCCGTTCCTGCAACACGTATCACATCTTCATGACAAGTACTGGGGCTGAAGATACGGATGTTATATGTGCTATAGTGGGTGGGTACTCACGAGGCGAGGAGGGAGAGCAGGCCGAACAGCGGCGCCGCGTCCGCACCGCCGCCCCACTGCGGACAAGCAACGCGTCAGTATACGAGAGCGGTGAGATTCTGATCATTACTGTGTCAAACCTGGATAACAACATCGTGTCGTCGTTTTGGTGTTGAAGCCGAGACTCCAGAAGTAGTAGCGAACAGTACGTAAGGTGACTCACGAGCAGCAGCAGTACGGGCAGCAGGACCGCGACACACGAGCAGCGCCACATGGTGTGATGTAGGGACAGTGACAAGGAGGTGAGAGTCCACTGGGGTGCAGTGGACAGCGAGTGGCGAGCGAGTGCGGAGCGGCCGGTATATATCGCGCACGCATTACCATCTCAAAGAGACGCGTGTGCTACATGACCCGAGGCGCATCACACACGCACTAAGCACCACACACAAGAGCCACTCACCACGAGCAGGATACTGCTGCTGTGACTGTGTACATAAATACCTAATCAGTGTTCATAATATCAGGAAGTAGTCAGATTCTCATCTGTTTGAATTGTCACATTACTTCCGGTATTTCTGGTCCATTAAAACAAAAGAAGGAGTCAATTAATTGTTTACCTGGTTTCGAACCTAATCAGAGCGACCAGATGGTTCATGAATGTGTGAACTGACAAGAGGTGATCTGTGAGGAGTGGATCTTCTGTAGCTGCGTGTGAGATGAGCACGTTACCGTTACAAGTCAGTCCGCGACCGTCGATTACCCGTGAACAATGCTTGGTCACGCTGGCGGCGGCACAATGTCACATGTCCACGCCGCTTGTAGGCGAAGGCTGCTCTGTGAACTAGATCATGATGCGCGGGAACATTCCGTGATTCTGTTCTGCGACTAACGTGCGTTATACAGGTCGTGGTAGAAATGAATCTCTGTAATGAGTGGCGTTTCAGGTGGTTTTCCGTGACGGCATTGTGCCGCAGTCAAAATCATCTAGTATGTCAGTGTGGCGGCGTGTGTTGGTGGGTATCATCGGTGATCGTCGGTATCGGAATTCGGGAGCGGCTGATCCCCTTTTTGTGCGTGGCTTGTCGTCGGGTGCGAGGCGCAAGGTGCGGGGTGCGGCGTGCCGGGTGTGCTCCTGTGCGCCGAGGGAGGGGTGGAGTGGAGGGTCGCGCGCGGGGGTGGCAGTTTGCTCGCGGCGCCTGGCGAGAAAGGACGTCCCGTGCGTGTGTGTTAGTGTCAATAGGCTCCGCGTCCCGACATCGGTGAGTGTTACACGATGACAACACAGTGCTTCAGTGAACTCAACACATCTCTGGCGATACTCATCACTTAGGTTCGGCGGTTCCAAGTTTGTTTTCTCCACATTCAATTATTTTCTGTAAATCTCATCGTTATTTTTATGAAACTCATATCTTTGTCAATGGTCACATTTAAATATGAAAACATCTGTTGGAATATCCTTGAAATAAGATTCTTTGAAATATATCCGGTCTATCCACCATTCATAATTTTGTTTTGTACATTATATTGCATTTTAGAAAATAAATGAGGATGATGAAACCTCTTTTGATCACGATTCTTAAACATTGCTTGAATGTTCATTAGGAATGGGCACTTGAGTAGGCACAGCAAACAGTTACTAGTAGTATCATTGAACATTGCTTGAATGTTCATTAGGAATGGGCACTTGAGTAGGCACAGCAAACAGTTACTAGTAGTATCATTGAACTGTTAAAGCATACCGTTAATGTGAAAACATTAATTGATTCAAAGATATAGCATAGCATTTTGACTGCCTTTGTGACAAATATACTATAAACTAAATAATTAATCATGCCAATATCAAAAACATGTAAATAATGACACGTCGAGATGTCCCCCTGTACGTGGAGATAGACAGACAGACAGACAGGACAGTACATAGTGTTCATTACAATGTATCAAAGACACGAAGCTATTGTCACAATAATACAATTTCTACATGTATGCATGTGTCTTCGTCGTTGTGTATTGTTTAAATACACCAAATTGTCTCTCATTTCTGCTAGCCGTGACATTAGCGTCATCACAATTGTTTGACCAATTCGACTGTTCGAACTCGACTTCGTTCAATCGAATGTTAGTAAAAACATCCTGTAGACTTCTTTTGATTAAAGGATTAAAATCGAGCAAAAATGCTCCGTTTGTGCAGAATTGCAACCGAATTTGCTCTTGGATCGGCAGCGAGTAATAGACTGTCGATTCAGCAGCTATAGGGAGTTGTTCTGAACAGCTCAGTCACCAGGCGTTAGTACTCCTGCTAATCTTTCAACTACAGGAAGTGCTATGCAAAGTAGATGTGATTTTACGTCAAATAAATAAATAAACTCACACCTATCATGATAACAGCGCAGCGGATGTTTGCGCCTTAGCAGTAAGCGAGAACAAAGACCTTCGACACCATTAAAGATACGCAGATCTACAAAATGAAATAAAATAAAATAGGCACAGAACACAGTATGATCCTGCCGGGAGAAGTGGGCACTGCTCTAAACCAGAAGCAATGGTGCCGCGTGATGGGCGTCTTCCCCGGCTCTCAAACGATGTTCTTAAAAAATGTGATACTTTATGACAAATTGAAGATGCTCAGACAAGGTTTGATTTCTTGCCAAAAACTATAATGAATACAGTTGCTGACGGAACTCCTACAAAAACAATAAGATCGGCAGTATCCACACCGATCACGTCGCAACACACCTGTTGTTAGCCTAGTATTCAGCTGCATCCGGTTAGACTGGAGGCCGACCCCACCATAGTAGGGAAAAGGCAGGCAGAAGATGATGACGATAGACCGGCGGGTAATATAGGGCGACTCAATTTGCCTGGATTTTAGTTTTACTTTCCCATTTGGTGTAAACTTCATCAATATTTTTATCTTCATCAAAGGTGTATTTAAGATGTGTTCAGAAACACCATACAATCCTTTCAATGTGTCTTTCATAAATCTGTACAGCAGAGGTACTCTGTACATCTAAGTTTCAATGTTCGCGGGTGTAGCACTAACTAGCTCTGACATTTGATTCTAAACTTGAGATTGGTATTCCAATTATTCTCGTCACAGCAGCAAGACTGCTAATCTTGTTATTTGTTGACGGACAGTGGCAGTAGTAAGTAATAATAAGCTGGAATACTTATTTCAGATTGAAGCGAACAAAGAGACCTGGGAATTTTGAAATCATTAAACGCTATCCTGGTTCAAGAAAGTTAAGGATACGATAGCGATATTTGTTTTGGTTGTGTGGCATCTTAACACAAAGTGTTACAAATGCTCACGTGAGAACACGAGTGATCTGATTCCAGTCGGATCCCCTCCGGCCCCCTGTGTGGAAGGCAGCTGTAGTAACTCCCGGTGTTTATTGCTCGCAGTACAAGTTTACGATAAGTGGGAGTTTTGTGTTCGCGGCGCAAGTTGAAGCAGCACATTAGTCAGGTGCCGGCCGGCCTGCGGGCGCGGGCGGCATCGGCGAAACGAAACGAATTTGAAAACTGGAGAGCGAAAGTTGCTGCGAAACAATAAAATGGTGTAAAGTAGAACGATAAATTCCGAATACTCGTTTGTAGCGCCCTCGCTCGCGCTCGCCCTCCAGCTTGTCGCAACTTGTTATTGCTAGAATTTTTCTTGAGCGCTGTCGTTGACATTTATCAAGAGCGAGCACTGCCCCCGTTCTCCGCACGCCGCCAGCACCCCGCTGACATCCCGAGGATGCTGCGGGACCCGAGAGAGAAATAACAAACTAATCGCGAGGGGTGCATAACATTGAGGCAGGAATCGATGATTATGCGAAGCCGATTCATGAGTGCGACCATCATTATGAAGACATCAATGTGTGCCGTCATGCTGCGTACGTCCGCGAATTACATAATCCGCCGCCGCTCAGTAATCAGGATCCGCTCACTCGACCCGACGTGAGGGGACTCCACTAAACACACAAACGCTGCGCGAATTGTGTTTGTCATGATATATTGCACACTGCACCACGAGCTCTACGATTATGAATTTGCCGCAATCTAATGCTGTTATTATCACGGATTCATTCCAGGAGTTACTGAACGATGTCCTAGATCTTAAGATATAACTGTACTGGTGGTGATTACCTGGGTAAATTATAATGTGGTGTAGGTACAGCCCTGCAAGCTCGCCACACTGATATTTAGCATGAACCTGACCTACCATCAACCATCGCAGACACCGATAAATTTCACCACAACTTATTAAATAAGAAGCGATCCCGTAAACCTGTAAGTGTCGAAGTACAGTTTAGTCAATAACACTCATAATTTGGATACGTAACGCTAAGTTATCACGACTGAATAATGAGTTCTTGATAATCGCGGTGAGAATGAGACACAGTGGATGTGTGTTTACGAGCTAACTTCACGGGTAATTCCTTGTGTTTGTTGAGAGAGGTGCGGGAGGGGAGGGGGAGAGCTCACCTGAACACTTATTACAAGTTGGCGAACAGCAAGTGTAACAAGTTTCAGCTCATAATGTGCTCCGCTGTGTTACGGGATTAGAGAGCTGTTTGACTGAACCATGTAGAATGCACTGTTCGTACGAAAGCCCCGAGTTGTCAGTCAAATCATGGTTTCATTGAAAGTGTTAGTGTAGGTACTGTTGCCAAAGGACTGACTTGTTTGTTTGCAGCAGACAGCAGGCACCAGTACAAGTACAACGTTAGAACGTTGTACTGGATGCCTGCTGTATCTATTAGATAGAAATCGTACGGCCCTGACAATTAAAGTCTAAATAGCAAACTAACTACGATTTCAGCTTTTACTTTCACTTTCCCAAGTTAAAATCTCTGCAGTTAATTGATCAGGTAGGATTCGCTGCTAAGATTACCATACATCCACAGGTATTACAAGCCACCTCTCACCGTATACTATGTCTCGCGCGGCGTATCAGTGAAGATGAACTGATTCAATTGAGCTTCCACAAGCTTATATATTGCTCTAACTACCGAACATCAAGGAGCGTATCATATCTACATGTATACACATACGGGGGTATGGATCATGTTATAATACGTATTAAGTGCGCACAGGTAATGTAGCATCTATTTTAATAAATGATCAACATAACATCATGCCTGTAATCCCCGAAGGGACAGAGGTATACCGAAAAATACACCTACATTTCGAACGTTATGTTCAACAACTGGTCACAAATCCAGACTTCGCGTTGCTACTGAGAAATTCCTGATGGCAAAACCCAATAACACTTTACCCGACCTAGGTATCGAACGTAGGACCTCATGCTCAGCAGTCACGCTTGCGACCAATCGACCAACGAGACATGAGATAGTCACAACTCAGTTTATCTGGGGGCACGGCAGTGCATCCGACAAGCCTAGCAAAAAAAAATGGCGCCGCCGACTACCCTTTTATCGAAGCCATTTAGGCAATTTCTAACCTCCCGTAACTACGTTGCAGATAAAGCTAGAAACCTGAATTTTTAGTGACTAAGAGGGTATACATACAGGGTGTTAACAGACCCTTCACATACCCGTCAACCAAGCATTCTGTACATCAAACTAAGTAACTTTACTCAAAAATTATTGCTGGGAATCGACTTTTTTTTGTGGGGTGACAAATCACGTTTTAAAGTAGGACTCGATGGAAAGCACTCAAAGCATTGTGCTGATGGATGGATTGAATAGTATGGGGGTCGTGTAGGGGTGTAAAGTCTAGAACAAAAAAATGATCGCAAAGACGGGGAGAACAAGTGCCTTTCGGTTATGTTAACACCCTTTATTATACCTAGGTATATACGTTCCGGTAGTTTAATTTTCGACCAAAAAAAAGGTAAAAGCTACTTCTATACACCGAGAAATTTTAATGATCGTTTTTGTAAAAAGTTGTGCGATCTATGTCTTTGAAGAATGACTTGGCAATCGCTTAGGGCAATAGAATCTACACATAACAAAATCTTATTTGGATTGCTAACGCTATTTTCAATTAGGAGTTAGGACTTTGGATTATTTAAAATAATAGATTATTGTTATTTGATTATGGTGCCGTTCGATGTACAAGTCATTCTTTAAAGACATTCGATCTCACAACTTTTTACAGTAGAAGAATAGTTTTGCGAGACTTGCATTTTTGCGCATGATATGTTTTTGGCGGGATTTTTATTTTACAGCCACGCCAAAACAAATGAAATCGATCTAATCCTCCCCTCCCGATTAATGGTGGTTGTAGAAATTGTTCACTCACTTGGCAGTATTAGCGCAGTTCCAGCCGTGTGGTAAATAAAATAAGTAGATGAATTATGGTGTAGTATTGTAGCGAGTACCCACTGCACCAATAATGTAGTTGTACCGAATAGTGATCAGCCGTGAATCCATGTCACGAGACCAAAACTGCTCATTCCAAATTCAGCATGGTAGTCAACTGCAATAGTCGCAATAAAATAAGGCCATTATCACACTTAATTTAGTAGTAACCTTCATCTCTACAAAAAGTTCCCTATCTTGTGCTGTTGTTGTAACTGATAGTTGTTGTTGCGTCTCGTACCACTACACCGACCGTCGTCACAAACACACCCACAAATATGTGTAGATACACGTGATACACGTACATAGTTTGCTGTCTTTGACGGCACTATGAAAGCTTGCTTTGCTGTTTTGAAAGTGGACAGTGATATAAATAACGGTTTCCCGCCGCCCCGAGCCAAATGTCTTGAGTGTTTCCAGCGTCCATGTTGAATAGAATAAGAATAGAATAATATTTATTTGCTTAAAAACATGGTATAAAAGATGGTAAAAACAAAAAAGAAAGAGCATACATGTTTTTGCTTAACAGTAATAAGCATGCAAAAATTTCACGAGAATATTTAACATTTATTGTCAAAGAAGTCTTTGACACTATAAAAACTATGACTACACAACCATTCATGCAATTTATTTTTAAATAATCTCATATTTAGATTCTTGAGATTACTTGGTATCTTATTATAAACTCGTACACACATAGATATACAACTTTTATTATATTTAGCTAGTCTTGGAAGGACATCCAATACTAGCCTGTGGGGGTCTCGTCGGTTACGAGGATATAAATCATTTGCATTATTAAACAATTCCTTATACTTCCTCACAAACATACATGTTTCGTATATGTAAAGAGACGGTAGTGGTAACAAGCCAAGCTTTTTAAATATCGGTCTACAGGATTCGTCAGGTCGAAGTCCGTAAATTGCTCTAATGCATTTTTTTTGTGCAATAAATGCTCTATATGAAGTTTAGTTCCACTGCCATCGTCTCGTATACACATCACATACTGATCTAAGTTGTTTGATGTTAAATCTACATAACTATTGCTTCTAAATCCTCTATTCCAAGAAAGCCGTCTCCCGTTCCGAGTTATGTCCCAGCGTGTCGGAGCAGTGGGTCGAGGGTCACTTCCGCGGCGGCGTTCACAAAGACTTCCTTGCCACACATAATGGAGGCATCGTCGTCGGCAACGCTCGGCAATTCCCGAACGCTTCCGATTCGTAGTTTGGTGCTCGCAGTAGTCGCTAAGCGGAGCGGAGCGGAAGCTCGCTAAACACTTCCTTCCACTCGATCCGGAGAAATACGATCAGTTCTCGCACAGACCCTACCTCCCACACCCTGGTTCATACAGCGCTACACACGACATAGGCTAGAGCTCAGAAGGTGCAACTAAATTATAATCAGAAAGGCAATTGAGAACTTCAAAACCGAAAGCAGACAGCCTAGTTTGAAAAGAGAACACAAATTAACCGTTTTCTCTGAGTTGGGATCGGCTTTCAGACTATCTCAAAATTAATTGACTGCTATTTAATATCTTGATAATCGGTCCGTAAAAGTCGCCTACATTATAACAGTGATTGGAATATATAATTCCATAAAAATCAATCAGCAAAAATCAGTTTCCGAGAAATGGCGCTCACCAGTATGACGTCGTCTAGACTGCAGCTAACATTATTATTATATAATTAAATAAATAAATAAATTATTCGCCTGTACGCCAACACCATATTGATAGACTTTGTTTCTTGAACATAGTTTTGGGGGTCAGAAGCGTTCTAGTTTTTACAATTTGTCACGTCAGCACGTGTTGTGGAGTATAGAAGTGGACCTTCTGCGACTTGTTATCCCATAATTATGTTTAGTGAGCGTAGTGGCGGTGCGCGACGCGGGGCTAACTCAACTCGATACACTGCTCAGTGCTCACTGACACAATAACACTCATCCTTCGCAGTGCGGCATCTGCAGGGGTGAGCACCGGTGTGTCTGTCGTGCTTTGCCAATAAATACACTTGTTTTTACTTTGACGATATCGTAGACCCAACGACAACATACTCGTATCATAAGATGAGTTCGTAAAAATGTGAAGAAAATCATAACTAACAGTGGTAACAGAAACATAAAAAAATAAAATTAACTTACTAGGATATCAGCCACAACACACGTCAGCTTACAAAACAATAGGATAGTGTAACGGAACGTAATCTTAAAGACTTAACAGTTCCAGACGGAAAAAGGCGGGAAAACGTATAGGAGAAAAGGCGCGCTTTTTTGATTCCAAAATATTTATTTGTACATTTTGCACAATATCTTTTTAAATACTCATATAAATAGTTAGTGTTAAGTCGTATAGTTAGTGTGTTTGTAATTATGGCCAAAAAGAGAAAGAGGAAGGAGGGGGAACCACCTCCGGATTCTCAGCAGGTATCCTCTGATTCAGACTCAGCGGAATCAGCGGTATCATGCCTCTCGTACTCTACTACTACAGATAAGGACCCAAAAGACAAGTACAGTATTTTTAAAGTTTAAGGTTACACCCGTAAGTACCCAGAAGATACTAAACAAAAAGAGCTGGTTGTATTTCTCAATCACTGCGAAGAAAACAAGCCATTCAGTGATAGGGATCGCATGGCCCTTTCTAAAGGTATTCGAGAGCATGGCGTTTCAGGCGTCATGCACTTGCGTTCCTTAAATAAATACAAGGTTGGCATCACATTTGATTTGCCTAACAATGCAAATATGTTTTTGAAAAATAAAAAATTATTGGATCAGTTGACATTAAAAGCATCCATCCCTGCCGCAGACACAGAGATAACTGGGGTCCTCACTTCAGTCCCTGTAGACATGTCCAACAAGGAAATTTTTTCATTAATCGGCAGCTCCAAAAATGTCGTTCAGGTCAGGCGCTTCATGCGCAGGGTAAAGGGTTTCGGCGGTGTTGAATTTGTACCAACTCAGGCAGTTGCTGTTACCTTCGCCTCCACCATTCTTCCTGCTTATATATACCTAGACTCATGGCGTCACGAGGTAAGCAAATATATTCCACCGGTAAAACAATGCCTTAAGTGTCTTCGGTATGGACATATCGCAAAATTTTGTCGCAATACCGAGGTTTGCTCAATATGTACTTTAAACCATAATTTCAAGAATTGTCAGATCGACCCTAAGGATGCTAAGTGTGCAAACTGTAAGGGCGATCATATAGCCATCTCCTCATCATGTCCTTTAAAAAAACAAAAAGTAGAAGAAAACAAAATAAAGTCAAGAAGTGCCACATACTCCGATCTTTTCAATATTAATGCTTTTCCAGCTTTAACAGCCAAAAATATAGATGTACAAATTAATAATTTAATGAAATCAGATACATTTATAAATATATTAGTAGAGACAATTACAAAAATAATTAGTAATAAAGATGTCCCTATAAACACATCATCAATTAAAGAGGTTTTAAAAAAAACTTTAAGTAATAAAATATCTTCACCTCCATAATGGATGTAACAAATTTAAATATAATGCAATGGAATGCACAAAGTCTTAATAGTAACAAACACATATTTATCAATTTCCTCTATACACATAATTTTCACGTTGCTATAATTAGTGAAACATGGTTCAAACCTAAACAAAATTTTAAAATTAAAAATTATAACATTGAAAGGAATGATTGTGGTAACAAACACAATGGAGTTGCCATTATAATTCATAAAAGTATCATTTACACTAAAATTAACACCTATTTTGACAATTCTTTACAAAATATTTGTGTAAAAATTACAGTTAATAATAAGGAGATCAGTATAGTCAGTTTCTACAGTCCCTTGCATTCTAATCCAGCTTTCAATAAAGATAATTTTGATTCATTGGTGAAGTCTATTCCTGGTCCATTTATATTTGCTGGGGACTTTAATGCTCATCACACATCTTGGGGTTGTGGTATTGACTCTCCACGCGGTCGAAATATCTTAGAGGTCATTGACGAAAATAATCTAATTCTGCTAAATAATGGTCAGGCAACAACAGTTGGCTCTCTAACATGGCGTCCTAATGCACTGGATTTGTCTTTGGTTTCTTCATCATTGGCACTTAATTGCGAATGGCAAATACACGATAGTCCTCTTGGTAGTAGTTATCACATCCCTGTAATTATAAAAGTAGTGTTTAGTAGTAATAGTCAAAATAATGATTCTTGTGGAAATTGTTCAAATTCTGAACATTTGCCTACCTACCCAAATTACAAAATGGTAGACTGGCAAATGTATAGTAATAATGTGGATGAATTATTAGTTGATTTCGAAACAATTAATATATGTCCTCTCGATTCATATCATAATTTTTGTACAATTTTACGCACAGCTGCTGCTAATTCCATCCCAAATTGTAAGGCCAATATAAATAGCAACAATCGCTCATGTCCTACAAATAGGATTAGAAGAACTTCCCTTCCTTGGTGGAATCAAAAGTGTACAGAGGCTGTATCAAATTTCAAAATGGCCTACATAAATTTTAAAAATAATCCATCAGAAGAAACTTATATACAATTTAAAAGAATTCGAGCACTTAAAAATTTGACTATAAAAACAGAACGACAAAAAAGTTGGATGTCCCTATGTGAAACATTTAACAGATGCACGCCTATATCTATCATATGGAAATTCATGCGCAAATACAACAAAACGTTTTATTGTAATAATCAAGAAAACGACGCATGGATTTTCGATTTTTTGAAGGAATACACTCCAGATTTTGTGTCACATGCCCCAAGTTCCTTTTTTAATAATAGTACCAACTCCAGCCATAGCTATCTACTTAATTCTTTTACAATCAGTGAATTAATATCCGCCATCTCCTCCCGAAGAGACACTACTTATGGTCTTGATGGAATGCCCTACATATTATTTAAAAAACTCAGCATTACCAGTATACAAACATTCACAAAAGTTCTGAATTTGTTATGGGAAAATAATATTATACCTCAAGATTGGAAAGTGGATTGCCTTGTACCAATTTTAAAACCAGATAAACCCAAATTATGTCCCGATTCTTATCGTCCCATAGCACTTACTTCTTGTGTTGGCAAACTATTTGAGAAATTGTTGAAGCAGCGTCTAGAGTTTTATGTTGAAAAAAATCATATTTTACCTTCTAATCAATTTGGTTTTCGTAGAAATCGTTCTGCTAGGGAAAGTGTATGTCAACTTCAGCTTGATATACATTACTCTTTATTGGTCAATAATAATTTTGTTGGAGTTTTCTTTGATGTAGCTGGGGCTTTTAATAGTGTAAATATAGATATTTTATGCTATGAACTATTACAAATAGGGATCCCTGAAAAAATAATAATTTGGATCAGAAACTTTCTGAACAATAGAGAAGTGTATGCTAAATTTAATAGACATCTTTATGGTCCTAGATTTGCTTCAAAAGGAGTTGGTCAAGGAGGTATATTATCACCTTTATTATTTATACTGTATATACGTAGATTAAATTTAATTTTAGGGTCTCAAGTAAAAAATTTACAATTCGCAGATGATTTAGTTGTTTATTATTCTGGAACCAATTTATCACAGGTTGTTCATATAGTCAACGATGCCTTGTCAAATCTGTGTAAATATTTCTCGTACCTTGATCTCAATGTCAATCCATCGAAGTCCAAAGTGGTTGTGTTTGGTAAACAGTGTCATAATATGCCCCACGTGCAATATAACAATTGTGCATTGCCCAATTCACATGAAGTCAAATTTTTAGGGGTCCTTTTTTCATATAATTTAACCTGGAACAATTATACCAAACATATAATTAGTAAAGCAAATAAAGCTTATAATATATTGAAATCTTTGGCTGGTTCATACTGGGGTGCAGACCCAAAAATTTTGCTATTGTTGTACAAATCTTTAGTTCGTAGTCACTTTGAATATGGTTTTTACTGTTTTGCTGCAGATACCAAAACTGTAAATAGTTTAGATGTTCTGCAAAACAAATGCTTGCGTGTTATCACTGGGGCATTCAGAAGTACTCCTATAAATGCAATGCAGATTGAATGTAATGTTCCACCATTAAGTATTCGATTCAATTACTTGAAAGAAAGATTTATAATAAAACTTTTTAGTGTATCTAATAATAGTCTCTTGGTCAGTTTGTTGCATTCCAATCCTAGTTTAGGTATAAAGCCATTTTATATGTTACAGGATATTCATATATTTATAAATTTTATTAAAAGTATAAACATTTATCAATCAAAACATATTCTGCCTTGTTATCAAGGAGCTTTTATTGCAAAATTTCCAGATATAAATATAATTATAAAAAATAAAAAGGACCTGTCCTCAAAAGAGGAAGTTAATGCAATGTTGTCAGAATGGTCAGATCATAAATTTGTAGTGATGGTTCCAAAAATGATAGAGCAGTGTCTTTTGCTATTTATGAGCCAATTTCAAATTTAAGTCTTGGTCGAAAAATTGATAAAAATGTCAGTATTTTTACAGCTGAAGCTGTCGCTATTTTGAGTGCTTTGAAACATATAAAAAATTGTAATTCAGGACACAGCAAGTGGGTAGTAGTAAGTGATAGCATGAGCGTTCTCAAAAATCTGGCTAATAATAAATTACATGCTAACACAAACTACATAATCTATTTAATAAAAGAGCTATGGATCGAACTGTCTCATTCCAATATTGAAGTTAGTTTTGTTTGGGTGCCTTCACACATTGGCGTTGCAGGAAATGAAAAGGCAGATTATCTGGCCAAAAAAATTGTTGATCTTGATGAGTTAATTCCAAATGCTGATATGAGTGTTTTCATACCGCATACAGATGCAGTTAGTCTTATAAGACAGCGTATGTGTCAAACGTGGGGGAGACATTCATACCAGTCCACACAGATTGAAAATAAAGGCACTTGGTATGCCATTTTAGATAAACAAATAAACTCCACACCTTGGTTTTGCAGGAATAACAATTTTATAAATAGAAAGTTTTATTCATTTATCTGTCGTATGCGATTTGGTCACTGTCGTTTAAATTATCATCTTCATCGTCTTAAAATGGTTAACTCTCCATATTGCGAGTATTGTCAATCACAAAAAGTTCAATCTTTACATCATATCTTTTTTGAGTGTTCGTCTTTCAACATTCAGCGCCTTGTGTTGTCGGATGAGCTTCTAAAAATTTATAAAAAACCTGAAAAGGTCCCGCAATGCATTCAGGAGCTACTTATGAATGCCTCAACCTATTTATATTTGTACAAATTTATAACAGAGACTGTAAATGACATTTAGGTTACATTTCATGTTTTTATAAGTATAATAATTGTATATATTGTTTTTATAAGTATATTAATTGTAAAATATATTTTATTTGAACCTTTTAAGTTGTATAAGCATTTTGTAGGTTACGTTTTTTCTAAAAGGAGAGGAGATAGCTATAACTTGACCTGTAATTCAAGTAGTTTGAGTTGACATCAAAATGACGTTTAATTACATTGGATTTGATAAAAATGGATATGACAAACTTTTAATGGACTTACTATAAAAAAACTAAATATGGAAAAATACGAAAGACATTATTGTATAAAATCTATCACGGAAGAAAATACCTATGGACGTAAGACTAGGCAGTATGGTCAAAAGACTTTAGCCTTCCCTTCGGGGTAAATCGAAAAAAAAAAAAAAAAATTAACAGTTCCATGCAAAACAAGAAGATGACACTGACAGACGTCATGTCACTACAACAAAAATATAAGCATCTACCGTACCGGCTTTTTTTTTTTTTTTTTTTTTTTCCGGATGGGAAATCATCAAATGACCCCCCCCACTCTGGGCGGAGCGGAGGGGAGTGTCAGACTTGTACTGACTAAAACCCATCCATGTTCCTTCTTTGCCCGTTATGTTCCAGGGCCACGGTATCTCTTTCGAACAGTCCCGCAGCCCCGGCAGGCGTTGGCCCATGCGGACCCCTACTTGATTGCTGACATCTCTTTGAGGCGCGCGTGGAACACGAACGCGCCGTCGACACGGCCCGTCGTCATAAGACGGCCGGACGGCGAGCTAGCCCATAACTCGCCGTCCACAGGCCAGCGCCTACGGTGGTCGGAAGCCACCACGTGACCCCCGACGCCCAGGGCGTCTCCCGCGGCGGCTGGGACGTGAGGTTCTTTCCCTCTCACGTCCTGCCACCTCCTTCACTAGCATGACTGCTTCGCAGAAGGAGGTGACGGCTTCCCATTCCCTCTCGCTCCGGACCATGGCTTGAACCAAGGCCGGACGCGAGAGATCGCCGCCGCCAATCGCCGCTGTGAGGACACGGCGGTGCTCCGCCCAAGTGGGGCAGACCTCCACGGTGTGTTCTACCGTGTCCTCCGGACGATCCTCGCAGTGGCAACACCCGGGCGTTTCCTCCCGCCCGATTCGATGCAGGAACCTCCCGAAACAACCGTGTCCGGTGAGGACCTGCGTCAGGCGGTAGGTGAGGGCGCCGTGGCGCCTCTCTAGCCACTCCTCAAAGAGGGGACTTATCGCCACTATGGTGGCGTGCCCTGCACGGGGTTGCGACAGTCGCTCTCTCCATGTCGCCATGAGATCACGCCGGAGGTCTGTCCGCTGAGCGGCAATTTGTCGCGGCAGCGGAGTTTCTCCCCGACATAGTGCTTCCGCGCGCCATTCATGCAGGCGCGCGAGGACTATCGCCTCCAGATCCCATGGCGGCAATCCGGCAAGGAGGCTAGCCGCCTCGCCGGAGATCGTGCGGTACCCCCGGATTAGCCTTATGGCTATCACCTTTTGGGGCGCGTTCAGGTAGTGGGCGGCTTGCCGCCTCAAAGAACGCGCCCACACCGGGGCCCCGTAAAGGGCCATGGACCGCACGACCCCCGCGTAAAGCTTCCGGCAGGAGGCGTTTGGACCCCTCAGGTTGGGCAAGAGCCGCTTGAAGGCAGCCCCTGTCCGTTCCAGTTTGGGAGCCAAACGTCGGAAGTGCTCCACGAAGTTCCACCGGCTGTCGAGGACGAGTCCTAGGTACTTCAACGTCGACCCGACGCCGATGGAAACCCCTCCTGCCATCAGTAGGGATCCCGACGGTGGCGCATTCCGAGGCCCATGAAAACACATGGCCTCGGACTTGTGCAATGCCACCTCGAGACCCAATTGCCGGATCCTCTCCACAACTATCGCAACCCCGCGTGTCATGTTTTCGGCCGCCGCCTCGTGCGACCTCCCTTGTGCCAGTACCAGCGTATCGTCAGCGTAGCAAACTACACTGACGCCGGTAGGGAGGTCGGCGCGCAGCACCCAGTCGTAACCGATGTTCCACAAGGCCGGCCCCAGAACCGAACCCTGTGGAACACCGCACGACATCTCTCGCCGGTTCCATTCTCCGCTCCGACTGGGGTAGATGACGGCCCTATCCGTCAGGTAGTCCCCGACCACACGACGAAGGTAGGTCGGCACCCCGTGATACCGGAGTGCCTCCCCAATGCAGCTCCAGGGCATGGAGTTGAAGGCGTTGGCGATGTCAAGAGACACCGCCAAGACAACCCCGCCCCGGGACACCGCGTCCCCCGTCGTGAGGGCTCTCACGCGCATGATGGCGTCCACCGTCGAGCGCCCCTTGCGGAAACCAAATTGGTGTTCCGCAAGATCCGGCCCCATCCCTGCAAGGTGCCCGGCGAGGCGGTTGGCAATGACTCTTTCAAAGAGCTTGCCCACCTCGTCGAGCAACACAATGGGCCGGTATGCGGACGGAGAGTCCGCAGGGCGCCCTGGCTTCCGGATGAGGACCAGCTTCCCTGTCTTCCAACGAAGCGGGAACTGGCCTCTCTCCAAGCATGCGCTTAGGAGCCCTTCCAGTCGGGGCCCGAGAGCCTCAGAGGCCAGGACCCAGGCTTTGCCAGGCAAGCCATCGGGTCCCGGGGCGGTATTTCTGGCTTTCAGCCTGCGTACCGCCACTCTCAGGTCTACCCCAGTCACCTCCGGAACGTCATCGTCGTCATCGGTGTTGTCCGCTTCCGGCACTGCATGCGGTGACGGAGCCATAGGCGGGGGAGGATGCTCCCCTCGCGAAGGGAACGAAACGCTCACCACGTCCTCCACGAGCTCAGGCCGGAGACTCTGCGTTAGCGGGGGGGCCCGGGTGCGGAGTTTGTCCCGCACCATCTTGTAAGGGCGCCCCCACGGATCTCCGTTCAGAGACTCCAGCATCTCCTCGCGGGCCAAATGCTTGGCCCGCCGGACAGCCTCTTGGAGGGCGGTCTTTGCCGCTCTGTACCCCTCGTACATCTCCGCCTCAATGGCTGCCGCATCCGGAGGGCGGATGCGGAGCCTGCGATGCCTGGCGTACAGGTGCCGCGCGGCAACGCACGCCTTGCGCAGAGACGTCAGCTCTTGCGACCACCAGTACACCTGACGCCGGGCGCTTCCTGGCCGAACTCGGGGCATTGCCACGTCGCAAATCTCGGACATGGCCTCCTGGAACCAACCCGCCTCGTTGTTGATGTCGGCAGGCCTGACCGGTGATGACACCCAGGCCTGCACGATTGAGGCTTCCAGGAGGAGCTCCCGGTCCAGCTGCTTCAGCGCCCAACGCGGACCACTCGGGGCCTGTAGGACCGGTGCGCTTGAGGTCTGAGTGGAGACGTCGAACCGGATGTACCGGTGGTCGGAATAGGTCTCCACCCCCTCCATGATGCGCCAGTCGACGACACGCGGTGACAGAGCGGGGCTAGTGAACGAGATGTCCACCACCGACTCGCCCCGCATCCGCACGCACGTGGGGACAGAACCCCGATTTAGGACGACTAGACCTGTCTCCAGAGCCCAGTCCTCCACCATCCTACCCCGCACGTCCGTGTAACGAGAACCCCAAGCCAAGTTCTTGGCATTGAAGTCCCCGAGTACAAGCACGGGGAGGGAATGGCTTCCGATGACGACACTCAACTCCGTGAGGGAGTTGTGGAACTCGGCGAGAGTTCGGCTCGGGGAGAAGTAGACTCCCACTACAACGATCTCCCCGAACCGTGCTGCTACGCACCCCTGACCCTTCCTGACACTCTCAAGGGTCGGGGTACCGGTGGCGGCCGACGCAATTATGGTCACCGAACCGCTATGGTCCTCCACCCAGTCATCCCTGGGCGGGACAAAGTACGGCTCAGCGACCACGGCGATGTTAATCGACCACTGCGCCATGCTCTGGAGCAACAGATCCTGAGCACAGGCGCAGTGGTTGATGTTCGCCTGGAGAAGGCGCAATGGGGCCGTTACTGGCACTCCATTTCAGTCCCCTCCCGGGCCCTCTGCAAGGGCCCCGCTGCGGAAATTGCAGCAGTAACGGCAGCGGCGGTAACAGTGGCGGCGGCTGCGGTGGTGGCGACGGTGGGGGTTTTGGCGGTGGTGGCGGAGGGCCTTCCCTTGCTGCTGGCCTTGGCGGGTGTACGTACCGCAGGACTTGCTCCCTGCCCGGTGATCGGCTGGCTTGCCAGCTGCCGCACATGCGGCGCAGTGCGGTGCGGCAGAGCAGGCCGCGGCCATGTGACCGGGCTGGCCGCAGCGGAAGCACAGGCCACTGCGGTCCACCTCCGAGGTGCACCGGACCGACACGTGGTGCCCTACATGACAGCGGAAGCACCTCAGAGGTCTGGGCTCCAGCAGCTTCACCTGCGCTGACACCCAGCCCACCAAGAGCCTTCGGCCCTCCACTATGGCTTTCGCCGCCGTCACAGGGCAGCTTACCGTTACGGTTCGCATGCCCGACAGATCCGGACGTAAGGTGCCTGCCTTGACCTGCTCGGCAGGACACCCACCGGTCCTGGTGACGGCGGCCACCACCTCCTCCTCGGTCACCGAGTCGTCCAGACCCAGGATGCGCAGGTCTACGCATTTGACGGGCCTGGACACTCGGGCCTCGTCCGCATTTAGGGACGCTCTGAGCTTTTCGGCCAGAGCGTCAGCGGACGAGCCACGGGTTTCGCCAGGGATCTCTAGCACTCGAGCCCCTGTTGCGGTCACTCTAAGCCGGAGGCCCCCGGCGATCCCGAGCTCTCTGAGATCCACCGTCGCCTTCGCTTTAGCGAGCACGTCGCGGTAGGTGACGCCCCTCTTTTCCGCATCCGGCTGTAGCGTTATCACTACAGCTGCGGTTTTCGGGGCGCTGAGCCCAGCCGCGACGCTCCGCTCCTTTTGCCGGCGCTTCCGCTCCCGCTTCCTGGCCTTTTTTGCCGCCCTTCGCTCCATCGCTCTTTCTCCGGCCACCTGCCAACCGGGCTCGGCCACAGAAGGCTTAGTGGGCGGGGGAGGTGGCGATGGCGGCTGTCTCGCGGCTGGCGCCGGTACATACGCCGCCTTGCCCTTTTTTTGGGCCACCGCCTTGCTCTGCCTCAGGGCCGCCGCCCTCCCGACTGGAGCTGGTTTCGCCAGAGCCGGCTTTTCGGGGGCCGACGTAACCCTGCCGGATCGCTGGCTGGACGGCCCCGGTGCGGAGGCCGCAGCAGCCGCATATGTGGCCGCCTTGTTTGCCGCCAGGGGGGGGCGCAGGACAATGCCCTCCAGAACGGAGAACCGCGCCTGAAAGGCAGCCAGCTCCTGCCGAACCAGGTTCAGAACCTGGTTCTCCACCGGCACGGGCTGACTTGGTCGCTGCTGGCCCCCATTTTGGGGCATCTTGCGAGAGCCGGACTCGCGCAGACCGGCCAGGTCTGCTCGGAGCTTCTTGTTCTCCTCTTGGAGAAGCTCCGTAGCAGCCGTCAGGCGAGCGACCTCCGCCCGCAGTTTGGCAACTTCGTCTGGTGGAGGCCCCGCATATCTGGCCTTCGCTGCCGCTATAATGGAGGCGGCCGCTGCAGGTATGGCCCTTTGTCTAGTAGAGGGCTTCTGCTTGTAAGACAGAGCCCTCAGCGCCACCTCCACCTCCTTCGCAAACTCGGCCTTACGCTCCGCATCTGAGCCGCCGTCTGCGACCGCCTCGTCACCAGAGGAGCCCGAACGATCCACCCCGTGACCGGCCACCCCCGGGTGGCGCCCCTCCTCGGCAAGCCGCGCCGACCTCTCGGTGACAGAGAGGCCTCTCCCCTTGCCGCGGATCCCGCCACGCTTGCTGGTGGGGATCTTGCGAGCCGAAGCCAGCTCCCCCTCTGACGACGACTCTCGGTCGCCTACCGGCCTGGATCGCTTGCGCAGGAACTCCCTGTTCCCCACAGCAGCCCCGGGCCTCCCGCGCCGGGAGCTCTCTGAGCCTCCCGCGCTCACGTCGCTGGATGCGGCGTCGGACTCCGACCCCGCATCCCTCTCCTTCCTTCCTTCGCCGTTATCGGCCGTATTTTGGGTATTGTCATTTTCCATACTGTTCCCACGAGTATGGGGGAAATAAAAAGTCCATCTGGGCAGTGCCCCCTGTGCCCAGATAAGCCATAGCCAGGCCCGGCAGTGGTTCGCACTAGCGACTGATTTTCCATAGGAACCCGTCAGCCATACATCTCCTCGCGGTGCGCCGCCGCTTGAGATTCGGGGTAACTTTTTATAGAGGTTTTCTACCTCGTGATCCGGGCGGTTAAGCCAAGACCCTCGGTCCCAATCGAAGCCGCGAGACGTGTTCCACGACACTTCGACGGAGGGATTACGATATCGACGGGGACAGTGAAGGACTGTGTCCTTCACTGTCTGCTCGGAGGCAGGGTTAGTGCACACCGAGCCCGCCCTTGCTCCTCCGCTGTGCCCTCTGCTTTTCAGAGGGTCACGCGGAACAACACCCCCTAAGCCCACAATGGGCCCCTCCCATGTCAGAATATTAGCCATGGACAGTAACATTCCCCGAAGAATAAGAATCTCTTCCCATTCCTCGGGGAAGGATACTGCCCACGCCCAGGGTGCACTGGCCCAGCAGCTGCTATTCCCTCCAGACGTATCGAGAGGGACCGGCAGCCATCAGGCACACGAGGAGGAATTCTGACAACGCACCTCTACCGTACCGGCTAACATTAACAAAGTGACGAAAAAGAAGTTAGATCAAGGTCAAGGTAGACCAACAGGCGCCCTACTGCCGATCTCGCTACGATCCGACCAGTGCTCGAGGAATGGCTCAAGTGGAGGCACGGCTCCCTGTCGTTTTGGGCGACGCAGGTGTTCTCGGAGCATGGTTGCTTCGGGAAGTACCTGAGTCGCATAAACAGGGAGCCGGACGCTCGGCGTCATCACTGCGTCCACTGTCTAGAGGACACGGCGTGACATATGCTGACAGAGTGAGCCGCATGGGAGGAGCTGCGCCGTGCCCTCGTAACAGATATCGGAACCGACCTGTCGCTGCCGGCCGTCGCTCGTTCGGAAGGAAACACCAGGGTGGTTTTTAGTCAGTTAGAATCTGACAGACCCCTCCGCCCGCCCGCCGTACATGCCAGCTATGTTAGCGACGGGTCTTCCTCACAGACTTCCCTTTGTGGGTTGCTATTACAGGCGATGTAGATGCTACTGCTGGTGAGGTAGAAGCTGGAGGCAAGGGGTCATCGATAGTAGCAACAAAGGTGGAAGCGGGAAATAGCGCGATTAATGTCTCAAGCTCACCTAGTTGAAATCGTCCGCCGAGACTTATCAGGCGTAATGACGAAATAACGATAATGACTTTTCCCTCTGCAGACCAGCAGTTATTAATGCTTGTGGGCAGCAATAAATACCTGGTGTCGTGTTTTGGTCAGGAACTGGAAATAGTGATGCTACTGTCCTTGAGTTGTTGAAGTTTTACCGTCCCACCCCAACCGACGATCCCATGACACTGAACCGCACCAGCACCGGTCTAGATTTACCCTAGGAGACTCCTATACTGTGGCAAACCTCTAAATGTTAGAATTTAATATCATCTATATTCAGCTGCTCGGAGATGATGTGGAGAATCGAGTTACTAAGTTTTTATTTATTTATTTATTTATTTAAACTTCATGTACAATAGTGATACATAGGCGGACTTAATGCCACAAGGCATTCTCTACCAGTCAACCTTTAAATAAGAAAACATTGTGATAGGGTACAAAATAAGTATATAAAAATAACTTCTTGCTATCGAAAATTTATATAGGCACTTATAATGATACTAATACTTATATACAAATAAAATAAACTAATACATATTTTAACAAATACCAAAATTAAAAACGAGAAACCTAATAACAATTACCATGACTCGACTTCTAATAGAGAGAGAGCCATTTATTCTGACTTAAATAGTGGTTACGCACTTTTCTTTTAAAACTGAATTTGCTTTCAGCTTTTTTAATGCCAAAAGGTAGCGCGTTCCAGAGCTTTATAGTAGAGATAGCGTAAGAATTTTTCATTAGGTTTCTCAGAATAACATGAAACAGCCATACCTATCGTCACATCGCAGTCCCGTGTCTATCCAGACTTAAAGATAGGAGTTCAATTTAAGTTTTGAAGTGGAGAAAAGATTGACAGACAAAGGACTTAAACTCTGAGAAATCCAGCGAAACAGAAGCAGGATCTGAGTGCGCAGGGATAGTTCCAGCTGTAGCTCTCTGCAGCCTATCTTCGTTCTCACCCATACAAGAGCTAAACAGCTTCTTCATTTGTTCCACACTGTGCACAAGTTTGTTGTCCATGATGAGATATCAAGCTTTAATTGTTGTAGCTGTTGAGAAAAAAGAAAGTGATAGGATAGTTCAAAGCGAAGGTGGGTATATCGGTTATTTAACACATAAATATACAAGAAAAGAATAGTTAAGTATTTTTAAATGGCAAGTATTTAACTGTAAATCAAAAAATATTTCTTTTTAATATAAAAAAATCTCATTTCTAATGAAAAATACTGATTGCACAGCAAAATAGTTACCTCAAAATATTATCATTTTAGTAACAATTATGGTTCGTGACGCATCGCTATTAATTGAAAAGCTATACTAACTAACGCACAATAAACTTTGTAATTATTTTCTGTTAAGACAAAGCTTTTATTTTTTAACGCAAATGGCAAATTATTTAAGTGAAACGAGTTGACGTAGCCCCGCTGCGCGGCGCTCCTATTTCTGCCTGCAGGGTTTAAAGTAATTTAAGACAAAGTGGATGACAGGGTTTTAGCTCACTCACTAGACCCCGCCATCCCCTTCAAACCTAACCTGAACCCTGCACCCCGACTCGGAGAGTCAGGGTGCCAGAAGTCCCGAGCTCGCTTCGCTCGCTCTTGCATCCTATGTTGTCCTTGGCGCGATGCCTTTTTTACGATGCAAACTGTTTACTGTTAGCCTATGTCATCACACACTGCTGGGCAAAGGCCTCTCCCCGTGACTTCCAAATTCTTCGATCCAGGGCCAATGTGGACCACTGGTCTTTGGTTTTGTCCAGGTTGTAATTTATTAATCGGAATTCGTATTTTTGATATTTCCTATTATCATTAAGTCGAACTTTTTGTTATTCGATCTATTGAAACTCGGTATTTTGAAAATAGTAATTATAAACGTTAGGAATATTACAATTTTGGAATTATAAAAATAGGATGTATGATATATCTGAGTTGTTATATTAGGAATTTTGAACCATTTGGAATTACGAGAATCGGTAATTTGAAATTCGTATTTGTACGCTCTGGTAAATTTGTTTTTTTTTTTGTCGTGCATTAGATGAAATAATATAATATACCTAGTATTGATGCATATTTTATTTTTATTTTGATACAATAATATTTAATTGATGTAAATAAATTGACGTATGATAAGGTTTGCTGTCCATTTAAAAATAAGTCTTTTTTAAATAAATACTAAATAAGGAAGCCACATATGTGAAGCCCACATGGGAAAAATCATTTTCCTGCTCCTATCCCAATTTCAGTTATTCGGGGTCTGTGCAGTATATCTTCTCCTTCCATACTAGTATGATTTGTCATCTCCTTTCTATTCGTACCATCTTTCACACTGTCCATTCATCATTTCGTTTCCAGGTCTTGGACACTGTCAATTGATTCGAAATCGCCGTTTGACTCACAAGCACCACAGTTTTTGTTAACCCAAGCCATGTTCTAACAGTTGTAAAGATCCTGGTTGCTTGTTGCAGATGCTGCGTCCGTGGAGATGAGCCGCCCGCCGCCGCCGCCGCCGCCCGCCTGTCTCGCTCGCCCGCGCGTGCCTCTCCCTTGCCCCCGCCCCAGCCCCCGCCATGACGCGCACTCATAGGCCGAGCGCGCCGTGGCCCCGCCCCGCGCACCGCACGCGCACCCTTCTCTCCACACTCCTCTACTTCACCTTCCTTACTGGTGAGTCTCTTGTTTTCATCTTATCTAAACTTTACTACTGTGTATGTATTATAAACGCAGAAGTTTGTGAGGATGGATGGATGTTTCTTACTCTTGCACGCTTTTTGCGTGCAAAGGCTGAACGGATTTAGATGAAATTTGGCACACAGATGATATCTTTTATCCCGCCGCAGTACCACGCTCCCTTTGGAAATATGAATTTCGGAAAAATATTCGACTTCCACGCTGGCGAAGCCGCAGGCAAAACCTAGTGTAAGATAATATAACAATAGGTAGCGAATTACAAACGGTCTTCAGTGACCATCGCTAATATAACAATAGCCAATAATACCTATTTATATAAGTATATATTAATATTTATTTATATTTGTATTTATATATAATATTTTAGGTTAAATTAGGTGAGACACATAAACACCTCATTCTCTTCCGTTTCTACACACTATTGTCTACGTTTATTTTTTTCACTTCTCCTTTTGCAGGTCTGCTGGCAGAAAGGAGATGTTTCATTTTTGTATGAGACTCCGGCCATAACCTGTACCTTTCAGAAAAGCTGGGAAACAAACCCCTGAATAGAATAAAGTAACATTTTTTACATAATCTTACATGGTTTTTTGCACACATTAAAAATCAATAATGTTTGACGTTTGGCGTGAGAGTTGTGACGGACATGACGTTAGAAATTGTTATCTTAACGTAGTACATAGAACAAAATGTCATTTTGAATTTTTCGTTCAGAAGTACTCTCCAGAAAAATATTTGTTATCGATGAAAACATCATAACTTGCATTTAATTAATTGAAAATGATGTATAAGAGAATAATAATAATGAATTACAAGACTAGATACTTTTCACATTTAACGTCGACTTGTTATTATATGTTTATGTGACATGATTTCATAACGAAAGCAGACTATGCAAATTGTTAGACGCCATGTCGAATAGAATATGGCAATAATTAAAAAACTATTATTTTTTGTGCACAGCAAATCAAGCTTAAATTCATGAAAGAATATTTTTCCTAAGTTCGTGGTATTTTTTCCTCTTTTTCAATGAATGTACATCTTATGGCCGAAAATGAAACATCTCCTTTCTTAGGAAATAAGCAGTACCTATGCACTCAAGTATTATAATGTAATTTTCCTGTGTTGCATTGTGTGTACATAAAAATTAAATAAATAGGTAGCGAGTTATAAACGGTCTACAGTGACCATCGCTTATGTTTGCACTACTAAAGCTACATTCATCACACATTCTAAATTCTAACACTTGATAATGAAAATGATTTCTCTATTAGGTGATTGGAATCACAAAACATAACGCGTTGAGGGTATGGGCATTGGTACTCAATAGCACGAACCTGCCGACACTTATAATTACTGCCATCAACAAACGATGGGTACTGCTGTGGAACCCTGAGGGAACATTCTCTTCAATTCACTTCTTCTTTTCAATTCAATTTTAAAAGAAAAGTGCGTAACCACTATTTAAGTAAGAATAAATAGCTCTCTCTCTCAAGTCAAGTCGAGTCATGGTAATTATTATTAAGTTTCTTGTTTTTGATTTTGGTATTTGTTAAAATATGTATTAGTTTATTTTATTTCTATAAAAGTACCATTATAAGTGCCTATATAAATTTTCGATAGCAAGAACTTATTTTTATATATTTATTTTGTACCCTATCACAATGTTTTCTTATTTAACCCAAAAGTTAACTGGTAGAGAATGCCTTGTGACATTAAGTCCGCCTATGCACCAATATTGTACATGAAGGTTAAATAAATAAATAAACATGCATAAATGAACAGTGCTAAACAGACGTAAAACTCGTACGAGTATTATACTCATTAAGTGAGATTACCCCCAAACCGATCCAGTTTGTGTCCGGATTACTGGTGATCTGAAATCACCAGTAATCCCGCTACCATAATACACCGTACGACCTCACACGACATCGCACGATACCGCACAGCGCCCCGCCGCGCCGCGCCGCACTCATATAATCCGCATTATCTTCCCATCAAATTAATGGAGAGATTTAATTACAAAAGCTTTACTTTAAAGCCACGAGATGAGTCTCGTGCCGCTATTTATTGTTTCCATTGCAACGGAACGTTAAACTCGCTTTATGTCTTTCTACCATTTGGATTGTCTGAATGTCTAACTATTTAAGCATTTGCTTGATTATATTTTAGTTAAGTTAATTAATTTACGGTAATGAATATATCATCATCTGCCAAGCAAAACGCCCAACTGTGGTGGGGTCGGCGTCCAGTTTATCCGAATGCAGCTGAATACCAGTATTTTACATAAAGCGGCTGCCTATCAGGCCTCCACAACCCAGTTAGTACTAAATAATACATACCTCTCGGTAAAACTGGTTGTCAGACACTACCGAATTTAGTGAATCCAAAATTGTGGTGAATTTGTCGAGCGGACCGATGTAGAAAAGGAAGTCGAGTTATAAATCGTGAGGTCGGCAGTGGGACGCGACGTGGGGCGGGCCGCAGTCATCCCGATATATGTATTTTTCTTCCAATTTACTACCGTAGTCCGGGCTTTCTAAGAAATCGTGGACCGAAAAGATCCCTGGGGCACCCCGAACATCTCTAGTGTTCGTTCAAAGCTATGAATGTGACCGCGAGAGAACGGGACGCTGAGCTAATGATTCATGACATTGAACATGTCATCGAAACTGAATGTATAAAAGCGACAGACCGGGCCAGCAAAGCTAGTTTATTCAAACGCTTTAATAGAACAGAGCTCCTAATAAGTTAGTTGTTCGTGCGCCCGCGGGCACACTGAGTGCTATGAGCGCACTGATGGAGCAGCATAAGCTGGTTTGGAGTTAATTATACAAAAAGCTAATAGAAGTGAGCGCGGTATTAATGTGGAGCTCTCGCAACTTGAGGCACTTCTACGTTACCCGTGCGAAACAACGTTCATTCCCGAAAACGATAGTGGCCACAGACGAGATGCCATTTCCATCAATTTATAAGTTTAGCGCATAAATTGATTGTTTGATTGGATTGTCTGTTTCTCTAGCTATCGCTATACCTATTTACTTGGTGCGCCTGTTTTATTGAATGAATCATTTAATTCATATTCCTCTAAATCTTCACATTTATTTTCAGAATCGCTCTCAATAGACTAAAGGACTTCGTCTTATCTACACCTATAGGTCCACAACCCACATTATCAAATTTTCCAAAGTGGATACTGGTGTTTCTGTTCAGTCGTCTGTACGAGATCTGTGGTACAATATGCAGTGAGTTCGATAACCTCTTGTATGATTGTTCTTACTATAACTCACATTGACTGTAGATTGTAATGTCATTATTCCAATCAGAAACAGCCGTTTTATTCCCGCGTTTACAAGAAATCTGAGTTTTTTTTTTAAGGGAGCTTTTGAATTTTGTGTAATTAACTATTGTGAACCTTGGTATCGATGTGTGCGCTTTGCTCATTCTCGTACGGTAGAACATCGTCTTGGCTCCCTTCCCCGTTGTTCTGTATCTAAGGTCGTCGACGGCGGCGCGTCGTTAAGTGTGTATAATAAATCAATCTGTGTCGTCGCCACGCGCTCGCGATTGTTCCCACTCGGGGTTTTCCTCCCAATCGCAGATTTCTGTCGCTGCTAATATCTCTCAGCGTCACTTGGCATTATTTAATTCCCCTCCACATGCTCGGAATTCATTACAATTGAGCGCCGAAATAAAGAGGTCGCCATCGATCGGCGCTCGATATTTGCGATAGAACGTAGCGTTGAGATTTCCGCTGTTTGGAGTGCCCTACGCAAGTATTCCCTGAGGCCGGCATTAGCATAGGAGGCGCGCGACGTGCTCGCTACTTTATAGCCGGAGCCGCCCGCGAGCACGAGTGTACGACAGTCACGACACAACAAGCTGTAAGCTCACCGCTGACCTTGTCTGGGGTACACTGCGAGTATTTCCGGGCAATATTTGTGAGGGGTTCCTATTGTTTGTAGTAACCACTTACACTCTCTCTCGTCTCTCTCCGGAACATTTCAATTTACTTTAGCGTTTCATTGTATCTTTTAGAATTTAAACAGTTAAATTCCAACGTTATTTTTTCGATAAACTTGTGCAACATTAAGTGACTCTTCTGTGTTGTGTACTGTTACATCCCTAGAATACACCCTTAAGTGCCTAGTCAGCACCACATCATCATTTCTGTCTAGACTTAGTGCATTGGTCAGGCAATAGAGCCAGTTCGGGTTGAGACTCCTACCGGATAGGTCGCAAGTCAGAATAGCTTATCAAATTTCCCGTTTTATTTACTGTATTTGTGCCTTTCACTAATATAATCAATTAACCTTCGATAATCGTTTTTTTTAAAAAGGCTTTTATAAAGCGTGTCCTAACATTGGTGGCAGCGGTGGGATTTATTTCCCGTGGAACGTCTCGCGAAGTGTTATACAGTGAAAGTGTCCTTGTGCCAAGTGTATCTTGTGTGATAAACCTACGACCCGAACTCAACGAAGACCTATCTGCGGCCTAAGAGAGGCCAACCCTGGCTGAAATAGGCCAACTCTAGTGGCCTACGAGAGGCTACCCCCAGCTCAAAAGAGGCTAAATCCAGAGCCCTTTTGAGGTCATCCAAGTCGTCACCTGTCTACTGTGCAGTGGTACTGGGCAGCGGGCTGCAGGCGCATTCTACGGACCTGCTCGTATCCAGCACCGACCAGGATCAGACGTCCCCCGTGTCCCTACAAAATGAAGTGTTTTTGTGTCCTGTGAGTCAGTTCAGTGCTTTTAATTTTAATTCTATTTATAGATTTGCATAAGTTACTTTATATTCCTGTTACTTCGTATCTGTCGATACAACACTATGTCCAGACCGTAGTCTAAGCATCCTTCCCACACGTATTCGGTTACTTAGTACTGAGAATACTGATAAGCCGTATAGAACCAGTTGGCAAAAGTTTTAATATCGTGACCACAGTTATTGTATTTTATTCCACAGCAAGTTATTTTAGTTACTTAAAATGGCTAAAGCAGATTCAAAAAAAGACCTTATAGAGAGAGATGAGGAAATACCCCTTAGTGTTATCTTAAAGTTTATTAAGCCATTCGATGGTTGTAGGGAAAAATTAAATGCTTTCCTAGTAAATTGCGATAATGCAATATCCTTATCATCACCATCCCAGAAAGACATCGTCTTCAGATATATTATTAGCCAACTAGATGGTAAAGCGCAAAGCGCATGTTCCATCAAAGATTTTGATAACTGGTCATCTCTAAAAGAATTTTTGAAAAATCAATTCGGTGAGAGAAAGCATTACGCCCATTTACTTACCGAGCTTCAAGAGTGTCATCAAACTAACCAGGAGACGGTAAGCCAATTTCACCTGCGAGTCGAAACTTGCTTATCCAAATTACTTACAGAAGTAACAATTTCTAACATGAAGAAAAGTGAACTTGTTGGTAGAGTGGCCGCAATGGAGGATTTAGCGCTTCATACATTTAACATAGGGTTACATCCACGTATAGCAACCATTGTAAGATGTAGAGATCCAAAAAACTTGAACGAAGCTGTCAACTATGCAATCTCTGAAGAAAAGATTCAGCAATATGCATTCAAACAAAATGTTAATTTTAAGAAGGACAATAATAGGCCTCCATCTAAGCCACATCTACCCAATGATAAAAATCAACCTTCTTTCTCTAGAGATTCGTCGGTATGCAGATACTGCAAGAAGGAAGGCCATACTTTAGCCGATTGTAAATTGCGCGAATATAATAATAAAAAGTATAATAATAAATTCAGTTCTCCCGCGCAACAATATTCTTCTAAGCCCAAGAGACCTCATGTAAACTTCGTGAACGACGAAGAAAACCTCTTTACAAATAATTTAGAATCTGTTCAGGACAATTTAAATTATTAAACGTCTCGACAGGGTGTCGCACGAGACGAACCTTAAAAGACGACGCCATTAATCCTATATCCAATCACCATTTATCTTCCAGAGCTATACGACAGGGTAATCAGCCCCAAACTGGCAGCTCTCATAATGTCATGCGACAGGGTAACCAGCCCCAAACTGAAGACATTCTCCCTAGAGCTATACGACAGGGTAATCAGCCCCAAACTGGCAGCTCTCATAATGTCATGCGACAGGGTAACCAGCCCCAAACTGAAGACATTCTCCCTAGAGCTATACGACAGGGTAATCAGCCCCAAACTGGCAGCTCTCATAATGTCACGCGACAGGGTAACCAGCCCCAAACTGAAGACATTCTCCCTAGAGCTATACGACAGGGTAATCAGCCCCAAACTGGCAGCTCTCATAATGTCACGCGACAGGGTAACCAGCCCCAAACTGAAGACATTTCCAATCCTCAATCCATGTGTGTCCCTGAAAAAGAAAACAACAATAATTATAAAGAAGTATACGAAGTAAATACTAATTTAAAAACATACTTACCCTATATCGTCGCCCAGTCGTCTGTCAGCAAGGAACCACTTACCCTTTTGATAGATACTGGAGCTTCCTTGTGTATCCTAAAGAAATCATGTCTATCTAAACCTCTTGAATTAGGGGTTGACATGGTCAAAATTAAAGGTATTGACTCAAAGGACCCGATTGCGAGTCACGGTAACCTTACTTTGGACTTAAGTCTATCCCCTGAATACATAGTATTACACAAATTTCACGTCTTTGATAACTTAAGCTTTCCCTATGATGGTATTATAGGTAATGACCTATTCATTAAAAGCGGCTGCCGAATAAATTACGATTCAGGTACGCTGGAAATCGCACACCATCATATAAAGTTGTCATTCAACCATCCGTCTTACATAATAGAACCACGAACCGAAACCATCATAGAATGTTCAGTCAAAAATCCAGAAGTTAAGGAAGGTATAATCTTGGACCAACATATCTCTGATAAATTGTTAGTAGCTAATTCGATAGTGAAAATAAAAAGTAATAATCGAATAAATGTATCGATCCTTAACGTATCTGAAAAACCTATTTCAATAAATTCTAATCTCTCTTTGACTTTAATCACGATAACTAAAAATGAAATATGCTTATCTCAACCCAACGGTAATTGTTATGAGAGAACAAACGAGGTCCTTAAACAGTTACGAACTTCCCATTTAAACTCTGAAGAGTCTGAAGCTCTTTATGACATCTGCAGTCAATATGCAGACATATTCTTCCTTCCTGACGATGAACTCACTTCAACTAGTGCCATCAAGCACGAAATCAAAACAAGCTCCTCGCAACCTATAAATGTAAAATCTTATAGATTTCCAGAAGTTCATAAGGACGAGGTCAGAACCCAGATTAGTAAGATGCTGGAACAAAATATAATTAAACCATCTACCTCTCCATGGTCATCCCCCATTTGGATAGTGCCCAAAAAGGTTGATGCTTCAGGAAAAAAGAAATGGCGCATAGTGATTGACTATCGCAAGCTCAACGACATCACTATTGGTGAGAGCTATCCAATTCCCCAAATTAATGAAATCCTAGACCAGCTAGGCAAGAGTAAATACTTCACAACTCTCGATTTAGCATCAGGTTTTCACCAAATAGAAATTTCAGCTGAAGATATCCCTAAAACTGCCTTTAGTGTACCCGAAGGTCACTTCGAATTTATCCGAATGCCTTTCGGTCTCAAAAATGCCCCTGCAACCTTTCAGAGGCTCATGAACACAGTCCTATCAGGCCTTCAAGGTATGCATTGCTATGTTTATTTAGACGATATTGTTATATACTCCTACGATCTTACATCCCATGTCCAGAAATTATCCCACACATTTGAGAGATTGAGAAAATTCAACCTCAAATTGCAACCGGACAAATGTGAGTTTCTTCGCAAAGAAGTTACTTATCTTGGCCACACTATTAGTGAAACAGGCCTAAAACCTAACCCCGAGAAAATAAAAGCTGTAAGTGAATTCCCTATCCCAAAATGTCCAAAAGACGTAAAATCATTCCTAGGTTTAGTGTCTTATTATCGTCGCTTTCTGCAGGATTTTTCCAAACTAGCTAAACCTCTTACATCCTTGTTAAAAAAGGATATACCATTTGATTGGACTAATAGTCAACAACTTGCTTTTGAAACACTAAAAAATAAGTTAATTTCAGCACCCGTCTTAATATACCCTGACTTTACTAAACCTTTCATCCTGACGTGTGATGCGTCAAATTACGCTATTTCAGCGATACTCTCTCAAGGCGAGATAGGAAAAGACCGCCCAATTGCTTTTGCCTCACGCACACTAAATAAAGCTGAAACTAATTACAGCGTAACTGAAAAAGAATGTCTGGCTATTATTTTTGGAACAAAAATATTTCGCCCATATCTTTATGGTTACAAATTTAAAATTGTAACCGATCATAAACCACTTAGATGGCTATTCAATTGCAAAGAACCAGGCTCCAAACTAGTTAGATGGAGATTAAAACTCGAGGAATACGATTATGAGATTGAATATAAAAAGGGTAAGATCAATAGTAACGCTGATGCTCTTTCTCGTTACCCTGTGAAATCCATTCCATTACCAAACACCGCTCACGTTCTTACCGACAAAGTACCACCTGTGAGTGCTCCACCTACACTTCAGCAGCCTGAAGTCCCTCCTGTTGAACCTGAAAGTCCCGGAATACCTGAAATTCCTGACTTACCTGACTTTATTGACTTACCTGAAAATGTTGAGTTACCTGATGACTTTGAAATCCCTGAAGATTTTGATATCCCAACTCCACCTGAAGTCCAGAACGACGATGATACTTACTCTAAGTGCCTGAAAAACATAAATAATAAATTTAATCAATTTGATACTATAATTCATGAACATAGTGAAACCTTATTAAAAACAAAATTAAAAACTATTATCATACCAACTTCCATTGACCTTGACGAGTCAAATCCCTATATTTCTGAAGTTATCGATAAACTTTCGGAACCAAAAGATATCCTTGAAAAAGAAAGGACATTACATTCCTTTCTCTCTTTCGAAAATAATAATGTGAAATTTTACTTACTTTTTGTAAAAGTCCATCACTTCGATCAGTGCAACTATGAGGATATTTTTAAGAGCCTTAAAAATCTGAAACTTGAATTAATTAATGATAACACCACTGAATTCGCTATAACTGACTTTCGTAATCCATTCGATTCACATAGTTTAATGAAGATTCATAATATAATTACATACTTGTTTCACACTACTTTAATCACTGCCCATATTTTCAAAAACATTATAATTTTATCCTTCTCCAACTGAAATCATTAAAATCTTAAAGGAAAACCACGATATTCCCATATCAGGTCATTTAGGCTCAAATAGAATGTTAAGTAGAATCCAGGAAAAATATTATTGGCGCAATATGCGCAGAGATGTCGAAGACTATGTCCGAAAATGTGAACAATGTCAAACCAATAAAGCCCTGCGTAGAACTAATCGAGCCCCTATGCAGATCACAACGACATCTACACAACCTTTTGAACGCGTGTCACTTGACATTGTCGGACCATTGCCTGAATCAGGCGCGGCCAAACTCAGGTACATTCTAACAATTCAGGATGACCTTACGAAATATTCAGCAGGCTATCCTATCCGAAATGCTACGGCAGAAGAAACCGCTGAATGTTTAATCCATTTCATATCCCAGTTTGGTATCCCCAAAACTATTCTTACAGATCAGGGAACCAATTTCACAGCAGAACTATTTAAACAAACCTGTACCTTTTTGAAAATCAAACAATTATGGTCCAGCCCCTACCATCCACAAACTCAAGGTGCTTTAGAGAGAAGTCATGCGACTCTGAAAGAATATTTAAAATCTTTCGTCGATGACAACCAAAATGACTGGCCGAGATACGTTTACACGGCTATGTTAACCTACAATACCACAGTCCATTGCACCACAAATTATACACCCTACGAATTATTATTCGGTTACAAACCATTTATACCCACCTCGATTTACGATACAGCATTAGAACCTACATATCCCAGTTATGTCCGTATACTCCAACAAAGAATGAAACTCTCCAGAGAGAAAGCCGTAGAAAATATTCTTAAATCCAAAGTCACATCAAAAGACTACTACGATAGGAAAACCAGACCTATGAAATATAAAACAGGCGATATGGTGTATATCAAACACCATCCGCGGCAGAATAAAGCTCTGTCGCCTATCTGGAAAGGTCCACATAAAGTGATCAAAATTAATGGCAACAATACGTTGACCCTTCTCGTTAATCGCCGTCACGTCAAGTATCACTATGACGAGTTAAAGCTGGCGGAAACAACTAGTATTTAGTTTAATTTTATATTATTCCTTAATCTAATAAACCTAGTTTTAAAATATAAAAAATAACGTTAGTTAAATATTTTGTCTAATATATTTCAGAATATCTACATTCCTGTCCCTTGCAACATCTGATATCATCGAACAAGTCAATGAAAGCCCTGGCATATACTTCGACCCAATAGGAATCATGAAACAGACTAGAGATCATATTCATTTACTTGTACCTATAGATATTACATATATAAAACCCCATATAGATAATATAAACAATGCATTAAAAGCTTCTACGCTTTTGTGTCAACAAAATACAATACTTAAAGAATCTGAATGTACAAACATACTACAGCCTCTGGCTTTGCGACTTATCGATATTGTGACTGTTCGTAAATTACCCTAGGCTGATAAAATTTTCGTTTTTCCTAAATCATGCACATATTAGTATTAATGTCGGCTCCCCCCGAAGGAGGAGAGGCCGTGCCCCTCCGTCCGCACGGCCTTGTAAGACTCGACACCAAACTGGTCATCTTTCCACCGACTACTAAATTGAACTCCAGCCCTGTCCCGACTTTAGAAGCTAAGGGACAGGGAGGGGTACAAGGTGTAGTTTAATATTGGGAGGTCACAGTTAAGACATATACATGAATAATATCAAATCCTATAAAACCAAATCAGTAATAATGTATGAAGCTAATAAGGCAAGAGGGCGCAAAGATATATATATAATGAAAGGTTGGTGAAAGGAAACGTTACGCTTGCGCTTAAGAGATTCACTATTTACAGTTACGTTAATTTAATGGTTCAAACGTATTACGAACCCAACTCTATGGCATGTAACCGGTTACAATAACTGCCTCAGTACGTGACGGTTAGACCTAAGCGCATAGGCCCACTAAGGATCCTGCTACGAATTCTAACCGAACACGTTTCCTAAGCATCCTTCACTTGTCTTTTTCAATCCTAAGACAGAGTACTGAGAAGTCCTACTGCCATTGAGGAAGACACGTTTTAGTAGTTCTCCCTACACGCGTACTCATGTTAGTAACACTCTTTACGGCAATCTACCCCTTGTCTAAGATAACACACAACTTGCGCAAGCGCACCGTAGATTCAGACTGTAGCAGAACATATTGCGTTTGTTATTGGTGGACGCCGAAGTGGTGATATATCGTCACTTCACATTTCTTTACTCTTCCCCATGTCGTGGTTGCGTATCTCGTTAGTAATGTCGATTCAGTAATTTGCCAACCAGTGGCCGGGTTTGGGTTTAACGAGATAAACAGCCGGGGTTTGACTTTCTGTCCCTAGCGTTCCTTAGAACGGAGTTATCGATGTGGTTTGAGATATTTCGTGATGCCTACCCCCGCTCCCTGAAATGTGCGCCAACAATCTCTACGCAATGTTTCTGAGCTAGACCTTTACAGGAAGCAGTATTCATCAGCAACGTTTGGTTGATTTGTACCACAAGTACAAGTCGGCATTATATAACTGAGCAGTATAATTTGTCTTAATAAATTCGTGAATATTACGGTGTTGCCTTCACTACTGAACAATATATTTTATCTCAATTTTAATGTGAATATTACGGTTCGGCCTTTCATGTGTAGTGAGTCAGATAAAAGTCAACTTTCGTCAATAGTCGGGTGTGTTGGTGTATAGTGTGTTTGTCGTATGCATGAAATGTGTGTATAGTGTTGCGAAAGGCGGTCTCCGTCCCTATAACCAAACGCAGATGAAGAATATGTGCCAAGGTTAGGAGTTATTAGGACACATAACACAGGACATAATATTATACATTGTGATGATAAAGCGGCTCTGCCGTCATGCTGAAATAAATAATTATTAACATCGCTGCGTTTCCGCCAAACTGCTACTTAAGCTAGGAGTTAATTATAGTTAACACTTACCACGTGTTCATTGTTCATTGAAGAGGATTAATCCCCGAGCTACTTACTGCACACTTTACCAGTCTCGCCTCCGCTACAGCATCTCCTTCAGGATCTCGTCACTCACTTTTAACTAGGCATATAGCTTCTACTTATATTTAAATTATAAAATGTTAATCGCTCTCTTACGACAGTCCTCTGGGACATGTCCATCTTGGTACCAAGATTACGCTAACTACATGAACCTAACCTACTTCGTCCTAGCTTTTTTAACCGTTTTTAGACCGACTCCCTGACTTAACTCGACTCCACGTGTCGACACTTCCGCGACTTAAAACCAACTGCCTCGAATCCACCCAGCTTTCTCCGGCCCAGCCTCCAAAAGCCACCACGCTTGGGTCGCCTTTTCAGAATCCGTTTCTTTTTTGTGCAAACGTCTCAATTCTATTAAGTGAGCTTCGAACGCCTAAGAGCGGCGTAAATTGCAACCACATGTCGCACTAGCATTCAGAACTACGTATTGAAATTAGATATTTTTTTATATTTGGCCTGTCAGTCCCTAGTCCCTTTACCATTAAGTAAAGAATTTATGCGTTTCTAAGTGTGCAATATTGTTTTACAATTCAAGGAAGAAAGCTCACTAAATCTTTATTAATTACGGTCACTTGCCAGCCTGTCAAGCCATAAAATAGAAGTTTAATGTGTTTATAAGCGGCCCAAACCGTGGGATGATTTTAAATAAAAATCAATACTAAAATATCTACTTAATAATTAGGAGTACGTGACAGACAGTCACATTCCCCCCTCTGAAAATCAGACGCGTATCGCAGTACAGCGGATGAGCTTTCACAATAGGATAAGCTGTGCCGTTTCATGACGGTACTAAAGAATACATTAAGTACTCCCGTCTGCCATGTTCACCTGAACAGATTATTTTAATTGTTCCAACTGGAACTGTAATCTAATAAGATGCATCGTCTGCTATAATTTGATTAGTTTCGCAGAAGTATCTTTTAATCGATACACAATTCCTCTATTTTAAATTATTCTCTTTCAAAATACTTTTACCATTTATCACATTTCAGGTAATTGCAGAAGACCTGCGCATGCTTATAATTTAGTTTTACATACCAGAGTCTCTTTTAAGAGTATTTGTGCTATCGGGCGACGCTACCTACGGTGCTTCCTCGTTCTAAACTCAGCCTACCGCAGCTGCTGCTGGACAGAGGCCTTCCCCAATGCACCTCAACGCTGAGTCAGCTTAGTCAGTTGAGTTGTTCGTAGTTGTAGGAGTAGCTGAAATAGTCCGCACATAGACATATTAGACTTTATTCCAATTAGTCGCCCCCCTCCGTTTCGAGGAGGAAAGAGCCGTTCTGAAATCCAACTAGATTTGGAAAGTTGTATTAGAAAATGAATGTCATGTAATTTGAAATAACGATCATTTGCAAGAATAGGGGCCTACCTAAAATTTAAAATACAATACATTTTGTGCACCTTCATTGAGCAAATAAGAATCTTGACTTTGGCATTAATTTTGAATGTGGACACCATAGATTATTTTAACGGTTATTGACCTATTAGGACACAGTGTTGTAATCTCCTGACTTGGATATTAAAATATTGGCAAGAGTATTACCTGACAGCTTCCAATATTGAAACTGATTAGGTAGGTTTGTAAAGTACTAGAGCTCAAAACAATATAAAATATGTATTGTCGAGATAACAAAGTCATAACACGTGACAACGGGTAATATTAGCGTCTAATAAAAATAGAACTTAGCTTCGTAACTGGAGCCATGCTACGGCTGCCGTTGGAGTCGGCCGACGTCAGCTGAATTTGGTGAAACTTTGACCCAAGCGCAACGCACAACCCAAAGGCTTAGACAAAGCGTAGTGACAGCCAAGCGAAGATTTGAAATATCCTGGAATTCGAAATAAGTCCACACGAGTATCTGTCCAATTATATGATATACGTTACAAAAATATGTATAAGAGTTGGAAAGTTTTAGGTTAACTCCCTATGAAATTAGTTTAATTAAACTCTTAGTAAATTGATTGCCTATTTGTAGGATTCATGCTTCTTGGTATCTAAGCAATAATAATATAAAGTTTACCCATAGTTGAGGGCGTGTCTTACAACTACTTTCACTCGTCCACGCAGTCATACTCGTACCAATACAAATCGTGCAATAGCAAACATGTATCAAAATCTGTGAGAGTACTATCGGGCACTAAACCTTCATCAACAGGGACTCGAACCCATCATTAAAGTCGCACTGGAACAAAAGCAACAGCCTTTTGGACTGTTATCCACATAAAAGCAGGTAAAGTTCCACATATAGTATACGGGAATCGAACCCACTTTAACTAGCATCGGGACCAAAACCATTTAAACCAACGAAACATGCGGGAATTGAACTCACAAACCGTGACATAATCTAATTACTTTTCAACTATTATGTCAGGCGGGAATCGAACCCAGAATCCATGACAATGGAGTGCAAGTATATCAACTGATAAATCATGCGGGAATTGAACCCACTACCAGTGGTTGAAGAATTCAATCACCTCAATCTAACCGTGACTTAATTAAAAATATGTTTATTTAGCCGTTGTAATTCTAGCTGTTTCTTACATTTTCTAGAACCCTAAAATTACGTTGTGTTTTATTGTAGTAACCCATAAATTGTTCTTTCTCGTTGCACTGAAGTGATTCAGTACATTTAATGACGAGAATCCTGGTCACGGCACCACATGTGACTGTTCGTAAATTACCCTAGGCTGATAAAATTTTCGTTTTTCCTAAATCATGCACATATTAGTATTAATGTCGGCTCCCCCCGAAGGAGGAGAGGCCGTGCCCCTCCGTCCGCACGGCCTTGTAAGACTCGACACCAAACTGGTCATCTTTCCACCGACTACTAAATTGAACTCCAGCCCTGTCCCGACTTTAGAAGCTAAGGGACAGGGAGGGGTACAAGGTGTAGTTTAATATTGGGAGGTCACAGTTAAGACATATACATGAATAATATCAAATCCTATAAAACCAAATCAGTAATAATGTATGAAGCTAATAAGGCAAGAGGGCGCAAAGATATATATATAATGAAAGGTTGGTGAAAGGAAACGTTACGCTTGCGCTTAAGAGATTCACTATTTACAGTTACGTTAATTTAATGGTTCAAACGTATTACGAACCCAACTCTATGGCATGTAACCGGTTACAATAACTGCCTCAGTACGTGACGGTTAGACCTAAGCGCATAGGCCCACTAAGGATCCTGCTACGAATTCTAACCGAACACGTTTCCTAAGCATCCTTCACTTGTCTTTTTCAATCCTAAGACAGAGTACTGAGAAGTCCTACTGCCATTGAGGAAGACACGTTTTAGTAGTTCTCCCTACACGCGTACTCATGTTAGTAACACTCTTTACGGCAATCTACCCCTTGTCTAAGATAACACACAACTTGCGCAAGCGCACCGTAGATTCAGACTGTAGCAGAACATATTGCGTTTGTTATTGGTGGACGCCGAAGTGGTGATATATCGTCACTTCACATTTCTTTACTCTTCCCCATGTCGTGGTTGCGTATCTCGTTAGTAATGTCGATTCAGTAATTTGCCAACCAGTGGCCGGGTTTGGGTTTAACGAGATAAACAGCCGGGGTTTGACTTTCTGTCCCTAGCGTTCCTTAGAACGGAGTTATCGATGTGGTTTGAGATATTTCGTGATGCCTACCCCCGCTCCCTGAAATGTGCGCCAACAATCTCTACGCAATGTTTCTGAGCTAGACCTTTACAGGAAGCAGTATTCATCAGCAACGTTTGGTTGATTTGTACCACAAGTACAAGTCGGCATTATATAACTGAGCAGTATAATTTGTCTTAATAAATTCGTGAATATTACGGTGTTGCCTTCACTACTGAACAATATATTTTATCTCAATTTTAATGTGAATATTACGGTTCGGCCTTTCATGTGTAGTGAGTCAGATAAAAGTCAACTTTCGTCAATAGTCGGGTGTGTTGGTGTATAGTGTGTTTGTCGTATGCATGAAATGTGTGTATAGTGTTGCGAAAGGCGGTCTCCGTCCCTATAACCAAACGCAGATGAAGAATATGTGCCAAGGTTAGGAGTTATTAGGACACATAACACAGGACATAATATTATACATTGTGATGATAAAGCGGCTCTGCCGTCATGCTGAAATAAATAATTATTAACATCGCTGCGTTTCCGCCAAACTGCTACTTAAGCTAGGAGTTAATTATAGTTAACACTTACCACGTGTTCATTGTTCATTGAAGAGGATTAATCCCCGAGCTACTTACTGCACACTTTACCAGTCTCGCCTCCGCTACAGCATCTCCTTCAGGATCTCGTCACTCACTTTTAACTAGGCATATAGCTTCTACTTATATTTAAATTATAAAATGTTAATCGCTCTCTTACGACAGTCCTCTGGGACATGTCCATCTTGGTACCAAGATTACGCTAACTACATGAACCTAACCTACTTCGTCCTAGCTTTTTTAACCGTTTTTAGACCGACTCCCTGACTTAACTCGACTCCACGTGTCGACACTTCCGCGACTTAAAACCAACTGCCTCGAATCCACCCAGCTTTCTCCGGCCCAGCCTCCAAAAGCCACCACGCTTGGGTCGCCTTTTCAGAATCCGTTTCTTTTTTGTGCAAACGTCTCAATTCTATTAAGTGAGCTTCGAACGCCTAAGAGCGGCGTAAATTGCAACCACATGTCGCACTAGCATTCAGAACTACGTATTGAAATTAGATATTTTTTTATATTTGGCCTGTCAGTCCCTAGTCCCTTTACCATTAAGTAAAGAATTTATGCGTTTCTAAGTGTGCAATATTGTTTTACAATTCAAGGAAGAAAGCTCACTAAATCTTTATTAATTACGGTCACTTGCCAGCCTGTCAAGCCATAAAATAGAAGTTTAATGTGTTTATAAGCGGCCCAAACCGTGGGATGATTTTAAATAAAAATCAATACTAAAATATCTACTTAATAATTAGGAGTACGTGACAGACAGTCACAATATTCTGAAAGACTACAGTGCCATATCTCATTTAACATCCGGGCGAGAAAAGAGATCCGCTTGGTTAGCAGGAGTTGGCTCTCTTTTCAAACAAGTCATTGGGACAATGGATGAAGACGATGCCATAAGATATAATAACGCCATTCAAACCCTAAATAATAATAACATTAAGTTTGCGTCCATTTTAAAAGATAACATCCTTGTGACGAGCACGGCTCTTTCCCGTTACAACAAAACTCTTGAAACTATAACCAAAAACGAAGTCCGTTTGAATGACGCTATTATTAATCTATCTAGTACTTTTAATAATCTGTCCAAATTATCTGATAAGCTGTACATAAAATCAAGGATGAACGATGTCTATACTGAACTATCATCTTGTCTACTTACTCTGTCATTTAAATTAGAAGACCTTGTAAATGCAATGTTATTCGCTAAAACTAATACTCTTCACCCATCGGTCATGACACCGAATCAGTTGTATAATGAACTAATAAGTAACGTTAGAAAATTACCCAATTATGAAGAATTGCCTATAGATTTAGATTTAGACACTATTCATGCTTTGATAGATATATCAAAGTTGTCATGTTATTTTGTAAACAATAAGTTAGTGTTTGTAATCAAGATTCCCCTTGTACACTCTTTTGAGTTAGATCTATTTAAGGCTATTTCAGTACCTATACCGCATAACATGGAAAAACCAAACTCCTACGCTATGATTATACCATCTTGTAATTATGTTGGAATTAGTAAAGATAAACTAACATATACCTGTATAAGTAATCTAAAATCCTGTATTGAGCCTGTAAACAGAGTTTATATTTGTGACGATACTGACACACGCTCAATTCAAGGAACACCAACCTGGGAAACTGAAATACTAACAAAAATTGTTACAGAAATACCTAAGTACTGTCAAACCAAATTAATGTATGGTCAGATAGATATTTGGCAAGAATTGCAAGGAAACAAATGGATATTTGTCCAATCTGAACCAACTAAACTTTCTATTCAGTGTAAATCTGATTTAATGGAGTTCAAAATACTAGGTACTGGTGTATTTAATATTCGACCTAATTGTACTGCTTATTGTAGAAATAAACAACTGTTTGGAAAAAACAATATTGACATACATGTTAAAACTATAGTTTCCGATTTTAATCTAATTAATGAAGCCTGTTGTAATCTAGAAAAGTTTAATATATCAAAACCCAAATTGTTATCCTCTAAATTGTCGAATATAGACTTAGAAAAACTTCCTAGCGTTATCAACAACCAAATGTTGTCAGATGTTGATAAAATTATAAATAATCCTAGCCCTAACTTAATTGAATACAGTTCTCATTATCCACTATTGACTTACTTTGTATTAATCTTAATTTTAATTTTTATTAGTTATAAACTTTGTAAGAAGTTTGGAAAATATTCTGGCTGCAAAACAAAACCTAAATTACATAACGATATCACTTTAGATAACGAACCGGAACCCGAAACAATTCCTCTTCCAAGGTTAAGAATAAATTCGTAACTTTCCATGAAAACCGTAAAGTTCCTCTTAAAGGGGGGGTTGTTACATCCCTAGAATACACCCTTAAGTGCCTAGTCAGCACCACATCATCATTTCTGTCTAGACTTAGTGCATTGGTCAGGCAATAGAGCCAGTTCGGGTTGAGACTCCTACCGGATAGGTCGCAAGTCAGAATAGCTTATCAAATTTCCCGTTTTATTTACTGTATTTGTGCCTTTCACTAATATAATCAATTAACCTTCGATAATCGTTTTTTTTAAAAAGGCTTTTATAAAGCGTGTCCTAACAGTACGCTACTATAAGTGTTCAGAAGCGATCGAGAACGTACAGCTGATGTCACATCAGTTTAAAGCTCAGGACGCGCGAGGCGTGGGTCGGGGGTGAGGGGGGTAAGGGTAATCTTTGTGCAGATTGTGAGGGACGGCGCTTCAGCCGTCACTAGCGGTGTTAACGTGCCTATGTACGACGATTGTAGATTGACGTCATGTAGCAATGATTGTAAGTGCACACTTATTGCTCAAGTATGAGGAAAAGCAAGAGCACATCGACCCGCCTGGACCCGCCTCACTGCTGACGTACCGCATTCAGTGATAAGACACTAGAATTATTTCTCATATTGACGTTTAGAGCTGTTTCAGGAAAAGCGACTTTGACTGTTGGACGAAGGAAAGACCGAAATGAAACATTGTTTGTTTTGTCAAAAAAGTCAAAATTATTTATTTGCTGTAATGTGGTACAAAAGATGGTAAAAATGACATGAAGTGCAATGACACATTTCGCCATAAAATAGCATGCAAATATTATTAAACACAAACATTAATTTAGGTAGCTAACTAAATAAAGTATTTATTTATAACAGCTTAGTTAGACTCTTACTAAGTTTAATTAACTAACATAAAACAAAATTTTGATATTAAATACTAAAAACGAATAATGTTTACAAATCTAAGTATTTTAACATAAAACAAATTCTTAGCCTAATATAATTGCTGCGGGACTGTTCGTGCGCTGCGGGACTGTTCGAAAGAGATACCGTGGCCCTGGAACACAAAGGGCAGAGAAGGAACATGGATGGGTTTTAGTCAGTACAAGTCTGACACTCCCCTCCGCTCCGCCCAGAGTGGGGGGGGTCATTTGATGATTTCCCATCCGGAAAAAAAAAAAAAAAAAAAAAAAAAAAAAAGCCTAATATAATTGTTTAAGTAAACCCACACAACATCATATAATGTAGGTAATTCTTTACAATGCAATTCGGTAGTGATATGAGTGACAATTAGATTTTTTGAGAAATTCTGCTACGGAATAAAAGCTATGTGAAATAAGCCATTTTTTCAGGACTTTGCAGAATATTATGTAAGGAAGGTCAGTGATAAAGTTTGGTAGAGAGTTAAAGATAAGTGGAGCCATATATGCACAATTACGTCTGAATAATTCAATTCTAGGTACAGGCATTGTTAATAGACACTGTGTAACTGTACGTTTATTAAGATTGTTTTTAAGTTCAAAAAGTGAAGAGTTAGTTTTGACAAATTTTGCGATTTCATATATATAAATACAAGGAACTGTGAGAAGGTTGTGTGATTTATACACTGGTCTGCAAGAATCAGTCCAGTCCATATTGAAAATTGAGCGTAAACATTTTTTTTGTACTAAAAGAACCCTAGTATTTTCAGACGAGTTTCCCCAGACAATGATACCATACCTGATGATGGAGCAAACATAGGCGTGATATACCATTAACGCAGTTTGTCTGGAGGTTTCATCTTTAACTTTTTTTAAGGCAAAAACTAATCTATTTATTTTAATACATATTTCATCAATATGATCCATCCAGGTTAAATGCTCATCAATTGTAATACCAAGAAATTTTGTTTTATAAATTTGTTCAACCGTTTGATCTTTGTGCGAAATTTTAAGATGTAGATATTTACTTTTATGAGTTTTTAAATTTAATATTTTTGTTTTTTCTAGGTTAATTTTTAAAGCGTTTGTATCTAGCCACGTAATTATTTTATTCAAAATGCTATTTATATTAGATTCCTGTGATTTACCATTTTTATTATCTATAATAACCGTTGTGTCATCAGCAAACAGAACACAATCTTGGTCTATCGCTTGAGGAAGGTCATTTATATAAACAAGGAACAACGGTGGCCCTAAGATGCTTCCCTGCGGAACACCAAAGTAATTGTGTCGAGGTTGGGAATCAAAGTTTATGACACTCCTAGGTTTAGATTTGATGATCCATTTGTTATTGAGCACCGTTTCTGTTATCGTTTTTTACAAAAAGTGTTTGCTGGTGTCATTTGTAGATCTTTGACAGTCGTTAGGTAGTCAGTGGCCCAAAAAGTCTGACAACCAGTCTTACCAAGGGGTATCGTATAACCCAGTACTAACTGGGTTGTGGAGGTCAGATAGGCAGTCGCTCCATGTAAAATACTGGTATTCAGCTGCATCCGGTTAGACTGGAAGCCGACCCCAATATAGTTGGGAAAAGGCTAGGCAGATGATGATGTTTGCTGATGTTAAAGAACCGGTTGTTGATATCCGATTGCGACCGATGTATGAGTGTTATGGTAATTGGACTATGGAAGTGTGTATGTGGTGGAACGATTATTTAAAAACTGTAGGTTTGAAACGTAAACAGTTGTATTTGTACGGTCCTTCAAATGTTGGTAAATCTACCTATATAGAATCTGTAATTGGTCGTACAAATATGAAATATGTATTTTATCCGGGGGTGGGTAAATTTTTTATGCAAGGGTATAGGGAAGGGTTTCATAAAGTTATTTTATTTGAGGAATTTTCTTATAAATTTTGTGTTCCGAGTATGTTAAAGAGATTATTAGAAGGTCGTAAGTATGCGTTTCCTGTGAAGTGTGAGAGTGATATGATTATAACTTTTCATGGTCCCATTGTCATCAAATTTAGTAATTCGCGTTATTTGTGTTCTATTTGATAGGTATGATCTGAACCACTCTAAGGCTGGACCTCGAATACCGATTTTACTTAGTTTATCAATTAGAATTGGATGATTTACGAAGTCGAAGGCTTTGCTTAGATCTAAAAACAAAGCAGATGTTGTAATTTTCGAGTTTACGTTATTTAAAACTGATTTGACTAAGTTAAATGCTGCAAGTGATGTGGATTTGTTTTTCCTAAATCCGTATTGCTCATTGGCAAGCATATTAAATTTATCCAGGAAAGAGAGGATTCTCTTGCACATAACTCTTTCAAAGACCTTTGACAGAATCGGAATAAGCGCAATGGGGCGGTAATTGTTTTTGTCGGTTTTAGAGCCTTTTTTATGTAATGGTTTTATTACGAATATTTTGAGTTTATCCGGAAAGCAGCCTTGTTCTAAAGATAAATTGATTATATATGAAAGAGGTTCAGCGATATAAGGACATATTTGTTTTAGAAGGTTAGTAGAAATATCCGGATGATTTAGTGTTTTTTAACGTATTTAATATGCTGAAGATTTCAGTGGGATCAGAAGGATTCAAAAATATACTATTATCGTTACTTTTAATAATTGGGTTACTAATTTTAGAAGGATGTTGTGAGGTAGCGCTGCTTTCAACAATATCAATAAACAAATTGTTAAATTTATTTGCGATATCTGAACCGGATGTTGCTGTAACATCATTGTCAATTATACTATTAATATATTCTCGAGACCTTTCGTTACCTGTACAACGTTTTACAATGTCCCATGAAGCTTTACCCTTATTTTTAGAATACGCAATGTGGTTTAGATTGCATAAAGATTGTAAATTATGAATACATTTTCTTAACATATTGGAGTACACCTTAAATTTAGTTTTATTATCACTGGTTTTGTTAAGATAGTATTTATATCTTAATGTTCTTTTAGTGAGACTACTCGTTTGAACTCCTTTTGTAATCCATTTTAATGTACCATATCTGAACTGTTTCTTAATTCTTATAAGAGGGAAACACAATTTATAAAATAAAGTTAAAATGTCATGAAAGTTATCAAAAGCACTATTCGTATCGGAGATGTTGTAGACTTCGGAAAAGAATAATTTACTAATATGTTCAATGAATTTGTTGACATTGTCTTTACTCAGATCATTTATGATCATGAAATAGTAACTTGATATAGGTTTTTGATCATATTCAAATTTAACAACCTGTGCTGTGTTATGATCAGATAAACATACATTGTGCGTGGAACCTACTATATTTGGAATATTACTGATGATGATGATATCGATACATGTGTTTAACCTGGTGGCCTCTTTGATGTGACACCGCTTACCATAATTTGAGAGGAGTTCTTTGAACTTTGTACTATTACTGTCATTACTTATAAGGTTAATATTGAAATCGCCAGCTATTATTATTTTACTTTTTTTATGTTGTAGTTTTCGTAGGGTTTTGTTCAAGTTTTCAAAAAAGGTATTTACGTCAGACAAGGGTATTCTGTATATACATAATATGATCGTTTGTATAGATTAAATTTCAAGCCCACAAATCTCAAATTGTTTATCAATGCAGAATTCATTAACTTCTTTCAATTCGGTACTTTTCAGATGATTTTTACAGAGTATGCATGTACCGCCTCGTCGCTGATCAGGCCGCGAGTACAACGCACCAACATAAAAATTATTTAAATTGAGGTATTTTTCTTCCCCTCTTATAACAAAATGTTCGCTAAGGCATAAAACATCTATATTTATATCAGATTCACGCATCTCATTAACAATTAAATCGATCTCTGACAGTTTGTTTAAAGCTCCTGCTATGTTTTGATGCAGTACTGAAAAACAGCTTCTGCTGGCTTTTTTATTATTATTTTTTTCAACTATTTTTATGTTTATATCTATGTTTTTTATTGAAACTGCAGGATTTTAGTGGAATAGCGTAGTGTTACATAGTGTGGTCTCGAAAAAATGTTTTGTTTGGGGTGTTATTTATTTTGATTTTAGAAAAATAATAAGGAATAGTGCCTTTAATTGGCATAACTTCTTGAATATTATTTGGGAAAGTATTCTGATTAGTTTTGGTAATGGTGTTAAAAACGAATGGTCCTTTGCATGTGTTAGTAACGGTATTTAAAACGACTGACTCTTTGTACGATAAAAAAGTATGGTTGTTGTAGGTGGTGTCTATGAAGAAATTATTTTTTTTACAAGTAAATAACATTTTTTGCTAAAGTAATTTCTCCCAATTTCTAGAAAAGTACAATTTTCAAAGTTTTGCGACATGTTTTTAAGCAGATTATTTAATAACATTTCATTTAAATGACGGTTGTGCAGAACGTTTAATATGATAACATTGGTGTTTTTTATATATTTTAATAAAGACGCTGCTAATTCTATAATTATTTTGTTCGGATTGTTGTCATTTTCACCAATACATAAAACTAAAAAATTGTCTTTACAATCACTTATTTTATAATTTTGAGACAGTATACCCTCAGTCGTTGCGTGAGGCTTTATCATCGATGTTATCCGGTATTTTTGATAATTACTGTTGCTTCCCGAGTATATTAGAGTTGAAGCTAAATCTGAGCATTGTTGTCCACCTAATATTTGAATTTCTGGTTTTCGATTCGAAATGGTCGAGCACATGCTGCCCTCTATTGGCTCATAATGTGAAATCGATTTCTCATTGCACCGTACATTAGCGCCATCTAGTTTAGCAACGGTGGTATCAGCGTCCGCGTTCAGCCTATTAATCGTCTGGGTATCATGACAGTTAGTTGAAGTCGAAGTAACAGGAGTAGTACATACCGGTGTCACCTTCTGGTGTGTGCTTTCTTTTGAAAATTGGGGTATATTCAGCCTCTTCCTTTGTTTATTATACTTCGGGATGGATCGTTTGGAACTTGTATCTGGTGTACTTACTGTCGTGTTAGATTTGTTGCTGTCTGAGATGGTTTTCTTTAAATCCATATTTTCTATGGATAGCTCATTTATTTTATCACGGGCGGCCTTTAAATCAGAATTAAGTTTATCGATTTGCGATTTTAGTTCATGAAATTCATCGTTCTCAAAATCTGAGATATTTGGTATGCTATCCGTGGTGCCATCTAGTGTCATATTATTAGAATTGTTTTCATTCATCGATGTCTCCAATAATGATCGATTATTACGTATTCGTTGTGATCTACGAAGCGATAAATTCCCAAAGAAATTCATTTCGCCGAAATTAAATAGTATGCTATTATTTATTTGATAATATCAATCCAATTTATGAAGATTAAATATAATAATTCCGTAATAACATACAAAAAGAGAAACGCTTCCTGGGACTTGAACACGCTCAATCACACAGTCAAAGCAAAGCCCTTACAACAAGTCAACTTTTAATCACTACGTCGAAATTAAGCTTCTGTATTATTGTTTTAGAAAGTTCGTTAGAATAACTGTTGTTTGAATTTTAAAAAAATAGACGCGCTGTTTGAAATTTTCTTCACTGTTATGATAATTTGAAATATTGACACAGTTCTATTGTTAAGTAATTGTTCACTGATTGGAAGGGTTTGTATTCAATTTTTGGCCTTAATAATTATCACTTTATTGGTAGAACACATAGTTTGGAGCAGAATAACGTTCACATATTAAACACTTTGTAGATTAGTCCACTGTGATAGTTCAGTTTGGATAACACTTTCACTTAATTATTAAACACTAAGATTAATGTTAATACTATTATCAAAAGGCAATAACTGTTTTAAGCATTTTTATGAATTAATTGTCGCTCGCTTTGTTTGCTCAGTTTTATCAACAACGGAAGTTATTTTATCTTATTCGATAGTAGCCGGTAAAGTCAAGCTCTTCTTGACTATCGACACTACAAACGTTATCGATGTGGACACTAACGAGCCGCCTGTAAGTCTGTCCAGAGTACACAAGTGACAAGTGACACGACGCACAATCGGCAACGGAACTCATACAATAGCTCCACACGTGATACTACAAATCATTTTCTTTATTTCGTTCTGTTTGTACAACAAGAACAACTAATAAATCTAATTTTAAATATGTTTTTTTACGCAAACCCTGCGTAGGGAATTACTGCTTTGACATGGAAAGAAAAATTCGAGTGCGAGCAGGGTTTGAACCTGCCACCTTCCGATTCTGTATACCGGACGTCTTAACCAATTAGACCATCGCACCCTGCACACCGTAAGACGTTATTAATGGAACGAAAAATTTCGAGAGCTGTGAGCAGGGTGCGATGGTCTAATTGGTTAAGTCCGGTGTACAGAATCGGAAGGTCGCAGGTTCAAACCCTGCTCGCACTCGAATTTTTCTTTCCATATCAAAACTAATAAATCATCTAGATACACCAAACTTAGGTATCTCTACTACAATCTGATAGAAATTCGGACACGAATCAATCGGGACGAAAGTCTTTTTGGGGAAATTATAATGAATCTCTATGCTTCTGAAACTGGGTTATGGAGGTCAGATAGGCAGTAGTTCCATGTCCAATACTGGCATTCAGTTAATAGAACCCCGCCTCAACAAAGTTGGGGGTAAACATAAAATTAAATGTATCAGTTACAAGAGCAGTAAAATAATTATTAACGAGGTGTTGAGGCACCTAATAAACCCGTCAGCGCCTGTCAAATGTAACAAATTATAAGCCAATAATAATGTAACGATAACTCTCCGCTAAAGTATGTTCAGTATATTTAACAACAACAACACGAACACGCCGTGTGGGGTTTCAGGGGGCGGTAACGGTGCGGCGGGGGGGGGGGGGGAGTGAACACCTTGTAATTACGTTTTCACAATAAATGAACACATATTATGAAACATATCATTATCAGCTCGGCCCGGTTCCGGTTGAACTCGCTTCCAGAGAATAATATTGTTCTGTTACAAGGCTGTTATTATTTATTCATTTATTATTTCATTACTTACACAATAAACAAAACAAAGGTAGGTGCCGAAGTACCTACTGTTATTTCACACTTTACATGATCAATTTTATTCTAATAAAATTATGGTGAATAAACTCATTCCAGCGTTAACGAATGAGCAGCTGAATACTAGTATTTAACGTGGAGCGACTGCCTATCTGACTTCCACGATCCTGTTAGTGCTGGGTAATATGATACGCCTTGGTCAGACTGGTTGTTAGACTTTCGGGCCAATGACTATCTGTAACGACTGACAAAGATATACAAGTGACAGCCGCGACCCACGGCTAAACGCGTTTTGCAAGGCTTGAAGGAAAATCAGTATGTAATGGGTCACCCACGGCCCAACCCAGGCAAGCGTGGCTTAACCTGAAGAAAGACCGAGCTCTTTTAATTTAGTCACGAGCCCTTCTGGTAAATGTGATCAGTGTAACAATCAGTCGCTCCGTGGTGTCGGTGATGGCGGCTCTCTCTTCGCTAGTCACTCACACACACGAGAACAATTCGCTAAAAAAAATTTGAACGTCCCTCCTCCCTCTCAGGCCCTCCACCCCGCGCCTGTGCCTCCTTGCGCCTTTCTTAGAAGGAAGGAAGCCGAATGAAGGCATTATTTGAAAGTGTTATTACTCGCGGCTAATGTATTCATAGATTGCGGTTAAAAGCGTAGCCGTGCACCTCTGAGGTACAACCATAGAAGGATCGTTCTTGCTCATATAACAATCTTTCAGGCCATTTGCGGTCATGGCGGCCAATCTCAGCGGAGACCAGCCAACAGCTCGGAGATATCATAGTGCACAAGTGATCAGGCGCAAGTCTAACGGCTCAACGTGCTTTCCGAAACCCGCAGCTATCTTCCTCCAATCCAAACTCTGGGGTACTACCTAAAACCAGTAAAGGTTGCAGAAAGAATTTCATTTGGGCATTCTTGTTTACACCGTTTGCCGTTGCACACTTAGCCTTCTGATTCTCCTTTTACCTCGCTACCCCTGGCTGGCCCCGCCGCCGGCGAGACGGAGTACGGACAGCCGCTCATCAATATTAACGCGGAGCTCACAATTTGTTGATCACCGTGTTATTATAAAGTTGAACGGAAGCGCACGCACGTCGCCTGCCCAGTGCCCACAGCTACCATCTGCCGCGGGAAACTTCCCTCAAGGTTCATTACAGGCTGTTGATAAATTATTGAAATTTTTGTGTGTACCGTGGTTTTTGAAGTGCAACTAGACATTTCATCTTTCCTATGCGCAGACCTAAACTCACAACAATGGCATCGTCAGAGCATGCTTCATCAACATTACGTTGTCCAAGTATAGCACACTAGTGAATGGTAGCATTTCTTTTGTTTCTCTCCTTCTCCCGTTGTGTCACAGTTATTAGTTATACAAAAGCATAGCTGGTGAATGCACCCTCATCCCTCGTCCCACAATAGTTCAGTACGTGTCAGCACATCAGAGCTCTATGTTCAGCAGCGGACGGCTGGAGGTGTACAGCTGATGTGTTATGACAGTGATACGTTAGCGGTTGAGTTGTGACCGAACTGAGATAATTTACTGCCACCCGCCTCGCACCCCTTCCCCAAAGGGTGACGATGTGACGTCACAGAAGCCGAAGCAATAAGAAGTAATCCGGTACGGAGCGCGCGGGGCACGGTGAGCGACGTCAGAGCAAATAACAAATATTAAGCGTTCATTTGTAATTATTAATTGAATATTGTGCTTCTCAATCACCGAAATATTTCCAGTATTTGGTACATCTGTGTTGCGCACGGATTGAAGTTTATCTTTTGGAATAGTGTCGAGTGTTACGAAGTAAATACTGATAATGAGTTTGGTAGTTTAAATTTAATACATACTAATCACTACTGTAATTGTCACCAAGCGAACTTCAAAGATGGAGGTGCTGTACCATTCCAATACAGTCAAAGAAAAGTGTTGTTAAGTTATGTGCTACTGTGTACATTTGCCGTGACAGGACAGCTCTTTCTGATCGGTTCAAGCCGACCCTGCATCGATTAGTGTTACCACATTATAGCCATTTCATACGAATGAAGGGTTCAATTAAAATAGGTAAGGATAAGATGCTGATGCCAAATAACCTGTTTCTCTTCCTGCACATCGCAACAGTAATACAACGTTCCCACAGCCGCAATCCATCACCACTTCCGACACATTGTGATGTGTCCCGGGAGCCTCACGACACGTGTAGCTACATGTGTCCACCGCCGCCGGCAACATCCGCAACCATCGCATTACTACTGGACGATTGACCCTCACGCACACACACTCACACGCACAGATCGCGGGGGAACACTTTATTTGTCAGCTGCGCAGAAAGTTCGGCGCTTTATCATATTTTTTGTACAGATCTGCAATATTACCGTAATGACAGCTTATTACTTACTCATATATTAGCGTTCCCTCTCGCAGTACTGCAGTAGACTTACACAAACTATGATACAGTACGTCCTAGATGGTGATCAAATTATGTTGCCAAAATATTCCGCGGTTTCAGACGCTTCGCAACGTAGCTAACGGTCGACGGGGTCATTGGCTTTCCTAATAAACGTATAATTAAGCAATTGAAGCGCTCACTGAAACAAAACGCAGCTTTCTATCGCAACTCGTGCACAATGTCTGTGGGCGCTGTAGCGCGGTGCGTTCACATGCACGGCTGAACGATCACGTGAATAGAAAGCAATAAAGCGGGTTATGGTCGGATATCTGAGTCGTAGAGATACGACACGCGGGCTGAGAGGAGGATGAAGGGGAAGAAGGGAGGAAGGTAATGAGCACAAAGTGAAAAGTTGTGAAAGCAGGGTCTGCCGCGGCTGATCGCCCTGCGCTGAAAAAGTAACTTGCTATCATAGCAGACTATTCTAAAATGAATACCAGCTCTGATGAATTGCAATACTTGCGCGTATTGTATCTGATCTAGTCCTGCTAATCACTTTGACAACACTAATCAGTCGATTGCTCGTCGCTCTGTCAGTAGGTATAATAACAGCTTAACGTAATAGAGAACTGTCGCACTGATTGTATTCCCAGTGTCAGCTGTTCGCCAACAATTCCTTTGAGTCAATCACTCGGTGCTACATTACAATAGCAGCAGTTCGATACAACTCGGTAACAAAGCGCTCTTTGTGCCGTGTGTACGGCGGGCGGCACCGGAGTGAGAACCCGCACCACAGCGCACGTTGCACAACTCGCTACTCGATGAGAAAGAGTGTTTGACTAACAAAACGCAAGTTTTAACAAGTTCCTTTTGTCTAACGAACCTCTGTTCCGTAGGATGTCGTGGGCGTCCCGCGACCCTACTCGCTACTGAACTCGATGTAATACAAAGAGTTTTCTTATCTATATTAATTAATTCGGCCTTACGGTGTACTCGTACTAAGAGCTGTGCAAGGAAATATTATTTCTTTTAACACAAAGTGTCTATATCGAAGAGTTCTACATTTTATTTTATTTTATCGATAACTTTCAGAACACTATTAGGTCAGAAAGACACAACGACTTCTGCTATAAACACGAATACTTGAACTATTATATTATGACTGATATATGTATTAATCCCTGCAAGTGGGATTGGTTCGGCGCGGGACGCCACTACGTCTACAACTACTTGCAATGGAGATATAGGTATGAACCACTGAAATACATTAAGTTCTATATAAACACACTAGAGCAGCGGCACATAAGTGTAAAACAAACCGAATCTGTGCGACGATCGTCCCCCGAGTGTGTGTGTGTGTACAGACGACTGCATTTCTGTCTGTGCATGTGTGTCGCGGTGTGTGCCACTGTGCAGTTAGATCCACGGAAGGTCCTCTTGGCACAACCTACTAATTGGATACTAGCTCTGACAAGGGACGAGGGCTAGTACAACTATCACTTTCTTCTCCGTTCTTGGTGTACTGTGATTGTTACACATTAATTCACCTGTACTTTTGGTGCATATGCAAATTCATCGCATGGCTTACATATCCAGACCTGGAATATTTTTCTCAACCTCAACGTATTTATGAATTGGTTATTTATGAACTTTAAAATCGTGTATCAGTATGTTATAACGCGCAGTGCCGCACCTTCTGCTCCACCTCCACTAGTCGGTCGTGTGTATCGATCCGCATGCGTGGCAGCGTTACACACACACTCACAATTGCACATCGCCAGTTAGCCTGCAGTCTCGGACTTGCCGGACAGACCAGTAGCACAGATAACGCAGACCGGCCAAATTACCTCTGCGCGACATCGGCACTGGAACCATGCACTAGATTGATGCTCGTTTCACTATTGGCAAAAAATAACCATTCCATTCTTCCCGGTCGATCATAGACAATCTAAACGATAAGCTACGATCTACGCTAGTCTAGAATGCGGCGCTACGAGAATTCGTAGCGGGTGGCTACGGCGTACCACATGTGCTACGCCAATGTCATGAACATCGCTGCTATTAAAATATTAACTTTACAATGAAGTGTTTGCTCCAGGAATAATAACATAGAACGTAATGAAGGTAGCAATGTGATTAGGGTTGTCTACAACTGCACCCGTAATATCGGTACTCGAAATTCTTATGCGTTAGTGTCAAATTTAATTTTTTGTAACATGTTATTTAATGTGTTGATGTGAATGTTCTGTTAAACATAGCATGGTAACGGTAAGGTCGCCACATTGCCACGTTCACCGTACATTGGCTCCAAACAGAGCGTGTCCACGACGACACCTAAAATAAAATCATCTGAAGAACTTTCCGGACCAAACGAAGCATACTTTCTACAAAAGCAAAATGAGTACCTGCGAGTTATTTTTGATTTAATTTTCAACGAATTTGTTTAGAAAGAATTCCCAAAAAATGTTTTAATGTAGTCTTTGAGCCCGAGACAAGTATCGTAAATGAGGATGATAATGTAATCAATGGTAATCAGTGGTGAAGTCCGTCGGGTCTGGGCAGGGGCGCCAGGGGTGGGGGGTGAGCCACGTGTTAACAGCTGTTAGCTATTCATGAGGAGGGAGAGGGCGCGGAGGTTAGCCGCACTCTTCCGGACGCTCCTTAAGGTTAGGGAAATGTGTTATTAAGCAGATTGACAACCATTAGCCTTACCATAGAGTGGCTTAATACCACTGAAGGAGAAAGACTTGTTATTTAAATGTACGGACAATAAAAGTTGAGTGTTAACTTGCAAAACTTTCCGTATACCAGGCAGAACATAAGGCTACTCTCACTTTTTAATGATGTGTCATGCCGAAGTCAAATGCTATTAATATCTAACGCGATTTACGTGCGTACGATTACGTATTTACTACCTACAGTACCCAAGTAATTTGATAAGACGTACCATCGATACGAAAGAAGAAGAAGAACAGACTATGACTGAATAGTCTCCAGCCCCACTAGGCAGCTCAGTGTCCCCAGCCGTCGAGTTATGTTCGCACATTCGGTGGTCTCCGAGAAGTGGGAGTCAGGGCTCATTAGGATAACATTTGGAAACGTTTTCCTTATGTTTGTTTCAGGTTCGTTGTTATCATTATTATGCAGATTCCGACATTTCCGGCTGACATTCACATTTACAATATGTTTCGTATTAAGATGTTATTCATGTCATTACTTTAGCCGAGGTTTCGCTCGGCACACTTCAGTGATTTTCAAATTAATGTGTTGCATTGAGGACTTAGCCCTAGAGTGTAAATGTGGTGCTGTTTGTCTACTCCAGAAACTGATGGACGCTTCTGAAGGCTCCAAACTAGTAGCTCAATTCTAGGCAAAAACAATTTAGTTTGCCATCGACACGCTAAAAAGAAGAGTCAGAACTTCGTAAGTTAGTCAGATCTCACACACACAGTCCCGCTCGTCACATCACGATTTAAACCATTTATTTAAAGTTTCTTAAACATAACGGATCTTACTTATTATTGGGATTTCCCCACAGTTCCAAAACAAACAATCTGAATATTCAGAGAATCGTAAACATCTGTTTTGTGTCATAACAGTCTGTCATTAGCTCGACGTTTGTGCCACATTAGTGCTAGTAGCTACCGCTGTCGGCGCCTCGTCGGGAACCACTCGCTAACGAGCACAAACGAGCTCAACTCATTTACATACATTTTTGATGGCGTGCTTTGTTTGCGACGTTTAACTGCCGCTGTTGTTAGACGTGCCCTATATTAGGGGCTCTCCTTAATTCTGGGGACAAACAAGAACCCAGTCGCAAGAAACTAGCAACAAAGTATCTCTTCCACGAATGGCTCCATACAAGAATGCTTAGGCGCCGTCAGTGGATTAGTATAGGTGACATTTGATTAGCTCTAGTGTGATGTACTGTCCAAAACGTTGTTGAGAACCTTACTATAAATAAAAACCTTTTGCGAAGCCAGGTGGGCCGCTGCAGATACAACCTGGTCCTATGAAGCCATGTGTGACTGCGGTGCCTCAACGCAAACTATGGCTCACCTCCGGTTCTACACTATGTGTGGTTCCACGTGCACTTTGAGGGACCTGTCCGAGGCTACCACCAACGCCGTCGAGGTGGCAGAGTACTGGTCTAAAATAATCGACACAAAGAAGAAGAATAAAGACCTTAGGAACATACCGAGTTAGGTGCGAGGTTAATACAAGAAGTAGGAGCTCGTTTCGAAATGATTTGATTTGTTATTATAAATAGCTTTGGGATATTATTTCAAGCTTTCCCTTTGTTTGACTACAATGTTATTACGTTTGCCTGGTGATACTACTGTAGCTACGTTTTTTCTATTCTCAATACCATGTAATGCTCATATGATGAAAATTTTAAGAAAATACGTCAAACAGGTCACAAATTTTCTTTGAAACAAAAAATATTCCGGTCAAGTGCGTGTCTGACACGCTTGCCGAGGGTTCCATTTAACACCTTTAACACTGTGATCTAAAAGTATAAACAAAGCTAAACGCAGCTTTCCAATAAGTTTCATGGATTTCCAATAATCATCCGTGTAGTTTACTTTTCGTAGGTATTTATTTATTTATTTATTTAATGCACAATGTACACAACCAATTTTACACCTAGGCTTAAAACTAGTGAGTCTGTTAGGGCGCAGCAAGATAACTTAAAACTATATTAGTGCAGTGTCAGTGTTATCTATTATCCAATATCAATATTTTAATTTTTAATTAAACCTATACTTATCTAACTTTATACATAAAAAACCCATGTTAAAATTAACACATACATGTATATATTTGAACGCTCTACCTTGGATACTTTAATAATATGCATAAAAGTCTGGTGTTCTGTGAGAGAAAGTATGCAAGAGTGTCCACTGTTCCATGTTAGTTTTAATTTAAATTTAATTTATGGAATGTTGTCAACTGAATGTTTTACGTTTGTTTTGTTTTCAGTTTCTGTTAATTATTGTAATTGGTGTTATACCGTTTTAATAAACTATAAATATATAAAAAAAACAAAAAAAAACAAATATAAACTAAAATACAGTTTTGTACATTTTTAGTCTAGGTGCTGGTAGAATTAACTTAGTTTTGCGGCACTAGCAAAATATAAAACCGTTTAATTTTGATTTATCAAAATTAAACAGTTTTATATTTTTCAACAAAAGTGGCTATTTATTTATATATATTTATTAATTTTGTCCTTGACACTAGTCATTGCTTCGTGAATAAAACTCGTTCTATACATTTTCATGTCAATACAATTTTCCTAAGCCGAAAATAGACTTACACCCCATTTCATATTATCATTAATATTCCCAAACGTTTTGAATAAGACGCTGTAAGTACTACTTATCTGAAATCTTTTACCAAAGTTTAAATGATTTTGATAATAGCTCCGCCGATAAGGCCCTTTTGATACAGAACCCTAATTCAATAATAATATCGTTTCGAATCTTTTCAATATTAGATGAGTAGCTGTCAGCGACATCCGCGCCTTTCATTAACGTTGACGGACGACGGAGTGGCGAGTCGCCAGCTCCGAGTGACGAGTGACGAGTTGCGAGTGGCTAGTGATTGAACGACGATGCCATCAAACTTTACTGTTACGTCGTGGGGATAGCCGTGTTAGAGGACGTGTCGATCAACTGATGACACTGACGGATGAGAGTATGATAACGCAGCAATTATTGAAAGGCTCGTTGGGATACAGTCGTCATCTTGAATAAATATTGTGAGAAAATAATTCTCATGACAGTATCTAGGTATCTGAACTTTTGTTGCTGTTTCTAGATTGTCCACGCTACTAGCTCGCAGTCTATCAAATGAGAACGTGACTCCATCCAATCTTCGTAATTTGAAAATATCAATGCCTGAGTGAGTAATCGCTGGGTCGCGAAGCTAATGAGTCGTTATCGTCGCCTCTGATACGTTTGGTTAGTTAGGTCTCATAACCGAGCCACAGATCATGAGGGTACTTGCTTAGTATTTGGTACACTCCGAGTACCTATACTTTGTAATTAGCTTATAACGTTCACACTGGAGAGCAGCGGTGGCCCAGTGGTGGAGACCCCGACTGAGAGCAGCGGTGGCCCAGTGGTGGAGACCCCGACTTACGAGCAGTAAGTCGTGGGTTCGAACCCAGGCAGGCGCATTACTTTGTGTAAGTTATTTCATCACCACTGCTCTCAAAACGGTGAAGGAAAACATCGTGAGGAAACCGGCATGTTCTAGAACCAAAAATTCGAAGACATGTGACATCTACCAACCCGCACTGGGCCCACGTGGTGGATTATAGACCATTCCCTCTCGTAGAGAGGAGGCCTGCGTCCCAGCAGTGGGAACATTAATAGGCTGATTATGCTATGTTATGTTCACACTGCTGGGACACAGGCGGGGTCCATAGCTATCTGTGAGAGAGAGTGAGTACACCCGCTGGCCCAGTTGGCGTATGTCATAATTGTCATAACCCAGTTAGTACTGGGTAATACGATACCCCTTGGTAAGACTGGTTGTCAGACTTTTAGGCCACTGATTACTGACAAAGATCTACAAATGACAGACGGGCCAATGGCTTTAAGTACTTTCCGAGGCACGGAAACTCGGTATCTATCTACGGACCGATGTTAACAAGCGTCGCTTAACCTGAAGACCTATCCGTGTGGCTGTCCAGCGAATCAGCAAAGGTTTTATATATTGTCAAATTGAGACACGTTAACTACAACTTAACCTAGACAATGGAAGTGCTTGTATTTGTCTTCGAACTTTTGGTTCTAGGACATGCCAGGTTCCTCACAATATTTTCCCTCAACATTTAGAGAGCAGAGGTGATGAACTAAATGATGCAATGTAAAGTGCCTGGGTTCGGAGCCAAAAATGGCCTGATAACGCTAGGCCACTGCTGCTATCCGCAAGTATCTGATGAACACGTACCACCACCACTCTACCTAACTGTAGCATAGCAACTGACAATACAAGCAAGCGCCGAAGTTACAGGCGTTACAGCTAACAAACAATGAGACGTCCGTATGTGTACTACAATGCGATTCTATAGGTGCTAAGGAGATGGACAAAACGTGCCCCAAAAGTACAATAATGAAAGTATTACAAATAATTATAATAAATAAAGTTAATAATTTTGACAAATGTGTAACGTACTTTTGAAGATTTTGAAAAGAACTCATAATAAAAAGAATTTTTATTTTTGATTTCACTAGAAATATCGAAAGTACTCTCAATGTTGCCATACAATATTAACAAAGAACAGAATATGGAAAAATAAAAAAATAAAAAAACCCGAATGCGTAGAAACACTAAAAAAATACCAGAAAAAATTAAAAAGAAAAAAACAGTAGTTTAGAATGATGTTAAAAGTTATACTGACAACTACACCATTAAAATAGTTTTATAATCGAAACATACATAAACAAATCATAAATTCATAAGCAGAATAAAAGAATAAATTAATAGTCGGGACCCATTTAAATTTTACGTACGTTACGTGGTAAATAAAAGAATGGGTCCTTGTGGTAACTCAAATGGTGCTTTGTTTTTTTCTTTTAGTTTTTATTTATTTCTGGTATTTCTTTTTAGTTTTTTTACGCAGTCGGGTTTTTTTTTTTAAATTTTATTTTACACTTTTTAGTTAGGATTCATTGACTTCGTTATTAGGATTATAAGACAGTAAATTTCGCAATCTTGTCATTTCATTAAGGGAGTTAATATCGTGGGTATTATTAAGTAATTTGCGGATGGTCTAAAATACTGATTATTAGTCCCTCTAGAGACCTAACCCGGCTCAAAGCTACATATGCTTGACCTTTAGCAAAATTGTGTGAACTTAGCCAACCACAGTTCGTTCCAAAGTAGTTCCTTGGAGCTTGTGTACAGTTACACCCCAGCACAATATCAATGACAATATTTTTCGCTCTATTTTAACCTGTCCACGAAGTTCATTGAATTCTATCGTTGATGACCAAGGAAACGATGGATGGATTGTGTGAGGAATGATATATGAAGGAAAAAGGTGTGAATGATTGCGTGACGGTTGACAGGGGAGAATGGAAGCTAAAAACCTGTTGCGCCGACCCCAAGTAATATGGGACAAGGGCAGGAAGATGGTGATGATGATGGTTCGACTCTGACTCCTATTCCTGGAACATTGTTTTTATTTGTTGCTCGGCAGTGAACTGTCGAGAGCCAGGTGTTCTTGGGGCTTTAACAAGTCGTGGGGTGGTGGACATTTCTCTTGCCATTACTTGTCTTCTTTCCAGCGTGCATGTGACATCCCTTCGTACAGCAGGTGGTGCGATACCTGCTAGTGGGTACAGCTTATTGAGAGGAGTCGGTTTTAGGCAGCCCGATATTATCCGACACGTCTCGTTTAGAGCAGTATCTACTTGTTTTGCGTGAGCGGATCGGTGCCACACTGGGCACGCAAATTTGCCAGCAGAAAAATATAGGGACATGCCGGTTGTTCGAAGAACATCGGGTGCTGCACCCCAGCTAGTGGAAACTAGGCGACGTAGATTGTTTCGGGTCGCGACCTTCTGTTTCGTACTATGCCAGTGTGACTTATAATGTTAATTCCCTGTCCAACGTAACACCTAGATACTTTGTCGGCAGCAATAAGCCCCGCCAGTTGTTTTGGACACAGGTGGTAATTGCATCAGATCACCAAATAAAATAATATTACAACCACGAAAGTGTTTTGATTATGCTTTATTTCCTGAAGGCGTAGATTAATATTGCGTACCGTTAGATAAGGTACCATAGAAATCTAATCTATTATCACCCAATCTATAGATTTGCATCTTTGTCGTTCTATTTGAAGGCGTTCACCAGTTAAAGGTCGCAGGTTTTCAAGTCCACCCTTTTCTATTGGAAGTAAAAAGTCGAGTGAAGGGTACTTACACCTCAATTAATCAAGCCGCTACACCAGTAGGTGCTGTAACTATGATAACTTTCTCATGCATACGATTGTTACGAAGCCTTCTTACTTCTTTTACAATTAATTTTAGCGTAAACGTTTTCCCAGTTCCGGCTCCACCAGTAACAATCATTCTAAGAGGTTAATTATTGTCATTCAAAAGTTTTTGTGACACCTTTCTGAAAAGCTGTCTCTGCTGAATGTTCAATGACGAAAGAGCTCGTTCAAATTCTTCATCAGTAAAGCTTGTATCAGTTTCATTTTCTTTTATCCCTTCATCTTCTTGCTCTCCCTGATTTAACATTATTAAATCGTCATTGTCCGTTCACAAAGGTTGTTGCATTCCATTATCCTCATCAATTTCTATTATATTAATCACTGCATTTCTGCCACAAGACGACTAATAGCTTCTTGAATTTCTGTTTCCCATCTTGACATAGTTTATGTATTGTAAACGTGTTGTAATGGCCAAAGTAAATTCCTTTTACTCATGAAAGCTTCTTTGGCAGTTTCAAACCCTTTCAACAATTCTTCTTCTGCTCTAAAAGGAATATGACATGTGTTACTAACAAAGAATAATAATAAGCTTCTGGAACTGAAGAAGCCGTATAGTATCTGGTCCGTAAAATTGCGGGACGAGTTCTAACTTTCATTCGCCCTGCATTGTCTAATAATGTTATAAATCTTTGTCGAGTTACGGTATTATCATCATCAATAGCATAAGCATCAACATCTTGATTATACTCAGACATATCAATACGTGTTAGTGTCTCAAACTGAACTGCAAATTCGCTTAAGCTCATATGTTCCAAATTATGCGGTCGAAAAAAAATCCTAGCAAAAACATTCCGAATTTTCCGAACATTCCAAACATTCCAAAGGTTGCGAATTTTACGAAAAATCCACTCGTAACATACGATATCTTTAAGATGGACCACAAGTATTAACAAAAACGCACTTTCTTGAACTATCGCGTAACCTCAAGTGACAGATACAATGAATTTTAACTAACGAATAAACTCAAGCATTAAAACGCCGAAAAAAACTTAAAATAGACACAACCGTCAACGTCGTCTACCCTCACGTGTCTGCCCGTTCGGGTTGATCACTCTGAGACAAAGCCCGTCCCCGCTTCTCCGCGCCACTGCGCGGCTTGTTTGCCCGCTCACGCGGCTCACGCGAGTACCGCACCGCGCCCGCAAAGCTCTAGCCACCGCGCCGAGTCCCGATACGATATAAAATTAACGCGCGCGCTGCGCAGTCAGGTAAAAAATAAACTCATACCGGGCCTAAAATGTTAAATATTCGTAACTTACCGTAACTTAAAATGACTTCTTTAAACCTTCATAACTTTTGTCCATGACTGCAGACCAATATGCACCTTTTACCTGACAGAAAGTAGGGTAATGTGTTTATTAGTTTATGATTGTTCCTATGTGGCGTTGTAAAGACCAAACGTGTAACCCGACTTTGATGATTCCTACGTCAATCGATTCGTCTTTGCCTTACGAGTGTCACAAAGGACATAACAATAATCAAAATTCACCACAGCGACAACCAGACGCCATATTGTCAAAATAAAAAAAAAACTCGACAAACTACGTCAAGTGGGGTATCATTGAATAGGTATTTAAACATATTTTTTTAAACAGTTATTTATAATAACAGAATACCGTTAGTCACGACATCCTTTTAGCCATTTTATCCCATGTTATGGTCTCTCCCGAAACACTGGAATGGTTCTCCTCTTACCTTCAGGAACGCCAGCAGTCAGTTCATGTTGGGAATTCCTCATCATGTTGGTGTGATTTGGAGACTGGTGTTCCTCAAGGCGGTATTCTTTTTCCTCTTCTGTTTTCTATTTTTATTAATCTCCTTACTTCTGAGCTTCAGTGTGCGTATCATCTGTATGCCGATGACTTGCAGTTGTACTGTCAGAGGAGGGTTGACGAAATTCGAGATCTGATCGACAATTTAAATCGGGATCTGATAGCAATAAAAACCTGGTCCGATAAATTTGGTGTGGCAGTAAATCCTAATAAATGTCAGGCGATCATAATAGGAGCCTGCGATCATCGCAAAACCGTATGCTTCAATGTCCCTCTCACCGCACTGACTTCATTCACCGATCATTCTTTGTCCAGTCGATTTCTCTGTGGAATGCGCTTCCCCAGGAAATTAGGATGGCAACCAATTGCTTATCTTTTAAAATTAAAGTTCTTGAGTACATTCGGAAGAAGCTGGCAGTTTCGTCACAACGGTAATGTTTTCCCCATGGTTTGTGTTTTTATTTTAGTATATTCGTGTAAATGTCTATTTACATTAATCTAAATTTTGATATATATATTTATAGTATTTGATATATAATTATAGTATTTTATATATCCTTGTAGTTAATCTTAGTATTATTTAAAATTATTTTGAGATATACACCTACCACTGCTTGTCTCTGCATCACCCAAAGGTTGACTGGTAGAAAATGCCTATGGCATTAAGTCCGCCTCTGTACTTTTGTGCTTGAAGTGTTAAATAAATAAAATGAAAAATTATTAAAATAATTAATCATTTTACATTTTAAATAACAGTTTAGGATATATAACGATATAAAGTTGTTAAAACAACCATTCTCGCTAATTATAAATATACTTTATTGTTTCGTTATTCTGCCTTTATTACGCGGGGATTAATTTAAAACAATAATATTATATATAATTCATTATTATTATTATTTATTTTATTATTATTTAACGGGAGGAGCTCGTGGCTATTTAGTAACATCCGCTCGGGTCGATCTTTAGGTGTGGCCGTGCTTGCCTAGGTTGATCTGTGGATGTGTGACCACCCATTACATACCGAGTTTCCCCGTGCCTCGGAAATCACTTTAAGCCGTTTGTACCGGGTGTCCCGTATTACCCAGTATCCCAGTACTAACTGGGTTGTGGAGGTCAGATAGGCAGTCGCTCCATGTAAAATACTGATATTCAGCTGCATCCGGTTAGACTGGAAAAAAAAAAGCCCAACATAGTTGGGAAAAGGCTAGGCAGATGATGATGATGATATTATTTGACGGGAAGCGGCTCGGGACTCGGCTCGGCGGCTAGAGCTGTGTGGTTTCGGTGCGCTACTCGCGTGAGCCGCGAGAGCGGGCCAATAAGCCGCGCGTCCAAAGGCTGTTTATGTAGAATTTGACGACAAAACAATTCAAAACAATGTTCCTGGAATAGGAGTCAGAATCGAATCATCAACGATACAATTCGACGCACTTCGTGGACAGGGTAAAATAGAGCGAAAAATGTATTTATTTATTTACCACCAATTATAACATCATTACATACTTGTCCAATACGACACTATAAGACATACCATATAAAAAAAAAAAAAAACAATATAAACACAAAATAAAATAACAAATAAAAAAAACATACAATATAAAATAATTTTAAAATAAAATAAGTTAGATTACACCCAGTAAAAATACTAATACCTAAGTTAATTAAACCTGACAAAGTTTACAGTTGCACACCTCTTTCAATTATGATTTGTGCCCTCTGGACAAATCTCGGCAGGTTTTGCAGAAAATATTGCCATTGATATTGTGCTGGGGTGTAATTACTGTACACAAGCTCCAAGGAACTACTTTGACCGGACCGAACAGTGGTTGGCTTAAGTTCAAACAATTTTGCAAAAGGTTAAGCATATGTAGCTTTGAGCCGGTTTAGGTCTCTAGGGTGACTAATAATCAGTAGTTTAGACCACCCGCAAATTACTTAATAATATCCACGATATTAACTCCCTTAATGAAATGACAAGATTGCGAAATTTACTTGTGATCTTAATAACGAAGTCAATGAATCCTTACTAAAAAGTATAAAATAAAATAAATATTAAAAAAAAAAAACAAGAAACTGCGTAAAAAACTAAAAAAAAATACCAGTAATAAATAAAAACTAAAAAGAAAAAAAAAACAAGCCCAGTAGTTTAGAATATTGTTTAAAGTAATACTGAACAAAACCTTTCCGTTTTATAATCGATACACACATAAACAAATCATAAAGTCTTATGAAGATTAGAAGAATTATAACAGTCGGGACCCATTCTTTTATTTACCACGTAACGTAGGTAAAATTTAAATGGGTCCCGACTGTTAATAGTTCTTTTAAATGACATAGATTTTATTTATGTACATTCTGGGGAACAGGCTCATACAATTTTCGGCCATCCCCTCTGCTACTGTGCACGCCACGACCACGAGTTCTATAGTTCTAACCTCGCGTGATTTAGCCTTGCTACTTCACTAGGCAGGTCGCCAACTCGCGGCGAGTGCTTAGCAGTCGCGCGGTCGTGATGCTCCGGAAACAATGACAGAATTGTTATGACGTCATGAGACCGACAAACTTAGAAATTAGAATATTACTGTTTTACTAAAGATTTTAGCTTAATTTTTTTGCCAGTGTGAATTTATTTAGCTAAATTGTAAACTTTTGGTTTTCTCACCTTTAACAAAATTTCTGACAACGAATGAGTACAAACTCGTATAGACAGTAAATTGATAGAAACTACTTACCGCGCTCCTGCCCGCCTATTATCTCGTATATGAATATAATATGAGCTAAAGTTTTCTCATTACGGGTGACGTGGCAAAGCCTCGTTGATAATGACTACAATTAATTACGACCTCAGTCGGGGCACTCTACAGATATATACAGAAGGATTATTCAATGTAGCTAGATAACCCGCAAGAACCGCCGCACGTACTCATAACCGCAACTGTACGGCAATCTCAAACAAATGTCGGTCGCGCGTGCGCTCGCACTCGCTGGACGTGAACCGTATCGATATGTGCGTGCGTTTTCGCTCGTTGTAGGGAGCGGACCCTCGGCACTATCTACTCTGTGGTAGGTAGGCACGGCTATTAATTTGAGGACGGACTTTTAATTTGAGGACGGACTTTTAATTAAGGAATGCTAATTAATAGCATGCGAGGCTTACTTACACTTTCACCCTGACTTTAGTCCTTTACAAGTAATTTTGTGCCCACACTACTTTACCTACCCAGACATCAATCCTCTGATAAACTAAAAAAAATACTACTGCTAAAACTCTTTTTAGCAGTAGTATTTTCAATCAGTTTTACTAAAAGTACGTTTCTTTGACACAATTTGCATAGTTTTCTTTTTAAAATATTACAAAGCGCAAAGTCCCAGTAAATCAAATATTATTCAAAATGTAAAAAAAAATACATGAGACAGTCTCCCAAAACGCCCGCCCTCCATGACCAGACAAATCGGAATAAAATGATGGATGGTTGAAGTTTTCAAGTGAACAAAGTCGCCGGCCATGGCACGTCAATGAAAATGTCTACGTTGGTAACAAAATGTCCCGTCCGTTCCGTGCAGACCGGTCCAGGTACAATCGGATCACTATCGCTAATGAATTCGCCATAACTTTACGAGCGTCGTCGAATTTCGTGCGTTTTTTTTTACGAGCGCCGCCGACGAGCGGTCCCCAGTCTCGAGGGACGAGACGCAGTAGCGAGACGGACAGAAAGACCATACTGTACAATATCAGTTATGTTCTACCGTAGCACACGTAGCTCTACGGCCACGAGGTACACGCTCGAGAGACACGCGTGTTGCGGCATCACAACAGCGGCTGCGGAGATAACAAATGCAAGTTGTTGTTTATGCCACGAGTTCCTCGTCCGCACTCACATGCGCATGTGACCCTGGGCGTCTCTTTACGTGAAGTAGTCACTCAGCTACGGCTTAGTCCGGCACTGTTTCAACCGGTGTTGTAGACATACAGCTATCCGGTATAGGTAGTATTCCTATCTAGTATAGATAATCAAGTATAGGAGATACATCAATCCACTAGTCTTGTTCTCAGTAGTCCTTCTACAAACCCGCTCACCCGCCGCGGCCGCGGGTGCGTCGCTCCCATTCACGCGACGTGACGGACGTCAGCCGACCTCTTAAGATTACATCAAGCCACTTTAGATAATCGCGCTTGTCGGGACCCAGCGGGGGTAGTGAGGAGGAGAAGAGGGGGACGTGTCAAATCCGATCGTGTAGAGAATTTTAATATCGCGTTAGTCGCGGCATAAAGCACGGATTTGTACTATGTATTGGGTGTAGCGCCGGATTAGCGCCGGGCGGGTCACGACGCGGCGACGTCGCCAGATTGTAACGTAGATGTGAAGCCGCGACGCTTTCGTGAACATTTCGTTTGCCACGGGATAGGAAGACGAAGATCGACGAGTCATCGATTCGTCGAGTGTCGTGCAGTGTCGGGTACCCTCGGCTCGCTGTGTATGTATTCCTAAATCCGGTATCATGTTTTGGTAGTAACGTAGAATCACTCGCGGCCACCCACTGACTGAATTATTCACAACCGAGGGGAGCTAAATGTCGGAGTGTTTTGTTCAATCGGTGCTCGATACACTTCTTTAACGTTAACAATTCAGTTGGTAACGTTATTGGTTTACTCATATTTAATGATTACCTCCATTGAAATACTTACCACAAAAACGGTTTTCTCGAGAGAAATATCGATGTCCTCATAACCTTACAAGAATAACTTCGTTGTCCTAGTTACAGTAGCAATTACTTCAGATCCCTCAATCCACACCGCTCCTCACGCTCAGCATGCATTGGACGCGGAACATCACGCCGCTATCGGGGACAGATGCGCTCAGATTGATAGATGGACTCCCCAGCGATGTAGTGATGAGGCAGCGATCGATAGCGCACATGTGACATACACATATCTCAACTCGGGGAGACATGAGTACACCGTGACGATTACGTGGCTAGCGACACACAAGTTGTGTTCACACGGACTGCTGTCGTAATAATGAAGGGTTTAAAGTTTGATTGTGTTAGCGAGGTTCAACATTGGCGAAATAAAATTAATGTGATAAACTAAATGGTCTTTTGAGCTGTAACGCAAAGAAAAAATATGAAAATAATAATATCCTGCCACTAGATTAAGGTCTGTAGGTGTATTGTTAAGCAGATGAGAGTTGTCACTACGTTTATATCGGGCGTGTTATAGCCCATTTCATATGACTGATAAAGAATCACAAGTTGTGATTTTAATCCACGGATACTTAAGTCAGTAGTCAATTTGCTGAGCAATCTCTTTCCCTGACTCTACATCAATGTTGTAACAAATTGCCTATGATATGACACACAACGTTTAGTCAACCCTAAGTTAATATAATAATAATGTAGTTACAAATGAGTGTGTCTATAAAGTGATAGTGGCAGGTTCATAACAGTGTTCGTAACATTAAAGCCGCTTATATAAAGTTTCCGCTAGAGTCTTACTATGTATACACTCACTAAGATATCTCGCTGTAACCTGATTACGCCCATTCTGAATGATGAGCCTGACCTGTTCAACTCCTGGGTAAAGCTCCCCCCCCCCAATGCTTCCACTTTTCTCGATGTTGCGCCTCTTCTCGCCAATTAACGAGAAAGTCATCAAAGGCGTCCCGCCACCTTCTCCTCAGTCTGCCGCGACCCCGTCTGGCTGTCACAGGGCTCCAGTTTATCGATAAGCGGGCCCACAGCTCTGTATCCGGAAGACATGGCCTGCCCATTCCTATTTTAGTTTTGCAGTTTTATGAGCTACGTCAGCAATTTGAGTTCTGAAAAGCAGTGTTGTGTTCCTTATTGGATCAGTAAGTATAACGTTAAGTATGCAGACCTCCATTGCCCGTTGGCAAACCTTGAGTTCTCAATGAAAGAGATTTAAAATAATATTATACAGAGGCTATTATTTATTTGTTCCGTATGGTGTCGGACGTAAAAGAATAGCACCATCCCATATCTTCCCGTGGTTGTCGTAAGAGGCGACTAAGGGACTTACCAGAGAATGGGCAGCAGCGTTCTCTGTGTTTTATAACAACCGTACTGCGATCGCCATCCCGCCTGCCAAGCGTAGCGATTATGACAAAACCCCCAATGATGAGCGCAACACAAAAATGGCCCCTAGTACCCGGCAGCCCGTCTACCATCGACTATGGTAGCGGTCGAGGTAGCGGCGTGGAAAAGGGTGCGAAGAATCTCCGGATGGGATCAGGCTGCCTATACGGACGACTTGACCTGGCAACATACAACACGCGTACACTCCGGACCGACGAGAATATAACGGAATTCGAAGAGGAATTGAGCAGGCTGCGATGGAGTATTGTGGGATTATCTGAAGTCCGAAGAGAGGGGGAGGACACGATGATCCTGAAATCCGGCAACCTGCTCTATTTCCGAGAGGGTGACCGGCAGTCCCAGGGTGGTGTTGGGTTTATCGTCCACAAGTCCCTTGTGAATAACGTGGTGAAGATCGAGAGTGTGTCGACCAGGGTGGCGTACATTATACTCAGAATATCCTCAAGATATTCGCTGAAGGTCATACAGGTCTACGCCCCGACATACGTGCCGAGGCACACCCCGAAGATGAAGTGGAGACCATGTATGAGGATATTTCCAAAGCCCTGCATGATTTCAAAACTCACTTCACCGTTGTCATGGGGGACTTCAATGCGAAACTAGGCATACGAGACGGGGATAAGCTGCAGGTGGGGCAATTTGGGGTTGGACGTCGGAACCACCGAGGTCACCAACTGGCTAGTTTTATGGAGAAGGAGGGCCTCTATATGATGAACTCCTTCTTCAAAAAGCGTGAGTACAGGAAGTGGACCTGGCAGAGTCCCAATGGTGCAACTAAAAATGAGATTGACTTCATCATGTCAACCAAGAAGCAAATGTTCAATGATGTCTCTGTGATCAATTCGGTGAACACCGGGAGCGATCACCGCATGGTAAGAGGCACATTGAACATCAATATAAAGCTTGAAAGGTCTCGACTGATGAAGTCTACGCTCCGCCAGCACAGATCCAGATCCAAAACCCCGAGAAACGAGGCGTGGAAATACTGGCAGCTCAATAGACGGATCTCTAAATCTTTGAAGAGTGACCTCCACCGCTTTAATACCGAGCGTATTAAAGACGCTATTGAGCGGAATAAAGGTTCCAAGGTCTTTTTAAGAGATCTGGCTATTTGGCAAAGCCAGCTCACGAAACTGAAGACCGACGATGGTGGGATCGTATCCGCCAAACCGGAGCTGCTGAGGGAGATCGAGAGTTTTTATGGGCAGTTGTACACTTCAACCAGTAAACCCGTTGCAAATCTAGCTAACGACCCAAGAGCTAGACTGACCCGACAATATACCGAAGACATTCCGGATGTCAGCCTGTACGAGATTAGGATGGCTCTGAAACAGCTTAAAAACAACAAGGCACCAGGTGATGACGGAATTACGGCCGAACTCCTGAAGGCAGGTGGAAAACCGGTACTTAAGGCCCTTCAGAAGCTGTTTGATTCCGTCATACTCGAGGGGAAAACGCAAAAAGGGCGTCTTCTTCAAAAAGGGCGACAATGCCCGGCTGAAGAACTATAGGCCCATCTAACTTCTAAGTCATGTCTACAAGTTGTTTTCAAAACTCATCACGAATCGTCTCGCGGCAGATTTGACGATTTTCAGCGTCCCGAACAAGCCGGATTATACAGAAGACCAAAGAGTATAACCTGCCGCTCTGTTTAGCGTTTGTGGACTACGAGAAAGCCTTCGATTCGATCGAGACTTGGGCTGTACTGCAGTCTCTCCAACGGTGCCAAATTGACTATCGGTACGTCGAGGTGTTGAAGTGTATGTACAAAAACGCCATCATGTCAGTCCGACTTCAGAACCAGACCTGGGAACCTCTGCAGCGAGGTGTGAGACAGGGAGACGTCATATCTCCGAAACTGTTCACCACTGCACTGGAGGATGTCTTCAAGGTTCTGGACTGGAGAGGGCTAGGCATCAACGTCAATGGCGAGTACATCTCTCACCTTCGGTTTGCCGATGATATAGTGGTCATGGCTGAGACCATGGTGGACCTCAGTACAATGCTCGATGACCTCAGTAAAGCTTTCGAAAGAGTGGGTCTTAAAATGAACATGGACAAAACCAAAGTCATGTTGAATGCCCATGTAACACCCACTCCTACTCGAATTGCCTACACTCGAAGTTGTAGACAATTATGTCTACCTGGGACAAACGATCCAGTTAGGTAGGTCTAACTTCGAGAAAGAGGTCAATCGTCGAATCCGACTCGGCTGGGCAGTGTTCGAGAAGTTCTCGTCCAACTTACCGCAGTGTCTTAAGACGAAAGTCTATGACCAGTGTGTGTTGCCAGTGATTACATACGGGACCGAAACGTGGTCAATGGGCCTCAACAGAAGGCTTAAAGTCACCCAAAGGGCAATGGAGAGGGCTATGCTCGGAGTTTCCTTGCGTGATCAAACAGAAATGAGGAAATCCGCAAGAGAACCAAGGTTACCGACGTAGCCCGAAGAATAGCCAAACTTAAGTGGCAGTGGGCAGGGCACATTGCTCGCAGAACGGATGGCTGATGGGGCCGGAAAGTTCTGGAGTGGCGACCGCGAACTGGAAGACGTTGCGCTGGAAGGCCTCCCACTAGGTGGACCTGGCTAGATGCGAGAATAAATGATGGTGAGAGGCTATTAGCAGAATTAACATGGCCGCCTGTAATCCCCGAGGGATTAGGCAGAGGTGTACCTTGTAGCAAGTACACCCATATTTCGCCAGTTACGTTTAAGTTACATGTAATAGGTGTTGAGCTTATTTCTGACGGTTATAACCCAAAAACTCTTTGTCCGACCTGGAAATCCCAAAACCTCATGGTCATCAGTCACACTGGCGACTGCTGATAGGCAATAACTTCCAGGGTTGTCTAAGACAGTATCGTCACCCGTTCACGTTTATTCGCAATTTAAGCTACGTCTGCAATGTTCCTATTATAACAATTTCCCTTCCACCTCAAGTCCTAAGTGTCTCTCCAATAAGGCTAAATGAGTACGCTGACATGATCTAGCTCGAGCCGGTATCATAAACTGCCAGCCCCCCCCCACCCCGACCCCCACCACCCGCGTCCCGCACCGCCGCCCCGCCAGTTAATTGTCCGACGACCATATTCAACTAATTGTATTGAGACGTTAAGGACACTGTTAGATAGTACAGAAGGTCTGTGACAGAAATACGACAGATTCAGCCTCGGATGCGAAACAGAACTCAATAAAGTGAATTAAATATGTTATTTAATGAAAATCGCAACGTAACTTATAGATAAGTTATTTTACGTACGGTAAGAGGGATTGTACAGCCAGGGCAACCAATTAATTTTTCATCAATCATTACTTGTATGAAATAGCCATGTTAATCTGCTAAACTAATCAATACTATTCTGACTGAAATGATGTATTAATTGTTAATTCTGTATCAGAAACCCGAGTGCACCTTCTGCCGCTTGTAACTAGACATGACCTCCTGGATATTACTTTTAAGGATTCTATTACTATAAGACTTTGTAAGTACGTATTATGTTATATTCTCAAGGCCCTTCTCTCGCTCAAGGTTACGTAACTACTCCGACACAAACCTTATATTATATTGTGTAGCGCGACTGACACGGCTGCCGGACAAACAGGCATTATTGAATTACTTATTGAAGATGGGGTTCGATCCCCAGGCCAGGCCAAGAGTTTTTTATTTATTTAAACTTCATGTACGGTAGTCGTACAGGCACTCTCTACCAGTAAATTTTTGGGTTAAATGGAATAACAAATCTTCATTTACAAAGATTCAGTAAAGAATTTCTTAGTCATCATCAGCATAGCCTTTTCCTAACTATGTTGGGATCGGCTTCCAGTCTAACCGGATGCAGCAGTATTTTACATGGAGCGACTGCCTATCTAACCTCCACAACCCAGTTCGTATTGGGTAATGCGATACCCATTGGTAAGACTGGTTGGTAGACATTTGGGCCACTAACTACCTGGACCGACGGTGAAAGACCTACAAATAAAGGCCGGGACCAGGGAACTTGGTAATTATGTAATGGTGATCACCCATCCACGGACCGACCTTGGCAAGCACTGCTTAATCTCGAAGATCGATCCTTGCGGTTGTTATTATGTAGCCCCGAGCCCCTTAAATAATATCTCAGTAACAGTTAAAAATGACTGGATGGAGCAATGTCGTTGTCGGTGTACAGTATTCTTCTGCATACCCCTTCGAGGAATACTGGCCTAATGTTATGGTATACATTAACAATATTGGACTCAATGTCGTGGATATAGGCTGATCGTTTCAGCTTAAAATATGATCACCGCACTTGATGTGGGTATCGCGAGTTGCTATCAGTGCGATAGTCGTCCGCGGTGATGGCGACGTTTCTGTCTTATCACTTGACGATCTACATGTAGATTCACACCAAAGCTTCTATATATACATTTGATATATGGAAAGCAGCACATTGTGGAGCACTGTTCGCTATCACTTTGTGAGTGTTTGTGTTGGATGGTTAACATTAATGAAATGTCATGAAAAGTTGATGAAGCTGAACAAACCCGCTTCCAATTAGCGGCGCGTGTGATTAAATTGATAATATTACATTACTTTTGGATATTTCAGCATTGAGTCTGGGATGCCAACTCGTATGCAATCACTCTGGTATTGCAAGTGGGACGTTGACTTGCTTTTAACCAATACCATAAATAAATAGTTTAATAGGTCGTGATAGATTCGCTTGCCAACACGGAGGTCCAACCGGAGTCACGCGAGACAGAACACTGTTTGCGTGTTTTGTGTAAAAACTAATTTCGAAAAGACCACTTTATTCAAGCCTCCTCGAAAAAGTGTCGCCTTTTCACGTCGGGCTAATTGTGACGCCCTCACATAAATAGCTAACGCCACGGCGAGGCGGCGTCGCGTCGCCTGTGTTACAGAGTGCGGGTTGTCTGAACAAGCTTAGCCTACATCTAGCCATACTTTGGTCTGTTCTTACTGTCTGGGATGTCTATTGTTTCTCGACGTCACATTCACATCGGTGTATACTTTTGTTGAGCTTTCTGACTAAGAACATAACGTTGGGCTACTGAGCAAAAGATAACAGTAGTTGCACTTTACTGAATATATAAACATGTACAGCAGATTTTATTGTCTACAGACAAAAGAAAGCAAAAGATAAAATAAATAAAATAACTTTTATTTCAGACAAGCAACTTGGCTAAACGATACCTACATAAATTATGTTAGTTACAATTTATTGTTATTATTAGACACAAAATTGTTGTTCGAAATGCATCAACGAACCATAGCCCCAAATATAGGGGAGTCGTAACTCCCTGCTATAGTTTTCAGGATGGAGTTGGAGCTGGCCCGTACTCTGCAGTCAGACTTCTTTCTAACGAATGGCGTGAAAGTCTTAGACGAGTGCCTGCGTGAACATACCGCTTGCAGAAATGGGGCAGCCTTGTAAATCCATTATTATGCTGGACCCGTAGGGCACTGATACTTGGCGGATCATCAGCGCCCTACGGGTGCAGCCTGTGGACCTAATTATACTCAGCGCAGAATAATTAGTTCATAGGCTGCATATGTCAATGCGTTATTTTAATGTGCTCACTACAAAGTGCTATCCAGCGGGCCAACATGTTACTTCGAACTAGCCTACCCTAGCGCCCTACGCACTGATAGACCCGTGTTAGTACCTGACCCATCAACCTAATTACAGGTACCTACAGTCTCTGCGCACTTACCGCCGACGGCCTTAAAGACCAAGGTCTCGCTTTTTTACATTGTAGGGTAAGCCGTGCGTCAGCGCAAACTCCTCGCAGATAGTGAGCAGTTCTATAAGCGCTCTGACCGTTGGGCTCAGCAGCACCATGTCAGCTGCGTAACCTACATTGTTGACACTGACGTCATCAATGAAGACCAAGGAAACGACGGATGGATTGTGTTACGAATGATATGAAAGAAAAAGTTTAGTTTTTAAAATTTTCTAATTTACCCCCAAAAGTGGCCCCCATGTTTAAAATTCATTAATTTAAGTTACACGCCCGTCTTTGGGTCATTGACTTACATATGTGTACCAATTTAAACTCAATCGGTCCAGTAGTTTCGGAGAAATTGGCTGTGACAGACGGACAGACAGACACGCGAGTGATCCTATAAGGGTTCCGTTTTTTACTTTTGAGGTACGGAACCCTAACATGGGACAAAGCCATGAAGATGATGATGGCGTTATCAATGCGACACCCGATTCGGTTACTGCTGAGATCAACGATAAGATTGTTGAAATACAGGTTAAATACCTTTGGCGACGTTATCCACCTTGTCTTACCCTACACTTTAAACCATACCATACGGAGAGCTTATCGGCCGATATTACACTGTGAAGCTGGTTGTTGTACCAGTACCGAAAGATACTCAACAGCTCTGCCGGCACTTTTCTCTCCCGCAGTTTGTTCCACAAAAAAGACAGATATGGAAATGCAATAGATTTATCTGTGAAAGCAGAATTTACGACCTCTTACTTACATAATAATGCATCATTTATGTATTTGAAAATTAAGTCATGATGAGAGCCAAACTTTCTGTTTCACAGTCAATCTCAAAGTCATGATGAGAGCCAAACTTTCTGTTTCACAGTCAATCTCAAAGTCATGATGAGAGCCAAACTTTCTGTTTCACAGTCAATCTCAAAGAGTGGTTACACGGAAGCAAGTGGCCCTTCTGTCGCTAATCTCCCGTGAGGTGTTGTGAGGCGCGCGCCGTAATGCTCGGCGCTAATGAGCGTGTTCGACACGTTACGTGCAATCACTCGCGATGTGACGCGACGACGTGCGACGTGCCTACACACGCGTGTAGTTGTGTCGTCTACGAGATAACATCGTCTGTACGAGATAACATGTTGTGAGATGTACAGGCACGAGGATAAGCTGGAAGAACATTGAGTCATATTGAACAATTGTAATGGTTGTTGTACACTTTCACCGCGACACACCGGGCGAGTGCGAGAGTACAAGTACTGAGGACGAGGCGAAAGGAGTATGTAAGTATCGTAGCGTTCTGTGATTCTGCCTACCTCCATAGGAAACAGGCGTGACTTTATGTACGTTTTAACATCTAAAAGTTAGCATATTCTGTGTGTATACTACTAACTACAAACTAAGTGAACAACAATTTGAATGTTTGATACATTTTACCCGCAGTTTTGCTTTGTATTATTTGAAAGGTTAGAGATTATCTAATTATTTTCTCTCATATCGGCTTATTATAATATTGTTAACTGAGAACGAGGAAACCTGTCCCACCGTAATACAGTTTATAACTAGTAGGTATGGGATCAGCGATAAAGATTATGATTATATTTTTTTCTACCAAAAAACGTTTTAAAGAGATGACGTAGTAAGATGGAATCCTAAAGTTATTAGAGCATAACATAACGTAACTACAGCAACAAAATCCATCAATACTTAAACGATAACTATAACACAGAGTGTTCGGTTACTTGACGCGAACGCGAGGAGCTGTGTTACAAGTTAATCAGTACTTACTACTCTGCTGCCGACATGAGGATCGAATGAAACCCGAAGCACTAACTAGTCCCTACAGTTTAGTGTTAGCTGAGTCTAGACCCGACAGTCTATACTTTAATATTATGAAGAGTTAAAGTTTGCAAGTTTTGGCGTACGGGCTATCTTCGGCAATCGGCATTACTGATGGCAAGCTAAATCATTCCCGAGGTCATAGACCAGATATAAAACGTTATCGTGGAATAATTTCCGACCATAACGCGAGCGAAGCCGCGGACAAAAGATAGCAGAAGATATATGATGGGTGGTCACTACTTGCCAAAGAGAGGTAAACACAGTAAGTGGTTATTATCGTAATTTTTTTTATTGGTAGACCGCACGGAATATACGTGCTTTGGACTCGGAGTTGCAGACACCAGCCCTACAATACAATAATATGTAGTACACTCTAAACGTTTCCGAATTATATCCATTTAGTGCGATTGATGGAGAATAACCGTTGTGATATAAACGACCTTTTCGCATTCGACATAGCAGTAAGAATTGTTAAAGAAAACTAAACGGACAGATCAGATGAAATAGTAATTGAGTAGTCGGTGATGGATGGCGGCAGAGAGTGGTCGTTACTTATTCACGTCACTGTCCGGCGCGTCCCTTCGCGTTACCTCATAGCGGCGATGTGACGGAGTGCCTCATAAAAAGCAATACAGTACCCGAAAATGTTCAGTCGAACAATAAACGATGAATTCAAACCTGTTGCTTTTGTATTTGTGGGTACATTTTAATTCCATTTGTAACGTGAACTCAATCTTTCTATCTACCTTTAAGCGCAATAATCTAGTACAAAATAAACAGGTAATAAAACAGGTATTAATCGTCTTCACAATATTATGGAATTGTTGAACACTGTTGCGTAGCTACTACGGCATAGTTACTACGACGTAGCTACTACGGCGTAGCTCTATAAGAGTCCCCGAGTCGCCGTAGCTACGGCGTAGGCTTGACTGTCAACTGCGTATGTATGTGCTATGCGTTTTATTTATCTCCAGTTGTACTGTGGACCTGTGGCTAAAGACTTACGTTTTATTTGACTGGTAATTTCTAAACAATCACTTTCATCAAGTATTTGCCTTATTTTTCATTGCAGTATTTGTGGCTTTTAGTCACTCTTTTATGATTGTGTTGTATCCTTTCCCGTCGTAGTCTAAACAAGTGCCCGCAGCATGTATGTGTGTGTGTTGTGTTGTATGGTAGGCTGTGTTTTTGGGAATGTAACAAACAATCAATCAGTCCTGGTGTCCCTCCGAGCGCTCCACGTTCTCTTGTTCGTGCGCTACAGTACTTGCACGAACACAAAGGAATTGATTGGAATACGCAAACGTTACCACCCATACTACTGACGGCAACACACCACGTGTCGGAGCTACTGTCTATCGCAGACACCGGACGTATTTAACAGATAGATTTGCGACCTGCTTCTGCACCTGATTGAGTCTCACTTATTTCACTAGCCAGATAATCTGACGTACTAATTTGTATCATCATCTGCCTAGCCTTTTCCAACTATGTTAGGGTCGGCTTCCAGTCTAACCAGATGCAGTTGAATATTAGTATTTTATATGGAGGGACTGCCTATGTGACCTGCATAACCCAGTAAGTACTAATTTCTATGTTAAAATATACTTGTGTTTCTATGTAACTGCCCCGTTGATATTGTCGCAAGCGCGACTGCTGAGCATGAGGATCCAGGGTTCAATTTCCAGGTCGGGCAAACTGTAATTGAGTTTTTCCATCAAAAATGTCTCAGTAGCTGTCACGGAGTCTGGTTTTGTGCTGGGTTGTTGGCAATAGGCTCGCCCCCTATTACATGGGACTTAAACATAACTGGCGAAATGTGAGTGTACTATTAGGTACACCTCTGCCTAACTCTTCGGAGATTACAGGCGCGATGTTGTGTTATATTTTTTTAAATATCAGGCTGACTGGTGACTGGTGGAGATTCAGAAATAATAAATGAGACCTTAAGTCTTTTGGCGTAAATCTCAGTAAAGTCCCATTCAAGCAAAAAAACAATAATTCGTTTGTTTAGTACTGTCAACGCATTATCCTGCTTCCCACATCTAATCATTTAAGCGCCTTCTCGGTGAGATGAAGAGTAATGAACGCCGCTTGTAGTGCCCGTTCCTCTGTCACTCAGAGGGCGGAGGGACTGTTCACTGTATGGAAGAGGGTCGGGAGAGCTGGAGGGCTGCGACAAGTGCCCGTTAAATGTCGCTCGTTAGCACTAAATGCACAGAGGCACAGAACACGCACAGATGTGAAGGCACACAGGCGTTGCGTGGTTGGTTGACCGTGGATATCGCTCCAGACAGAAAGTTTAACAACCCGCCTCATCAAGGTGAATCTAGATTTCCAGTGATTAGGTTTTGGAGGTCGGATAAGCAGTAAATACTGGTATTCAACTGCATCCGGTTGGACTAGAAGACGACCGTAGCCTCGTTGGGAAGAGGCAGGCAGATGATGATGTGTATCTGCAGGCCACACATTGCGCGGTGTTTCGTGTGTAAACAGAAAACTACTTCGCTAGCTCCCTCCAGCGCGTGTGGTACAAGTACGTACACACTGCTCACCGGCCGCACGTTTACCGACTCACTCGCGGCTCGTCAAATCACGGCGGCGATAAAACTAACAACACAGGGGCGCTGAGTACCTGCACACTTGTACTACAGTTAACGACGTAGTTACAAGGAACGGTAGATCTGCTCCCAGCAATAAGCAGTGAGTGATTGACGCGTGTGATGGTTGAGTGCGTTTTTTATAATCGGGGATCTGAAATACAGACCAGCTCCTATCTTTCAGGTTCGAGATCTAATTTTATTAGCGCGTAGCGTAAATATTATGCAATTTGGTAATATTTTGCATCTCTCCGTACGAATGAATGTCCGTAAGCGCATTCTCAATGCAGGAAGGTATGTAGATGAAGTTGAATTAAACGGTTGAAGTTACTGGTGCCTTTTATCTGTCAGAAACTTGTATACATAACATGAAATGTATACACGTAGACACGTTCGTATTCATAAGTGAATTTCTTCTACTATATTGATTAGCTTTTTAAAGAGAAACCGTACTATTTCGAAATATTCCATAACGCAAAGAAGAACTGTTATTTCACAAGAAAAACTTTTTTGAATTTTGCTAAGTTTGATTTCATTAATAATAAATAATAAATTCATTTATTCAGGTAATTTCCACCAATCGCCATTTATCACAGTACAATCACACTACAAACAAATAATTATAACATACATACAATTTAGAGAAAATAAAATAATTTACAATACGCATAGAATTGACTCAAATACAATTAAAATTACAACATACAATTAAAATTCACTCAACTATTTAAAATCCAATTAAAATTCAATCAAAATGCAATACAATTAAAATACAACAAAATCAATTAATACCCAGAATAATAAATATTTACAACCGTTACTCCGGCATTGGTACAGCGTCATGTCTACTGCAGCCAATCATCCCAATCATCGCGAGCACGGTGTTGGAACTGGCTCGTATTCTGCGCACCAAGGAGGCGGCGCGCTTACGCATAGTCGCGTGAAAGCAGTCAATGTGCGCTTGTGCGAACATTCCCGAGGCGCTACAGTGTCGAGCCATTGCGGGTCATTGCTCGTGCCTGTTCTGCCTCTGCCTCTCTCTCTGATTTTGTTGTTTAACTAGCTTTTGCCCACGGTTTCGTTCGCGTTAATTTAGAATTTGATAATCAATTCGGGTTGTACTCTGCTTGTAATAAAATAATTCGATCATGATTCGAAAGACACGTGGCGCCATCCATTATCATAAGAACGTTATTCTTGTTTTCCTCGGGAATAGTATTTTTTTCGGGATGAAAGGTACCCTATGTCTGTTTCTGTACACCTGACAACGTATATGCAAAATTTCAGGATGATCGGTTCAGGGGTTTGGGCGTGAAAAGGTAACAAACAAACAGACTTACTTTCGCTTTTATAATGTTAATATGGATGGAAGTATGGATGTGCCTTCTGCTCGTACCTGTATACGTAAGCGTGTCGTGTGGTGTGTAAACACAGCGCGATGGGTCCCGCGGGACGCGTGAGTGGCGGCCTCTGGCGGCCACTCGGACGACGGACGGTTAGTTGGCAACGGTTGCTTCATTACAACATTTGTTACTACATTAGCTGCCGCGGGACTTTTAATAATGGTACAATAGCAATGCCAATGTAATATACAAAAATAACATAGCATCACGCCTGTAATCCCTAAAGGGTTATGCAGAGGTGTATCCCAGGTGTATACTAGTGTTTTACTTGGAGTGACTGCCTGTCTGACGTCCACCACGCGGTTAATGTAATTGTTGATGTTTAGTCTCATGTTATTTGAGCGAAAATAAATTAGTGATCGTAGCAAGTTGTTCAAAACTGTGCTGTTGTATTGACACCCAATCATTTTAAAGTTAGCTCATGCATCAATTCTTATCAAACGCAAAAATATAAAAAGCACGCCACCGGCAACCACAACCGCCAGCCTCTGACAAGGCAATCCATTACCCGTCTTTATTTCACATAACAAATTGTATACCATTCCCATTGTTTTAAAAATTGTTTCAAAACATTATAGAGGTGAATGGCGGCGGAACAGCACCCCCCCCTCCGTCTTCTCACCCCGCACACTTCCGTGTTGTGGCCTTGTTCTGAATAATTACTCGTTTTTGTTCCCCCCGCTGCACCCCCGCTGCACCCCCGCTGCGCCCCCTCTCTCGTATTAATCGCTTGCCATCCCTCAGCCGGACAGCCATGCATCACGCGCGCTTATCTGTCGACCTCTTTGTATTAAAACACCCACTTTTACTAATAAAATGTTCTACAAAGTCAGAATACAGCGACTGCCAGTGGAGTATTACAACATTCACAATTGTTTTTGCAAACGAAAAATATTGGACAATTCATCTATGAACTTGGATGAAACAAAAGGAATATGGAAGAATTGTCGCAGGTGGCGTCCTGTAGTTTTTGCTTACCCTTATGGGAAATAGCCGTGAGTTTATATACGTATGTATAGACAATTTTGAACTGAAACATTGGTGAAGAATGCCCTTAGTACGGTTCAAACATTTGCCGTTTTGTTTTGGCTTCACGCAGTTTTATGATATTCTTTATCAAAAATATAATGTTAGTATCGAGTCAGTGAGCTGCGAATAATAAAATATCGACGTTATGAGTGTGCGGGCTGTGCGGGGTGATCCCATGAACACTCAGTGAAATAGATTGTTTTGCAACTTTAGTTGTCCATTATTCAAAACAACTGTTTCAAAACACGGCAAATTGACATTTTGCTGGGTTACATTTCCCTTACTGTTAACAACTTCCTTAACTTATCTGTAATTGAATTCGTACATAACTATTTGTCGTGGTACACAAAAAAGACTATTGTATCTACTTAACGCATCGTTCGTCGCAATGCCAGTATCTCTCCCATCCCTCACTCCGCTCACACGATCACGTGTGCGAACAAAACTTTTTAAATTAACGAACTATGTTGACACTATTAACCCTATCGCGGCGGCGTGCGCCCGACGTGTCCCCGGCGTGTGGCCGGCGTGTGACGCGCACGTGCCGATCACGGGGCACGGATTAATGCCACTCATTAATATCGGCAGTAGCTTTACACATCGACCCTTTTGTGGTTAAGAGCTAGGACCGACCTCGACTGTCATGAGAAGGATAAGTTTCACTGACAATGAATTTTAAGTTAAATTATTAATAGACTTTCAATTAGAAAATCTGACGACGAGCCTAACCTTAAAGGATTATACTAATTGAGAATATCGGTACTTTTGAGTTTTAAAGCGACCCATGCCCTAAAACAAGCTTATTGTCTTAAAAACGACGAGCTAAAGGTATTCTTGCCTTATAATGTTATTTTGACGTTAACATCCGGGTAACAAAGAACCTTTGTTCTTAAATGTTATTATCAGCAGAGTTAGGATGTTAATGAAATAGTAACATTTAATAAGAAGACTGCTTCGTGGAGCTCGTGGTCGCAAGCGCGACTGTGCTGTGCGTGGTTTCGATTCCCAGATAATTGGGTTTGCTCACGAGGAGTCTGTCAGTAGCAATCCAGAGACAGGATTTGTGTATGCCGCATGGTTGATGGCAAAAGGCTGGCCCGTTTTACCTGAGCGCTTTTTTTTTTTACCGGATGGGAAATCATCAAAAGACCCCCCCTACTCTGGGCGGAGCGGAAGGGAGTGTCAGACTTGTACTGGCTAAAACCCATCCATGGAACACGAACGCGCCGTCGACACGGCCTATCGTCATAAGACGGCCGGACGGCGAGCTAGCCCATAACTCGCCGCCGCCAATCGCCGCTACGAGGACACGACGGTGCTCCGCCCAAGCGGGGCAGACCTCCACGGTGTGCTCGACCGTGTCCTCCGGACAATCCTCGCAGTAGAAACACCCGGGCGTTTCCTCCCGCCAGATTCGGTGCAGGAACCTCCCGAAACAACCGTGTCCGGTGAGGACATGCGTCAGGCGGTAGGTGAAGGCGCCGTGGCGCCTCTTTAGCCACTCCTCAAAGAGGGGACTTATCGCCACTATGGTGGCGTGCCCTGCACGGGGTTGCAACAGTCACTCTCTCCATGTCGCCATGAGATCACGCCGGAGGTCTGTCCGCTGAGCGGCAATTTGCCGCGGCAGCGGAGTTTCCCCCCGACGTAGTGCCTTCGCGCGCCATTCGTGCAGGCGCGCGGGGACTATCCTCCCTTGTGCCAGTACCAGCGTGTCGACAGCGTAGAAAACTATGCTGACGCCGGTAGGGAGGTCGGCGCGCAGCACCCAGTCGTAACCGATGTTCCACAATTTACCTGGGGCTTAAAATGCTGGCGAAATGTGGATGTCGCTATCGAGGCACATATCTGTTTAACCGTTTGGTTATAATAAGCGTCATGTTATGTTCATGATTTGTAGAGCCACCAAAACTGGGTCGTTATTACATTGAATAGTTACACAATGAATACTTTTGTGTTCTAACTCAATACCATAAATCGCGTAGTAGACCGTTTATATAGAGTGAGTGGTAATTAGTGACCGATACTTAAACACGTGATTGTACTCGTAATAACAAACAACTTTTCCACAGATTTTTTTATTTTTAATACTCACTCATTTTTATCATGATTACTCAACAGTCGAATGAAACTCGCGCGCGCGCGCCTTGGACCTATCAGCTGTTAGCCGCGTGACGCCGTTCTGTCTCATTACTATCGAACCGTGCAACAGAGGGTAGGCAGAGCACCCGCGCGGCTCGCAAGCCCGCTCCGTAAATTTTATTGAGATAAAAGTGAATGAGTATAACCAAAATTGTTTCTTTGGGAAAGTCGTTTGTTATCATGAACTGAGTACAATCACGATTGTGTTTAAGTACCAGTCAGTCGGTCACCCTATACAGCGCGCGCGGTCTCAGATTAATGTCCGCTGTGTGGCCCTGCCGTAACGCCCGGTGAGCTGTCTATTACTCCTCGAGTGTATGCTGATGTACTACTGCTGTAACTTCACTCGAGAGCCACTCCAATTTACTGAAACTTGTTGTGAACTCCTTGTAAACAACTTGACCATTTTTTTTCTCGCAGCTTTTTTCTTTTCGTTTATGTCCCATGGTGGAGGTTTCCGCGTGACTAAACTGAGTTGTGGCGCAGTGGTAATGACCACCACCACTGCTCCTATAAACCTAGAAACAAAGATTTGAAACCTGCACAAAGGGACGAGGCCTGTGTCCCAGCAGTGGGATTATTATGAGCTGATTATGCTAAACTGAGTGGTGCCGCATCTGTGGCGTCCCTCGTGGCGAGGAAGGGCTCGACGCTCAAGTTGTTGCCAACATAACAGCATGTTCTTACAGATGTCTTTACTGAAATATGGATGAGTTGTTGATTTGAACCAGTCTTACTAAGGGGTATCGTATTACCCAGTACTGACTGGGTTGTGGAGGTCAGATAGGCAGTCGCTCCATGTAAAATACTGGTATTTAGCTGCATCCGGTTAGACTGGAAGCCGACACCAATATAGTTGGGAAAAGGCTAGGCAGATGATGATGGATGAGTTGTTGATTTGTTTAATGAAAGCTTTATGTTCGCGGTTTCACTCGTCACAATGAGACATGGGTGTAATGTAACGCGTTGTTACAATCATGTGATCCGGTAACAGGTCAGATGGCATTCAGTTAATTAAGTTGAAAGCCCGCGGGAAGTTCTGTCGTGTTTCCGAGTCGTGAATTATCTTGAAAGCTGAATTTATAATGATGCCACAAACACGATAAACCTTGTGTCTGTAGTATGCGTGCTGTTTATAAACTGTTTCTCTGTACTTTAGGCTGCACACAGCATTTAGAACTCGTTTTTTGACATTAGTTTAAGTGTGATCTAGTAAGCAAGCGCGAAGAGATATTTCGATCCTCAGAGCGTGAAGTTATGTTTGGAGTACCGCAGGGGAGCATATTGGTTCCTTTTGTATTCATACTGTACATAAACGATCTACCTGAATGAATTGAACAACCAATAACACTGTTTGCGGACGATAGTACTGTGACAATACCATGTAAAAGTGTGGAGACATATGAAAGGGACATCAATAATTGTTTAAAAATGTTGTTAATTGGTTAGAGGCAAAAAAATTAAAAATAAACTTGGAAAAAACAAAAGTTGTACATTTCAGTCAACGTATTCTTAGAATTAGCCCTAATATACACTACAACAATGAAGTAGTAGAAGAAGTCATTATGTCTTTGAACAATAATAAAGCCCCAAGAATAGATGGAATTAGAGCCATAGATATCAAAATGTTGGGCACGATAATCACCTCAGTGATTTCAAAATTAATTAATCTATGCATACAAACATGTAAGTATCCATCTACACTTAACAGGAGGGATTGTCAGACCGATTCACAAGAAAGGAAGCAGGCTGGATTACAACAACAACAGGCCTATTACTATATTGCCTACTATTGATAAAATAATAGAGAAATATATTTGTAAACAAATACACGAATTCTATGAAAAAAATAAAATACTAATTAATGACAAACAATATGGCTTCCAACCAAAAAAGAATACCACACAACTGCTATCAACGTTCACAGATAGTATTCATAAACACTTAGATGAAAAAAAACACGTTTTAGTAGTATTTATAGACTACAGCAAAGCATTCGATACGCTCAGATATGACCGGTTACTAGTGTGTCTTCATGACAGCGGAATTAGAGGTAAGCTACTTGATTGCTGCAAAAACTATCTTGATGACAGAAAATACATGGTCCGAGTCAGTGACGTGACTAGTGAACCAGTCATCGTAACGAAAGGGTCGGCGCAAGGCCCGGTCCTGGGGCCACTGCACTACCTCACTTATGTAAATAGCCTTGTTAATGTCATAAAAAAGTGCGAGATCTACCATTTTGCTGACGACACCTGTGTTATAGCCGCTGGACAGAGTGTTAGTGTTGCCCAATAGCAACTATAGGAGGACTTTGATTTGTTAGCTAAATGGTCTCATGACGCTGGTCTAGTATTAAACGCTAGTAAAACCAAGTTAATGTACATCAGTACCAGTCAAAATAGAAGCTCTTCCTTGCCCAAACTAACAAGTCACTGCCATGAGTGTTTGCATGATAACGGCACAAATAAAGTAGTTAAGCCTTGCAGCTGTGAATTCATAGATCTCGTAGATAGCCAAACATACCTAGGACTTACCATTGATAGCCGACTTAATTGAAAGGGGCACATTAACGGGGTGTGTGATAAACTAAGATGTATTTTAGCTAAATTCTCTATTATAAAATGCAAAATTCCATATCAAACTCTGTTACAAAGCCCTGGCCGAATCAACGATATCCTATGGTCTGTCGAGCTATGGTAGGACATATAAGACTCATCTTGATCCAATTTACACACTTCAACTACGTTTATTAAAAGCAGTTGTCCCGCATAACATTAAGAAGAAATGCAAAAATGATTACCATAAATTATTTGAATTCTGTAAGATATTACCTATAGGTACATGCAAAAACTAAATTTGTACTTTTAAAAGAAGAGTTTTTTAATGAAAATTTAAATAAAACCAAAACCACGAAAATTAATGAGATTAGGACTCGTGGCGTCCTCAATGCTAAGCTGTTACTTCCAAAGTACACGAATTTGCATGGTGTGACTGTTCGTAAATTACCCTAGGCTGATAAAATTTTCGTTTTTCCTAAATCATGTACATATTAATATTAATATCGGTTTCCCCCTAAGGGAAAAAGGCCGGGCCCCGCCATCTGCACGGCCCTGTAAGACTCGCCCGAAACTGGTCATCTTTCCACCGACTAAAAGAACTGAATTCCTTAACATGAAGAAGTCCAATGCCTCGTTTCATTATTAGAACAAGGAAAGAATTGAAATAGTAAATCAGATTTGATTACGCTAGCGTAATTGGTAATTGGTCAGTCGTGACTCACACGATACTTCACATCTACACCTGAAACACCCAGAGCAACACTTCCATAAGTGACGTAGGCGGCTTTTCAGCGGCAGTGCGTCGACATTATGCTCCTAGTGAGCATTGTCCATAGCAGTTCTTTCGAACTGGTGAACGTGACAAAGGCGGCTTTTCAGCGGCAGAACGTCGATCATCATGCTAACTTGTAGACATGGTCCCTAACAGTCCTTAGACTGGTTATATAATAGTTGTGGTATCAAACCATTCCAATCCTACCCCATGGATCATGTGCTCTATTCGTACAACTAGCGCATCTGCAAGACACGTGTTCATGTCAGCCTGACCGAATCATTTGTCAGAGATAAGAACATATTATTCTAGAATCACTATATGGTTGCTCATAATAGGATTGAGAATCAAAACTGAAACGGCAAATTGGCTGAACTGATGGTTAGAGCTAATGAATACATAATTCAAGAATTACCAGATAGCAGAGTTAATAATCAAAACTCAAGAACCATTTTGCAATAGAGTTGGAGATCAACTCTATTGAAACCCTAAAGACAGCCCCAAAAGCGGCCACCCTTCACCACGTCCTTGTGTTGGAGCTGAGGAGAAGAAGTGGCACAACAAACTCCCCAGCAACACGTTTCTGTCTGTATAGTTTTAAGAACTTTAATTACAACATCAGCCTAGGATAATTATTGTGATAAAGGACTTACCCAGTCGCTCACCAACAACCACACACACACGCGCGCTAGATTAGTCTAAACAGGGCTGTTAACCCGACTATACTTAACTTATTCCATAATTATCGCACTCTTGCGACAACCCTCTTGGACATAGACTCTCGGTAGTCATGTCTCCTAACTTAACTAAAATAGCTTCTCTCATCCTGACCCTATCGCGGTCTAAGCCCGACTGCCTGACTTAGCTCGACTCCCCGTGTGGACCCTTCCGCGATTTCAAACCAACTGCCTCGAATCCCCCAAGCTTTCCCCGGCACCAGCCTCTCTAAAAAACCACCACGCTTGGGTCGCCTTTTCAGAATTCGCTTCCTTTTTGTTCAACCGTCTCAAGTGTTTTAAAAGGTCCCGGGCCGTGTGCAACCCAAGAGAGATATGGTATGCAGATGTGGCGTTAGTATCACCTTAGAAATCGGTTAATTTTTTATTGTTCTTAAGAATCTGTTGAAATATTACTTCGACCTGTACGTCCCTAGTCCCTTTAAGATTAAATAAAGAATTTATGCGTTTCCAAGTGATGCAATATTGTTTTACAAGTCAAAGGAAGAAAGGACACTTCGTTATTAATTACGGTAACTTGTCAGCCTGTCAAGCCATAAAATATAAGTTTAATGTGTTTGTAAGTGGCCCATACCGTGTGATGATTTTAGATAACAATCAAGACTAAAATATTTACTTAATAATTAGGAGTACGTGACAGACAGTCACAACGGCAAGAGATCGCTAAGATATAATACCTAACCTTATTAATCAACTACCTATATCATTGAGGGACAAATTATAAAGTCAAGTCAAGTATATATGGACGCACTTCTCACTGCTTATTATGGCATAGTAGAATCCTACCTACGTTACGTACGGTAGAATGTTCTGGGGAAATTCAACCGAAAGAGAAACAGTTTTTAAAGCCCAGAAAAGATGTCTAAGGGCGATGTTTAAGCTTAAATCCACTGATAGTTGCTTGCCATACTTTAAACAGCACACAATATTAACACTACCTAGTCTGTACATAATGGAAGTAGCTGTGTTTGTGAAGTCGAACCCAACTCGTTTTAAACGTCTGACTGACGTAGTTCCACGTATTAGACGCGACAATAACCTAGTGTGTTCCCATCCCGCCAAAACGGCACTAATGCGCAAAAGCGTCTACTGCATGGCTTCGGTCATTTATAATAAATGACCTAAGCAATGGAAAGAATTGCCGCTATCATTATTTAAAAGCAGGCTCCGAAGCTTTTTAACGCATAAAGCATACTATACTGTCAGTGAATTCCTTACCGAGAAGAATTTTGAAGAAAAAAGATTTTTTGCCTTTCTTTATAATATATATTGTGTTTTTAGATAAGTTGTGATTTAAAACTATTGATACTGTTACTGTAATTAACATATTGTTATTCTAACATTATTGACAATATTTTTATTTTTTTTTTTTACTTTGACCATGTTGACATTTTTTAATTTTTAATTTTGTATAATTCCAATGACATGCCACTTATTTGTTTGACATTATTGATAATATTTTTTATTACTTTGACCATGTTGACATTTTATATTTTTTTTTAGTTTTTTGTAATTCGAATGACATGCCGTTACTTTATTTTAAATTTATAATAATTTGCAAACCAAATATCAATATATAATATGCCCATGTGACGGCAAAATGTGGAGAACCTTATTATAAAATAACATCTATGTACCTATTAGTGTTACCCATGTTTGCAAAGAAATAAATAATTTGATTTAATTTGATTTGTGTCTAGTTAATCCTATATCCTTACCGTAATCTATGAAATTGGATGCTAGGGGCTAGGTAACTGTAAAAACCAGTAGATAAAGGTCGGCCTTATCTACTGGTTTTTACAGTTACCTAGCCCCTGGGTACGGCATCAGGCGATGCGCTTGCGTCAAACGACACGCGCGCGGTTCACTTGATTCCTCCGCATGAGTATCGCCGTCGCGTCGCGCAAGTTCCATCACGGTGACTCGTGGCATGCTCTGATAAATTAATTCTTTCATTTGTCTTCTCCGCAGCCGTTCTCGCTACACGCGTGTCACTTGAGCATGTAGCTCGTGTCCAAGCAGTAGGATCTATTTTAATAGTGAAGTTTGTTGTACAGGCCTCCCCTTGTCGCGCGCGTCATGGTCGAGCTCAGAACGCGCTCTCCCCGCCCCGCCCGCGCCCCCCGCCCCGGCGGATGCGGCCGACGCTGTGCGCGACGCCAAGTTGTACCCAGTGCTGAGCGGCGACGACATGACGGACGTGACTGACACGATGATCGCCTCCGATACGACACCCACGGAGACTGACCGCGAGACCGACGTGCAGACGCACGACGTGCGCACCAAGCGCAGTAGCGGACAGGACTGGGAGAAAGCGCCTAAAGTGAGTCGTGTTATATACTTAGTTAATATATGAATATTTTTATTATTATTATCAGCCGTTTGTGTCCCACTGCAGGGCAAAGGCCTCCCTTCCCTCTTTCCACTTATCCCTATCCAGTGCTGTTGCTCGCCAATCTTTCTGAAAAGAGTCGAGTTCGTCCCGCCAATGAATATTTTATTTTCACGTGCCTTGGTTGTGTGTAACTGTGTCTACTGGGCGAATGCAAATGATGTTGTGTCACAAATAATCATAGTACAAAATTAATTGCCATAATAACCTTACCTCAGAGTGACTAACAAAACGATGATCGTACAAACTCGGAACCAGCAAATTAAGCATATCCCATTGCATCGGAGGGTGAGGTAAAGGGACGTAATTTTCCCGAAATGATTCACCAACGCAATGGAGAATATGTTTAAGACGCTGAACTGGGAAGGACGTGGCATTAACATCAACGGCGAGTACATCTCACACTTGAAATTTGCAGATGACATCATCATCCTGGCTGAATCTCTGCACGATTTGTAGCAAATGCTGGATGGCCTAGATGATTCCTCAATACGTATTAGCCTCAGGGTGAACTTGGACAAAACCCAGGATACGTTTAACAAACATGTCACCCCAAGACCTATTGCTATCAATGGTGGTCTTTTCGAGGTTCTTTAACTCGGGCAAACTCTGCAGTTTGGCAAGAACAACTTTGAGAGGAAGTTTAAACACATCACCGTTATCATTATATGTAGATGTTGCCCTAAGTTTCAAAAACTCACGTTCCGTATACTTGTTTTAGTCGAGCGTGGGCACTCGTCGCGTGAAGACGGGCGACACGATCCTGAACATCCGCGGCGCCGTGCGCGACGCCATCGGAGACGCGGGCGCCGCACCCGGACCACGCGCTTCCTCGCGCCTGGATACTTTCGTGATCCGCCCCGCGCATGCGCAGCCACGCAAGCCGCAGCACGACCAGCCGCAGCCGCTGCCCGTGCAACAGGTATACTGTGCTTTCAGAAAACAATTTTAAAATACCGTATAAAGTTCAATTTGTTACACAATTTTTTTTTAAGATATTTTCAATAGTACCTACTAATTATTCTGAAATAAAACTTAATATTATTATATAATCATCATTCTCTTGAGGAGCTCGTGGCTAAGTAATAACAGCCGCTCGGATCGATATTTAGGTTAAGCCGCGCTTGCCTAGGTTGGTCTGTGGATGGGTGACCACCTATTACATACCGAGTTTCCTCCGTGCCTCGGAAAGCACGTTAAGCCGTTGGTCCCGGGTGTCATTTGTAGATCTTTGACAGTCGTTATAGGTAGTCAGTGGCCCAAAAAGTCTGACAACCAGTCTTACCAAGGGGTATCGTATTACCCAGTACTAACTGGGTTGTGGAGGTCAGATAGGCAGTCGCTCCATGTAAAATACTGGTATTCGGCTGCATCCGGTTGGACTGGAAGCCGACCCCAACGTGGTTGGGAAGAGGCTAGGCAGATGATGATGATGAATCATCATTCTCTTGCCGTTATCATTATTTGCTTAGAGTCGATGCATCAAGTCTTCTTTTTTCAGACTTCTGTTTATGTCGTAATCATTATGAGAAGCCCTTTCTAGCCATGTTTTGTTTTACACACTCTATCCATCAATTCTTCCCCCACTTTGACAGCTATGAATATTCTTACTTAAAACTGTCCTCATGAAATTTTACATTTTCTTTAATAACCACAAATAAAGGTCAATTTGTGATGCAACTTCAATAGTTTTTAACAGGAACACCCAAATACTCCAAAATATTTTATTTCGAATTTCAAAAGTCCGAATTTCATTATCCCCAAGAATTATAATGTCTATTATTAAAAAACACGAAATTTATTTTACCGAAAGTCGTAAATCCGCTTGAACTCCAGAATCGTTTCGAGTGCCTAGGAAGCTCAATGGACGTATACAACGATGGGTTTGTGGAAACTGTCCATACGACTGGGTCTAAGTTCTTCAAGACACGTCGTGCACATGAGAACAAAAAATTCTCTGATCATACTCTCGCTCATGAAGGAGTGGCGTGAGATGATCTTGCAGTCTTCAGACGAGGCGTGGAAATACCGGCATTTTAATAGACAGATCTTCTAAATCCTTGAAACGCGACTTCCGCCGCTTTAATACCGAGCGTATTAAAGACGCTATTGAGCGGAATAAAGGCTCCAAGGTATTTTCAAGAGATCTGACTATTGGGCCAGCTCATGAAACTTAAGACCGAAGATGGCAGGTTCATATCTGCCAAACAGGAGCTGCAGAGGGAGCTCGAGAGTTTTATGGGCAGTTGTACACTTCAACCAGTAAACCCGTTGCAAATCTAGCTAACGACCCAAGATCTAGACTGACCCGAACTATACCGAAGACATTCCGGATGTCAGCTTGTACGAGATTAGGATTTGCTGTACATAGGCCTCCCCCAAGTGTCGCCACATTGACCGGTCCCGTGCGACTCGCATCCAGCGGATCCCTGCAACCTTCACCAGGTAATCGGCCCACCTAGTGGGAGGCCTTCCAACTTCAAACGTCTTCCGGTTCGCGGTCGCCATTCTAGAAATTTCCGGCCCCATCGTCCATCCGTTCTGCGAGCAATGTGCCCTGCCCACTGTCACTTAAGTTTAGCTATTCTTCGGGCTACGTCGGTAACCTTGGTTCTCTTGTGGATGCCCTCATTTCTGATTGATCACGCAAGAAAACTCCGAGCATAGCACTCTCCATTGCCCTTTAGGTGACTTTACGTCATCAGCTAAAATATGAAGGTGTTTACTGTACAACAGATCTTATTAAAAGTCTTTTTAAGACCTCGATTTCAATGGATGTTAGGTATTCCTATTTAAGAGAAAATCAACTCTAAGAATATGGTTTAAAGTTGATTTCAAAATAAGTAATAAAAATACCTACTATTGAAAAGGTGTTAAAAACTGAGTACACTACATAAATACGAAAACCTTTATTCCGACAGTCACAAATGTAAATCAGGTGGCACACAGTGCACTGTCACAGCCTCCCGGGGAGAGAGGTTCTCGCTAATTTCGTTATAACTCCTAATGAAGTCCGGTCGAGACTCGCGACAAATATGAAAAACAACAAGCTCGCACGTCACGCCGCCAACTTATTTTCTGAACAAGGAAATAAAGGTAACTATGCACTTCTCACTGAACTGAGTAATTAGTAAGCATTGATTAAACACACACACATTGTAGTCAACGGCGCGGGTGAGGGGCGCGTCTCATTCATAGAATAGGGAGTAAAGGTTTTATGCAAAATGTCTGAAGAAATTTTAGAATTATAATAATTTTGTAAAAACAAAAACACTTAGAAAAAATAAAAATTCTCGTTGCTATGACCTCTTTACTACTTATAGAAGTTACCCTTAAAATGTTTCGTGTAGATAGATTATTATAAATTAATTAGTTACCGATACTTAATACGTGATTATACTCATGATAACAAACGACTTTCCCAAAGAAACATTTTTTTTATACCTACTCGTTCACTTTTATCCCAATTACACAACAACCGTATGAAAATAGCGCGCGCGCGCCTACGACCTAGCCTACGTGTATGTTAGCCGCATGACGCCGTTCTGTCTCATTACTATGGTACCGTGCAACAGTGGGTAGGCAGAGCACAGTGGGAGACAGAACGGCGTCTCGCAGCTAACAGCTGACAGGTCACAGGCGCGTATTGGGATAAAAGTGAACGAGGATAAAAAAATAGTTTCTTTGGGAAAGTTGTTTGTTATCATGAGTACAATACCTGCTTCGGGTATCATCTATTGTTGGTGAATAATTTGGGTTAGGTTAGGTTAGAATTGTGACCATTGAATGATTGTTGGTTGTCTTTATTTGTCTTGATATTCAGTTTTACAAGGCGTTTTTCTTTCGGATTTCTAATTAATCTGTATTTTAATAATTGTAATTCCTATTTTTTTTTTTTTTTATTCCTTTTTTTTTTATGCGATCTTTTGAAACTCGGTATTTTGAGAATAGTAATTATAAACGTAGTATAGTAATTATATTCCTAAGAATATTGCAGTTTAGGAATTATAAAAAATAGGATAAACGATAATTCGGAGTTGTTATATTAGGAATTTTGAACCATTCGGAATTAGGAAATTCGGTATTTTAAAATTCGGATTTGTGACCGTCGAAATATTTTTTTTTGTGTTTATGTAGTGTACTCAGTTTTTAACACCGTTTCAATAACTAATGCTTACTTTGAAATCAACTTTAACCACATATTCCTAGAGTTGATTTTCTCTTAAATAGAAATAAATACCTAACATTCATTGAAATCGAGGACTTAATTAAAAAGACTTTTAATAAGATCTGTTGTACAGTAAACACCTTCATACTTTAGCTGATGACGTGATTGTTTTAGTTGTCGTTCTCTGATAAGCTATGGTCTGTGAGTGCCTTCCACCATCATCACCGCTTCAATAGAAAAACGACCACTGCTGGACATAGGTCATTGGCCCTTATCCCAACTGAGTGGTGGTCGGCGCAGCATGTCTTCTTCTTCCATACATCTATTATTCATCATCTCAGTAATTTCTAACCAAATTATCTTTAATAGTAGTAATGAAACTCAATCAAAGCAATTAGTAAGCATTGATTAAACACACACATTGTAGTCAGAAGGTATGTACACTCAGTTCAGTGAGAAGTGCATAGTTTCCTTTATTTCCTTGTTCAGAAAATAAGTTGGTGGCGTGACGTGCAAGCTTGTTGTTTTTCTTATTTGTCGCGAGTCTCGACCGGACTTCATTAGGAGTTATAACGTAATTAGCGAGAACCTCTCTCCCCGGGAGGCTGTGACTGTGTACTGTGTGCCACCTGATTTACATTTGCGCTGATTGTCTCAGCTGTGAGCTATTTGTTATCGCTTTAATTTTTAATCTTGTTATTTGTTTCAGTTGTTTGTCTTGCGACTTTTGTTGTTTTTCTTTCGAAGATTAATTTTCCTGATTTGTTTTGAACTTAGCTTATTTTTTGTTCAAGCATACACATCACCAAGCACGTTCAGATACGGATTTTGTGTTCCTGATTGTGGTCCCACAAATTTGTTAGTTTTTACTTTTGCTATCGACACGCTGAGAAAAATAAACCAATGTCGAACTTGTGCACTTAGATGAAAAGCTCTTTTATTTTACGTTATTGGCAAGATAGAGGCTATAGTAAATCATTTACTGTGTTTTCTTATACGGATGGACAAACAAACAGACAGATGACGTAGGCCTTGATGCGTTCCTCTTTCCACCCTTTGGGTAGGAAACCCTAATATTATGTTATCTCATTATGTTGTCTGTATGTATTTGATCTTGTACATCCATTATACAGTCGGCAGTTAACACAAGGCGACGCTCGTTTCCATTCCAACATTAATCTATTGACATGAATGTCGCGCGACTCATTGCCTGAAGTACAAACAATTTCCGTTTTCTATTAGAAGCGGGACTGTTGTTTGTCAGAACTCTGGGTGCCTCTCGTAGTTCATTCTTATCTTAAGAGATCGTAGTAATGATGTACATTGTACATTATGTATATTGTTTGCTTGTATATTGTTTGCTTGTATATTGTAGTAACAGATCTATAATATCTAATCAAAAACATAACATACTACAAAAATGTAAGTCTCGCAAAACTGTTCTTCTACCGTAAAAAGTTGTGAGATCTAATGTCTTTAAAGAATGACTTGTCCATCGCACAGCACCATAATCAAATTATCTACTATTTTAATTAGTCCTAACTCCGAATTGAAAATAGCACTAGCGGTGCAAATAAGATTTTGCTGTGTGGAGATTCTATTGCCCTTAGTGATTGCCAGTCTCAGGGTAAACTTGGACAAAAACCAGGTTATATTCAACGAACACGTCACCCCAGGACCTATTTGTTGTCAATGGCGGTCCGATCGTGATTGTTCGATAATATGTTTACCTCGGGCAAACAGTTGCAGTTTGGTAGTTCTTACCAAAACTTTGAGAGGGAGGCTAACAGAGGAATCTAGCTAAGCTGGGCAGCATTTGGGAAGCTTCGTTGGTTCTTCTCGTCGCGTATTCCACAGAGCCTAAAGACTAAGGTCTTCGACCAGTGCGTCCTATCTGTTATGATTTACGGGGCCGAAACGTGGACACTCACGGTACGGCTGGTCCATAAATTCAAGGTAGCTCAGCGAGTTATGCAATGGGCTGTGCTTGGAGTCTCTCTGAGGGATCGCATCCGAAACGAGGTGATCCGACAAAGAACCAGAGTTGTCGACATAGTTCTGAAATGGCAATGGGCCGTTCATTTTAGCCGTAGAACCGATGACCGTTGGGTTGACGTGAATGAGTGGAGACTGCGAATCGGCAAACGTCAAGTGGGACGCCCTCAGGCTCGGTGGAGTGACGATCTTCGCAGGATGGCTGGTAGCAACTGGATGAGAGTTGCCGAGAATCGAGTTGAGTGGCGTACGGTTCAGGAGGCCTATGTTCAGCAGTGAACTAAGCTGATGATAACGATGACTTGCAATGGAGCATCAGTCATAGTTCATAAGCTATAAGTTCAAATTGAATGTAACTCAGGTCTATAACTAGATATAATATGCCCTATTAATCATTGAAAGTTCAGGCTTCTAGCTTTATTTACAACGAAGTTACGGGGTGTCAGAAATGGCCTGAATGGCTTCGAAAAAAGGGTAGCACGGCGCTGCCATTTTTTTTGCTAGACGTCTGTATACAAATATGTATCTTTTGTTTGATATAGTGTGGTGAAATGTGCGACTAGATAAGGGTCGACCGCAGATAACTAGTCATCATTGAGACAACTAGTCAGCCGATGTAATTAAAAAAATAAATACATAAATTGAGGCGAATGCGTATTGAAACATAATCGATTGTCCATTTTGTTTGATGAGACACCAACCCACCGACATCGATCTATGAATGACCAACTATCGATTTGCCTTCATTTTGAATAAGGCTGTATAATTTGATTAGTTTTACCTAGTAGACCGTCTGGCACAGAGCGATCAATTAAGTGAACGGTCGCTGTCACCGATCGACCTCAATCTTGTTGCACTTTTAACGTCAATGAACACTATGCACAGTGCATTATGCAATGGGGAGATGCACGGCATCAAAATCGACTCAAATCTAGCCATTCGGAGCCTTCTATGAAACTCTATTCTACAACACACGCTCAGAAGTATCGCCTTGATTCGGGATCAGCTAGTAAACAGAAGTCTTCGAGCTTGTGGCGAACCGACGATCCGTCGATAGTAGACTACGAGCCAATGAACCGAGGCGATGCTGATCACGTTTAATTGGTATGTTGATTAACCTATTTTTATCTCGATCAGGTGCCAAAATACGACCGTGAGCTGCTGGTAGAAGCGCACGCGCGCGCTCGCATCGAATGTGACGTCAGCAACTCGAGCGAGGTGCGCTGGTATAAGGACGGCGAGCTCACTGCGGCGCGAGGGGGGGCCGCGGGTGCGGGCGGGGAGGGGGTGTGGCGTGACGGCGGCGCCATCGTGGTGGGGCGCGCCACCCGCGGAGACGCTGCCGCCTGGCGCTGTACCTACAGCGACCACAATGGGAAGACTGTGTCGGGGAAGCCCACTAAGTTGCTGATCTATGGTGAGAATATTGCTGGCTAGTGATGGATTACATCACACTCTCACAGCGAAGAGCTCTGTGGGCCACATCCAGTACAGGAAGTGTGGCTGACTTTGATAGATATTTTTTTGATTACTAAATGGAAAGACCATTTAGTAATCAGTAGTAATCGTTTGGCTGCAACTCGCCTGACCTGAAACTATTTATTTATTATTATATTTAGTACAGCATAATCCATTTACACTAAATTAAGTAATCCTTTTACTCGGTCTTCTCACAGAACCACAAACATTCTATAACAATATCGTCTTCCATTCATCAGCAAACAAATCCAATCCAGGGTTGGTCTCCACGAGCACGTTGAGTATCGTAAGCATACGCGGAATAGGGGAGGTGGATCGAGCTAGCAGTGCGACAAAATGGGACATTAAACAATTCATGCTTTCTAGAGCGATTATAATTATTTGGAACAAAGAATTGACACAGCTCCGCATGTAAATCCGAGCCGTCGGTATGACTATGTTTAATTTTATATGCTGTTATTATTTGGTAACAGCACGCCTAACTTTAAGGGAATTAAAATTCAAACATCCTAAAATAAACTTAGTAGGATACATATATGAATAATATCCAAACACATGTTTCTACAGGTATCTGAGAAAAGCTTTTAGCACTTTTTCCAGCAAGAGTGTATAGGTAACCTCGTGACGATACCATACACAAGCACTGGTTTCGAGCTTGCACCGAACTAAAGCGTTGAACAAGAGCCTGATAACTGCCTGGTTTTTAAAACCTTGACAGTTACGTAAACCAAACCTAAGCGTCTGAAAGATTCTTTAGCCAAGTTTAAAATGTGTGTATGAAAGGTCAGTTTGCTGTCAAATAGTACACCGAGGTCTTTTACTGTCGATACTCTGGCTATAGACTCGCTGCTCACACTGTAGTCGTACCGTATAGGACTCCGCATGCGGCCAAAGCTCATAATTTGGCATTTAGAGATGTTAAATTCCATTTTGTTTGTGGCGGCCCGTTCACTCAAGGCATCGATATCACGCTGGAGAGCTATGCAGTCAGACACAGAGTTTACAGTTGCATATTTTTCCAGGTCGTCGGCGTAAAGCAGACATTTCGCTTGTTTTATTATTTGTGGCAGATCGTTTACCATAATCAAGAAGAGCAAGGGACCTAGAATGGAACCCTGACTCACGCCTGATCGTGTATGATATGCATGTGAGTTGTATGAGCCTAGGCGAACAAATTGCTGACGATCCCGGAGATAGTCAGAAATCAGAAGAAGAAGACTGGGTGTAAATCCAATGGCACTTAACTTGCGTAACAGGATGTCGTTATTTATTCTATCAAAAGCCTTACGGAAATCGAAATACAGTACTGCTGTCTGCGGTCTATTTCAGAAGAAATAAAATGAACTAATGTTAGCAAATTGGTGTTAACTGATTTTTTGTTGCTAAAAAACTATGTTGATCATTGCACATATACATATCGACTTGTTTTTGAATTTTCTTAAATAAAATGTGTTCGAATACTTTATTTATTTAACACTTCAAGTACAAAGTACAGAGGCGGACTTTAGCAGGGGCCGACAATATAGCAATAGGCCTGTAGTCTTCAACTGATGATTTCACCCCTGCCTTCGGTATAGGCGTAACCCTAGAGAGTTTCCATTGAGACAAGTTAAATATATGACAAAGAGGTTTGGCTATGGAAGCTTTAGATAGTTTAAGAATATTAGCTGGAATGTTATCCGGTCCAACAGAACTACTGAGTTTTCATTTACTGATTCCACGTTCTACATCGTTAGTAGAAAATTTAGTTAAACTGACGGAATTACTATTGCCGTAGGTGTCAAGAGAACATATTTGGGAGACATTCAAATCAGGTGTTTCAGGTAAGATAACACTGGCAAAAATCAGCAAAAGCATTAGCGGCATCGATACCCGACAGTGATTGACCCAGATAGTTGATTGTACGCTCTAAGCCTCCTTTGCATCGAAGGGTGTATATGTGCTGCCTAAACTGTCGCGGGTTGACTCTGATATTACGCTCAATATGAAGTAAATGTGAATTATATGCGATCATAATGCGGTGCTTACGGTTTGCTCTTAAATCAGAAAAGGCTGTGTATACCGTTAAACAAGCAGACTTTTTCCAAATATTAGTAGTTTGTGTTTATGTCGAAGATCTGTTATGATATCACGGGTGTACCAAACTAGATAACGTTTGCGACTAGCTCTATTACGTAGTTTTTTTGGCATACATTCGTTAAAAATATTTATATATAATTATAATAAAATCGTTAAAATCCAAATCGATGTTCCGAATTGGCGCAAAAACTACTGCATAGATCCTGTTCAAATTTTGCAAAAACATTCGAAATAGGCTTCTTAAATGTTAGGCTATATATTATCACGCTACTTGCTTAAGGGGGTGAGCAATATTGCATTATGCCAGTATTATTCAATTGTTTACCGTTTCAGTCATGATATGCGTCAGAAGGTCTATTTCAAAGTATATGTCAGCGAAACAAATAGAGAAATGGTTTCATGACCGCTTTACGTGCATCATGTCGCAAGTTCGATCCCCAGTAAAATTGTACTTTTTGTAATTGATTGTATTTTTTTATGGAGATTATTATTATTTATTTTCTCTTTTTTATGTATTATATTATAAATTCTTATAAATAAAGTTAAATCATTGGTAAAATCTCTTTCCTCATGTTTGAATCTGGCCGTTCGATGGTGTTCTGAACTGACAACGTCGTTGTCTGCTGTCCACAGGTGCTGTCAGACTCGATGTTTTAAATTTCACCTGTCGCAGGTTGTTTCTCTGCATTGTTAGGTCCCAAAAATAAATTCGATTTTGTTGTCTTTGTCGGAGGGTTGATGATTGTAATGTATGATTTCTGATGCGTCTTGATTGATAAAAAAGCACGTAATTCGTTACTTGAAAAATATTTAGGTATCTTTATCATAATATCTATCTTTTGTATATTACTACTATTATAAATGCGAAAGTTTGGATGTATGGATGGATGTTTGTTACTCAATCACACCAGAACGGCTGAACGGATGTAGATGTAATCTGGTACAGAGATATATTATCGTATAACTTAGGTCATCGAAGCGAAGCGAGGTAGGCTGACTATTCACAGACCTCCCTGTAAATTAGGGTTCGCAATTTCGAGTCGCAGCCAGTTTCCACTATTTGTGATTTTTTTTATGCTTTAAGATTTCCAAAATAATTAACATGGTTGGCGAGTTCGATCCCCAGCCGGTTTTAACTTTTTGTAACTAGATATTTTGTTTTATTCTAATGCTTTATGATTTTCAAATCATTATAAAGTACTTAGATTAATATGCTTTTGTTTTTTTTTACCATTCAAAAGACAGTTGGGTAATCATATATTCATTCATTCATCATTTCAGCCGAAACACGTCCACTGCTGGACTTAGGCCTCCCCTAAGTGTCGCCAAATTAACCGGTCCCGTGCGACTCGCATCCAGCGGATCCCTGCAACCTTCACCAGGTCATCGGTCCACCTTCCAACGCAGCGTCTTCCGGTTCGCAGTCTCCACTCCAGAACTTTTCAGCCCCATCGGCCATCCATTCTGCGAGCAATGTGCTCTGCCCACTACAACTTAAGTTTAGCTATTCTTCGGGCTAGGTCGGTAACCTTGGTTCTCTTGCGGATGTCCTCATTTCTGATTTGATCACGCAAGGAAACTGCGAGCATAGCCCTCTCCATTGCCCTTTGGGTGACTTTAAGCTTTCTGATGAGGCCCATTGTGAGCGACCACGTTTAGGTCCCGTATATAATCACTGGCAACACACACTGGTCATAGACTTCTGTCTTGAGACACTGCGGTAAGTTGAACGAGAAGATACCACGCAACTTCCCGAACGCTGCCCAGCCGAGTCGGATTCGACGATTGACCTCTTTCTCGAAGTTAGACCTACCTAACTGGACCGTTTGTCCCAGGTAGACACAATCGGCTACAACTTCGAGTGTAGAGTCTCCGATCTTGATAGGAGTGGGTGTTACATGGGCATTCAACATGACTTTGGTTTTGTCCATGTTCATTTTAAGACCCACTCTTTCGGAAGCTCTACTGAGGTCATCGAGCATTGTACTGAGGTCCTCCATGGTCTCAGCCATGGCCACTATATCGTCGGAAAACCGAAGGTGAGAGATGTACTCGCCATTGACGTTGATATCTAGCCCTCTCCAGTCCAGAACCTTGAAGACATCCACCATTGCAGCTGTGAACAGTTTCGGAGATATGACGTCTCCCTGTCTCACACCTCGCTGCAGAAGGATAGGTTCCGAGGTCTGATCCTGAAGTCGGACTGACATGGTGGCGTTTTTATCATAAATTCACAAATAATAATTGACCAATTTTCACTGGCCGAAAAAAAATCTCTAAAAACTTTAAAATAAAATCAAAAATTAAAATTAGATAAAACCAACGACGTTGTAAATTTGTTCCGTGCGGGAATCGAACCCGCGACACGCAGCGCCGCTGTCAATCACTCAGCCACTGCGCCAGCTGTGCCGAATGTTCTGCTGGCTCAACTCCGCAAGAACCTTAAACGTTTAACGCTTTAAAGTTTTTTTTTTTAACATTGTCCCAGTCCTCCTGTATGGAGAAATTCCAAGTGTGTTTGTTAACAGACATTTAAACTCACAAACAGCAGACCCGGAACAACTACCTGTAGGCCATACAAAAATGTATTCCGTGCGGGAATCGAATCCGATACTCGCAGCGCAGCAGCCATTCGCTCAGCCACTGCGCCAACCGTGCCGTCACATAGCTGTGGCTGTGGCTCCCTCGGACATTGCTGCAACTTTGCTTAACGGTGGCCGGACTGCACATTCCGTTTTGACATTGCCGTTGATTCTTGCAAGTGAAGATACCTCAACATCACCAAAAACAGCGGCCGGGGAGTCCTTTTGCAGCAGTGTAAGTTTAAAGTGCATTAGAGGCGTTGAACCACAGCTTGCAGGACATCCGCGGCAACCGGGCGCTGATGGGTGTTGTTGTCGTTTTGGTCGTAGGCGACTTTAGACAGATACTACAAGTTATTGAGAGGCCGGATGAAATAAACGCATGTCTCAAGGCGTCACCACTGTTGTCTAGGATCGAAAAGTTCCATTTTACCTGCAACATGCGCATCCAACTGTACAACGACCACGAAGCAGGTGTCTTTGCGAATATGCGTCTGCAAATGGGAGTGGGTCGTCTGGAATTGGACGCAGATGGGAAAATTCTATTTTCCGAATAATTTTCCCATCCAGTGGCTAAACATGATGCACGCACATCCACATCATCACAATCAAGCACGTTTTTCCCAATATGTAGGTTAATATAAAAAATGATGGGTGGTTGTGTGAGGAGTAGTGCTGTTGTCAAAGAACGAGTGGGTCAATCAAAATAAAAAAAAATGATACGATCGTCGGCGTCGACATTAGAACAGGTGATGAAGAATGACGATAGTACTGCCTACCCAATTGAATTTCTCAACTGCCTGGGGTTAACGGCGTACCGACCCATAAGCTGGAGCTAAAAGTTGGCGTTCCAGTTATGCTGATGCGAAACTTTGATGCACCCAGACTGTGTAATGGAACCAGGCTTCGTATCACAGAGCTGGGAAGGAGTATTTTCATAGCCACCATTATTACAGGAGTGGCTAAAGGAGAGAGCGGTTTAATTCCCCGTATACCCATTATTCACATTCATTATTAACTTGCCATTGCAATTTAAGAAGTTGCAATTTCCCCTAATATTGGGTTTTACAATGACGGTCAACAAATTCCAAGGAAAAATCTTAAAAGTGGCAGGCATTTATTTGGGCACTTCATGCTTCTCACACGGTCATTATAGAAATCATTTAATGTTGTATACAAAACGGTATTAGAATAAATAAATCCGCCCAACAAGGCGTTTGATTGTTCACTTTGAAAAAAAACTCGTATGGTACCATAGTGTTCTGGTTTTTAAGCCTTATCGTCGCCTCTTCGCCATTTGTTTTGTTTCAGACCTCTGCCGCCCAGAATTGCAACGCCCAAAAAGACACCTTTTGTAGTCATCACCCACATTATCACATTTTGATCTGGCCTTCAGTTCTCGCACATAACATCCTGCCTGTAATCCCCGAAAGGTTAGGCACAGGTGTGTACCTAATCGTACACCCACATTTCACCAGTTATGTTGAAGTCCCATGTAATAGTGGACGAGCCTATTGCCATCAATCGGGCACAAATCCAGACTCCGTAGCTGCTACTGAGAAATTTTTGATGGAATAACCAAATAACACTTTGCCCAACCCGGGAATCGAACACGCATACACAACAAAATTTCCACGCGAACGAAGTCACGGGCAACAGCTAGTTATAAATAATTTCATCAAAAGTATTCGTGCAAAAAGTAATATCTGATGACTCTACTACGGTACTCCAAGATTCCTCATTAAGTAGAGTATAAAGACGTTCATAATCGCACTTATTAAAATTCCAGTCCTTAGACCGATCACTATTAATAGCTGGCATAGGACGAACATGAGAAGGTGTGTCAAACTTAAAAGTGATATCCAGTGGTTAGTGGTAATTATCGGGTGGTACAGTCAGCAACAGAAGTCGTTGAACATAATTTGTTTCCGATATTTCCTAGTCATTATTATTTATCATAAGTTATTGACTAAAGTAAATTACAAAACAACTTGTCATAATTGAACTACAGAAGTCGCTGAGCTCAGTTAAACCATTAACTGCTATACATTACTACCGACAAAATTGTATGATCTGTAATAAATACAAAAGTCGCTGAACATTGCTAATTTCCTACATTTCTTGTTCGTTAAACCCAAGGCACTATCTGGCGAAGCGCAACGCACCGCATTTTTCATAATCAAAACATTGCCGAATAAACACAGCTACTAGTTCAGATTATAAATTAAATATAATTTAAATAATAATATTAATAGACATTGAAATTAAAAACTAGGACAATATTTATTCATTTCTAGTACTTATAAAACACATATCAATTATGGGTAGGCACTACTTATACACCATGACTTTTTAGTCGTTTTACAACGGCAGCCCACTTCATGTATCCAATGACTACTAAACATTCATAAAAAAAAATAGATATTTATGAGATTTTAATAATTTAAAAATAAAAATACTATTCAGTATTATGACGCGTGACGTAGTAAAACACCCTTTTGCGAGCGATGATCTACTGATCTCGAGCGCTGGGTAGGTATGTTCTCCCGTTTGACACGTAAACATCATTAACATGATGTTTCATAATTTTATTCTAATGTATTATTTATTTTTCTTTGTACCCATTATGGTAGGTAAAAAAAATGGTGCCTGGAGCTATTTTATGTCGGGTACATTGAGTGGACCACCTTTGAAAGACGACTAAAAAGTCACAGTTTATAATAAAAGACAGAACATAATAATATATCAGACAGTAATATTACAATATTTAAAAAACAATTACAAGTTTACGATATGTTTACATGCATTTGTTTTTCTAAACAATAAATGAACCGGCGCGGCGTTGAAACTGAGTAACGTTTCTAAGTGAAAAAACAGATAATTGAAGGTAGAACAAAAAAACAAATTTTTTACTTCCCTTCAGTTACAGGCCAAATATGATGGTCTCGAAATAACACAAAACCTTAAAACCGTCAGTAGGGCTTATTATGGGCTTATTACTTATGCATTACGAACAACTTTTTTTGTATGGAGCAGCATGAATGACATCGGAAAAAAACAGCTCTTTTATTATATTTAGTACAGCATAAGTCATTAATACTAAATGAAGTTATCCTTTTCCTCAGTCTTCGCACAGAACCACAAACATTCTAATATACCGTCTTCCATTCATCAGCAAACAAGACAAAATTTCTGTCGAAATTTTTGTATGAAAATGCTGCCAAAATTTGTGGAAATGTATGAAATGGCTGATTTTTTTTCGCGATTTCGCGTGTTCCTTCCATAGAAAAAGTCGTAAGTAATGATGAGCCATATATTTTTAGTAAATAAAGAAAAAATTGATTTGATGACTGTTTTATTAATTGTTTAAGATCAACTCAAACTAACATCACCAATTTGTAGGCTTACTATAAAACAACAGCATATACCTAAAAAACCACACGGTCACAACTGTTTAATTGTGAAATATATCAGAACGATGTTAAAAAGGTAGTGGTGTATTATGCAGTATCTTGTATTCAATTATGAGATTCAACAACTCATACATTATCAAGTTAAAAAACTCGCGCATGTTGAGCGACTTACGGCAAAAAGATAGTTACCGACTTATCCTGTAATAATGTTTAGCGACTTTTATCATATTAATGCTTAGTGTTTTTGTAAAATTGAAATGATAACCTTATTTTGTACTCTATTCTGGTAAGTGATTTATGGTCCGTTTTAGTGTTCAGGTGTTTTGTAAATTAGTATCTGTTCATGGACTTTCGTTGCTGACTGTACCATACCTTCTGACTCGCTAAAAGATACCTCGACGCTCTCGTGGACCAACAATACATCTAGCATACCTCCTTTCACATTTTTCACAACATACTCAGCCAAGCCACAAAAAGACAAAAAATGACAAAAATGGTTATTAATATTAACCGAAGCACTATTTTAATTTAAATCACCATAAATGAATACAGTGCCCTTTATAGTTTGTATGAAACTTTCAATTTTACAAAACCACGACATATAGTCGTTATCACTTGCACTGGGCTTTATGTACACAACACATACAAATATCGACCGACCATCTATATCACATGATACTCATAGATCTTCACCACTATCCGTCTCAAGATCCCGGCGTCGATTCATGAGTAGACCAGCTCGTGACAGGAGCATAGCCCCGCCGCACGGAGTACCACGATCTCGTCGTATAACGTTGTAGCCATTACACGTAACTTCAGAGTCTTTAACCGAATGATCGAGAAATGATTCCGTTACAGCAATAATATCATGTTCTAGTAATAGTAAACTAGTTCTCCACATCGTGAGCTTTGTCTTTAATCCACGAACATTTCGGTAGTAGATGTCGATTGTTATCGTTTGGATAGGTTTACTGTGGGTGGCCTGAGCCTTGAAAAGTATGGTGAGTTTGTGAATTCCCGCTTCTTAAATTTATAACGACGTATATAGGGAAACCGGAGTTTAATTTGGGCATTTATTGGCCAGACATCTACCGAAAAAATCTTCTCAAAGAAGGGAACAGGTATTCCAATTTTATAAGACTATGATGTGTCCTAGGGTGAAGCACGCTTGCCTAGAAGACTACAAATTTATAAGCTGATATGCCTGAAGGATGAGAACCAATCAGTGTATGTTTACATAGAGCCGGTGCGGTCTGTGTACCTGGCCGTGGACGGGCGGCGCCTGGACGCCGGCAACACCTGGGTGCCCGTCAGAGACAAGACTGAGCTGGAAGTGCGCTGCGTCGCTGAAGGTAAGTAAATAACAAGTATAGTATACTTCATACAATGAGTGGCTGCACTTAACTGCTAGCACTTTAACATACTCTAATTAATTTATAAATATTTGCCTTGAACAGCAGGTAACATAAATGTATGTTGCATAGCAAGCGATTTGGTTCAAGTTTTAATTCAGACTATTGCACTCCATGTATGTAGTACCCTGCAGCACTAGCACCGCTTGGCCACGCGTCTTGCGACTGCGACTACGCAGAAAACAGTTTCCAGAACATGCCACGAATCATCGTGGTGGTACACACGCGAAAGAAACAATATTGACGTACGAGTGTTTCGCTTGACGCAAGCCGAGTCGCAAGTTGCACTGGCTAAGGTAGGCACTGGGCAGTAACACTGTGGTTGTGTGCAGGCGGCGTGCCTGCGCCCGAGCTGTCGTGGCGGCTGCTGGCGCTGGAGCCCGCGCTCGACCACCGCCCTTATCTGCGGATACACCACACTAACTACTCCATCGGTGAGTGCACATTCGATTACGCCTCTTAGATGAACTTAACATGAAAAATCACGTTTTACGGTAACATTCGATGTAACGCACTCAAAATATTGTGCTGATGGATATATTGATCAGTAAACGGGACACGGAGGTATTTAAAGTAAAGTTATAACCTTAAAAAATTGTGAAATAGTTGGATCTTTGACCTCTAATATCTCCGTAACTAGAAGGTTCCCAGGTTTGGTTCAAAACAAAAAAAAAAAACGCAATGACGACAAGAACAAGTTTAGTGCCTTTCGGCTTCGTTAAGGGTATTTTTACACCCTTTAGATATGAAGGTTGTGTTCTGAAGTGGACACTGCGCAACATCGGTAAATAAGACACCCGCAAGTTAAGCGGAGCGTCGATCTTGATAGGTTAGCCAATGATCGAGTTAGATCATATGGCCCACTGCAGATTGATGTTTACTGTTTTATCGCTGGGTGCAGAAGGCGTGTCGGTGTCGCACGCGGTGGTGACGGCGGCGCGCGAGCTGCACAACGCCACGCTGCAGTGCGAGGCGCGCCAGCGCACGCCCGCTCGCCCCGCAGCCTCACCCGCGCCGTCCACGCCCTCTGCGCCGGCCGCGCCCGCAGCGGTGCATGTCATGGCCGCCAAGCTAGAGATACACGTCACATGTGAGTGAAACGACATCTCTATTTACAGTCAGGGAAGTGGATGATTGGTAAAACGAATATTACTGAATGTCAACGGTCCATAATTATGTTCAAGTCAAAAGTGCATATCTTTATCAGTTGTATATAATGGCTGTAACAGTGCTTGACGTAGTGTGTCAATCTGATACTCATAAGATATCTGGGTCATGTCATGGGTCTGCATACATTTGGGTCGAGTAGCTGTTGAAGTTTTGTACTGGACAGCTTTTTTTTGCGAATTCGGTAATGGACCCATGCAGAAACTGAATCAGTTTGATGGTTTGAATCACATCCCGAAATAGTATCACATCTTTCTGGTACACGCTGTATAAGTCGGAAAAATATCATGAAAGTAAGTACATGACACACTCATGCGTTTGCGGTACATTAACACTTCATTTCCTATAGACTCTGTGTTTATATTGAATCAATTGAACCGCTGCTTCTAGTATTAGCAAAATAAAACCAAAATTCTCCCTGAAGCAAGTTTCATGAGTGTCCCCACAAGCGTACAGTTTAAATTCTAGTGCCGTTTGCTTCGTTGCCAACCGAAGCAATGAAACCCGTCTGTGGCTAGTTATGCCGTCTGATAAAAAATACTTTCCGTTGTTTCTCTTAGCTTCTCGTGAAAGTTTTGTGTATAATTTTTTATATCGAATTAATTTATATTGTTGTGGAATTTTTTTTTTATTGTTGTGGCTTTGTCAAGTGTTTTTTTACCCGACTGCGGCGAAGGTCAAAAGGAGGATTATGTGTTTGACCCGTATGTATGTATATGATTATGTTTGTAGTACCTCCCAAACGGATGAACGGATTTGGATAAATTATAAGTCGTTAGATTTGTCTTGGTGGCGCGAGTGTCACTGGTTAAATTGAAATGAAAAACAAAGAAAAATGGCGGATTTCATGTGCCATATCGTAGCGTTCGATTTTTTTTTTCCTCCAATACCATCGAGTGGGGTACCAAAATGAAAGGTTCTAAAGGGTGAACACAAATATATAATAAGCAACTTATAAGTTTAAAAGTAATTAGAAGTGACAAAAAGGATAACATATATACAGGGCGTCCCACGGCTATTCCACATGGAAGGAAAGTACCTTAGATATTGTATACAGGAAGTTTTACTGAAAGGAGACATATATTTCCCTATAATAACATATTATCCTCTAAAATAAAAGGAAGACCATGAAATTTAACATTTTATTTTAAATTTTGTTTCCTATAACAAAATTTAAGGTACTTTCCTCGCCGTGATAACACCCCGTATAAAAAAAAATATATCAATCGACTGTTAATTTTTTCACTAAACTAAACTCTAAAGATGGAAAAAAGTAGTTGAAAAAACTAAAAAACCCGACTGAAAAAAACTGAAAAGCATAAAACAAGAACAGGCGGGACCCGTTCTATTTTCATAATTTTATATTCAAATAGGCCCCGCCTGCTTCCAACTTTTGTTTAAAATTTGCTTGTTTTATGCTTTTCAGTTTTTTTAATCGGGATTTTTAGTTTTTACAACTACTTTTTTAAATTAAACGATGAGAATGTCGTTAACGGATTCAAAGTAGCTTAATTTAATATATTATAGATAACTTGTTCTAATATAATTTAATGTTCAAAATAAACTAACTCCCTCAAGATGTGTTGGGTTGATGTGTAGCAAATTGTTTAAATACTTCGTTACAGTGGCGCTAGGAATATCTGAATTTGAAGATATAACATTTTTTTTCAAATTCAAATTTATTTTTTGGTGTGATTTTTGGTACATTTTACATGAGATCTTAATAATAAATAATTAGTTCCTCAAAAATCTACCTTAAAGGTGTACACTCTTTTACATTATTGGTCATTATTATAACAAAGAAGAATAATCAACATTTTAAAATAAAATAATTGCAACAAAACACAACATAACTTAAAACAGAAAAAAGCAAGCAAAACATTAACAATTGAGTATACTTATAAATAATGAATGAAATAAAGATAGTACAATGTCAAAATTAAATAAATATCAATGTCAATTTACAATTACAATTTATCATTAAGGAATTCGTCAATAGTATAATAACATTTTTCCAATAATAGATGTCTTAATTTGTTTTTAAATTGAATAATATTTAAGTCCTTAATTCCATTTGGTAATTTATTGAATATTTTTGGGGCCATGCAAAGTATACTTTTGTGCATCAAGGCGGTCTTTGATGGGCGAACGCATAATTCATGTCTATATTCTCGTCTAATCATTTTATAGCGTTGTTCAGATGCTTTTCTGAATAGATGCATGTTCTTTTTAACAAATAAAGCAGTCTCAAATATGTACAAGCAAGGTAAAGTCATTATTTTTAACAATATAAAATAAGGTTTGCAGCTATCAGTTATTTTTAAACCGGTAATAGCTCGAATGCATCTTTTTTGCGATTTGAACACCATGTCCTTATTGCAGGAGTTACCCCAAAACATGACTCCGTAGCGTAGTATAGAATCGACATATCCATAGTATGCAGTGACTGCAGCTGCTTGATTGACTGCTTTCTTTAGTTTATACAAAGCAAAAGCAAACTTACTAATCTTTTTAATTAATATTGAAGTATGTTGTTTCCAATTAAGTTGGTTGTCGATTGTTAAACCTAAAAATTTTGTATTCGCAACTTCTTCAATAACTTCATTATTAAAGCTTACATTTAGTTCCGAATTACCTACTCTTTGACGAAAATTCATAATTTTTGTTTTCTTTAAATTTATAATTAAGTTGTTATGTTCTAACCAGTTAACGGCTTGTTGTAATGCATTGATTATGTCAGCTTCAAAGTGTTTATTATTTTTGTCAAGTTTAACAATGATAGTACTGTCGTCGGCAAACAATGTCATAGGATACGGTATATGGTATATTGTCTACCTTATGTTTTGTTACGAACTAAAGAGCCGACGTAGGCCATATTGACGTAAATATTACAACACAGTTACACAGCTCAACTTCACCAACATTACGTATTTATTTGTATTCGATGCTGGAAGCCGCTGTGTACACAAACACAACACAGAATAATATGTTCAATATTGGTTCGATAGTTGGGCCTTAATACGAAAATCTATGTAAATGCTGTTAAAGTTGGCACAACTCAAATATTAGCGAGTATGATTATGCGAGGTCTGGTATTAAAGTACATTATGCTCGCTCGACACCGCTCCGTCCGCTTCGACCGCTCGGATCGTTCCCGCGGGAGAGCGTGAACGTAGCCGCGCCGAATATATCGCTCCGTAATGCGCCATCATTTCTGCTTATTTCTGGGTTTACATAGATGGTTTTGTCATTGTTTTATCTTTATCATACTCCTCGCCTATAAATAAAGTAGCTGTTTAGTTGAAGTTTTTACAGTTATTTCTTGTTTTATCAGTTATTTACATTGACAGGAATATGCGAAATAAGTAAAACGATTTAGAAGCGAGTTTTCAAGTCTCATTTAGTTGTAAGTGCACTGTGCAGTGATTACATTGATTGTAAGCGTGAATGTTACCTGTTGATGTCATCTTCCTAGATCCCCCATCGTTCGTGATCTCTCGCTGGCCGGGGTTTGGCGTGTCGCTGTCTGCCGGCGGCGCGGCGGCGCTGCGCTGCGACGTGGACGCCAACCCGCCGGCTCGGGCCTGGTGGCTGCGGGACGACGCCAATCCCACCAGGTATGGACTCGCGAGAGGCCTTTGATTGAGATCATCATCATCTGCCTAGCCTTTCCCAACTATATTGGGGTCGGCTTCCAGTCTAACCGGATGCAGCTGAATACCAGTATACAGGAAAAAAGAATTATACATTGAGAAGAAACTATAAGCGTAGAGTACTATTTGTTTTCACAGAAAATTATTACTGCTGTTATTTCTACAGTCAATTGCTATTAAATTGGCAATGTAGCCCCAATTGCCAATACCATATCTTTATTAGAAACAGATTAGAACACCTACACTCGTTAATCTTACTCTAAAAAGGTGACAACAACAAACAAAAGCCCCAAAACAAAGAAACGTCCGCCCTTCCATCACAACATTATGTATGTACGAGTACAATGTGAAGGAAAGCAACGCGTCCGCCGCGCGCCGGGTGGATTATAAGTTGTCGTAAGTGAACTAAACAATCCGAGACAAAGGGCGCTGACACTCCACTTTTATTCGGCGCGTCTCCATTCCCTTTATCCGTCGCGTCGCCGGAGCCCGGCCGGGGGCGCCTTTTGTTAGTATCGCTCCATAAGGTCATCCCGTTACGTTATAATACAGAATACGGACTTCACTTGTTAGTTATTTAAGCCCGTTTACGTTGTTTGTTAATAAAAGTTGTTTTTTCGTTGTTGTTGGGATGTTCGTAAAGTTTTGAATACTGACTCAATTAAAGTTTGTTCGGCAAATGTTTTTGTATGTAAATACGTGTGATGACTACTGGCGCGTAATGTACCTACGACGAACCGGGAAATAAGGCTTCGAGAAATGTTTGAACAAAAAAATAAACTGTCCCAGTTTCGTGTTCCGTAGTTGTTGGTTCACTACAAGACGGGACAAGCCCTAATCACAAACAACGTATCAGTAAGTTACCAGAGGTACTGAAACCCACCGAATGCATTAACACACGATTACAGAGGCTTGGCTGATTGACCCGAATCCGTTTGATATAGCATCATTTGCGGGATTAATGTAATTAGAATTTCACGAGAGGAGAACAATTATTAATAATCTTACAATCTAGTTACACATATTATTTACCTAATAAGATTTTTTTTCTTCGGACTTCGGTTTCCGAAGATTGTTTTGCCTTAGCATAGGCCTCCCCCATATTCTTTCACGTTTCCCGGCCCGGTGTTAATTATAGCACTCTAATTATGTAACTTAGTCGGAATGAGAAACCCTTTCATTTCCTACCTAGTAAAAAAAAAACTATGGAGTCTGATATTGCAATTATGAGGTCTAGTTGAAAATCAGCGTCAGGCACTGCGTAAGTTATATGCTAAACTGGACCTATTTCGACGTGAGGTATATAATATATATTAATGTTGTGTAGGTTCTTAAAAAAATGTAATTTCTTTCTTTTGCGGCAAAAAAAATGCAATTAATGGATATTGTGTCTCAAAATGAAAATGATGGAGATTCGAAGAGTACACAATTTAAGTACTACTATTATGAACTCCAGTTGAGATCTCTACTTGTAACTTGTGTGTGACGTGTTCAACCATACTTTTTGTTTACCCTAAACCTCTGTGGGTCATTGTGCTATCATTATGAACCACTCATTCATTAACGACTCTGCCCTGCAGTGTAAATGTGGTGCTGTTCCACAAACGATGGGGCACTTAATATCGTGTGCGTCTGCGTGTCCTGTTGTTTGTTCACTACAGGAACTGATGGACGCTACCGAATGCGCCAAACTAGTAGCTCAGTTCTGGGCTGACACAATTTAGATTGCCATCGACACGCTAAGAAGAAGATGAACTACTGTTACTATGGGACGAAGCACGGTGCAACTACGGTGCCTCAACACAAACTATGGCTAGCCTAGCTCAATGTGTCACTCCACCTGCACTTTGAGGGACCAGTCCGAAGCCACCACCAATGCCTACGAGGTGGCAGAGTTGTGGTCGAAGCTAATTTAACTCTAATAAAGGGGATCATCGACACGACGAAGAAGACTGTGGGACAAAATTCTAAGCTTGCCTATTCTGCCAGTTCTCCGCCGCCACTGGAGGCCGGCGACGAGACGGCGCGCGGATCGGCCACACTCCGCTGGGCGGCGCTGCGGGGCTCGCACGCGGGTTGGTACCGCTGCCGCGCCACCTGGCTCGACACCGAGTACTCCTCTATTGGCTACTACCTCAATGTCATGTGTGAGTATGCCTTTATTTGTTTCGTTTCGTTTTTCAATATTCAGGGGTTGTGTGAACTTCATCTGCCTGCCGTCTGCCCTAGCTCCATGATACTTGGTGTCAGAGCAAAATGTTTTTCACTTCCATTCTTCCCTATTAGCTGTGTCATTATCATTCATTATTTTTCCATAGCAGTTCTCATTATTGTAAGTTGTCACCATTGTTATATGTATAGTTAGAAAACCATTGAATATTTTTTATTTATTATAACTATGTCGTACAGCATCCCACTAATCTGTCCCCTCACGAAATTGCAAACATCCCAACATTATCGTCTTCCATTTATCAGCAAACAAGCCCAATCCAGGGGTAGTCCTCAACAGTGCGTTGATCCAATAAGCCTCATTGATCTGAAACTTTTCTCTTAACTATGTAATGATTATTGTTACCATAACGTTGACTCCTACTAACAAAGGACTTAATTTCCTACAAGCTCCGGAAGAAAACACGGAGACGGTGACGGAATCGGAGAGCGAGCCCGAGGAGCCAGATCATCAGAAGGTGGAAGTTCCTCTCGGAGGGAACGTGCAGCTACACTGTCCTAAAGGTATGTTTATTGTCACTCCGCTAAATACGCGCTTTGCCCAACCCGTTACACAATACATTGTTTATTGTCATATTATTGGGCACACAGGCTTATAGTTGGTACTCCATTTTTGTGATCCCGTGTCCATACGCAAGTAAAGGCAACTGATTAATAAGCAAATTGACAATCAACTTTAGTTATAAGTAAATTCCAATGACCTCACTCTGTGTCAGCCGTCTGAAAAGGCTTATCAATCAACAATTTCCCTTAGTATTGAAATTATTTTTGTCTGTCCAGGTTGATTCTGTTTATGATGTAGTGATCAGGTATCTTGGTGTACAGGGAGTGTTGGTTGCTGGTGGCGCCGCGTGGTGGGTAACTCCAGCGAGAACTGGGCTCCTGCCGGCTCGCATCACGCTCACGGCGTCTTGGGTAACTTATCATCAAAATGTACACTATTGCAAAATACCCTCTAAAAACTAGATCATAAGGTTAATTATCCTGTACACAGGTATAAAAGATGCATTATATCAGGAGGGAGGAGAATATCGTTGCGTGGGAGCGCGCGCGCCCGATCTCATGCGACTGAGAGAGCTCAAAAGAGTCACTCTCAAAGTTACTGGTGAGTAGATTTTTGATAATGTTATTAACACAAATGGAGCTATAACATGGAAGTCTTCTAGTATGACATGATTAGGTTGCTTCTAGGCAGGCGTGGACTGACGCCGACTGAATCCTCACTTATCTACACATCACATGAGAATCCGATAGTGGTGAAACGTGAACCTATCTATACAAATAAAGAAAATTGAAGTGTCTGTTTCTAATGTCAAAATAACAGCTTTTTACTGATTGCATATGAAAGTATCTACGGTACTGATTTCAAAATTTCATTTTGGTTCGTCTGTCTGTTTATTCCGGCTAATCTCCAAAACGGCCAGACCAATTTTGACGGGACTTTTACTGGCAGATACCTGATGTTATGATATTTTAGAAAATGGATTAAGGTTCCGTGCAAAAAAAAAAATTAAAACCCTTGAAATTTACAAAATTGCTTCAAATAGGGAAGTAATATTTTTATAATAATTTCACGAGGACTAAGTTCGCGGGTTGTTGTCGCGCTAGTGAAAAATAAAAATGTCGGTCACAGTCAGTAAGTGTCATCCTCAGCTCTATAGATGACATGCCGGCTAGTACAACTGGAACATATCATAACATTGACACAGGTGGAGCCACAGCCACGGCTCTAAGCGCGGAGCCCGCGAACGGCGGTTGGCGGCTGGAGTGCGGCGCGTGCGGCCGGAACGTGCGCGTGGTGTGGGTGCGTGCGGGCGGCGCAGGCGGCGCGTCCCCCGCCCCGCTGGCGCCCGACCTGGCGCAGCACTGCTGGCGCGCCGTGCTGCACGTGGCCGAGCCCGACGAGGTGTGGTGCGTGGCGGCCGCCGGCCACTCCGGCGCCGTGGCCGTGTTCCCGCGCCGCACCGCGCACCCTTCCCCCGCGCCCGCCCGCCACACCGTGCGCGCGCTGCACAACAGAGCGGACACGCTCACACTAGCTGTGGTTCCTCTCCTGATGCTTTTGCTCGTCTCGAGGTTGCAGTGACTCCGTCGAATGTTCTGACGAGGTCAGCAATACGGAACATCAAAGGTGATGGCGAGAGGAATGCCACTGCAGTGGAACAAATTGGACAAACAGTCGTCACTATGGAGTCCGAAATGCGGAGCAAGATCCGATAGAGTGTAGTGAAAATTATACATGAACAAAGAAGTCACTTACGTCCATAATCAGAGTGTTATCGAAGCAAGCAAAGTGATTGTGACGTCATCATAGTGTCCAAAGCTTACTGTGGTGCGCCGAACTGTTATGTGAAAGTTTACGCTCGTTGTCCACAAACTGTAGCATTCGCGGGAATGTGTTGTTACTCGTCCAAGACGAGCTGACTTGTCAGTCTATCTCCTACTCTAGTCTTCGTAGCGTCCTACTGTATTACGTCGTTATTGGTTACTCTAGCGTGTCTATATAATACTCGTATGTATCTACTGACACGTTCGCTGAAGCAACAACTGTTTTATCTTCTTCTACAATTTGACAAAGTCACTTAATACGTTTTGCCAAGACAATACAGATAGGTGTTTGATGTTAGCATCATCAGTAAGTTACAGTTGGCTCAGATTTTGGTGAGTGACCTTGTATGTTCTAGCAAGCTTTCATACATTTTAAACAAAATTAAAAGTGACTTTGTCGTCAGGTTTTATATTAGTTTGTTGTTTCCACTTCGCACGGATCCCTTCCCCTCGTAAGCTCTCTCTCGCTAGTATCAGATACTGCTTCCTTCTTGCCTCAGCGAGCGTGTGCGCGGCCTAATCCTTATATCCCTTGAGTTATGTCTTCTCTCCACCTTCCTGTATCCTCTTATTTTCTAACGTAATTTATAAACAGGAATCAAATGTGCCAAATTGTTGATATTTTAATATTTAACATAGATTTTTCTTATATTGATTATTATAAATATATGGTCGATTATTACGTTATGTTCGTATTTTAATGGAATGTGAATTACTAGTGCAATGTGAACACCAAATGATATGAGATTATAAAGTTAAGTAAGTAAGTGAGAGTTAGGCTCGTGAGTCGTGTGCTAGTGAAGCAATACGCGGCGGCGGCTGTGACGTCAGAGTGGTCCGTCGACATGTTTGTCCATGTCTGGGCTCGATGCGCACTAAGACTAATAGTGTGACCAACTAGTCGTACGACTTATCGTGTGACTATTCGTTCGGCTATTGCGTATTGATTAAATAACCAATTTGCTACAAAGTATCGTAGTAATGCGGTGACGAGCGAACGAATGCAGCAATGTAAAGCAATAAATACAATATCGGTAAGAGTTTGTCTCCGACGCCACAGCCGCTATCAGCCCAGGCTAGCATATAACTATAATATATTTTATATAGATGTCAAATTCTTAAAGTATAAATACTATGTATCATAGCTTAAACTGAATCATGTAAATTTCGATGTCAATTTTAGTCGTTCGTTTAGATCGGACGTTTTTTGTATGGACAAGATACTAATAATATTTGCTACCACAATTTTTGCAACAATCTCGTAGTGTAAGGGGTTTTGATCAAATGTTCGGCGTTGGTGTTGGTTGGTCGGTTGGTTCGTTAAGTTGTGTTTAGTATCGTTCTGTTTCTTCTGATACTCGACGCTGTCTCTATGTGTAGCCGATGTTTGTGTGCGGCGTGAGATGACTTTGTAGCAGATTGTGTTGGGAACATTTACCTTGTCTAAGTACACTGTTGTCTCGAGGCCACGGAGTAGTTAAACAATGGGTGCTAGCACCTAAGGTCATTCGTCCATAGACTGCATTGTTGTTGTTTAGTTTTATTACAATAAAGTACTTGGTAAAAGTATCATGAAATTCATAAAAAAGCTAAAAGCTAGCATTTGCAAAGTCACCTCTCACCACACACTCTGAGTATAAAGATATAGTAGTCGTTGTTAAGATTGTGATAAGAGGCGCGGGCGCGTCGCGGACCGCATCGTCCGTGTGTCGCGAGCCCACTGGATGTCCGGCATGTCCGTGTGTCTGTGTGTCAGAGAATTTAACAAGTAACCCGTACCGTTAGTTCATTAGCTGTAGCGAGATGTATTTTTGTATGTCTGAGCGTTTATCGTCAATTGGACAATGAGTTTGGAAAAAAATAATAAGTAATTCTAATGAATATAAAGGCGCTATTAACTTCTAGCGGGTGATAAGCAGAAGACGTATTTCTACAACATTGAATGCCATTGCGATTGTTGTAACTTGTCTTCAGGCTTCCTCCGTTGTGCTGTCAAAGTTGATGATCATCTTCGAGAAAAGCATACAACATCTGCTATTTTAAAATTTCTTTGCCCAGTTTCGTACATAATTTACTAAGAACAATCCATAAAGTATGTCAGCACGGTGTCTGTACTGTTGATGTTCACGGTATGCCCTCAAACCCGTGGATTCCTCTGCATAACATCCGCTGGACTCTCATAGCGCCTAAAACAAAAAAAATCGTTGTTGCGTTCGTACCTGGATGATGATATAATGATCCGTCCATGCGGAATTCGATGTAGTTAGTTAAGGAGCTACGTAGAACCTTCGTGTCCCGCTCCCGCCATTTCTGTCGTGTCTAGCTCGCTGTGCAGGGGCAGTTGGTACAGAGCGCTCACTTAACAAGGAAAAACGTTGAAACGAACTCATTTGAAACAGGACAAATAACGCATTATTATACAAGCCAATCTCCACTGTTACGCACCGATTGGGTGCCAGACAAATTGTATCAAACTAAGATTCAAATTTAAATCCATCTTACAAAGCATTGCATTTTTTTGACAGTTTTGTGTATATTTGATACTTACTTAGTGGTTAATCCTCCACACTCCTTGTTAGCAGTGAGCTCTCTGTACCATCTCTACCCTATGGTATCATGCTGTATGATTCTAGTAGGTCGTCATCTGTCACTCGGACATTCTGTCTCATTCTCTCCTCATCCTTCTGCACTTCCTCTCTCTGTCCCCGGTCGTCCCTTACTTAGCCTTTGTTCCTTTTGGACTCATGCTTTCGTTGGTCTAAATTGGTCTCTTTGGTTATTTGAGACCTTTGAGGTGCATAATGGATTCTATGCCACTATGACCGCTTTGGTCTACTTTGGACCATTGTGCCTTTTGTGGCATTTTATGCGTGTTCCACGTGTCCCATCCGGTTCACCTTTGTGAAGTGTGGCCACTTTGTGCCAGAAACTTAGTCATCCCATGGCGGCCATATTGCGCCTCTATCCCCGTGTTCCTCGAGACTCTCTCAGTCGGTAGTTCGCTCCGCGGCCCCCGCACCTCACGTCTACTGCCGCGCCCGCCGCTCTGAGTTAAGATTACCATACATCGATATCTGACCAAGCCAACAACGAGCAGGCTACGTTCTTCTGGGGGGTCACTATGACGTCTTAAAGCAGGAGTAATTCCAGTGTAGGAAAGAGACAGAGCTATACAGGTCGTCTAGAGCCATCTCTTTCCCACACTGGAATTACTCCTGCTTAAAGTCGTCATGGTAGGCCACCAGATCGTAACCTCCCAGCTTGTGGTTTTTGTCTGCCCCTATAGGAAAAGCCTGTGGGTATATATCACCCGGCTATCGTAGCCCATCGAGCTTGAGGCCGTAACCGTCACACACACTTGCGCATGAGTCAGATCAGACGGATTTAAAAGAAGAACTGTCTATGTATGGTTGTCGTAACGTTATGACTGAACAACTGAAGGGATGAACCCTTTCAGTGTGAGTGTGTACATGCCATGATTCTCGTAACTCACGTGTTGTTTGTTCACCATCTGTAGCGGTAAGGTCGGTTACCAGAAAGCTTCTCAGTAGCACGATGCTGCGTAGTTCAGCTGGAGCCTGTTGACGACATCTCGTGATTAAATCGTGCTGTGTTGTAGAACTACTGAGAAGCCTTTCTGGAACCGTCTAAGTACTGTCAAATGCACGTCTGTAGATGCAATTTGCAACAGTAGCATTAAGGCTGGCTTTCGTAGTGGAAGTGGTGCTCCTACCGTGCGGTTGACTGTATTCTGAAGTTATAGCTACGAGGCGTCATGTGCAGGCGCGGGCGCGGCGCATCCTTCTTAGTTTTGTACTTAGCGTCCATTCGATACTACGTGTCGCATCTCGGTGCCAACATAAGTTAATAGATCATAATATATATTTACATTTTATTATATACATTGTATTCTTTACTTTGATATTGAATGTACAGAATCCATATATTCATCGCCATGTGTTTATGGAAATCGTATACCGGATAAAATAAATGATATAAAAATATTGGAGTTTCATTTCATCGTCCCACTTTGACTTTGCATCGATAGGAAGCGTCGGGTCGTCGCTGTACAGTGTAGAGTGAGCCGTAAGTTTGGGGAGTTATGGTTGATATCAGGGTACTAAGGCGGGGTTTTAATAAAATTAATTTAAGTAAGGGTGCGTGAGGAGTCAGTGCTGCGTGCCATCGAGGACAGACAGGAATGGGCACAACGCGATGAGCCTCACTCCTCGTACTTATAGTCCTCGTGTAGTGAAGGCGTTTGTTCTCTTACTGTAACCCGAACAGGAAAATATCTAAACTTCTAATGTGTGTTGAGTAAACATAGACGGCCTAAGCAATACATCGAATAGTAACATCACACCTGCATTTCACGATGGGTTGAACAGATTTAATTATTATAATAATAGTCCCCCTGACCGTTTTCGGTCTTGGTGGCTAATATCGGCTGGCGCTGAAGATAATATAGAACACTAGAGTGTGCGCAGATACAGGTGTACTTAATCAATCTGCGATTTTTAGGGTTCCGTAGCCGAATGGCAAAAAACGGAACCCTTACAGATTTGTCATGTCTGTCTATCTGTTTGTCCGTCTGTATGTCACAGCCACTTTATTCCGAAATTATTAAGACTACACAGTTAAAACTAAAACTTGATAGATAGATGTATTCTGTGAACCGCTTTACGACTTATGTACAAAAATAAAAAAATAACGGGGACTCCCTATACATGGAACTGAAACTAAAAAAAAAATAATCAAACCTATACGTGCGGGGTGGTTACAATAGGTCTTTAAAAATGACATTGAGGTTCCTAAAACCATTTTTTCTCAAAATCAATCGTTTGAAAGATTGACACTTCCAAAAGTGGTAAAATGCGTGCTCCCCCCTAATTTCCTCTCTAATTTCTAAAGTAAGAGGAGGAGAATTCTGAAAAAATGTAGGATTGTAGAACGTAAAAAAAACTTTCAACGAAATTTTTTTGAATAAGATTTGATGTTTATTTTTAGAGATATGGGACTTTTTCATTAAACTGCAGCAGTAACTTTGTTTTTCATTAACATACTATGAAAAACAAATTTAGTTTTGCTGATGAATGTAACACAATACAACATATGAATGAGGCTTCAAAATATTTTAATTATATTGTTTGGTCCGTGGATGAGTGACCGCCCATTATATACCGAGTTTCCTCCGTGCCTCGGAATGCACGTTAAGCCGTTGGTCACGGCAGTCATTGGACAGTCGTTACAGGTAGAAAGTCTGACAACCAGTCTTAGTAAGGGGTATTGTATTACCCAGTACTAACTGGGTTGTGGAGGTCAGATAGGCAGTCGCTCCATGTAACATACTGGTATTCAGCTGCATCCGGTTAGACTGGAAGCCGACCCCAATGTAGTTTAGTTAGTTTGTGTTCAACACATCGATTAAAGTCATCGAATAGTAATATCACATAATTAGATACACGTATCACTTCTGTCTGCGCTGTGATCTTCGAATCCTTAGTTGCTCATCATGTTAAATGTAGCACATTAAGATAACATCGCTATCGCGAGGCGGCGGCGGGCGGTGGTCCCTGAAGCATCTAATCTCAAAATTTTAGTAAAACATACTGAGACACACTGACTATGCTTGCTTGCTTGTATATGCTTTTGACTTACTGAGTATGCTCGCATGTGGCGTTATCTCTCCAACCCTTTCGCCTCTGTAGGCTTAGCCAAGTTGAAAGTCTGCAATCGTTAACGCTAATAGAAAACTAATCAAATGACATCATCTTAACGTTAAGTCACGTGGTCAAAACAACCGAATAGAAAATTCGTAGACATGCACAACCCACTTTCTGGTTAATTCGATATCCCTTGGTAAGTGTGGTTGACACACTTTCAGGTTTTTGACTACTCGTAACGACTGTCAAAGATCTACAAATGACGGCCGGGACCAAGATACGGAGGAAACTCGAAATGCAATTATGGTCATCCATCCATGGATCGACCTATACAACCACTGCTTAACCTTTGGAAATCGACTGTTGGAAACATCATTAGTTTATTGTCAAAATTATATTAAAAAAAAGTATATAAATAATTTTTACGTTGAAAAAATAATTTGTATTTTGTTTTGTTTTTTAAAAAAACGTTGCCCCGCACTAGGACTTTTTTCTGTATCGTGAGTGCATTTACCATTATTTAAACTCACATACACAAACAACCAGACCCGGAACAACTACCTGTCGGCCATACAATTATTTGTTTCGTGTCGCGGGCATCGAACCCGCGACACGAAGCGTAGCAGTCAATCGCTCAACCACTGCGCCAACCGTGCCGTAAAATAATGGTTGGTAAGTAGTAAAACAACCGCGAATTGAATTTATTACCAAACTAGCGACCCGCCCCGGTTTCGCACGGGTGCAATATGTACATATAAACCTTCCTCTTGAATCACTATCTATTCAAAAAATCCACATCAAAATCCGTTGCGTAGTTTTAAAGATCTAAGCACACATAGGGACAGACAGCGGGAAGCGACTTTGTTTTATACTATGTAGTGATAGCGATTTGAGTTATTATTTTTTTTACTTTTTTTTTAAGTTGTAGATGTAGATCATTTAAGGTTTTATTTAATACGATACTCGTATTAAAATTTTCTGCAATATTAAGTTAGTTTCATGCATGTATCATTATTTGCCAGTTACAGGGATTTTCGTAATCGACCCGTATTATTTGACCGCGAGTGTAGTAACTTAAAAATTACAGTCGTCAATAAGCCAAACAATCTGTTTCCCTGACTGTATAAGTGTACATTGGAAAATAAATAGATTCCGCGTTGGAGCTCATCTAGTGAGTAACATTGAGATGCTATAGCGTGCGGGAGTCAGCTGAGTGCCGTAGCAATTGAGTTAGTTCTTTTAAAGCACTCACCGGGGAAGGATTAGTACTCACTTACTATTTGCTACTTATTTAATACCCTTAGGTGTCGCGGAGATTCGATGTGAACAGACGATGTGAAGAACGTTGCGATTACAGGTTCCGTGAGAGAAAGATGAAGCTAGGTATACAGAAGAATATCCAGTTGTTTCTCATCGGTGTGTGCGTAAAGGTTGAAAACCGCAACTTGGCAACCAATTCGACGATTAGCGTAACCAGGACATCTCTCACCCCGATATCTCAACATAATCTTACGTCATAATGTCGATCTCGCGTAAAACCCTCGTATGAAGCAAAGCAGACAAATGAAGTCATATATCTCAATAGTCACCGACAGAAGAGCGTCACTCGTGTAGTTATTGTGCGATAACTGACACGGCTGGTTTATCGCCGCGTTTCTCTGACAAACGGTTCGCGAGGCTGACGGAGACATTCATTGACTGCCTGTTCAAATATTAAGATTTCGCCCAGTCCTTGTTATTTTATGTCAGGACGAACAATAAGAAAACTCTAGTCTTAAAAGAAGCGAAGAAGTCAGTGTTCTTTAACGATTGTGTGTGTTTATATGTAAAGACACTTTATCTTTTCTGTATGTAACATAACATCACGCCTGTAATCTCCGAAGGGTTAGGCTGAGGTGTACATAGAGCACGCACAATTCCACATTTACGTTTAAGTCCCTTGTATTCAACCTAAGAACGAACGACGGACGCAGTCGCATCACGTAAGTGAAAAAAAAAATTGTTTCCCGCTGAAATCGCTTTAAAGTCAAACAGTGACTACAACAGCATTAACCACAGATAGGTAATATTCAAATAAAGATAGGTAATATTTAAATAACGCACACAACCGACTGACTTTTTACTGGCTGAAACAATACTGAAAGTCAGTCTTTGTCCACGTAATGCTTTGCACACACGATGCCACATTGTGTCGCTGCAGTTAACACCTCCATTCTCCCGTAGAGTGGTTATTGTGTGCGTCTAACTGTCGGGTGTCGCGTCGTTATGCAATTGTGGCTCGGTGTGAACGAGGCTTTACATTTAATGCAGTAGCTATTATAGTGTCATGTGATTCGGTATCTATTTAAATAAAGGTGTCTTACTGCAGACACATAATATGTACAATGTATGAAAGTAGATATGTTACGTCGTAGGTAGGCAGGCTGGGCGAGTTCATAATAAACCTCTAATCGTCAATATAACTGGAAATATCATAGCAGTTAAACAGTCTGAAGGAACCCGTTTTAATATTGTGTTAAATAAAATAATAACTTGTGTTGATGACCTACTGTCAGTACGTGTTGAACTTGTCTCTTTTAAGGATAGTCGTGAAACTAAGAATTGCTTTACATTTGTCATTTTACGTCCCACCGTTAAAAGTGAATCGTTATCTGTTTATGTACTAACCCGTGGCACTTGGCGAGCCACTTCAATCTTCTCTTCTTCTCGGCAGCTTGCCAGACTAAGATCCGTGGCAGCATTAGCGAGCGGCTGACAATGCAAGCGCGCCAGAAAACTGCAATGAACAGCGGACGAAGTTGTTGTTGTCAGTCGTTGATATGTCGTAAGTAATGCGTATTACTTGCAGTAATGTGCAGATAGTACATAATAACATAACGCAACACTAGTGGCGACACAGGGTTTTGAAAAAAAAAATGGCCACGTTGGCACTCTCGACACTTGCATCTGACAGCCATGACTCTGTCATCAGATACTCGAATCTTGCATCTGACACTATTGACATTTTCGAAACTGGCATCTGACACTCGACACTCTCACCTGCTGTGCTACAATTGTTAGAGAGCTCCCCGAGACGACTGCGTCTAGTAGGTATTGTACGGTTTACGTACATTCCGTCAGGCTGCAAACGCAGCAACCTACTTTTCTCTTTGGTATTTAAAACAATGTTTAATATGATTTTAAGTTAGTTGACGAATTACATACTTACGCGAACACCGCGGATTAGCATCCAACCCACTTTTACTTTGTTGTGATCGGTACTCTAATAAACCTTTAGTGTTACCAAATCTGTGTGTGTTTACATCAACTCGCCTAACTCCAAGTACTGACTTACTACTTCTCACTTAAAGCTACAAGTGTAAGGTACCAACTACTACGGGACCTTACATTTAATGGTCCTTCGAGTATTTCACAGTTTGGGGTAATTGTATCTCTTGGAACGACAGCGAATCGGCTTGGCTGGCCTTCCACAAGCGGAGCTCACCAGTCAAGTTGAGAAAGCGCGCATATTCGTAAAAAGAGTACAAGAGCTCTGAGCAATCAACGAAGAGGGGATACTTTGGAACTTCTTCGTGAATCAAGCGGAAAAACAAGACTCAACTGCGGCAACAAGCCAACTACTACTACGACTACTGCTACTACAGCTTCCGGACTACAACGTGAACTGCGGGTAATACGAGGCCTACAAACTAGAAGACACCGAACTACGTGTTCTTCAAATACCTACTTTACTACTACATCTTACTACTACTACTACTTTCGATTACCGAAACGACTACATCAAGATGAGCGAAATCACTGCACAAAACGAAGTCTTCGAGTCAATCAAACGTCTCTGTACTAACTACCAAAAGGACAGCGCGTCTCGGAAAGGAAAGGAGTACCTGACTCAAAGGTTAGTGTCATTGGAAAACCTCTGGCAAGACTTTGGCAATAGACACAATGTATTACTTGAACGAGAGGACAAAGAAATCCAATATTTTACTGGAAACATTTATGAAAAGACGAAACATATGTATGAATCCACCAGGATTGATATACTGCAGCGGTTGTTGGTCTGGGAAGGAAAACAGGCTGAAGTTGTCATTCCTCATCCTACGGGAGTAGATACCAAGACCAAGGAACTGCTTGATCGACAAGAATGTCACATTAAAGCACTAGAACGGGCGATGTCCAAAATAGAAATTGACTCCATAACTGAAAAATGGGAGTTAGAGGATCACCTGAGCGTCCTGAAAACCAAGTGGGACACTGTAGAGAAATGTCACTGGGAGCTAGAAGCTATTTTGAAAGGGTCAAACGAAATATACAACGACTTGTTCGCCAACAAAGAACGTCAGTACGATGTCATGAAAAGATCTCTCAACTCGAAACTATGGACAAGCGTAAACCACCAAAACTATGCACTGAGGATTCAACTACCGGAATTCACTGGAAACTACAGTCAGTGGATTACGTTCAAGGATATGTTTCTGGAGACAATCCACAACAATGCAAATTCTTCGAAAGCGCAGAAAATGCAACACTTAAAATCTAAGCTTAAAGGAGAGCCGGAACGATTAGTTCAACATTTGGTCGGCGCTGAAAACTATGAAACTTGTTGGGATATTCTTATTCAGCGATACGACAACAAGAGACTCCAATTTACGAACTTGATGAATACTTTGATGGAGTTACCATCCATCCAGCAGGTCAATGCTGCTGTCTTGAAGAGAATGCATGACGTAATCAACGAATGCATGAATGGCCTACATAACATCGGTCTAAATACATCAAGCTGGGATCCAATAATCGTGTACTTGATGGCACAGAAGTTGGACTCAACATCATATACTGAATACACTAGAGAATTAGAGCATCCAAAGCAAGTCCCGGAGCTGAGTGAATTTTTGGGGTTCTTGGAGACCAAATTCATGGCGTTGGAAGCAGCAAAGGGTTACCAAAAAGATGCATCTAACCAACATAAACAAATATTCAGCAACAAAACGAAATTTAACTCCAATAAACCATCATATGAACCACATAGAAAAGAAACATCAAGAAAATACCATGCGTCATACGGTAAATGCCTTCTGTGCAGCGGTTTTCACGTGATCATGCAGTGTCCAAAGTTCATTGAAATGGACACACGGCAACGGAATGACACAGTAAGGAAATTACAAATATGCAAAAACTGTTTGTATAAGCATGGAGACACAGAATGCACGTCGAACAAAACTTGCAAAGAGTGCAATAAACCACATCATACGATGTTACACTATTCAGCGCAAAAACTGTCGCCAAGTTCCAATATGAACAATATGGGTCAACGTTCTCAACAACGGGAACATCAACCTTCAACATCAACAAACCAACATAGTTCGAACCATTTATCAAACAACTACATTATGGAAATATTACTTACTACAGTAGAACTTCAAGTAAAGACATCAACAAGAGACTTTATAACGTTACGAGCTTTACTGGACCAAGGATCTCAAGTAAACCTCATCACGGAGAACGCGGCTCAACGACTGAAACTACCTAGAAAAAGGATGAAGGCTACAATTTCCGGCGTGGGTACGATTTCGGGAGATTGTAAAGGACGACTAGAATTAGAGTGTAAATCAAGATGCACTGACTTTGCATTTTCAGTCAGCACTCTAATAATGAAAAGGATCACGAACAACTTACCTAACAAAACATTTAAAAAGGAAAACTGGCCTCAGCTACAAGGTCTGAAACTAGCGGATCCTGACTTCAACTTATCAAGGAGCGTGGATTTGCTGCTGGGAGCGGATATCTATTCGCAAGTTATATTAGAGGGGGTCCTAAAGGGAGATGCCCAAACGCCGACAGCTCAGCAAACCCGTTTAGGATGGATTTTATGCGGCAAGCTAGAAACTTTTAACTGCCATGTCGCTCTTGTCGACCTGAACGACTTAAAGAGATTCTGGGAGACAGAAGACATCATTCAGAATACTGAGGACACATCTAAAGACGACTGGTGCGAAAACTACTACAAAATGACTACTGAAAGAGATCGCGACGGAAAATACATTGTAAAGATGCCACTGATTCCTCGTTATGAAGAAAAATTGGGAAACTCAAAGTCGATCGCAATCTCTCAATTCTTACAACTGGAAAGAAAATTCGACAGAAACCCTAAACTTGCATCAATGTACAAAGATTTCATCCGCGAGTACATTGATTTAGGTCACATGAAGCTTTCAAACACGACACCCGCCAAAGATGCAATCTTCTTACCGCATCATGGAGTACTGAGAGAACAATCAACAACAACAAAACTACGAGCTGTTTTTAATGCTTCCCAGAAGACCATGGGTGGATGTAGCCTAAATGACGTAATGGAAAAAGGTCCTAATCTGCAAAAGGACATCCAAGCATTGATATTACAATGGCGTGGCTATAAATACGTCTACACAGCGGACATTGAAAAAATGTACCGTTCCATATGGTGTCATCCGGATCAACAACATCTACAGAAGATCCTATGGAGAAAGCAACCAAAAGACAATTTACAAGAATATCAACTGCAAACATTAACATATGGGACAAAAAGTGCTCCATGGCTAGCAATGCGAACACTCAAACAGCTTGCTATCGATGACGGCCACAAATACCCAAAGGCCGCTGAAATATTGCTAAATCAGTTCTACGTCGATGACCTAATCAGCGGCCACAACTCTACAAAACAAGCAAAGGAAATTCAAACATCGATCATAAAACTACTGAAGGGAGGCGGAATGAATCTGCGAAAATGGTCAAGCAACGATCCTGAGCTTCTACGACACTTAGACGAAGATCAAATATCGAAAAGTACATTTGATTTTAGAGGCGACGAATCAATGAAAACGTTGGGGTTGAGTTGGAATCCAAAAGATGACGTTTTCATATTCAACTGGTCCATAGACGACTACAACAACGAACCACTAACTAAAAGAAACCTGCTATCACAAATATCCAAACTATACGACCCCTTGGGTTGGCTGGCGCCTATAACTGTGTCAGCTAAACTACTATTCCAAAGGGTGTGGCTAACTAAAATAAACTGGGATGCTGAACTACCTACTGAGTTACAAGACGAATGGCGGCATCTAAACAAAGAACTACATCTAATTAAAAACATTAAAATAAACAGATGGATTGGCAGTACGCAGAAAAATATCCAACTACATGGATTTTGTGACGCAAGCGAAAAGGCATACGCTTGCGTCATATACAGCCGAGTAATCGACGAAAAGGGCGACCCAAGGATCACATTACTAGTATCAAAAACTAGGGTAGTGCCGATTACTCAAAAAACTTCATTGCCCAGACTTGAGCTATGCGGAGCACTACTACTCTCCCAACTCATGGAAAAAGTGAAGAAATCACTAACGGAGCATGAGATATCAGCTTATGGTTGGTGTGACTCCAAGGTGGTCCTAGCTTGGATTCAGGGAGACCTCTCAAGATGGGAAAGATACGTAGCTAACAGAGTGGGGAAAATAAAAGACGTAATTCCACCTCAACAATGGTGTTATGTACGATCGGAACTTAATCCAGCTGACTGCGCTTCGAGAGGCTTGCTACCGAGCAAAGTAGTCAAGTTCAACTTATGGTGGAACGGACCTATGTTTCTGAAAAACTTTGCAGAAACAGAAACACCTCATAATGTGAATTGCCACTTTACTACAAGCGAAGCAAACAGGGTCGAACCCAATGACGTCAGTTCGAAAAACTACAACACTGAAAATATTGTTTACAAGTTGTTGAAGAACCACAGTTCGCTGACTTCAGTAATAAGAATTACTGCTCGAATTGTGCGATATATTGCATCACTAAAGCAAAAATTACGACCAAGCGCTACTTACCTAACAACAACTGACCTACAATACGCAGCAGAATATATAATAAAATATGTTCAACAAAGCGAGTTTGCGCAAGAACACAAACAGTTGAAACAAAATAAAACTGTGTCACCAAAAAGCAACATTTACAAACTCAAACCTTATCTGGATAGCAAGGGAATCATTCGCGTAGGCGGAAGACTACAGCACTCTGATCTTCCTGCAAATATGAAGAATCCCGCAGTGGTACCCTACTCCAGCCGCTTCACTGAACTACTGATCGACCAAGCACATTCGATGACGCTTCATGGAGGAGCCCGTCTGACCCTTACTTACATACGGCAACGATACCGGATAGTCTCTGGAAATCGGGCGGTAAAGGGAAGAATACGACGCTGTGTGAAATGTCATCGTTACAATTCTACGGACAATGCTCAACTAATGGCCGATCTGCCAAAACAAAGAGTAACACCAAGCCGTCCATTCACTCACACTGGTGTTGACTTTACTGGTCACGTAGACGTGAAACTTAACAAAGGAAGAGGAGTGAAGACCTCAAAAGCATACATCGCGGTCTTCGTCTGTATGGCTACGAAAGCTGTACATATCGAATTAGTCTCAGAACTAAGCACGGAAGCGTTTATTGCGGCCCTTCAGAGAATGTGCGCGAGGCGCGGAACGCCTGCTCACATGTACTCAGACAACGGCACGAACTTCGTTGGAGCATCCAAAGTACTGAGAGAGGATTTCAGTAACTTCAAGAAGCTACTCTCTCCTGAGTTCTTTGACGAGATTGGGAAACTAGAAATTCATTGGCACTTCAACGCCCCTGCTTGGCCTAGTGCGGGGGGGATATTCGAAGCAGCCGTCAAATCATTAAAACACCACTTGAAGCGGGTTCTTGGGGATCAAAAACTGACCTGGGAAGAATTCACTACGTTACTAGCGAAAATAGAAGCCTGCCTAAACTCGAGGCCTCTATGTCAGCTAACAGAAGATCCGGAGGAATTTTACAGCACTCTCACTCCTGGCCACTTTCTAACTGGCAGTGCTACGTTGTCTCTACCTCAACCGGAGCCTGACAACAGAAAGATGGATCTGAGAAAACGTTGGCAACTAACGGAGCACATGCTGGATCAATTCTGGAAAGCTTGGTCCAATGACTACCTGAACACCTTACAGTCTAGAAGCAAGTGGAACAGAACTGTACAAAACCTCAAACTAAACGACGTGGTCCTAATCAAGGAAACAAACTTACCTCCTGGCAAATGGGCCATGGGACGAGTGATGGAAACTCATCCCGGTAAGGATGGTCTAGTACGAGTGGCCACCCTTAAAACAAAAACTGGAGTGATAAAACGACCCACTGTTAAACTAACTCCATTACCACAGCAAGAAACACTGCTACCTACCGAAGAAACAACAAATAACAAAAGAGAAGAAGATACAATAACTGAAAACCAAAGAAGAAAAAGGAGCACGCGAACCAACAAGTACAGTTTCCTGACTTTCGCTCTTATAACTTTAATAGGAATGTTAGGAACTGCACAATCGTCACCAGTAACAAACAACTATAAGGTGACCTCTATACCCAACAATCAACCTATTTATTTCGATGAAGCCGGAAAACTGCAACTTATACATGATGAATGGACTCTACTGATCTATTACAACCTAACGTCCTACTGGCAAGCTGCGAATAACATGAACGACTACATAAACCAAATTGATAAACTCTGTCAAAGAATCGCGCACGAGTTTACACCATGCGAAGCAGTTGTCAGACACCTACGTCATGAAATGCATCACCTTGAGAATTATAACACTATGTTACTTTCTCAGCATTCGCGACAAAAACGAGGCTACTTTGATGGAATCGGAAAATTAGCCAGAACACTTTTCGGGGTTTTGGATGAAGACTTTGCGCAAAAGTACGAGAAGGATATCCAAAACTTGCAAATCAACGATAATTACTTGTTACAGTTGATGAAGAATCAAACTTTGATCATAGAGGCTGAAAACAATGTAATTAAAAACAATACGGAATTTATGGACAAACAATTTCACGCAATACAAACCTACATAAATCAGACTTGCAACATAATCACAAAAATTGAGAACAGAGCACAAATTTTATACACAGCAAATGACGTGAACTCTGCCGCTTTATCATCAACTTTAATTTTGAGCGACTTGCATAGAATTCAAGAAATGCTAATGAATGCTCTCGCCAACATTTATCGAGGTCATTTGGATACACACTTGTTTCCTGCATCTCAAATAATAGAACAGCTGAACATCATCTCTGGAAAACTTCCACAGGGACTAGCCTTACCGATAAAGGACATACAAAAAGATTTCCGTGACATCTACGAACTAATCCATGTCAAGGCTCGGATTACAAACAACTTTCTACTTTTCGAATTGCATATTTCACTTTTGAGCGATGAGGACTACAAAATATACCGGGTAATACCTATACCATTCCAGAAACAAGGACAATTGAGAATCGTGCAGCCTTTCTCCAATTATATCGCCATAAACTTCGTGAAAAATTCGTACATCACTATGGAAGAGCAAGACATGCGCCAATGCACGCCATACGGAGAAGACGAGTACACATGCATTTCACGTCAGCCGGTATTTAGCTTACAAGACAAGGACGCACCTTGCGAGGCCAAGGTATTCAGTCAACAAACTTCATTATCCTGTGTCATCAATGATGTAACTTGCAAAGAAACTTGGACCCAATTACATAAACCTAACTGGTGGTTGTTTACATTATGCGACAGACAGCTGATGCGCGTCATATGTAGCGATCCAGTTACGCCAGCAGTCATCAACGGTACTGGGGTGATTGCCTTGAAACCAAAATGCATACTACAAAAGAAAGATGCGACAATATTCACCTATAACCACTTAGGAAGCAAATTTCACATGGAGGCGGATATTGAAGTACCTACACTTAACACGACTATCAACAATTTATTTGATCTAAGTTGGAAAAACGCACAGCTGAATATGACAGAACTGGATACATCTGCAATAAATATCAGAAACATAGATAAGCAAATAATTCAGTAGAAAGAGCAGGAAAGACTACCACAAGGGATAGATATATCGAGTCACGACATATATCTCTACTCTGTGACTTCTCTGCTGTTGGGAGGAGCTGCTTCGTTTGCTGTCTACATTTGGATTAGGAGACTATGGCATAAGAAAACTAAAAGGCCACCTACAAGACAACCTACAGGAATCGACAACAAAGTCGAAATCGAGATGCAAGAAATACGCCATTCGACACCGCCGGAGCCACTATACAGCGACGCGAGGCCGAAACAACTGTTTCACTTTGAGGAGCAGTAAAGCTTATTGTTTTTATGTGTACATGTTTAATTTTACTTACTTACTAATGTTTACTTTACTGTCTTTACTTTTTATTGTGACGTTCTGGGATGTCTTACTTTTATATTTTTACTTACTTAACCTACTTTTATACGGTCTATACTTTTTTATTATTGCGTTTTGGAATTTTTACTTTAAAACGTTTTATGTACTGGATGCTCATCCCGCCTTTTCCCTCGGGAGCATGTACGGTTTACGTACATTCCGTCAGGCTGCAAACGCAGCAACCTACTTTTCTCTTTGGTATTTAAAACAATGTTTAATATGATTTTAAGTTAGTTGACGAATTACATACTTACGCGAACACCGCGGATTAGCATCCAACCCACTTTTACTTTGTTGTGATCGGTACTCTAATAAACCTTTAGTGTTACCAAATCTGTGTGTGTTTACATCAACTCGCCTAACTCCAAGTACTGACTTACCACTTCTCACTTAAAGCTACAAGTGTAAGGTACCAACTACTACGGGACCTTACAGGTATACTATATGTTGTGTGTACGTGCATGATATACTCGCCTGCAGTTTGATACAGCACGCACTTCCGTAAACAACGTCACACGGGATTTACAACAGGTATGTGGTACTGCGCTACTGCTATTGTGTTTAAAAATAATGTACTTTATGTGAGCCGCACCCAAGTCTGAACATATTTTCTGAAGTTTCATTATTTAAAATTCGCCTTAATATTCCTTAAGCCGTTTGTAGGTGTCACCACCGCTGCACCGCTGCACCGGTGCCGTTTACAGGGAACTTATTGATCGGCAGAGGTGTTCCCTCTCACAAATAGTTGCTGATATCTTGATGTTACAGAAAGTTAGTCACAGAAAGAATAAGAGGCTAGCTGTTGCCCGCGACTTCGTTCGCGTGGAAATTTTGATATGTTTTTCCGCGATAAAAAGCCATAATTATGCTATTCCAGACTATAATCTATCTCTATGCCAAATGAGTTCAGTCGTTCTGGCGTGATTGAGCAATAAACGTCCATCCATCGAATCAAACTTTCGCATTTATATGTTAGTATAGATAAGTTTTCTTTTTCTTTCTTTACGTGAAAACCAATTCACTACTTAAAAGGAATTTATCTTTGCATTTAATACAACAAGAACGCAGAGCGTTGCATCCGTCTGTATCGCTCGTATTGTTTCGACCTCACGATCGTCTCTCGTAGAGTCGATACGCCAATAAGTGCGGACAGGCGGACAGCAATACGTCCGAACTGGTAGACGCGCACCGCACGAAGCGCCGCCTCTGTCGCGGAGTCGAAGCTACTGTTGTGCTTGTCATATTCAGTTTAGTAAGCCTTGGCAAGAAAATAGGGGTATTTAATATTTCAGTCATTTTATTTGAAAGAAAGCTGGCAGACTACAACGAGCAGAAAGCATTTTATTTTCTCCAAAAGGGCCTTTTTTAGAACCGCTTCTCAATTCGTTTCGGTGTAGCCAAAAACCTGAGAATCCTGAATACACCTGACCACCATGAAAAATTAGTCTATTACAAAACTTAGTTGCCGTCACTTCGTTTGAATTCAAAACATTTGCGGGAAACTTGAGCAACAGCCTTGAAGGAAATCAAATTGACTTTCATTTCTAAGAAACAAACAAGAAAATACCCGACTGTACCATCGATTACACTGAAAGAAATCAATCTCATTACATTCGAAATGTATCGAAATGCAGTCTCCCGATATTACATCAATCCAATCCCAGGGTGACGGCGTCCCGGGGCGAGTCCCGGGGCGCTGCGGGACGCGGCACGGGTCTATTCGAGACGTGGCTAATATAAGGATATTGCCGTCAGCTGGACACACACATAGTCACAGTAGGTATGGAAGCACTGGTCAGTTCCTGTCGATCACTGAATTGCTTACTGGGCACTTGGGCAGGAAATATTATTGGGTTGAGGCAAGTGCTAGTAGTTTATTTATTGAAATTCACTTTGAGTGAATTGTTTTGTGATTTAGAACTGTTAGGTTCAGGTTCTGAATCACAAAATAATTCACTCAAGTTAAAGTCTTAAAACTCTATCTTTTTTAGTCAGTTTATGTAAACGCATGTTTGACAAATAAATTATCTTTATCTTTATCTTTATCTTTACCCGACTGCGGCGAAGCCCAAAAGGATGGTTGAGACTATTTTACAATATTTAAGTCATATTTAATTTAATTTTTATTTTCTACGATATTTTCCAAAGTGATTCCTTGTTTTTTATGTACCAACGGTTTTTATTATGAATATTTTTAAAGAATATCCCTTATCTCTTCATTCAACTTTCAGACTAATATTTCAGCGAACATTGATTTCCTATCCATGTATTACATCAACTACATCCTGCACTTCGCACTCAACGCGTCACATTAGCAGACGTCGCCGGAAGTCGCCAGTTGTCTCGCCGACCGAAGTGTTCGGCACCATGCCGTCACATAATTGTGCGTATGACAGCCATCGACTGCATAGGACAGGGCTTATTTAGTTCTCGACACCGCACAGCTTTCAGATGGATTAGCTTTCAATAAGTATTCATCGAATTTGGGGCTAGTCAAGGACACATTGATATTATATTTAAACAGTTTTCAGAACACCTCTCCCTAACCCGTATAGCCGTATACCTTCGGGGATTACGCGAGTGATGTTATGTTATGATTGTTGTTAGTTGTACTAACATACAACAGATTGGGTTGGTCAACAAATAAAAAGATCACACTATAATTCATGCAATTTGATCACAGTATGTTATTATTACAAGACAGGATATCGTGCTTTTATTCACCGAAGGCATATGCAGCAGTTTACTTGTACACTACAGTTTAGGCACACCTACATTTCGATAGTGCCGAAAACTTGCGTTATTCCCAAAAAATCTTTCATTTTCCCGTCCCTGTCCGCCATAGCGGTATCATTTACTCCTTTTTATATCATTCCCTACACAATCCATCCATCTTTTCACTAGCCTATGTCTCCCTCTCCATCCATCAACATTCATATTCATTCTCTTTCTCCCAAAAACAACGCTACAAAGCGAATTACTAATTGTAACAACGGTCAATGTTAATAATCTCTTCTTGTATTTCGCCCACAAAACAGCTGTTATGTAGACGCGTTTACCAGGAAAGTTAATGATACCTCGTAAGCGATGAATAATTCAGCGTCTGATTAGCGGCTGTCCGCCCACCGCAACGCAACGCTCACGCTTTCCAACGAGGCATACCACAGATAGATATAGCTCTGTCCAAAAAATTTCAGAAAAGACTATTATTGAAAGACTATTACTGGAAATCAAGTGTGTATGTGGTGTGTCTCCCCAAACAATGGCCCACCTTCCATCTTGCGCTGCATGCCCTGTCACCTGCGCACTTGACGATCTTATGATTACATTAGTGAGCGGAGTTCGCATAGCCGAATTTTAATTTTAATAATGAAAATTTGCCATCGACACGCTATGTCATGTCAATGAAGAACTGTGATCCCACGTCTCGGTGACATTTTAAAGCACAACGATTTAATTTTCAAGTTTGACACGCTATCGCGCTACTCGTTGAGCGACAGCAACCAGTTTGCTGGTGCGAGTAGTCCCGTGTATCGACTGAATGTATACGGGGTGGACGGGACAACCACGCCAAAAAAAAACAGCTGTTCCATACATTTTGCAGTTTTGTAGGAAATAGCTGATTTTTATTAATAACCGATGAAAAATTTCCATGTGGGGGAGCCCCAGAATGATGTACTGATTATGTATACCACGGCACCGCGGTTACAACGTTGTAACCGTTTTCGCGTCGGTGTCCTTTTCGCCCTGTATATGAATGTCTTTAGTTAGTCCAATCCAATAAGTTAAAAACAACAACAAATTGTTTTGATATCACATTTGACATATCACATTGAGCATGGGCCTTCAGAAAGCTTCAACGAATAAATAAATAGAAACAAAACAATTCAACTGACCGCGCACTGGAGGTTCACGCTCTACTTCACGCAGCGGCCGATATCTACGGCACGCCGGCTGTGCACGAGTGAAGCGGACATACCTGCAGCACATTAATATAGTATCGCTCAGGTATTGGGATGGGACATAGTCATCGGGAATTTATCGGAAGTATAATAATTGGTTCGCTTCCTATTTTCACGGGACTTGAAAATAACTGGCGAAAGGTGCTACCTGCTATACATTTGTGCCTTTCTCGTAGGTTGGTACAAATAAATTGATTAATCAATGCTGTGTAAACATTTTGTACTTGTATATTAATAGTCTGTGGGTACTATTTATTAGAGCAAGATCCCAGGGTCCAGTTTTAATAAAGATTTGCAAAATAACCGCTGTTTCTAAAACTGATAGATAGCGACTAGTAAAGCAGCAAATTGAAATCTTCTTGAATCTACGATAACTCAGGATCGCTTTCATTGATATCTACTGATTACTATCTATTGATACTAACTTACGGTAATCTAAATTATTAAGAAAATCTTTTAAATCCACTTCTCAAGTTTGTTTCCTTGTACTATGAATGTAAAGAAGAAGAAAAGAATAAGACGAAGATCAAAAGATTGTGTCTCGTTAGTAACGACTTTAATTAATCATAATGAGCCAATAATGCTCCCACTGCTGGGACAAACGGCCTCCTCTCTATGAGAGGGAATGGGCTATAATCCACCACGGGGGCCCAGTGCGGGTTAATAGATGTCACATGTCTTCGAATTTTTTGGATCTAGGACATGCCGGTTTCCTCACGATGTTTTTAAGAGCAGGTGGTGATGGAATAAATTTCACAAAGTAATGCGCGTGCCTGGGTTCGAACCAGATTAAGGTCTCATACTTTTTCGTTCCATCGACATTACAAGGCGATATTTCAAGAGCTCCATATTCAAAGTAAATCCTTCGCGCGTCGGAACAAAACGGAACGTTCTCACATCCTTTAATTATTATTATTCAGTGAAAATATCATGTGGAATATTTCTCTTAAGGTTCGCCTTAGTGGACTAAAAATAAATAAAAGCAATTATTTTCACAAGCCGATGAACACAAAAAGTCCTGATTTAATCAAATAAGAGTCTCGGTAAAAAAATACGTGCTGTTTAAAAAACGTAACTAACATAGAAGTTTTTCATTTTAATAGAATATAGCGACCCGTTTGGGAATTAGCTCTCTAAAATATTTTCAGTTCGTAATATACTGAGATTACATCTCGCTAACAATTTAAAACGGTAACAAACTGAGTCACTAGCTCAAACATTCGTGGCAAATGTTTGGCCAACAGCATAATTGTTGAATTCGGACTGTTGCAGTTAGTGCCACCAAATTAGGTAGTTCATCACTCAACAACAAACGTTTCAAAAAACATCTTTTAACTATTTTCTTTTTAGGCATCCAGAGATTGGATCAACAGCCACACACCCTACAGACTTCGTTCACAGCAGCCTTATCTTAGAGTAGAACTGACCATCCACCGTAGGTATCCTTAACCTGAGAGTCAAGACAAGTGACAATCACTTTCAAAGGATTTCGTCTGTCTCTCATTTCGGATTGACAAACGTTTCGGTAGCTTACGTCAGTCCATTGCATGTTTAACTTCACCATCAGCGTTGTACTGACAGATGTGATGTTGTCTAGACCCACCGCTGCACCGGTTTACTTTGTCATGTTTACCTCTTCAATCTCAACGTTTCACACCTTTTTCTCATCATAGCCACAATATTCCGAACTGATCCTTCAGTAATACGTTGTACGCGGCCAAGGTTCATGTCGCCTCGTTTGTAATGCGGGATCAGCAGAGATGTCGCTGCCACGTGACCGGACTATGTGAGCACGTTCCGTTTTGTTCCGTCGCGGGATGGATTTGCTTTGAATATGGAGCGCTTGAAATATCGCCTTGCAATAACGATGGAAGGAAAAAGTTTGAGACCTTAATCTGGGTGAATAGACTGTAAAAGTAGTAAATTGAGATTTAAAACTACGTGTAAGACTGGATGTATGAAAGTGGACGAAGCAAAAGGAGTAAGTATGTAAAGATCGTAGCGGGTGGCCTTCTGTAATTTCTGTTTATCTCCGAGAGGAAAAAGCGAGAGTTTATGTATGTATGCGTAAGTGAAACACAAAATCTCGATTAGTTTTAAAGTTTATTACCAACAATAATAATTGACTCAAGTAGGTACTTTACTTATATTTATGAAGGATGTTCTGTAATATTCAGCTGAAAAAACTATTTAGGTGTAAGAGAGGCGCTATCGGGGAACGTTTTCGGGGAATTAATTGGAGGGTTAATGTAAGCTTGAAAAATGGCTCGCTACATTTACACGAGAATGTAGGTCTGTGCCGCCGTTTTACACCATAGTGACATAAATTTTTAAAACATTTTGTAATAACATAAATGAAGATTATTTATCAAACTCACTCACCGCCGCCTTTTCGACACTCCTTAATATCTATACAACATTCAATTGAATTTAATTCCAAGCTCCCTGTCGCCCCGCTTCACCCCGCGTCACCCCCTGCTAGTCCCACTGAAAGGCAGGACTTGTAAAAGTTTGCGCAAGTTTTTCAGCGCTTCAGATATCATCGGCGGATGATTTATATTGCTGTGCGTGGGGCAAAAAGTTCTGAACGTCACCCCCTCCCCTGCCCCTCGCGCCGCACCGAACCGAACCCACCCCTCGCTCGCCCGGACACTTGATGAATTCTATCCATACTTGGGGGTGTATACGAGATAAGGTTAGCAGAAGTCATAGTTGTAACAAAATGAATCAGTTTGGGCACATGTCTGTCTGCTAAACATTTTAAAATACTTATTAAAGTAGTCACTATCCTTTTTGTCCAATGATACGAGTATGACTGCATTACTAAGAAACAAAAAAATAATAGTGACTTGCTGTATTTTTTTCGCAAAAGCAATGTTAAATAGGTTTGTGACAGGATAGTAACCTCCAATACTATTTTTGCAAGTTTTTTTTTTTCTATACAAACTAATTTCCATTTAACTTCACTTACGGCGGCAACGGCTAACAATGCAGCGGCTAACAATGCAGCGGCTAACAATCATCTACTTCACTTTAACATTGTATCTTCTAACATCAAGTAAGTAATAAAATTTGTTTCCAATATTTCTTTCGTTGAACCTTCTGCTTCATCTTTTGTGTTAGTGTGTGCCGGAAACTTTTGTAAGATATATGAAATTGTATGAAATATGAATCTGTGCGAACTCACATGTAAGTCGCAGCGCGCCGGTCAGCACTGTGCTGTACATACAATATACATGCATTATATGTTTGTGTGCGGATGTAAGAGATGTGGGATTGTTGAGCCGATGGGCTTGCATTTAGTTTGATCACTTGGTTTCATGAACCACGCAAACTTTTCTTAAATAGGATTTTGGCACATGCTTTTTGATTTATTTGTATATTTAGCAGTATTTTTTTTTATAAGCAGTCATTCTACTGATTCCTAAAGCTAGTCTAAACATTAAAATAGAGCTCGGTTTATTTTTGGCTACATCTCCCGAGCTAACTTTTTCTAGAGGCGAGTTCACATTTCTGTTCATTTATCAAAAGTTTCGCAGTCCCGTCTCACAACCCCCCTGTTTAGTTGTGTACATATGTTACAAAAACGTAGTGGCCGATGTATAGAGTAAGATGTACAGATACGTAACACAAACCGAGGGATGTTATTAAACTGTATTCATGCGGACGTGCGTGTTCACTAGTTGTGCGGACTTGTGAGTTGTGAGTGAGGGACCGCTACTGTAGTGCGGTTAGTAAGTATGCTTGTACAGAGAACTTATGATATGAGGGTTAGATGAGGTAAATAAGATAATAAATAACAAAGGGTTTAATTAATTACTTTTATTTTAAGTACTTTTAAATTCTTAATGAGTCAGTCTGTTGGTTCATTTCTAAGTATGCAATGGCTAATGGAAAGGATGTTATTTTTATTAAAAAGTATGAAATTTTGTTGCGATACATAAATAAATGTGTACAAACTGAATTTATGACCATCATTCGATTTTCCGAAAAGTTGAATTATTTTGAAATGTAAAAAACTGCACATATTTATTATATTTTAGAAAAAATCTTGTCTATATCTTCTATACATATAATAAAATCGTTAAAATCCAAATCGATGTTCCGAATTGGCGCAAAAACTAATGCATAGATCCTGTTCAAATTTTGCAAAAACATTTGAAATAGGCTTCTTTAAATGTTAGGCTGTATATTATCACGCTATTTGCTTAAGGGGGTGAGCAATATTGCATTATGTCAGTATTATTCAATTGTTTACCGTTTCAGTCTTGATATGCGTCAGAACGTCTATTTCAAAGTATATGTCAGCAAGACAAATAGAGAAATGGTTTCATGACCGCTTTACGTGCATCACGTCGCAAGTTCGATCCCCAGTAAAATTGTACTTTTTGTAATTGATTGTATTTTTTTTATATAGATTATTATTATTTATTTTCTCTTTTTATGTATTATATTATAAATTCTTATAAAAAAAGTTAAATCATTGGTAAAATCTCTTTCCTCATGTTTGAATCTGGCCGTTCGATGGTGTTCTGAACTGACAACGTCGTTGTCTGCTGTCCACAGGTGCCGTCAGACTCGATGTTTTGAATTTCACCTGTCGCTCCCAATAAAAATAATAGCAGTTATTAAAATTAATTTGAAACTATTTTGTTGTGTCGCTGTTTTTAGTTTTGCACAACTATAATAGGTTCAGGTTGTTTCTCTGCATTGTTAGGTCCCAAAAATAAATTCTATTTTGTTGTCTTTGTCGGAGGGTTGATGATTGTAATGTATGATTTCTGATGCGTCTTGATTGATAAAAAAGCACGTAATTCGTTACTTGTTTGTCGTGTTTGTCGATGTAGATGAAATCTGGTACAGAGATATATTATCGTATAACTTAGGTGGATGAGCAATATTGCATAATGTCCATATTCCGCAACTGTTTTACAACTGATAACTGTCATAACATGCATTGGAGTATAACGGCTATTTTAACCCATTTTTCATCGAAGCGAAGCGAGGTAGACTGACGGTTCACAGACCTCCCTGTAAATCAGGGTTCGCAATTTTGAGTCGCAGCCAGTTTCTACTATTTGTGTTTTTTTTTATGCTTTAAGATTTCCAAAATAATAAACATCGTTGGCGAGTTCGATCCCCAGCCGGTTTTAACTTTTAGTAACTAGATATTTTGTTTTATTCTAATGCTTTATGATTTTCAAATCATTATAAAGTACTTAGATTAATATGCTTTTGGTTTTTTTTAACCATTCAAAAGACAGTTGGGTAATCATAAATTCATTCATCATTTCAGCCGAATCACGTCCACTGCTGGACTTAGGCCTCCCCTAAGTGTCGCCACATTGACCGGTTCCGTGCGACTCGCATCCAGCGGATCCCTGCAACCTTCACCAGGTCATCGGTCCACCTAGTGGGAGGCCTTCCAACGCAGCGTCTTCCGGTTTCCAGTCGCCACTCCAGAACTTTTCGGCCCCATCGGCCATCCATTCTGCGAGCAATGTGCCCTGCCCACTTAAGTTTAGCTATTCTTCGGGCTACGTCGGTAACCTTGGTTCTCTTGCGGATGTCCTCATTTCTGATTTGATCACGCAAGGAAGCTCCGAGCATAGCCCTCTTCATTGCCCTTTGGGTGACTTTAAGCTTTCTGATGAGGCCCATTGTGAGCGACCACGTTTCGGTCCCGTATGTAATCACTGGCAACACACACTGGTCATAGACTTTCGTCTTGAGACACTGCGGTAAGTTGAACGAGAAGATACCACGCAACTTCCCGAACGCTGCCCAGCCGAGTCGGATTCGACGATTGACCTCTTTCTCGAAGTTAGACCTACCTAACTGGACCGTTTGTCCCAGGTAGACAAAATCGTCTACAACTTCGAGTGTAGAGTCTCCGATCTTGATAGGAGTGGGTGTTACATGGGCATTAAACATGACTTTGGTTTTGTCCATGTTCATTTTAAGACCCACTCTTTCGGAAGCTCTACTGAGGTCTTCCATGGTCTCAGCCATGACCACTATATCGTCGGCTAACCGAAGGTGAGAGATGTACTCGCCATTGACATTGATACCTCTCCCTATCCAATCCAGAACCTTGAAGACATCCTCCAACTGTTTCGGAGATATGATGTCTCCCTGTCTCACACCTTGCTGCAGAAGGATAGGTTTCGAGGTCTGGTCCTGAAGTCGGACTGACATGGTGGCGTTTTTATCATAAATTCACAAATAATGATTGACCAATTTTCACTGGCCTAAAAAAAAATCTCTAAAAGCTTTAAAATAAAAACAAAAATTAAAATTAGATAAAACCAACGACGTTGTAAATTTGTTCCGTGCGGAAATCGAACCCGCGACACGCAGCGCCGCAGTCAATCACTCAGCCACTGCACCAACTGTGCCGAATGTTCTGCTGGCCCAACTCCGCAAGAACCTCTACATACAGCTTTAAAGTTTTTTTTTTAACATTGCCCCAGTCCTCCTGTATGGAGAAATTCCAAGTGTGTTTGTTTACAGACATTTAAACTCACAAACAGTCAGACCCGGAACAACTACCTGTAGGCCATACAAAAATGTATTCCGTGCGGGAATCGAATCCAACACTCGCAGCGCAGCAGCCATTCGCTCAGCCACTGCGCCAACCGTGCCGTCACATAGCTGTGGCTGTGGCTTCCTCGGACATTGTTGCAACTTTGCTTAACGGTGGCCGGACTGCACATTCCGTTTGCACATTGCCGCTGATTCTTGCAAGTGAAGATACCTCAACATCACCAAAAACAGCGGCCGGGGAGTCCTTTTGCAGCAGTGTAAGTTTAAAGTGCATTAGAGGCGTTGAACCACAGCTTGCAGGACATCCGCGGCAACCGGGCGCTGATGGGTGTTGTTGTCGTTTTGTCGTAGGCGACTTTAGACAGATACTACAAGTTATTGAGAGGCCGGGCACACCGGCGGATGAAATAAACGCATGTCTCAAGACGTCACCATTGTTGTCTAGGATCGAAAAGTTCTATTTTACCTACAACATGCGAGTGCAACTGTACAACGACCACGAAGCAGGTGTCTTTGAGAATATGCGTCTGCAAATGGGAGTGGGTCGTCTGGAATCGGGCGCAGATGGGAAATTCTATTTTCCGAAGAATTTTCCCATCCAGTGGCTAAAGATGATGTACGCACATCTACATCATCACAATCAAGCACGTTTTTCCCAATTTGGAGGTTAATATAAAAATGATGGGTGGTTGTGTGAGGGGTAGTGCTGTCGCCAAGGAACTAGTGAGTCAATCAAATTAAAAAAAATTATACGATCGTTGGCGTCGACATTAGAACAGGTGATGAAGAATGATGATAGTACTGCCTACCCAATTGAATTTCTCAACTGCCTGGGGTTAACGGCGTACCGACCCATAAGCTGGAGCTAAAAGTTGGCGTTCCAGTTATGCTGATGCGAAACTTTGATGCACCCAGACTGTGTAATGGAACCAGGCTTCGTATCACAGAGCTGGGAAGGAGTATTTTCATAGCCACCATTATTACAGGAGTGGCTAAAGGAGAGAGCGGTTTAATTCCCCGTATACCCATTATTCACATTCATTATTAACTTGCCATTGCAATTTAAGAAGTTGCAATTTCCCCTAATATTGGGTTTTACAATGACGGTCAACAAATTCCAAGGAAAAATCTTAAAAGTGGCAGGCATTCATTTGGGCACTTCATGCTTCTCACACGGTCATTATAGAAATCATTTAATGTTGTATACAAAACGGTATTAGAATAAATAAATCCGCCCAACAAGGCGTTTGATTGTTCACTTTGAAAAAAAACTCGTATGGTACCATAGTGTTCTGGTTTTTAAGCCTTATCGTCGCCTCTTCGCCATTTGTTTTGTTTCAGACCTCTGCCGCCCAGAATTGCAACGCCCAAAAAGACACCTTTTGTAGTCATCACCCACATTATCACATTTTGATCAGGCCTTCAGTTCTCGCACATAACATCCTGCCTGTAATCCCCGAAAGGTTAGGCACAGGTGTGTACCTAATCGTACACCCACATTTCACCAGTTATGTGCACGCAGTGCACGTTCGACATACGGTATGATTAGCCACACACCAATATCGTCAATTTGACACTGACAGCGCCATTGTTTTGTACCGATATCGGCGGTTATTGTAGTTCAAAAGTGTTACTACAGGACCGAACCACAAGCCTTATTACACAAGAGTCAGGCCACAGATCGCGTCGCCACAGTCCCTTGGGAAAGATTCCCATCTTATCAACACTTTTATCTTTTTATCTCTTCGCGTTCAGTTGCTCAGTGTAAGCCGATCTTAATTGCCAATTAGCGTCTCTTATAAACTCGAGAGAGTTTCCAAAGGATTTGTATTTACAAGTTTTCTTCCCTTTTTGTTCTAAACTTTGAGGAAGTCATTGCTCAAATGTTTCTTACTTCTGATAAGTTCAAATGGAAATATTTATTAAGTTGCTGTAAACCTTAGAGCGTGTTTACATGGGACTTTTCAAGGGATACCTTTTGTGAAAAGAACTGAGGTTTTATATCAAAAGGCTGGGTCAGCAGCAGTATAAGATTGCCTTTAAAAATGACTGTTTATACAGGGTGAATTTTTCAAGTGGGCGTGGGTGGCCAAATCCGAAACCATGAGGAATAGCGAAAACCCACACGCAGTACATTATGCATACAACCTGAAGTACATTCATCTGAGATTAAAATCCTTGCGAGTTTAAAGTTATGAAGAGTTGATACTGGCAGAAATGCGTGAGTTTGTGAAGATTAGCTGTGAGTCAAGTACTTAGTTAGCATTGAAAGATGTGAAAGACGAACATTGTGGTACATATACATATATAGGGTCTAACTATTCATACACGAAATATTTTCAGGGAATCATCTAACGGCTATAACAAAGCCATTTCAAGGGATTTTTTTTTTATCTGAAGTAATTTTTTTTATAAAAAAGAAATAATTTAAAATTACTTGACCCACAAAATAAATACAGGGTCCTTTATTTTAAGCATCCATTACGCTAGTATACTACGTCGTATTTACCTACTGTCATTGTTAGAATATGGGAGTAAAGGTTTTATGCACAAAGTCTCAAAAAATTTTAGAATTATAATAATTTTGTAAAAAAAAAACACTCGGATATTTTTTTTTTTCGTTGCTCTGGCGACTTACGCCTTATAGTAGTTACTCTTAAAATATTTCGTGTATGAAAGATAGACCTTATATAGGAATAATACCTTTTGCTCGGATTTTCACCCGCGTAGTGCTCAGAACGGGGACGAATTACCAGGATGAATAGTATTCAAAATATTAACTCACGTCATGATTTGCATTTTTAATCCGTTCAGCCGTTAAGGTAAGGTTCTCGGTAAGTTAGTCTGGATTTTAGGACTTTTTGGTCCTGTAGTCGCAAGCGACTGCTGAGTTTTGGGGTCTCGGGCTCGATTTGCAGACGTGGTGGCAAAGTGATCTTCAGTCAGATATTCATCTCAGTCACGGAATCGACAATAAAATTGTGTCCTGTATTCATAGCAATGAGCTCAAGTCTCTGTCTATCCCTTCGGATAATAGCGGCGTGATACGTCAATTAACATTATTTCTGGACTGAAACTGTGAAACAGTGTAATCTCTTTAATGTTTCCAGTACGCTCATAGACAATATCATACAGACAAGACAAAGACGCGCGCTCGGAACAAGTGTGACGTGGATAAATGACGAGGTAGCCAAGAATAACCGCGGTTTTGTATATTGTGGTTTTGAACCCGCCATGAGCGGTTTCAGTACCAGTGTAGTACGTTTAAACAGTGACGTAGCATGAAGAAGTCGCGGTGTAGTAGGTTGTAGAAGTTGCGTAGCACATTTTAGCTGAAGGGTAGCTGTGATGTACCATTTCGTAACAAAGGTGCAGTATGTTTTATGATGGCATACGACGCAGTGTACGAAACTACGTAGTATGTTGTAGCACATTGCAGCATGTCGTAGCAGAGTTGTAGCATGTCGTAACTACGTAGTGTGTCGTAGCTGAGGTGTAGCACGTTGTAGCATGTCGTAGCAGAGCATAATGTAACATGTTGTAGCTTACGAAGTATTTCGTAGCAAAGGCTTAGCTGTCATAGTAGTTACGTAGCATTTCGTAGCAGAGGCGTAATGTACTGTAGTAGTGGAGTAACAGTACGTAGAATGAATTAGTAGTTACGTAGCTTGTTGTAGCAGAGGTGTAGCATTTGTAGTATACTGTCCTCGAAGTTACCTAGTATTTCTTAGCAGAGGTGTAGCAGTTAGAGAAAGTTGTGAAGAAGCGACTACTCGTATACCTAGAAAAAAAATAGATTATTGTCGGACTATCAATACGGTTTCAGGGTTGGCAGGTCCACCCTGAGGTAAGGATGTAGTAACCAAATTAGCCGATTTCGTGTCCCACAATCTTGGTCAAGGACAGGACACGACTTCTTGGGAACTCCTGATTTAAAAAATGTCACTTCTGGGAGATCGTGGCGTTGCTTTGGACTGGTTTACCTCATACCTCAATGATAGAACCCAAAAAGTCACCTTAGGGGAATATTCAAGTGACTCAACCATGGTGCATTTTGGTGTGCCTCAGGGGAGCGTGCGGGGACCTACCCTATTTATTATATATATAATCGGACTATGCGCCATGAAAATCCCTCAAGCCAAAATTTTTACATATGCGGACGACACCGCAATCGTATTTTATGGGATGACGTACAGGTTGCAGTTAAAACCGGGATCAAAACTGTTTCGAACAGGCTGCAATATAATCTCCTGACGCTTAATGTAGACAAAACGAAGGCAATAAACTTTGACATCTCAAAACACACGTCCCCTAGCAGTGTTGCTTGTTTACAGTTACACTCCTGTTCTAGCCCAGAAAATTGTAAGTGCCCACGTATTGCACAAACAGATACAATTAAATATCTTGGAGTCTTTGTAGATAACCATACAACAGGTATAACACTCAGATACACTCTCAAAACACCAACACGACTGCCTTAATTCTCACACACGCATACACACATAGACACATAACATTCATACATATAAGGTAACCTACTGTTTTCTTTATGTTTTACTTTTTTTAGATTACAAGTAGATTAGATTAGATTTAAAAATGTATTGTAACGGATAGATTTATTTACAGTATCATTACATTAAACTGGTTACCAGTCAAATAAGGTAACATAAAAAGTACTTCCCTGTTCAAGATATTATTTTTTATTACACTTTCTAGAAAACTGGCTCTTATCGCACTACGATTAGGTTCAACATGCAATGTATTTCAAACACGTGGATTTTTAATAAATACTTTTTGAGTATTTAAATTGTGTTTATAAATAGAATATCATAGATAAACATGATAATTTAAAAGAAATATTTATTTATATGAACAAATTAACATTTATTTGTGTTCTAAATTCAAAAATTATTTGAATTTTCTATTTTTCATATAAGGCTGTTTAGCGGCATCATCTTTGCTTCTTCTTCAACCAGGCGAAAGCAAAGCGCGGAAAAAAAGCAAATTAAATCAAAGTTTCATAATAATTCCTGACAAAAATACTTACCGTTTTATTATATTTTATTTCTTCGAAACTGTATTGAAAAACGTCGTTTGATACGCGTGGTGATTTGTTACTGCAGTTGTCGGCTCATAACAACATCGCCTCGAAACAAAGACAAGTTTCCCCACTTATATCAAAATGTACTATTCCCGATTGAGTTTTGAATTTCAGTATGGTGCAGACATGCAGCCCTTGCTTACACCCCTATTATTAGTAATAGTTCCGTAGTATAGCGACTAGACAGAGCGGCGCAGGCAGCTAGCCAGCTTATACCTCACACACACACAGACAGTATCAAGTGGCTGTTAGATAAAAACCCGAGGCAGGTAATGTAGCTTCAGTACTTGTGACAGTTTTACAACTTGCTGTTCTCGTGTTGTGGCCGATCGATCATTGTTGCGACTTTATTTTTGTTTTAGACGACTTGAGTTACTTTTGGTATCTGTCATTCTGTTTTATATGGATACTTGTTATTCTCTGTTATTTTCGTTCCGAAACTGCTTATTTTGAGAATCAGCCAAAAACAAAATTGAAAATACAAAGTAGTCTGTGAATAGTTCAATTGTAGAAGGAAATTGCTTGGAGTTTGAGTTATATAAGAAAAAAACATGGAGAACAGAAACAAATTAGGATCTAAAGAGATACATAATGAAAACATAATGAAATGTCATAGTCACACAAAACCTTTTGCGATTGGTTGCCACGATTTGCGTCAACTATTAAAAGGTAACACAGTATTTTGTTTCTTGGAACAACCATAAAGATCCTACCAAATAGTGTTAGTAAGGAGAGCTCAGCGCAGAAATAAAAATAAAACTAAACTATATCTATCAGGTAGTAAATTAAATTCTTCGAGCATATCTCGTTTGGAAGGAATGTTTCGATTCGGAGAGCATTCGTGATCGGACTGGAGAGGTAAGGGGCAGGGTAGGTTCACGTAGTCATTACAAGCAGCTAGACTTAGACGTTCCACTGAGTTTTTCCTGGAAAACTGATAGCAGGTTTTTGAATGGAAATGTAAATATCCCTGTAAATCTATACTTTAGTATGACTTGCGTTAATGCATTGAGCCGCACGTCGTCCGAATATAGTGTTTGAAAGTATCAAAACCTAAAATTCTCAATTCAGAAAGCGACTGTGCGTTATACTTAGCAAGTGGACACTTTGCGTTTAGCATGTTTCTTTAAGGATTTATTTCGGGTCGCAAAACAGAGAAGTGTCAGATTTATGTGTTTTCATAGCAGATGCAAAATAACTGCAGACTACATGAGAACAAACAGCTTGGCACCATTACTCTATGTAGTATGTGCTTTGGTTTGGCAGGCATCGGTTATGAGAGGCAGTTTTGGCTGGCATAACAACGACTTTACTAGGGACTTCATTATTTCGTAACTATCATAAAAGCTTATTTTGCAGTATCGTACTAGGCCACTATCTGCTGGAAAATACACGTTAGACAAAAATGAAATGAAAGTGTTCGTAAAATAAGTAAATTAGTGAAACTGACTAACTTTTGTGTTTCAATTTACGGCATCAAATCAAATCAAGACATAGTTTATTTATAAAATTTTAAAACATCAGTAAGTATATCCAACCCTAACAGCTGACAATGTTTGTTTTAGCTCATGCTGTGCCACTGCTGGGCATAGTCTTCCCAGGAGCTCTTGTCCCGAGCCAACTCGAACTATTGCAAAAGTTAACATGATCAGACATTCCGATAAGAGCTAAAGAGCTTGACTAACAATTCGCGGAATACGACCATAGTTATCCATTGAGTGTATAAAACAATCCAAAATTAACAATGTGTGTAAACCACTCAGCTCATAGGCTGCTCAAACCGTGGGCCCCTCGGATATGCCCCTGATCCCTGCGGGGCCGGTAGTTGATGGGGCCAAGCTCTGCTCACCCACTCACCGCCTCGTCTTATGGTGACGGAGTGGAGGACTCTTGGCAGAGATTTATAATGTACTGCACGAGGGGGCTGAATGTTTGTGGAACTGAAGAGTTGTTGAGATAAATGGTTGTGTTGATTGGGTGAATTTTTCATGATTTTAGTAGGTATTTAGTTTATGCAGACATATGTTGCGGAAAATGGCCGATTCAATAATCTCTTTTATTGAAGTAGGTTAAAAACTACTATCACGAATCTTAATGTTTCTAATCTGTCTACGATTGTGATTTAATTCTGGCTTATAAAAAAAACTTTTCCTGACGCTTGACGAGGTCGACTGTTTGTTTGTTACCAGTCTTACCTTAATAGAATGAATTCTATGAAATTTTGGTACAAAGGGCGACCATGACCAGTGTTAGAACATAGAATGCCTCATTTTATCCCAGTAATACGTTCCTGTGGAATGATTTCAGACTTCCTCGCAAACGAAACTGCGTAAAATCTACCAACAATCATTTTTATAGCAAAAACTAACTGTTGTGTAATGTAAACATTTTTGCGTTACTTTCGCAATTAGTAACTTAGTTAATTATTCCTAACATTATAACAGGCTGAGTTGGAAATTAATTACACACAAAGTACAATGTAAAGAGAAAAAACGCTGAAATGAAAGTCTGACAGGAACGAAGTCGGTATTAAATTATATTACCAGATGAAATATTACGTACATGCATCAACATAACTTGTCTACTAACGTTATAACTCCATCGCGTACAACAAATTAATTTGGATAAAATACCTGGCACAAGGGAGATCGCACGAGGCTGCGGTCCATGGAGAGAGCGATTGTCGCACCCCGTGCAGGGCACGCCACTCGAGCCGAGCCGTTTCGGAAGAATGCGACCACTAAAACCGTGACACGAGATTTTTATATATAAGAAGATTATATTCAATCTTTATTTATTTCATCTTACCACTGCCCATCTGCAGAATGCAAGCGTAATGTTATATTATTTTACACGAAAATAATATATATTGAACAAGTTCATAATGATTGTTTGACGGGGAGCGCAAACGCACTTCACTTCACCCCCTCGTCAAATTAACGAAGGGTTTGAGTGAGCAATCTCTTGAGTTCAACCCGTTAATCCAGGGTGCACTCTCTGATAAAAAGTGGTTTTGAATTCGCAGGATTTATTATAGTATGTAAATGATTGCGTCTAGGGGGAGAACAGAGGGGATGTGATCCATTTAAACTTTTACATTCTTTGTCTTGCAGTCTACCGTAAAGTTGAGTCAAGCAAAATGTAGTGCAGTTAAAGTGGTCATTCGTTACTTGTTCTTGTCGTCTTAAATTACTAGCTGTTTATTATTATGCTAGTCTAAGAGGTGGCATACTAAGAAGTTTGCTTGTTTCTTTTACCAATGTTTCTGAATATTACTAATGACGGCATTTTAAAACCGGAATTCATCTTGTTAGGAGGCTTAAGCGTAAATGTGGAAAAATACTTAAATATCCCGAGTCCCCCACATAAACTATTTTAATTTAGGCCAATATTTTGTGTGCCAACATTTATCTACTGTACACACCATTAACCCTTAATACTGTATAAAGGTCGCTTAACACTTTAGCAGTAGAAATATTCAAATGACTAGACAAAAACTAAGTGCTGCTACTTAAGTACTGTACCTTTTGTTTAACCTTGGTTGTCCCACTGTTGGGTTTGCCTTTTCCATTTTCTATGGCCAAAATATCACTAAAATGTACAGAAAACGTCAACAGAGATATGTAAACTCACGCCTTTTCCGTGAAACTAAGGAACCCCACTTGCTATGACTTTTATGCTTTTTCGAGTCGTCCACGTTCATACATCTTGTCATATACGCACATCGGTCACAGTACTACGCCCCTGACCACTCTGTCCTGTCATTCATTCCCTTACCAATAAGGTAAAACATTTCTCTCCATTATTATCCGTATTATCTATTGAACGACTGTACACTAGGGCCATGTATCCATGTTGAACTCGCTCGACTTCTCCCACAGTTCCGTTCATCTATTGTTTCCTCACTACAATGTACTACAACGTGCCATGATGCTAGTCCATGTTTTTAACCGCGGCGAGGTCTTCACCCATAGACCAACGTCCTAGATGAGGGAACAGAGCTATGCGGAAATAATCTTGTAAAAGCTGTTTACAGGGAGGTTTTATTTTCTGATTGTAACAATTTTTTTTCTGGGTTTGTAAGTGACTGCTGTCCATTCGCAATACTAGGCATAACATTGCTACGGTGCAGGAAAACATCTTGAGGAAACCAACAGCCTGAGAGATATTTCTCGATGGCATGTAAAGCCAAGTCAGAGGCTCATGGGCGGCATTTAAAAACTCTGACTCCAGGTTAGACTCTAAACACATGATAAAAAAAATACGCTGAAAATCTAATGTTTGCTAGCACACCGATACTATAAATAGGTAAAGGTGACACATTTCATGCTATGAAATTGCTTTGAAAATTAATATTATGACTTGAAAAACACAACTCAACTCAGTTGTACGTCTAAACTGTTGATTTTGTAGAAGTTTATTTCATAGTATCGCGTAGCTGCGACCACTGAAGTGGGACATCGCCACACGTATCGCTCAATATCGATACACGTATCCTTCAGTTTTTGCCTCTAACTGGGTCAAGTCGTTTCTTCAGCGCTTGCCGCCAAACTTGGCACAAATGTGTGCTAGACTTGGCACAAAACTTGGCACAAACGTATCAAGTAACTGTATCGTATGGCACGTCTGTGGGGATACAGACGGACTCTCTGAGGCGTTTCATTTGATACCCCGGCTTTCTATTACGTACCAAAGCTTAGGTTTTATTCGCAGTCTTGAATAGAGACTTATCTGGCCACTGATTCCAATTCCAAAGACCTTTATAGGTTAAAAGTCTATTCCCAATTAAGGATTTTATCTACTTTGTATCTGAATAGTCTTTGTTCAAACAAAAAACCGTTTTACGACTTTGAGAAAAGCCCACTTCCAGAGGTCAAAGGAAAAGGCAGTCCTGAAATCAAAACAGTCTTAAATCTACTGGAGAATTCGCCGGCATTTGTTTAAAAAGGCATTAGGTTTGGGTCGAGCGGTACCCTACCCACTAATTGCGCTACCATCGGCGGAGGCACTTTTATCGCAGAAGAGATGGATAAAGAATACAGAAGGTTAGCTATATACAACGACGGCACGCACGCATAGACACGCTGCACGTACAACGAACGCACTCACGAGCGGCATTTGTTTGAGATCGCCCCACGCACACGTAGACACGCTTCACATACAGTGAGTGCAAGCACACTCACGACCTTCATTTGTTTGAGATTTCCCAACGCTCACATTGACACGCTTCACGTACAGCGATTGCAAGCGTACTCGCTACCGGCATTTGTGATTGCCCCACGCACGCATAGTCGCGCTTCGCGTACAGCGAGTGCAAGCGCACTCGCGACTGGCATTTGTTTGATGTCGCCGTACGTACGCGTCTATGTGTGCGTACGCCTGGTCTAGCTTATTGCATGTAGTTAACCTTCTGTGTCTATCTACTCTGTGCTTTTATGCTAATTTGATTGGGACATCGTCTGTCAGTGAATTACGAGTGTATCCCTCCTACTTGTTTTGTATTATACAGGGTGACTTGCAGGTTGAGATTTAAGTAGGTAGGTTTTAGGGCGTTGTGGTGAAAATGATGTGCAATTTTAACCCTCTGAGTTTTGATGGAATTTGAAATTAATTTGCGTTTCAATTAACGAGTTTTTGTTGGTAATCACCACACATAACGGAAAGATTGGTGATGATATTACTATTTAGTTAGTATCTATGCTAACATTATAAAGAAGCAAAGTTTGTTAGTTTGGATGTAGGGCGTAATCTTCGGAACTACTGATACGATTCCAAAAATTATTTCTTATAAAGAAAGCTACATTATCCCCGACTTTCATAGGCCTTAAAACGTTCCCGTGGGATACTTTACGACCATAACGCGAGCAAAACAGGGGGCAATAACCTAATATTTAGTCATTTTCTAACACAGGCATCGAATAAAACCTATTGGTTGTAATTTTATTGATATTTCAATAAAATTACAAGCTTTAAGTAATTAGTTCTCTGTCTCCAGCTTACGACTCCCCCTGTACACACTTTACGATCTAAAGCACTCGACCTTCATAAATTCGCACAATTTCAGCGAGAGCTAATTGTCCTAATGCAGAATCAAATGATAATAAAAATGTAATAACTTCGTCACTAATTCAATTTTCCATTTAACTGAAATGTTTTAAATGGTAACCGGTGTTGAAAAGTTTCACTTATCTTGAGCACATCGAGAAATTTCATTAAGAAGAAGGTCAACCAACCCATTTCAATTTAAAATTTCTTATATGAGATGGTTTGTGTAAGTTTCTCAAAAAGCTCATTATGTTAAAAACAAGATAGAACCGCTGGTACTATTCTTTTACTGGGATCATCAATGTTTTTCCCTGACTTCATAGAGATTCAAGATACTATAGACAGGCTATCAGAAGAAATATCATAGAAAAACTGTGATCGCATATTAAGATATCAAAAAAAAAGAGGACGTATTTTAGTTAACTCATTCTACATAATATCTTATTCTCTTTGGAACGTGAGCCTGACATCTTTTTATTATTCACAGCTTCAACAGCCGCTTCTAGTTTTTCATTGCTCCATTTAGTCCATTCTTTTTTCGTAGGTATATATTGGCGGACCATTTTGGTGACCTAAAACAAAATATTTTTTTTTTTATAATTTGTTGAAAATTAATTCAAACGTTTTCTTTAAAATGTTGTCAACTTCTGGTTTGAGGCAAGTGCGTCATTGTGCCGCACATCCCCAAAAAAAAAAGGTTGCCACAACAAAATGTCGAATCACATCCTACTATCTTACTACTATATCTACACCATGGCTTTTTAGTCGTCTTACAAAGGTCGTCCACTCAATATACCCGACATAAAATAGCTCTAGGCGCGATTTTTTTTATCTTCCGTAATAGGTACAAAGGAAAATAATAATAAAAAATTTGAATAAAATAATGAAACATCCTGTTAATGATGTTTAAGTGTCAAACGGGAAACCCAGCACTCGAGTCCAGTAGATCATCGCTCGCAACAGGGTGTTTTATAAATTATTATTATTATTAGTTTTTCTGCCTTGTGACTGGGACTGTAGCTATATTTTACTGTTGTCTTTGTTTCGACAATTCAAAAGTGCCTGTAACTGGCCTACTTGAAATAAATGCTTTGATTTTGAGTATTCATTAGATACATGAAGTGGGCTGCCGTTGTAAGACGACTAAAAAGTCACGGTGTATAATTTAATGCCGAAACTAAATTTTGGTTTCAAAGGCCAGGATAAGACGCGTTTTTGTAAATACTGTATTGGTTTAGGAGATATTGATGTTCGCCGCACTTGCTCCGTAGAGGTACTTGGCCCAACAACTGACCTCATTCATTTCAAGTTTGATACGTAACACCTGTACGGACAGCAAACCGTTGGCAACGCGAAAGAAGGTATACTTTATTACAAGTAAATAAGGATCTTGTTCACTTTGTCCCGTCTGCCTAAAGTATATTTACAAGTCTTTATCTAACTTAGTTGTCTAAGTGTTATTTGAACCAAAATCACAACAATAATTAATTGAGCTTCCTAATTTTACTTTACGCTCTTTGTCCCTGTCCGTTGAGTGTCCGTCTACGATTTTGACTTTGATGGATAAAGTGTTGATCTTTTATGTGCAAGTAAACGTTTGATAGGATATTATTTCTTATTCTTATTTTATTATTATTATTTCGAAATGCTTTTGATTCTAAGACAACCAGGTAGCGAAGTAAGTTAAGTGTACGTTTTATGTAAGCTGCGAGTCGTACAAAATAACAACTTTTAGTTTAGCTTTACTATTGCAAATTCAAGATGACTGTCGTCGGACGTTTTCAGAAAAAAAGTCAACGTGGAGTCCAAGATTGTCCAGATTAAGGAAGTAAACAGCGCGGGATTAATTTGGCAAATCCTGCGGGATATCAGGGAGCCCGGGACTCGGGCACATGAGGTCTCTTCCACTCCTAATCCCGGCTTTGGGGCTTCAGTTCCGTTTTTAGGCCCAACTAAATTAAACTTACGTCTTTACTCGGTGGACTGTGAAACTTGTTATGAGACTTGTTTACTTTTTCACTAACAATGAGCGACACCTAAATGAAAGCCTAAATGTTATTGTACCGTAGGAAATTCAACTCTCAGCGCTGTGCTCTGAGCGTTGAAAATCCATCGCTTTAATTAGGCATTCATTTACGAGTTGCCTTATATAGTACAACTTATCTTTTGAGATGACTGTAAAAATGAGAAATTTTTCTTGTAATTATTGCTGCTGCTGTCTAGTGTTAATTAAAGCCTTCGTTTCTAGAAGGTAATTCTTTTTCATCTTGATTTCTCAGTATTATTCTTGGAATGAGAGAAAAATATACAAAGGTGGACTAATTAGTCTCATACCGACTGTTATTGGTTTGAAATATAATTGTAATATGTAGCGAAATTAAGCCAGGGTATTATAATATATTTGTCTGTTACATAAGCATTAATTTCATGGAGATATAAAGGGTGTAAAATTATAAATACCATCAAAAAAATTAATGTGAAATGAGAGCCAAGTTCAATATTATGATATATGCCTTGGTTGACTTCAACGACAAAAGAAGTGAGATATAGATGGGTGCTAACTACAATGGTCAGTCCTTAAATTTATTTATAACAACATACTTAAAAATATTTTATACAATTTAAAACATTATTTCTTCTTATAACTTAGGATAATAATTATATTGAAGCCTAAGGTCTGACTTGGCTAGTTCACATTTACGAATTATTAAAAAATTCAAATTCAAATTCAAATTATTTATTGCAATCCATAATGTACATATACAGGTGGTAAAAAACAATTAAGAAGAAACAATTATTGACCCTGTCGGGCACAGCAAAATTAAATTAATTAGGAAGGAGAGAGGAAGAGCGCTTTTATCAACTTACCATTTTTTATTTTAATTATATCATTTATTTATTAAGAAATTAATTATTATATTTGATTATATCATTCGTTTTTTTATTCTATATTATGATATTACAGTTATATTTTATGTAATGGGTGCATTTTTATTATTTAAACCGTTTAATTCCGTAAGACTAAAGGAAATTGGAAAATATGTAGATTATTTTATAATATTTATATCATTGCTTTTTATTGAAATTAATTATTTATTATTTTTATTATTATTATATTTGGTTTTAACACTCATTTATTTATTTTATGTATTTATAATTTGTAATATTATTGTATTTCAGTTTTATTGGATGCATATTTGTTATTTTAAAATGTCATATATTTATTATATAATTTATTGTTTATTTAATATACAATAATAGTGAAAAGGCAAAACCCAGAAATAGTTTGGTATTCCTACAGTAAAATTAGTCAAATTATTAGTCAAAAAATAGTTAAATTTTATCATTTAAAAATTCGTCCAATGAGTAACAGCTTTTATTAATTAAAAATTGTTTTACTTTGCTTAAAAATATATCAGATTTTTCTATTTGTTTTAAGTTCTCTGGTAATTTATTGTATATTTTAATTGACATAGAATAAGGACTAGAAGAGTGCATTTTAAGATGGGACTGAGGTAAATTTAATCTGTTCTTATGGCGAAACGAATGGCTTGTTTGTGTATCTCCTCGTGTTTTATATGTGTCAGGATATTTACGCACCAATTTACACAATTCCAAAATATATATGCCAATCAAGGTGAGGATTTTGTGTTCTTTAAAGTATGGTTTAGAACTGTCGGTTTGTTCTATGTTCGTAATTATTCTTATAAGACGTTTTTGTAGGATAAATACGGAAGAAGCGTCCGTACTATTTCCCCATAGAATAATACCATAAGTGAACCAAGCATGGGCATATGCATAATATGTGACTATTGCGGTTTGCAGGTTGGTAGTCTTTTTAATCTCCCGGAGGGCATATGAAAACTTTGAAATTTTTGAATTCAATTTTAGTACGTGCGATTTCCAATTAATATTTGTGTCTATTGTCAAACCTAAGAGGGTGAATTCATTAACTGTTTCTAATTTAATATTATTAATGGTGTAATTTATAATTATCTGATTTTTTTGGCGTGGATGGAATGTTATTAATTTGGTTTTTGTAAAATTTATTTCGAGATTATGATCATTCATCCAGTTAATTATGTTATTAAAAATGTAATTTAATTTTTCATTTAGATTTATATTTGTTTGGTATATTATTAAGTACCGTACCTACTAAAACAGTCAAGGAAGAGTCTTATGTTCAATGGCTAGTTTCTACCAGCAAGCTAAATTTTCGGAAGAATAAAATAAGAACTTAAAGCTTTAGAACTTGCGAAGGCTATAATATAATTCGTATATGAAAAAAGGGTGGTATTCCACTCGTTATATATTCACGTGAAGACCTTAAAATCCACATAAAGATAGGCTGTCATCAATGGGGATTGTCCAATTCCTATAGGACTTTGGCCACTCATAAACAAACAGTTCAGCTAATAATATGTGATTGATTTAATAGCTCATATCAGTAAGAATGAGGATATAAACCTAGCGTTGTATCAAGATGTATATTTAGATACTTTTTTACATTTGTAAAATAAGGTTATGTATGAAATAAACTTGTTTTTTTATTTATTATTATTTTTATTAATCACATTCATAAGTTATAAGGACATGGCCAAGGAACTGGGCAGGTGGATTAATATGTTCCTGATACCTTGCCCAACTTAAAAACCAATTAATAGTCATAATATGTGCACAGCAACCTACTGTCCTACGGCCCAGCAATATTACAGTATTAGTATTAAACAGTTGGAGCAATATTGTTTTGTTGCAGCCCTTTTTTTTTTTTTTTTGGATGGGAAATCATCAAATGACCCCCCCCACTCTGGGCGGAGCGGAAGGGAGTGTCAGACTTGTACTGACTAAAACCCATCCATGTTCCTTCTTTGCCCTTTGTGTTCCAGGGCCACAGTGTCTCTTTCGAACAGTCCCGCAGCTCTGGCAGGCATCGGCCCATGCGGACCCCTACTCGGTTGCTGACATCTCTTTGAGGCGCGCGTGGAACACGAACGCGCCGTCGACACGGCCTGTCGTCATAAGACGGCCGGACGGCGAGCTAGCCCATAACTCGCCGTCCACAGGCCCGCGCCTACGGTGGCCGGGAGCCACCACGTGACCCCCGACGCCCAGGGCGTCTCCCGCGGCGGCTGGGACGTGAGGTTCTTTTCCTCTCACGTCCCGCCACCTCCTTCACTAGCATGACTGCTTCACAGAAGGTGGTGACGGCTTCCCATTCCCTCTCGCTCCGGACCATGGCTTGAACCAGGGCCGGACGCGAGAGATCGCCGCCGCCAATCGCCGCTACAAGGACACGGCGGTGCTCCGCCCAAGCGGGGCAGACCTCTACGGTGTGCTCAACCGTGTCCTCCGGACGATCCTCGCAGTGGAAACACCCGGGCGTTTCCTCCCGCCTGATTCGGTGCAGGAACCTCCCGAAACAACCGTGTCCGGTGAGGACCTGCGTCAGGCGGTAGGTGAGGGCGCCGTGGCGCCTCTCTAGCCACTCCTCAAAGAGGGGACTTATCGCCACTATGGTGGCGTGCCCTGCACGGGGCTGCGACAGTCGCTCTCTCCATGTCGCCATGAGATCACGCCGGAGGTCTGTCCGCTGAGCGGCAATTTGCCGCGGCAGCGGAGTTTCCCCCCGACGTAGTGCCTCCGCGCGCCATTCGTGCAGGCGTGCGAGGACTATCGCTTCCAGATCCCATGGCGGCTCTGACTACCCCTTCAGATAATACATAATACATGCGACATAGTACAGAGTGTAAGTAAGAGGACCCTTCACGAAGCCGTCAACCAAGCATTCCATCACGACTATCGCCTCCAGATCCCTTGGCGGCAATCCGGCAAGGAGGCTAGCCGCCTCGCCGGAGATCGTGCGGTACCCCCGGATTAGCCTTATGGCTATCACCTTTTGGGGCGCGTTCAGGTAGTGGGCGGCTTGCCGCCTCAAAGAACGCGCCCACACCGGGGCCCCGTAAATGGCCATGGACCGCACGACCCCCGCGTATAGCCTCCGGCAGGCGGCGTTTGGACCCCTCAGGTTGGGCAAGAGCCGCTTGAAGGCAGCCCCTGTCCGTTCCAGTTTGGGAGCCAAACGTCGGAAGTGCTCCACGAAGTTCCACCGGCTTGTTGCAGTCCTCAAATATGTTTTTCTGCTGATGCGACTGCTCTGTTATTTCCCACGCAATAAACTGCAGTTGACCGAAGGGAGCGGGAAACCTTCCAGTAGGTTGCTGGCTGTATTTCTGCACAGCTCAATAGTATAGGAACCATCGCCTCTTATGCGTTCTCCATAGTAAGAACGTGTTTGTTTTAATTGATACGTTCCACATGCAATTAGAATTAAATCACTATATTCCAGCTCGGAAAGAATACATTATGTATGTTTACATTAATTGAGATGAAATCTGTTCGCCGTCTATTTAAATTAATTTGACATTTTGACAAATTGAGACAACATTTTTTAAGCATCGTGCTGCCATATAAAAAAAACAATAATTTATCGATCCATTTGAAAACGATCAAAATGTTATAAGTTCTCCAGAAATAATGTACAAAACGTCAGATTATCATTGTTTATATCCTAAATCATTTATTAACAATTTTAATTACGTGATTTAACGAAGACTATGTGTAAGATATTTACTAAAAAAATATATTTTTTTATAGCATTGTGTCATTGTATTTTTTTTCTTGTTACGGACATATTGAAGGTAAACGTCCCAACTTTTTCACACTTTTTTTTTTTTTTTGTTAATAAATCTACAAGTCTATACTATAATAATTAAATCTATACATATAAAATTCAATGTCCTGACTGACTGATATGTCAACGCTCAACCCAAACGGCTGGTCCTAGGGACATGAAGTTTGGAGCGTGTATTCTTTGTAAAAAGTAGGTATCCACTAAGAAAGGGTTTTTCGAAATTCCACCCCTAAAAGGGGCAAATGGGGTGTTGAATTTTCTGTAAAACTAATTATTCTTGGGATCGATTGACTTGAAAATGTGTTTACGTACTCCTCAGTTAAAATGATGAGTGATGATAAAACGTGTATCACAGTTTTTCAAAAATCATCCCCCAATATAAAATTCAAACTCCTGACTGACTGGTATATTAAACACTTACTCTAACTCATCTTTATTACTACCTATTCAACTTTAAAAGTAAAAACTAATATTACACATATATCTTGGGATTTGAACTCGCGACGCGGCGGTGAGGTGGTTGACAACCCGGGCGCGCTCCCACTACGCCACCAAGCAAGTAGCTGTGGCGCGCGAAATTGTTCGATGCTACCAACGTGTGCTACGACATCACTGGCCTGTGCTACGACGTGCTACGAATCGTCTACGAAACTTCTATCGGCTACGCCGGTTGCGTACGACCGAGGAGCTGCGAAGCGCGTCGTTGATGAATCATAGGAACAACTGCGAGTAAACCGGCGGGTTAATTAACAGATAAGTTGAGGCAATTTTTTCTTTTTCTTTATAATTTTTGAGGATGACTTGCCTCCAGCGCACTCCTCCGAAAACTCCAAATATTACTCTGGCTCAGACTCAGTCTGAACCTGACATCAACTCGGCGATTGAGATAAGCGACTATGTTACCAATAGGAACAAACGTCCAAGACACGAACACTCGTCTCGAGGCCAGCAGGATGTAGAGGACTTACTTGCTAATTGGAAAAAAGACCAAGACACCCGTATCACCAAGATGCTAGATGATCAAACCACCTTCATGTCAAAATTAGTAACTGACATAGGTGAGATCAAGGCCCAAAACATAAAAATTCAGACGTCTAACGCAGAAATCTGCAAAATAAATGCAGAAATCCAGAGCTCGATGTCCTTTATGAACCAGCAATTTGAAGACTTAAAGAAAGAGGTTGAAGAACTTAAAAAAGAGCGGCTGGAACAGCGAGGCTATATAGAAGGTCTTGAGAGGAAGATTATGGATCTCCAATACAAGTCAAGGTCGTCGGGAATAGGAATTAGAAATATTCCACAAACTGATGGCGAGACTACGGCCGGCCTAATAAAAACGGTCTGCAACATAGGCCAACTAGCTGGAATGTCCATATCCGAAACTGAAGTTCGTGATATATATCGCCTCCCGGGGAAAAATACTAAGGGTATGGCGGCCCCCACCACACGCCCAATCATTGCTGAGTTTACAACAGTGCAAACAAAACACAATGTATTGTCTGCTTTCGGTCTGGAGTCTCCACTGAAGACGCAGTATTGGATTTAACGCAATCTATTGTTAAGTCCCTGGACAGTAGAACAAAGTGCCTTGGTATTTTCTTGGACCTGTCAAAAGCCTTCGACACAGTTTCTGTCCCCAAACTAATTTCCAAGCTAGAGTGTTTGGGTGTACGTGGCATAGCTCTGGAAATTTTCAAAGATTACCTGAGGAATCGCACTCAGCTGGTAAAGATTGGTTCTAGCTACAGTGATGAAGAGGAGGTGCTATACGGTGTCCCCCAAGGAAGCATTCTAGGCCCCACACTTTTTCAAATATACATAGATGACCTTTGTAGAATGTCAATACCAGCTTGTAAGATCTATGCTTATGCAGATGACACAGCGATTCTGGTTGATGGGTCCTCGTGGGAAGACGTGAAACGAAAGGCGGAATTTGCACTGTCTTCATGATGAACTGGCTTGATCTAAACCTGCTATCATTAAATCTAAAAAAAACCTACTACTTACCCTTTGCAATCCGGTGCAACAACAAACCTACAAGTAGTTTCACGATAACGGCTCACTCCTGCCAGAATCAGTCAATGTCGTGCTAATGCCCTTCTAAATCTAGAGCTGATAGTGTTAAGTACTTGAGTGTGCATATAGACGATGGACTAAAATGGGACAAACAACTCGATACACTAACTACTCGAACACTGCGACTTATTCACATCTTCAAATCTCTCCGAGAATCCGCCAGTATTGACACTCTCAAAATGGTGTACTATACATTATGCCAATCGATTATTGGCTACTGTATAACTGTATGGGGTGGAGCAGCGAAGACTCATGTTCTCCGCGCAGAAAGGTCGCAAAGAGCTGTACTTAAAGTTATAATAATAATAATAATAAATGGCAACCCCGTACATCAAACATCAGTTAAATCGTCGTAATTTCTTATTTTAATATTAATTTTGGTTTAAATACAAAGGTCTTTACAATAGTTACCTAAAAACAGTCAATACATACCTTTTTAACAAAGTAAATAATAGAACATTGGAAAAATACAATAAAACCAAAAAGTGAAAAATTTTAAAAACCCTTCAACTACAATGACATTATGTCAACGTCAACAGAAAATCAAAAATACAAAAAACAGAGAAGAAAGCATGATGTGATAACATGATTACGAGAGCTGCCTACCGACGCGCACGCCTTTCAACCCCGGACTCGTCGCTCAGCTCCGCCTCGCCACCTACGACCACCTCGACCCTGGATCCCCTGTGTCACCGGCAGCGGCAGTTGCGTCGACCTCGAGCGACGAATATTTCTCTCCGCCGACGTCGCCAACACCTGTACGTCGGCAGGGGAGAGGCCAGCCACCGAAGAGCTTGGGGCCATCCGGCCCCGAGCCGGGTCCCCGCTGCCGGTGGTTGTGTGCAGCGCATGAGATGGACTCAAACAATAAACGAGAACGTCATGCGCGCATACTACGGGTCTACAGAGGGGGGAACTAACCTCACTGCGTACCGTGTTAGGATGCTGTCTCTATTCCAGGTACTTGAACCAATGGTCAACGTCTCGGCCCAACGACTGTCGGATCAGGTGCGGGTCATCCAACGCAATCACATGTTGGACGATGCCGCACTTGATAGGCTGCGCTCAGAGGTACTGAGCAACCGTATCGTCTTAACTCCGGCACAAACCGCGGTGCAAGCGTCAGCTATTGACGCAACCCCGCCGCGGTCCAACCCAGCTGTTGTAGAGGAAGATGATAGGGTTGCCATGGTAAGTAGCCAGTGCAACGACCGATTGAGGAGCGCTCTGGAAGATACGCTTCGCGAATATCGATCCACTCCTACCAAACTTAGACCCCGATTACCACGGTTACCCATGCATAATAAAAATAGGGCGCTGGTGTGTGCCTTGGACTCGCAACTCAAGAATATTTTCGAGAGTAGCGAGAACCTCGTTGATACACACTCGATCCTGTACTGTGGGGCTGTTGCGGCATGTCGTTTAGCTAATGTCAAATTCCCAAATTATGACGTAGCTATTCGACCAAAACCAGCCGTACCAACCTGGCAGCGCAGGATCGAGTGCCGCATCGACGAGGCCAGGGTACTCATCGGCAAACTACACTGCTTCAGGGAAGGCAATACACGACCACGTGTGATGCGCTTTGTGAGGCGGGCATTCTCGGGGACTGGAATCAGTCCTCAAGAATACATGTCCCGTGTCACAGAGCGCATCGACTTCCTGAAGCAGAAAGTTTATGCATGGGCGAACCGTATTCGGCGGTATAAGCGGCGGGTTGATCGGTACTCACAGAATCGCATATTCCAGAGCGATGTGAGGTGGGTATACAGAGCTTGGGAGCGACCCGAGCAATATAAGACAGACGTGTGCCGCCCGGATGATGCTGCTACGAGTTCTTTCTGGCGTAGCATCTGGTCGGTGCCCGTCTGTCATACTGAGGCTGACTGGATGCGTGATGTCGAGCGAGCGTGTGAACCTATCCCAGAAATGGAGCCAATTTTAATAACACCTATAGATATAGCCAGGGCAGTTCGTCCGTTACCGAATTGGAAATCCCCGGGACCGGACGGACTGCACAACTTCTGGCTCAAATGGCTTAGTAGTTCACACACTTGCCTGGCATCCCAATTCCAGTCATCCTTAGAGTCTGGGTCCCTACCTCAGTTTTTAACAACAGGCGTTACCCACCTGCTCCATAAGTCGGGTAGTCCCGCGGTACCCAAAAATTATAGACCGATCACGTGTTTGTCGACGGTCTATAAACTTCTTACATCAATTTTGAGAGTGAAAATTAATACACACATTGACAAAAACTTCATTATGTCTGCCTCTCAAAATGGATGTAGGAATAGGTCCCGCGGTACGAAGGAGCTACTCCTCATCGACAGGGCCATTAGCCAACAGGTTCGTCGATCCCGCAAGGATCTGTCGACATGTTGGATAGATTATAAGAAGGCCTACGACTCGGTGCCACATACATGGCTCATGAGGGTACTGGAGTTGTATAAGATAGATGCAACTCTACGTGCCTTCCTTGAGTCATGTATGCGGCAATGGAGGACGGTCCTTCGATATCCAGGATGTCGACAAATCCAGGGGAATGATGAACCTGTATGGATTAAACGGGGAATATTCCAGGGCGACAGTCTGAGCCCTCTTTGGTTCTGTCTAGCCCTGAATCCTCTGAGCACATTGCTGGAGGATTCAGGTCTAGGCTACCGGTTGAGGAGAGGTGGTCAGGTCATATCTCACCTTCTTTACATGGATGATCTAAAACTCTTTGCCCCCAACAAATTGCGACTGATGGAGCTACTGAAAGTAACTGAAACTTTCAGTAACGCCATTAGGATGGAATTTGGTGAGGACAAATGTGCAGTCATGTATGTAAAGCGAGGGGAGATTATGGAATCCGAGGGAATTCAGTTCTCGGATTCCATACACCTGAGATCCCTCTCCTCATCCGAAAGCTATAAGTATTTGGGTATGTCGGAATCGTTAAGCATTGACGTAACTGACATGAAGCAATCGTTGAGGGCGCGCTTCTTGGACGCCTGAACAAGGTATTAAACAGCCTTCTTTCAGGCGGGAACAAGGTGCGCGCCTTCAACGGTTGGGTCATGCCGGTTTTAATGTACTCTTTCGGCGTACTCAAATGGACTCAGACTGAACTCGATGCCCTGGATAGAAGAGTTCGTACACTGTTAACCGCAAACCGGATGCATCACCCACGATCATCGGTAATGAGGCTGTACATCCCGCGGAAGTGCGGGGGTCGAGGTTTTTTAAACGCGAAGACCCTTCACAACCGCGAGATATGCAGTCTCAGAGAATATTTTTTAAAAACCGAGGTGGGTATGCACCGAGATGTGGTCGCAGTGGACAAGGGACTCACCCCACTGTCCATGGCTAAAGAGAACTGGCGCAAACCTGCAGTACTTACTACCGATGACCGCAAGGAAGTATGGCAAGGCAAGGAGCTTCATGGACGCTTCTACCGGGCTTTTCATGGGCCCGATGTAGATTTTCTAGCGTCCGTGTCCTGGTTACGTTTCGGCGACCTCTTTGGGGAAACTGAAGGTTTTGTCTGTGCGATTATGGACGAAGTTATGTTGACGAACAACTACCGGAAATATATTATGAAGGACGGGACGGTTGACGTGTGTCGGGCATGTCACCATCCGGGTGAGTCCATCAGACATATTATTTCTGGTTGTTCTCGTCTGGCTAACGGCGAGTACTTGCACAGGCACAACCAAGTAGCCAGGATTATTCACCAACAACTTGCCTTGAAATATAAACTTGTGGAATCTGAGGTACCGTACTACAAGTATGTGCCCGACCCAGTTCTCGAGAAAGACCAAGTCACGTTGTACTGGGATCGGTCTATCATTACTGACAGGACTATTGTCGCCAATAAACCTGACATAGTAGTGATAGACCGATTAGCGCGCCGTGTAATGATAGTCAATGTTACCATTCCGCATGACGAGAACCTCGTGAAAACTGAGAAAGAGAAACAAATTAAATATCTCGACTTAGCACACGAAGTTGTCGACATGTGGAATGTGAACTCGGCTATCATTGTGCCGATTGTCGTGACGGCCAATGGCCTTATAGCCAAGAGCCTCGACGACCATCTTTCGAGGCTCTCGTTAGGCGGTTGGATCAAGAGCCTGATTCAGAAGGCAGTACTCCTCGATACGGCTCGCATTGTGAGGAGGTTCCTGTCTCTGGAGCCCTAACCACCGGTAGCTTGGACCCTGCTCCCGATACCAGCGGACCACTATTTTTTATATTTTTAAATGTTTTTTTTTATATTGTTTTATATTAGAATATTTAAAAATGTATTTAATATGTATAAAAATAAATAAAGGAAATAATAATAATAATAATTTATTTGCATCAAGTTTGACATTTTACATTAGATACATGTTAATACATACAATTTAAGGAAAATTAAACAATATTGTGGCGACACCAACACCTTTGCTAAGTTGTCAAGACAACTTGTGTTAAAGATGCTGGGCCCGACCCTTTAGTGGATGTTTCTTAATTGTAATTAGTACATACATGCCATTTTACAAAAAATATGACATGAATAGTTATGCTAAGGAAACCCTACAGATACCCTACAACGCAACTTTACGCTGATTGCAAAGTACTGACGGTTCGGCAGCTCTTTATTCTCCAATCTGTCCTGAGGATACATGCCCGTTTACCTCTATCTGATCCAAGAAAGCGTACATATGTTCCCCCAGGTGTACAGTACAAAACCTCATTTGCAAGACGTCAATTCTATGTCTTAAGCCATCAAGTTTTTAAAAAAATACAGAAAGAATTAAATATAATAGACCTAAATAAATTTAGTTTCAAATCAAAAACCTCGAACTGGCTCATATTGCAGGACTATATCAAAACAGAATCTTTACTATCTTACATCGCTTGACATCATAAACCTCTACTAATATCACAAATACTCAAACACATATACACAATTACACACACACACATATACATCGGCACACACTCCCACTCCCTTCCCACACACCCACGCACCCATGTCACACACACCACACCTCAACACTCACACATTTTTTATTTATTTTTTTCTTTCTGATTATTATTAATATGCATTATAATGGTAGACCGACACACTTTCACTCTTGTGTTCAGTTTTACTGAATTAATATTTTTGTCCGATCTCTGTCTCTTAAGATACAGGTCTCCTAGTTTAAGAGACATTATTTCATTATTATTTTTGTATGCATAGACTTTTTGTAGACTTAAATCTTCGGTGCACAAAAACTGTATCATTATTTTTACTGTATTTCTGCCACCTTGTTTTTGAACTATGTGTCTGTGTGTATTACTCGGATAAATAAACAATTTATTTATTTTTATTTTATTTATCTTACATAAATTATTACAAGAAGAAGTAAGATCCCGTGGGCAATTCCCGAACTCCACGCAAGCAAAGCCGAGGGCATAAGCTAGTAATTTATTAGTTTACTTTAAATACCTTCGTGGCTTCTTTACTATTCAAAACATTCATCAGTACAATGTTTTGAGTGTGTTACCATAAACCGTGATTTTTCACACCAAAAAAAATATCGTTTCCCAGCAATAATTTCTGCGCAGTGTCACTCAGTTTGATGGAATGCTTGGTTGACGGCTTCGTGAAGGGTCCTCTTACTTACACTCTGTACTATGTCGCATGTATTATGTATTATCTGAAGGGGTAGTCAGAGCTGTGCCTATAGTACAGCTACAGTTCACTAGCTTTGTTGAAGTTGCAAGTGTCACTTAGCACACAAATCCAGATGACGTCATTATATTATAAGAATGGCATTATAACGGTAAGGAAGAACCATTACTTTTGATTCTATGCACCGCGATATCGCCTTTAGCTTGAGAAGTATTGGAACAACTGCCTACTATCACAGGATCGCCGGAGGACAGAGGAGGAGTGAGGAGTACTTACGGAAGTCATCAAAGTCTCGTAATTCTACGTCCAGAACGCAGAGGAATAACAACATGGAGCACTCATGCTATTGCATCTTATTGATCGGACTTGTCAGATTCATGTACCTCCTGGCGACTATTGGACGAAATAAAACTAAAGAAACTTAAAGTTTTAGTGATAGCATCAGTTAGAGACGCCAACTTAATAACATGAGTTTCACAATTTATTTCAATTAAACCATCTCAGCAAACAGCAATGCTACCTGCGAAGTTCCGTTTGCATCACCAATCACTACCTAAACAAACTTAGCGATAAGCGAATTTGAAAACTTATTCTATTTATGTCAATCGTTTGAAATAGAAAGAGGCATGGTTCGTGGTGGAAGAAGGCCCACGCTCATGCACCATTGCACATGGTCACTCCATCTGCTCACTCATCCGTTCCGTCCGGGCTCGCTCAATGGCGGACACTTGAGCCCTATTTACGGCGCACCCCAGGACCAGCCATGAAAAGAATCGCAATAATGAATGGAGAATTAATTGCTTGTTTTGATTGTAGGGACTGGGAGGAAAAGGCTTTTCTTTTCGTTTGTACCGGGCCGTATAGATGTGCCTATTGTTGAAAGGACTTGTATCAGCACCATCCCGTCGGTGTGACTGTCATGATGAGGGACAACATAAAGAGAATGGCTAACCAACAACATTGTGCAATTCGCAAATCCTTTGCTTAAAATCTTGACAATGTGATCAATTTCATTTTTTTTCCATCAGCATTAATAATTATTTATGTTAGGTGCGCTCAGTGGTATAGTGCTATGTCTTCTTAGACATTGCGTTATACTATACATATACAACCCCATGGTCAAATCTCACTTGGACTACTTGCTTGAGGTCTGGAGAACTGCTGCCAAATTGATTTGGCAGCAGTTCTCCAGGTATTATATTTTTAGGTTTGAACCTAAAAATACTCCACATTGCCCAAAGTAGCATAATCAAAACACTATTTAATTATAACCATTTAACTCCCACTGAAACAATCTACAAAGAAACACCTTATGAATCTCCTTCAAATAATATAAAATACAACACATGCATACTAGTAAGAAAAATTCTAGCTAAAGAAATACATTCTCAAATTATATTTACAAAATAAAATTTTAACAAGACAAGGTAATGACATCTGCTTAACCCAGCCTAGGACTAAGTATGGAAAGAGGAATATTATGTATGAAGGGGCCAACTTCAACAATAAGCTACCTAAAGACATAAAAGAAATTAAATCGTCGTACATATATACAAGAAAACTTAAAAAAAATATATTAAAAGATCTTTTCCTGCAAAATCATAAATTTGTGTACAAATATTAAACGGAAAAACATACAAATAAATATAATCAAAATAAATAATGTGACGGCAGCCAAATTGCAGCTGCGAGAGACGGCGACTAGATGGCGCTAGTGGAACGTGCACCGGACGCATTTTTAGAGAAAACATTCAACTTTGGCCATATGGTCATTTGGCTTAAAAGACTAGAATTCAATCCAGTAAAATATTGTAACGTTCATTCTCCGAACGAACGCCTTTATAAGCAGCTGCGCTGTTGAGTCGGCACGCATTTCCAACGGATGCGTCTTGGTGCACGGACCACTGTCTCTCGACAGTCAGTACTGCCCGATTATTGGTCGTGGAATATTGTCTCTGACAATTAGTACTGTCCTTATTGCGGTGGGTGCATGGACCACTGTCCCTGACAGTCAGTACTGCCCTATGTGACCGCCTCACTGCCTTCATTTTATTATTCCATTTCATTAATTTTATTTCATTTCTGTATTTTTAGATTTAAGATACCTGATTGTTACTTTGAAATAAATTCGTGTATTGCCATATCTGAGTTTACTTCTGATGTCTGGGCCTAATCCGACATCAGAAGTGGGATCGGATTGTCCGCCCACCTCTGGCACTACATCATCACAAAATATGCAGGAAAATATTCCGCTACCCTCAAATAGTTTAGAGGCATTTCTTTCAAAATTAACTGATGCTCTACTACCCCGGTCCAATGCACCACCATATTCTTTCACAGCGTTGGTACAGTTTGATCCTGACGACCCTAATTCAGACATAGAGGGGTGGTGTCGGCTGTCAGACGCCATAATTTAGGGCAAAAATCTGAAAGGCCTCGATTTGATCATGACGCTGACCAAATGCACAAAAAAATTGTCCACATTTTAACGTCCGAACCAGTTTTAAAAGTTTTTGACCCTTCCTTGCCCATTGAACTCCATACCGATGCAAGTAGTGAGGGATATGGTGCAATTCTTATCCAAAAACATAATGATACCCCTCATGTAGTAGCTGATTATAGTAGAAAGACCATAGATGCAGAGACACGTTATCACTCTTATGAGTTAGAGACCCTTGCGGTAGTAAAAGCAATCGAACATTTTCGTCATTATTTGCATGGACGAAAATTCACGGTATTCACCGATTGTAACTCCCTCAAAGCTTCTCACTCAAAACGTGATTTGACTCCAAGGGTTCACCGTTGGTGGGCTATATTGCAGGCTTACGATTTTGATATCGTGTACAAAGAAGGTCGACAGATGGCTCATGCAGATTTCTTATCTCGCAATTTGTCAAACACAAATTATTCTGAACCCCGTAAAGTAAATTTTCTTGAATTAGATACAGGTAGGTTAACTGTAGAATAAGAACGCGATTCGGAACTTTCTGAAATAATATCAAAATTCCGTAATAATCAATTACCTGAAGAGATATCGCGTACTTATGATTTAAGACAAGGAATATTGTATAGAAAGATAGAACGTAGAGGAGTTTCTAGTTGGCTACCCATTGTACCCCGTTCTTTGGTTTGGTCCCTCATTAGCCATGTTCATAACGAAATAAAACATTTAGGATTTGACAAGACTTTAGACAAACTTTACGAATTTTATTGGTTTCCTGACATGGCTAAATTTGTAAAAAAGTTTATTAATTGCTGTGTAGTATGTAAAACTTCTAAAGGCCCTTCAGGTGCGCAACAAATGCAGTTGCATTCGATTCCTAAACATCCAGTCCCTTGGCACACAATTCATTTAGATCTAACTGGAAAACTTTCAGGTAAAAGTGATAGAAAAGAATATTGCTCAGTTTTGATAGACGCCTTTACGAAGTTCGTGCTGCTTGAATATACTCCAGCCTTAAGTTCTTTGGTGCTCCGAAGCGCATTATCGCAGATAGAGGACGTTGTTATGACTGCAGTGAATTCAAAAACTTTTGTAATGATAATAGAATAGAGCTCCATTAAATAGCAACCGGTTCTAGTAGAGCTAACGGGCAGGTTGAGAGGGTCATGCGAACCTTAAAGAATATTCTTACTGTTATAGAATGTAATTCTAACAATGCCTGGATTCTCAACCAACTGTTATTAATGTTGAAACTGCTCGTTCATCTGCATCAGAAAATATTGAAAAAGTGGCTAACGCCGACACTATACGGTTTAATAAAGGAAAAGCCCGGATTAAACCTTTTGCAGTAGGTGAATTTGTTTTTGTAAAATGCGAAGAAAGACGTCAAACTAAGTTGGATAATAAATTTAAAGGACCTTATAAAATAGTCACTGTGTTAGATAATGACCGTTATGAACTTAAACATATAAACGGTTCTAACAGAATTTATAAATTTGCTCATGAAAATTTAAGGGAAGTACCAAAAGGTCAGGAAGGTTATTTAGAAATTAGCGAAAATTATAGCGATGATGAAAATGATGAACGGACCGTGACGGCAGATGATGAGTTGAGTAGGTCTGTTGTGCCTGTAAATAATAATATGACCTCGGATTCAGAGGAAACTCTTACTGTAAGCTCTCGTACATTGACTGCAGATGATTCAGAGGAAACAATTTCTGTAAGCTCTCGCACATTAAGCGCAAATAACTCTGAAGAAACTTTATCTGTTAGCTCTCGAACATTAAGTGTAGATAATTCCGAAGCTATAATAGAATCTTTGGAATGATCAATTAGTATGGTCTCTTCTACTGTTGTGGGAGATGATCTGTGATGCGCTGCAGGAATCTCACCTGCTTTAGTGGGTGACGATTAGGCCAGCATGTTTGAACTGTAGGGGTTTTTTTATAAGATCTCTGCTGTTGTTGTAGGAGATGATGTGATGCGCTGCAGGAATCTCACCTGCTTTAGTGGGTGACGATTTAGACCAGCATGTTTAAACTATAGGGGTTTTTTTTATAAGATCTCTGCTGTTGTTGTAGGATATGATGTGATGCGCTGCAGGAATCTCACCTGCTTTAGTGGGTGACGATTTAGACCAGCATGTTTAAACTATAGGGGTTTTTTTTTATAAGATCTCTGCTGTTGTTGTAGGATATGATGTGATGCGCTGCAGGAATCTCACCTGCTTTAGTGGGTGACGATTTAGACCAGCATGTTTGAACTGTAGGGGTTTTCTTTTGTAAAGAAATACCTAGACCAGTGATATTTGCTATGAAACGATGATGACGATGTGAATTAATGAAAGTCTTTTTTTACTTAGATGAATGCACTCGAGGACGAGTGATTTATCAGAATGGCCGTGACGGCAGCCAAATTGCAGCTGTGAGAGACGGCGACTAGATGGCGCTAGTGGAACGTGCACCGGACGCATTTTTAGAGAAAACATTCAACTTTGGCCATATGGTCATTTGGCTTAAAAGACTAGAATTCAATCCAGTAAAATATTGTAACGTTCATTCTCCGAACGAACGCCTTTATAAGCAGCTGCGCTGTTGAGTCGGCACGCATTTCCAACGGATGCGTCTTGGTGCACGGACCACTGTCTCTCGACAGTCAGTACTGCCCGATTATTGGTCGTGGAATATTGTCTCTGACAATTAGTACTGTCCTTATTGCGGTGGGTGCATGGACCACTGTCCCTGACAGTCAGTACTGCCCTATGTGACCGCCTCACTGCCTTCATTTTATTATTCCATTTCATTAATTTTATTTCATTTCTGTATTTTTAGATTTAAGATACCTGATTGTTACTTTGAAATAAATTCGTGTATTGCCATATCTGAGTTTTACTTCTGATGTCTGGGCCTAATCCGACAAATGATAGTCTACATAAACAAAATTAAAATATGTAATGTGTGTGTGTGTGTGTGTGTGTGTGTGTGTATGTATATGTTATGTACAAATATTAACTGAAAACGATGTAATGAATCGCGTATGTTCTGCACTGTGTCATAGGCCTTAGTAAACACGCAACAACTATTAAATTGTACCCTGCCCTCATCGCCCAAAACTGTTGTGTAGTTTCTTGTTTTTTGTGTGTAAAATGATTTGTTTATTTTGTACTTGTTATGCTAAAACGATGTATGTTAAGTCGAAGTATTATTGTAATGGTAGTTAAGATACGCATGTGTTTTTGTATTTATCTACGCACTGGCAGATAACACTGTTCTAAAAATATTATTTTATGTTTTCTCTGTAAGTGAATTTGTTTATTATTATATTTATTTTGAGAAATAAATATCTTTAACCGTAACCGTAACTATTTATATAGAAAAGTGATCTGTAATTACAAATCCTAATTAATCTGAGGAAATGTTTTCTCTATTGCAAAATAATGTGGAAATGGTTATTTTGATGCCACAATTATTGCGAGAGAGAGTTGTGAAAATGTCAGAAATAGCAAAGAGTAGTAATTGTTAGGTCATTTTACCTCTCTTTACGCATAACAGAGAGCTTTATGTGCCACTCACCTCAAGCTGTAACACTACAGCCCATTTAGAAAAATTAAACGCTTGAAAACGGTGAAGTGGCTGTCCTTGTAGCTGCCAAATTTAAAAAATCAAAAACAAAAGAACACCTTTTTGCACGTTTTGAAGTCACGCTCCATGAACTCAACTACTAGTACTTATAAGGGAGGCTCTTACCTGCCCTTTGTGCCCCATTACATGCGGCCAGCGCTGCCACCGTACGAGCCGTGGATGTAGCGATGTTTTAGGCCAAAAAATGTTAATAATCAAACTGGAACATAATAAGCACTTAATGTTTATCGTACACACGGTCCCCAAGAGATGGCTCTGATGTAACGAGCAACCCTTCACAATGGCTCCATTTAGATTGTTTTCTCTACTCATTAACTTATATCGCGCGGCGCGGAGATTTTAAAAATGAAATGTTCCCCGCGGGAGCCGTGCAGCGAGGACCGACCTACCAAAAGACACGGAACAAAATCTTTGTAAACACAAAAAGATGTTATTGTGGGACAAAGTGCTTGTAATGTTCGTTAATATTACGACAATGTTGGGTTCTCAAGAGCTTTACAATATTGCTTTAGAATATTTTTGTTGTCTTTTTGGAAAGTCGCTTTAGTTAGTGTCTTCAATTTAGTGCCTTTAATTGGTTTCTCTATTTTGGAAAACTACATACCCAAACGGTGAAACAGAGGAGTACTTCCAGAGTACCCACAGTCCTGCAGCTATGCTTAAGTTCCATGTATAGCAGGCGAGCCTATAGCCATCGACTGGGCCCAAATCTAGCCTCAGGACCATTACAGAGAAAATCCTTATCGAAAAACTCTAACATTTTGGCCGACATAGAAATTGAACCAAATCTTCATACTCAGCAGTAAAGCTTGCGACCACTGAACCACTGAGGCAGTCAGGACTAAGTATGTTTTTTCTAGTTTTCGTTTACGGTACTTTTCAATCCCCTAGTTGACTTAAATTGTGATTGATAATTCGAGCTAGGGTTTTCCGAACGGCATTCATTCTATAAAGGACATCACAGCTTTGCTCCTACCGCATGGGACTAATAAAATCATTGGCAAAATAAAGGGTGTGCATTGTGCCACTCTTTTCGGATTAAATTCGTTACAGTGCGTTTTAAATAAAAGAGAGGTAATTCAAGCCGATGTCAATAACGTTTATCTGTTCGTATTAAAAAGTAAGAAAGCTGTTAAACAAATAAGATTATGATAATGTTCTTGTGGATGTAAAGTGGTGTTCTCGTTTTATTTGTAAAGCGCGGGAACTTGGCACCGGAGATGCATGTAAGCGGCTCTGCGAGTGCTAGGGATGGGGCATCGGGCTTGCGTCTTAAGAGGAATAATCTATCAGAGCTGCAGTTGTCCCTTTCGCCCTCAATAGCGAAGCATAGAGCTTCGCGCGACAGCAGTAGGTCAGTTTAAAACCGATTATCCATACTTAATCTAAGCCGCCCGCGTTTCCTCTTTAAAGTTGGAGTGTCCGATTTAAATCACGCTTTGACTGTATACAACGGTTGTTAATAAATAAATAATTCGATATTATGTTAGTAACATAATGCAAGGTCATCTTAGGTCTGTAATACAGTCCAGTCATGTCTACATTCGCTCTCCTTCCCGGAAATTGAACATTTGATTGAGCTGTGAATTACATCAGTGTGTTTATAGTCGAATATGGGACATTCACAGCTTCATACAACATTATGTTTGTCTAAGGTAACTTTAATCACAATAATGTAATAAAGATAAAGATAAGATAAAGATATATTTATTTGTAAACATGTGTTGCATAATACATATAAATGCAAATGTGGATGTAAAAGTGAAAATCTGTGAGTTTCAACATGTTTTGCCAACATTGGCGTACAAAATAATTTATAGCCACTAGAAATATAAGACAATTAAGAAAAAAAAAAAAAACATATAACAAAACTAAAATATATCACAAATAGATTAGAAACTATCATTTAAAAAATCTTTAACATTATAGTAACATTTTTCAGTAAGTCACTTCTTAAATTCTCTTTTGAATAAGTTTGGCTGGTTTATATTTTTAATAATCTCTGGAATCTTATTGTATATTAATGGTGCCATACAAAACACGCTTTTATGAAGGAGTGCTGTTTTCGCAGAGTAAGGCTGTAAGAAGTTCTTATATTTAGTACGTCTATTTCTAATGACATTGTCTGACAAAAGAGGAAACCAGTGAGGATTGCTTCTAACAAATAAAGCTATTTCCAAGATGTATAGTGACGGAAGTGTCAGTATATGGTATTTTATAAACATTGGCTGACAGCTGTCGGTATTTTTGATCCTAAACATAGCCCGAATACAACGCTTTTGGATTTATATAATAAACACACAAACAATTTTTACTTATAAAACACCCAAAACCAATACCCATACCCATATTACCCATGTTTGCAAAGAAATAAATGATTTGATTTGATTTGAAAACAGTTAATTATTAAAGCTCGATGCCTACAATTTAACCACACAGTTTAACTACTTCCACACATCGCACGTGAATCAATTAATCAGTCGGACATCTATCGAACTTTTTCCCGACAATACTCTAGTACGGGTACATCTCTAGGATACGCTGGCAGCAATGAAAGTCCCGGATCAAGATAGAACATTTATTATAGGTTTAATGTGCCAGTGCAGTGGCTGCCACTGGCATCGGATGGCAGTCTGGCACGCTGGCATGGATACCTGCTGCTTCTTTTTGTGCTACAATAGATAGGCTAGACAACTCGTTATATAATAATAATGATACAAATTGTCCGACAAGCGCGGTTACAGCGATATAATGTCAGGTTTGGATTTACTCTGACTTTGCTTCCGTGTTTCTCCTCTGGGTAGTCAGATAAACATTGATCCAATTTAGTTTTAAAACATTTTATTTTTAACGTGTAAATTATTATCGTAAAAAAAAAACTGCATTTAGACGGACTTGTGAACTAAGGGTGGTGTACCAACCAACCATTAAGCATATACCGTATTCAACCATTTTTTTTTGTTTTGTCTTGTGTGAGTCTAATAAATACTTTTTCTTTCTTTCTTTTCTTTACCACCACTGTGAAACATTACCTCCTTTTCTTATATTCCATTAAAGATAACAATAATACAAAAAAAGATAAAACCAGCCTGAGAGAAGCAGGTGGACAGACAGACCCACTGATAGGATCCAACCAATCGATTAGAACATAATTCTGACGTATAAAATTCTATTTTTCACAGAAACTCTAATCTCACGGGATTTTATCCTATTTTTGTATAGTTATGGTATTTTTACTTTCACTGGCATAGTTTAAGTGAAAATAACCTAGTTCTCAGTGGGCATAGTAATCTATTCGTTCAGGCCGGGTGGAGCAATAAACGCATTCCTCGAGTTCAGGAGGTGGAACTAATCAGACTCTCGAGCCGCCTAGTCGCCTGCTTGGGCCAGGGGAATGTTCGCCAGGAGAGCATTTATATTAGGCTCTCGGGGATTTTAGTTCTTTTACACCGCACAAAACATATTATTTTAAAATCCCGCCTGTACTCGCCAAAGCTGCAGGCGAGTGTCTGCAAATCTTTAGATCCATGTAATATGAGGCGAGCCTATTGCTATCAACCTGGAAATTCAGAAAGCGTGCTACTACTGGGGGGTTCCTTATGAAATTCACCAAAAACTATTACTGACTTGAATATCGACAGCCCACGCTCAGCTGTCACTTGCGACCACTGCACCATTGACGCAGTCAGCTAAATTGAGATTTGATCCTAAATCTTCGGTTGTCTTCAACAACACCCAAGGGTTTTACGGGGATAGCCAATTCTTTCTCAAGAACAACGTGTTCAAAGTACCCGAGAAGTGCCGACATATACCCCTGGTACGTAGGTAACGTAGGTATCAGGGTAAGTTTTACCCTCTAAGCGATTTTTGCCAGAGGGAGTGACGATAGTTTGATGAATGTTTTCAAAACAACCGGAGTACGGACGCTCCGGACCCTCTGCTCTTACAAGTTTCAAAAGAAGGGGAAGATCCCTTTCAGTTACTTCCGAAGTTATGTTGCTTCGTTATCAAGTTGTTTTATTTATAAAATGGTTATTATTGAAAGATTAACTTGCTGGTCTAGTATCGGAAGAAACTTTATTAGAATAACGCCTGTTTTCACTAACGTCAATAAAAGCAACTGGTAAAAGTTATCTAAGCCATACAATTGCAGGGAGGGACGCGCGGACGACTCCCCTAAATTTGCTGCTATAGTTCTTATATGGCATATCAGGAATCTCGAACAACAAGCTTGTGTCTAAATGAATAATGGGATAATATTATTTGATCTTCTAAAATATTATTGATCTATTGTAACTGAGCACTTTTAAAAATAAACAATGTATTTTTTATGTTTAGTCTTTTTATTAATTATTGTTTCTTTGCTAGTTGATCTACTGATAAATTATAAATGCATTACATTCAAGGTAACATGATAATTATGTTTATACATATGACTCAATTAATATTTATTATACAAAAATAATATTTGATCCTCTTTTTTAGTTGTTGTGAGTCTTTTTGGCAAGACCTAGTGAAGCGAGCTCGGGACTTGGGCCGACTCCGGACAGGTTAAGTTCGAAGGGGTTGCCATCCCCTTCGTGTTAGGTTACTTTAAACCCTGCAGAAAGAAATAGGAGCCCCACGTAGTTGGGCTGATTATATAAAAAGTATCAAAATAGATATTTAATGTTGATTTCTCTTAGTTTTGGGGCCCAACAAGTAACTATTAGACGTAATTTCTACATATCAAACATTTTTTGCGTAGTTCTAAACAGATTAAAATATCGATTGGTTTGATTTATTTCAAAGTATCATCTTTTTAATGAATCCTCTATTCATTAAAAAGATGATACTTTCGATATATTTGCTTGCTGTTTTTGTAAAATTAAAACGATCATTTAAATACATGCCAAAAATAAACTGTTGTGTCTAACATAGATTACAAGTTTCGCTTTCTCTTACTGATCTCCTGTTGATGTTTTTTATCCGAAATTAACATTATTATTTATTTCATTTATTTGTGAATGGATGTCGCAACTTAAGACATCGTCTTGTTGTTCTTGAAATGTTTCTTGCGTATGTATTAAGTGTCGCCTTGTATTTATGAAAACGGGTGCTAGTAGCCGTTGTTGTCGTCAGAATATTAAGCAATCGGAAACCCCGAGCTAACGGCCTCGAGTGTGGGTAACATCTCATCATCATTCGGACCCACAGATCCTCTGCAAATAGAACCTTAACCAACTATGCTTATATATCGTTATTTAACTATGGCTCCTTCGATCCCTCAAGGCGACAGGTCCTATTGCATTTATCCAAATCTTTGCTCATCAATTCATGTTACTTCCACTTAAACGAATATTAACTTTATGTCATGTGCAATTAAGTTGATTTCTGAATGACTAGTACAAAAGAAAAAGCTATAAAATGTTTTAAGTTTATAGCATATGAACTTTAAGTGGGTATTAAAGGGCATTTCCAACACACTTGTTCATATTTTTGAAAATGTTATTTCAAACCAGTATATTTACATCTGCTCTGAAGGGATTCAGTCGTATACTAAACAAACATATCGCTTCACACTCGACGCTCTCCATCTGTATGTCCGTCACTAGTTCACAAGTGGTTACTATATAAACAGCCGTTAGTTGGGTCCTGCGAGAGGGAAACGCTTAAACTCGCGTTAAACTGACAAACTGCTGTAAGAGTATTGTCTGTAGAACTCGGTTTAGAGAACACTGGCTTTAGTGTTATCATGATGTCTTCATGGGGGAAACATTATTGTAATTATACCTACAGTTTGAAGGCAACTTTAAGTTTAATTTTGACTTATTATTAGGTGAAAACCGGTGTACCTAATATTAGCACTGCCTCGTAAGCGTTACTGCTAAGCATGAGGTCCTGGGTTCGATTCCTAACGCGGGCAATGTGTTATTGGAATATTTCATCAGAAGTTTTGGTTGATAGCAGAACGCTGCTTCCATCCGTACTCCTTTAGCTTCGGCCAAGTTCACACGTCTTGTCCTAGACGCACGCCGGTTGCCAGTTCTACGCACTTGGCCTTACTGAAACTAACTCACTGAAAGTAAATATGGGCCATTTAATAAAATTGTAATGCTTTTCATATAAACAAATTATTAACGAGCACCAGTTTCTGTTATTGTGTCAGCCTTCCTTTCTTCCATTTATTGTTTTACGTCAATAATGTGTCCTCATCGGACATTTATTGGTGACCGGAATGGCAACAGAGCCGTGGCAAGCTGCCAACTTACATCGTGCAGTGTTATTGACATTTTTGACAGCAATCACATCAGACCTGCTTTTCATCTCATGCCTGTTTTTCCCGAAGGGTTGGGTAGAGTTGTAGCTACAGAAAACCCACTTTTCTTCAGTTATGTTAAAGTCCCATGTAAAAGGGCGCAAGCTCATTGCCATCAAACGGGAACAAGTAAGCAACTTGCTGGTGGAAAACACTTTGCATGACCCGGAAATCGACCTCAGGACTATATTGGCTGTTTAGCATTTGCGCTTGCGATCACTAGACTACTACACTGGATCTGCACTTAATAGTACAATCATTCACAATTTGCGTGTGTAACGTGGTCGAGGCGGATTATGTAAGGATCTTATAAGGTGGCGTTCTGCGGCTTCTGCCTAACCTTATGGGAAAAAGACGTGAGTATATGTATGTAATGTTCAATACCTAACACAAAGTTAAAACACTAAATTCGAAAGTTACACAATGAAGGACCCAACTCAAAGTTATTCGACAAATTGTACGTACATTAGTGAATCCGATTCGGTGGTGAATTGTGGCTAGTTCCAGTATTTTGAGGACAACATTATAATATTCCGACCGCGGCACGCAGGCTCCTATACTGCGTTTTTGATTTAGTTTCCAAACATGTACTTGTTTTTGTAAAAACAACCTTAGTTTCCTACATATAAAGTTAAGTTTGAGCTGTAACTGTAATGTTTTCACTGACTTCTGAAATCAATTTTATTTACACCAGCGTAAAGTTGATATTCGTTGAAGCAGAAATAACGTTAATTGGTAACAAGGTTTTGTAAAGGCTCCCAAACCCAGTTGACCGCAGCTTCACACCTGGATTATGAATATATCCAGTGAGTGGCGAGCTTAAATACTAAAAATCCTGTTTATTTGAGAGTGGTCTTTTAGTCAGCAATGCTTAAAAAATTACAGCGAATAAAAATAGAGGACAATACATTTTAGTGGTATTATAATACTAGTTCGATATTATTGTCCCATGGATCGTATTACCGGGATTAAAAGTATACTATGTGGTGATCCAGTTTATTAACTAACTATGTGCCAAATTCGTTCAGTATATTTTGCGTGAGTAACAAACATCCATCCGTCCATCCACCCGTCCATCCATCCATCCATTTATCCGTCCATCCAATTGCATTTATAGTAAGTCAGATTTTAGAAACATCAATGGTAGGTATGACTATATTGCGTGAACTAAAAGTTTGTCATATCAGAAGAGAAGTATTGAAAAAGAATTAACGTGTTATGCCGAACCCGAATAAATGTTAGTGAAGGCAGAAGAATGATGATGATGATGCGGATTTGTCTTGCTACACCTTAACGCATTTACTCCCTGAAGGGGCGAGCGCGATCTACAGGCAGGTAAACACTGTGAACATTTCAACAGCTTACGTCTCAAGCGAACCTCATCATCTGCCTGCCTTTTCCAAATTATGTTGGGATCGCCTTCCAGCCTAATCGGATGCAGCTGAATAGCAGTATTTTACATGAAGCGCCTGCATACTGACCTCCACAACACAAGTACTGGGTAATGCGATATCCTTGGTAAGGCTGGTTGTCAGACTTTCGGGCCACTGCAATGACTACCTGTAACGACAGTCAAAGATCTACAAATGGCAGCCGGGACAAACGGCTTAACGTGCTTTCCGAGGAAACACGGTTTGTAATAGATGGTCCCCATCCATGTACCAACCTAAGCAAGCGCTGCTTAACCTTGAAGATCGACACCATGCGGCTGTTATTATTTAGCTACAAACTCCTATTACCATCAATTGCAACTAATTTAGGCTCCAGGCTGCTATCATCAGTCTATGTTCGCACGTCGGACTTACGACCATAAGACAGTAAAAAATATTTGTGAAATAAATCCAAATAACTTCACTTTAGCGTATTATTTATGGGAAGTATTTATCAAAAATAAAAACCACACTGGAACCAAAAAGAGCACTATTTCACTTGTATATCTTTTCTTTATCTTTTTACTCCAAAATCACGTGTGAAATGTTACCGCGCTCACAAAACATTGTTTACGATCGGTCCAGCCTTCAAGCCTTATAACTCTTATAGTTACAAACACAGGGTTTAAATTTCAACGACATCTATTTTCAAGCGACCAAAACGTGTGACTCTTAAATTTGAACGCATAAGGTTTAGTTTCGAACAGATAGTGATATAGTGTTGTAGCAAAGCTGTCCACTTTTCCTTTGTGCCAGCAACAATGGCTATTGCTAGTAGTGACGTTCATTTCAGCTACTTTTACCTTTGACTCTGTCAACTGTTGGCGGGAATGTCGCCGGGTAATGTTGTGATGCGAGAAGAAAGTTATTTTGTCTCTTAATAATGTTTGGTAGTTAAGCGGATATCTAAAATTATTGTAAGACGGTCTGATAGTTTCCACAAGGACACAGGCTTCATCTTAATGAGAGGAAGTATGCTATAATTCACCACGACCCAGTATAGATTTGGCATGTCTTAGAATTTTCGTTCCTTGCTGGTTTCCTCACGGTATATTTCTTCACTGTTCATAGAGCTAGTAAGCAGCATTTGGTATATGGTTTGAAGTGCCTTTCCGATCACGGTCAAACAGGCATCAAGTCGTTCTGTGGTTTTTGATTAAGTAACATCGTGTGGGGTTAGAAGGGGAGACTGATGACGACTACTGGTTGAGAGAACAAACCATGCTTTTCCCAATTATGTTATGTTATGTTTTCGGCTTCCAGTCTAACCGGATCCAGCTGAATACCAGTATTTTACATGGAGCGACTGCCTATCTGACCTCCACAACCCAGTTAGTATTAGGTAATGCGATACCCCTTTTGGGCCACTGACTACTTTCCGAGGCAAGGTATATTGTTCTCGATATATTGTAATGGATGGTCACCTATCCACGGAGCAGCCTCGACAAGCGTAGTTTAACCTTCGATCGGTTATTAAAAATACCGTTTAATATCCCTTTTGAAGTAGACGCGTCATTGAGCAAGTAATAACTGCGCATAAAGCATGGCCTACATTACATCGATCACTCATTGCCTATAGAGGCGAGTGTTCAACTGCTCAAGTTCACAGCGATTCATCAATCTCGCAGTGTGCTCTAGGGCTTATATTATCATGTAACGAGGTGAAGGTTAGGACGTTATTATACTAGTATTTATAAATGTGAGAGGCTGCTATTTCTAACAATATCAGTAAAATTGTAAGTTGGTACTGACTCATTGTACCTACATTCTAAACTGTTTCTCTCTCTACGCGTTTGACAGTATTATTTTTAGAGATAGTTTTATAGAACTGAATAGTTTGACTGCTTTGTTGGTCTAGTTATTGCAAGCGCGACTGCTGAGCACGAGGACCTGGGTTCGATTCCCATGTCGGGCAAAGAGTTATTGGGATTTTCCTTTAGGAATTTCTCAGTAGCAGCCACGGAGTCTGGATTTATGCCCGGTTGATGGCAATAGACTCGCTCTCTATTTAATGGGACACAATTGGCGAAATGTAGTTATTCCTACCAAATGGATACCTACACATCTGCCTAACCATTCGGGGATTACAAGCGTGATGTGTATGTTTTACAGAAGTTGTCAGATTTGGTGGCCCAGTGGAAGGGTTGCGACGAGTTTATAGGTCGTGGTTTTGAATCCGGATTCGAATTTTAATCTGTATAAAACTATAAATAATAAACAAAAATTATCACCGTGGCTGTGGCAGATATCAGGTAACAAAGTTGTTCTAAATGTCTGCCAAGATATGTCATATTGGCTTGCATGATTATTCGCCTCCTGTACTGCCAGACACTTTGTGTGGTGGAAGACCCCACCGCCAGACACCTTTAAAATATAATAACCAACGTCTTAATCCTCAATGTTACGCTATTTCAAAAACACTTAATAGGTATTAAGTTGAAACGGTGATCCATTACGGACCAAAGGAGTACACCCAATACAATTGTAAAAGCGTATTTATAAAAATAAACATCAGCGATTTAAAAGGTTTCGTCACTCTGATCGCCAATCTAGAAAATTCGATGAAAACTTATGAAATGCGTCACATTTACTCAGATATACTTTCCTCAATATTGTAGTTCAGTTTCAGCTTTTGAGTAAGTACTGTAGAGACGTAAACCTATTTTTATGGTTATTTTTTAATTAACTGACTCGTTGTAAATATAAAGGAAAGGAAGGCTATACCAATAATTATTTGAATTTTATCATCTAACCGCCTTTTATTTGTATACGAAACACTTATAAATCACACACGATATGTTTACCTTACACAATGAAGTCGGTGTTTCTGGAAACAGATCTCGTTCTAAGTTAGCTGTAAAGAAATGTTATTGTGTAGGCAGCGCTACTATGGTTTCTGCTATCATTGAGATACGCTTGAGAATAAATAACTTATAGAAGATGTGTCTGCTATTTCCTTTTATTGATGGTATATATATATATATGGTTATATTATATGTATATATTATTGATGAATGGGTGACTGTTTTTTCCTCTTGCACGCAAAAACTACTGAATCGATTTAAATGAGACTTTACAGTAATATAGCTTACACATCAGTATAACATATAAGCTGTAATTTTTAAAGATTATTGTGCATAAATAAATTATGCAGGCAAACCCGCGGGTGAAAACTAGTTTCAGATACATACAGCTAGTGGTCCCTGACATTAGCGACGTCATGACGACGAGATATGAAGTTTGAATGCCGTTGTAATAACAGGCACATTTTAGCTTTTTAGGATGTGGTAGGAATGCAAATGTGTCTTATCTCTTCCACATACTGTGGGACACGATATCGTGTCCTGCAAAGCAAGCTACAGGAACTGATGGGAGCTCGCGATCTCGCCAAACAAAATTGTTGGCCGGCTAAATGCCATCGACACGCTAAGAAGAAGCCGCATCAACGATGACGCTGGATAGCAGGCACGCTGGCAGATATCTGCAATCTGCGGTGATGTGTGGCTTTCTAAATTGTGCTGATGTAGGTATTTATAGTAAAAATATAACATTAAAAACAGGTTTAAAAAAATGTGAAAAAGATAGAAATGTAACCTTCAACATCTCCGTAACTAGTTCCCAGACAGGACTAAAAAAAAAATTGATTTGTTCGCCTTTCGACTTTAATAAGGGTGTGTTTACACCAGTTATGTTTTGAGTTCCTTTATGTTCCCTTTTTATTGAAGGAGGGCAAATATTCAATAACATAAAAGCTTTCTATTTTTATCCTTAGACGATATAATTCTCAAAACTAAATAATCCATCATTCGTATATTTCTTCAGCTATGTCAATATTGTCGTTTCTTACGTAGGTAAACAGTAAACGTAGCGAGTCAACATGCGCTGTCACATTTGCCCAAGTAACATTATTTAATCTGCTGTGTTACAGCTTGGCCACGACCTATACGCTCAAGCGGCAGCAGAGAAAACAAATGAAATAAGTTGTTTAAGGCATGCCACGAAACCCCGCGACGCGACTTGCCTCTCCTGAAGGGAACAAGTGACGCACGCCTTTCTCCCGAGGTCGTGACTGGGGCCTTACGATTCTACCTCGCTACAAATTGTGTCAATATTGACTATATTATTGTAATACTGTTTACATCGTAAGTTTTTCTACACGTCCTATAAAAAAGTAGTGTCGGCTAGTGTTACTAGGATCGCGTTCATAATAAAGCTCCGCTTTCCAATTAATAGCGATGCATCACAAACTCAAATTGCTGCTAAAATAATAATATTTTGAGGTTACTATTTTGCTGTGTAATAACAGCCGCACGGGTCGATATTCAAGGTTCAGCAGAGCTGCTATAGGTCGCTCACTTACTTGCTCAATGACGCATCTATTTCAAAAGGGATATTAAACGGTATTTTTAATCAAAATCAAAATCAAAGCATTTATTTCAAGTAGGCCAGTTACAGGCACTTTTGAATTGTCGAAACAAAGACAACAGTAAAAAATAGCTACAGTCCCAGTCACAAGGCACAAAAACTGTGAAAGTACTGTAGTTGCCCATTCCCTAACGTAGATCGGATTTAAATCAGAATACTTTAACAAAACCTTGGTTACATCATTCATTTTGAGATGGTACAGTAGACCTCAAAAGTGCAGCACCATGCTAAAGATTACATTGCTATGAACTGTGCGAGCGCGATACAGCAGTGTGTGTGCGTGTGCGTGTATGAGTGATGTCTCAACATTCTACACATAACACACACTAATGAACTGTCGTCACACTACGCGAAATAGCATTATATTTCTGTTGCATTTAGAATACACATCATAGTGATGACCTGTTCTTACCATTGCATTGTTAAAATTCGCGTAGTATTAACATGAGTTGGTAGCTGTTTGGGCTGAGCATGGGTTCACGATCAATGAAGTCCAAGTTCGAATCCATGTTATTACAATGTGTGGCTGTTTTCTGTTTCTTTGAAACCTTAATTATATTTGTATTTTAAGCAGAAAGTCGTTAGGTATTTATGTTTATTTATAATATAGTCATGCTTATTATTTATTTTTTATAAGAAGTTAAATATTAGATAGTTATTGTATTATTATTTAACCTCATTAAATGATTTTTATTTTATGATTTCGGTGTTGGAAGGTGGAAATAAAAAAATCATGCTGAATGATAACAAAAATGTTTATTCGTTTTATTTATTTATAAAATTAACAAACTTTTATGAGAATGTGACGTCACATTCCTATCTAGGCAAAAAAAAGTTCTCTTATCACCGTTCATAAGATTTTTTGTTGTATACCCACTTAGTCAATTCATAATAAGAATAACAACACGGAAAGGATATTCTAATAACACAAATATAATTGTTGATACCCGCTTATTATAGGTATCAGTATTCAGCAGAGTTAATTGAATACTAATATATGAGTTAGACTTTATGAACGTGTTTTTTTAATGTAACGTCACATTGAATGTATTGAGGTTATAGCTTAAGTGTTCATTTTCTTGACGAAAAGAATATTGAAACTAAACCCCAATTTAAGATCATTAAATTTAAAATTTATTTCTTAATTTTTATTTTTTTATTTACGGTTATGTTAATATTACTAAATATTTAGTTACCCGGTCTACTTATTAAATTAAGTATTATTATTTTTTCGCCATAAATTAAGTCTTCCTTTTGGCAAGACTTGAAAGTCTTCTCGTCAGAAAATGCAGTCACCTCCCAGTTAAAATGTAAATAATCTCGAGCAAAACGTAGTCTTTCCTCCCTGTGTTTTTGTGTCACAAATGGTTTTTAGCTGGCTTCCGATGATGTAAACCTTCAGCATGGAATGCATGGCGAACAGTCTGTAATGTAGTATCCAATTGCTCTGCAAACATTATAGTTGGAATGAAACCATTTGTTTCATATTCTTCCACCATAAAACGTCGCTGAGTCGGGTTAATAAGTGGCGGCCTTTCACTTCTTAGACGACTCTTCAGACTACCTTCTTCCTCAAACCTCTTTACCCAACGGCTAACAGAATTTCTAAAAAAAAACAAAATATGATTACACACTTGCAACTAGCAATTTATTTAATAATAAGAAAATCACACACCACAACTATCATCATAATAATTATAATTTTTAAAAATAACTTACACATTTTAAGCCAGTTTCAGTTGAAATTTGAGAAATATTAAGCCCATTTTTACGCAAAGTGACAATATTTGCCCTGTCATCAATACTAATATTAGCTTGCATCTTGAATAAAGACAATCAAACAATACGCTAATCGTAATAATAACACAAACACTCGAAACAAAGTTCACCAACTAACAACGTCATAACTAACTACTTTGTTCAATGCAGAAGTTTATTTTGTTTCACATTCACCCTCATCTTTTTTGTTAATAATAAGTTCCAACTAATATTTAGAAATGTTCATGTTCATCGGGTCTAACGTATCATTTATAATTAAAACACAAAAAGAGTAAGGTCACTTGGGTTCGAACGCAGAGTATACTGTGCGAGACATTTTATCTATAGCGTTAACCGCTAAGCCAGATAGACACATAATTGTTTGTTTGAAATTAAGTATCACTAACTTAATACTCCGTCGCGACATGACAGGCTTGTCACTAAGGCAAATGATCATTATATCGCACTCTCTCTGACTAGATAATTATGAAAGAGAGCGATATACGAGATCGTGTATGTGTGCAAAATGTTTGTTATGGAAAAAGGTCGTAAGTGCGACTTGTTTTGATGCGATCGTTTTGTGAAACTGCTACTGCACTTATGGTCTCTACTGTACATTATGTGAGAACGTTGCAGCAAGATGTGTACGTTAAAAGTGTCCATAGTAAAAACAATTCAAAAATAAAATAATTAATTCAAATAAGCCGTGGCAAATAAGAGATGACCAGTCACAACTGACAGCGCCCATTCACGAACATGACGCATATATCAGCACCATTCAACTCAAGCATTTTACGGTTTTAGACATTTATTTTCTCAAAAGATTTACAATCACTTACAGAGAAAATACAATATTATAACTTATAAATACATGAGGCCGATTTGCGTAGTGGGTTGGTACAATAAGTCAATAACAAGAATGACATTAAAATTTCGTAACAGTTTTAGTAAACCCGTAAAAGGGTAATTGTAGAAAATATTAGAACTAAGTGCACGACATCTTATGCGCATCGCTAATGCGGGTAGGTGTGCATGAGCTGAGGAGTACAGTCTTAGAAAAATACAATACATGTTTATTAAAGCCCATGACACAGTGATTGTTTCACCGCGTTTAAAGTAGGCACATGGTTGTTATATCTTATTAGTAATATGGATGTTATAATTAGAACTAGGTACATTGAATTTATATATTTTGATTACTTGAGTTTGCTTATGTATTTATGTATATAATTATGTGTTAGGTAAGGAGTGTGGTTTGTATATGCTGTACTATAATAATTTTCAATTTTTATTTATTCATGTATATAGTAGTAAGTAGGTAGTGTCAAATACGTAGGGTAAGATATATTAGATTAAAATATAGTGTATGTATGTATATATTCTGTTTTATTTGTGTATACAATTTTGTGTGTTAGAGTGTGGTTTTTATATGTTATACTATAATATTCTATAATAATGTAGTGCAATATATTCATATATGAATAACTGACGTGTGAGTAAGATATATTATTTTGAATTGTGTGATACAATGTAAATTAGTGATCGGTACCACTTAACTTAATATTAAGCTTTTATTAATGAACAAAAAATCCTTTAAAATGTAACTTTTTAATAGTTTTTTAAATGTAAACAGAGATTTTGTTTCTTTTATAGATTTAGGTAATTCGTTATAGAGTTGGGCCCCATCATATAGAATACTCTTTTTTCCGTAATTTGTTCTATGGCTCCTTAAGCACAGGTTATTAGCCTGCCTTGTCATGCGTTTATAGTGATCTATCCTTTTTGTAAATGTAATTTGTGAGTGGATATCTTTAGTTAGGATTTTTCTAATAAAAATGCAAGTATTATATTTATATATTTGGGCCAGATTGAATAATTTTGTTTCTTTGTAAATGTTGGTTGTTGGTGTCAGATAATTGTATCGAAATAATGTTTTAATAACTCTATTTTGTGTAACTTGCAATTTTTGCAAGTTTGTTTTAGTTGCTGAACCCCATACCTCTATTAAATAATCAATACGAGATTTGACCAAGGAATTATATATCGTGTATCGAACTTGTCTCGGGAGACATCTCACTATACCTCTTAGCGCGCCAGTTAGTGAATTTATTTTATTGCGAATTTTTTCAATTTGCGGTTTCCAGGTAAGCTGACTGTCAAGAATAAGGCCTAAATATTTTTCATTGTTAGCTTTAGTTATTTTTTCACCGTTAATAGTAAGGGGACTATGATTTCCAATTTTTTTGTTTTTAGCAGAGAAAATAACGAATTTCGTTTTCGATGCATTAATAGTAAGTAAATTTGACTGTAACCAGATATGTAACAGATCTAGATCATGCTGAGCTTGGTTCATTACTGTTTCTAATGAGTGACTAGAGTAAAACAGGCTAGTATCGTCGGCATATAAAGTAATATCTCCCTTTAGTCCAATCTCATATATGTTATTGACGTAAATGAGGAATAACAAGGGTCCCAAAATTGAACCTTGAGGAATACCACAAGTAATCAATTGGGGGTCACTTTGGTGGTTATTAATTTTGACAACTTGAGATCTGTCTGTAAGGTATGATTTAAAAACCTCATATGCTTTCCCAGTTACACCTATGTCTTTAAGTTTTAATAGTAGTATGTTGTGGCTTACGGTGTCGAATGCCTTTTTTAAATCAATAAAAATTCCTAAAGTAATTTTTTTCTGATCAATGTTAAGTCTAATATTGGTTACTAAGTCAACAGTCGCGGAAACAGTGTTCGATTTGGGGCGGAAGCCGTATTGCTTATTGTATAGGTAATCAATATTAGTTAAATATTCATACAATTGTTTATGCAGAATCTTTTCAAACATTTTTGACATCACTGGTAGTACGGATATAGGTCGATAGTTACTGGGGTCCAGTTTGCTGCCTGATTTAAATATTGGACTAACCTTCGCAATTTTAAGGCGGTTGGGGAAATGGCCTTCATTTAAGCATTTATTAATACAGTTTGCTAAGCTTTCCGCTATAGTGTCTTTAACACATTTTATGGATTTCGTACTAATGCCATCTAAACCGGAGCTAGTGTTAGAATTTAAGTTTTTTATTATTTTAAGTACTTCGTCTGCAGAAGTTGGTTTTAACTCTGACAATTCATGATTGTTATTTTTCGGTTTATTATATGTTAATGTCTGAGTTAAGTTATTATGGTATTTTTGTGGTATTTTATTTGCAAGTTCAGTGCCTATTGTCGCAAAAAATCTGTTAAAGTATTCGCAAATTTCATGAGTATCTGAGATTTCTCCATTAGAGGTATTGATTTTTAAATGCCCAAGGTCGGCCAACTCTGTTTTATTATTTGATAGTCTATTAATTAGTTGCCACATTTTTAAAGGATATTTCTGACAGTTCGCAAAAGCCTTAAAGTAATATTGATTTTTGGCCAGTTGGATATTTACAAAGGTATGATTTCTTTGTTTTAAGAATTCTTTACGCAAGTCTTCGTCTCCGGGTGTTCGATTTAAACTGTGCCACAATTGGTTCCTTTTGTTTATTAGTGTTATGAGGTCCTTATTTATCCACTCTTTGCAAGGAGGGTTTAACATTTTTGTTTTCCTTGTTTTGTTCTTTGCAATTATTTGTAGCAGCTGAGATTCTAGTTCTTCATAATCATTAAATAGTTTTGTGTGAAATATGTTTTTGATATCGTTCTGTAAGTTAATATAGTTGATTGATTCATATTGGACTCTTTTTATAGGTTCGTTTCTGGATCTGTTTAGCTCAAGATAAATTTGTTTATGGTCGGCTATGGAGGACTCAATAATAGACATCTGGAATGTGTTGTCCTGTAAGTTTGTACACACATGATCTATGATTGTTTTCGATGATGTAGTCTCACGAGTACAGTGTTCCGGGGTGATCTTATTCAATACTTTTATATTGTTCTCTCGCAGGATTGCCTTGTATTCCTTTACAGATTTTTCATTAGTTAGTAAATTTAGGTTTAGATCGCCGAAGACAATGACACGTTTTCTTCTTGAAAGATGTTGGTTATAATTTTCGAGGAACTTATCTGTGTTTGCTGCTGGTTGCTTATATATGGCTCCTATGTCCAGAGAAAATGTGTCAATATGTACCCATAGAAAATGATTCCCATCTTCGCACAGTTCTTCCAATGATTCATGTTTTAAACTGTTGTGAATGAACAAAGATACTCCACCACCCCTGGTGTTTTTTCTGTAGTTATAGTAGTGAGTATAGTTTGGCAGTTTTAACCTTTGTGCTTCGTCATCGTTTTTTATCCAAGTCTCTGTGATGATTATAACATGAATCTTAGCTTCGAACGATTCTATTATACATCGCAACTCATCCAGTTTGCCTGTTTTCACTAAACTGCGGATATTCACATACAAAAATTTTAGTGCTTTGTTTGTAATTATTATATCGGCATAGTTATTATATATTTCATGAGTTACAGATCTATTACCTTTAGTTTCATTTATTGTATTTTCTCCAGTGTCTCGTTTTTTGGCTGTTGTCTTATTATTTTAGGGGTTCCTTTTATATATTTTATCATAAGGTCATTTTCTCCTTTCTCTTTACGTTGACGTAACTCTTCTCGTAGGTTTTCCATATCCAGTTTTTGATTAGGTGTCTGGTCGGAGTAAATTTTAATGTTTTTATTCTTGCAGTTAAATTTATTTCTCAGTATTCCTTTAGCTGTTTCTGATGTTGAGAAGCAGACTTTTAGAGGGCGTGTTTTCTTCCCGTCATATTTCCCTAAGCGCATTATTTTTTCCGGTTCAGGATAGAGTGGATATCTCTCTGTCTGATAATATTTTCTTCACTTCGCATCTATCGGTTTCTCTCTTCTTCTCCATGTCTTCTGAGTGCGGTTCAGAGATTCCAATGATTATTACATTTTTACTGCGCTCCATACGCTCTTGAAGTTCGATCATTATGTTACCATAAACAGATGTTGATGTTTGATGTTCTGATGGTGATGAATTATTTTGAGTACTTTGAAGGACCTGTACATCGTTTTCAATACATTTTATTTTTTCCTGATTCTTATTGACAGTACTTGTTAGGTTTTGAATTTCGGACTTAAAGTTGTGATGTTCCATAATCAGCTGGTCCGTTTTCGTCTTCATCTCAATAAGTTGTTCATTTATAGATGAGATATCTTTTTTTATAGTATTGATATTTTCTGTCTGAGAATTACCAAACTCCTTCAATAATCCCATAATTTCCTTTTTAAATTCCTTAAATTGGTGCGAGAAATCATCCTCCGGCGATTTTCTTTTGCGCTGTGACACATATTCGTTATAATCAGAAGTACCAAAAGTTGACAGGTCGGGCTGAGAACTACTATTCCCAGCTGTAACACTCATTTTGTCACTGGATTTATCAGTAAGTGAACGTGTGTTACTCATGCTGTGTAACTGTCTTCTTCCGCTCCGCTCAGTTAATATGTGGGTGACCCTTATAATGCGGAAGCGGTATGAAGCTAGTCTTTCCACTTCTTTCTAACACGGACTATGGTTCTGTGTGGCACTCATCGCGTTATATGAAATAGGACTTAATGACGCACACAATTAAGTTTAAAATTATAAAGCACTACTATTTTAAATTTTGTTTTTGTCGCAAGTAAAAGGTGAACACGACCGCTCACTACGCAAGCCGACGCGAGTGATTTTGATTTTGAAGGGAACTAAATGATCCGAAACACGTGCCACCATCAGCGAGACATTTGAGTGAGCATGACATACTCCTAACCGCCAGGGTACATTCAAGTCAAGAAAAGACGCAGGTTTCCAGCGAATGACAGCTTTCTAGTACATAATACTCACACAATATAGGCTAGGCGGCTATATAATACAAAAGAGATTGAATCTATACAATGCAAAGATAGTTATACAATCTTCAGCAGCTCCAACAATACTATTTAATGCTATCAATTTAGGCGCCCCTGTTCTTGTGGAGCAGGACCGGCATTGAGCCAAGCATTTTTATCAGTGATATAATCGTCCAACTTGTAATATGCTTTCTTACATAGTGTGCGTTTAATGCATGTTTTAAATTTCGTTTCATTCAGTTCAAGAATACTTTGTGGAATTTTACGAGTATTATAGCATCTCAAACAGTACCCCATGAAAGATGAGTCTACTTTAACGAGTCTGAAGCCTGGCTGAACTAATTGGTCTCTATTTCTAGTACTGTAATTGTGTCTGTCACCTCTTTTATTACAAAGATGTAGATTTTTTCTTACATACATTATGTTTTCGTAGATGTATTGACAATGTACCGTCATGATGTTAATTTCCTTAAACAGTTCCCTTAGAGAATCGCGCCTACGAAGATTATATATGGCTCTGATGGCTCTTTTTTGCAGAATAAATATAGACTCAATGTCTGCAGCCCGTCCCCATATTAAAATGCCATAAGACATAATACTATGAAAGTAACTAAAATAGACCAGTCTAGCGGTATCTTTCTTATAGCATACGCTGCTGAACTTAGCCGCCCCGCAAGAGATGTTAAATGAGAACCCCATTGTAACCTTGAATCAAGCGTAATCCCCAGGAAAACCGTTTTATCTACAAATTCAAGTTTCTCTTTATTCAATACTATATCACAATCGCTACTTTTAACATTCGGTAAAGCAAATCTTACGCATTTCGTTTTTTTTTCATTTAACACTAAATTGTTTGCTGTGAACCAATTATGGACCTGAAGTAGGGCATTATTCACGTCATCTAGATTTTGGGCCCGTCTATTTATCTTAAAAATTAGGGAAGTGTCATCAGCGAATAACACCATATTTTGAGGTTGGTTTTTCAATAAATAGTGGAGATCATTTAAATATACTAGAAAGAGGAAAAGACCCAATGTTGAGCCTTGCGGTACCCCCATTTTTACTTTTAAACCCTGTGAATTAACACCATTTATTTGCACATGTTGTTGTCTATCACTCAAATAAGATTTTACCAAACTAAGTGCAAGTTTCCCTAGTCCGTAATGCTCAAGTTTTAAAAGTAATGTGTCGTGATTTACGCAATCAAATGCTTTGGAGAGGTCACAAAATATTCCAATGGCGTCTTGGGACTCTTCCCACGCAGTAAATATGTGCTTCAATAAGGTAACACCGGCGTCAGTCGTACAACGTCCCTTGGTGAAACCATACTGTTGATCGTGTAAGATTCTGTTGGTGTTAAAATGATTGAGCATTTGATTTAGCATTACCTTTTCAAACACCTTGCTAAAAACTGGCAACACGGATACAGGTCTATAATTATTTGTATCTTTACTATCTCCGGATTTAAACAGAGGTATGACTTTACTGTATTTCATTAAGTCCGGGAAAACTCCTTGATCTACACACAAATTAAAAATTAAAGCTAAGTATGGTGCTATAGTCTCAACTATGGATGTACAAACTTTGATAGACATTCCCCAAAGATCTTCGGTCAGTTTGACTTTTATTTGCCGGAAAGCTTTAATAACTATCATAGGGTTTATGTGTTTAAATTTAAATTCAGCCGGGCAGTCAGACACATTTGCCTTTAATAAACCAATTGAGACTTCAGGAGAGGAATTAAGAGCCTCCGTAGTTATTAACGGTATATCGGTAAAGAAATTTACAAACTCATGAGCTACTTCCTGATTAGAGCTTTTAGGACCACATGCTGTATCTAATGTGTAGCTAGTGTTACGTATTTTCTTCCTGTTAGTCTCGTTATTTATGACTTTCCAAACTGTCTTAATTTTGTTTTCTGCTGTTTTGATCTTGTTGCTAATGTGCAAGGCTTTGGCTACCTTGGATGTATTGCTAAAAATTTTTGAATACTTAGCAACATACTTGTTAAAAGTTTCAGAGTTTATATAAGGCTTAAGGCCATAAAGCTCAAATAGTCTTTCCCTACTTTTTCTGATACCTCTAGTTGCCCAATCACTAAATATAAATTTTGGGCAAATACATTTTGTCTTCTTTTCAAAAGTTTTGTTAAACTCAGTGTGAACTATTGAAAAGAAATTATCATACAATTGATTTATATTAATATCGTCCATATGATGGCTCATAACACTTAACTTGTTCTGTAGGGAAATATTATACCTCTTTAAATTATTAGTAGTTATAGGTCTAAATTGAATCTGAACTTTTTGCAATGGTATGTTACACCTAAAAGTTACAGTTTGTCCGCTACGGTCAGACGGCAAACAATTTACTATAGCTTAAGTTATCACAATTGCAGAAAACATTATCTATACAAGTAGCAGAAGATGAAGTGACGAGTGTCGTAGGTTCAATAAAAATGTTGGTCAAGTCAAATGACTTGAAAAGATTTAATAATCGACTGCTATTAGAAATTTCTTCTAAAATATTGATATTGAAATCACCACAAATAATTATAGGTTTATCACTGGCTGCAAGTTTTGCCAGGACATCTTCCATTATTGATTCAAATAAGGAAAAGTTTTGATAGTTTGGGGGTCTGTACACACACATAATTACATGCTTATCTAGCTCAACACAAGACAGTTCGACGCAATGTTCCGCCGAGAGACCTACTATGTCATTACGTTGCTTATTTTAACTCAATTTTTCAATAATATTAGGGAACCTCCACGCAGCATAGATTTACGGTTAAAACAGCTACCCACCGCATAGTTCTCATAATTAATAAGCATTTGGTAATCCATTAGCCAATGTTCAGTAAAACAAATAATATCAAACATATTTCTTTCTAAAAATAATTCAATTTCTAATAATTTGGAAGAAATGCTTTGGATATTTTAACCACAAAGCAACCTTTTAATCAAAATTTAAACGAAATTCAATGCATGAATGAACGTAATTAGCTGTAGTTACTATAAAGTACGTGCCACATGTAAATGATTTACTTTTTGCGAATAAATAAATAATTACAGGTGAATTAAAATGTCATAGTTAAATGTGCGTTTATATTACTTGAGCCATTTGTAATGGGGTGCGTTGTCAGAATTCCTACTCGTGTGCCTGATGGCTGCCGGTCCCTCTCGATACGTTTGGAGGGAATAGCAGCTGCTGGGCCGGTGCACCCTGGGCGTGGGCAGTATCCTTCCCCGAGGAATGGGAAGAGATTCTTATTCCTCGGGAAATGTTACTGCCCATGGCTAATATTCTGACATGGGGGGGTCCCTCATGGACCAAGGGGGCGTTGCTCCGCGTGACCCTCTGAAAAGCAGAGGGCACAGCGGAGGAGCAAGGGCGGGCTCGGTGTGCACCTTACCCTGCCTCCGTCGATATCGTAATCCCACCGTCGAAGTGTCGTGGAACACGTCTCGCGGCTTCGATTGGGACCGAGGGTCTTGGCTTAACCGCCCAGACCACGAGGTAGAAAACCTCTATAAAAAGTTACCCCGAATCTCAAGCGGCGGCGCACCGCGAGGAGATGTATGGCTGACGGGTTCCTTTGGAAAATTAGTCTCTAGTGCGAACCACTGCCGGGCAGTGCCGGGCCTGGCTATGGCTTATCTGGGTACAGGGGGCACTGCCCAGATGGACTATTTATTTCCCCCATACTCTTGGAAACAGTATGGAAAGCTTACAAAACCCAAAAAACGGCCGATAACGGCGAAGGAAGGGAGGAGAGGGATGCGGGGTCGGAGTCCGGCGCCGCATCCAGCGAGGTGAGCGCGGGAGACTCAGTGAGCTCCCAGCGCGGGAGGCCCGGGGCTGCTGCGGGGAACAGGGAGTTCCTACGCAAGCGGTCCAGGCCGGTAGGCGACCGAGAGTCGTCGTCAGATGGGGAGCTGGCTTCGGCTCGTAAGATTCCCAACAGCAAGCGCGGCGGGATCCGTGGCAAGGGAAGAAGCCTTTCTGCCACCGAGAGGTCGGCGCGGCTTGCCGAGGAGGGGCGCCATCCGGGGGTGGCCGCCGGTCACGGGGTGGCCCGTTCGGGCTCCTCTGACGACGAAGCGGGCGCAGATGGCGACTCCGATGCGTAGCGTAAGGCCGGACTCGCAAAGGAGGTGGAGGCGGCGCTGAGGGCTGTCTCGTTGAAACAAAAGCCCTCCACCAGGCAAAGGGCTATACCTGCAGCGGTCGCCTCCATTATGGCATCACCGGAGGCCAGATTTGCGGAGCCCCCGCCAGACAGCGTGGCCAAACTGAGGGCGGAGGTCGCTCAACTGACGGCCGCCACGGAGCTTCTCAAAGAGGAGAGCATGAAGCTCCGAGCAGACCTGGCCAGTCTGCGCGAGTCCGGCTCTCGCGAGGCGCCCCAAAATGGGGGCCAGAAGCATCCAAGCCAGCCCGTGACGGTGGAGAACCAGGTTCTGAATCTGGTTTGGCAGGAGCTGGCTGCCTTCCAGGCGCGGTTCTCCGTCCTGGAGGGCATTGTCCTGCGCCCCCCCCTAGCGGCAAAAAAGGCGCCCCCGGGCCCGAGGGCGGCCTCATTATGCGTCTGCTGCGGCCTCCGCACCGGGGCCGTCCAGCCAGCCCCGGCAGGGTTATGTCGGCCCCGACGAAACCGGCTCCGGTTAAGAAGGCGGCGGCCCTGAAACAGGGCAAGGCGGCGGCCCAAAAGAAGGGTAAGGTGGCGAATATGCCAGCGCCAGCCGCGAGACAGCCGCTATCGCCGCCCCCCCCCGCTCCCTAAGCCTTCCGCGGCCGAGACCGGGTGGCAGGTGGCTGGAGAAAACGCGAGGGAGCGAAGGGCGGCTAAAAAGGCCAGGAGGCAGGAGCAGAAACGCCGGCAAAAGGAGCGGGGCGTCGCGGTTAGGCTCAGCGCCCCGAAGACCGCAGCTGTAGTGATTACACTACAGCCGGACGCGGAAAAGAGGGGCGTGACCTACCGCGACGTGCTCGCTAAGGCGAAAGCGACGGTGGATCTCGGAGAGCTCGGGATCACCGGGGGCCTCCGGCTTAGAGTCACCGCAACAGGGGCTCGAGTGCTGGAGATCCCTGGCGAAACCCGTGGCTCGTCCGCTGACGCTCTGGCTGAAAAGCTTAGAGCGTCCCTAAATGCGGACGAGGCCCGAGTGTCCAGGCCTGTCAAATGCGCAGACCTGCGCATACTGGGTCTGGACGACTCGGTGACCGAGAAGGAGGTGGTGGCCGCCGTCACCAGGACCGGTGAGTGCCCTGCCGAGCAAGTCAAGGCAGGCACCTTACGTCCGGACCTGTCGGGCATGCGAACCATAACGGTAAGCTGCCCTGTGACGGTGGCGAAAGTCATTGTGGAGGGCCAAAGGCTCTTGGTGGGCTGGGTTTTGGCGCAGGTGAAGCTGCTGGAACCCAGACCTCTGAGGTGCTTCCGCTGTCCGGTGCACCTCGGAGGTGGACCGCAGCGGCCAGCCTGGTCACATGGCCGCGGCTTGCTCCGCCGCGCCGCGCTGGGCCGCATGTGCGGCAGCTGGCAAGCCGGCCGATCACCGGGCAGGGAGCAAGTCCTGCGGTACTCCCGCCAAGGCCAGGGGCAAGGGAAGGCCCTCCGCCACCACCGCCAAAACCCCCACCGTCGCCACCACCGCAGCCGCCACCACTGTCGCCGCCGCTGCTGCTACTGCTGCAACTTCCGCAGCGGGGCCCTCGCAGGGGGCCCGGGAGGGGGCTGAAATGGAGTCCATGGAGCCTTTTCCAGGCGAACATCAACAACTGCGCCTGCACTCAGAATCTGTAGCTCCAGAGCATGGCGCAGTGGTCGATTAACATCGCCGTGGTCGCTGAGCCGTACTTTGTCCCGCCCAAGTATGACTGGGTGGAGGACCTTAGCGGCTCAGTGACCATAATTGCGTCGGTCGCCGCCGGTACCCCGACCCTTGAGAGTGTCAGGAAGGGTCAGGGGTGCGTAGCAGCACGGTTCGGGGAGATCGTTGTAGTGGGAGTCTACTTCTCCCCGAGCCGAACTCTCGCCGAGTTCCACAACTCCCTCACGGAGTTGAGTGTCGTCATCGGAAGCCACTCCCTCCCCGTGCTTGTGCTCGGGGACTTCAATGCCAAGAATTTGGCTTGGGGTTCTCGTTACACGGACGTGCGGGGTAGAATGGTAGAGGACTGGGCTCTGGTGACAGGCCTGGTCGTCCTAAATCGGGGTTCTGTCCCCACGTGCGTGCGGATGCGGGGCGAGTCGGTGGTGGACATCTCGTTCGCCAGCCCCGTTCTGTCGCCGCGTGTCGTTGACTGGCGCGTCATGGAGGGGGTGGAGACCTATTCCGACCACCGGTACATCCGGTTCGACGTCTCCACCCAGTCCTCAAGCGTGCCGGTCCTACAGGCCCCGAGTGGTCCGCGATGGGCGCTGAAGCAGCTGGACCGGGAGCTCCTCCTGGAAGCCTCGATCGTGCAGGCCTGGGTGTCATCACCAGTCAGGCCTGCCGACATCAACAACGAGGCGGGTTGGTTCCAGGAGGCCATGTCCGAGATTTGCGACGTGGCAATGCCCCGAGTTCGGCCAGGAACCGCCCGGCGTCAGGTGTACTGGTGGTCGCGAGAGCTGACGTCTCTGCGCAAGGCGTGCGTTGCCACGCGGCGCCTGTACGCCAGGCATCGCAGGCTCCGCATCCGCCCTCCGGATGCGGCAGCCATTGAGGCGGAGCTGTACGAGGGGTACAGAGCGGCGAAGACCGCCCTCCAAGAGGCTGTCCGGCGGGCCAAGAACTTGGCCCGCGAGGAGATGCTGGAGTCTCTGAACGGAGATCCATGGGGGCGCCTTTACAAGATGGTGCGGGACAAACTCCGCACCCGGGCCCCCCCGTTGACGCAGAGTATCCGGCCTGAGCTCGTGGAGGACGTGGTGAGCGCTCTGTTCCCTTCGCGAGGGGAGCATCCTCCCCCACCTATGGCTCCGCCGCCGCGTGCGGTGCCGGAAGCGGACCACTCCGATGACGATGACGACGTTCCGGAGGTGACTGGGGTAGACCTGAGAGTGGCGGTACGCAGGCTGAAAACCGGAAACACCGCCCCGGGACCCGATGGCTTGCCTGGCAAAGCCTGGGTCCTGGCCTCTGAGGCTGTCGGGCCCCGACTGGAAGGGCTCCTAAGCGCATGCTTGGAGAGAGGCCAGTTTCCGCTTCGTTGGAAGACGGGGAAGCTGGTCCTCATCCGGAAACCAGGGCGCCCTGCGGACTCTCCGTCCGCATACCGGCCCATCGTGCTGCTCGACGAGGTGGGCAAGCTCTTTGAAAGAGTCATTGCGAACCGCCTCGCCGGGCACCTTGCGGGGATGGGGCCGGATCTTGCGGAACACCAGTTTGGTTTCCGCAAGGGGCGCTCGACGGTGGACGCCATCATGCGCGTGAGAGCCCTCACGACGGGGGACGCGGTGTCCCGGGGCGGGGTCGTCTTGGCGGTGTCTCTTGACATCGCCAACGCCTTCAACTTCATGCCCTGGAGCTGCATTGGGGAGGCACTCCGGTATCACCGGGTGCCGACCTACCTTCGTCGTGTGGTCGGGGACTACCTGACGGATAGAGCCGTCATCTACCCTGGTCGAAGCGGAGAATGGAACCGGCGAGAGATGTCGTGCGGTGTTCCACAGGGATTGGTTCTGGGGCCGGCCTTGTGGAACATCGGTTACGACTGGGTGCTGCGCGCCGACCTCCCTACCGGCGTCAGCGTAGTTTGCTACGCTGACGACACGCTGGTACTGGCACAAGGGATGTCGCACGAGGCGGCGGCCGAAAACATGACACGCGGGGTTGCGATAGTCGTGGAGAGGATCCGGCAATTGGGTCTCGAGGTGGCACTGCACAAGTCCGAGGCCATGTGTTTTCATGGGCCTCGGAATGCGCCACCGTCGGGATCCCTACTGACGGCAGGAGGGGTTTCCATCGGCGTCGGGTCGACGTTGAAGTACCTAGTCGGTATGCGTTGATAGTCCTAGTAATGAAACCATCCCGAGATGTAGCGTCCATGACGCTTAGAGAAGCCTCCGTCACTAATTTCTCACATCTTTCCACAGACTGTGTGTGACAGGGAAAGTCAACAATGTCGAGGCTGTGTTCTTTAGCCTTAATTATAAGTTCATCGTTGGAGACGTGTCGCAAAATTGGTGGAGCTGATATCTCACAATCTTGCCAAAATATTATATCAGTGTAATCTTGCGCACAGAAGTTAAGCTTTGGTGCTTTAAATACCCTGCGAGAGTTGCTCTTTTCTGCTTCTCTGGCCTTTAATATTTTGCGAGATGCAAGCTCTCGAATATGGTCTCTATTGTCGAATAACATGGCAGTCAGCAAGTTTTCTGGGTGCGCAAAAAAAGCGTTTCTTTCGATCACTGAATTACAATAGATCTCTGACTATCAGGCAAAAATCGAGAGTACATAACCATTTGAAAAATATGCTTGGCTCCATCTTTAAATGATGAGTTTTGCTTGATGAGGAACCAAACAGGAGCGTACACTTTGACTACGTAGTTCACAAGTATCTGCAAATTATCTGACGGCGAAACAGTACTTACGTAAAGTCTGAGTAAGCGATTGGCAGTAGTGAGCCATCTTTCCAGGTTGGCGGCTAGCTAGCTCAGGGGAACATGAACCAGCCATCACAGCATGACACATTTCGTAGAGATACTTTTGATCCGTGCTTAGTTCCTTCACAATATCATCAGGTAATTCGAGCAAATTGCCAGTCACTGCACAAAAAGATGCTAGAGGTTTACTTTCACAAACAGCTAGCTGTTTTCCAATAGGTCCTGAATATTCCTTTGGGCCAGATGTGCTACCATCCAGAGACATGAACAAATGGTGAAGCGGTAATTCATTCGCGTGAAGCATACAAACACACCATTGTAACGGTTTCTTTAAATAGTTTTCAAGGTATTGAATGACACCTCCCTTCCAACCTGTATTCGTAGGAGTACCATTGCACCCCACACAGATCACCTCTTCCAAGTTCAGCCCTTGATTTTCGAACAAAGATATGATAGAAGTTACAATCCCTTTGGCAGTGCCACGACTTGGCGTTGTATGTCCCAAATAAATAGATCCCGGCTCTGTGAGAACTGAAATGTGCTCTTGCAAGACTTCTCTGCGGTGGTATCGATTGCCTATTTTATAGTTTATGATTGTTTTGTCCTTTCGTCCATCAAAGTAGATACTTTTTGCTACAATTGCATCAATATCTTTGCTGGCCTTGGTCCGTGCTTTTGAAACAGCTCTATGAATTTTATTCTTATCAATAACAAGACTTAGATCTCTGGAAGATACCAATCCTACGTCAGCTAAGACCGCTGAAGCGACCGCAGCCGCAGATCGCGTTGATAGTCCATACCGATCACATACCTTAGCTACTGTTGGCAGCGCCAGAGTGTTCCGATTCAATGAAGTAAATGGAGTCTTATTCACAAGCACGTCACTATTCGGAGAAAGCTCTGTTGCAGGCAACTCGCGCACCGGAACAGGATTAGTTTCTTGTGATGTACTTGGAAAACATGCGTGCTCTAACTCTATCTGCTTCAAATTTTCTTGTCTCTGATGTTTCTTTAAAAGTCTTGCCGTTTCTTTTGTGTCTATACCGCTTATTGCCATTTTTCTATCACTTCTTTGGTCCAGTAAAAAGTCTCTTTCAGAAATAGGAACTTTCTTAGGTTTTATGCAGGAACAAATGTCAAACGAAGTGCACTTACAAGCAGCAATATCGAAGAGTTTGTTTGACGATTCCAAAAAGCCCTTCACTTTGCTTTCGTAGCTATCATTTCTTTTATTTTTGGGATATCTTATCAATGACAGGTATTTTTCGAAATATGATTTCAGCAATTGGGTAATTCGTACGTTGGTAACGATGGGAATCGAAGCTTTGGCCCAAATTGTATCAAGTTTTCCAGAAACGATTGAAAAAACTTCTGTGTTAGAAGGATCTTTCCCATTCTTCTGTAATTTTAGTTCATTTTTAGTAAACAAATTGAATTTGATAACGTCACTTATCACTGGTAACTGGCGATCGTCAAGTTCTTTATATGATCCCAAAATAGCACAAGTAGTCTCACTTCGTCTTGAACCCATTATTATATGTAACAAAAACACGTATTTTATCACAAGTAAGTGCGCAGAGCAACACCTTACAGCAATAAAACCGCAATAGAAATGAGACGAACTGCCACCCGTTACAAGTAGAAAATTTAAGAAAACGAGTCAAAACATGAATTTTGCGAGTTTGATCCAAAGCAATTCCTTACTGGAAACATCCTGTCGGTGCCTACAAATCATAACTTAGGCTTCCACTATCAGAGAATAAAAAAATAAAATGGGAATAATGTACATAAAATAGAATAGACAACTTTGACTGGAGGGTTATTTAAGTGTTTTTTTTTAAATAAAAATGCCGGTAGAACCCATAAGATATGTTTTTATATTTTTTTAATTATTTTTACGGTAATCTACAACTAATAACGCAACTTTTGAGAGGTCTTGAGAATAGGTAAATAAAAAAATAAAAAATCGGGACACCCTATTGTGGGTAGTGGAAAGTTGGTGATTGCTTCTACTTTTTCTGCTGGAGGTTTGATGCCATCTTGTGAGACAGTGTGTCCAAGGAATTTGATCACTTTCTTGCCTAGTACACATTTCGATGGGTTTATAGTGATGCCATATTTGTTCAGTCGTTGCAGGACGGTGCGTAAATGCTGTCTGTGTTCTTCTTCTGTACTGGAGCTTATGATGATGTCATCCACAAAAGGGTAGGCAAAATCGAGTTCGTGAAGTACCTCATGAATGAAGCGTTGGAAAGTCTGTCCAGCATTTTTCAGACACACATTCGGGGAAATTCAAACACGTCGGGGTCACCACTGTTGGGTACGCAAGGTATGAAAATGAGACTCGTGGTGATGGCTGAAATATGGAATGGATGTATTTAGAAAAGACGGTCCCTTTTATACAAAATTTGTAACAAAAAATCAATGCATAGTAGGTACATATAAAAACTTAGTTTGGGCACAATATTGTCGATGTACCCTTCGTACTATATTGTTACTGTGAGGATGATATTCCGCTACACCCTCTTTGAGGAGTGGCTAGAGTGGCGCCACGGCGCCCTCATCTACCGCCTGACGCAGGTCCTCACCGGACACGGCTGTTTCGGGAGGTTCCTGCACCGAATCGGGCGGGAGGAAACGCCCGGGTGTTTCCACTGCGAGGATCGTCCGGAGGACACTGTGGAGCACACCGTGGAGCACACCGTGGAGATCTGCCCCGCTTGGGCGGAGCACCGCCGTGTCCTCGTAGCGGCGATTGGCGGCGGCGATCTCTCGCGTCCGGCCTTGGTTCAAGCCATGGTCCGGAGCGAGAGGGAATGGGAAGCCGTCACCTCCTTCTGCGAAGCAGTCATGCTAGTGAAGGAGGTGGCGGGACGTGAGAGGGAAAGAACCTCACGTCCCTGTCGCCGCGGGAGACGCCCTGGGCGTTGGGGGTCACGTGGTGGCTCCCGGCCACCGTAGGCGCGGGCCTGTGGACGGCGAGTTATGGGCCAGCTCGCCGTCCGGCCGCCTTATGACGACAGGCCGTGTCGACGGCGCGTTCGTGTGCCACGTGCGCCTCAAAGAGATGTCAGCGAATAAGTAGGGGTCCGCAAGGGCCGATGCCTGCCAGGGCTGCGGGACTGTTCGAAAGAGATACCGTGGCCCTGGAACACAAAAGGCAAAGAAGGAATATGGATGGGTTTTAGTCAGTACAAGTCTGACACTCCCTTCCGGTCCGCCCAGAGTGGGGAGTGGGCATTTGATGATTTCCCATCCGGAAAAAAAAAAAAAAGCCATTTGTAATTAATTGTGCCCGCAAGCGTTACTGGTTTGTCTGTTAACCCTTTTGAGCTTATTTTTCTAGTCTTACTCAGTGAAGCGCTAGAAATAATTATAGGACCTGGACTAAGGGCAAGATTCACAAATCGCATTTTGACTTTACATTGTAAAGTACGCTTGCTTTAGCATACGAATGTGATCATTATTTTAATGCATAATAAGAGCGATATTAAGATGTTTGCAGATTGCTGCTTTTTGAATATGAATATAATAATAACCTAAAATCCAACCTTACGTCCGAGCTGAACACCTGGCACACGTGGGGGGCGGACACGCGTACTGCACAACTGTACAAAAACTTACGCGGCTAACAAGGCAGGGTAACCCTTTATGGAGATGAGTAGTAAAAGAATATATCATTTACGGTCGCTTCCCGGGGAGCGCCGGGGCGCATCCGGAGCCGATGCTGGATGCCACAGCATGCGAACCATCGGCGGTGAGGAGTTGAGCAAGCGGGCTCCTACCGAAAAACATGTTACAGCTGGTCGTAGTGAGCTGAACAGGCGGGCTCACAACGTAGAAGCTACAGCCGATTCCACGGGCGATGATTCTAGTTCTTTATTTTCATCCGTCCCTTCGACTCGCCCCTCCTACATGACAAGAAGAAAAGCTAGCTTGTCTACCACCTACTATATACTAATAATATTTTAGCTGAACAACAGAAAGGATGCCGAAAGTTCAGTCAAGGCTGCAAGGAACAGTTAACCATAGATTCAGTAATTCTTAAAAAAGTTCAAAAAACTAAAACCGATCTATTTAGTATGTACATTGACTATAAAAAAGCCTACGACTCTGTTCCCCATTCGTGGCTTGTAAAAATTTTAGAGATATACAAAATACATCCGCTAATAGTAACATTCCTGAAGGCCATGATGACCACCTGGACAACTGTGCTAAGACTAAGTTCCCCCACTGAAACAGATCTACTGTTTCACTAGCCCAATAAAAATTCGGAGAGGGATTTTCCATGGAGATGCGCTTAGCCCTCTATGGTTTTGTCTTGCCCTAAACCCCCTATCTAACATATTAAACGCTTCAACATTAGGATTTCCATTAAAAGATACACCTACCGAAGGACACGCACAAAAAATTTGTTTAAATCATCTGCTGTATATGGATGACATTAAGCTTTACGCAAAAAGTGAGGGTCAACTTCATGAATTAGCAAATTTGACAGAACAATTTTCAAATGATATTAAAATGGAATTCGGCATAGACAAATGTAAAATAAATTCAATTAGAGCAGGACAGAATTACCAACACCAATACACTTTAGGAACAGGAGAACAAATACAACCATTAGATGAACAAGATAGTTATAAATACCTAGGGTACACACAATCACGACAGATTCACTATAAAGAAACTAAACAAAAATTAATACAACAATTTCAACACAGACTAAACACTATTCTGAAAACACAATTATATTCCCAAAATACAATTAAAGCTATTAACACCTTCGCTATACCGGTTCTTACATATTCCTTTGGGATAATCAATTGGACCAAAACTGACCTCAAAAACCTTCAACGAAAAATTAACACCACTATGATCAAATTCCGCAAACACCATCCACGATTCTGTGTGCAGAGATTAACACTGCCGCGGAAAGAGGGAGGTAGAGGTCTAATTGACATTCTTAACCTACACTACAGACAGATAAAAGCACTCAGTCAATTCTTCTTTTCAAAAAGTGAAAACTCTACTCTCCACAAAGTTGTTTCTCAAAACGACCAACAGTTGACACCCCTGAATTTAAAAGATAGGTCTGAACAGAAAAATGAAAAATTTATCGACGAAAGAACTAAGCTAGAATGGACCCAGAAGTCTCTACACGGAAGACATCGCCAAGACTTATGCCACATAAATGTCGACAAAGAAGCGTCGAACGCGTGGTTAAATCGAGGCGAACTCTTCTCAGAGACTGAAGGGTTCATGCTTGCTATCCAGGACCAGGTAATAGAAACCAAAAACTACAGAAAATATATTATAAAGAATTTAAATAATGACACTTGTAGAAGATGCAATAGTTCTCCTGAGACAATTCAACATATCACAGGTGCGTGCAAGTCAATAGCCCAAACAGATTACAAACGCAGACACGATCAAGTAGCCTACGTCATACACCAGAAATTAGCTCACCAGTACAAACTCATAGACTCCGTTGTACCATATTACAAGTACAATTAAGAGACTATATTAGAAAATCCCACAAGAAAACTGACTATTTTGACCGCGGCATTTTTACCGACAGAACAATTCACTCCAATATACCAGACATTACACTTATAAACAAGATAAACAAAACTGCATATTTAATAGATATTGCTGTACCTAATACGCATAATTTACAGACCACAATCTCTCCAAATACCTACCATCTGCTACAAAAGGCAGTGATATTAAACACATGCAGACTCGTGAGAAAGTTTCTGCAATATGAATCAGAAATTCCTCATCAAAACTCAAATACGCTACCATCTTCCATACACTATTTTGCGCGTGACCGCACTTCATCCATTCCAACTGATAATCACTTGGCTTAGGCCCGTGTTATCGGCTCTTCCCGGCTAGCCGAGAACATAAAATGTTTGTTTTTTTTTTTTTTTTTTATATTGTTTTTAGTTTCAGAAATATTTAAAAATGTATAAGATTTGTGTAAAGATAAATAAAGGAAAAAAATAATAAATGTTTATTCACAAAAAATACAGATAGTAAGTACTTATATAAAACAGCTGTTGCTAAATCTGTGCAAAACAAGTACGAGATATTTAAGAAACTACTTTAACTTACTTTTGTTCTTACGTTCAACTTAGGCCACAAAAAGTATTAAGTAAGTACAAAGTATTGCTATTGCTGCCTTAGTTCTATGCGTGTCTGGTCATTTCTTTATTCTGTGTTAGTACTTTAGGACCAGTGTATTCCACATACCAGGAAGCCAGGATGCGAGCTTGTTACTAGACTAACCAATAAGGTTGTACTCTATAAAATGAACGCGGACTTTTGCAGCCATTCGTATTGCCGTTCTGATTGCAGAGAAAACACTGGCCGGCTCAGATTGGATCATTTATTTTCGAGTTCCCGCGGCAAGGAAAATCTAGGACATTCGGTTGTACTGAGTAATCTCATTGTAGCTTTGTATCAGTGCACTATTTGTATAATTTTCCTAATTTATTAAATAATCCTGACCGATCTGCAGCGTTTACTGAAATTAAGATTTTACTTTTCGGAAACTAAGGAATAAAAAGACGAATTCTTACCGATTTTGTAAAAAAAAAAAAATCTTTTTGAGATTAGGCTAGAATGATATTGAAACAAATTAAATAATATCCAGTTTCGCGACAAAACTTTTACCATGAATCAAGTACATAATTTGAGACCAACGTTGTAATATTTCGCCGATTAAAAAAAATAGCTGTTTCAAACATTATGACCGTGTAACTATTAAAAAGTAATATCTTGATGTACCTTCACCGTGCAATATAGTGATAGTTCGACATTCCTATATCAATATGTGAGAACAACACCTCTGTTATTACAAATCGCTAGCTCAGCACTGGCTGGTACTCTGGGCAGTGATTGGCTCAGTTATTATTTGGGCAGCTGTTCGGGGCCCATTACGTCACGTTGTTGGGCGCTTAACTGCTGAATGGCTTGTTTTCAGCTAGCTCCGGTAAAACTAGTGAAACTGCTGACGTTCGCGATACAACGGAAATATTGGATTTATTACTGAAAATACTAGAATAAGCTTTCTTTTATATTGAAATAGGTTCGCAAGTTATCAGGTAGGTTATGGCTACAAACATATTTTGGCTAGAAATGGGGTGACTATTGGAAAAGTCGTGAAGAAGTAAACAAGCTGCGCGGCCACCAAATAAACTGGGAAGACGGCAGGAAAATAATGAATGATTATGTATTGTTGTGATGTTATCATTGGGTAGGATATTTACACCGTAATGGTAAGCAGGTACATTACTTGGTCCAAAACGATAACAATCGCTCTCAAAACCTGATATTCGTCAACCGTACTTGTAACCACTAACCTAAAAGGATGATTTCCACCGAATGAGTCGCATCGCATCGGATCGGAAAACATGCGAACACATGCGGCGGCAGCCGATCGCGTCCGGCAGGATGTCGACGCATACGATCGGTTACGTACCGTCGCTTGCGAACGTATCCGCTTCAGCGCCTAGTCAAATAGTTTCATTCCCACCGTGTCGGATATGACGACAGGCGAACGAAGCCGATTGCGCGTCGCAGCATACTTTCGGATACGATCCCGTGTTGCGGAACACGCCCGGTCAAGCTGCTGTGCGCGGCTTGGTAATATAGACGATACTTTAAATACTTTGTATGAACACGATTTAATATCGTTTAAAGATTGTAAAATCATCCTTAAGAGTCGCTTACCCGATTAAATCAACCCGTAGTACAACCTCATGTCATGCGGTTATCAGATCCGTTGCTATCGTCCCTGGAGTATCGTCAGGTGATTCCGATACATACGTGTACATATAAATAGGTAATATATTGTACACCTATAGGTACATTAACAACCCATCGCGGTATTATCTCACAAATCGGTTCGTAATATCGGTCCATAGGGAACCCATTGTATCGGCCCAATGTCTGACCAAATGTATGTAATTGCGTTCGTTCATATAAATCTATAGTGCGATACAATTCGGACGGTCTGATGGTGCTTGAAAGTTGAAATATTTCTACGTTTTAATTGCATTGCATTAAACCATCGATGAAAATACTGAGTAACAGACTGAGAGAACTTTTTCAGATTATTGCATGATTTAGTAATAGTTACTGAATCAAGTTAGATTTTTTTTTACTACTTTGGATTCACATTTTGTCGACTTCTATCAAAATACTTCATGTATCACATTCTACTCAACTAACTGAGTATGCACTAGCTTATGCTCGCGGTTTAACTTGCATCCTAAAATTTTACTAAATTGTATTCAGCTCAAAAATATTCATTATCAAGGGCATAATCCAGTTGTGTACCAAATAACATCCAAAACTGTTCAGCCGTTCAGGAAGTATTGATTAAAAACTCACCGTCTAACATAAATAATTGTCCCGACTGTATTTCGATCATGACGGCAATCTGAGCAGAGACTAGCCATCGACGATGGACATATTATCGTGCGCAGGTGTGTATGCGAACACACGAGTAGGTGCACTCTCTCTTCTCTCACTCTCATAGTCCAATGGGATCGCAATACGCCACGACCGGACAGACTAACTTACAAAGACATACACACTATAATATAAAGTTCAGTAGGTCACAACTTGCGATAGCCCTCTGGATATAGTCGCAGGCACAGCGAGTATGTGGCTGGACGGTGTAGTTAATTTAGCAAATGACATAATAGTGCGGGAGCTCGATTGTTGTCGTGTATAATAGTCGGGGAGCCCGCGGGACGCGCTCGCTTCGTCAGTAACGTATATATGTATGATATTATGCTGGGTATCTTGTATAATGTGGACTGTGGGATGAAGCGTTGAAGAGGGAGTGCTGAGAGAAATTATTATAAGTATATGACCAATTTTTGCTGTTTGTGTATGTGAGTTTAAGTGTTTGTAAACGCATGCAGGAGAAGTTCATCTCGATGATCTCATTCATATCGATGCAGGAGAAATTCCTAGTGTGGGGCAAAGTCTAAAAAAAAAAAAAAGTTCCTGTATTTTCGGAAAACCGATACAGACAAACTAAAAATTGGAGTCGAACTTGGACCTCCATACAAACATTTACTGAAGAAAAAAAAATGAATGCAGGTAGTTCATGACAATGCTTAAAATCTGTTTGTCAAGTATTGTTGTTTGGGCGATAAAAATTGTTTCTTAAAATCGTCAAAGACATAATAAAAGTTGATGAAAACATCACAATCTAAAAAAAAAATAGAATCAAGTAAAACTCATTTATTGCTCTATCGTTCTACCAAAGGCTAGTACGTACTCATTAAAATGACACTCACAAAAAATTAGATAGCTATACAATGTGAAATAATTTCCATTAAAATATTTCAATTGGAACCGTCTTTGTAATACCAGAGAGTTTGTAATAAATTTTATTAGTCTAGCCAGCAGAAAGCGTCGCGACGGTCAAAAAGATTCCATCCCTTTCTGCTTCGATTGAAATTCCGTCGATTCCGTCATTAGTACGATATGAAAGAGATGGAATATATTATACGACAAAGGATGGACAGAATCCTCCAATAAAAACTTTTGCGAACAAAAAGACCAATAAAAAGTTGGTCCTTTCGGATTTAATTTTTACAAGTGCTGCATGGTCAGTGGTACTATTAAACAAACATTCAAAAGTCTCACTTTATACAAACTGTGAAACAGCTAGAGCGCTTTACGACTGTGCTAGTAAAATGAGAGAAATTGGGATTAGATTATTTGGGTCAGTGGCTCACCCACGCTACCTTTATTTAGAGATAAGATGACCGATTCAGGGTGGAAATTTAGTTACCAGCCTAGTCATCAAAGGAGGGCCCTTCTATCATTCATGAAAAAAACTAATTCCTATAAAAAAGTAAACAGGCTATTTCGAGGCATGTTTATGCGCTCACAATAACTTATTGATCCTTAAACTAAATAACAATATAAACTTTTACGCCATGTGAACGAAACTGATGTGGTCTTTCTTTAATCTTTCTACTCGGTGGCACCACGCCACACGCTAGCAGCGACGTATAAAATTAATCAAATTCCATTTCCGCGCTCGCCGGTATAATGATAGTAATCGCACGGGGGTGATCAGAACAGTCGATAATTTATGACGAACAATTGAACATTGACGTGTATGGGAGGTAATCGTTGAGGGGTTCGTGGTTGAATACGTAATGAAAGATTTATAAGGTGGCACCATACCCATTATGGACGAAGGAGACAAGCTGCGCTGAGCACAAATAAATTGTAGTAAGGGCAACGGAATGACGATAAAGGTGAATCTTTAATGAAGACTACGTTTCTGATTATTTAACAGAAGTGACAGTCAATGAACAAAAATATGTTTAAAGAACGTGGACGAAGCCAACAAGAGGACACCAGCCAAGCGCTCTGGTCCTGACTAATTGGATTGCAGAGGTCGCGTTCAGACATACTCTGAAAACTGACTACAAAATGGCTGAAACAAGGCTTTAAAGTCCAAATCAATTATATCACCATTAATTAGTCCGGCACACAAAGTACTCTGAACAATTAAACATGGCCGCTCACGTAAGCCAATTATACCACCAACTTGACGGGACATTTTCGTATCATAAACTGGTATTATTTTAAGCGATAATTATCAAATTTTCGGCCATTCTCGTGGTAATACGCGCATAGTTTTAACTAGAGCTGTTTCAACGATTACGGGAATATTAAAGTTAATAGAGGTGGGATTATACAGTTAACTTTGTACTTAAGTATTGTTTTGTTTAAATCGGATAAATTTATATTACAGGCTTTTGATTGTTGTAGAGACCCAAACGTGTTTAAGTATCAAGTTGGGAGTTGACGAGTACAGACGAGCCATTTTCCAATTTAAAATATCATGTGGTCTTTGACTTTACATTGAATCACGCCTCTCTGTCCCAACATATAAACTCGACACACATTTGTCCAGGTTTTGCAAATCCCATCTCATAAATATAGAAAACCGGGGAAAAAAAAACAATTTTAGATAACTAAAGGCTGCTACTGTTAAAAGCCGAATAACTCTTTGGCCCACTCAGAAATCGAAGCCAGGACCCCGTGTTCAGCAGCCACACCTTTGTGACCACTAGTTTAACTAAACAATTGACAATTATGAAGAACTCAGATCCCAGCCTAGATTGTCTATAAAGTAATAAACTCGTGTCAGAACAGGCACTGTAATGATACGGTCGCCGGTTCGAGTCCCAAGACGAACACAAGTTAAATTGAGTTTGTTTGTTAGAAAATTGACAATTATGGCACAGGACCGGCGCTGAAATACTGAACACAATCATATTACATAGTTTAGTAGCCATAGTATTGTGGAAACTAAACTTTGTAGTTGCCTTGTATCAGCATGGTGATAACAACCGTTGAGCATTGAGTCCTAGGTTCAATTCCTTGGTTGGACAAAGTTTTACTTGTTTAAGGAATTTCTCAGTAACAGCTCAGTCTGGGCGTTTACCCAGTTAATGGCAATAGGATCGATCAATTTTACATGGAACTTCCGTAAAGAAAAGAATCTATCTTTTCATTTCATACTTTACGCAATAATAAAAACATGCAGCGTTTATTTGTCTGAATAAAAAGAACAGTGTCATTTTATGAACGGAGGGATTTCGTGTAGCGCTACGAGAGCGTAGCTCGTAGCAGTCGTAGCGCGTAGCTCGTAGCACGGCGTAGACAAGCGTAGCAAATTACGTGTGTTTAGCCACCTTTGCTGCCTTAGTTGGCATTTTGCAATAAATGGGGTAAGAGTATACAGAAAGGGGTCTTTTGTGTGGATTTAAAAATATAACTGATCGCGATTATGGCGTGACATATTTAGAACAGAGAAGTACTGAACTTATAAAAGTAAACATCAGTTTGAAACTGCTAGGAAATTATATTTATCAATTAAATAACAATAAAGAGTTTAAATAATTGCTGAGTTTTATGCACACTGGGTCTTTCTTTTCCCCAGCTTGAGTAACTAAAAAACTTGCCTATGAGCAAGAATTCTGCCACCAATTATTATGTAACAGTAATAACAAGAAACAGTTACCTTAATGACTAAACTGCACGACTATGATGCTTACAACCATTAAGCCGTATAAGAACCGAAATTATGTCAGTATTACATAGTTACAAGGTTAACGTAACGATTTGTTAGAAACATCTTGGTAATTAAATAGAGGACATTGCTCCTCTAATTCAGTGTTATCTGATCGTAGTATGACTGAGAAGAGGAAGCCTTGGTTCAACAGTAAACTGTTACTAACTTTGTGGTGGATATTTACGAGTATTACGCAAAAAATGGTATGAAAAAAATATATAAATAAAGGGTGTAAATAGACCCCTAACATAGCCGAAAGGCACTTGTTCTCCCCGTCTTTGCGATATTTTTTTTGTTCTACACCATACCTGGGAACCTTCTAGTTACGGAGATATTCGGGGTCAAAGTTCCAGCTTTTTCACAAGTTTTTTTTGAATACATGTTTTTAATGTAAGATTTTTACTTTACACACCTCCACGATCTCCGTACTATTCAATCCTGGATGGATTCAGCACAATGATTTGAGTGCTTTCCATCGAGTCCAACCGTAAAACGTGGTTTTCCCCCCCAAAACAAACAGCCGATTCCCAGTAATAATTTTTGCGTAAAGTTACTTAGTTTGATGTACAGTATGCTTGGTTGACGGCTATGTGAAGGGTCTGTTTACACCGGGGTGCGTTGTCAGAATTCCTCCTCGTGTGCTTGATGGCTGCCGGTCCCTCTCGATACGTCTGGAGGGAATAGCAGCTGCTGGGCCGGTGCACCCTGGGCGTGGGCAGTATCCTTCCCCGAGGAATGGGAAAAGATTCTTATTCCTCGGGGAATGTTACTATCCATGGCTAATATTCTGACATGGGAGGGGTCCATCTTGGACTTAGGGGGCGTTGCTCCGTGTGACCCTCTGAAAAGCAGAGGGCACAGCGGAGGAGCTAGGGCGGGCTCGGTGTGCACTTACCCTGCCTCCGAGCAGACAGTGAAGGATGCAGTCCTTCACTGTCCCCGTCGATATCGTAATCCCACCGTCGAAGTGTCGTGGAACACGTCTCGCGGCTTCGATTGGGACCGAGGGTCTTGGCTTAACCGCCCGGACCACGAGGTAGAAAACCTCTATAAAAAGTTACCCCGAATCTCAAGCGGCGGCGCACCGCGAGGAGATGTATGGCTGACGGGTTCCTTTGGAAAATCAGTCGCTAGTGCGAACCACTGCCGGGCCTGGCTATGGCTTATCTGGGTACAGGGGGCACTGCCCAGATGGACTTTTTATTTCCCCCATACTCGTGGGAACAAAATGGAACATATTTTAACCCAGAAAACGGCCGATAACGGCGAAGGAAGGGAGGAGAGGGATGCGGGGTCGGAGTCCGGCGCCGCATCCAACGATGTGGGCGCGGGAGGCTCAGAGAGCTCCCGGCGCGGAAGGCCCGGGGCAGCTGCGGGGAACAGGGAGTTCCTTCGCAAGCGGTCCAGGCCGGTAGGCGACCGAGAGTCGTCGTCAGAGGGGGAGCTGGCTTCGGCTCGCAAGATCCCCACCAGCAAGCGTGGCGGGATCCGCGGCAAGGGGAGAGGCCTCTCTGCTACCGAGAGGTCGGCACGGCTTGCCGCGGAGGCGCGCCACCCGGGGGTGGCTGCTGGTCACGGAGTGGCCCGTTCGGGCTCTTCTGGTAACGAGGCGGGTGCAGACGGCGGCTCCGAAGCGGAGCGTAAGGCCGGGCTTGCGAAGGAGGTGGAGGCGGCGCTGAGGGCTGTCTCCTACAAGCAAAAGCCCTCCACCAGGCAAAGGGCTATACCCTCAGCGGTCGCCTCTATCATGGCGGCAGCGGAAGCCAGATATGCGGCGCCCCCGCCAGAAGGCATGGTCAAACTGCGGGCGGAGGTCGCTCGACTGACGGCCGCCACGGAGCTTCTCCAAGAGGAGAACAGGAGGCTCCGAGCAGACTTGGCCAGTCTGCGTGAGTCCGGCTCTCGCGAGGCGCCCCAAAATGGCCAGCAGCGACCACGCCAGGCCGTGCCGGTGGAGAACCAGGTCCTGAACCTGGTTCGGCAGGAGCTGGCTGCCTTTCAGGCTCGGTTCTCCGTCCTGGAGGGCATTGTTCTGCGCCCCCCCTTGGCGGCAAACAAGGCGCAGTCGGGCCCGAGGGCGGCCACATATGCGGCTGCTGCAGCTTCCGCACCGGGGCCGTCCAGCCAGCCCTCCGGCAGGGTTACGTCGGCTCCTGGAAAGCTGGCTCCGGCTAAATCAGCCCCGGTTGGGGGGGCGGCGGCCTTGAGGCAGGGCAAGGCGGCGGCCCACAAGAAGGGCAAGGCGGCGAATGTGCCAGCGCTAGCCGCGAGACAGCCGCCACTGCCGCCCCCCCCGCCCTCTAAGCCATCCGTGGCCGAGACCGGGTGGCAGGTGGCCGGAGAGAGAGCGAGGGAGCGAAGGGCGGCCAAAAAGGCCAGGAAGCGGGAGCGGAAGCGCCAAGAAAAGAAGCGGAATGGCGCTGCTAGGCTCAGCGCCCCGAAGACCGCAGCTGTAGTGATAACACTACAGCCGGAGGCGGAAAAGAGGGGCGTGACCTATCGCGACGTGCTCGCTAAGGCGAAGACGATGGTGGATCTCGGGGAGCTCGGGATCGCCGGGGGCCTCCGGCTTAGAGTCACCGCAACAGGGGCTCGAGTGCTGGAAATCCCCGGCGAAACCCGTGGCTCGTCCGCTGACGCTCTGGCTGAAAAGCTTAGAGCGTCCCTAAATGCGGACGAGGCCCGAGTGTCCAGGCCCGTCAAATGCGCAGACCTGCGCATCCTGGGTCTGGACGACTCGGTGACCGAGGAGGAGGTGGTGGCCGCCGTCACCAGGACCGGTGGGTGCCCTGCCGAGCAGGTCAAGGCAGGCACCTTACGTCCGGACCTGTCGGGCATGCGAACCGTAACGGTAAGCTGCCCTGTGACGGCGGCGAAAGTCATTGTGGAGGGCCGAAGGCTCTTGGTGGGCTGGGTTTCGGCGCAGGTAAAGCTGCTGGAACCCAGACCTCTGAGGTGCTTCCGCTGCCATGTGGGGCACCACGTGTCGGTCCGGTGCACCTCGGAGGTGGACCGCAGCGGCCTGTGCTTCCGCTGCGGCCAGCCTGGTCACATGGCCGCGGCTTGCTCAGCCGCGCCGCGCTGCGCCGCATGTGCGGCAGCTGGCAAGCCGGCTGATCACCGGGCAGGGAGCAAGTCCTGCGGTACTCCCGCCAAGGCCAGGGGCAAGGGAAGGCCCTCCGCCACCACCGCCAAAACCCCCACCGTCGCCACCACCGCAGCCGCCGCCACTGTCGCCGCCGCTGCCGCTACTGCTGCAACTTCCGCAGCGGAGCCCTCGCAGGGGGCCCGGGAGGGGGCTGAAATGGAGTGCCAGTAACGGCCTCATTACGCCTTCTCCAAGCGAACATCAACCACTGCGCCTGCGCTCAGGATCTGTTGCTCCAGAGCATGGCGCAGTGGTCGATTAACATCGCCGTGGTCGCTGAGCCGTACTTTGTCCCGCCCAGGGATGACTGGGTGGAGGACCTTAGCGGCTCAGTGACCTTAATTGCGTCGGCCGCCGCCGGTACCCCGACCCTTGAGAGTGTCAGGAAGGGTCAGGGGTGCGTAGCAGCACGGTTCGGGGAGATCGTTGTAGTGGGAGTCTACTTCTCCCCGAGCCGAACTCTCGCCGAGTTCCACAACTCCCTCACGGAGTTGAGTGTCGTCATCGGAAGTCATTCCCTCCCCGTGCTTGTGCTCGGGGACTTCAATGCCAAGAACTTGGCTTGGGGTTCTCGTTACACGGACGTGCGGGGTAGAATGGTGGAGGACTGGGCTCTGGAGACAGGCCTGGTCGTCCTAAATCGGGGTTCTGTCCCCACGTGCGTGCGGATGCGGGGCGAGTCGGTGGTGGACATCTCGTTCGCCAGCCCCGCTCTGTCGCCGCGTGTCGTTGACTGGCGCGTCATGGAGGGGGTGGAGACCTATTCCGACCACCGGTATATCCGGTTCGACGTCTCCACCCAGTCCTCAAGCGTGCCGGTCCTACAGGCCCCGAGTGGTCCGCGATGGGCGCTGAAGCAGCTGGACCGGGAGCTCCTCCTGGAAGCCTCGATCGTGCAGGCCTGGGTGTCATCACCAGTCAGGCCTGCTGACATCAACAACGAGGCGGGTTGGTTCCAGGAGGCCATGTCCGAGATTTGCGACGTGGCAATGCCCCGAGTTCAGCCAGGAAGCGCCCGGCGTCAGGTGTACTGGTGGTCGCGAGAGCTGACGTCTCTGCGCAAGGCATGCGTTGCCGCGCGGCGCCTGTACGCCAGGCATCGCAGGCTCCGCATCCGCCCTCCGGATGCGGCAGCCATTGAGGCGGAGCTGTACGAGGGGTACAGAGCGGCGAAGACCGCCCTCCAAGAGGCTGTCCGGCGGGCCAAGAATTTGGCCCGCGAGGAGATGCTGGAGTCTCTGAACGGAGATCCGTGGGGGCGCCCTTACAAGATGGTGCGGGACAAACTCCGCACCCGGGCCCCCCCGCTAACGCAGAGTCTCCGGCCTGAGCTCGTGGAGGACGTGGTGAGCGCTCTGTTCCCTTCGCGAGGGGAGCATCCTCCCCCGCCTATGGCTCCGCCGCCGCGTGCGGTGCCGGAAGCGGACCACACCGATGACGATGACGACGTTCCGGAGGTGACTGGGGTAGACCTGAGAGTGGCGGTACGCAGGCTGAAAGCCAGAAACACCGCCCCGGGACCCGATGGCTTGCCTGGCAAAGCCTGGGTCCTGGCCTCTGAGGCTCTCGGGTCCCGACTGGAAGGGCTCCTAAGCGCATGCTTGGAGAGAGGCCAGTTTCCGCTTCGTTGGAAGACGGGGAAGCTGGTCCTCATCCGGAAACCAGGGCGCCCTGCGGACTCTCCGTCCGCATACCGGCCCATCGTGTTGCTCGACGAGGTGGGCAAGCTCTTCGAAAGAGTCATTGCCAACCGCCTCGCCGGGCACCTTGCGGGGATGGGGCCGGATCTGGCGGAACACCAGTTTGGTTTCCGCAAGGGGCGCTCCACGGTGGACGCCATCATGCGCGTGAGAGCCCTCACGACGGGGGACGCGGTGTCCCGGGGCGGGGTCGTCTTGGCGGTGTCTCTTGACATCGCCAACGCCTTAAACTCCATGCCCTGGAGCTGCATTGGGGAGGCACTCCGGTATCACCGGGTGCCAACCTACCTTCGTCGTGTGGTCGGGGACTACTTGACGGATAGGGCCGTGATTCGAGCTACCCTGCTTCTACCCTGGTCAGAGCGGAGAATGGAACCGGCGAGAGATGTCGTGCGGTGTTCCACAGGGATCGGTTCTAGGACCGGCCCTGTGGAACATCGGTTACGACTGGGTGCTGCGCGCCGACCTCCCTACCGGCGTCAGCGTAGTTTGCTACGCTGACGACACGCTGGTACTGGCACAAGGGAGGTCGCACGAGGCGGCGGCCGAAAACATGACACGCGGGGTTGCGATAGTCGTGGATAGGATCCGGCAATTGGGTCTCGAGGTGGCATTGCACAAGTCCGAGGCCATGTGTTTTCATGGGCCTCGGAATGCGCCACCGTCGGGATCCCTACTGACGGCGGGAGGGGTTTCCATCGGCGTCGGGTCGACGTTGAAGTACCTAGGACTCGTCCTCGACAGCCGGTGGAACTTCGTGGAGCACTTCCGACGTTTGGCTCCCAAACTGGAACGGACAGGGGCTGCCTTCAAGCGGCTCTTGCCCAACCTGAGGGGTCCAAACGCCTCCTGCCGGAGGCTATACGCGGGGGTCGTGCGGTCCATGGCTCTTTACGGGGCCCCGGTGTGGGCGCGTTCTTTAAGGCGGCAAGCCGCCCACTACCTGAACGCACCCCAAAAGGTGATAGCCATAAGGCTAATCCGGGGGTACCGCACGATCTCCGGCGAGGCGGCTAGCCTCCTTGCCGGATTGCCGCCATGGGATCTGGAGGCGATAGTCCTCGCGCGCCTGCATGAATGGCGCGCGGAGGCACTACGTCGGGGGGAAACTCCGCTGCCGCGGCAAATTGCCGCTCAGCGGACAGACCTCCGGCGTGATATCATGGCGACATGGAGAGAGCGACTGTTGCAACCCCGTGCAGGGCACGCTACCATAGTGGCGATAAGTCCCCTCTTTGAGGAGTGGCTAGAGAGGCGCCACGGCGCCCTCACCTACCGTCTGACGCAGATCCTCACCGGACACGGTTGTTTCGGGAGGTTCTTGCACCGAATCGGGCGGGAGGAAACGCCCGGGTGTTTCCACTGCGAGGATCGCCCGGAGGACACGGTGGAGCACACCGTAGAGGTCTGCCCCGCTTGGGCGGAGCACCGCCGTGTCCTTGTAGCGGCGATTGGCGGCGGCGATCTCTCGCGTCCGGCCCTGGTTCAAGCCATGGTCCGGAGCGAGAGGGAATGGGAAGCCGTCACCTCCTTCTGTGAAGCAGTCATGCTAGTGAAGGAGGTGGCGGGACGTGAGAGGGAAAGAACCTCACGTCCCAGCCGCCGCGGGAGACGCCCTGGGCGTCGGGGGTCACGTGGTGGCTCCCGGCCACCGTAGGCGCGGGCCTGTGGACGGCGAGTTATGGGCTAGCTCGCCGTCCGGCCGTCTTATGACGACAGGCCGTGTCGACGGCGCGTTCGTGTTCCACGCGCGCCTCAAAGAGATGTCAGCAACCGAGTAGGGGTCCGCATGGGCCGATGCCTGCCAGAGCTGCGGGATTGTTCGAAAGAGACACCGTGGCCCTGGAACACAAAGGGCAAAGAAGGAACATGGATGGGTTTTAGTCAGTACAAGTCTGACACTCCCTTCCGCTCCGCCCAGAGTGGGGGGGGTCATTTGATGATTTCCCATCCAAAAAAAAAAAAAAAAAAAGGGTCTGTTTACACCCTGTATTTTGGTCCTTCAAGACGAATTCAAAGAATTTTGTGTAGTTGAAAAAAAAAAACCTTTGAAGATTGAACTCCGAGCTTTTTTCCCAAAAATGTGTTGACTGTATATTTGTCAGTACAACCAGTGGTTACCTTTTGTGGCTTTGCTTTTTGAGGATTTGATACTGCAATATTATGTTCGTTGTCCTTCTAGGAAAAGTACCGCCGCACGTTTCGATTTCAGAATAAACCAATTACTTAGCCAAAGTAGAAAGCAATTTCACGAATCATTTTAACTTCATATCCCTGAAACCTGTTTATATAAAAGTCGTCATTCATAGCGCACAGTTGAGCATCACAAATAATATAAAGCTGAGCAGCAAGCCGTCTGCGCGGTCTGCGGTCCAAACAACTGGCAACTAACTTCCCTACTGTCTCACTAGCATACTAGTACTGTACTACTACACTAGAGAGACTGCGCTCGATTCACAACTATGCTCATTTCAATGAATATGGACCAAGTAAATGATGGTGAAACGGGATGTCCTTAATGGAAAAAATATCGCATAACAGAATATCATGCTTGTATTTCTCGAAGTGTTTTGCATACTTACATTTCACGTTATTTTTAAGCTTTATGCAAGCCCACTGAGATGAATCCTATTACCATCGACCAGACACAAAGACACTTAAAGGTGCTACTGAGAAATCCGTAGTTGAAAAATTACGATGCTAGTAAACACAAACATCTGCAATTTGCTGGTACAAAAGAAATAATAATAATCCTAATCCCTTATATTTAAAGTTCCGAGAGCAAAAACAAGCCAAATGCAACTGTATTTTACATTTTTACTTTTTGTATGTTAACAAATATTTTACAGAGAACAACGTACAATAGTTGTAAAACAGAATTAATAAAAGCCGTGTTGTGTAAATTGTTCCACCTTTTGATACGACTGATTGAGCGCCGACAAAGCTATCGCTGATTGGCACTTGCCCGCCCCTTACATCCATCATCACACCAAAAATAGATCAGAAAATCAATCAACACAATAGGGTGGTTGGCTTGGATGAGAGTAATGTTTGGTACAGGCTGCGGTTGCTCTCAGTCTATTAGATTAGATTTTTCAGTGTTTTTTATTCAGTCATACCAAGACAGACGACTCACTTTCAAATTTTCTGTAACAGGCGGCACTGTCAAACTTCCTTTAATATTCCTTACTTTATCTATTCCTTACCTGTATACCTACGTGTAACGTTAATAAATTCGAACAAAATATTTTGTATACTATTGCGTGGACAAGTCCTACCGCCTCACCTCCGCTGTATCCCTGGTACCCACAAAGGGGAATATAAAAACCGCAGCGAGTTTGATTGCACAAAGCATCGCTAGAGGTACATGCACGACACATACACGAATCAACCGCTTTTACAATATCCTCACTCAAACGACGTATTTTCGGCACGAAAATTTGAACTAACAAGAAAAAAATATCCTCGCATACCATACATAATTATCCAAAGAAGAAGCAAAAAGAATAATGTACCCAAGATTGTATTTCCTAGCTTGATTTAAAAAAAAACGTCCATGGAGTTTCTTACGCGTTCTGCTCCATAGAGATCTACGTTTTGGAACGGGCACTTGAAAAAACTTTTAAACTGACCGACTTCATGGCAATTCAATACTACATGTAAAAGTTTAAATTAAAAGAAATGCTTTAGTTTGAAATGTTACATTTTGTAAACAAGTATTTTATGCACGTGCCTTGTCAGATAAATTGAGAAATGGTTTTCTTAATCATTTTTTTCAATCCTTTTGTCCTTCCGTTGGTCAAAGGTCTCGCGTAGCCGTCCGTACCTGTTAAGTGCAGTTTTCACTGGAAAATCACTAGAAGTTTTCTTGATTACAAAGAATAAAAGTATTCCTCTACCGTAAACACAGTTACTACAACTAACGTCAAAACAATATAACCCACTTCTTGTGCTCTTGACTCCCATTATATCGCTAAGCGGCTTACAGCGCTGTATTTCTTCTAGCAGATCATCGCAGATATTAATTATAGCTTTTCTGAATTACAACTGACAAACATATTACTTGCAACAATTCCTGCTACCCGACTTTCAACCTTATTCCTTTACAATATAGGTGTTATTCATGTAGTCTTTTCCTAATAACTTTAATAAAAATATCACTTGCATGCCAAGTGATTATCAACCTTATTATCGACTGGTAAGGTTATAAACACATTGGCAGAAGGTGTCATTGTGGATACGACTTGCGACAAAAACGTGCTACAATACACCAGAGCCGTGTTTTTAACTGAGACGCGGATTGTGTCACCTAGTGCAGGACGAAGCAGTAAGTCAACATGATCAGAATCTATAATGTTCCCACTACTGAGACACAAACCTCCTCTCTGGGTGAGAGAGCGGGCCATAATCCAGCACGTGAGCAAAGTGTGACTAGGACTAATACATTTGGACAGTCATTTTTCACAGTCGTGAAAAATGGACCACTTTCTTGTTACGTGGTATCATCGTAATTCAGACAAAAAGACATGGTATTGGTGGAACTAGGCCCCAAGCATCGCTACAAGAAGCCACCACTTTACTTCTCACATCCCGTGACTTTGACAAGATCGACGACCTTAACAAAGTTAGTATTTTAAGGTTAATTAATCATAACGTTTAAACTTGACAACCACTTTACAGTCACAGGTTAGTTTAACTTAGCTTGTGGAGGCGTCGAATAAACGGGTGTCAGCAGTGACACTAACGAGAAATCAGTTACCAATTAAATCCTTCCTCTCAAATCAACACAATCCGTTGTGCTACTGCAAAATCCACTATTCAATACACTGAGAACAATAGCGCATTGTCTCGTCGGGAGTCCCGGCCTCTCGTCCCGTAGTCCGGGGTTTATCGCGCCGATCCCGGATTACTCGCCCCTCGCATGGTGACACTTTATGAGCGAAATGGCGGCGTTCAGAAGAACAGTTTTATAGCACCCGTGTGAGATAACAAGCTACACACACACATTCGTAGTCAGGAAATAATAAAATACTACTACACTTCCGTCATACCAACACAACTAGACGTAGTTGGGGAGCAGTGCCCCATCCAGCACCCCGTGCGAGTACGATGCTTCTGATCAAACCAGTACCTAGTGTAAACTGATGCCTGATGCCACAAACAATGTGCCCACCTACTGAACTCATTAATCCCAAGATATACAACATTATTTTTAGTACATGCGAAACCTGAATATATGTAGTTTGTTCAGAATAAGTAACTGAATTGATTTAAATAATTTTTAACCCATGTTATATTTTGTCCCAAAAATATTTTAAAAAGGCTACAAGTTGGATACCGAGTGACACTAGTACCTATCGCAATCATTTAGGGACCTACTGCCAAATTATAATTATCAATGAGTTCACGTTTTTGTGCGGACAACCAGGTAACAGAACAAGCTTTTAACTTTGTGATTTTCAAGATACAGTTTTGAAATTTCGTACATAGATTCTTTACATAAAAATACTAGACACGTGTTTCAGGTTTCGCATATATATGCGAAACCTGAAAAAAAAAAACCTTTTAGTATATACTAAAACTAATGTTGTAGAGAACGAGCATGTTTTCAGATTAAATCCAGATTCGTGGCTTTTCAAAGAAACGCCTGATTAAAAACAAAATAAAGCTTTGCCTGGCTTGAGAATCGAATCTCCATATTAACCAGTCACTTCTAAATACTAAAACATGAAAAGACTAAAAGACAGTATCAAACTGAACACTTTTCCATAACCTGATAACAAGTTAAACTAATATCAAAGTGTTCCTTCTGTGCTTCATATTTACTCTGCGCCCACAACATGCGAGTGAATTAGAATTCCCCGTTTATTCCCGCGTCTCTATTTTATGCATTTTAATTTGCAAAATGTGTGACAACATTAAAACGCAGTCCGTACTTGCTTGTATTGTGGATTCATATTTTTTTCGTACAATTAATAAAAAGAGAAAAAAAATATCTGTGGTGTTCTGCATGCTAGTTAGTTCTAGGAAACAGAAAATGTTCCAATCTGCAGCTCAGAGAAAATATATAAAATGTTTCTGTATTTTGCAGCTTGAATTTTGTACGTATTATAGTCGTAGTCCTCTGGGTACAAGAGGGCCAAGTTTTAAAACCTGAATTTGAATATAATTTGTGAGTAGTTAGTAAACAAAAATTTTGCCATATCATCCCACCGTAAGGAGTTTGCTGTTTCTAGTTTCCACCAAGCGAAAAAATCCTCTAGCAAGATGTCATACAAGGAGTATTACCCAGTACTTACTGGGTTGTGAAGGTCAGATAGGAAGTCACTCCATGTAAAATATTGGTATTCAGCTGCATCCGGTTAGACTAGATCATAGACCCCAACATAGTTGCGAAAGGGTAGATGATTATTACCTAAATATTGTAAACAAATGACTCGATTACTCGCTAACATCGTAAGGGTGAACATCTCTCCACCACGGTTGATCCTGATTGAAAACAAGGCCGCCTGGCCGCCACGCGGTCAATGGAGCGACGCGCACGGCTGGACACAGCGTAACACACATACATGGTGCCGATTTGTACGTATTACTTGTTACACGACCTTGTTGGTCTAGCAGGCGAGTCTGGTAAGCGTAGGGTTCGCAAAGTAGTATGGTGTTTTTTAATTTGTTAATAGTATAATAATAGTCTGGCTTTTAGATTTGTGTCCTGATAATAGCAATAGGGTTTTACATAGGACTGGCGAAATGAGGGTGTACATAACACACCTCTGTCTGTACCTTCGGGGATTAAGCGTGGTGTAATGCTCTATGGATCAAGAGATCATTTTCTAACTATAAGTTTCCAAAGCGGTCACCATCCGGCTGTACCTACCTGGGGCGATGCGGCGCTGTGGTAGAACCGTGTGAAGTGACATTGATGGCTTTTCAACCGCGCTTTGTGTTTACAATGTTATACTCTGTGTGCAACCGTAAACTGGGGTCACAAAGAACAAGATTTTGGTAGAGGCCTTTTAGTAACTTCACGATTGTATTTCCCGAAAGGATAGGCAGAATTGACCCACACGTAGCCAGTTGTCAGTTTCGAGTATTATGTGGGGGAAACAGGAGGAAGATAATTTCCATTAACCGGCAACTAATCTAGCCCTGGGGCTGTAACTAAGAAACCTCTGATTGTAGAATCCATCTATTATACCGATGGATTTAGAAATATTAACAACTTAATACAAATACGTCATAATGAATTTAATGAAAAACTGTATTGTTTTTAGTAGAATTTAACACAACATCAAATTATTGACCTTATATTTTACGGTTTCCAGTTAGATCTTTCAAAATTTGTTAGAGAAGTAGTATCTTACCCTTAGGATTAACACTTAGGATACTTTTATCCTGGCACATGACATGGACCCCCACAATCAGCATCAGCTTTAAGTTTACATCACAGAAATAGTAAAAAAATCACATGAAATACTCGAATCGCTTTTCTTAACTCTCTCACAACAGATCGAAAGTACCAGGGTATAAGCATCGCTCGGAGGCTCGGAACTCGCAGGCAAAGGAAGGATTTTCCTCTAAGAAAAGAAAAGGGGCGAATAAGCCGCCATTCTAAATTACATGTCTAAATTATTTCCGTGCGAATAAAGCTCGGGGCAACAGCTTTCTTTCAAAAGATAAAGATATTTTTACGTTTTTTTTTCTTTTTGTAGCTTTTGTGGTTCGTGATGAGAAATTATGTAGGTAGGTGCCGTTATTCTTTGAAGGTGACTAATAAATTATGTTCTGGATTGTGCAGTAGCTTAGCTACCAACAACAATAGACTGTTACTGGAAATCCTTCTGTGTATTAACCCGACTGTATGAACTGACGATAATACATCACAAGAATGTAACAGCAAATATAATCGAGAGGGTTGATTATCGGCAAGCGCTTCACAGGTTAAGCGTGTAATTATCTTATGAATTCATTCAGTGACTTACTCAAGAGAGTAATGGTAGACGGTGGACCAGTCGAAACGACCACGACTTGTGTGTTGTCCATTCAAACATAGACAACCACTTGTCTTTACTTTATTTAAATTATTTCACCTTCTACTATTTCCTCCTAAAAACGGTAATAGATAACATCGAGAAGAAACCGACATTTCCCAGAGCCAAACATCCACCAACGCGCATTGAGCTCGTATGGTGGATTACAACCCACTCCCTCTCAGCGAGAACATTCTAGCTTATGCGGGGTGACTAACAAGCTAAAAGCTTACCTGAAAGCGGGTGGTCACTGCCTCCTATGGGCTTCTGTAATACCAAAGGCCTCGCAGTTACGTTGCTCAAATGCCACAGGTATAATTTTTTAAAGGTTCTGTTATTGATTTTTGTTGCCAATAAAGAGCTTAGTGTTTCGGTTTGAAAAGTTACGGCACTAACTGCTGTTAGTTTAATAGTTAGTTACACTTACTGAACCTATAAACCCTCCCTGGTATAAAATCAACAAAATTCCCGCATTAATACATCAAGTAAAGTCCGCTCACCCCTCCCTCCAACATCCACGTTATCTAGATTCCATTCATATGATGTAGACTACGCTTTACAAAAGCATTTGTCGAGATTGAATGATTGCCGACGGTCCTGTCAGCACTTCGCAGGTATCCCAGTCAATAAGCTTCAGACCAAACCGCCAGATAGCAAGACCCTCAGACTTTAACCTACACATAGTGTTGAAGGACCAAAGTAAACTGGTTTTTGCATAGAAGGACCAGGCTCTCTTGACCTCTAATTACGAACCATTGTTTCGTTTCGATAGGTTTTGTTAAACTGGCGGTTTCGAAGCAACAAAAGATCTTGTCCGAAGGTCTTAATAATCTGGTTAGCATTCAAATAATCCTATGTAACTTGGTCTCTGATTCGAAGCTGAAGGTTGCAAATCAAAGGTCATTATTCACTGGTCGTTCAAAAGGATCGCTCGCAGCGTGCCGGTTATTTCCTGGGAATATTTTATTATTTGTGGACGATACCCGGGCCCCGGCCCCGGCCCCCGGGCCCCTGGGCCCCTGCCTGTGAGCCCCGGCGGACGCACTGGGACGGAAAACCGTTGAAAACGTACAAATCGGGTTTTAAATAGGAAAAGAGGATATTATTTTGTAATTGAGCGCGTTTTTGTTTGATATCGTTTTTTTATGGGTTTTTGAGAGTTTTTCATTATTATATTCAAGAACCTGTAATTCATTTTAATTAATTCTTACAATTAACTAGATAATTAAAAACTAGTCAGCCCAGTTATTCTCTAGTCACAGACAATCGTTTTGTTCTGCATGAGTTTTCATTCAGTAACAAAGAAATTCCACTCTAATAGAACTACAACTTGCTTTGGCTGCGAAATAGAGAAGATTATTTATACGGAAAATATAAACTTCTATTATTTATATAAAATCCTTCCATTTACTGAGAGGACGAGTATTTGGATCACATTAGCATTTATATAAAGTTTTCTCACATATCTTAAGCTATTTTATTTGAGACTGCGAATACGAATATTCTGTATAATACATTTTTATTTGATGTCATAAACCCTAAGACCACGTTTTATTTTCCAGTATTTGAAATTAACCCGCTCTTATCACAAGAATACAGTCAACAGCATACCTAAGAGTCGAGCTAGTATAAATAGAGGCGCTGTCTAAACCAATAGTTGTTACCATTTGTAGGTAAGTAAGTAAGTGCTGCTCAACGTGGATGACACCAATTCAAAAGTGATGTTGTCGTGGATTAACGATTGCAACTTTGAGGTAAGACCACTTTCTTTCGTACACGGTGGTTCTTTTAGCCCATTAAATTTCTCGTTAGATTAGTTTGTCCAAATTCACCAAACACTATCAGTTTCAATGTAATAAATACCAAATCAATAAAATCAGATCAGATTACAATATCACCAAAAAACTACCTACCAAACCTGAGCCAAATTGCCCAATAGATCACCGTGCGTAGTCGCGCGCGTCTTACAAATGGCGGGTGGACGGCAATGAAGCCGCTGACCGATGGAGTGTCAGGCGTCACGTCGATCGCCTCGATATAGACGCGCGTAAATCGTACGCCGTGATTTACGTGTCGCAATCGCCCGCGCGTCGCGGAATGCACGCACTTATGTGTAGGTATAGAGTTAGATTGGGTGTTTAGCTACACAATTACCTGCTAATTACTTTCATTATAAGAAGTGTTGGGGTTTCTTTACATCGTCTGTTGAAAGTATTGATATTTCTTTTACCCCAAGTAATGGATTGTTCAAGAATCAACGGAAAGTCAAGAGCACCAAAATGTATCACACAGCAACGTTTAAATGTGATTTCTTCCTACTTTACTTCCTACTTTTAGCTTGTCGATGGCAATCTAAATTGTGTCGGCCCAGAACTGAGCCACTAGCTTGGCGGCTTCCGTAGCATCCATCAGTTTCATGTTGATCAAACATGTTATTTTTGAATTGGCGTAAGACATACTTGTGTGGAAAAGAGAGAGAGAGGTATTGGAACAGCAGTGGGACAATACGGGTTTGTAAGTTAGTTTTCACATTTTTTTTTTGCTTACAGTGTATGCCGTCGATATCGTGGTTAAAAACTCTGACACCAGGTTAGGCACTAATAAAGAAAGAAGATCGTGGACAAATATTCGGCCCTCGTCCGCGATTATAACAGAAATACTGCTCGTGTAAATATGTGCTACCTATAACATCTATATATTCTATAACATCTACCATAAGAGAGTGAGTAGCTCAAGAACAAATAAAACCCACGTTCTCCCCAGAGCCCAGACATAACCTAACGCCGCCATTCTCACAAATGCATTATCCCTTCATAACGCGAGGAAATTTAAAGGCTCATGGGGTTGTTCCACTCTGCCCCATCGATTCGTTCCACCGGTGCAGCAGTGAGACGAAGTGGCCATATGCCTTTTCGACCAAAACAAAATCCTTTCCACAGTGAGGAGACGTTTGTCATACCTACGATAGTTTATAAAGTTGACTTCATTTAATTCCGTGACAACTAAGTTCTGATCAAGCGCGAAATGTTGTTTGTCCTCTTTGTCCCACCAACAGTCTTTGGAGGAGACAATTATGCAAGTGTAGAGAAAAGTCGGATTCCAGTCCAGTCACACCTGATGTGATTTTCAATATTTTTTTCTCGTTTTACAGTAGGTATATAATAAATTCTTTGAAATCAAAAACTATAATAAATAGATTAGTTGGGTAAGCAGACATTTCCTTGAGCTTCTTAAGTTCACAAACAACAACAATGACTGGAAAATGTCTTTACTTCAGAGAAGACTGTGACCGTGAGTCTCTTTCGGTGTGTCTTCTCAGAGTAGTCGGATAAGAAACTGTGACCTGAAACATTGCACTTGGTCCCACTGATGGAACAAATAGGTGGCTCCTAGTGGAACCGGCGGCTCACGTCCGCGCCGCGCGTCACGTGTGGCCAATGGCACTTATAACCGCGCGCCGATAAATATTGACGCGTATGGACGAATCTGCCCCCGCAAGACAAAAAGTGGTAACTCTACAAATCTGTTTTAAGAAAACCTGGTATTTGTGAAATTTTTTTTCTCTTCTTCAATAAAAAAATGAGACTCATCTCACCATCATCTGCCTAACCTTTTCCTAACTATGCTGGGACCGGCTTCCAGTCTAGCCGGATGCAGCTGAATACTAGTATTTACATGGAGTGACTGACTATCTGACCTCCACAACTGGTTACTCGGTAAGACTGGTTGTCAGAGTTTCTGACTACTCGTATCAACTGTCAAAGATCCACAAATGACAGCCGTGACCAACGGTTTAATCTGCTTTTCTGAGGACCGGAGGAGGTCGATATGACGGTTGGTCGCCCCTACCTACGGCCGACCACCACAAGCGTGGCTCAACCTTTGATCAACTCGTTCGGCTGTTACGTAGGCACGAGCTGTTCCTAACTGTCCTGTTCAAAACAAACAGGGTTCCGAGATATAGCCTTTTGGTTTACGTGAGTAGAAATATCTATCTCTATGGTTATCGTATGGGTACGGGATGGGTTCGGGATGCATTTTTTATTGTTATTACTGAGTTCGCAAATGTGTTTGTAGTGTTATTAGTTTTGAAATGTTCTGGTCATTGTTTTTTATTACCATTGAGATACGTTTGGGAAAGTTTATGTGATTTCATTTGTTTGGAGCAGTTGGTTGTACTTAGTTTGTTTGCTGACCTCAATTATTTTTGTACGTGAAGTAAATAACTGAGTATCAAACAGTTATTGATTCTATCATAATTTATATAAAACAGTTTACCGAGCAGGGATTGAATCCGCGAATGTGGCAAAGTAATTCAGCTGAGAAGTCGCGTTCTAGCGATATGGTCGCCCATTACGTCATCTATGTACCTTTACATAGGTTGGGAGTTTTTTTTGTATGCAGCGTCGGCTGCTTACCTTTCGCTATTTTATTTTATGTTCAAAATAGCAGCCACGCATGAAACCTGTATTAATCAATAGCCGGTATCAATACAAACAAGTTTTGGTTGAGACACAATCTTCTAAAGCGTCACGTTTCGAGATATTAGGCAGGCTAAATAATTCAAAGCCCTTTCTACTTTATGTCTATACCTGTAATCAGCATGGTATACATAACAAAGAGTACTTTTTATTCTATTTATCTATAGCGTCCGTGTCAATCGCATCACATAAATAAAATATCTTTTATTTCACTCTCAAACTTAGTCAACGCTCATTAAATGACACTTCAAACTTTTTAAATGTCATCCTTCCGCCAGAACTATAAAACACAACTTGTTAACTTATTTCAACGTCGCCATCTTGTTAAACAAGGCTCGTATGACGCTTGCATACTTATAGCGAACTAGCTTGTGCCCTCGGCTTCGCCTGCGTTGGGCTCGGGAATTATTCCTAAGGAACATAGTACGGGGATAAAAAATTTGCATGTTTATTCTAAATTCAAACACTATGGCTGGTCGTTTTAGCCTTGTTTGCATGTTCTTTTTAATGGTTAAACTATCTCATAAAGTAGTAATCGTGGTCAGCAGAAGTGTATCTGTGCTGTGTTTGAAGTCAAATAAACTAATTACAGACACACATGGTGTAAACTCGCACGTTATTCCCCTGGAGGTAGGCAGAACACCACCTGCTACAAACCTATGTACTGCTTTCGCCTCGTCCACGTTCATACACCTGGTAATACACGCACGCCGCCGTTGCAAGTACTACGCTACTGATCTATCTGACGAACTTCTCCAATTCGGTTAGTAAATGTCCTTCTAGGGCGTTCCCTCCCGGTGTTGCCACTCACATCTTCCATGTAAATACTTTTTGTGTCCCCTTCCATTCGTCCTTTCCACAGGACCAAACCATCGAAACAGTACATCGAAAAGGTACTCTCTTGTGGAAGTGATCATGAACAGTGTAAGCAACAGTTTCACAATAAACAGAGTAAGTGCAAAACAAAACACACATTGTTTATTATTATTTATTGTTTAATACATGTCCCATAACTACATGGAAGATTAATAACCCGCGAGATAACTCTGTCCTACATTTGAAACGTTTTTCATTTCCACCGTGTTCAAATTTTCAAATATTTCTGCATTCGTTTTTAATAATTCCCCAAAGTAAACCCAACCTTGTTTTTTACAACCTAAAGTTTATTTTCAAAACTGTAAAAAGAAAGTACAGTTTACCATGTGACAAGTTGTAAAATATACACTATTTTTCTAAGCACAAAGTTGAGTTTTAAGTGCACTGAAGGTGGGTGGGTTGTTATGAGTGTCACGTATTAGATTAGGCCCCGCTGTGTTCGCGCGACGCCGCGTCTACTGCGTCTAGTCGCGTCGCGCGTCGGATAAGCATGCTGATTTATAAGGAGACGTGCGACCAGACGCGACGCGCGACAAACACGTATATATCGTCAGTAATTTATGATTATTATTAAAAAAGTGATAGTAATTATGTCGACACCTCCTAAGTACAACTAAGTAACTAAAAAATGCAAATTTTATAGGAGAGCGAATTGAAGATTTCAATTTTTTGAAATCGCCATAGCTAAGCCCCTATATGGAATTAAAGTATAATATTTGGTGAGCGGGTTTACACTTAAGTGGAATTTATAATTAAGAGTAAATTTTGTTTCTAAATCTTCAAGTTTTTGTTTTATCACACATGCATACTTTTACTGCGTTGTAAAAAACAACCAAAATATGCTAACTGGCACATACACATTTCTTTATTGGAATATTCAGGCACCTTATTGCTTTAACTACCAGATACGTACTTATTATTGGTAAAGTCAATTGAAATATCTCGTGTAACTGATACTTACATAATTTACCACCGTAATTATATTATTGTGCATACAAGTGTAACTGAATTTCAAACTTGTAAAAATCATCATGCGTTTTGGTATTTTGAAATAAAAGCAGTGGATATATTTTGTATTATCTAATGTTTATTTTCAAAACACAAAAATATAAATTCTAAACGTTTCACGTGTCTAAAAGTAACATTATTATTAATTATAAGTTGTATGTTTATAACACCGAAGATCTAATTTAACATTAATTAAAAATGGCATCCTACCTACCCATACCTGCCTACTGGTAATCAGACTTTTCTCTTTTGTTTTATTGGGTATAAGTTCTTACTGAACTGGAAATCACTTATGTAAAAATATCCAAAAATAAAAATATTCTTTAATTTATTCTATAAAAAATTGCCTTAAAGGCAGTTTTTGTTCATTTCGTAAAAAGTATGGGGTTTGTCTCAAAATAAATTCTCAAAATAACATAATGTTATTTCTAAATAGAATGAGTAAAATAAAATTATTACTTATCAATTATATAAATCAGTCGTTTCATAAAGCTATTTGGACATTCTTGCACTGAGATCAAATTTAATATCATATTACTGAACTAACATTGTTTACTTACTTATAATGATTTTAACAAGGTTTTTTTATTCTATATTTTTCTTATTGAGTAATAAAATTGCACGTTTTAATTTATCATTAATGACTTATGACCACAACAGTAATCAACTAATCAGTACAGAGATCACAAATGACTTCTTCATTCATCTTCTTCGTCTTCTTCATCTTCATTGTCATGTTGGTTCTCATTGCTGCCCTCTATCAAACTCATGTAAAAGTCATGATAAACAGATGGTATAACATTATTTCGGCATAAGTACTTCAAATCCTGAAGTTTAGCCTCGGGTATTGATAATTTCCCCTCGTAAGCTTGGGTCAATGTTCTTGCCAGAGGGCCTGGAAGTGGACTGTTGTCTAATCTTATGCGGTTCCTTGATCTGGTTTTGGGAGTCTCTAATGCATTATTTACAATAATGCATTTGAACTCATGGTCACAAAAATCTGTTTTATACTGTATCCTGTCAGAGAATTGCGGCCATATTTCTAACTGTCTTAGTTGAGACCAGAAAACTCGTTCTCTGTTTGTATTTAGAGTCCAGTTGCATCCAGGGAGCAGTGCTTTGAAATTCATAAAATTTAAAGTAGTCATTTCCTGGACTAGGTAAGGGTTTCCATCTTGTTTGGCCCACCTTATGAGGGCATACCATTGTTCGGGGGTGTACACCATTTTATTCTTGGCAGTTCTCTCGATAAGGGCGTGTACACTATCACCCTCATTTTGTGTATGGCCTTTCTCAAAATATTTATGAGTTATAGTGACTTCAAAATCTTTTGCAGCTCGTAAATAGGCTGCAAAAACGATACGATTACGGTTTTGTCCCCCGCAATTGTCGGACCAAAAGTTGAATGTTTTTATGCCTTTTTGGTGATGTTCTTTAATATAACCAAATAAACAGCTACTCACCTCGTTTGCTCCTCGGCAAGCAGTGCTTTCATCCCAAACATAGCACTTGGCAACTCTGCTTCCCATTTCGTATATTGTAAAATTGAACACAGTTAGCTTTCTCTTATAATAAAGAATACTAGTTTCTCCACAGGGCATTCCATGCACTTTTTGAAAATCATATACCGCTGTGAGTACTTCTTTTGATTTCATAGTGCTTTCTTTATCTTTGTTTTTTAGCTCTCGCGCTATAGTCTTGTTTCTCATGTGGGTATTGTATGTGTTAAGCTGCTCTTCAGTCACAGGACGTGGTAAGTTTTTATACACTTGACAAACATCACACTGATCTTTTTTGGGGACGTGGAACCCCAAATTTATATTCTTATTGACAATGTCTCGGTACTGTCTTGCTGTTTTAACTTTACTTTGATTTTGAGGATCATTCCAATCTTTATACAGCAGAAACATTCGAGCAAATGTAAGAGATCCATCTAAGTATACTTTATTCGTACGTTTTCGAACATAATGCGATTCCACAGGTGCAAAGCTGTTCACATGATCACAAACACTTGCAATCATCTCTTCAGTGATTTTCTTAGTATGTCTATGGATGCCTCTTTTGTCGTGAACAACAGTGCCTTGCAATGAAAGCTTTTTCAAAGCAGAATATACCAGGCCTTGTTTGATCCCAAAAGTGTTCAAAAACATGGTTTTACATACCTGTATCTTCGTTATCTGTGTCTTTGGAGACACTGAATCAGTCTCATGTACCTCATTATCATCTTGTTTTTTATCTATTTTTGTTGGTAAATAATACCGCAAAGTGAATTCTCTTCTAGAGCCAGTTTCAGTAGTAACCCTACGTTTTGGAATTTTATCACAGTACTTATTGATAAAATCCCAATGACGAACTATATCTCCCATTGACCAAAATGCCACAAAAAGCAAATCTCTGTCAACATTAGTAATTTTTTGTGAACATTTTAACTTACATTTCTCTCCACAACATGGCCCCATCTCCTTCTTTGTCCTCATTTTACCATCCCTACTTTTGTACTCATTTCCTAAATTTTTATTTTTCTTACGCATAACATCCAACCACTGGTCTTGATGGACCATTCGTAATCTACCTTTATCTTTTTTTCTTGTGGATAGCCTGCGCCTCGGTGATGGTACAATGTCAGAAAGAGTGTTTTCTGTTATCGGGGTCTGTATTGGCATAGGTGAGCTAACTGGCATGACAACGTTTGGTGTAGGAGCTGGTGATATATTATCACAATCTAACTGAGCAATTGCTTGAGCTATGACTGACGAGAAATTTGGCGACTCAATAGAAATATCATTTCCAATACCTAAACTGACATTGCTCATCATGGGTGATTGTGGCGTTATTGTTGCCAATATGGGGTCATGAGAGTTACTCGGCAAAATCACTGGAGCTGTATGACTTGTGACGGTTGGAGAATGTGTTCTGGAACATTCTGAGGTTTTAAGATGGTTTTGTGCAGTACTTGTTTCTTCGTCACTGTTTTCTATGAATTCCGTCATTTGTTGCAAGTCTTCATCAGTGAAATATTTTGAGAAGTGTACTGGAGTATCTGAAACAATCAAACCACAATAAAACACTCGATTTTCTACGATAATCAATATCATTTCATAAAAGTAAAACTATGTAAGTATACAGATAGATTTTAATAATCAAGTTAAAATCCAATGTAAAACAATATATGTGTTAGTTAACTGATTTTATTTCAAACACATGCCGTAGAATAAGTATGTAAGTGCCTAGATACATTTTTCAATCAATCTAAATTCCGACGTAAAAATGTGTAACTGCGTAGTTACATACTTATGCATCGGGAATGAAAAAATTGCAGTAATGTCGTCATGACGATAGATTTTCATTCTAAGACGTGTTCAAATATTTACAGTAAAGGTAGAAATCTCAATTTATGGGTGCACTTAAAATAATGTACTTTAATCATTATAAAATATTTAGTTAATATTACTTACCTTGCCTTGATGGCGAGTCTATCTGGTCTGATGTTACGCTTATTATTTGGTCCACAGCATTTTTTGGTCTTTTAATTGCATCTTCCCTTAATGTAGTTAAAAATTTATAACGTTCACTCGACATGGTAAAAAACAACGCAACACTCGCGCGCACAACTCGCTGCCCGCCGGAGAACTGAGTGACCGGCAGTTACCCGCACCGCGCGCCCTTTTCCCCCCGCGTCAAAGTATGTAACTGGAACTTAAATGGCTGTACGCTGTGTTTATTTGTCAGCTTATGCAGATAAACAATTATACGTTTGAGAAAAAAGTATGTTGGGTTAATTGAAAAAATTAAATAAAAATGTATGTGGTAAATATAGGTATATAGATGCCAAAAATGCAATAAAAACCGTTTCGTGTATCTGGCAGATACATACGTATACTTAGCGGGTGTCGATGTCTGACCGTTACCTTTTCATGGTTTAATGGATTTGAATAAAGGCAAGGATTTTACATTCACATCCGACCCACCTTGCATCCTGGGGAGGGACATAGGCTACATTTTATCTTAGATCTCAGACGAAGTCGACTGCAACTGTTAGTATTAAGAGCAAAAATAACTCTGCCTGCCCCTACCTTTTCACGCCTTAACGGCTGAAGGGATTTGGATGAAATTTGGCGTACGGATAGATAGATAGTACGGAGACCTGGGATAGGACATAGGATCCCTTGCCTATTCATCTCGGCACGTTCTCGTGGGTCAGCTTCCAACCCACACGCGGGCGCTAATCATAAAATATACAATTTTTCAAGAAGGCGAAAACAAGACTCGATAATCATGTAGAAACTTTCGTACTGTCAACAATATGTGAGCCGTGCTCACAAACGGAGATCCTCATCAGATTAAGTGGCAATGATCAGGGTCGCAGCGCTGCCGCCGCCGCCGCCGGGAGTACTCCTGAGGGCAAGAGATGCGGGTAGTTCAACTAAGGTGCAAGATTGCAAGACATCTCGCTTGCTGAGCAAATAGAATTAGTGCTACTTTGTTGATTTATCTCAAGGTGATAGCTTCAGTATATGTAGGTCGTTTTGGTGCGGTATGATTATGTTAAAATTTGTAATTTTTAGTCTGTGTTTGAAAATCTTAAATACATGTACTATAGTTATTGGATCCGCTATTGTCGTTCAGTAAGTTCATAATTCAGCACAATAACAAAAATACTAAGAGTTTTTAAACCTTTTTAAACCTTTTTTTTTACCATGTTTTTCTACTTGTTTTATTACTGATCAAGTGGATTCATGTGATAGTTTTGTGAAACTCAAATACTTTATTATTGCTGCTGTAATCGCCTAATTCCTCAGATGTTGCTTGGTCAATTCTCATTCTGATTTGCCCCTATATTTCTAAATCTCATAAAACTAAGTTTGATGGACAGTCTACATAGCCTGGTGATTAAGGTTGTAACTCGTAGTTTAGTCCGTCACAATGTTCAGCATATGTTACTAACTTCAGCTGAAACTGTACGTGCCGATCGACGTGAAATGAATCCTCCAACTATTTGCACAAACTACGCTCTAACTGTTTTAGTTTTACTGTTGTGTCCAACTTTTTCCAGCGGGGAATTTATTTTGATAACTATCGTACCAACCGGAATTGACGGAACGACTATAAAACGCTGAATTCTAGTTTAAAGACATTCATGTTTATTATACTTCGGAACTAATTTCAACATTTGGATGGACATTGATTTTTGTCATGTTCGTGTCATATAGAGCTCGAGGCTAAATAATAAAAGCCGAACGTTTCATTCTTCAAGGTTAAATCGTACTTTAGCTTTATCCATTACATCTTGAATTTCCGCAGTTAAGCTGTTGGTTCCGGCTGTACAAGTACAAGTAGTCAGTGGGCCGATAGTATATGTCTATACTTATAATATTAGTCGGAAAACAAGGCGGAAAACTTAGTCAACACAGTGCTGCAACTAGGTAAGGTCATATTAAAGACCACAGTTGTGATATTAAAGACCCTGACATACTACACTGCACCAGAATAGCAAAGAAAGACGCGCAGAGCACCAGGCCTCGTACCATTCTGGTCAAATTCAGTAGTCCTCGTCTGCGAGATAGTTTCCTTGCCGCTTCAATGAAATATAACAGATGCAACAAACAAGAAAAACTAAATACGAGTCATTTGGGTATAGCAGCGGAGAAACCTCAACCCATTTACGTCACGGAACACCTATCTGTCCAAAACAAAGCAATCCATGCCGCAGCTCGGATTCGCGGAAAAGAACTTGGGTTCAAGTTTGTCTGGGTTCGCGAGGGCAAGGTATTCATGAAAAAAGACGAGATTTCGCAAAGAGTTGTAATTAATAACCTAGATAAGTTAAAATCATTAGAATAGTTTTATTAGTATGTGATAAGTGGCAAGTTCCTATTGTTTTTATCTAGTCAAATTCAATTGTCCATTACATGTGTAAAAAATGTACGAGGCTTAAAAACCAAAACTATTAACTTTTATCATAACATTTCCATGAATAATTACGACATTATAGTGTTAACAGAAACTTGGTTGAACAGCGGTGTCTATGACTCTGAGTTGTTTGACGACAGATATATGGTTTACAGGCGCGATCGTGAGTCAAGTAAATATAAAACTCGTAAAGAGGGAGGTGGTGTTTTAATTGCCGTCTCTAAAACTCTGAAGTCATGTCGACTATCCCACTTTGAGAGCGAGATTGAAGATTTATGGATAAGCGTCAATATTGGCTCAAGAAATAGATTTAACAATAAACTCTACATCAGTGGCGTATACCTACCACCACCTATTCATAGTAATACGCTAGAAATCTTTACTAAAAACGTTCATAATAAATTTAACAACAATGAACAAATATTGATTTTAGGAGACTTTAATCTCTCTAACATAACATGGCTTACAAGTAATGACTTTATATACTTGTACCCAGAACCCAGCAACACGGATATAAATGCGATAATCTCTGAATTCTTGACTTTGAATGGTCTTAATCAATATAACGGTATACTAAATAATAAGTTTAAAATATTGGATTTAATATTATGTAACACCTCTATTACTGACTTAGCCCGTTGTACCCACAGTTTATCAAAGGAAGACCCTTTACATCCCCCGTTAGAATTTTGTCTACCAGTGCAGACAGAACGTTTATTAGAAACTAAAAATGTGAAAACACCGAACTTCCATCGAGCGGATTATGAAACGGTTCTGCATCGTTTGTTAGCGATTGAGTGGGATAGTGAGTTCAAAAACTGTGCTACTGTTAACGATGTTGTAGACGTTTTTTATAGCTTATTAAGACAGACTATTACAGACTGTATCCCTAGGAAAAAAACGGCGAGTAATAAATATCCACCTTGGTACTCACGTGATCTTATAATACATCTTAAAGAGAAGTACAAATACCACATTTGTTTTAAAAAGTACAATAATCCATTAGACCAAGAGTTTTTTGAGAAATTAAGGGATGATTGCAATGCCTTAAGTTCAGCATGCTACAAGAAATATATTTCAGGTATGGAAAACAGTATTATAAAAAACCCGAAAATATTTTGGTCCTTCATTAAAACTAAAAGAAAAGGTAGCAGTACTTACCCCGCACAAATGTCTTACAACAACAAAATCGCGTCAGGCGGACAGGATGTCTGTAATATGTTTGGAGAAAATTTTGCAAGTACCTTTACTGCCCCTACAGATAGTAATCCAAGTCGCGCGAACACTGCCTTTTCCCTCTCGTCCGTAGCACTATGTAATCAACAATTTGATTGTAACGAAATATACCGTGAGTTGATCCGATTGGACGAAACTAAAGGCGCGGGTAGTGACGGTATTCCTCCAATGTTTATAAAACGCTGCGCTAAGGCCTTAGTATCACCTATACAAACAATTTTTAATAGATCTTTACGTGATGGTATTTTTCCAAACACCTGGAAAGAAGCTCTCGTGATACCCATATTTAAATCCGGGAAAAAGCATTTAGTGACTAATTATAGACCAATCTCAATACTAGTTACGTTTGGTAAAGTGTTCGAAAAACTTGTTAGCAGACATCTGATGTGGAACCTTAAACAACACATCACTGAATATCAGCATGGTTTCGTCAAGTCTAGATCTACCAATACTAATCTATTGTGTTTTACATCGGCTTTATCTAGGTGTCTTGACAATCGTATCCCAGTGGACGCAATTTATACAGACTTTAGTAAAGCATTTGATAAGGTAGATCACTGTCTTCTAATAAATAAAAAATAAAAAAAAAATAAAAAATTGGCTCAGCTGGGAGTGGGCGGGACATTAATAGGGTGGTTTAAATCTTACCTTGAAAATAGAGAGTCAAAAGTGGTAGTTAATGGTCATTTTTCTGACGGCTATGTAGCTGCTCTACTTCTGGAATTCCACAAGGATCACATTTGGGACCTATTCTTTTTAACGTGTTCATTAATGACATCACTGAATGCTTCAAACACTCCCGTTTTTATTTGTTTGCTGATGACTTAAAAATAATGAAACCAATTCAGAGTAACCTAGACTCCATAATGCTTCAAGACGACATTAATAGACTTACAAACTGGTGTACACAAAACAACATGCACTTAAATATCAGTAAGTGTCACTATATCCAGTTCACTCGGAACAAAAAGGTGTTAGGGAATAAATACTACATAGACGGGGTTGAAGTACAAAAACTGAGTATTGTTCGCGACCTTGGAGTTCAACTCGATCAAGCACTGAAGTTCGATGTGCACATTCTAAATATTGTGGCTAAGTCCTTTAAGGTACTGGGATTCGTTTTGCGTAACAGTAAAGAATTTAAGAGACCATTTACGAAAATTAAGCTCTTCAACACTCTAGTCCGTCCAATCTTAGAGTATCGCTCAGTGGTATGGAATCCGCATTACGATGTTTATACCAAGCGGTTAGAGAGTGTCCAAAAGCGGTTTCTTTACCATCTGTGCTACGGAGATCACTTGGCTAAACAACTGACTAGCTACTCTGATAGGCTGAAACATTACCACTTGGATACACTAGCCAGTCGTAGGAAGAAACTGGACTTCACTATACTTCACAAAATATTTAGTGGAGTAATAGATTGTAGTGAACTTTTGAGCTCTTTGGAGATTAGAATTCCTACTCGGACTCCCAGGCATAACACATACGAGCTATTCTACATTCCTGGCTCAAAAACCAACTTAGGTCATTACGCCGCTGTGCCAAGGCTTTGTAGGCAATATAACTCAATGGCTAAGACCACCGATTTTGACATCTGTGAATCTCTTGCAAATTATAAAAAATGCCTCAAAAAATTATGGATTTGTTAATTACTATTTTAATTTTCCCAATTTTATTGCCAAATATGTTTTGATTTTTTTTATTTTTTTATTGCTGCTATGACTTTTTTTTTTTTATTGCTGCTATGACTTTGTTAATTTATTTTTAAATTTTATTTTTCCAACAGTATTTCCAGATGACAGTATTTCATTTTTTTTTTAATTGCTATTATGACTTTGTTAATTATTTTATTTTTTTAATTTTTTTTAATTTAATTTTAGTACTACATAATGTGTTGTGTTTTAATTTGATTTGTATGTTTAAATGCTACTATAACTTTGTTAGCTTAGTTATACATCTTATTACGCATGCTGTGGTCTCCTGTAAGTGAAGGAGTACACCTACGTAATACTTTTGTCGTCGATTATTTATTTCATGTGTTTGTGTATATCCTTTGTTGGAGATCCTAAATAAATAAATAATGAGGAAATTTTTTTTGTTTGTTTATACCGAAGAGACTCCAAAACTACTGGACCGGTTTTAACAATTTTTTCACCAATAGAAAGCTAAATTCTCAGGAAGGCTAGGCTAGGAATAGGCTATAATTGCTTTTTTAATATACATTACACCAATTTTCTTAATCCAAAGTAGCAATTTTTTCCTACAGAATTCATTATTTGGCGTGCGCTGAGAAAACTATTGACGATACTTAAAAATTATGTACTAGATGATTGACACACGCACACAGGGTTCCCATTTATCGAAGAACGCTATAGGTTATTTAAAATCACGCTACAACCATTAACAGCGGAGCATCATTGAAAAATGTTGCAAAATCAGGGAAAATTTATTCTTTTTGAAAGCTTCCGTTGCGTGCGTTGCGAAAACGGTTATTTTAAAGTTACGCAACAACCATGTATGACGGAATCGTTCCTCTTAAAAAGTTCTAAAAAAAGTCCTTGATAGCATTATTATGTCTATCTTTTTAGGTTGACTCACACTCTCTCTAATCCTCTCTCTCTCTTAGTGACGCAGATGAAGTGGCGCGGGTCAGCTAGTAGACTACGTAGAAAAACCCGACAACAACTGTCGTGCAGTACCCCGCCAGACATGGCACCCGTCTGGTCGGAGGATCCTCCCTTTTCTATGGGGGCTGAAGAACTTAACACCATGTTCTTCATAGTCCTAAACCAGAATTAATCATTTGAGAGTTATGTATGTGACTCTAAAAGTTTTAAAGGACGTAGGTAAACAATTTGAACATCTATTTTATGATATTTGTTTAGGAAGTTTTACTGAGCCCCTGACGAAATGAGTGAAGGAGGGGTGAATTTATGAATACTTGAAATATAACGCCATACTCATAAACACGTGCTGTGTTTGAGGGTGTCATACTGTCATAACAATACTAAATTACGAGCACACGTGAAATACACTGCAGTTTGGGGAGCGCAAACGGTGCAGTAGGAGTACACCTGCGTTTTGTTAATTCCAACTCACCTAATTTTCCTTCCATACCGACATATGGAAGGAAAATTGGTTAAAAAAAAATATGTTCAGAAGCATCGTAGAGACAAAGTCACATTCTATTAGTGATAACCATGATGAGAAGGACAAAAATGTAAGTAAATTAGGTACCGATAAAGTTATGGCAATCTTGGTCAAAGTTGTTGTAGTAATACCTCAGACTTTGAAAGCGTCACTAGTCCGTCTGTAGTCTACACTTAGAAAAACGACAAGAAAGATATTTATTTGTCGTAAGGACATGACGTGCATACAACACAACAACAAGAAACATACACAGCATAACAAATATTTATAAACACTACAGGACGGAACAAAAAAGTGGACAGCTGCACGTTGTGACTACGACAAGAAGGTTACTCTCAGCAGGATGTGCTATGGTGAGCTACAGTGGTTATAATAGATACTTACACTTATTTTTTTTTTGTTCTATACAGTAACAGTTACATGACCTTCTTGTCAGTTCCATCAAACTTAATTGCAAGTGTCAGTTCAATTAGTATAACCCGTATTATTTCAACCCTCAATCCTCCATTTCATTACGTATTTTTTCAATAACCCTTCATCACGTGTTCACGTCACCTGACCGAGTCATCGACGTGACACCAAGTGGGGGTGACACTCGGACCCTCGTCACTTGTCTCTGGTCGCCTTGACCTTCTGGAATGGTGATCAGTACCAGATCTACTGTCAAATCGCATTAGTTTATACAAAACTCTATTTCTAAAGGGTTAGGCACAGGTGTGTAGTACTCCCTCCCTCGTTTACTACAGCTAGTTAGGTAACTACATTTACTTGTCAAAATAATATGCGGTCCTGTTGTGAGCACCCGTCTGGGTTGTGGAGGTCAGGTACTTACTTTCAGCTGCATCCGGTTTGACTGGAAACCGACGCCAAGATAGTTGTGAGAAAGGCTAGGCAGATGATGATATTGATATCAAGCCTTACAAATCCAGCCTGTTGCTGTGACAGTCCTATTAAACGGAAACATCTAATATTAAACACTTTGCTCGACCTGGAGATCGAACTCAGAACCCCACGCTAAACTGTCGCGCTTGTGACCACAAAGCCAACGAGGCAGTCGAAAGACATTAACAATTCATTTGTAATTAATTATGTATGTTGTCATCAGATTAAATGGAATAGAATTTAGAAACCATGGTTTAATGGTTGTGTGGTTGCGAGAGCGAATCTTTTTGGGTTTAATTAATTTTAACGATGGGGTCGTCTACAAAATACAGCCTCTCATTCTTTCAGTGAGTGTTACATGATGTGATGTGAGAATAGGTTACGATCTATCACGATTTAAAGAGACATAAATGAAGTCTCGCTTTTTCTATATTGGCGTACTAGGGGTGGGGGTAGGGGTAGTCAGAATCTGCGCCACTTGCTAACATCCTTACATACTGTTTTGTTATAGTTTTAAAAGATTAGCTGAGATTCGATTGGCCACCGTATGGTTTGCGTGCGAGTCAGGTTGCAAACAGTTTGTCGATGCCCCTGTGGAGTACAAAACAAGATTACAAAAACAACAAAAAAAGCGGTAACTCTACCGGGATTCGTCCGAACACTTCCATTCACAACGACAGCCAGTTCGAAAACTCCGTAACACTCTGTGTAGGAATTCAATTTGCGTGTTATATATAGAAGCAATTACGACTGTGGGACGTTCTGTCTGCGGCACAAAGAGGTGAGGCGGGGGCGTGGGGGCCGCGGGAGGGGCGGGACAGCTTTCATTGACGAAAAATCAGACGGAAAATTGAAACCGATAGAATTTTGTGGTCCGAAGGGATAGCGGCTCTGGAAGTGTTAGGGATAAATTGCTAGTGGTTTGTGGTGAGACAGGAAATTGTTGTTAATGGCTACTTGTTTATCGATATGTGGTTGTTTAAGGGTGCTGTCACATCGGTACGGACAATTTGCAGACGCGTACCAGTTTGACTGATCATTTGTACGTATACATAGAAGCTTGCTGTTCCAATTTATGTGAATATAAGAAAGTTATTTCGTGCTCAATAAACCAAGGCAAACTTTGAACGGGAAAAAGTCCGTCTTTTCCAAATGAGTCAAAAAATCACTGCAGATAAATTGAATTATCAAGTTTTTTTTTGTAATATGGTGAAAACAATATACCAGTAACGATGAAATTAAGTAGCCTATCGATATGTGTATATCCAGTAGGTACCGCGAAAAGGCATAATTTTCAAGCTAACTTAAAAAACCCCTATACAATTGTCTGCCACATCTAGTGAAACGACAATCATTGTACTCCCAAACTGATGTACGTTTACTGAATCGCTCCGAGAGTACCATTACTCAGTAATTTGTTTACTCGCCGCACTCAACTCCGCTCAACTCAGCTCAACTAGACTCAACATCGGATTACTAACGACGTAAACCGCGCTTATTGTGTTACGTATAGACGTGTCAATTTTGGCTTTTCCTGGATACAATAGTCATTTCTGTTTTAGTTAAGTTTAAGTTCCCACGGCTGGGACACAGACCGAGGGAGTGCGTTACAAGCAGTCATTCACCACACAGGCCCAACTATGTTCGGGTCGGCTTCCAGTCTAACGGGATGCAGCTGAGTACCAGTATCATACACGGAGTGATTGCTTATTTAACCTCCACAACCCAGTCAGTACTGGGCAATACGATACCCCTTGGTAAGACTGCTTGTCGGACATTCGGGCAACTGACTACCTGTAACGACTGTCTCGAGCTCGAGACTCCTGAGCTCCTCCTGATAGATATTACAATATATTATGTCTTCAAATTCTACGGCATGCCTGTATTCTGAATGCTCTTTTTCACGTTTAGGAACCAGTGATAGTTGGAGTGAGAATCATTATCATCATTTTCCTGCCCTTAATCCAATATATTTGGGGTCGGCGCAGCATATCTTCTTCCATACTTCACTATTACTCGTCATCTCAGTCGAAGTATGAAGGTGATGTGGTGGATAGCTTTAAGAGTAGAGGAAGAGCAAAGAAACGATGCGTGGACTGTGTGAACGACGATAAATTATGTTTAATGGGATGACGTCTAAGATGTCGACTAATAGAAAAGCATAGAAGAAGGGGATATGTTGCTCCGACCGCAAATAAATTAGGGAAAATGATGTTACTGTGTGATATATCTAATAATATCACATACTACGACAAAAGCGTGATTTTTATGTGATTTGAGACATAACTTTCCTTAAAGACTCCATGATCATTCTGTGGTCTTAACTCCTTTGCTTAAATGGTGAAATAATTTTCCAACTTATTTTTCTTTCAGTTCTCAAAGATTAGTAAACTGTGAAATTGAAAACGGTTCATAAAGTTGGTCCGACAGGTAGATCATTAATCTGTAAACTTGAGGTTTATCGGAAACTTCGGTTTGTGAAGGAATTCTGACAACTTTACTACATTAATTATGGAATCGAAATATAGATTGGAATTAGAACATTATTCTCTAAATATTGTGATTTTGGCGTAACGGGTGAATAGAACATAATTATGATAAGATCACGCCTGTATTCCTTCAAGGGGTTAGGTAGAGGTGTGCCTAGATGAACACTCGTTTATTCCTTAAATAGACGCAGATATGAAGGTATAAGCTGCGTTAGGCAAGAGGCACTGAACATGCTACTTGCTTAATATAGTGCCACTTTAGGGTTATTAGTTTTATCATCTAGTACAACCCGGTACAAGTATTGCGTCTTGAATAAACAGTCGAAAATAACAGATTTTTCATTTATTTCATCAATCAAGTCAATCATTCATTTAGATCACGCTGAAAATCCCCACTTCTCGAGCATGAAACATCACATACGACAGTCCCTCAATGCCAAACATCACATACGACAGTCCCTCAATGCCAAACATCACATACGACAGTCCCTCAATGCCAACCATTCACCATTTCTTAGTTATTTAGCTGGAGAGATTGTTCTTATTGTTATACCTTCGAACTTATGCATTTTATTTTCCTAGCCTCTTCTGTCCCACTCCAATACCTCCCTCTACTTCTTCGACGCTGGCAAACCGCGCGTCGTGCTTCCAGTTCTAACTTTAACTATCCGGTTCGTCCCACCATCTCCTTCATGGCCTGTCGAGACCCCGCCCTACTGTCTCAGGGCACCAGTTTTGCCCTATTTTGGCCCTCAGTGTCCGGCATGCGGCAGATCTATCCCAGTTCCATTTCAGTTGAGCAGCCTTTAAAGCCACGTAAAGATGTTTGAAGCGCCGCGACAAATTGCCGCTCAGCGGACAGACCTCCAGCGTGATCTCATGGCAACATGGAGAGAGCGACTGTCGCAACCCCGTGCAGGGCACGCCACCATTGTGGCGATAAGTCCCCTCTTTGAGGAGTGGCTAGAGAGGCGCTACGGCGCCCTCACCTACCGCCTGACGCAGGTCCTCACCGGACACGGTTGTTTCGGGAGGTTCCTGCACCGAATCGGGCGGGAGGAAACGCCCGGGTGTTTCCACTGCGAGGATCGTCCGGAGGACACGGTGGAACACACCGTGGAGGTCTGCCCCGCTTGGGCGGAGCACCGCCGTGTCCTCATAGCGGCGATTGGCGGCGACGATCTCTCGCGTCCGGCCTTGGTTCAAGCCATGGTCCGGAGCGAGAGGGAATGGGAAGCCGTCACCTCCTTCTGCGAAGCAGTCATGCTAGTGAAGGAGGTGGCAGGACGTGAGAGGGAAAGAACCTCACGTCCCAGCCGCCGCGGGAGACGCCCTGGGCGTCGGGGGTCACGTGGTGGCTTCCGACCACCGTAGGCGCTGGCCTGTGGACAGCGAGTTATGGGCTAGCTCGCCGTCCGGCCGTCTTATGACTACAGGCCGTGTCGACGGCGCGTTCGTGTTCCACGCGCGCCTCAAAGAGATGTCAGCAATCAAGTAGGTGTCCGCATGGACCGATGCCTGCCAGGGCTGCGGGACTGTTCGAAAGAGATACCGTGGCCCTGGAACATAAAGGGCAAAGAAGGAACATGGATGGGTTTTAGTCAGTACAAGTCTGACACTCCCCTCCGCTCCGCCCAGAGTGGGGGGGGTCATTTGATGATTTCCCATCCGGAAAAAAAAAAAAAAAAAAAAAAAAAAGATGTTTGAAGCGCAGTATTGTGTTTCGAACACTAACACATGCAGCGTTATAAAGCAAATATAATCGTGGTTCCATCGTACCACTTTGTACCACTACGCGCCATCGTACGCCACTTCGCTCCATCCACCGCCACTCGCAGCCCAAACCGTGAAGCACTTGTACCAACAAACAAACGGAAAGTAATTCTTGTTTGACGTCTTAACAATCTGAATGAAAAGCCCGTCCTTTATGAACTTCAGCTAAATTGGACCGACTTGAAGATGCCGTTGTTTCTTTTTTGTTTAGGATTGTGTATTTCTTCTTTTCAAATTTGTAGTACCTACCAAGTCTAAATTTTAGAAGTGTTTCTGGTTTATGGCAAAAGATTTGCAATCTAAATTTGAGTCAACTCAAAATAAAGCAACGAGTTTTGCATTTTCAGTAGCATCTATCAGCTCCGGTAATGTGCAAACAGCAAGACAGGCAGGTGATTGTCACAAGACCCTCAGGTCTCCTCAGGTGAGCTTTTCCGTTAGGAATTTTAGATGTGATTTCTATATACCTCTGTGTGTCCATTCGTGGACTACAGGCGTGATGTAATGGTAAGTTGATTGTACATCCAGAACCTTCGTCATTATTCTCTAGAACAAATTAATTCGCTTATTGAAGCGAAAGGAAACAACCTCGACGTTGACATTTTGTTTCAAGTTTCAACTCTCGCCCAATTCTGTGTACTTTGTTATAACTTCAAATAATCTATTTATAAAATTGCTTTGAAATTTTGTTAGGTTTTATAAGAAAAGGTTAAAAGCTGCTTAATTTTTTGGTATGTTAAAGGTTTACAAAAAATACATTTTCAAATTTAACAACTTACGTGTGCTGTTGTTAAGTGTTACAATTTCTAGAACTTGACGAAAAAGACGAATGAACTATTTTGCTTGATTTTCGTGCGATTGTGTCTATTCACTATGGGGTACCAATGCGGGGTGCATTGGTACCCCATAGAGAATAGACACAATCGATACTTACAATTCAACACTGTTATTCTGTATTAAGGGGTCTGTCAGACCCTGTAACCGTCTGTCTGCTGGCTTTGTAGATCCCTTTATAATTGTATTAACTTGGAAATAGGGGATTACTGTTACACATAGGAGTATGACTGAGGCAAGCTTTATAATACAAATGTCAACAGTTTAAGGTTAGTACAAAATTAGATACCTACTGCTTTCAAAAGTATTCTGCTAGTAATTTTGAAGTAAATAATGATGCTTATTTTGGGTGAAAGTTGTGAATGAGTAAACATTGGCATGTCGATCTAGCCTTGTACTTGCCGGCCACGGTGAAGTAGAAATATAGAGAGGAATGGATTATGGGGAGACGGGTATTAAATAATGTTGCCCAGCAGAGGAACATAGGTATTGTTTAGGAAGTGTGTGTTTGTTGTCGCTGTAGCGATGCTTTGGGGTACCCGATTACTCATTTTTCGTTGATTTTGTAGACTCAAGTGAATCAATAACTGGAAGAAGGCAATTGCTTTTTAAGTCGCATTTTAACAAAAACGTAAAGCCCATGTTTAATATCATTGCGAAAATTGCACTATTACAGCTTGTCTAATTCACACTCCCCAATGCGCACTGCACGCACCATTGACATCGTAAACCTCGTTCATATTAGCTCAGTGTAGTGTGTGTGTGTGTGTGTGTTGCGGCTTTGGGCAAATTAACTCGTTGATGTAATGCACTGAATGAAATTACTGGGTATTGTATGCCGCCGGTATTGTGTTATTATTACTTTGTTATCGAGTCTAATTGTATGAAAACAGCCCATTTAAATAAAAATTATTGAGTTGAAAAAACTGTTTTTTTTTTTAAAGATATGCTGAACATGGTTCGTTTTGGCCTGAGTTAAATCTAGCCCTTAACCCACCGTTGCAGTTGACTGGTACAGGCACTCAACTATATCGTTGTGGTAGGATACATTGATACAGCTATTATTCAGTGTTGTGCCATAATAAGTTCTCTACCGTTTGCCAGTACTTCCTATTCCTCCACAAAACCTCCTAGTTCCTCCACATTCCTTTGAAATCCTAATCTCTATAACTCCGTGCAGTAATCTAAGTTTAAATCAAAGCGTAGAAAGGCGTTTGACACAGAAAAGACACGTCTCCTCTGAATTTGTTCAGGACGCCGAGTGCATGCAAATGCGACGTTGTCAAACATCGCGCGATGCGACGTTGCGAGCTTTACGTGCAAGCTGGTGCAGCTGCCAACTTTGAGGAATGAACGGGATCATGAATATTGATGAGGATTGTAGGAAAGTGTTCGATGTGTCATAATTATGCATAAAATATACTATAAACACAGTTACTGTGGTTACGGGCCGTGACCCTTAATCTGACAACCAGTCTCACGATTTTATCCAATAACTTAATTGTGGATGTCAGATAAACAGTCGCTCCTTGTTAAATATTTGTCCAGAGCTGCATTCACTAGACTGGAAGTCGACCACAAGGAAGTTGAAAAAAGTCTATGCAAGTGAAGATGATGACCATAAATAGATAATCTTTTTGTCTAACTAGGTACCTATAGGAAAAGTCTAAATAAATGTATTACGTTTTCTATTCCCAAATTACCTACCGTGCCGCTTCAATTTCACTATTCCACCATCATCAAAAATCGCACGTTCCCACATGAACAGTAACAATTCTGGTTCAGGAACAGTTCCTCAATAAGCGAGTGAACTGCGAGCGTTCTCGAACACGGAGGAATATCAATGAGAGTAAGTTTCGCTAGTTAAAACTACGACGTAATCGATTAGTTGGCGTCCTATGTGCAGAATGCGAGACGATGGCAATTCGTTTATCGTTTCCCGAGCGTGTGGCATTACTTAATGTCATGCCGTTTAGGTTCTTTATAATCATTATGCCCTGATGTTTTTACTTTAATACTCGTTTCACTAATACTGTTGACTCAGTTGTAAGGGCGCATATTATTATACTCGTGCCTTTTGTTTCACGCGTTGACGTACTTATAAGCTCGTATAAGCGTCAGCCGCGAGAGTCGCCTCTGCACGCGCCCAGCGCACACGCCGGTATAAGCACGTCTACACGCGTGAGTTAAGGAACCCCAACCTACCAATATTAGCTTTGTCAGACAATAAGTATTTACTAGATTATTATTTCCCAATTTCCCGACTGCGCGATCAGCATTTATAATTATCTAGAACATGCGTCAATCTGATCACGCTGTGCATGTACTACGTTAGCAATTAAGTTAGTATATAAGATCAATATTTTGTTAGATTTAATTAATTACTGTTTCGCTGTAACTCTGTCGGAATAAAGTTATTTTTAAATACTTCCGTTGTCGCTTACTTAATTGGCGCAGCCGGTAGGATCTCTGTAGTCAGTTTGCCGTGTATACAATTCTACGTGGAGTAGCCGACGTCCGTGTCTACGGTTTAGCAGAGATCGCCGAACAAATAAATTCATTAAGAAGCCACTTCGAGTTACGGAAGAGGACCAGCCACAGCAGTAATTCAGGGAGCATGGAGCTAGCTGCGGAATTGTGAGTAAATCTTTTTCACCTTCCTCTCAGCTCTTCCATCTATATCCCAACCTTGTAATAGTCTATGTGTTTGTGTATTATTAGGGATTGGACAACGCCGTAATAATATTTGCATAGATTTTAATTGTACTAATATTTTAGAGTAGTGATAGTTTAGTAGCACATTAGTGTGATTTTTTTTCTCCGCGTTGGTTTCTTTCATAACTTTTCACAATGGAAAACGTAACCCGTGTCCCACAGGAATTGGTTAACATCATACCAATATTCAGCGGCGACACTAGAATGTTGCCTTTATTTATAAAAAAATGTGAATACATTTTGTCTACGTTCTTAGGAACCGCAGCCCAAAATGAATATTTATTTCATGTAGTAACAAGTAGGTTATCAGGCGAAGCAGCCAGTTTGGTAGGCGAAAGAGAAGCTATAGGTACGTGGGACGAGCTGAAGAAGTTGTTAAACCAACACTTCGGTGATCCACGCACAGAGGATTGTTTAGCAATGGAGTTAGAATCGTGTAGAATAAATAAGGGTGAAAGTTATTTAGATTTTTGCCATAGAATACAGCGGATGAGAAGTGTTTTATTTGCTAAAATATCAGAAACTATCATTGATGAATCTCTACGTAAGGCAAAGCAAATCATTTATAGTAACAGAGCAATGAATGCTTTCTTGTTTAATTTACCGCCATTTTTAGTTAGATTAGTTCGTTTGCGCGACGTCACAACGTTAGAGGATGCATTAAAAATAGTTTTAGAAGAACAAAACTTCCAGGCAGTCTATGAGTCGAAAACAAACGACAGACGTAATTTTAGCAGAAATAACAGACCCAATTTGCCAAATAACCAAAATGCAATTGAATCTAATAATCAAAAGAAAGATTCACATAGCATATCAAGTACACATGTACCGAATAGTGCTACAAACAGCACATTTACACCGAACAATTCGCATCAGCCCAGACATTATAAACAACATAATAATATTCAAAGAAATCAAGACAATTTTAATCGTACAAACAACAATAATGCGTCACCGCAGTCAAGTAGGTCATTTGTTCCGATTGCACAACCGAACCAACAGTTCGCGGCACATGCACCGAGCACGCCGTCTTTTGCAGCGCAAGCATCTACGTCGGGTGCGAATACTGATGTCACCATGCGTACTGCAAGTTCACGACGTGTTAATTACATAAATAATTCTAATAATAATGAACAGAGTTCAAGTTATTCGTACAATGAGTGCCAAGAATTTTCTCCTGAAGAACCCGGGGCGGGAAATTTTTGCATAACGGCCTCTACCCTAGAGAACGAATAAAAATAAATTGTAATAAACGCTTAAATTTACCACATATAGTTATACCAGAATTAAAGGCAGTTTTTATGATAGATACGGGGAGTGTTAGATCGTTTATAAGCCCGTATATAGCGAATAAATATTTTAAAAATTATTTACAGTATGAACCCTTCGAAGTTGTTAGCACTCACGCATCGAGTGTTCATAGTGAAACGGCTATTATTCCATTACCGGTTACCTTTGGAAGTCAAGAGTTCCATAAGTTTTATGTCTATAGTGTCGACGATAGGTATGATGGGTTAATAGGTAGCAATTTGCTGAAGCAATTACAGGCAAAGATTAATATGGAAAATCAGATACTACATTTAAAAAATACTGATATTCCTATCATATATTCACCGCCTATGAGAGAGATATATAACCTACCATCTCGTAGTGAACTTAGAGTAAGACTCCCAGTCAACGTACTGAACGGGGAAGCTGTGTTAGATTTTAAGCAATTTACGGAAGGGATTCGAATGCCCGCCGCATTAGTTACGTGTATTGAAGGCTATGCAACAACTGTTATTCAGAATTGTAGCCATGAAAATAGAAAATTAGTAGTTACGGGACCTTTTCAAGTGGAACCATACATACAGGACCCATCTGTTAGTGTTAATTTCATAGATAATAATATAGAAGTGGACAGCTTGCTAACAAAGAATTTAGACAAATTACAGTTAGATCATATGAATTCAGAAGAACGAACGGTTATTGAGGGACTTTGTAAAGAATACAAAGATATATTTTATTGTGAAAATATTCCGTTAACCTTCACAAATCAGGTTAAACATAGAATAAGAACAAAAAATGAAGACCCAATAAACATTAAGGCACATAGATTGCCACCTATTCAAACAAAAGAGATCAGTAGTCAAGTCGAGAAAATGTTAAGGGATAACATTATCCAGGAATCTCATTCTCCCTGGAGTGCTCCCGTACATTTAGTGCCGAAAAAATTAGACGCGTCAGGCCAACAAAAATGGAGGATGGTAGTCGACTATAGACGGCTCAATGAAATCACAATTGATGATAAATACCCTTTGCCCAACATTAACGATTTATTTGACATGCTAGGTAATAGTACATACTTTACAACTCTCGACTTAGCTAGCGGGTACCATCAATTAGAGGTTCAGGAGAAAGATAGAGCTAAAACTGCGTTTAGCACACCTTCAGGTCATTATGAATTTAACAGAATGCCGTTTGGGTTAAAGACCGCACCCGCAACTTTTCAGCGAGCGATGGATAACGTCTTACGAGGCCTTCAAGGCTTACATTGCTTAATATATCTCGATGACGTCATTATTTTTTCTAAAAGCTTGCCTGAACATGTAGAAAAACTTAGAGCAGTTTTTGACCGCTTCCGTCAAACAAATTTAAAAGTTCAATTAGATAAGTCTCATTTTCTTAGAAAGGAAGTACTCTACCTAGGGCATACTATTACAAGTGAAGGTTTGAAACCAAATAATGATAAAATAGACGCTATTCTTAGGTATCCTATACCGGAAACGGTTACACAGATTAAAAGCTTTTTAGGACTAATCGGTTATTATAGGAAATTTATCAAAGATTTTGATAAATCTTTACTACCACTAGAACTAACTAGACCATTAACAGCTTGTTTAAAGAAAGGTCGCAAAATTGTAATTAATGGGGAATATAAAGAATGTTTTGAGACATGTAAAAAGCTTTTAACAAATGCACCTTTGTTACAATTTCCTGACTTTAGTAAAACTTTTATTTTAACCACGGAGGCATCCAATTTTGCGATCGGGGCTGTATTGTCACAAGGAACGATAGGCTCAGATAAGCCTGTAGCCTATGCTAGTAGAACCTTAAGCGACACAGAAGTAAAATATAGCACTATCGAGAAGGAACTTTTAGCCATAATATGGGCAGTTAAGCACTTTCGACCGTATTTGTATGGTAATAAGTTTACCATATTTACAGACCATAGACCATTAGCTTGGCTGTATTCATTGAAAGAGCCCAATAGTAAACTCACGCGATGGCGGTTAAGGTTAGAAGAGTACGATTTCGAAATAAAATATAAGAAAGGCCCTCAAAACACGAATGCAGATGCTTTATCTAGGATTAAGATTAATGCAATTGACGACGATTTAGATTCAATATTCGTAAATATAGGAGATAGGCAGGAACGTATACAAAAAATTATAGAAAACGAATTGCAAGACCCCGAAACTCCAATAGAAACGATAGAACTTTCGGATTCTGATGATGGGGTCACTGCCAACTCAGTTTCAAATAGAGAACACGAAGGCATTCCTAGTTTAAACGAAGCTGTCGATACTAAACCAAAACAGATTTTAATTCATTCATGGTTTAAAAATAAATTAGACGTAAAAGATATTTCAAATAATAAACAAAAAATTCTCGAAGTTCACTTACCGACAAATAACGATATATTAGTTAAAGACTTTTTGAAAGAGTATATTGATCCAAAACATAAGTACTTTATATACTTCGAACACACATCTTTTAGAAAAACTTTTTCAAACATGGTAATTAAGTTATTTAAAAAGGATTCAGTTAAGTTAACCGAGTGTACAGAAAGAGTTATAAATTTGACAGGATCTGAAGAAGATCAAAAAGAAGTTATTTTAAAATACCACGACGGGAAAACATGTCATAGAGGTATTAAAGAAACTTTAACCAAACTTAAAAGACATTATTGGTGGGCAAACATGAAAGAGACAGTCACGGCAATCATAAATGCTTGCGAAACATGTAAACGCATGAAATATGATAGAAAGCCGATTAAACCCCACATTCAGTTAACACAAACCCAGGATGCCCCTTTTCAGGAAGCTTTTATGGATTTATTATATATTGAAGGGAAATATTATTTAACTATAGTGGATGCATTTAGTAAAATAGCACAAGCCATAGAGGTACCGAATAGGAGTACACCAGAGATAGTTAGGGCATTGATTAAATATTTCAGCATGTATGGTCTGCCTAGGAAAATTAGTTGCGATTCCGGTACAGAATTCAACAATACTTTGATTAAAGAAATGTTAAGCTTTTACAAAATTGAACTTCATATTGGGACGCCAAATAATCCCAGTTCAATGGCAATAGTAGAAAGGTTTCATTCTACCATTATTGAGATTTATCGTATAGCAAAATACGATAAAAGCGATTTAGATGCAGCATCAGTTATGACTTATGCCATCATGGCTTATAACAACACCATACATTCAGCAACAGATTTTACGCCTTTTGAACTAGTATTTGGTCACACTTATTCCGATAATGTATTTAACGTGGATAGAGAGAAGAACTTAACTCAGAAATTATTGTTAGATCATAGAAAACGCCTTAAAATACTCTATGAATTCATAACAGAAAAATTAGAATCCGATAAAATTAAAATAATTAATAAAAAAGGTGGCGAAACGACACCGGTACTCGAACCAGACGATAATATTTACATGAAAGACACTAGGACTAGAAAAGCTAAAGAAAAACCTCGATATGAAAAAGCGAAAGTAATAGGTGAAGTTGAAAGAAATATAGTCCCAGTAGAAGTAAAGAAAAGGAAAACTAGAGTAGCCTTAAAAAATGTAAAACGTCCTCCACAGATCGTGCCTGGTACTTCTGGTACTAGTGGTGCCAACACTCACGCTGGACCTCCAAAACCTCGGTCAGAATCCGGGGATAGCAGCGATAAAGCGGGGAGTAGCAGTGAAGAGGAATAGTTATTGGACAATATACAAAAGTGTAGATTTAGAATCATTACACTTACAAATAGATAATAATATTCGGGATTTTATTAACTTGAAAATTAAAATTAAGGAAAATAGTCTTAGTAACGAAACTATAGGAATAGAAAGCCAAATAGAATATCTTATTAAACTAACTAAGGATAGATTTTTTCAAATCTTACCTTTCCATTATAGAAATAAAAGAGCTTTGTTTAATCCATTAGGCTCACTTGTAAAAGCTATCACAGGAAATTTAGATGAAGACGATGCAATTAAATATGATAGAGAAATCCAAATGATACAGAACAAAGAGCATGTGGTCGAACGTAAAGTATCATCAATGCAAAAAGCTTTTGATAAATTAGTAAATGACTCTGAAATAATAAATTCAAATATTAAAAACTTGGGTTTACATACATGAAATGGAAAAATTAGTTGAACATGAGTTCAGGTTTAACAAACTTTTCCAAATATTAAATACTATGTATCAAATTTTAAATAACTTTCGGACCTGTTACGAAAACATACAAGAGATTGAAACGGCAATAGCCTTTAGCAAACTGAATACATTGCACCAATCCATTATAAATAGTACAGAACTATATAATACGTTAGAAGTCATTGCTAAACATGCTAGAACAATATACCCAGTAAGCAAACATAATTTAATAAAATTAGAACGTAATATCATACTTAAATCATATATAAATAACAACAAGTTAGTTTTTGTTTTAGAAGTTCCCCTAACAAATAACGAAACATATAATTATTACAAGGTTATACCCATCCCTATATTCCATTCTCCAAATACCTTTACAATAATACCCAAATATCCTTACCTGATGGTGAATAGATTGAAATACATGCCCGTGGTAAGCCATGTACTGAGATTGAAAATGGAAAATTTCTTTGCGCTGAAACTAATTTAGCCCAGTTTCCAACCGAGACCTGCATTGAACAAATAATGCTGATGAAGAACAACTACAAAAACTGCATACAGAACCATATTGAAATAGAAAAAACTAAGATACAGAAAATAACCGACAACCAATGGTTGGTTTACTCAGAGGAAAATCTCATCATCACCGAGAATTGCAATACAGAAATCCTGAAGTACACTATTCTTGGGACCTACATCGTGACACCTGGCCAACAATGCGAGACACAAATAGGCGAAGTCATCGTTGCCACCACCACAAACACTACAGTTTCCAGTTTCCAGCTGCCATTGATCCAGATGCCAGACCTACAACAGGACATTCAGAGAAGATCAAAGAAAGTGGATTTAAGAAATGTGGACTTCAGTGATGTGAAAGAAGTGTTACAAAGTGCAAAATTTAGTGAAATAGACGATACGACACAAACAGTGACAATAGAAATTAGTATATGGACCATCTTAGAGTATGTGGTTATTGTAATAGCAATAGTTATCTTTATAATGTATAAATTTCAGTTCATAAACTTTTGTCGAAATTCTCCGAAACCGTCTGCGACACCTTCGGATAATTCCTCTCTTAGGGAGGGAGGAGTTAAGGAACCCCAACCTACCAATATTAGCTTTGTCAGACAATAAGTATTTACTAGATTATTATTTCCCAATTTCCCGACTGCGCGATCAGCATTTATAATTATCTAGAACATGCGTCAATCTGATCACGCTGTGCATGTACTACGTTAGCAATTAAGTTAGTATATAAGATCAATATTTTGTTAGATTTAATTAATTACTGTTTCGCTGTAACTCTGTCGGAATAAAGTTATTTTTAAATACTTCCGTTGTCGCTTACTTAATTCGTGCGATTTTTGTAAAGCGCGTAAGGTGGCGCATGTGTACTAGACGGCCGGGACGATTACGATTACTTTCACAACAAAATCATAAAATGAAGACTAAACTGTCTAACCGATTCGTGTTTGTGTGTGTGTGTATCCGGTGACACTGATCAGAAGCAGATTAGTTAGTTTAGATAGACCTCTGCACGTGTGATCTCTGCCTTTACCTGGCGTCACGTAGCATTCGTTGCTCAAACATAAGCTGCAGTTCGCTCTGTTTACTTGCCCACTTCAACTGAGCAACTGAATGAGTAGAGTTCGTTCATCAACTCGACGGAACTAACAGAGCAGCAACTCAAATACTATTGATACATCACAAAACTGTTTTATTGATCTTATTTGAAACGATCTAGGCTCAAGTTCAGAGGCTGAACTGAAACTAAGAAATTGCTGATGGAAAACTAACTTGGCGTGACCAAGAGGTCGAACCCAGGGTTCTTTGCCCAGTTTTCGCGTTGTTTACCAAAAGACCATCGAGGCAACCAGCTCGCTCCGTTTTATATGAGATTTAAACATTAATGACGAAACAGGGATGGACCAAAGGTACACCTCTATCTAAAGTTTCAAGGATTACATGCGGAATAATTATGTTTTGTGTTTTAAAAAAGAACTGCCGAAATCTTGGTACCCTATAATTATAGATATACCTCTGCGTAATAAAACATTCGGACAAGAGCGATTATTGTATCCGCACGCAGCGATGAGTCATCGATAAGTAAAGAATGACCAGGACGGGAGCTGATAACTGTATAAACGCGTATTTTTTATACGCACGGTAACATAAAACTTCTAGAAAATCCTTACAATTTCTCGTTCAAATAAGACCAGACGACTAGTATAATATCGTCGTATTTACGTCTGATTTAGCAGATCTGTTAGAGCACCCTTATTTGCTTGGAGTACAATCGGCGGCGACAGCGCAACGTGAGCGCCACGGGACCCGCCGCGCCGACAAATGGAGACTTTACTTTCATTGAAAACCGAAATAAATCCAATGTGTTAGTGTCGGTTTGCGTTTCAGAGTGATGGTTCGTCTTGAGATTGTCGTGTCTATTAAATACTGTGATCCTTTTTAACTGTTTTTTAAAAAGGAGGAGGTTTTCAATTCGATTTTTGTTTGTTACCTCATTAGTAGACTTCAGTGAGAAGTTTTGGTTTCAACCCGTTTAAAATACGACTTTACAATAGTGAATACATATAATAATAATGATGTATGTGTTCTCCGTAATCAGCATTTTCCGTAATTTTCTTTAAAACGAACGACTTTTGATGACTTTGTGTCAGCGGGCTGTATGTCAATTCGGTCAACAACTAATGGTGTCTTTTACGCCTAGGTTTAGGCTACATCTGAAAGATAAAAATAGATCTCAAAAAGTACTTACTTCTATCTTATTTTCAAAGCTTTTAGTACATAAGTGTTCCTAAAATATTATCATAATCTGTCTCGCCCACTTATACCTTACATAACAGACTGCTGCGGCCTCCCGTCCACTAAACCGTTCAAATGATATGCAGTAACAATAATCTCCGCGGACTGCCACTATTGACTTAACTATTTCATTTGATTCAGCCGCACGTACCATTAGGGTGGTGTTCCACGGAGGGACGTGTCGATAAAGCTATGTTTTGCGATGTCACACTAACACTAGTTTCAATGTGAGTCTTCTATGTTGGCATGTCTGGTCCGTATGAAGTTTCAAAGTTAAAGTCTTTTCACAGTTATTTACCTTTGATTTTACATCAGGTTCGGGCAAAATTATTGTGATCCTTATCATAATCGCAATAAGGCTGCTGCTGCAAAGAAGATTCAAAGATATAATTGTTCATCATCTGCCCAGCCTTTTCGCAACTATGTTGGGGTTGGCTTTCAGTCTAACCGGATTCAGCTGAATACCAGTATTTTACATGGAGCGACTGCCTATCTGACCTCCACAACCCAGTTAGTGCTGGGTTATACGCTACCTGTTAGTAAGACTGGTTATCAAACCTGCGAGCCACTGAGTATATGTAACGACTGTCAATGATCTACAAATGGCAGCCGAGACCAACGGCTTAACGTGCTTCCTGAGGCACGGAGGTACTCGGTATGTAATGGGTGGTCACCCATACATGGACCTACCTAGGCATGCGAGGCTTCACCTAAAGAGCGATCGTTCTAGTGCGAAAACAGGTACAGTAGTACGTGGTACCTTAGTTTTGCAAAGTAATACGGTTGATCCGTTTATCGCGCAGTAATAATGGCGAATTCTCTATTCCCTCAGAAGTAGTGATGTGATCGCCAGGCATAGGCTGCAACCATTGGGATTTTTTTTTAAATTTGTTTTTGTAGTGGTTCAGCTCGTGTGTTAGTAGGACCCACCGATGCGGTTTTGATTTGGCTGAAATGATGATGATGCGGTTTTGGAGGTCTCATTTGTGAGGTCGCGTCGCTTCGCTTCCACAGGACTGCGGGCATCATCCCAGCGGTAACTAGGTATTAACATAAACCACATTTAATACCGGCTTATTTTCGGACGCGCGCTATAAGCCGCCCGAATTGCGAAGTACTATTGTTGTTAAGCGACGCGACGGCAGCGAATGTGTGCTTCGTAATTTGTGTGGGTAAATCCTCCAGTTTTCACGGATGTTGAATTAAAGATTTTTCTTTTGTACGTATGTTAATCCCAGTGACTAAAGAATATAATTATTGTTTTAAGCGACAGCCGCACGGACTGACATAAGGTTATGCTACTTGTGCTGGGGACGGTGTAGGTGAGTGGTCAATGTGACCATCCCTTACCCGTAGCGTGCCCAGAAAGCACGTTAAGCCTTTGATCCCGGCTGTGATTCGTATTGATATTTGACAGTCGTTACGGGAATTCAGAACCCCACAAATCTTATTAAAGTGTATTTGGTTATCTAAAACGCAGGTTACACCGCCAGCTAGCGAGTGAGCGAGCGAGCCGGGCGAGCATCGTTTCACATCTTTTCATACTTTGGTTCACACCGCAAACTACAGAGCTAAGCTACGTCAGCGATACAAACAACGCGAACGAAATAGCCAACGATGCCAGCGAGGCTATTCGTTCACCTCGCCCGCCTCGCTCGGTATGCCCGCCCGCTCGCTCACCCGTCCCCTCGCTCGCCCGTCCGTCCGTAGTTTTCGATGTCAACCCACATCCTTTAGCTCGCCAAAGCTTCGATTAGTTTATGTAGTTTCCCTCGCCTCTCTTCGACCGCCAGGTCACTAGCTGGTGGTGTGGCCTGGGTTGTGGAGGTCAGATAGGAAGTCGCTCTAATCTGGTAATCAGCTACATCCGGTTAGAGAGGGAAGTTGCCAGATAGTGGAAAAACGGCAAGGCGGATAATGAAAATATGAAATCTTTTTAATTGCACCAATCTTAGCCAAGCACACGGGAACCTGCCAGTACAGCAGTAAGTCACAGGTCACAAGGTGTAAATAAAAAGCCTATAACAAACTTCTTTATTCCTCCGTTCGGCAAAATGAAAATAAACGTGTTTTACTGCCGTCACGTTGGCATTACTCCTTAAGGTTGGTAGATCGTTTGTGAGAACATAACGCGAGCAAGTTCGGGATTTACTGCCTGGCCATGTGCGAGACGGTGTGAGATATGTCAGCGATCGTCACAAGTGTGACAAGAGAATATTCAGAGAGCTGGCCTGTTCATAAAATGACGTATCAGTGAAAATATCAACTACCAACAATTCGTATTTTCATCTTTATCAATCATATGAAATGACTGTAACAAGGTGCGAAGACTGGTCATTATATTTTGACTAACTAGAATATTAACAGGGGCCTTACGACTAGAGTATTGACATTTACATAAGTATATTGAAAACTGAAAACGAATAGGACGCAAACCAATACGTTTCGCAAATATGGTATTTCACGTACCGAATATTAAGAAAAAATTGTAAAAACCAAACGTGCTTGTACGAACACGGATGAAGCAAGCGATGGCGTAGGTGGCGTAGCATGTCGTACTCTATAGTTTCTGCCTACCCCCATTTAGTATGTATGTAATCTCAAGTAACAAACATGCTTACGAGTCATCTCAAAAGATGCCCTATAAAACCCACACCTATGTACTTATTTACTAAGATATAACTAATCATAAAACCAAAACACAGTAACCCCATAGCTTCACCTCCGCATTTCCATATGAAAATAAAACCGTTTCACTCAGAACACGGCAGTTTCGTGATGGCTGCTAACAAAAGACGATCGTTTGGAGTTCGCCCGATCTGATAGCCATCGTAACATTAACTTACTTTGCACACACACACTCAAAATCACACACACACGTGGGACATTAACAGTACATACACATGTAGGCATATATGGACCATAATGTAAGAGAATGCAGAAAATCTGTTTCGAAGATTCCAATCGTGTTAAGTTCGTGGATACGTTCTAGTCTAAAATGAAATATCAGTTTTGTTATTCAGCAAAAGTAGTCTTAAACCAACACTGAGTCACCGAGACTGGTGATCGGTTCTTTTGTATTTATGAAAAGGCCTTTGTCCTCATCATCATCGTAAGCCCTATGCCTATAGCAGTCCACTGCTGGACAAATGGACAGTGATAGGCGTGTCTAACTGTCACGTCACTGTAACCCAATCATTTGGTACTCTTGTCCAGCTGTTAAGTATAGGTCAAAAAAAAAAAGTACCAGTCATCCTGCCCATTGCCTTCTCTAGCACATCTTCGTCTTTATTCTACTGGCAAGGTAAACTATAGCATTTGAATGATAACCGCAGCACCTAAAGGACCAATGTGTCAAGAATAATCACCAATCGACAGACTGGCCTTATCAAGCGCAGCATAACTTTGCGGTTTTTTTCAGTTTAGAGATAATAGGCCTTCTGTATATACCTCCTCGGTGGTGCTAGCGTGCGATTAACCCCAGTCGAACACACATCGTATAACTTACTACTCTTTATTCCGCTCGGAATCGTTCCGCAGTTAGTTCTAGATAAGGATTGTTTCGTCTACATTGTTTCACTTGACTAACTAATTATAGTTGGAAAAAATAGACAAAGAACCGAAGGATCCGACTTTGTTTGTGGTAACGTTCTTAACAGAGTTGATCCTATATTTATATCTTCGTTTAGATAGGCAGTTGGTCCAAGTAAATTACTGGTATTTAGCTGCATCCGGTTAGACTGGAAGCCGACCCCGACATACTTGGGAAAAGGCTAAGCAGATGGATCTTGGTTTCTTGAAGACAGATCATCAGACTGCCTAGTTTTTTCACAACTATCTGGAGATAGGTTACCAGTCTAACCAGATGCAGCAGAATCAATGCTTCACGTGGAGCTACTATCTGTATTCCACCACCTACAATTCGTCTTGTAACTTTCTTTTACTCGTTGGTCTAATTAGTTAGGAAGGAAATCACAGTCGAGTCAAATTTTCTTGGGTAGGTGCTCTAGAAATCTGTTTACTTTTGACTACGAGCTACATCCTCAAGTGAAACGCATCTTGGACAGCAACTGATATGACGTAAGAATCACCCAAATCAGACCACTCGTTTGGTCTCAAGAGCACCACAAAGGCAAGTATATATTTATCTTATTCTCCTCAGTCGGGTAAAAAGAAGTTGTTTAGGGCAAACCATGATCTACGCGACTCGATCAACGGTAGTCAAGCGAATATCCGACTTATTCGTCAACTGGCGAGTGTAGACACGCGCGCGCGAGTTGACCTTCCGATTTTACCAATTTTTTTTGTCGTCAACTCTCTCGACCACAATACAGTACAGTCAGCTATAATAACTTCTTATAAAATGTATTTTACCCACTTTAAATGTGTAAGACATTTTATACGACTTTAAAATAAAACATGGAGGTAACATGAGAAGGTCAAAAGTTTCACACTCGCCAGTTGACGAATAAGTCAATTATACAAGTGACGCACACGTGTGGTTTGAGGTTAGTCGCATCGCCAAACATAACTGGTGAAATGTGACTACTATACACCACTGTCTATCCCTTTGGGTCATATAGGCGTGATATTACACGTATGTTATTAGGATAACATCACACTCAATCAGCTGCTTACAGCCGCGTGCCAATTGCTTAGTCTATTGAATGTAACAGTCGTAGTGGGCCTTACGATAATAATATGTAGCCTCTCAGATAGCCACGTATTAGCAATATTATGTAGCCTCTCAGCCGCTACGACACGACTTAGTGCTAGAATATGGGTCAAGCGTTAAGCACGTTTGATGGGTTTCTAGACAATTGTTGATCGTCAGATGTTTATGATTTCTCATTGTTCATAGCTCATAAGGCCGAGGCCAATGACGAGCTTATACATACATACTTTCAAAGCGTTTTGTTATTCAACAATGAATTTAACTGTATTGACATAAGGGTTTCGGTAGCTTAAGTAAGTTGTCATATCACATTTAGTCAAAGCCCTCTTGTTTCTATGTAACAACGTCAGAACTAAGTTATTGCATCTGCTTTTCCTGAACACTAGGTTTGTGGGTCAACAGCATGACGGTTCTTTTGAATTACAAAGTTAAAACTCAAGGTCATCCTAATATACCAAACAATGACTTGTAGTGTAAGTAGTAGGAGGAAGGTATCAGTATCCATCAGTAAACTCGTCTAGAATCAGGCCACAGTGGCCGTGACGGGATCCACCCAGCGTCATAATCGCTTGTCAATCGGTCTCTAAGGGTGCGTTCACATCCACGAACAAAACAGGTTTGCAGTAGAGAGAGTTGAAATAGATTGAGGATAAGATGTAATAGAGAAGAAATGGAGCACGGTGTACAGATTGGCAGGCCATAACGTAACATCACGCCTGTAATTCTCGAAGGGAGAGGCAGAGGTGTACCTAATTCGTAGTATAGATACATTTCACCACTTATGTTTAAGTAAACGGGGGACGAGCCTATTGCCATCACTAATTGCCGGGCACAAATTCGATCCCGTGGCTGCTACTGAGAGTTTTTTGATGGAAGCACTTTATTTGCACTTTATTTGCCTATTCTGGGATTCGAACCCTGGACTCCATGCTCAGCAGCGGCTCTTGCGATCACTAGACCAACGAAGCAGACAATATATTATATATGGTTTGATGTAATTTGTATTGACTGTAGATTCCGAAGAATACCCGTTTTTTTCTTTATTTTTGTTTTTCGGATGGGAAATCATCAAATGACCCTCCCACTCTGGGCGGAGCGGAAGGGAGTGTCCGACTTGTACTGACTAAAACCCATCCATGTTCCTTCTTTACCCTTTGTGTTCCAGGGCTACGGTATCTCTTTCGAACAGTCCTGCAGCCCTGGCAGGCTTACATCCAAACTCACAAGTTTTGCCTCTTAATACGATCAGTACAGATTATTGTCAAAAGCCAACGATTACGATGTCGACTACTCTGAGTAATCTTATTGAGGCTAGAAAAGGAGGCTGTACCACTAGACAAACTCATCAACGTACCTCATGCTCGACTACTAACTCGATCATCTCGTCAATTGGTTCACAGATCCATCTCAGATATATTTTTAAGTATTAACTTCAACTTCGCCAGATGCACTACAGATGTGTGTCTAAAGTAATTATTTACGGTTCCCCTCACTTCGAGCTCTTGTTAATTGTTATTTGGGGTAACAAGAGGATACTACTACGGCTTTGAATTTCCAAGGGGTATAGTATTACTCAGTACTAAACTGAGTCGTCGAGGTCAGATAGGCAGTCGCTCCGTGTAAAATACTGGTATTTAGCTGCATCCGGTAAGACTGAAAGCCGACCACAACGTATTTGAGAAAAGGCGCAGATCATGACGACTCTTGAACTTATGTCTGCCTCGGTGGTCTAGTGATCGCAAGTTGAACCTGATATCCTGGCTTCGATTGCCCGGTCGAGCGAAGGGTGTTTAAGGTTATTTCTCAGTAGTAGCGGGGTGTCTGATTTGTGGGCACAAATCAGACACCCCGCTACTACTGAGAAATTTTTGTTGGCAATAGGCTTGCCCCCAGTCACATGGGATTAGAAATATGTACATAGGTGTATAGACTATTAGGAATACCTCAGTCTGAACTAAACTGCTCGGGGGTTACAGTCGGATGCAGGATGTTATGTTATGTATTTACTCTTGAACTTCTAAATTCATATCGACACATTATTCGAAGAGAATTTGTTGATAGAAAGACCAATATAAATTCTGGAATCGCTCTATTTTTTCGCATCGCAATACAAAAATCATACATTTTTCTTCCATAAAAACTCGACCATATCATAAATGTAAATTGAAAACACATCGATACGTCACTGTAACGCTGCCTTACAGATAAACTATTCCACAACTGTTCAGACAACCGGAATTCAACCTTATCACTACGCTTTGTAAAACCGATTTTCCTTGGAGTAAATATTAACTTATCTGCTAGGGGAGATAAGCTAAAACTAACCTTGTTCTGCAAGAATATAGTTCAATTTGGTTTGTTTCATGGTGAAGCCCTCAAAATGACGTTTGTCAGGATTGACGTAAGCTTAAGGGTTCTGTCGATTCGACGAGAGGCGATATGAACGAGTTCCACAAAGTATTTTTAGAGTTCCGTAACAGGAAAGTGTAATAGAAACTTTTTTGTGACGTCATTCGATGTAAAATGGCGTCTTTTTTGGCGGGAACCGACTATTTTTGTTTTAACTTGTCTAGGAAGGGGTTCTGAGGAATGTGATGTAATGATTTGTTTGTGTATGACTTTTATGCAGGATTACTGACTGCCGAAGATGTTGATTTTAAGCCTAGTCCACGCTCAGGCACAGAATAAACAGTAACCTCTCTCGCTCGCTGTATAAGAGTTGCAGAGGATCGAGCTGATTGACGTGCAAGTCGAGAGGTCGATGTCCAGCATTAGACTGCCTTAGGCTGATGATGATGAAAATGACTCGCTGATCCTGGTAAGCATAACGTAACTACTCTATTCCTTATCATCTTATTATCCAAAAGACTTCCGCTGCTGGCCACGGCCTCTCTGAAGCGTCGCAACATTGACCGGTCCTGAGCTTCTCGCATCCCGTCGATTCCTTCGGCCATCACCAGGTCCTTACGTTCTGCAGTACTTGCTCACTGCAGAACCTTCTGGCGCCATGGTATGCCAATTAAAGTTACCCAACGTTATTTAAGCACATCCTCACAGACGACAGATTAGGTAGTTATTTAAAGGTATTGTCGAAATTTAAGTAACAAACCAATTAATGGTTCTTAAAATATTTCCACCAGTACTTATACAATAATTATACTCAACGGTAGACCCCAATCCACTCAACAGGGACCACTCAGTCGAGAGGTCTCATTTACTCGTAAATTGTGGCCACTCCACATCAAATTATCGTAAAAAGAGGTAATTACTTTACGACGAAAGACTCGGGATTGGAAAATGATAAGTTCTCGCCTAAGTCCGGTTTGCTCCTTTCTTTCAGCCGTTGACATGCATAGTATACATTACTATGTGTACTACCGAGCACGATGAGCTTGTCCCCTTTCACTAGCATAGAAACTGACTGTTTTTAATGAAGTCCATGACGGAAGTTACACGCTCAGTGCACTTTGACCGCTACCAACTTTATTGTAATTCTGGATGCAGCCAGCAGCGATTTAGTGCTGAGATTTGTACGCACTAGCATATAACTTCATCCCAACTACATAACTAATAAAAATATGTAATCATTTTTGTACGTGGGTCAGTGTGGCGCAATCCGTGTCTACAAATAAGAGATACGGGAAAATTACCGTTGGCACTTTTTTCGTAAACAAAAAAAATCTCTTTTCTCGATCCGGAAATCGAACTTAAAATCGTACGCTTAGCAGTCTCGTGACCAGCACACCAACACCACTTCATTAACTACATACTACTTCAGCAAAAACCCCGAAATACCGTTCATTCAGGAACCGACGAGTTTCATTGTGTCCAAATTGCGGCCACTAGCCGCTCGAAATAACGATATAATGCGATTTGGAACTAACAACCCCCTGAATTTCGACATAATTGAGTAAAAACTCATGGCTCGGGGTAGTTTCGTATAACAGGGGGCGATTCAATAAAGAGCGAGGGTGCGCGGGGCGGGGCGGACAGTAGCGTGGCCATCTTGAATTTGGACAGACAGATGAAGTTAATTTATTTTAAAGTCTTTGACAGATGTTCTAACTTCTAGTATAATGTTTGTAAAATAATTGAGAGTTTAGTTCATAATTTGGGCAGACAACACATTAGTCGGCGTGTATTCCCTGAATAGTGTGAATTGCTCCTGCATTTCGCTGTTATGTGTAAGTACCATGTAACAAAGGGCAATCTCATTGCCATAAACCGAGCAATTCTGACTTTACCATGGCACAGCTACTCAGAAACTCATTGTGAAAAGACTCAGTACATTTTTGCCCGACCTGGGAATCAATCCTATGGCCCCAGAACCTTGGGACAGCCATCACTAAACTGATATTATGGTCCAACGAAGCAGTATTGGTATAAATAACAGTGCAACGAAGTAAGAACTACTGGATAACCCATTACACTAAGAGATGCAGGAAATCTGACGATTTAGGACAAACTGCAAGTATGCAAGTTTCCTCGTAATAGTCAATCTGTGCAAGTTGCAGCTTCCTCAGCGAATAACTACAGACGACGTGTCGGAGGCGCGGAGTTGGCGGAGTTGGCGGAGAAGCGCTCTTTATAGCGTGTGACACGGGAAACTTGTGTCGTGGGGCTTCGTTATTTGAACTAATAGGTTTTAGGGGTTGTTTTAATAGGTTCAACCCTTCTGCAAGAGCAGGCGTGACGTTTATAATTGTATTTAATGTTATTATGTGTAAAATAAATAGCCTGTGGACATCTGCAACACTGTTGCGTCTCTGATACAAAGCTGAAATATTAAAAATACGTCTGTAATTACACCTGCTCTCAGCTCTACTAATGTACAACTCACGGAGAGCATGAGACAGGATTATAGGAATTAAAATAATGATGTATAATCTACGGTGAACCATAACATTACTACAAAGTACTATTTATTTTTATACCAACTGGTCCATCGGTTGAGTCTAAGCTTAACACTTCCCCCTGTTCCTCAAAATTATCACTCCACTCTCACTAAAACCAGAAAGTCCATTTCCAATTTCACCTACTTTACATCCTCAGTATTTTACGTGTGTGTCCGGCAGGGCTCGGACACGGTGCCCGTTCGCCCGGCCGGCTGTCTGCCCGTAATCCGGACACAATGGCCGGGAATTATTCACGGGACCCGCATATCATTGTCTACCTGCACGTTATTAGATCTTGTGGAAATTGTCGCGTGTGTTTGTGGGGAAGCTTTGGGAAAATAGTTGTGTTTTTGTTTTCAGGTATGTAGTGGCTTTGGGACAAAGAAAAGCAAATTGAAAAATGATAAAGTGAAGTTTTATGATTATATTAGCAGTTTCAAAAATATACGAACACAAATACCCGTTTTCATTAACACTACGCGAGACCTAAATGTATTGGCTAAATATACTCTCTGTTTAGCGCCGAAAGTTGAATGTGCAACAATATTCGATCATTCATTTATAGAGCTGTCACTTGTTGTCAGAAAGACACGATGGATGGACTGTGTGAAGGATGATATGGCTAGAAAGGAAGTGTCTGATGTGATGACGAGTAATAGAGAAGTATGGAAGAAGGAGACATGGTGCGCCGACCACAAATACTTTGGCATAAGGGCAGGAGAATGATGACGATGAGTTGTCACTTACATACCTAAGTGAATGCCTTTTTTTTTTTTCGTATGGGAAATCATTAAATGACCCCCCCCCCTCACTCTGGGCGGAGCGGAAGGGAGTGTCAGACTTGTACTGACTAAAACCCATCCATGTTCCTTCTTTGCCCCCCAGGGCCACGGTGTCTCTTTCGAACAGTCCCGCAGCTCTGGCAGGTAAGTGAATGCCTGAGTATTATTGCATTGTTAGAATATACCTATGAATCTCTGTCCTGAGCCCAGCGTTGAAAATCCAACGACCAATTTTATTTATACATTCACCTAGGTGTCGCAAATCCAAGCTGAGGTGTTTATTTTATACGAACTACATACACACTAAATAAAATAAAAACTTTCTAACTGTTGAGAATATTAAAAAAAAAATGCAGAAACCTCACACAACAATCAAAAACAAAACCTCTTTTGAAGTCGATTATAACTGAAAAAAGTACGTTCCGTTGATCGGCGATAAAAAAGCGAATTTGTTTAGTAAGTTCTGTGCTACGCTAAAACAAACTTTATACAGGTAGAATCCTTTATCTTTCCACGCCATGGAACAACTGGGGAAAGAGCTCGCCTTATTTCACTGTGGCTATTCTGGAACGAATTCTTTACATAAGCTTGAATTCACAAAGTATGTAGGTGTGAAAATGTGTAATGTATGTTTAACATAGGTCGGTGAAAGTCCCAGGAATACGCAAGGATCAAGAAGTTCAGGATCGGTCAATGTGGTGACGCTTTGGAAAGGCCTAGGTCAAGCAGAGGACGTCTTCTGCTGAAATGGATACAGAACAGGTGCTAATATACCCACGAAACGATTATTAGCAGACCTGATACTGATACATCAGTATCAGTATCAGCCTGCGTCATCCCACTGCTGGGCAAAGACCTCTCCCCATGACTTCTAGTTGTTTCGATCCAAGGCCAATGCGTACCACTGGTCGTTGGTTTTGTCCAGCTCGTTCCGCCATCTTCTACGAGGTCTGCCGCGACGCCTTCTGGCTGTGTCAGGACTCCAGAAAGTTAATATTTTGGCCCACAGCTCATTGGGCATGCGGCAGACCTACACAACCCATTTACTGGGAAACTCGATACCTCTACTCGACCCTTTGTGCTTTCCGAGACACTGAGGGGCTTAGTTTGTTAGGCCTAGTCACCCATCTATACATAGACATACCTCGGCAGACGTTGCTGAACCTGGAAGATCTACGCGTCAATATGATTAGTTGTTATTTTAAGACAATCCCATTCTACAGAAAGAAACTACTATGTATTTCGATCCAACAAGACGAACTCCATGATTTTATTCAGTCAATCTAGATCGTAAATAGAAAGTATCTGAACGCTTACTGTAAAGCTGTAACGGCTATTTTATTGCTAAACGATTTGTGACTTGTGGCCGCTCGTGGCCGCCGACTGAATATCTAAGACCTTTTATATCGAAAAGTGGTTATTTTGGTTCTATTTTTATTATATGATAAATTGCATTTGGGCTGTGTATAATGTAGGTCTTTTCATCCATGCTATCATAGACAGTGCGTAAGTAAATCTATCTGTTATCTTTTCAAGATTTGTTTCGATAAAATATGGCGCACAGATAAACCATGACCAGAACTGCTAAATAGGATACTTTTTATCCCGGGAGTACATTCCCGTGGAATAATTGCCGACCTACACGCTAGCGAGGCAACATGAATCCCTACGCATGACAAACGAATTTTGACATTTTCTTCAGTTTTCCCCTCAATATTATGCTTTTTTTCGTAAGTTGGTAAAATATTTTTATAATAAGACAGCAAAATCATAATAGGAAAATAATTTAAGAATTACGTTAAAATTCTTAAAATGGCACAGACGCAGTTAATATTATAAATTGTTACTTTGTGACCATCTTACAAATTGTAACGTAATTCATAATTATTGTTATTCTATTATGATTATTATGGCCATTTTAGTCCCCCAGGTTAAAGGTTTTGGTACTCCTTGTGAGAAAGTGGCAAGATAATACTATCTTGCCACTTTTCCAAACAATATTGCTAGATTTTGGATGTCTACGAAACGATATTACTTAGAAGACTTGAAAGAAACTGAGATGGATCGCAATTGGTCTCAGGAGGCCTTCTCTCTAAGCACGAAACCCATAGTTTCGGCCGGTACCCGTATCACCTAAGACCGTTTCCTGGAGACCTAAGACTGTTTATTTTAATCCCGTTATTATTAACATCTCTCATTAACACAATCACCTCAAAACCTACATAATATTTACTAACGACATTAACCAATAAAACCACAACGGTCTAACCCTAAACTTGTCGTAAACATTCGGAACAGATCGGCTCAACACTGCCCCCCCCCCCACCCCCGGTGCGTTCGGTTTCGGTCACAATTTTCCGTATTACGGCCACAATCGCCCCGTTTCCTGAACAAGCCCGTTTTTGCGCCACACTATTATTACTGAGAGAGTATTGTGGTCGGAGGACTTTCCTATTTTTAGCACGGTTTTGGGGTTAAAAAGGTGTTGGATGGAAAAACAAGGGTACTGGAGATGAGTCACTGTGAGAGGCCATAAAAAAAGACAAATAAAAATAAATAAATAAAAACTTTATTTCACCAAAAACCAATACCGGCCTACTACAACAAAGCCAAAATAATAAAATACTTTAGCTCTTAAACTAGGAGTCAGTGATTCTTTATAACAAACAAAGCAAACAAAGTGGAAAAAAATACTGAATATAATTTATGATAATATAAAAAAAACAAAATGAAAACCGTTTAACTGTTTGGTGAGGTGTGTAAGTGTATGGTGTGTGTGTGTAAAATTCACACAATATAACAATCCGAAATATGAGATTACTTGAGTTCTACATATAAGTTCTATAATCCGTGAAGAACGTGTTTATAATAAATACCTTGTCATTCCATCACTCACTGACAGGCAACGCACAGTAACCACTCAGTCTGGAACCATGAAGTTCATAAAGTGAAGATAAGCACTAAAGGATTATTTCATAACTTGCCTCCCTTAAGGGGTTAAGTAGAGGTTTTTCTAGAAGGTAATCACTATTGCCGATGACAAATCAGTGGGCTCACGGCATCTAAACAAATATGTTAATAGATTATTTTTATGCATATCTTGATCAGACTTGAATTAAATGCCATAAGTATTGTAAACCTAAAAAGATTTCCAACAAATCGAACTCACTTCACTCACTTCGAACACTTTATTTTTAATCTAAATCTAGATTCTAGATTAGCAAAAAATATACGCTTACTGTAACAGAATGCCAACTATCTGGGTTTGAAGTGAAAACAACTTAGTATTCAGGGTACCCGCTGTAACTTAGGTCGCGACTGAATCGTTTACGAATAAAAAATAAGCTCTTTTAAATCTGGGAGAAACGTTTAAACCGTTTTGGGATACTTAGAAAAGGTCCTGTTTATTATAGAGATATGTTAGGCACTTTCTTGTTCATTAAGATTTCTAATGTTAATAGGAAAATAATAACGCCTAACCAATATTTTGGCAACTCAATTTATAGCGTACTTTATTTTCATATCTCTAGTTGCGTCAATTTGTAGACTATTGTCCTTTGTAGATACATCGATTACTAAGTTAGACGCTAGATTTTCTAAAGCATGAAAAGGATTTCAAAATTATGAATATGCAAAATTATAAAAACGCAAACGTAAGTAGAAATCCAAAATAAATATAACAATAAACTGTGATGATGTTATCAAAAACTATCACAAAACACATAGAACTACGCATACATTCGTAGCACTCCCCCACCAGAGATCTAAAAGTAACAAAAATAAAATTAAATGCTACACAAGGCAGGTTTTTGTGAATTTACATTTAAATTGGAATCTGCGACTGTGGAGCCAAGGGCGCGGGGGGCTGCGTAATCACGTCTTCACAAATCGGAGATCTGGGGCTGGGCTGCTCAACTTGTGGATCTGGGGGCCGCATCGGCCTATTGCTTAGTTACGTAAGCTGCGCGGCTGTGTGTCTTTCTCGAACGATATACATACCTAGGTTACCTACCCGATAATTTAGATAATTTAGATTTTCAAGACGCAGGATTAGGAAACAGAAGACCAGAGAAAATATGTATGGATTGCGTGAGGAATTATATAATGAAAGAAAAGCCCCAACGACACCAAGTAACACGACACAAAGGTAGGGAAATGATGATGAAGGTTAACTTTTTCTATCTTGCCATCATACACGATCTGATGGTTTTTCTTTGTATTAATGATTCCATTTTCACTTCGAATCATACATGATAATAGCTACCTATACACCTACATTAACATTTCATCTATCGCATAACAACTCAAACATGATTGCGGGCCGTAGGTTGAGTACCCCAGTTCTGGAAACATTCACAAAACTTCTGAGAGGGCAAATGTCAGGAAAATCGACTTTCCCCATACACAGCTTTTATTTGGTAGGACTCGGGAGTACAGGATTGTATGAATGTCATATTATTACTATTGGATTCCCTTCACAAATGTCATATTATAGACCCATTTCCTTTTTGAGGTAAACAGACCGTCATATATTCAATAAAAGATATAACAAAATCATAAGCTTCGTTTGCCCGAAAAACTAATTCAGTAAAGTACGGCGATTTATAACTAAAAAACTAAATGTGATATTAGTTAAAAATATTTAGCAGGCAAAGGGCCTGGTTACCAGTTGGTCAGTCAGGCGTATTACTTTGTGTCAGTTAATTCATCATGGCTGCTTTCAAAACGGTGAAGGAAAACATGAAACGTTCTAGAATGAAAGAATGAAAACGAAGACATGATGTTACATTGATTGAGTGATGGATAACGGCCCACTCCTCACAGAGAGGCTGTATCCCAGCAGTGGGAACATTACATGTTGATTGTGCTTATAAAGGGTGTGAATAGACCCTTAACATATCCGAAAGGCACTTGTTCTCCCCGTCTTTGCAATCATTTTTTTGTTCTAGACCATACCTGGGAACCTTGTAGTTACGGAGATATTGGGGGTCAAATTTTCAACTTTTTCACAAGTTTTTTTTTAAAATACATTTTTTTAATGTAAGATTTTTACTTTACACACCTCTACGACCCCCGTACTATTCAATCCATCCATCAGCACAATGCTTTGAGTGCTTTCCATCGAGTCCTACCGTAAAACGTGATTTTTCACCCCAAAAAAAAGTCGATTTCCAGCAATAATTTTTGCGTAAAGTTACTTAGTTTGATGTACAGAATGCTTGGTTGACGGCTATGTGAAGGGTCTGTTTACACCCTGTATTAAGGGCAACAGCTTATGACGGTGTTGTCGAGGGTGTAGGTAGGCAGACGTGTAAATAATAGTCGTAGTTCTATTGAGGTACAGTTCACACGCACAACACATAAAACAGTAGAAAGAGTAAACTTAGATGCGCAGTAGCTCACCAGACACAACACCCGTCTGGTTGGAAGTTCCTCTCTTTCTCATAGAGGATGAAGAAGTTTACACCCTGTTCTTCATATCCCTATAAGCTTTGTGCTGTGGACACCCCATAGCACAGCCTCATGCTTAGTGGTAACCTGCTTATCGCAGTCACGACGTGCCAGCTGTTAACTTGTTTTGTTACGTCAGGTTGTATTTATGATTATTTTTTATGCGTTTTATGTTTATTTCAACCATTTCCAACAATCTATTTTAGAAAAAAAAAAACTTTTACTTTTAGGTTTTGAGTTTTTTTTGTTGTTATTTTGTATGCACGTAATGTCTCTGCGACATATAAATATTTTATCTTTCATTCTTTTTTTTCTTTAATCTATGCACGGTTTTTCTCTGTACGATAAATACAGTAACAGGCAGCGAGATATTTACAAGCTGCCAAAAGTATTATTTTAATTGAAGACATTCCTAGAATAACTAAACAACAGTCATCTTTCAGTCCCGGCCTGTTTAACGAATGTAAACTTAGCAACGAAGACGAATGACGACGTTCGTAAAGTTTCAGCTTTCAGTAACAACTGCTCAGCACTAGGCTCAGATTAAAACGTCATCTTTAACGCTCCAAGAGTTATTATTGCTCACAATTTTTCATCAAAAACTTCGGCTGTTTTCACTGATTTTTTTTTTTTTTTTACCCCGTAATATTTTCCTGATGATCTAGATAAGCAGAAGTGTATGTTGTACACCCATATTTTGCTAGTTATACTGATTGTATTACCTCTTTGGGCAATTTAAGGCGCAACTGGTAATCAAGATGGTCTTGGGTTCGGTTCCGAGTACGAGCAAAGTGTTATCGAGTTTTTCTATCACAAATTTATCTCCTTCCAGAGGATCTGTGCCCGGTTGATGGCAACAGGTGCGTTATTTACCTTATTTAAGTTCCATGTAATAGAAGACATGAAACTTAAAAACATCTGGCGAAATGTGGTGAGTACATCTCTGCGTAACTCTTCGGAGATCACAAGCATGATTAATCTTTACCACGGGTTTTTAGTCCTTGTTGTTTTTTCTTTGATGGGAGTTGTTAATTTTAAACCATTTTAATAATGCTAAAAGTTTTATCTGAAGTCTTTAGTAGTACAATAATCCTAAACCTTAGATAAAATAACCCAGGCTTGGCTGAACACTTGCTCGGAAGACATTAAGCGATACGTGGAGACGTCGCGGCGCCAGTGAGGGTGTTTAACAAATATATTATGAGCTAAAAGACCTGTAATAGTATTAGTTATAATGTCATGAAACATTATATTGCTAACCGGTGTGAGTACATACAGAATACAAGTTGTTATTACTTTTGTTATTTCCACTTACTACAAATGGGTGTACTCGTATTATAAAATTGGTAAAATATTATCGGCTACCGTTTAGATTTGCATATTGTCGTTTGGCCCTAGATTCATTCACCCGTATTTTAAAAATATGTGTGTATGTGTGTAAATCAGAGGGCAATTGGTTTCAAAGTGTTTCATATAATATTACTATAATTCTAAATGGACCATTTGACCTCCATCAGTCCTTTGGATAAATTGACTTGACTGCAACATCTCCAAGCAAAATACCAAAAGGCCACTAACATTCCTAGACATACTTCCCCGCCTAGCTCTTACATCACCACTGAAGTCGAGTCGAGTTCCCCGAACGAATTCAGACATCAAGCAATCTATCTAGATCTCTCTCGACAGTCTGACCTTGAGTTAGACTCAATGAAATTTTACCGAGTACAGTCAAGGGCAAAATTAATATGTAAACCCACTTGGCTAAAAACAGAAATAAAACAACGCCCCACTTGCGTAACACAGTTTTCTATTAAAACCGAAGGATTTTAAAAGAAATTCATAATCTATTGCTTCTTATAATTAAATTCATCTGGTGCCACTTTTCATCTTTGAGGTTTTCCATCGATACGCACTAATTCGATTGTTAATGAAATAAAAAGCAAGTCGTGCAGTACAATTATAATAGTAAAAAGTGAAACATGCTAATTGTTACAGTCACTAATGTGTGCATCGACAGAATCTTATAGAAAATTATTTTAAATTGTCACTAGGTCTAAACCCGTGCCCACGACTGTACCCACGAACAACTCCGACCGGGTCGGGAACAGGGACTCTATTCCCTGAGTAATGGAATGAAACGAATACGATCTAATGTGATTGGACCCTTACCGAGAAGTCTGGAGGAAAGAGCTTAGATATCCTATTTTTCTAGATAAAAATAAACCGCTATATTTAAACAAAAAACTGTTAAATGCTATCTTTCTATGCGCGTAACGTAAACTTTTTAAAATATTGTGGTACGAGGATGTTAAGCAGTGTCCTCTAAAGTAGACTAAAACATCCAATTGCGATCAGAAATGTCATTAGAATAACTTAAACCTCGCAGCAGTGGCCGTGTTTTGGCTAAATGATTAGGTATGATGATGCAGCAAAGACACAATCATCATCCGCATGCTTTTTCTCAACTATGTTTGCGTTCGGCTTCCAGACAAAACGAAAAATGCGAAAGTAAAATAAATAAAGTCTGCCACAATGTACCAAAATCCTGTTGTCTAGCTCTTTACGACGGTGATAAGTACAGACAGTGCAATGTCCTTTAGAATTTCCCATAACTTCGTTATTTATTCTAATACATACATACATTTTAATTCATTCTTTTTACTATTCTTAATAAAAATCATAACTAGCAATTTGAATATCCACTTCTCATACATATTAGTTCGCAACACGTTACTGCGACTGCATCATAACGAATACATTTAACTGGTCACTTGGTATGCGCAGCACGTACCCTCCCCACTACTTCCACCCCGGTGCGATGTAGACCGCGCGCCGCAAAATTACTGATAGTAATAGAAAGATTGGTTCGTAATGAAATCAGCCTGTTAAGTGGGGTTGGTGACTGTTATAATTATTATATTTTATGAAGGAAAATGCGAAGTGGTTTATTAGTCTAGTGTCGTAAAGTAACTCTTATGTATATTATATTACGTTTCGGTTCCATCTTGGTATTTTATCGGTTTTAAGAGTGAATATTAGAATTCAAGTAATTGGATTACGGATCAGTGAATTTCTCTTTTAAGCATAATACTGACCAATTGATTGTTGAATGTGGTGATTCTTTGTCTCTTTTTTTCTGACACCCAAGTTGTTTATTCATGTTCATTTATTTTGCATTCCATATTGTAAAAAGATGTTACAAACGGCTTAAAGCTAAGTACATAAATATGGACCCTATTAGAGCACAGCAAGGTAGGAGAGAGGAAGAGGGTTTTATAGATGAATTTTAATTATTAATTATTTTGTCAGTGAATCATAATTTATTCATTTAAAATTTTGTCATTTAGATATTTATTAATAGTATAATAGCATTTATATAATACATTTTTTTATTTTATTATATAAATTAAATTTTTGTTAATTTTTAATAATTTCCGGTTATTTATTATAAATTTTCATTAACATCACTAGGGCGCTTGTTGAGTGCATTTTTAGCTTAGAGCTTGGTAAGTTTACTCTATTTTTATGATAACGTGTATCTTGACTGTATATTTTCCGTGTAGTGTAAAAGAGTGGGTACTTCTGAATAAATAAGCAAATTTCTAGAATGCAGGCAGAGAGGTTTAATATTTTATGTTCTTGATAATGAGGTTTACAGCTGTCGGTGTCTTCTGTATTTACTAATATTCTTATTAGTGTTTTTTCCAGTGTGAAAAGTGTCGGTGCGTCTGTGCTGTTCCCCACAATATCATGCCGTAACTGAATCACGCACATGCATAGGCATAATAGGTAACAAGTGCGGTTTTAAGGTTGGTAGTCTTTTTGACTTCACGAAGGGCGTATGCAAATTTGGATAGTATGGATCTAATCTTTTGAATGTGAGATTTCCAATTAATGTTAGTATCTATGGACAGGCCAAGTAGAGTAAATTCTTGAACGACTTCTATTGTAGTGCCGTTGTAGGTGAAGTTTATTTGTAATGGAGTTTTTTGACGGGGGTGGAAGGACTTTATTAGTTTTAGAGAAATTTAGAGTAGAGTGTTTAGTAGCAGACGTAATATGTTTAATATAACAAAACATTAGGACTAAATACACCAAAATGGAAGGCATCACATTATTCTTCAGATGATTTTGTGAGTTCCATTGTAATAATCTAGCGTCTGATCTGCTAAAAACAGTTCTTGAACTGTAAATCAAACCCAGGAAACACCTACTTATCCAGACATTAAGATGGTTGCAGAAAATTCTCATAACTCTTAACTTTTTCAACTACAATTAAACTAGATTCTTTCTCTCCTTATGTTCTAAATGATGACGTTCCCTTTAAAGAGGGTTCGAGCAGCTATAAACCGTAACCCGAACAGGAAGTTAACCCTCACACACAATACTTGTAACCTTTAACCCGTACGTGTTTGCCATCCGTTATGACGGCGGTATTGAGGCCACCTTTGTGTAAATAACGCTATATTTAGATGTTTTGTGAAGGAAATAGACAGCTGTGGTTCTGAAAGGGGTGTAGCAGTGACGTTGTTACTGTTGACAACAAGGAATCATCGGTCTGCTATTCATAATGTAACACACCTGTTATTCCAGGGGGAGAGGATAACTGACTACATTTGGCGTACTATTACGTACTAAGTACCCTAAAGTTTTTAATACTACACAATATTTCGCCAGTTATGTTTATATCCCATGTAATAGAAGGCGAGTCTGTTGACAACAACCGGGCACAAATCCGGATTCTGCGGTTGCTACTTAGAAATTCCTGATCGAACCCAGGACCTCATGCTCAACGGTCGCGCTTGCGACCACTAGGCCAACGATTTTTGCTGTTCATAATTTTTATAAAGGGGTGAGAGATAAGTGCTTATGTCGTTGCAGGCGTTACTGCCAAGCACAAAGTTCTAGGTTTGATCCTCAGGTCAGGCAAAGTGAATTTGAATTTTTCCAACATCAATTTCTCAGTAGCAGACTAGCAGCCTGCATTCGTAACTGGTTGATGGTAGTGGTGACAGGCTTGCCCCCTATTTCATGTTCCTTAAACATAACTGGCGAAATGCACCCCCGTTTAACTCTTCGAGGATCACAGCCATTATAGTATATCGTTTTAGATACGAATATATGAATCTAAGCTCAGTGAATAAAAATAAAAGTTTGAGAGAATTCTACTGTAACTAATTTAGGACCGTATTTTTAGCAAAAACGGAGGGAACACAATATACTTGCGACCTGGTGACTGTTTTGGGAGTGCACTAAACGAGGACGCACAGCACCAGCCGTTGAGGCGGTGATTGAAAGAAGAAAGAGAGAAAAAATATTTATTTGTCGCAGGGACATGACATGCATCATACAAAATTACAAAAAATAAACAATAAACTATAAATTCAACAGGACGGAACAAAAAAAAAGAAAAAGTTAACAGCTTGCACGTCGTGACTGCGACAAGCAGGTTACCACTCAGCATGATGCTGTGCTATGGGGGGCCCACCACATAGCGCTGATTTTCAGTGGTCACCCGTGAAAAAAAGTTACGGAAGCCAAGACAGCATAAATATTTTTTACATCAATATGATAATAAAATAAACAGTACTTGGGTTACAATATAAAATAACTACCTCCAGGAAATATAATAAACACTACAAAAAATATACAAGTATGTGTGCAGGCTAACCAAAATAAACACAAATACAATATAATAAAGACATGGCGTGTTTCTGTCTCGCTCCTACCCCGACTTCGCGTCGCCGCCCATCGCCGTCGTCTGCGCGCGCGCTGCCGATCAAACGACTTCGTCGTACCCCTTATTTCTCCTCTGCGCCTGTTAGCGCGATGACGTTGGTACCATGCGTCAAAAGGTTGGCGCGGTGTCGCACGAATCTCTTAATCTGTGCTCACGCGACGCGTCTCGCGTGATTAGTTACTAGGGCGTTGCCGATGACTACCTTGCTAACCTAACAAGTAACGTGCTTTCTTGACAAACGCAATGCCGTCTCGAGCCGCTTGGATAGATATGCCTTGCCGATAGATGATACACCTTATGTGAGTATTTATTGAGGATGTATTTATTTTTTTGATTGAGGATGGCCGATGCTTGTCTGAAACTTATTTCAGCTTAATGATGCTGGTGATGAATTAATTATCAGATTTACATAATATACAAATACTATTCATTACACAACAAGTAAACTCAACGATTACATGACTGAATAATGAGCGCGCCTCATTCATCGAACACTTTCAGTCCAATACAATCATCATTTAACATTGAATGCCATTAATTTCCTCATTAATTCCCTTCGCAGAGTCCGTTTATAATTAAATAGCGCTCGTGTTCCCGCGTAACACGTCTATAATGACGCGTGAATTATTCGCCAGTGATCGCAACCGATCGCAACCGATCGCGCCCGATCATGTACGAGTCCGTGCGATTACGTGCGACTGTGCGGATTTGTGTGAATAATTAATTGACAAGCGTGAGTGTGTTGTGTTGATAGGTTTAGACACAATGAAATGTATTGGTATTGAATTGGTTATATGTTTTGTAAATATAGGGTCTTCAGTGATTTGTTTTGGATCAAAAATTGTATTCAGCTTTATGTTAGTTCAATACGATAGTGTGTGTTTGGAATTAATAGTATGGTGCATTTAGAAATTAATGCACGAACAAATTACACCTTAATAAAATTTAAAACCAAAAATCATAATAATCGATAAGTCACATGTAAGCACATTTTTAATGGAGTTTTGTTCTTTTTTTTTATTCCAGCAACTCCTGCGACCCTTAAAGCAATTCCGTATTACGAAACCTTCATATATCTTTAGAAATCGTGTACCTACTCACAAAGTTAGCCCCGTAACTGAAAAATTAATTCTTCAAAAGGCTTAGCACCACTGCCTTGTAATCTTATATTAGATCATCAAACTCAGGGCAAAGGCTTCACAGAGAAGAGAAGGATCAGGTCTCATCCTTTTGGCTTCATTACCGGTTCGCTCCGTCAGCGATCGACGCCGACCTCAATACTAACTGTTACAAGCTGGAAGTAATGCTCAAAAACGTTCAGTTTTAATAGAAAGTCGTGAAATTGATGGAGGATTATAAAGTTTCTAAAGAGAATCTTGTAAAGTCTTATCTGGTTTAATGTATGTTGAAGTTTAATAGTTCTAGTAACTTTCAGCCACGTTAATATTATATGGTGACCTTGAAATTATCTTAATTTATACATTGTACGATGTTTAATATTATAAATTAATTCAAGAATGAAGGCTTCTATCAAGAGGTATTTACAAGCCAGGCAAATAGAAACCCCAGGAGGAGAGGCTCTGTAAAGACATACACTCACGTTATTATTCTTCTGAAACTTTAGGTGCAGGTATATGAACGTGGACGACGCAGTCAGGATTGCAGTGTGTTGGTTGAACGTACTTTTCAGAAAGCAGCTTTACAATTAAAGCTGGTATCGCTGAATTCCTACATGTACAAAAATCAAACGACTTTCGTTATATCTGTCTGAAACGGCAGAGACTCTCAAGCGCAACCTGAAATAAAAAACAAGCATTCTTAGTCAAACACATTTGGTTCTGAAGTACACTCCGCAGTGTATGGTTGACTAGTGAGGACCTCTCGATACGCACACTGGCGGCCGATAGAAACGAGTCAATAAAAGTAAATCAAAATAGATTCCCGTAGGTAGGGTATGAAATAGATAATATGTATATTCATGTAAACGTGTTAACCGATGAAGGCGGGCGAAAGGCAAGCGTTTAGGGGGACTGTCTCTTGTCAATTTTGAAGTTCAAAAAGTGCTGATTTTCAGCCAAATTTCAATGAATTACTTTTGATTTGATGATGGGACGATAATACGACACAGCCGAGGAATGATCACGCACAGGTCCAACGGCTTAGACTTTCAAGTTCTACATAATTAAGTAACAAACAAAAACTAAACTTTATATGTTATTTCTGTCATCTCTACATTTGAATACCCAAAAGATACACTTGGTGCCACAATCATTACCCCCGTCCAGCACTCGCTCCACAGAACCATGTATTTTCAACCGCACTGCATAAGCCATTGTCTGTCGCATTGCACTGTGGTGTATGCTAACCTATTCACGAGATATTCTATCCGACGGCGCACTGCTATTCGCTGAGATAATTCGACCAACAACATGCAGTAATTATCGGCAGAAGTTCTTACGAAAGTAGATAATTAGAGGGCACGAATGGGCTGCTCTAACCTACTCTCTGCTCTGGTCGAAGTTGTTCCGTAGATGGGTGACCATCCATTATACCGAGTTTCCTGTGTCGGAGAAAGCACGTTAAGCCGTTGGTCCCGGCTGTCATTTGTAGATATTTGACAGTCGTTACAGGTAGTCTGTGGCCTGAAAGTCTGACAACCATTATTTCCAAGTGGTATCGTATTACCCAGTACCAATTGGGTTGTTGAGGAAAAATAGGCAGCCGCTCCATGTAAAATACTGGTATTTAGCTGCATCCGGTTAAACTGAAAGCCGACCCCAACATAGTTGGGAAATGGCTAGGCAGATGATGATAAGTTGTCTATCAACTTGGACTTTACTGACCGTAAATTCAAATCAAGCAAAAAAAAATATTCTAACAAAGCTTTAGCATGATTCGTATGAAATGGCTATAATATTTTATGGTAAAATGACTTGACACCCGGTTTCCCAAACGTACATTATTATTGACCCGTCCTGATTAAGCACAGGTCAAGTAATTGATTGGCTGTCGATAATTAGTTCAATCAATGACGGCAGTTTACGCGCGCTTGACAATTATTAGCTAACTTTTGCGTTGATTTTCATAACTGGTTAAGTAATCATCAAAATAAAATTTGAAATAAATAATCGATATGTTTCCTAGATCTGACAGATACTTGCACGATATTCAGTGGTCATAGTGAATCTTTTGGAATTTTCAGAGTTAATGTTACGAATTTAATTTGTAGTAAACCTTCTGTCCTTCTCTACATATCTCACGTCCGCTCGCTGTCACATTCATACTAGGAACCTTTGCTTACGTCATTGTGAATTAATATCTGTAGTGTTTAAACTAAATGCAGTACATGCTGGTGCTGGGCTGTTGCTGAGAGTATTAAATGGGTTACCTTGCTATGTTCTACGACAGATAAAGTTTTAGATATGCAATGTGATCTCGATTTGTGTGTTTAATTAAAGGAAAACCGCCTTTTTAGTGTCCCTAAATGTAGTTAATTCTCACTCATGATTGAACTCGATGGAACACCAATGATTGTTGTACACCTTCGACTATGTCACGTACTAAGTGATTTTCATCAGTCACAGGTAGGCTCAGGGATGAGTGGCTTGTTGACTGTATTTTGCTAGATCAGTTACAGTGAAGAGATCAATAGTTGGTTAAATACTGATACTGTTAGCCTGCGTCATCCCGCTGCTGGGCAAAGGCCTCTCCACATGACTGTGCACTTCTACGAGGTCTGTCGCGATGCCTTCTGGCTGTGTCAGGGCTCCAGAAAGTGGTTATTTTGGCCCACAGCTCATTGGTTAAATAATAGACGAAATTTCACGCAAGACCTGTTCAGCTGTCAGCACAAACACGTAGGATGCTATTGGAAAATACAACAGCTCAGTATATTCGAATCTCGGGCTAGCCCACAGAGATATGGTAATGTTCGAGACTAGACATACGTTTTCAAATTCAACTCATGTGCCTGAATTTCAGTGGTCACCATGCTCAATGTATGCAGCGTCTGTTCCATTATATTTAGTGAAGCACCTTATAGACAACTATAGGTCTTAACTTAGTTTGTCAACAAACGAATTTAATATTATGACAAAGTACTGTTGTCGTTGTCAGTTTTGTATATACGACCAAATATGAAACCATTATTTGGTCGTATACTAAACTGACAACGGTCTCGTAAGCTGTTTGTACTCGCAGGTGTGAATTCCCCATCAAAATGAGTAGAAGTAACATACAGTACAATACTCAGGCGGTCGCGCTATCCAGGCGGCGCCGCGGTGTGGTCAAACAATAGTTCTTCGTGAGTTTATAACGGCGGTTGTAAGTTTGTGGCGACTATCGGACGTGAGAACTATCGACAACAAATACGAGGCAGGGGTGGCACATCACAGGAATTTTTCTTAAAGGATTTATTTTTTTACTTTGCTATAATGTTACCACTACGTGCTTGTGGCTACATAATAAATGCCGCACGAGTAGATCTTCAAGGTTTAGCAGCTCTTGACAAGGTTGGTCCGTGGATGACAGCTCACTGGCCATTCCTTACATACCGAGACCACTCCGTGGCTTGGGAAGTACCTACGCTAAGCTGATGGTCTCGGTCATCCGTCGTTTGCAGATCTTTGATAGTAGTTACGGAGTCAGAAGCCAAAAGTCTAACAACCTGTCTTACCAAGGGTTATCGTGTTACCCAGTAACTGAGTTGTGGAGGAGCTCAGATAGTCAGCCGCTTAATGTAAAATACTGGTAATCAGCTGCATCTAGCAGCCGACCCCAAATTATTTGAGTAAAGGGTAGCTGATCATTATAATATTGTCACGCCATAAAATTTACCATGGCACGCTTGGCAAAAGGATTATTGTACGGGTTCATTACGCTTGTTATTTGGGAAGGAGACGGCAGAGGTCCAGCTAGTACTTTTTCTTTCTCTCTTTTACCTATAAACTTAACGGTATTAGTTCCTATATTAGGCTATTTCCATTAACCGGGCGCAGACCCAGACCCGAGGTCGTTGCTATAAGATCAAATAACATTACATAACAATATTCATCCGGTATCATCAGTTCGGTATCATAGTATTATGATCGTTGTAACCTGGTGCCGTTTGGCTTCATCCCAAATCTTTGCGGTGATAATCGGTTGGAAAATGTACCACAAAATGTTCGGATAACCTAAAATCTGATAAATTATACCTAGGATAAAAGTGTTAATTACTAGCTATTCTAATAGGATAGAAGTTTGACAAATTCAGTACGAAAAAGGCAGAAAGCGAGACAAAAGACATACCATAACACGGTTTTCCCCGTAGGATTAGATAAAGCTGTACATAAAAGTGTCTGTACCAAATACACCCACATTTCGCCAGTTATGTGTATGTCCCATGTAAGAGGGCGAGCCTATTGCCATCAACCGGGCATAACTCTAGACTCGGCCTGCTATTGAGAAATTCCTGTAATAAATGGACAAACCCAACTACATTTAGTCCGATTTGGGAACCAAATTCGTGACCATGAGGTCATGAGACGCGGCAGTTGTCTGAGCATGAGCTCGGCAGTATCGCTAACAACAACTGGACCACGCAGACGCAAGTTGTTATTGATTGTTGCTAATGACGTACAGCTATATAAATAACTGTCTCGGGACGGAAAAGAATAACTCTTTTCCGTCCCGAGACAGTTATTTATGACGACTTATGTACATTGACACTTCCCTGTTAAGTCTTAGGAAGATAATCTATCGGTAATTTTATTTTGCTGATTTTTGTAACTCGCTTCAAGATCTAAGGAAGATAATACTCGTATTAATGATACATTGGTTTTTGTTAGTTTTCTAATCCTGCTATCTTTGTGCCACCCCTGAATGTTGCCATAAAACTAAAATCGTTCGGATTTGTTAGTATTCGCGCGAGACGTTACCCGCGATATTGTCGTATCGTCGTATTCTGTCGTAGTGTCGTACTGGCGTAGTGCCGGTAAACGTGTGTTATATAAATGATGCTATTGTCCGAGATGCTTGTTGTTCAAGTTTTATAGCTCTTTGTTACAAGAGAGAGTTTACAATAAAATGGAATAGCTATCTCTTATTGGCTACTTGTTTGAAAGAAGTAGCAAGGATTTCTTTATAACACGTTTTAGCTACAAACGCGTCATTTAGTTTATTCGGATCAGTAGTTTAACTACTATAGTCCTTTCGCAGTTTGTGTGCAGTTATTATGTTGGCTAACCTAAGGTTTAATGATTCCTTCGTGTTTACATAAACCACAGGTTACCACCAACCAACCACCAACTTAATAGCACTAAATAAGCCATAAGAGGACCGTATACACTATTATGACAGCTGTACGGTTATAGTCTCTCAATTGATTAAATTGTAGTACTAAGGTCATGGTAAGCTCCGTGTGCGACCGCTACAGAGCGTCTCGTGGGCAGAGTTGTGTCGAGAGAAGTGATTGAAAGAGTGGGAAGAGTTGTGGGAGTAATTAACTCTATTTACACTTCTCCCACACGAAACTGTCGAATCTAATGAAATCAAATTATTAATTAGACATAATCAGCACAGCCCACAGTCGGTTTGCCTGGGTTCAGAAAACAGTACGAGAATGTTTTGTAATGTTCTGTGCCAACTAATGAGATATTGTAATCCTTACTTGATTGTTGTATCATCTGGTTTATTTGGGAACCTACATTATGAATTCTGTATCACAGAATCAAAATGAAAACAGTGCTACCGCTCAGCCATCGCTGACACCGTCATGTAGTTTACAATTAGCTAAAAGTGATTATCCTGTCTTCTTCAATTTTACATAACATATAAACTATCAGTTTTTAAACTTACATGGTCACTAACACGCACAAACTTTTGATCACAGTGCTGAAATAACGGGTACTCAGTACAATACTAAACATGCTAAATATCCCGTTTTTAGTGTTAATAATAGTACTAACACTATCGATGCACCTAACATTACATGTAATCTCATTTATAAAACGCGCAGTTGTTCATAACTTATGGATCGCTACACACGCGTTACGAGCTTACGATAAATCTGTTTTACGACATGTTACGATTTGTGCGAGGTAAGATAATGGCACTAAAAAGTCATATTCGTTGAATATAGTAATTTTGATAAGTCACATCAGGGCAAAGGTACAAAATCTTGTACCAATGTGACGCGTTAACAACTAGTGGTTGCTTGCGGATTCGCTCACATCCTAGGAGAGCATTTAGCTATTTGTGTGGCAATCAATCTGACAGCCTAACTGAGGGCTCTTTTGAATCAATTGTCGGTTATCTACCCAACTAGCACACAAGCTGTATAACAAGCCACACAGTAGCCGGTTAGAAGTTCGTCACAACGTTATCAACCTCTCAGTAGCGGCTACAACGCTGCTGTATCCCTAAAAATGACACTGATTTATATATTTATGCTTTGGGGTGTATTATTGCTCTACCATGGCCCTAAATGTGTGTTAGTGCGACGATACAAAGGTGCTTTAAGAACGGCAGTGTGTAGAAATACGAACGGATGACAGGTCCTCTGATAGTTAGTGGTCACCATACTCTGCGGACATATGCAATACCAGGAGCATTACTACTGATACGGAAATACTTTCACAGAGAAAAAGCTGAAATAATTCTATGATTTAATGTGCCTGTAGACCCATCAGCACCCATACCTTTTACCCTTGGTTACGGATGAACTCCTTCTCAAAGTGAAAATCGTTTCCATGTGGGTTAAAAATTATCCCATGTCCAAGATTTGTGTGCTCAGTGAATAAATTATGTTCAACTGAAAGCACTTACAGGAAAAATCCCCGAATTTGTATTTAAACTCAACCCTGGTGTACATTATATATAGGCTTGTACTTCAGACGGACCCTGATATAATTAGTGGTGTTTTTATTTGGCGCTGATCAAAAGACGACGCAGGTGGCGGATCAAAGCGGGCGAGCGGAATGCTGCGGGTGGGGCAAGCGATGAGCGTTAGTGAGACCTGCCATTTATTTCTAACAGCTGTAGCTAGTTCTCAATCTACCCTCAGATAGCCTATTTTGAAAAACTGTATAGGTTATGTAGGTGATACTCACACACATGCCCATACCAAGATAACTGACTACCACACCGGCGCCACTTTTAGACTAAGTCTTATGTACTAATTTCTTACTTTATCCATTTGCGTAACACCACACATTCCCCTTAGTATTCTAATCTCAGCCATGCGATTGCCTTTCATTCATTCCTTTTGAGGCCCAACATTCTGATCCATACAAAACAACAGGTCTAACCATTGTTTTATATTTTTTCCCCTTAGTTTAAGGAGAATACGTGAGTCGCAGATTATTCCCGTGACCTGCCGCCATTTCATCCATCCAGTGTTCTGTAAGTTAATTCTGTGCTTAACACTCCGACCTATTTCGCCATCGCACGATTGAACCGAGATACCGAAAGTCGGAGCTGGTTCCGTAAATAAAAATACCATCACCGACACTTTCCGCGGCTCGCCTTTCTCTTGCACCACCCCGCATAGCTTCGGGTGCGAAATTTACGCAAATTTTCACTTTCTCGTCGCGTAATAAGGCTTTTATCTCGCCGCCGTGTTGCGTAATTGTTGGAAGCTGCATCCGGACGATGGAACAACTTTCAAAGTATTATCATAGAGCTATTTTAACATTGTATTTTATTGTTTTTGGAGCTAAAAATAAACATTTTAAGGATTTTTTGGTAGGTAAGGTGAAAGTTGAGACCATTTTGGAAAATGAGGAGAATGATTCTGGTATTCGCGGTAAGGCAGCTGATATGAATCGTATGATTCCACATTTCCTAAAGTTATATTTGAGTATTATGCACTAAAAGCTTTCTATTGCTTCCATGGTGGGTGTAGGCGATCGCTAACAAACAAACAATCCCACGGAGTTTGTTCCTTTTTTTAGAAAATCAACATTTAACCATTCTGCATATCTATTTATACGATAGTTATTTTAAATTTACCCTTTCTTGTTCTCGATATCTTATCGAAACAAAAGGGTAAACCACTTGAGTAAATTACAGTATTTTCTTCAGACACAATGGCACAAAAAGTTAGTGAAATAGTAACATTGTTATCAGTAAGAGCGGACCACTTCCTAGACAACAGAAATACAATGGAAAATGCAAATGTGTTGCCACAGAGCTAGGAAAGTCATGAAAATGAACAGATGTGACACAGGCTGTGAATTGATGCAAATAATAATCGGTAAATTTTTAAGACATATAGTGAATGACGAGTAGGTAGTGAGAACGGAATTAAAATAAAATTGAATGTAACCTCACCATTTTTTTATTTTTGTCAGTGTGAAGATGACGTAGGATTATGAGGGAATATGAAATCCTACCTAATTGTGAAACCACTAAGTAACTCTTCTGGTAAAAGGCATTATGTTACTAAACTAATATATATATATATTTTTATTAGCCTAACGAAAAGTTCAAATATTTTAATAAACAGCTTCCTTAAGACAAATGAAATGAAATTAATACAACTTAATTTAAATATTGTTCGAATTCTCATTTCCGTTCATAATGTTGGTGGTAAGTTGTTAGATTCTTATGCACAGAAATTACTCGGTTCTGGCTTCCGATACCGGACACAGACAGATACTCCAACACATTATCTGTCGGTGTCCGGAAACACGTCCGCAATGTATCCTACCTACCTACGTTTAGCCGAACGTTTACCACATCGCCCTCATTTCTGTAATCCTCGACCCACACAATACACAAAGAGACCAGACGTTGGCTGACATACTAAATAATACAGTTTTTAGTTAGTTGTAACTGAAACCGTTGCTCCACAAACAGAGTGCAGGCAGCCTTCTGTTGGTTCTTAATACTATAGCTTTGTTTCTGTTCGAGCACATCGCTGGTTTTTGTTCTGAAGTGATCTGTTTTAGAAAAAAGAAAAGGATTTTAAGCTGTTTTACGTTAATGTGGTTTGTGATAAGAAAAGTCGTCCGGGGAAGGCCCTGCGCCATATTAACTTCTGCTGCCGACAAGTATTGCTGTTTTCATGTTGGAAGTGTATACGAGTAGTTGTTGGAATAATTAAAGACGCATCAATAGAGACCGGATTAAATGCAACTTCAAGTCGTCGAAATATGCATCGTAAATGCTCGAAATATGCAACATAATATTGAAATAACTGCTTGCGGATAATATCATCCGCCTAGCCTTTTCCCAACTATGTTGGGGTCGGCTTCCAGTCTAACCGGATGCAGCTAAATACCATTATTTTACATGGAGCGACTGCCTATCAGACCTCCACAGCCCGTTAGTATTGGGTAGTACGATACCCCTTGGTAAGAATGGTTGTCAGACTTTTTGGGCCACTGACTACCTAACAACTGTCAAAGATCTACAACTACAAATGACAGCCGGGACCAACGGCTTTACGTGCTTTCCAAGGCACGGAGGAAACTCGGTATGTAATGGGCGGTCACTCATCCACAGACCAACCTAGGCAAGCACGGCTTAACCTAAAGATCGACCCCGAGCGACTGTTATTATTTAGCTTCTGCTTGCGGATAATATGTTCTGTTTTAATTTACTACATTTTCGACGAGATATTAAATTCTATTTTTCCGATTTACGTAACACGCCTGATGTGAAGCGATTATGCAGCTAGAGTGGAGCACAACCGAAATCCGGTCTCGACGCATCAGTAACTAAAACTATATCTCTAGACCGGCAGCATATCTGCGACGCCTCAGATATTGCAGGTAAGTCGGCGGTGACCACATCCCACCAGGAGGATCGGTGCGTTGCTAGTTTGCCAGCCAACAAAATGAAAATGGTAATACGTTTCGTTACTATAAGGAGACTATGAGATTATCAATACAAAGAAAGAGACTCATTCACTGACTGACTCAGCAATGTCCAAAACTCAAACCCTTGGACATAGAAAGATTACATTTGCACAAAAGTTCCCTTAAATTAACAATAAGGCCAGATTTTGTAAGTCAGACATTAAAATATTGGTAGTTAGCTGCATCCGATTAGACGGGAAGCCGACAAAATGTTATTTTTTTATCAATTAATTGATATAATCAATAATTCCGACCAAAAAAAGGCCCATTACGGAATGAACCCAATAACAAAGACGCACAAAGACAATGGCAGTAGGGCACTGGGTCACTGACCTGCTAACCGATAGCATTGGCTGCATTGTTTAGCGAACTTGCCACAGAAGAGATTGTTACAGAAGACCAGCGCCTCACAGTGAGCAATAGGTACCAGAAGAACGCGCATACGGGGTGGAAGGGAAACCGACGCGAAACGACGTGATGTACTGAATACGTGGTAACTGTTTTCACGTCGGTGTCTCTTGCACCCCGTATAGCCGTGTAAGGTTCAACATGGCGGTTGAGGCATCTATGTGAAGGTTGTCCTTGATAACAATTTGATAACAAGGGAATAAGCAAGGGCAGTTTTTGTAGTTCAATAAATTATAATACTGAACTTCATTAGACTATAGATACTGCGTACGGTGATCTCAAACTATGCATGTGAAAGACAGTTCTCACCGCGAGCGTTCGCTTTTTATTTTTTTTTACAAACATTCGCGGCGAACATTAATTGACCAAATGAGCAGTTCGGTGAGTATGTGAATAAAAACACGAAAAACAAAATTTAATCGCGCTCGCGAACGATTGTTCACAGAACAAACGACTAGTAAATTCTGACGGTGACTACGGACACCTAGAAACAAATGCCGGTCGCGAGTGCGCTTGCACTCTTTGTACGTGAAGTGAGTCTATTTGTGCCTGTGTTTACACTCATTGCATGTTGCTGAACTTTTAATACCGTACCCAACTTCCGCCTTCTAATTTAACCTTCTGAATGTGTGTGATTGTGACCCGGCGCCAGGAAATATCGGGCGGACGGGGTTGGCACAACACGTGGCAGACTTTATTAGCGCATCGTGGTTATTTTAGAAGTTCTTACAGTTACTCTTTGGTTATACTTGGTGTTTTTATTGACCTTTTGTAGAAATCCAATTATAATTGAACTAAAATGTGAATAGAAAAGAAAGTCACAGTTATTTTTAGAAGAGATACGTATTTCTCCAATCTAAAAACGGTTGTAAAGACAGGACGGTAATCCACCTTGAGCATGCATGAGTGATGCACACCTGCAGACATCTGACACCTGGTGTCAATGTCAGATGTCTGTCGGTCGAAATAAGTCAAAAATGCAGCATTATTTGAGCATTGATCACTCACGTTTGCTCAAGGCGGGTTACCAATTTTCAGACTTATAACAATGCTGTGGGTTGGAGGTTAAGAAATAGTTGCTTTTACTGTTAGTCTGCATCCTCCCATTGCTCAGCAAAGGGCCCTATTTCCAGTTCTTTCAATCCAGGGCTAATGTGAGCCATAGGTTGTTAAAAGAAATAGTAGCTATAATTTTTTAATTCTAACGGAGGCAGAAAAGTACTGCATCTGTGCGTCGTAACTGTTTGATTGATGACGCGTCACCGCCACTCGGCGGCTCATAGATTAAGATGTAGACGGGACGCGTTGTACTTAATGTATGTTGATGGTTGGAGTCTTGGAGTAAAATAAACGTTGCTTTTTTGTGTTAGACATCGTTAAGCTTATAAAAGGGGTCACCTTTAACGTCACACGTTTTATAAACACGTTTTACAAAGACCATTTCAGCCAGATTTCTAAAAAGCAGCAGAAATTAAGGCAAGTTCTGTCATCGACTGCCTCGTTGGTCTATTGGTCGCAAGCGCGACTGCTGAGCATGAGATCTTGGATTCGATTCCCGGTTCGGGCAAAGTGCTATTGGGTTTATCCGACCTGATTGAGGTTTTCCATCGGAAAGCCACGGAATCTGGATGCGTGCCCAGTTAATGGCAATAGACTCGCCACCTATTAAATGGGACTTAAACATAACTGGCGAAATGTGGGTGTACTATAAGTTACCCCTATGCCTAGCCCTACGAGGATTACAGGTGTGATGTTATGTTTTCTCATCGATTATCGTACCCAGCTTTAGTTTCAGTTCAGTCAGTATTCCCTCATACTTTTCTTAGTCTATTGTACAATTGTCGCGTCGTCGGCCATCCCTGCCTATCATGCTGATCACTATTTAAAATTAAGTAAGAAGACTTAGCAATCTATTCGAGGAGCTCGTGGCTAAATAATAACAGCCGCTCGGATCGATCTTTAGGTTAAGCCGTGCTTGCCTAGGTTGGTCTGTGGATGGGTGATCACCCATTACATACCGAGTTTCCTCCGTGCCTCGGAAAGCACGTTAAGCCGTTGGTCCCGGGTGTCATTTGTAGATCTTTGACAGTCGTTAGGTAGTCAGTGGCCCAAAAAGTCTGACAACCAGTCTTACCAAGGGGTATCGTATTACCCAGTACTAACTGGGTTGTGGAGGTCAGATAGGCAGTCGCTCATATACTGGTATTCAGCTGCATCCGGTTAGACTGGAAACCGACCCCAACATAGTTGGGAAAAGGCTAGGCAGATGATGACTTAGCAATCTATTCCTTATGTATTATTTATTAGTCTGGGGTAAGCTAGCTAAAAAGATAAAAGTAAGCATGTCTAAAATACTAAAAGAGAGTAATTCCAGTGTCGAAAAGAGTTAAAACAGTCCATACACACTTTTTTAATATTACCTATTTACATAAGTAATGTAAACAGACTAAACCTATTAGGTAGACTTTGAACAGGTTTTATATTTAATACTCACATGTAAAATATTCACATGTAGACAACATTAGGCTTATAAATAAGTTCGTTCAAATAATATAGCCTAACATGAAAAGAGAAAGATTAAAATAGTTGTTTGCTATCAAACATCATTTTATTTCATAATATTGTAGCAAATTGAATCCTTTCTAGTAAATAGGCTTTCAAAGTAAATTGCTGTTTGTGTTTATGTACCAAAATTACCTAATTCCCTAATCAGTTATTGTGTTAAAGCAATAGGCTACTCGGAAAATCCAGGGTCAGATTTCCATAAAGATGCTTCAAATAAATTTATTTATGTTGTACCAACTCTAAAATTAGTTAAAATAAAAGAACAACATGGTGTCTAGTAAAACATTCACGTTTGCAGCCGGACGGCAAAATTGACTACTATTACAAATGCGAAAGTTTATGAGGATGGATGTTTGTTACTCTTCGACGCAAAAACTACTACACGGATTTGGATGAAATTTTGCACACCGATAGTTTATAACCTGGATTAACACATAATATATTTTCATTTTCATTGCAGTAGTAAGAACCCCTGGACAGTTATAGAACTCTACGCGAGCAAAGCCACAGGCATAAGCTAGTCAAATATTTTAACTAGATCAAGATTACAGCTTTCTTATTTGCCAAATGGATTTGCTGATCAGTGCGAGACGAATTAGATCCGAATATAAACACTTATTGCTTCGGGTCGGGATATTTGTTCCCTAAAGATTTTTGTCCGGGGTTCAAAATATCCTCCGTACCAGGTATAGGCTTATTTTTTATCGCATGCGACCACCATCGTCTAAACTGGATTTATTTTCACAAAAACTAGTATTAAACTACCGTTGTCAAAGCCTCGACAAAAAATCGAAGCGAACAAGTCAATATCATCGACAACGCTCATCAATATTCATAAATATCGTCAAAGTTTGAAAATATCGTAAAAACCGATAGCACCTCTAGTCGGTGCTACGCGGCTACAGTGCTACGACGCTACGAGACTACGCGGCTACGAAACGTGCTACATTACCGGTACGCGCTGCGCGCTGGTCTGAACTTTGAAGAAATATAAAGAAACTCATCTGAAGTTTTGACAGTAATGGCATATTGTAAGAAGGAGCAGAAGTCTTATTTGATTTTAAACAATATTTTGTTGACAATTTAATATTAATATTGATTATTCAAAAGCGTGCAGAAAGAACCTATATTTAGAAAATGTAACTGACGGTGAATGTTTTTAACCGATTTCGAAAATGAAGCTTCTGTATTCGGGGTTGGTGTGACCACAATTTTCTCAAAAAACAATTCATAATTTGATGACAAACAAAACCAAAGCGGCTTCCGAAGCTGGAGTTATTTTTCCCTTTGCAGTTTTTGAACTTGATTTATTTTCTGAACAATACTACGAGTACTATTTCGAGTCTTTTTCACACGTAAGATGTAGTGAAACTTTTATATCCCTTTTGTAGTGGCAGCTAAGAAACGTTCCTTTATTTTTAAGTTATACACGTAAACTAGTTAAGATGTTTCTTTTTCTTTGAGTTTCAGACAAGTGAAGACGTTGTATAACTCCCACTGAACTTAGAACCGTGTCGTATTGAAAGTGGAGCGGATATCATTCTGAGATAGATCGACTAGTTCACTAGTCCGTGGATTGTTCTAGAATTGTACATAGCTTTATGATCTTTTGGCTCCCGAATGAAATTGTCATGGGAGCGCTGTTGATAAATATCAGTGTAATTATTTTGTAACAAGATTACTAGTAAAGAAATTGTGTCGTGTCATCAAATAAACAAAAAGTTTGTTATAACTTCTAGTTTCACAGTTCATCATCATCTGCCTAGCCTTACCACACTATGGTGGGGACGGCTTCCAGTCTAACCGGATGCAGATGAATATCAATATTTTACACGGAGCGACTACCTATCTGACCTCCACAACCCAGTAAGATAGGTGATACGATACCCCTTGGTAAGACTGGCTGTCAGACTTTTGGTCCACTGACTTGTGACGACTGTCAATGATCTACTAAAGACAGCCGGGACCAACGGCTCAACGTGGTTTCCGAGGCATGTACTCGGTAAGTAATGGGTGGTCACCCTTCTACGGACCAACCTAGGCAAGTACGGCTTAACCTAAATATCGACCCAAGCGGCTGTTATTGTTAAGCCACGAGCTCCTTTTTTCACAGTTTATCCATAAAAATGACTCCGTTGATTGATGTGTCAAGTCACTTTTATCCTATTTCCATGTTCATGTGCGTGAGTAGTAAGTACTATAATGTAATACCAATTAGATACGAGTTAAGTAATGTTCGTTTTTACGTCAAAGTGATGAGAGTTATGTCTTACGATTGCTTCTAGACGGATTGCTTTAAGATTGATAGTCAATGGTTGAGCGAAGGAGCAAATACTTTTGTACCAAATTCGTTTAATTTCCAAATATTTGTCTGGGAAAGTATTCTACAGAATAATGCACATAAATAAACGTGTATCAAAACTCGCCACGCTGGCGCTTATGCCACGCTCACAGGCACACCCGAGGCTTATAATAAAACCAGACACCGGCTTACAGTTTCACGGAATTAAGAGAAACTTGCTATGACTGGCGGAGAGGCAACACATAAGTATTTGAGGTGTGGCAGAACTCATACGTGTGTGGTGTGATATAGCACCTGTCTTATGTTTTGTAGTGTGGTGTTTCAGTAAATAAATTAAAGTTCTTTGCATAGCATGTCTTCTTCTTCCACACATCTCAGTGAGTCCTCATATCGGTATTTATCTTCTTGCTAGGCAACAAACCATCCATTGCAGTGGTCAACTGTCGTCATCTTAGCCTTGTCCCAACTGTATTGCAGACGACTACCAGTTTAACCGAAAGCAAATACCAGAAGCTCTTGGAGCGCCTGCCCAATTGACCTCCACAAGTACTGTGCGTACTTGGGTAATACGATATCTTTTGGTAAGACTGGTTGTCAGACGGTCCGGCTTCTGAAAATATGTAACAACTGTCATTGATCTGCCAATCAAAGCTGGGATCAACGGCCTAACATGCTTTCCGAGTCACAGAGGATTTCCTGTGTTATGAAGGGTCACCCATCCACGGACCAACCTCGGAAAGTGTACTTTACCTTAGATTAACCCGTTCAACTGTTATTACTTAGCTACGAGCCACTGCTGCAGTGGACTACGGTCCAGCGCAATTAATCAAAAATGTAAATGAGTGCCAACAGTAGAAGAGGAGGTTTCAGAATGTCTGACGTAACGCTGAACAAATCTCTTCACGCTAATTGTTGATTAATTTAAGGGAGTTGGCAGAACGCCAGCCGGGCTCGCACTAAACAAAATACAAATAAAAATCTGCCGAAGTTTGACTTGGACTTCGAATAGAATATGTTCCGTAGGTATCTGGATTAATAATAACTCGGGTTAGGAAATATTTAAACCGGCAGTTAGTACAAAAAAGAGACGCAGCTCCGGACAGATTTTACTTAATTGCTTGTCAGAGTCCAATGTCCGCAGCCAGTCCACAGCTGATCCTTTAAAGAGACACTTGAGACAAAAGTATGCAACAATCAAGCTTGATAGAATCGGTTATAATATAACACAAAAACACAAAACCTTTGTTTTGTTTCAGCATGTGCTGTCCTGCTCCTGGGAAAACGCCTGCCCCATACTTTGCAATGTTCCTTGTATCTTACCTTTTCCGGCCAATCTGATAGCAACTAGTCTAATTCATCACGTCAGCGTTTCTTACTTGTGTTAATTTGTCGTTACTAAGGCAGGCAAACGGATTAACACAAGTAAAATAATACAAATAATTATACAAGCAATAAGACACACAGAAAAGAGTCTTGGGTATTACATTCTAAGCCACGGATACTATGGATAGTAATACACAAAGTTTCCATTTAAAAAGTGCTCACCATTGGAAATAACCCTCTTACGGAACCACACAAACGGTTCATTCAGCGCTCTCTACAAACCGCTCTCTCAAAAGGCAGTAATTGCTTGGGTAGCACCTTTCACCACGGACCCCTAATACTGTACGTGCTTCGTACGGTTCCGTCTGAACTCAGCTGCTCTGGTGAAATAAATGACGATGAACGTTAGCTATATTTGAACAAGACTACGACTCCAATTAAAGGTTATATCGATGTATCTATACAAATGACAAAATTCGCTAAGACAATTCGCTTGACGAATTGATTATACAAACATTAATTGTTTGCAAAACACGAGGTTTTGTCAAAACTGAAAATAGACGCTTCACTTTTCGTAGTTTTCACATTTCTCTGGATATGAAACGTCTCAACACAAAATAAATGAACACTGAATTCATGAGTGAATTGATCCAACGATGCATTAAGCGCCTCTCATTCGCCTGCTCAATGTTTGCAAACCGTTTCCATGTAATTTAAGTTACTTGTGATCGACATCTAGTCTACCAGATGCTACTGAATAGCAGTATCTTATATGGAGCGTCCATTTGATCTGACCTCCACAACCCAGTTCCTGGTGAGTGCTGAGTTTCGTTCTTTATATAAAATGCTTATTTTTGCTCCACGCTTTGCGATAGTTTATTTACGTCACATTTGTTCGTGAAATGATCATGTTTGTTAATGCACATTGAAACCTGAAAGTTGTATCGTACTGTAACTGAGACTTCTAGGTTCCTCAGAATATAAACTCTTCTAACTGAAGGAAAGTTTGTTGAGAACTAGAACTACGATACGAAGGCTTTGAGTTTTGTAGCTACAGTGGAATGTTAAAGCTTGGCTTTGGAAGTAGTTGCATAAATTATTATAATAGAGGCCTTTATATTCTGTATTTGACCAAGAAACTTAGTTATTGCAATAGTTACATTGTTAAATTAAAATCTTAAAACACTACCACTAACTGCATGTTTATTTCTAGATACCTACTTAGATAGAAACAGTGCTGACTGACTGTACACTTTGACAGCAGTTTTTGGCACCAAATATATTTTGAGCGGGCCATATTACCGTTGAAAACCACGGAATCCTACAAAAGAACCAACATTGAAATCCATTTATACACAGAAGGATTTCCACTTCAATTCGATGACTAACAGTTATTCCAAAGCGAGAGGGGGAGGACTGAAACTCCCCAAAATTATGGAAAACTGCTGAAATCCGCCACGTTCGACGTCGCACTTTAAAATATTCAGTCTGTGACGTCACACTGAATAATTCAACAGTATACAACAAACGATCAGTGTTGGAGAAATTAATCAATCGTGATTAATGATCAGTCCAGTGATAAATAGAGAGAACACAGTGTTTTGAATTTTTCAACAAAAAATTTAAACACTGATAAGTTTTGGTCTTAAATGGAAAAATAACAGCTTTCATCGCTTTCTTTGATCTCGTTAATTTTATGAAAAAAGTTTTATCAAGAGTCAGTTTTGTCTTTTTTCTAATTGGAGATCCTCATGAAATGATTGATTTCTCAGACAGAGGCTGATGAATTTCAAGTTTCATATTTAACCACTTTTTCTGCACAGTAATAATATAGGTATTCAAGTTTTTTCCACGTCATATAATTACCTTCATACTTCGTTAGTTGTATCTCTTTTCAAAAAAGAAAACTTGAAACATCCACACTTCATCAGATTTTGAAAAAGTTTTTTTTTCCACGAGGCTTCTGCTTCAACCTTGGTTTTGTACAAGTTGGATCCAAAGTAAACTACGTTTGTAACTAAGTGTGAACCTCATTCATCCATAAGACAAGCACACATAAAAGTAATTTTCTTCACGAAAAGGTCAGCAAAAGTACATTACATATTTCATAATTAATATAATTATCTCTGTCCTATGATTGCACTCATGTGCTTATCATATTAGTCGTGAGGGGTGCACGGGTTCTAATAATTCAATTGTAACTTATTAATTTAATAGACTTTGTGTAGGGCTTAAATTGTCCCGAAGTTAGTCACAGACGGATCGTTTATTACCACAATAAGACAATTATTAAAAACTTAGGTTGAGGGTTAAGAATTTAATGTGAAAAGTTCAAGAAGAAAAAACTCCATGGTTAAGAATTATCTTTTAATACACATAACGTCAAAAAATCTCCTGTACCACATAATAACACCACGCCTGTAATTCCCGAAGGGTTAGGCAGAGGTGTAAGGTGTACCTACACAGTTTCTATCATAACCGTCCTATACCCTAACGAAAAAATCGACGTCAGATTTCAAATGCGTCTTTCACTATCAAGTCAGAACACGTATACGTAATACATACAATACGAACCTTTTAATAACATCAAAAAATTCGTGACAGCAAAGACATACGTGCAGCAGAAATGTACTGAAAATATCCGCTGAAAAGTAGTAGTAGTAGTTTCTTTCTTCCTTCTTATTCTTTTAGTACTTAACTACTACGATTTTATTAATATGCCATACATAAGATAACTCCCCATTACAAATGCAACTCCTCGTTCGTCACGTCCTGCCCGCCCGGGAGTACGTGGGATTGCATTGCTCCATCACCTACCAGACACGTCTCATGTGAGTGAATGCATGTAAGTATTCCAAGTATTGCCTGTTCCGCAGCGGCATGAGACGAGTAAGTTCTGTTATGTTGTTATCGGGATGAATATTCAGATGATGATGGTTGTTAGAGAAATAGCCGATCAACTTAAATTGATCGCTTTACTTAGATGACAATAACTGTCATTGTGGAAAGTGCCCGCAACCGTAATCAGTATTGCCAAAACCGTCAGGCCGGGATGACTGCAGGCTCATATGAACTCTATGAAATCTGGCGGCAATGTCACCATCTATAGGAAAAAGTCGTTTAACTGGCGATTTGCCGCTGCCGGCTTGGGAAACACACCTTAATAATTACAACTTCGTAGACACAATACAACACTCGGACTGTGCATACTTTGTGTAAATCTCGAAATTTCTTTTAAAGCAACCCACAAAGATGGAATAAAAACCAAAGTTAGTAATATAACATTAAACTGGGACCTAGAACACACACAAAATCCTTCGTTTTTCTCAAAAGAATACCAAATACACCCAAACTATAAAAACTCAACCAGACTTGTTTATCCCCTGCGAGCTATAAATTACTTTTTCATCAAACTTACATTGTCATCGATAGTTTCCTACTTTCGTCGGCAACACGCAGACGGGCTAACTTCCCGCTCTCGGGAAAACTCATAAAACTTGCAAAAAATGACAACCGAAATAATTGTTTGCCAACTACTGGCTTCGTAGTTTAACAATGTTTCGGATATATAAATCGTGTTTTATTTTAACGACAGGAAGTTTCTAATTAAATCTTTTCGAAATGTCGTTTCCCCGCAATAATATTTGCGCAGTGTTACTAGTTGGATGTACAGAATGCTTATTTTACGGCTAATGTGATAAGTCCACCCTGTCTACAACCTGTATAAGATAAAAGCGATATTTTCTACTATTTCATATATTTTTACTAAATAACTTCTATTTTTTAATTAAGTTTACCCTATTTTTAATGCAAAACATTTTTTTTGTTTGCCATATGGCTAAACATGTAGCTACTTTCGTTTATTTATAAGATCTGTATACTATACCCACTCATAAGCATAAACATAATCAGCCTATTAATGTTCCCACTGCTGGGACGCAGGCCTCCTCTCTATGAGAGGATATAATCCACCTCGCGGGCCCAGTGCGGGTTGGTATATCCACTCATGTTTTTAAAAATACATATTTCATAATCTACTAAACACCGAATAAATTAACTCAAATCTTGAGTAATAGGGCTCCAACATAATGAGCTTATGACGTCATACAGAGATTATAATTACACCTCATAATTAATTAACCAAAGCGTTTTGAGTCAGGAAATAGGATATTCATGCGGAAATTATAGTCTCAAAAGAGACAGACGGGTATGGCCGGTGTGGTATGGTGTACTATTAGGCGCACCTCTGCTTACCCTTCGCGATTACAGTCGTGATGTTTTGTTGTTAAGTTTTTATTTTCATCATGCAGCGAATAACAATGGTCAGTTTGATCAGTAGACACAAAGTAATGATATTAATTGGTTGTAGGTATAAGAGATGACAGCCGGGTCGGGCCCGACCCTGACATAAGTCAGGCTCAAGTGTCGGGCGTCAAGTATCGGCCTAGGACATCGCGACGCGCCTGACTTATCTAGATCATGTCTGAAATGAGGATGAATTACATTTTAGGGTTTGTGCTAAGTGGCTTTACAAACTGTTGTACCATTTTATGTTATACTGTGAGCGGGTTGGAGTTGGCTGCCAGGGTCTAATCAGATTGTAGTCTTCATGTCGTAATACCTATTTATTTTTGTTTATCAGCCTTTCCAGACTTTTCTTGTCTTATTATACGTGGTCTTATAAACAGAACACGAACGGATTTTGATGCGGTTTTTTTCCATTATTTCGGTTTTTTTTTTTCAAGTTATTTGTTACAGTAGTAGTAGTTCGTGTTTGTGTTGATTAATTTTAAACTGACATACTGTAATGATAGAGGATTTTCGACGTTCTCTCAAATTGGAAACCATGTAAAGCCCGGGCGGGTTGCTGTCAACTTCTAAAATTCGAACTTATCAACCATGAAAACTGTTATGAAATTATGAGATTTTTTCTAAACGTGTCTGACTGGGTCTTGATATCGGGAAGCCATGTGTCCCGCTTGCGGAAATGTTGTAGGCATGTCAATGAGTTAGATATTTCTTAGCTTTTCTGTCAAAGGCCAATGAAAACATCAAACAACATACATTTATGACTGAAACATTTTCCATAACGTCACACCTTCTAAAAATTTTAATATAAAATAATAATCTAACACCCGTCCATATAAACACTACACACACAACTCAACACAACACTCACAATCACCTCAAAATACACACACAAACACAACATAGATCAAACCAACTTTTTTTGAAAAATCATTTTTCTAAACTAGTTTGATTTATTATTTCTGGACACAGAAAGCGATAAACTGAATTGTGAATTGTTAATATCACTCATAACACTAGGAAGAGAACTGTGACCTGAAATACAGGCTCAGCCTAGCTCAAGCACAGCTGCTCATATTACTCTTTGTGCTTATTCCTGACTACACTTAAATATTGTTCAATATGATATATTTTTAAGGAGCAATAAATAAACTTATTATTATTATTACTTATTACCTACAATAGCTGAATCATTCCCTGTAAGATATAGTTCATTCGCAGTCCCATCCAAGTTTACTCCGTAGTAACGAGTCTAAACTTTTCACATTATGTCATTATCCTTTATTAAAGGGTTCGCATTCTACGGCACCGCGACCCGGCGGCAAATACGCAACCATTTCTTGTTTGCGATGGAATTTCAACCTTAACTTTTTTGAATGAGGTGTAGTTTTGTTTAAAGCCGTGCCGTTCTAAAGTGTAACTTGAATTTATTTGAAAAAATTGTAAGTACATAACATTTCTTGTGGAGATATAGACCCAGTGTTGTGAAGAGTAGGGTTGGTTTTCGGGTGACGAAATATCAAAGATAGATCTATTAGAAATGCAGGAGGCTGTAGTGTGAAGTAACGTTAGTATCACTAAAAAGAAGGGTGACAATAAAACGGTTGCGTTTTCAAGGAAAAAATGCAACGAGACTCGCCATTTGTGGGTTAGTAGGGTGACCATGACATTTAATTTCCTCGGACATCTTGTATTATAAAAGGTCACGAGTTTCTTTGCTTTGTATATTACTATTTTTTTCTCTTTAGTAGAATTGTTCTTACTTTTTAAAATAACTATTTTGCATAAAGTGTTTAAAAGACAAAAACTGCCTTGAAAACGTTTCCTACGCTCACAATATAATTTTACATATTAAAGCTATGTAAAATGGCAATAACATGATATTTACCGCAACTTTATCAGCTTAGATTACGTTCATATTAAATAAATTCATAAGCTCACAAAATCAATCCTTTTTCGCAACATACACCATGTAGTGCTAAACAAAATGTCGAAGCGACAAAATAATAGCGCCATATATTCTGGCAACAGTCTTCCGCCAGATTTATAGTTAGCCAGTAACAATATGTTTGGCACAATACGTTTTACTAAAGTTTTGCGGAGCTACAGTATTAGATTGTATTGCTGATTTAGAGAAACAGATAAAAATGTTTGTTCCAACTTAAATGGATGACTACAATGGTTGCTGCAGTTAAGTTAATTACTTACTTGCTAGTTTAGTGGTTATAGTAATACATACCCTGTGTTTGAGTGCAAAAAGTGAAATATAATTAGGGGATCGTGGCTAAATAATAACAGCCGCACAGGTCAATTATTGAAGGTTATGATGCACTTGAGGTCGGTCTGTCCGTGCCTCGGCGTAGGTCGTGGCAGTCATTTGTTTGTCAGTCGTCACGTGTAGGTAGTAGCCCAAAAATCTGACATCAGTCGATCAAAAAGGGGTTTCGTATTACCCAGTGACTGGATTGTGGAGGTCGAACAGGCAGTCGCACATAACATAACATCACGATGACTTCCGGATTACAGGAATCCCTGAAGGATTAGGCAGAGCTGTAGCTAATAGTACACCCATATTTCGCCAGTTTTGTTTAAGTCCCTTGTAAAAGAGGGCATGTAATAGGCAGTCACTTCATGTAAAAGCTGTTGTTTTTCTCACAATTTCGTGAAATAAATGTACATAAAAACGTAAACCTACCGAATGATTTCCAAAATAATAAAGACCGATTTAGATACTTGTAGTATAACAGTTTTCAAAGCAAAAAAACAACTCCGTTTCTAAATAATGTCTTCAAAGAAATGATTCTTTCTTCATTATTTCGCTAAAACGATATGAAACTTCTCATATTATTCGAGACGCTTAGTCGAAGCTTAAGCAAACTATAGCAAAAGATCTATAAATAACTTTTACTTTACCTCTAAGTTCCTCCCTCGCTTCACAAACTGTTTGAGGTACTGATTTATTAATTTATAGGCCTTAAAGTGTTTTACTTGTAACTAATCTGTAAAGCTAACAGATTTTCAAGTTGGCTTTGTGAGATTTGGGTATTTCTCGTGGGGTAGTTTTAATCTAGTTTTGTTATAATCTCTCTTCGTGCTTATTAGCGCGAAGTAAAGTTCTGATAAAACTAATTTTGGATAGATACATGTTATGAGGGTTAAAAGTTTAAACTGTTTGTAACTTTACTCCGCGTTTATTAATATAAGCCAACTAATAAAGCTCAAATTGTTTCTTTATTTCTGTTGAAATATATTAGCTCTCGCAGCTACCATGACTACTCATAAGTTGATACTTATACACAAAATATCTAGACTTGCTACTGTTCTGTCCTTGTTCACAATACCGTGTGGCGACAGTACACTCAGGTGAAGTTATACCCGTCGGAGCGTATTGTAAAAAGTAGTGTTTCGCCGCGCCGTCCACTGTACGCGGTTAGTTCGCGACGCATTACGCTTCTACGATGCCGTGTGTGCACGTGTGGAGTATGAGTTCAGTTTATTTTGTTACTGTTAGGTATGTACCTGTTGTAATTTCTTTATTTTGTTATTCTCCAGCTAGACGATTAAACAAACTATGAATAAGAGATTTAAGATAAGATTAAACGTAATCGATAATAAGTTAAATTGAATATATTTATAGTTAACGATCAGATTATTGAGACATGCGGTGGGCCCCAAACTAGGCGACGCCTGTATATTAGAGACCACAGTTCCGTTACATGAATCTGGGACATGTTTACCACTGGAGTTCAATTGTGAGTATGTAAATTAAAGAAGAAGAATCAAAGGAGTAAAATCAATCTGAATTACATTACTTACTCGATATAACAGAGGCTATCAGAGAAACTGTCATTGAAAACACGTACCCCGATGTCTCAGGGACTTTAGAATATTGACACGTCACACTTGTGCCGACAGCAGCTGACTTTTGTCTATCGTGAGAACGGTGAGAAACTTTGGTCGATTAAAATCTTGGTCCATTGCTATGCTGATATCACCATCTGCTCAGCGTGGAGATCAGATCATGTGTTCAGGGTTGTGGTGATTAATTCTACTATCAACTATAAACCTTAATACAAGTCCTAGATATTAATTATGCTGAAACATCTGCCATTCGGTACCTATAACATCGTAAATTAACGTCTGTCCTAATTGTATCTTGATTGCACTAATTAGCCGTATTGATGCGTTTGGCACTGCCTAATGTCCTGTTTATGTGATTCTGATTACCTTTAGCATATAACATAACTAGAATCACGCCTGTAATCCCCGAAAGGTTAGGCAGAGGTGTTCCTATATTAGTTTAGTTAGACCCACATTTTGTTCCGTGTAATAGTGGGCAAGCCTAATGCCATTAACCGGTCACAATTCCAGACTCCGTGGCTGCTACTGAGAAATTCCTGATGGAAAACCCAATAACAATTTGCCCGACCCGGGAATTGAACCCGGGACCTCATGCTCAGCGGTCGCGATTTCGACCACTCGACCAACGAGGCAGTCCCGATATATTTATCTTCCGTGTGATAGGGTAAAAGCCTATTGCCATCCATCGAGAAAAAAATCAGACTGGGCTGCTAGAGAAAAAGCTTAAAATTAAACCGATATCGTAGATTGACCCGATGAATAATGTCAAAAGAATCTATAACATTACGAATCAATATCAGTTGAACTAATCATGGACAGAATCTATTATCTCAAGCTAAACTGAATTTCTCTTGAGAATACTCCATGTACAGGAGATCAGATACTGAGATTGATTGAGAGATATTTCTAGTACTTACTTTATAAACTGATACGAAAAGATATAATTACTTATACATGTGGGATTGGGATTCTTACCGCTTGGCCACAAGATACACACTCAAGTAACACGCGTCTTGCGACAGCGGCCGCGGGAAAGAAGTTGTTTAGAGCAAGCCGACGGTAGGTATTCACACGAAGAAAACAAGTGACGTGCGCGTGTGTTGCTAAAAGTAAGTTGCATCTCCTGAGGTCGTGAATGTGGCATTATAGAACATCGTGATTAATCAGAACCCATTCAATTAGTGTGCTGTGCGAACAAGAATAAATTACTATTGTATTAGTGGTTGGATTAGGTAAATTACATTAATTGAATGGAATTGTAAAAGGTACCAGCCTCAGTTGTCCCGTTGCAGGGTAAATGATGTTTTCCTTCAACGATATGATAGATGTCCAAGATAAACTAAGAAAGCATATAAGAATAAATTCAATATCAAACTAAAAACACAATGTACTAAAAGTTTCAGTCTACGCAAACTCAGTCTATATTCAATATCATATATACATACCCAAGCCTACCTAAATATCACTTGAACGAGAGAACTTCTAAAGGTAAAATAAAATCTACTTACACTAACAGTCTCCTATCAGACCGTAACTAAAATATATTGGAGCCAAAACTAATATCTAAAAGAAATAACATTAAAACAGCCCGAATTATCAGTGACTGGAGACGGTTATAAATCTGAACCTGAGCTGAGATAGGATGAAGAATGGCCCGTGATTTACTGCCTAGCCCCCCCTAGATTCCCCCTAGCCCCCCTGGAGTGGTAGGTGCACGCCTAACCCCCCGAGCATCGCCCCGCTGCAAGCTAGGCCGGTCAGGGAATCTAGACCGTGGGGTCACCTTACTGACACCCACAGCTCAATAATTCTTTCAACATTTATCCAAGTTGCGTGACCATATGATTTAGTTTAATTGTGGGATAATTACTTTTTCTAAGTGTCCCTAATCTGCTAGGATTAGGTATCTTTTCTTCATATTATTTGTAAGAGAATTTTCGTTCAGAAATTGAAATATAAAAGTCTCAGTAGTACTTATAAAAGTTTGAAATATAGAAGATATTTTCTAGCTTGTATTTTTCTGCTTATCTTGAATGTCAATTTCTCTTATGTGGTGAAATATTTTGTTCAAGATTCGGAAAGGTTTCAGTCTTTCTGTTACTCTAAAATACTTGTTGGTTTTTTTATCCTGGACCTGTCTCTGTACTTATCAGCAAAAGTTCCCTTTTGCTGTCAAATCTGAGCTGTCAGTATTTTTCTTTCTTTAAATAATATTTAAAGGTTCTTTGAAACCGATGCGGACAAATTACGGACAAGGTTCCGGACATCTGACTGACTTTATACTGAAGTGTCATTTAGTCATCTTTATCGTGTGGTTAGTGCCTAACCTGATGTCAGTTTTTATGCCGCCCATGTCCGGTGTCCGCATCTAGTAGGCAATTTGTATATTTTGACTAACCTCGTTCAGACGTACGACGAAACTAAAAGCAAGTCAGTGTGTTACTAGTCACTGTCTAAAGAATGATTCATTTTCCTGATTGGACACTCAAAAATTGTCTTCCAGCTTATTGTGAGAGTTGACTCACAATGGGTGCAATCACCGCTATTTATTTGCACAAATCGAGTGTTCAATAAATAATTAATGAATTCTTCAAATAAATCGCTAATAGTATGGTCCCCTGTATGCGTGCCGTCCTCCCCAGCCGTGTGTGACATCGTCAAGCTAGCCTAGGCACGTGCCTCTGTTTGATAAGGGAACTTTATTAGCAAGAACTTACTTTATTTGCTCTACGTGTGTGTACGCTACGCTCCCGAAACACACGCGACTCTCAACCTTAACACAACTGCACAAGACCAGCCAAACTTGGCAAGGAAACTAGTTTTCGGTATATAAAGAGTCGGTATCTATATTTCCTCTCCGCTGTGTGACTTTCCGATTTTCAAAGTTTTGTTCTGAAAATAAGACCGGTTCTGATTTTGAAAGAACCAGCGATAAAATATCTCAGCTTAGGATTTTCTATATTTTATACGGGGCGATTGATTTTCTTTGTGGATGTTTCTCGAAGGTTCTAAAGCGAATTTATAGCCGAAAGGTTTTTGTTATGGAAACGAGGGGAGTTTCCAAGAATTAATAGGAAGAGGAAGTAATTCTGCGCGCTACAATAAAATGGCGGCGTTTAGACACGAATTATGTTTTGGAACTTCGTCCCATGAATCTTTTAAAGACTACCGGTTATTTCTACTTTGTCTTTATCGCCGTGTTATCTTCCTTCCCCGCTGAAATTACGATCTCCGAATCTACCTAGGTCAACAAATGAGTTGGACAAACTTTTTCATTTCTATTTTAATGTAAAGTTTTCCTGTTTGGACAAAATGGTTTAAATCAATACTGAAAATTAGTAGATTCAAAATGTATTTATTATTGACATAGATGACTGTCACGTATGTATCTCAGACTCTGAGTTCATAAAAATGACCTACTATTTACATACATATTATGGTGTATGCTGGTGCTGGCGATTTATTATTGCCTGTCATACACTATCTCCTAGCAAAACTCTCATGGCCCAAACATCCCCTTGACCTCCAGTGTACCCCGGCCTGCATGACCTCTGTCCGATCCAGTGCTTCTTCAATTACCCTCACATCATCTGTGCTCACAGCTCACTGACAGACCCTCGTCATACGCGACTGAGCCACTTTATATTCACTACATTAACTTTATTTGGCGTACTACTTGCTAGTTTGGGTGGCGGATTCGGCTCGACTCTGTACAGCCGGCCGGCATTTTGATTTGCATATGAGTTTCGAGTAGCACCTCTTACTGTTTCGTAGATCCAGCGATCACTCCTCGGGGCAAGTACCTATTTGTTTTTGAGATTTTAAGTAAAAGTAAAAATCTAAGGATTCGTCAGTGACTAAAATCTCATTTTTAAACTGCGTGCTGCACAACAGCAGCCCCTTTTATTTCAGTATTCATTTAAGTATCACCTAGAGTTACTGAGAACGACTACAACTATACTAACAAAAGCCTGCAAAAAACTAAATGGACGCCTGACTTCCGAAATAGGTAAAGAACCTGTATTTTGGAAATCAGTTTTCTTCCATGAAAAAAATATAATAGAGAATAACTTCTGTATTAGTTTTTGTCCATGGAAGTGAACTGATTTCCAAAATACATTCTCATACATTCTCCTACAATTTGGAACTTTTTTTTTAATACCTTCTTTGAGAGTTACACTATTTTATAGCTATCACCAACCCCTGTGACAAAAATTTTAGACGTGTTATGTATGATTGTAATCTTATAACTGTATATTACTGTTTCTGTATTATACCAGTTTAGTGCCATAAAAAAACCTTTTCAATAAACTCACCACCGTTCTCACATTCATTACCCGACTCAACATTTTAAACGATTTTGCTTACCGACACAGAACCAACACAAAGTAAATGACTTCCAACAAACAGATTTGAGAATATTTTCCAAAAACACGAGAAACTAATAAAGCAATTAACGCTCATCAAACAAACTGGTGATTTTACCCTACGTGCGAGCGAGAGGACAGGATAAAAGTCAAAAGAGGGAAAGGGATAGAGAATGTAGTGTCATTCGCTTTTGTAAGCCAACCCTTTGGAGGGTGACGATGAGTCGAGCAAGAAATTAATTAATGTTCGGGTGCTTTCGGATTATGTTCGTAAGTGGTTCTTGCAGATATTGTTATAGTCGGGTTTAATGGCTCCGTGATAGTGTCAATCTAGTTTATTGTTGAGTAAGTACCTAGTTGAGTAAGTGGGAGAGATATTAAAGCTCGTCGTTTAGCTGTTAAGTAATAATTCATATTACCTATATTTCATTTTCTTTCAATAAAATTATTTTTATTAACAAGAACCCAGTGCCAACATTCTGGTACAGCATCAAACATTTATAAAAAATGTAAGTCGACAATACAAAACATAATTTAACACTGATACCGACTGAAATCTTTACAAATTACCGCAAAAAGGAAAACAGACACGTCAAAATATCATTTTAAGCCGTAATTAGGACTGTCCTGCAAAAATCACAAATCACGGCTCCCCTTCCGGCCGCCAAAGAGAACAGTTTTTCATTTTATTTTTTCCATAAAATTTCCTTCAGAAAAAACAGCCTCATTATACTAAAAGCTTAATTGCCTTCAGTCTTCAAATTATTTATCATTTCAGCTTAAAATATTTCTAGAAAAATAAGTTTTCATTTTAACATGAGCGTGGACTTGTGTTTTTGATTACTTAGAAAAGACTAGCTTTTGGCTGCGAATGCGTGGATTTTGGAAAATACCCCACGGGATTGACTACCAGGAACAATGTGGGACTATATCCCATGTCTTAATTTATCATCGTCATAGTCTATCCGTATACCAAATTTTGTCCAGATCCGCTCAGCCGTTAATAAGGTGTGATGGCGTGACAAACAAACAGTAAACAAACTCACTTTCACATTTATTTTAGTAAAGATTGAAGCACAATTACGTTTTTAAGAGGACAGTATAGTTGTGTTATTTCAATACTATTAAAATAAATTAAACTGTTTAATATTTTTAGTAAGAAAAGGTTTTCTTTTAATATTTTACTTTTAAATTTCCTTTTCCTGTAAATTTCTTGGAATTGAGCTCCTGAATAATTTCCATTGACATTTCATGATATTGCCGATGAAAGCGGTTCATTGCGAAACGATAGTTTGAATAGATTTCTTCGTATTTCATCTTTGTCTTGCATTGGCGGGGTTCAAGTAAGTAGGAAAACTTACTGAAAGTAACTTCGTCAATTTTAAGTTTTCTGAATTAATAAGAATAATTTCCTTGGTTGTGATCACGTCAAGAATATCTCAGTAGCAGCCACGGAGTCAGGTTTTGTGTCCGATTGATGGCAATAGGCTCGCCATCTATTATATGGGACTTAAACGTAACTGGCGAAATGTAGGTGTACTATTAGGTACACCTCTGCCTAACCCTTCAGGGATTACAGGCGTGATGTTATGATATTATGTGATCACGTCATTACCTGGTCATTGGGTTTTTCCATTGGGAATTTCTCGGCAGCAGCCAGGAGTTTAGAAGTTGGTGGTGTGACACCCGCGAGCCTCGGAAAGCACGTTAAGCCTTCGGCGTCGGCCCTGTGTCTGATCGCTCTCCGGTAGTGTCGGATTTCCGTCCGGAGCGTAAGGGAACAGGGAGTGCACCTGTGTCTGCGCACACACCTGTGCACCATAATATTTCTGCCATCGGCGGCTAATCTCCGCAGAACTCGGCCGCCATTACCAAAATTATCAGGAGCACAATTTCATGTTTTTACAAGATAACTATGCTTTTTTCATCCATTTAGAACAGAATACCGAATGCATCTGGAATTCGGAACAATAACCGGCATCACAAAGAATAACTGGGTTTAACCCGAACACGTTACAGCCTCGAGGGATACACCTCGCGATATAACGACGTGAAGCTCCTCTGATGTTACTGCAACGAATACGTAAGCATACAATGTGAATGGCGTAATGGGATGTATCTGAGTTTCGAGTGGTTGAGGAATAAAATACATATTTTGGAGAACAAGTTATGTGTAGTCTTCTTGGTAACAAAGTGATTATTAAAGGTTCGGTTTAAAATAGTACATAATTCGCACATACGTCATGTAACGAGTATATTCTTTGAAAGAATAAGAAGAAGCTTACATTATATCAACATACACCAGTCGTAACTCATTACCTGATCCTCAAACCAAACCATTGCGTTACACCAACCTACATTCGTAATGAAAAAGTCTACTAACTCTTGGTCTGATCTGGCCAGGGAACCCAAGACATTATCAAAACTTGCAAATCTTTTTATTATTTTCAGTGGTGTACACAATCCATTGTCTTCTGCGTTCTCGATCACATTGTAAATAATCACGATACGAGTACTTAAGTTATGGTATTTTGAAAAACAAATGACATAAATTGGGTGAATGAAACTGTAACAAACAAACCTGACACCCTCACATTACTTTTCAGTTTCTAAAAGTACAATAATGATAACAACGTAACGACACGTCACACAGTTCCAATCAGTGTTCCCGACAGACAGAACCATCCCTAGCCATCCTTAGGGCAGCGGGGGTGTGAGGCAGGGGGTGTAGAGACTAGGGGGGTCCATCAAACGCAGGCCGAATGCTGTCATATCTCGCACTCGATATTTTACGAAGCGATGGAGCTGTTGCTGACATGGCTTTGGGGTCACATTGCTAGCGAGTTTTCTTGCCTCATTGGCACGGACTATTAGATGATACAGACAATGAGCAAAATCGTAGTAACCTACATAGTCGAAGATAAACCAACGATCATAAAAACATAGCTGGGACAGACGAGATGTGGACGGGCGGGGAGCCTAACGATTTTTAATCCAACTCGTCGGGACCTAAGTGGAGGATTGCAATGAGTTGACGTGATTGATTGAAGGTGCTAAGAGGAGGCTTTATAGTCAAAGCAAGAGAGCCATGTTATGTTAATGGTCACTTCTTCTTTCTCACGCCTTCGGACTTCTGCAATAGCAAAACCCCTGCAATTGCAAGTGCGTTTCCAAGCATTTTCTGAACTAGATTGTCTCTATTATTGTCTTTGTTGAGACTATCCAGACTCGTTTATTTATTTTTCGCCTCTACTAAAGCTAAAATAATTTCTTTGCCCTCTGTTTTTCGAGCCACAAGTTGTAATAGGTCAGATTAGTAAAAACAAGGAAAGAAGATATTTCAATTTTACCGGCCACTAGTTTCTCTTTCATCCTTTTACACTATTTTTTCCTTTTCTCGTTTCTTTTTGTACTCGCTTACAGTGTCACCCCGCTCACTAAAAGGGTGCACTTCAGATATTTCGAGTGTCGCCCCATCAAGTACATATTTTTACGCATTGTACCTATATACCTAGTATTTACTCTCCTTATGTACAAACTGCTTACAGACGAAGTATCCATTCGGTTGAATTTCTGCTGAGATCGCGTTTATTTTATGTCACTAGGAGAAATGAGCGACTTTGCGATCGTCTTTTATTTTAGATCATAGTATCATGCCAATATTGTTCAATGGGATCAGCAGAAATTTAACTAGCTTCCTCTTTCTGACTGAGTCCATGACTATTCGAGAGCGCCTGTAAACGGTTTACATCCGATGTAATAGGGGCGAGAATTCCAGACCGTTGCTGAGAAACTCCTGTTGGAGAAAACCAATAACACTTTGTCCGACCTGGGAATCGAACCCAGAGCCACAGTAGTCGGATTTGCGACCACTAGTCAGAAAAATACAGGAATATATACATCGTTTCCACTACCGGGACACCTCCTCTGTAAGAGGGATTATCTACAGGGTACTGAACCCCTGTTCTCCGTTTAACGATTTACACATTTTTACCCAAGTGTGTAATAGTGTTATAAAATACTGTCCAATAAAAAATTACAGCGTATCCTGCAACAACAGTATACCATATCCCCTCAGTAAACGTTTACGATGTTTAGCCGATAACTAGCTGACGCGTGGAGTATTTTCCTTCCTTTCCTTCAGATCCTGGAGAAACATATCCCTTTAATAAGGTGTCAAACGCCGACTTATAGCGAAGTGAAGTGGGTGGTTGTTGTAAATAGCTTGAGCAGCGCTTTGCAGCTTCAGTTGAGATGTGTACGTAAAGACAGAAGGCTTGTTACTGACTAGCTCTACGCCCGCGACTTTGTGTGTATTTCGCACTTGAGAAAGAAGCCGATAGAAATATCCAGAGGGGTGACTCGTGGCTAAATAATAACAGTCGCATGGGACGATGTTCAAGGTTAAACAACACTTGCCGAGGTCGGTCCTTGGATGGATGATCATCCCTTGGTTAAAGAGTTTTCTGTGTGCCTCGAAAACCTTGCTACGCCGTTGTTTCCGGCGGTCATTTATAGATGTTAGACAGTCATTATGGGTTATCAAGAGGCATTACATTACATCATGGTTGTGGAGGTCAGACAGGCATTTGCTCCATATAAAATACTGGTATTCAGCTGCATTCGGCTAGGCTGGAAGTTGGGCGAAACATAGTTGGGAAAAGGCTCGACAGATAATGAGAAAAAGTCAAAATAAGGATTTTGTTGGACTGGACATCTCGACGCCTATGCCGCAACGTTTGAAGAATAAGGGCTGGACGACCAGTCACGGCCGGCCAAGGACCAGTGCATCCTGCCAGTTTTGACACAAGGTCCCAAAGCGTGGAGTCTGACTATCGGGTTGGTTTTTCTGGTGGTACGGAGTTTCTTTGCAGGATAATTCGAGATTAACTTATCATTTTACTTGCAGAGTAGGCTCAAGTGGCAATGAGCTGTCCTTGTCTGTCGAAGTACCGACAGCTGCTGGAGCAAACTAGTTTTGGATTGAAGACTGCGTATGGCCAAGCCAATAAGGTGACTGGGTCAGACTGAATGCGGAATGTGTTGGGGCTCAGATTGGGAGAGGCCTATGTCTAGCAGTGTTACGTGAAAAGCTGAGTTGATTGCCTGGGCTAGGTTAAGCTAGATGTAGCCGATGTGTTGAGGTCGTAGTCCACTAAGTTAGACGGACCAAATTCGCTCATTGTTGGACTCAAAACTCCACGGCGCGCTTCACACTGCCAAGGACAGGCACGGGTGGAACATCGTCAAGCAGAAGATTGCTTCACGTCGGTGAAATCACGACCCTTCGTAATGAGGAACACGCCACGAGGAAGAAGATGTTAAAACAGGATTTAGAAAATGTTTTCAACTTTAGCTGAAGCAAGGCTTCTGCATTCTCTCTGTTTCGTAAAATGTGTGTAAGTTTATAGTGATCATAAAATCTGCGCTGTAAAGCGCTAGAAGCGATGGCCTGGGATATTGCGTCAGCGTATCAAGCGAAGTGGTTCGCTTTTACTTTGATATAGACAATAGACCGTAGGGTATGGAGTATAGAGCAATTTGTTGAGTGATGACATGGGCTTGGGTCGCGGGGTAAAAATTGTGATGATTTTTTTTTAAATTGGAAAAGTGAACGGTTTTGTACCTGTAGATTTCTTTGTGTCGCTGTGAAGAATACAAGCGTGAAGTTATACAGGAAGTTAGGGACATCAACGCGCTAACTGTTATTCGAGAACAATATAATATGTTAAAAAAAAACACTTCTGGAAGTATCTCTCTTCCGTTCAGCAGATTTTTTTTTTCTTATAGCTGACGAAAAATTTCAGCCCTAGGGAGTCACGAACTACATGTACTTATGCTGAATTCATTAGTAACTATGTATTATATAACGTGCCTATACTATTTAGCTCAAATATCAAAGACCTCCCGATAACAGTCTGGATTAAAATTGATAGTCTTCTTGTTAACATCGGTATTGATAGATCAACGACCTCAGTGTCAATACACAATCAAGTCGGGACGATATATTATTATTAACTTGGAATATATTGAATAAGCGATGTAGCACATTGTGGGGCTTCAGGACGACGATCCTGCTAATATTTGTTTATTGAGTCACCGACCAGAGACCCGACTGTGGAAGGGCACACTTCTTTCTCTTATACAGGATGGAAGGAGAGAGAGAATTTCGTAGAATTATAGAGCGTGTACCAGAAAGGTGTGGTTATATTTCAGGGTGTGATTCAGACCATCAAACTGAACAACTTTCTCCATGGGACAACCAAAGTAATTACGAAAAAAAAAACAACAGCCTCGTCTTCTTCTTAGCGTGTCGATGACAATTTAAATTGAGTCAGCCTAAAATTTGGCGACGAGTTTGGCATTTTCAAACTGCTCATGTGATGTGCAAGCAACAAGCAGCTGTCCCGTGCAAAACTTAAACACCTACTCGACCCAAATATATAAGACAGTAGTTTTTTTTTTTTCGCGATTTCAATGTTGATGCAATAGAGAAAATCACGAGAGAAAGACACCTTACTGATACATGCTATATAATCAAAGTGACGACACTGTTGCAGTTATAGACCTTAGAAATATGATGAGCCAGTCTTGAATCCATACAATCATGTGGAGAAAATGTTAAGCTCTTCTTGATCATTCTTTCAAGTGATTCCTTTGAAATAAAAATAAACGTGAATTAAAACTTTTTAAAACATGCCTTCATAAACTCTTATGCTCATTTCAGAAAACCTGGTGTCCTGCCAAATTGCGTAAAGACGGTCGGACCTCCATCTTTCATATTCAACATGTCCCAGGCACATTTAAAGAAAGTGCCCGAATATACTTAACCAATTTGGAGGAATTTCAAAAGGATGATATTTTAATACTTACCCTTAGCAGATCGATGTCAAATGTGAAAAAACTGAACATACCCAAAATCTCAATTTAAAAACTTTTTACTCGTCGTCATCTGGATTCCCTATCAGCAGAAAACTTGCCCGGTTAACGTTTCTTTAGATACATTCAATAAAGTTGATACGGTCGCTGAAATCCATCGCGACAGTGAGTTGGGTCGCCTGGGCATACCCGGGTATGCTGGGTAGGGCCGGATAATGCCAGGGCAGCGCCAATTGTTACGTGATAACGGCTTTTAAAGGTTTTTTATTAAGTTTCTTACGTTACCTGAAATTACGGATAAATACAGTTTAACTGCTCTGAATCCCGATTTGTGGTAGTTAATGTAATGTTAAGGTCTACAAGACAAGTTGAGAAGTTTTGAAAGCGTTTTGTAGTTCTTCATCGATTTTTATCAGGATTGACGAATTGTAGGCGTTTTGGTAGCAGTCAATCCCAAATATTTCTGACTTTTTCATGGTTGTTTAAATCATTACTTTTTCTAAGCCCTCTCGTCTTTAATTTCACGTCGTTCACAATAATATGATAGGTCAAAGTAATAGTTCGGTCTTCCACGAGTCTCTTGCAGTGTCACAGCAGTCATTTTTGATCTCTCGGCAAAATCGTCACGTTATAACCAATCCTATCGCCATGTAAAGTATGCAGTTCAAAAGTGAAATTTAATTAATTTGCAGAGATTTTAGATTTTTTTTTTGGGATTTTGTTTTTCTTTTCCTCTTGTTTTTGACTGACAAACTGAGTTGCAAAATAATCATAATCTTAAAACTTCTGTTTATCTTAGATTTAGCGGGTAATAAAACTACTAATAAAATGCTAAATAATAAAATTCCCAGTGCACCATAGTTTAAAGACAAAGGATTAAATCCAGGTCAGAACGTTACTGCCCCATTTCCTCTCACCCGAGGGAGTTACCGTAAAATTGTGAATATATGGATATAGCTAACAAAGAAAAGTTTAGCGCACTCGGAGAAAAACGTGTTGAAGTTTATAGTTAGTGCGTGGCTTTCTAAATGTACGGGTAGACGACGTAGATAGGTCAGTAGCTACTATATCTACCTGCGTTTAAATGAGACACCTCGAGCTACATATATGTAGATGCTGTCATGCAGCTTGATACCTGTCAGACGCAACGGGCTACAGAGGAGATTTCTTCTAAATCCCGATCTCCCTTCCTTAAGCGCAAGAAGGTTAGAATGTCACACGATATAACATAGCATTACTCCTAATCCCGAAGGGTTACCCAGAGACGTACCTTATAGCAGGTACGTTTCCCACATTTCGCCAGTTAACTGTAAGTCCCATGTAATAGGACTTAGGAGGTAAATGTATTGCCATGAATTGCGCACAATCCAGACTCTAGTCTGCTTGTGTTACATTCCTAGCTTAAGATAGAACTATCACCATCAAAAACCGTCGGTTATTGACAAAATAAAGGACGTTATAGGAACTGATGTTCAGAATAAGTGCCAAAGTATAAATATCTGAGCCGAATCAATTTAGACTGCCATCGACACGCTAAGAAGATTAGTGACTGTTAGCTTTATCTTTTCGTTCCTGACTGGCCGAATGCCTGATAATTCAAAAGTGCCAAAGAAACATGTATGCACTAGGTAATCATCATCATCATCATCATCATTTCAGCCGAAAGACGTCCACTGCTGGACATAGGCCTCCCCCAAGGGAGGTAATAGTGTAGCTTTTCATCCGTTAAACAATTTTTAAAATCGGACGAGGTGTTTCAATAAAGCTTACAAAAGAACAAATATAGTGGCCTTGTGGGAAACTATAATTTCGAGCCGTGTGTGGTTGAAACCCTCGGGCCATGGTGTCCGAGTGCTCACGTTAGTTGACGCTTCCCGTAATTCAAAGAGTTGCTTGCCCAGAGACTAAGAGTTGCCATACAACATGGCAATGCAGCCAGTGTTTTGGGCACATTACCGGTTTATTGCGTTGAGGATGAGTTTTTTGATGCAATGTTAGTTATTCAAAAATAAAGTAAGATTTTATAAAAAAAAACAACTTTGTAATATTTTTTAGTATTGAAGAGCTTTAAGTTTTAAGATTGCAAGGACGACCTACAAATAGACACCGTCTTACCGAAACCGGAACGTTTCAATAATGCACCGAGTTCGTACTTCTAAGTGAGCACTAGACTAAGTAGAACGCTGAGCTGCGCTCAAGTTAGGACAAAGTTACGCGCACTCCCTAACTACATGTAATGCTGCCCCGTCTGACTGTTTGTAGCGATGACGCCGCGTGTCGTCGACTAGCGCGTCATGGAGGGGGTGGAGACCTATTCCGACCACCGGTACATCCGGTTCGACGTCTCCACTCAGACCTCAAGCGCACCGGTCCTACAGGCCCCGAGTGGTCCGCGATGGGCGCTGAAGCAGCTGGACCGGGAGCTCCTCCTGGAAGCCTCAATCGTGCAGACCTGGGTGTCATCACCGGTCAGGCCTGCCGACATCAACAACGAGGCGGGTTGGTTCCAGGAGGCCATGTCCGAGATTTGCGACGTGGCAATGCCCCGAGTTCGGCCAGGAAGCGCCCGGCGTCAGGTGTACTGGTGGTCGCAAGAGCTGACGTCTCTGCGCAAGGCGTGCGTTGCCGCGCGGCACCTGTACGCCAGGCATCGCAGGCTCCGCATCCGCCCTCCGGATGCGGCAGCCATTGAGGCGGAGCTGTACGAGGGGTACAGAGCGGCAAAGACCGCCCTCCAAGAGGCTGTCCGGCGGGCCAAGCATTTGGCCCGCGAGGAGATGCTGGAGTCTCTGAACGGAGATCCGTGGGGGCGCCCTTACAAGATGGTGCGGGACAAACTCCGCACCCGGGCCCCCCCGCTAACGCAGAGTCTCCGGCCTGAGCTCGTGGAGGACGTGGTGAGCGTTCTGTTCCCTTCGCGAGGGGAGCATCCTCCCCCGCCTATGGCTCCGTCACCGCATGCGGTGCCGGAAGCGGACAACACCGATGACGACGATGACGTTCCGGAGGTGACTGGGGTAGACCTGAGAGTGGCGGTACGCAGGCTGAAAGCCAGAAATACCGCCCCGGGACCCGATGGCTTGCCTGGCAAAGCCTGGGTCCTGGCCTCTGAGGCTCTCGGGCCCCAACTGGAAGGGCTCCTAAGCGCATGCTTGGAGAGAGGCCAGTTCCCGCTTCGTTGGAAGACAAGGAAGCTGGTCCTCATCCGGAAGCCAGGGCGCCCTGCGGACTCTCCGTCCGCATACCGGCCCATTGTGTTGCTCGACGAGGTGGGCAAGCTCTTTGAAAGAGTCATTGCCAACCGCCTCGCCGGGCACCTTGCAGGGATGGGGCCGGATCTTGCGGAACACCAATTTGGTTTCCGCAAGGGGCGCTCGACGGTGGACGCCATCATGCGCGTGAGAGCCCTCACGACGGGGGACGCGGTGTCCCGGGGCGGGGTTGTCTTGGCGGTGTCTCTTGACATCGCCAACGCCTTCAACTCCATGCCCTGGAGCTGCATTGGGGAGGCACTCCGGTATCACGGGGTGCCGACCTACCTTCGTCGTGTGGTCGGGGACTACCTGACGGATAGGGCCGTCATCTACCCCAGTCGGAGCGGAGAATGGAACCGGCGAGAGATGTCGTGCGGTGTTCCACAGGGTTCGGTTCTGGGGCCGGCCTTGTGGAACATCGGTTACGACTGGGTGCTGCGCGCCGACCTCCCTACCGGCGTCAGTGTAGTTTGCTACGCTGACGATACGCTGGTACTGGCACAAGGGAGGTCGCACGAGGCGGCGGCCGAAAACATGACACGCGGGGTTGCGATAGTTGTGGAGAGGATCCGGCAATTGGGTCTCGAGGTGGCATTGCACAAGTCCGAGGCCATGTGTTTTCATGGGCCTCGGAATGCGCCACCGTCGGGATCCCTACTGATGGCAGGAGGGGTTTCCATCGGCGTCGGGTCGACGTTGAAGTACCTAGGACTCGTCCTCGACAGCCGGTGGAACTTCGTGGAGCACTTCCGACGTTTGGCTCCCAAACTGGAACGGACAGGGGCTGCCTTCAAGCGGCTCTTGCCCAACCTGAGGGGTCCAAACGCCTCCTGCCGGAAGCTTTACGCGGGGGTCGTGCGGTCCATGGCCCTTTACGGGGCCCCGGTGTGGTCGCGTTCTTTGAGGCGGCAAGCCGCCCACTACCTGAACGCGCCCCAAAAGGTGATAGCCATAAGGCTAATCCGGGGGTACCGCACGATCTCCGGCGAGGCGGCTAGCCTCCTTGCCGGATTGCCGCCATGGGATCTGGAGGCGATAGTCCTCGCACGCCTGCATGAATGGCGCGCGGAAGCACTATGTCGGGGAGAAACTCCGCTGCCGCGACAAATTGCCGCTCAGCGGACAGACCTCCGGCGTGATCTCATGGCGACATGGAGAGAGCGACTGTCGCAACCCCGTGCAGGGCACGCCACCATAGTGGCGATAAGTCCCCTCTTTGAGGAGTGGCTAGAGAGGCGCCACGGCGCCCTCACCTACCGCCTGACGCAGGTCCTCACCGGACACGGTTGTTTCGGGAGGTTCCTGCATCGAATCGGGCGGGAGGAAACGCCCGGGTGTTCCCACTGCGAGGATCGTCCGGAGGACACGGTGGAACACACCGTGGAGGTCTGCCCCACTTGGGCGGAGCACCGCCGTGTCCTCACAGCGGCGATTGGCGGCGGCGATCTCTCGCGTCCGGCCTTGGTTCAAGCCATGGTCCGGAGCGAGAGGGAATGGGAAGCCGTCACCTCCTTCTGCGAAGCAGTCATGCTAGTGAAGGAGGTGGCAGGACGTGAGAGGGAAAGAACCTCACGTCCCAGCCGCCGCGGGAGACGCCCTGGGCGTCGGGGGTCACGTGGTGGCTTCCGACCACCGTAGGCGCTGGCCTGTGGACGGCGAGTTATGGGCTAGCTCGCCGTCCGGCCGTCTTATGACGACGGGCCGTGTCGACGGCGCGTTCGTGTTCCACGCGCGCCTCAAAGAGATGTCAGCAATCAAGTAGGGGTCCGCATGGGCCAACGCCTGCCGGGGCTGCGGGACTGTTCGAAAGAGATACCGTGGCCCTGGAACATAACGGGCAAAGAAGGAACATGGATGGGTTTTAGTCAGTACAAGTCTGACACTCCCCTCCGCTCCGCCCAGAGTGGGGGGGGTCATTTGATGATGTCCCATCCGGAAAAAAAAAAAAAAAAAAAAAGGGCATGCTTGTTTTCTCACGATATTTTCCTTCACCGAAGCAAGTGACACAATACGTACGTGAATCCGAAAAATCAGAGGTGCGTGTCTTGGGTTCGAACTCGAGACCTGTGACTTGGCAGTCCGACGATCACACCATTAGACTATGGCTGTAGTTTAGGCGTTATAGGACTATGCGTATACTTAACCAGTATAGACTTATAAATTGCCATATGAGTGAACCAATTTTCAAAGACATCCACGGTAATTTTAAATATGCGAAAGTGATTCCATCTGTCTGCCTGCTACCTTTTGACGCCTTTACCGCTGCAAGGATATTAATAATAATAATTTGGGCACACTGGTGAACCATGACTTTATCCTTGTGGTACGTTCCTGTGGGATAATGTCTGACCCCAACGGGAGCGAAATCATTCGGAACAGCTACTCTATAGATTTTCGACTCATATTCTTTCTCATTGAGATAAATGTACACATTCCATATTAAACCAACAGTTATGATCCAATCTATTTCAATATTCTCATGTACATAGCTACATACATGAGTAGTTGGGAACTATCTGGTAGATCGGTATTACCCGACACTCCCCCGGGGACGCGAGTAATGGATGATCACCCGCCGGAAGTACTGGCTTATTGGCAAGCTTAAATTGAATAGGGGGAAGTAACGTCGTATTAACATTAGCTGTGCTCGCGGTTCCTCTCGTTGTGACGGAGTAATTGAGTGCAGAAAAGCAAGAATTGTACTTTTCAGATACCTATTAAAATAACGACTGCCTCATTGGTCTAGTGGTCGCAGCCGCGACTGCTGAGCATGAGGTCCTGGGTTCGATTTCCGGGTCAGCGATTTGTAAATGTGTTTTCCAGCATGAATTTCTCATTAGCAGCCACGGAGTCTGAGTTTGTACCCGGTTGGTGGCAACACGCTCGCCCCCTATTAAACGGGACTTAAAAATAACTGGCGAAATGTGGGTGTACTATTAGATACGCCTCTGCCTAACCCTTCGAGGGTTACAGGCGAGATATTATGTCATGTAAAATAAGGAAACTTCACACGTCGTGGGTGCTTCCTACTAACCTAACCTAACCTAACCTGTTGTACCTCTACCTACCTGCCTACACAGGCGTATAACCACGTTCAGCCAATTATGTGTGATGTCGCAATGGCTTCAGACATCGGACACCGATAATATATATACCTACTTCAGCACATTATCTGTTAGTTTTGAAGAGGAATTAGAAATTTTCCGTAAGTATCTTTTAACGGGGCAAGCCTATTGCTTTGTAAATGCCTGTAATAGGTAATAAAGAGTATCCTATCTTTCTATTTATCCTGCACAAACTAAGACTAGAGGCTGCTGCTAATAAATTCCAGACTGATCAAATCCTAGGCAGAAGAATGAAACAAAAACGATACCTAACTTCAGCGCTATCGGTTAAAAAAAACGGTCGCACAACATAATATTTGAAATTCATTCAGAATTTGATTCTCGAACTAAAGTTTTTTCATTCGCCCGCAGAGAGTCGCGCCAATCATGAATCCGAATTCAAAATGCGAACACTCGTCGTTCGAAATTTGAAAAAACTTTCTCAGATTCCAAACTTGAACGTCGCTGAATTGAAAACTACAACTCGACGATTTGTACATACCAAGAAGCTTTTCAAGGTTTAAATAATTTGAGTATTAATATTGTTTTGACTTACACTGCTGTCTTTGTAGAAACTTATGTTTAAATCTTCATAGTAAATCCACAATGAAAATGACATTTCCGTTTCACTCGTTATGAAGTTGGAATACGGATTATAAATGTGAATGATGGTAGAATAGTTAGCAGTGAATCTGTGATCGGTAAATATTAAGGACTAGCTTATGGCCGGGCCTTCGCCCGTGTGGTATTCGGCAATTTTCAAAAAAGTATCCTACGCGTTTATGCAGGTATTGAACTATCTCTGTGCCACAAATCCGATCAGTAATGCGTTATTTTATTTTATTTGAAGTATGTTATGGTGTTACTATACTTGTTTCGTAAATATGTTTTTTATTTTTGTAAATTGGCACCTTGTTTTTATACAGGGTGTAAACAGACCGTTAACGTTAGCACATAGCCGTCAACCAAGCATTCTGTACATAAGTAGGGGTCCGCAAGGGCCGATGCCTGCCAGAGCTGCGGGACTGTTCGAAAGAGATACCGTGGCCCTGGAACACAAAGGGCAAAGAAGGAACATGGATGGGTTTTAGTCAGTACAAGTCTGACACTCCCTTCCGCTCCGCCCAGAGTGGGGGGGGGAGGGTCATTTGATGATTTCCCATCCGAAAAAAAAAAATAATGCATTCTGTACATCAAACTAAGTAACTTTACGCAAAAATTATTGCTGGGAATCGACTTTTTTTTTTGGGGTGAAAAATAGTACGGGGGTTGTGGAGGTGTGTAAAGTAAAAATCTTACATTAAAAACATGTATTTAAAAAAAACTTGTGAAAAAGTTGGAACTTTGACCCCCAATATCTTCGTAACTAGAAGGTTCCCAGGTATGGTCTAGAACAAAAAAATGATCGCAAAGACGGGGAGAACAAGTGCCTTTCGGATTTATGTTAAGGGTCTATTTACACCATCTATTTATAGGTAAATTATTCATGTAATTTGTATTTGAAGAGCTCGTGGCTAAATAATAACAGCCGCTCGGGTCGATCTTTAGGTTAAGCCGTGCTTACTTAGGTTGGTCTGTGGATGGGTGACCGCCCATTACATATCGAGTTTCCTCCGTGCCTCGGAAAGCACCTTAAGCCGTTGGTCCCGGCTGTCATCTGTAGATCTTTGACAGTCATTACAGATAGTCAGTGGCCCAAAAAGTCTGAAAACCAGTCTTACCAAGGGGTATCGTATTACCCAGTACTAGCTGGGTTGTGGAGGTCAGATAGGCAGTCGCTCCATGTAAAATACTGGTATTCAGCTGCATCCGGTTAGACTGGAAGCCGACCCCAACATAGTTGGGAAAAGGCTAGGCAGATGATGATGATTCATGTAATTTGTATCATTTTGATTGTGCTTCTGTGTGTTGTGCCATGTCTTTTGTGTGCACTGAATAAATGGTTTATCTATCTATTTATCTAGCTGAAGGCGGGAACCCTGTACTGCAGTAGCCAGATAGGTAGGGAGGTACACAAGTTTCCTACCTAAGAAGATCTAATTTCATAAGATTTTAATATCGAAAAATTTCTCGGTCCTTGGTCTTTATCGTCGCAATTTGCCTTAATTTTATCTAGATTTTAAAATAGCTTTATCTAAGTTTAGATCCAAAGTTCCTAAGTCTATGCCTAGTTATAAAGAGGTCCTATTCTACGAAAAGTAATGTTTCAATCATATCTAATTATATTGGAGTCTCGACATTATAAAGTTTAAATTAAAATTTCAGGTCCACTTAAGTTGAGTCGGTCTTAGTATCAAGAAAATTTTCCTCTTAATAAATTAGTATCGCAATGATTTTATTAAATAACATTTTGTACGAAGCAATTTAATTCGTCATAGCTTTCATTTTCAAGAATAAAATTATAGTAATATTTTAAAATTCAGTCATGTGAAGTCTTAAGAGCTAGGAATTTCAATAGCAGCAGTAAGATACATACTACCTAATTTAGTACACTATATTCTCCCACCTACTGGCTTTCCCAGTAGGAATAAGTCAAACTGGTACGGACATATTGCGGACGGGGTACGGACAATGGAACTGACAGTTGCTGTATTGAAGTTGAAGTGTCCGGAGCCGCGTCTGCATTTGTTCGCGTACCGGCTTTAATAAAACATTAAGCAGTAAAAGAGTCATACTCCCTGCATCAATGGACTGCGCAGCAAGTATCTAAAACAAATTAAACACAAATAAACTAAAACCCAGTTCATTAAACCGTTAGAACAAACAAATAGTGCTAAATCTCAGCGCAATTTCAATAGCGAACGCCTGATACAATAGTAATAGCAATCGTACGTGTAATCAGATATGCGTGCTCGCGCGCGATCAATACGCAATTTGCATTAATTATACGCCAACTATTATTAGACGTGCTCCCAATATTATTATAATAAATAATAAACTAGGTTTTAATCGTGGCCCCACTATCTGGTGTTCAGTGTTTGTGTTATGTCCCACGCGATCATATCTATAGTATTTATGAAGCATTCGTGTTGCCGTACCGAAATACCATTTCATTGTTTTGAGAATGATATTAACACATATTATTGCTATGGGCATATTGTTTCAGTCTTACGTAGGGTACATAAGTGGGACAATTTGGGGCCAAGTAAGTAATTTACGGAATCTGAGTCCAGCAAATCAAAGTAAAGGAAAATAATTGTTCATCAAATTGAGTACTTACTTACGTACTCGCCCATAGGCTATAGGTACATTTGAAAAACATCTATCAGCCTTTTACGTTATATTAAATGGCTATAAACCGCCAATTTAAGACCGAATTCAACCAGTCTTACTAAGTGGTCTTACCTGATAACTGGGTTGTGGAGGTCAGATGGGCAGTCGCAATACCTAAAATACTTGTATTCAGTTTCATTCGGTTAGACTGAAAGACGTGCCTTGAATCAATCACGATTATTGTAACATAACTCATTTTTGCTTTTGTGACACTAGATGGCACTACCAGTTCATTCGTTAATCAATGGCGCCTCAAAGCACCTTCGTCATTGAACAACCGCGAACCGGTTACAAGTCAAGATGACATAGATAAAACATTACGTCTGCAATCCCTGAAATGGTGGGCAGAGTTTGTTTCGCTATTTTACTCCAATTTTGTGAGAAAAAATAACTCTATTTTTTAAAACAGGACGTGTATCGTTGGTCTAGTGGTCGTACGCGCTACGGTCGGGCAGTGCAAGTGGTATTGGGTTTTCCCATTAGGCATTTCTCAGTAGCCGCTAGTAATGTTCTCGGCCCTATTGCGTGAGACTTAAACATATCTGGCGAAATGTGAGTGTACTATTAGGTACACCTCTGCCTGACTCTGCGTGGTGTTAGGATGTTACGTGTAATAAGAAATAGGTAATTTACTCTACTCGGGAATCGAACTCAGGACTATTGGCTACTAACAAGATAGTCACTTCTGACATCGAGTTGAGGAAAATTGTTCGATTTAGAAAGGCGTAAAGGCTTCTAGGTGACTCATAAATGAAACTGTTCTATGTTGTACAATAACAGCTAGTGAGAAATGTTTCCAGTTCTAGGAGTCATGGCTTAAGTATCAGTTGTGAAAGTCGTTCGCCTATTAGGTAGAGAGTCGCATTATTACTATTAGTCATCGTTTGTCACGGTCTAGGGCTATGAAGAACAGGGTGTAAAGTTCTTCATCCCCAATAGAAAAGGGAGGATCCTTCGATCAGACAGGTGTTGTATCTGGTGGGCTACTGCCCAACAGTTGTCGTCCGGTTTTTATGTAATTATACTCTTAACTCGTTATTGTCGGGTTTAGAACGGCCATCGTACGCGGTTATAACGGGTTTGGAGCGGTCATCATACGCGGTTAAACACTATTATACTTTGTATTGAAAAGTATCAAACCGTTCTGCCACCGTCGTGTGCCACGCACGGAGCGTCAACAATTGTCGGCCAGAATATTTTGCCGGTGCGCATACGCTTCGTGCTTGGCACTTGACGGTGTTGGTCGGTGACGGAACGGTCCAGTGGGCATCGTCTCATACTTTTCAATACAAAAAATATTTTTTTGCCTGTTACGTTCATAGCACGGTTCGGTATCTATGGCACGCGTACGGTGTAGTAGGCAAAATCCTTAAACGACAAACTAAGCATTGAGCATATTTTAATAAAAGAATATTATTTAATTTTTGTAGTAACTACTTAGGATAGAATAGCATAGCAGCAGCCTTTAATGTTCCCACTGCTGGGACACAGGCCTCCTCTCTATGAGAGAGAATGGGCTATAATCCACCACGCAGGCCCAGTACGGGTTGGTAGATGTCACATGTCTTCGAATTTTAGGTTCTAGGACATGCCGGTTTCCTCACGATGTTTTTCTTCACCGTTTTGAGAGCAGTGGTGATGAAATAAATTACACAAAATAATGCGCCTGCCTGGGTTCGAACCCACGACTTACTCGTAAGTCGGGACCGTCACCACTGGGCCACCAAGTAACTACTTTTTACTTATATAATATAAAAAATATATGAAGATCCATTTATTATGCACAAGGAGAGCTACATTAATTAGATATAGTGTAATTACCACAACCACAAACTTGTAACAGACTAACAACAACAAGATCTAATTAAACATTTAACAGACTAATTAATTATTGTACCTACTTACCAACCATCTCTGAATAAAATAAAATAAAAACAATTCAGTCTCGATTTTCTGTCTTATGTAGGTAGAGGCGAACTTAATGCCATCAACCTAACATAATTATACAAAACTCTAAATATTTTGTTATGAAAAATCCACAATTACCCTAAGCAGAGATCGAACCCAAAATCACACGCTCCCAACGAGACAAAAGGAAGAAATGCAAATTAAATTCTTAACAATATAAATAATACTGCAATCTTGTATGACACATTGTATGTCGGAATGTCATTGACATGAGTAGTCTCATACAAATCTCATACATGAGTCACACACTGACTCATTTATTTATTTATTTATTTATTTATTTTATTTATTATTAACTTACACACACTATCTTTACAGGATGACCCCAATACAATAGTGGTTACCAAATAAAATCAACTTACGGCTAATACTTAAAATCTAACAACAAAAATCTTAACACAGAATATTAATATCTAAATATAACTAACACAATTCAACAACACTTTTGCGAATTCACTCAGATTGCACGAAAATATGTCAATTCTCTCATGAACTTCGTTTAATACACATATTGTGCGGGTGAGGGGTGTTTTTGACAGCAGATTGGTTCTGGCAGCAGGCACGGCCAGCAGTGGCGGTCGCCGCCGCCTCCATACATACCGGTCTGGCACGCACAGCTTCAGGTGACGCAGCACACCCGGGTTATGAGCTGCTCCACGCAAGAGCTTTAGAGCATAAGCCGCAAGCGTAAATTCCCGGCGCACTCTGAGTTCGTTGTACCCCACCATACCCAGAACAAACAGTGTAGGATACATCAGCGGGTAAAATGGGTAAACCCCATGAAGTTTAAAATACAAGTGTCTTGTAAATTTGTTCTGTACTCGCTCCAGCATGACATTGTATTTCGCTTCATGAGGAGACCAAATCACCGCACTGTGTTCCAAGTGACTCCTTACCAAAGCGTCATACAGCACCCTAAGCGTGTTTAAGTTTGTGAATCCCTGCGACTGTCTCAGCACGAAACCAAGGTTTCTGTACGCCTTTTTGCAAATCTTAACTATATGATCCCGGAAAGTTAGATCCGGGGTAAGCAGTACTCCTAGATCTCGTACCTGAGACACTCGCTGCATCGGCGCTTCCTCTACTTTGTATTCGTAAGCTAAGGCAGTCTTCGCGCGTGTAAATGTCATCACTGAGCATTTCGTTGTGTTGAAATAGAGTTTATTTTTATGGCTCCACTCTACCACCCTATCTATGTCTTCCTGCAATCTCTCACAGTCCGACTCACCCTTGACCTCGAGCAGCAATTTGAGGTCGTCTGCAAACAATAAACATAAACTATGTTTGACTACGTCTGGTAAGTCATTTATCGTTAAAATAAATTCGAGAGGACCCAAATTGCTGCCTTGGCTCACGCCTGACCTGGTGTAGTATGGCTCGGATTCGAACCCATTGTAGTCAACGTACTGCTGTCGGTCTTTCAAGTAACCGGCGAAGAACTGTAGTAGGTGCGGAGTGCAACCAATTTTTGCCAGCTTCAGTAGCAATACATCATTGTCGACGGTATCAAATGCCTTTTTAAAATCAAAATATGCCACGTCTACCTGCACACCAGCATCGACAGCCGGCACCACCCTCGCCATAAAGTTAAGCAAATTAGTGGCAGTGCTGCGCGCTGGCCGGAACCTGTGCTGCGCATCCGATAGCTGTGCGCTCACTTGAGCCTGCACGCAACGTTGGATGGCAGACTCGAACACTTTTGCAGGTGTCGACAACACTGCTACCGGTCTGTAGCCATTTACATCAGGACCTGACTTGCCCTTGGGTACCGGAATCACTCGCGTGATTTTCCACCTAGGCGGAAACGTTGCTTGCTTTAAACAAGTATTAAAGATATGATGCAGGGGCTCAGCCAGCACCCTGCCACAGTCACGGAACAGAAAAGCTGGAATGCCATCGGGGCCAGATGAGCGTTTTGGCTTGAGCTTTATGAGCGCCTCCCTTACGTCTTGAAGACTGAGGGTCTCGATGTGAACCCGCGCACTGTTCGCTTCCGCCTCCGCCCCCGCCGCCCGCGCCTCCAGCCGCGGCCGCTCTTTACTATACACCGACTCAAAAAATGACGCAAATTCTCGAGCACCCTCCTCATCCGAAAGATGTTGACCATCCTTTATGATAATTTGCCTGTTTAACCTACTTCGTTTGGACCTAATATAATGCCAGAATGATTTTGGATCTTTTGAAAATTGATTTTGTATTTTAAACTTGTGTTCTTTGTGTGCAATTTCTACTGCTTTTTTAATACGAGCTCTGCACTTTGAAAATTCAGAATAATCGCTATCCAGCTTTGTTCTTTTGAAAGTTTTATGAAATCTAGCTTTATTCTTTATATCTCTTATAATATCTGCGGTGTACCATTCGGGATAAACGTATCGAGAATCTTTCCTTTTAGGCTTTTTCGAGGGTACACATCTATCTAAAATATCACTCAGTATATCATAAAAAACATTCAACATTTCCTCCAAATCATGCATGTCGTAAAACATACTCCAATCAGTGGAAGTCAGCATAGAGTATAACAACTCGTAGTCGGCTCGATAGAAGTTCCACTGCGGCCTAAAACTACGAGCTGCGGGGCTGCCGCCGGCAGAGGGCGAGGGCGGGGCGGACGCGGTGGGTGCGGGGAGCGCGCGCGCACAGTGTACGCTGACCGCGAGCGGCGGGTGATGCGCGTCGACGGGCACGAGCGCTTCGTCGGCCGCCACCACCGACACCTCGCTAAAACCTGTGCTCAGAATCAGATCCAACTGACGACCTAGACAGTTTGGTACTGTGTTACTCTGAGTGAATTCGCAATAGGACACAAAACATTCATAATAATTTTTAACATTTACAGGACACGAATACAAATTAAAATCACCAATAACAATTATTTCTCCATATCTATCAGATAATTTCTCTATTAATCTAAATAATGTCAAATACTCATTCTCAGAACTCCCTGGTGGTATGTAAACAACACAACATAAAAACAAAAATCTATTTTTGAAATAAACCGTTGCACTAACCATTTCAAAAATGTAGGTGTCTATCGACGCGTTCGCGATTTGTACTTGTCGCAGCTCATATCGGTGTGTGGCCACTAAAAACGCTCCTCCCTGCTTCCGACCATCCGCTCGATCGCAACGTATTATTTGATATCCCGGAGGGATTATTTCAAGATCTCCTATGGAATTATTGCAACCAGATTCCGTTATTGCCCATAAATCAAAATTGAATGCCTCAATGTTGGTTCGGAATTCATCCAGTTTCGTTCGTAGACCTCGTACATTTTGATAGAATATATCGATGTTATGGCTATAATATGTTAGGTTTTGTTCTGTTTGAGTTCCGAAACCAAATCCACTCACTGAATTCCGCCTTCATTGGCCAGATTTCGGCCTGGTTCAACTTATCGAAACACTTTTCCGGTACTCCAATTACAAAGGACGAATAATCTCTCTCGATTTTGTGTTTCAGTTTGTCAATTTTAATTTGAACATCTGAGCCACATACATTTTTTACGTGATCGGATATGGCTTCAAGTGTGGTATCCGGATGCAGTCGCCAAACATGTAGATATTTTTTGCGATCACTAACTTGAATTGCCTTCAACTCCGTATTTGTTCCCACTCTTACCTCTTTAAGTTGCCTGTTCTTTTTCTTATTTTGAACAGTCGTCCATCCTGATTCGATCTTCATCATTCTCATACATCTACGTGTACATTTAACTACAGCATTCGAGATTATATAGTTACCAGTTGTGTGAGAATATCGATTGTTCGAGGATAATTATTTATGAGATAATTTTGGTGTAGGTGGAGGAAAATGTCCTAATTTAATTATTTGATGAATTTACTCCCACTACATAACGCCGACGCGCATTTGACATTTAGTACTCCCACATTCCGCCATTAATAAGGGTTACTATTATGAAATTCGTGATAGAAATACCCACTAACACTTTGCACGATCTGGGAGTCGAACCATAACTCCATGCTCAGCAGCTTCGCCTGCGACAGGACCTAACGGGGCAGTTTATGAATTACCATTTTTATTTTAATGATTAACGTAGAACAATGGCGAATTACTGTGGAAGGCTGTTTCTATTGGTTAACGTTAGAACTTTATGAACCGTTAGCGAAATTCATGACTTAGGAAATTAACAGTCGAAGTCGATTTGTCGTGTAGTCATTTCATACAACTGTCACTTCTGATTTGAATATTCGGGCTATTTAAGGGTAAGTAGTCAATTCACGTAAAATAAATATCCCTGAGCCTTACTTATAGTTTGTTATGCGCTATATTATCTTGTTTACGCTGCGGTGCACATAAATCTTCAGTCCCGTCACTAAAAAAGATGTAAATCTTTCACCCTTTACTGAAAAAAAATATGTAAAAACGGTAACGACAGCTTCACCAGTTCCGCCTAACTTCCAACTTTGACACACCTGCCATCAAATCCCTACAGCCTCCCCGGGAGATTCGCACATATCTGATGCAGCCCTTTAAATAAATAGCCGGAGAAATGTGAGCAATAAATAATAGCCCGGGCTAGTAAAATATTGCCCAAACTATGCACGTGAATATAATAGGGCTGGGAATTTGTCTAGGATAAAAATTACTTTTTATATTGCCCGGGATTTTGTAGGTGTGAGTATAAATTGAGGGTTCGGTGGGAGCTGGTAGTATTTTATTCTTGCTGTTCTGTTTTTTCGTTTTGTACGAAAATGGTAGTAAGTCATGCAACGTAGGCGTCTGTTATTTGTACAAACAATGTTTGGGAGGTAATATTATAATGTTTGTGAGTTATTTCTGACTTTAGAAACTGAGATACTGCAAAATGCCTCCCTCACAAATATAAATATAATTCTAGCTGATGTTTTTCTAACCTTCTAGTCAAAATATTGAGCTATGTCGATAGCAGGAATGACAATGACATTAATAACCCACACTGATTTTGGTGTTGGTGCTATGAACTTAATTCTTTATCATACAATGACAGCTGCTGTGATCTGAAATCACGACACAGTACACGGCAGTTTACAAATAATTAATTTCGGATAATTAAAATCGGAGTCATTTTTGTGACACACAGTACTCGTAAAATTGACAAGCTACACAGTAAAATATTTTTTTCTGGTTTATTGTTTAAACGAACTGAACTAGCGTTTGATCGCGACTTCGCTTACGTTGAGGTCAGAAAAAAGGAAGTCGGGATAAAAAGTCTCCTATGATCTGCTTAGCCTTTGGGACATGAAAAAGTAACAGACAGTAAAATAAATCTACAGAATAATCAACACAATCTAACTTAATCAACACTATATATCTATAAATGCCTATGGCATTAAGTCCGCCTCTGTACTTCTGTGCTTGAAGTGTTAAATAAATAAATAAATATCTGACCCCCTTTGCACACAATTAGCCACACTGACTAGAAAGCAGTTCTCTTTCCGAGCGAGTGTCCACTAGTGAGGGGACTGTATCGGGACATCGCCGGGACCCGACCGGGACATATCGTATCCATACGTGATTAGTTCGGCGCAGTCAGCAGTACGTGTAATTACTGTGATGCCGGGGTTTTGAACACAGTGCGGGACAATACGGTAGGTCAACTCGACGTTTCAAAATACATTGTACTTTTATAACTTTTTAGTGCATGAGTAGTATCGGATGTTAAGATATCTATTATTCGCTATTTTCAGATTGCGGACTGGCTGCGGATATTAGTATTTACTTCAAATAATTATTTCAGATTCTGGTGTCCTTAGTCCAGTCCGCCATCTGTCCATACCTGTTTAAACAGACTTTAAATAGGTACAGTAACATTGAATCTTGGGAAAAGGATAAAACACTCCTGAAACGCTTTATGATTCCAGAAACTTATTTTAAAACAGTACCGGTTTATTGTACCACTTTCAAAAAATGATTAATTTGAAAAAAACTCCAATTGATTCAATTGCCATCAATAACGAATATTCTGAAAAGGTTACATAGACGATATTGCAGTGGCAAACGGATTTAAAGTTTAACCCAATTTCCAGCGAACATTGAGGTCGATGCAAGCTCACAGAGAACACTAAATAGATGAAGACACAGAAGGTGAACTGGATACAACGGGTGCATACGCACTTAACCCACCAACACATAGACACGCTTCACGTACAACGAGCAAGCGCACTCGCGACCGGCATTTGTTTGAGATCCCGTAAGTACTCCGTCTATGGCTTCGGGCGATGCGACTTACGACTTCGTTGAAATCTGAAGGCGTCTCTGATATTGAAAATTGCGTTTTAGGTATTGCGTCTCGCCACCCTGATGGTGCCTTAACATGAGCCATCGGCCGGTAGACCGGGGAAACTACCGTCTGCATTACACGAGCTCATATGAGTCGGGTGATCGGACATCACTAAGGAGGAGGAAGCGTAAACCCTGCTGAGGAGTAAGATATGCTGGAGGGTTCCAAAGAAAGAAAAAAAAGACTCGGAAAGTTGGCAAAGACGGCGGAGTACTTAGTGGGTGCGAGCCCCACTGGTTACGAGTGCTAAAAAAGGAATGTGAAGATTGGCACAAGCGAAGAGAGGCCTGTACCCAGATGATGGATGATGATGCATGAATTAACCTTCTGTACATAACTATTTTGGGTAGAGAATCTGCACAAACGTATGGTATTATTTAATTAATCCGCTGCCGGGATATTGGTCTTTGTTTGTATATTAACAGCAGCGCAACACTACGAATATATCAGTCTATGGTGGTATTGGTGGTATTTCATTATCAGAGCTCTGGAATATAAATGTATTAAATTGGTGAACGAGTATTTGAAGGTTTGGTTAATAATCCCGGGATTGGATCGGATCGGATTGCGATTAGTCAGTGGATTAGTGATGGTTTAAACATACAACTTTGAGGAAAAGTTATCGAATTTGAAACTGGTCTAAAAGTAGATAATGTTGTTTGTTGGCACTTGTACCATATTTGCGACGCATCACATTCACTTCCAACTTACAGTGCTACAAAAATCTTTCGACGCTCGAATGGCACTGACAGGGAAGCGATGGTGGTACACATTGGCGGAATTCTTTTGTGAAATACTTTGAAAAATCATGTTACAACGTTACTTCCGACTTGAGCACGAGTCAAAAGCTCGAACACTACAGCTACGCTATAACTCAATCCTAGTACAGCTAGGAAAGCCTAAAGTTTACAGATGCTGCTATTTTGGTTATTTAGTTAAAGTCTATTACGTCATTAGGGTTGTGTCTACCTGATTCAGGTGTTTTATCTTATCTTATGTTTGTATCTTAAAACTGATTTTCCTCGTACATAATAACAACATTCCTAACTGTCAGAAAGGTTTTAAAATAAAACTCGTTAGTCTATTCACGACTGTCTGTTATTTGATCACATTTATTGATGCTTTGCAAATAACACAAGAGCGATTCATTTTTCCTTGAAGGTCCTTGGCCCAGATAAGAAAGCTCACGCTTTACAAATTAAAGTACTCATACAAACCTGTTTAGGATAATATTTATAATCACCTAGAGTGTCGAACTAACTACAACTGTACGATTCTTTAATTCACGATTGTTTTGTTTGGGAGTACATATCCGTAAGTTCTTAATAAACTGTGTGGTAGCATACTAAAATGTGCAAAAGTATTTTTAAATTTACTGTCCGAAGGCCTCATCAGTTTAAACTATAAAACCAAATAAAAACCCTGCAAATACACCCACACGAGTACCTACTTTTATACATTAAATTAAAATCACTCCTTCAAATCTAGTAGAAAATGACTGCCATGATCGGCTGGAAGTGCATGAGCTTCTAAATTAACACTCCGTACAAGGACAGGTCAAAGGGGTATACTAGACGGATTAGTTTGAGTCTCAAATTCATCCCCTTAGTCCTTTTGAATCAGAGAATCATAAGCCTTTAGTCACCTTCAGCGAAGGCGGAGAGGTAGCTTTTGAAATGCTTTAGAACCGGATTGTACATCAACATCTCTGTATTAAACTTATAGTATTGTAATCTGGTAGTAGTAAAGCACCTGAGGTCGTCTCAGGGAGTACTTTGAACAAACGTGGCACTGCCAATAACCAGCCTCCCTGCTAACAATGAAACAAGGCAAGACAAAATTGAGGAATGTATTTTTTGTCTTTTCAAGGTGCCTCTTAAGAGGCCTCTTACATTTCGACTGTGATTTTTGCGTTATAAGGCCAACTTGCGTTTTTATTTTGAGAAACTGAAAGACTTCGACAACTTTTACTTATTAAATGTTGGAGAATAGTTATTAGTACAGTTTATAGTGGTGTCTTTTTTCACATTTTTCCATAAAGCCAAAATTCCAAAACTCAGAAAACGCTCAGAAGAACTGTAAATTTCTCCTTAACACATTAATATTATTACGTGAAAGTTGTCCCAGAATAACCGTTACTTCATAAGAAAAAAGATTATATTTAAAAAAAAAAGAAAAAAACTTAAAATAAACGTGATTACAACTGCCAAATTGCTACATAATGCGATGCGTCTGTAGCTGCTTGGACTAAGTGCCGCAGTACTACTCAGCAATTTTGTGATAGGCCTCTTAAAACTTCTGAGGCTCATAATACTTTTGAACTTGGGAGTCTAAGGGTAAGCAATCTTACGCGGGGGTCGTGCGGTCCATGACCCTTTACGGGGCCCCGGTGTGGGCGCGTTCTTTGAGGCGGCAAGCCGCCCACTACCTGAACGCGCCCCAAAAGGTAATAGCCATAAGGCTAATCCGGGGGTACCGCACGATGTCCGGCGAGGCGGCTAGACTCCTTGCCGGATTGCCGCCATGGGATCTGGAGGCGATGGTCCTCGCACGCCTGCACGAATGGCGCGCGGAGGCACTACATCGGGGGGAAACTCCGCTGCCGCGGCAAATTGCCGCTCAGCGGACAGACCTCCGGCGTGATCTCATGGCGACATGGAGAGAGCGACTGTTGCAACCCCGTGCAGGACACGCCACCATAGTGGCGATAAGTCCCCTCTTTGAGGAGTGGCTAGAGAGGCGCCACGGCGCCCTCACCTACCGCCTGACGCAGGTCCTCACCGGACACGGTTGTTTCGGGAGGTTCCTGCACCGAATCGGGCGGGAGGAAACGCCCGGGTATTTCCACTGCGAGGATCGTCCGTAGGACACGGTGGAGCACACCGTAGAGGTCTGCCCCGCTTGGGCGGAGCACCACCGTGTCCTCGTAGCGGCGATTGGCGGCGGAGATCTCTCGCGTCCGGCCCTGGTTCAAGCCATGGTCCGGAGCGAGAGGGAATGGGAAGCCGTCACCACCTTCTGCGAAACAGTCATGCTAATGAAGGAGGTGGCGGGACGTGAGAGGGAAAGACGGACCTCACGTCCCAGCCGCCGCGGGAGACGCCCTGGGCGTCGGGGGTCACGTGGTGGCTCCCGGCCACCGTAGGCGCGGGCCTGTGGACGACGAGTTATGAGCCAGCCCGCCGTCCGGCCGTCTTATGACGACAGGCCGTGTCGACGGCGCGTTCGTGTTCCACGTGCGCCTCAAAGAGATGTCAGCAATTAAGTAGGGGTTCGCAAGGGCCGATGCCTGCCAGGGCTGCGGGACTGTTCGAAAGAGATACCGTGGCCCTAGAACACAAAGGGCAAAGAAGGAACATGAATGGGTTTTAGTCAGTACAAGTCTGACACTCCCTTCCGCTCCGCCCAGAGTGGGGGGGTCATTTGATGATTTCCAATCCGAAAAAAAAAAAAAAAAAAAAAAATAGGGTAAGCAAACTCGTGACAGTTGCAAGTATCTATACTTCTATAGGTGGTGCTAGCCAACGTTCACTAGGCAGGCACCTAGCTAACTGCTAGGTAACTTCCTCTACATACAACGAATTAATTCCACAATGTTAATAGGAAATGTTTATGTAAGGAGTACTTAAATACGTTTGTATGTAAATGAGATCCAAATGTCGCGATAGATCGTCACGTGTTTGTCTTACGTTTGAATTTACATAGTGTTGTTGTTATGTGATTATCGACAGTTTTACATACTCGCTTTATGTTTATTATTCAAGGTGATTTTGTCTACTATTACTACTTTTGGAGGTGTGTAAGGATACCGATAACTTATAATATAACGTAACGTATGTACAGTCGCGGACTTTAATTGATGAGCCACTTGCCACTATTCGTATTTTGGCCGTGTAATGCAAATCGGGTTTAGTCGGTTATATTCGTACATATAACATAGTACAGATTGACTACTCAAAGTCTACCAATTGCAGGTGTAGCAACCGTAACCTAGCGACAATTGTTTTAGCGTAGCCATAGTAACGTTGACGTACGGAGAAATTATGATTAGTAATTTCGACATCGGAAAAACTTGATGATTACATGTTGGTAACATAACATAACCTGATAACATAATATCATGCCTGTAATCCCCGAAGAGTAAATAAAATGTGCTAAGCTAAAAAAATAGTCAACCTTTAAAAAATAGTTTTATTTCGTTTATCAATTTATTAATTAGATTTCAGAAATAACTAGTATTTAATGAGCTCTAATTCAAAGGAGGTCAGTATCAAATTAGATTGGATAAACGTATGCAACATTGTATGAATTTATCATTGACAACTTATTAGTCAATCTGCAACCTCTGTGGATAAGACTATTTCCGATTCCTAGTAATTTGTCATCTTGTTTCCGAGCATGCGGTTTGAGTTCGTGTTTAATCGTTTAACCTCGTGAATGTATAAAACTACAAAATTGAAAACTTTGAAAGTGGCTCATCAATTAAAGTCCGTGACTGTACATACCTACCTAGGTCGATCAATAAATTCGCACATGGAATGTTTTTTCGGATATTTTTTAGATTCATTTCACAACACATCGACGTCCTTTATTTTAAAATTTTGTTTTTTTTTTTTTGGATCCCGAATTTTATAATGCAAGACAACGCAACTCAGATTAAAAAGCCCTGAATTAAATTAATATTAAATTATATTAAATTAATTTGTTCTTACCAAAGTTACGATTTTCATTTAAGTCTAAATAAATTTAGGTAAATACGACTATTATTACCTTGACTGCTTATCTAATATTATGTGCCAATTTCCATACATTTTTAATTCATGTAGTTTTAGGTACGTAACTATTTACGAGTATCTATTTTCGTAATTACAGTATTCAGTAATATCTTCTATCAAACGAATATTATATGCTTGCCTCACTGTTCTTCCCGCGCTGTGTCCGCCATCCCGCTGCGTCCCGCTAAATCACCGTCCCGGGACAGTTTATCAGTGGCACCACTAATGTGGTCCACGCATCGACTTTACTGACAAACACTATTTGTTACTACCTAGCTATTCTGTTATATAGGAGGTACTTTAGGTTGGTATTGATTAAGAAAAGAATTACTGTTAGGATCAACTATTTTATACAAAGTCTTTTAAGTGCGTATCTAAACTCACGCAGTTTTCCCATCGCAAAAGGCACAAAACGCCACCTGCTACCTGTATTTTTGGTGGCATACTTAATTTTGATGTACCTACACCGTTTTTGTCATTTTGTGTTTCAAAGTCAAGGTGATAGATTGTTCAACAAATTGATTAACAACTTTAATTGGTCGTACATTCAAATTGCCAATGTAGATTTCTTGACGGCATACCTACTTTATATTTCTGTTGGAGATACTGCTGGTATGGTATCGAATCGTCTAGGATGCATTTTTATTTTTGAAATATAGTTTTAACACATAGAGGACTTAAAGTGGTGTAAGTGAGGGAAATAGTGAAACCTATTTAGATAGTTCGTTTTATATTCTTGACCACAATTACTCAAGTTCCTGTTTGTACAATTAAGCTGGTGCTCGTAAAATTAATTGGCAGATAATGTGGTCAGCGCCATTTTTATTTCGACTGTCAAAGACAGACATCAGAAAAGTAACATTAAGAGATTTATTTGATGTACTAGTTGTTGCCCGTGACTTCAGACCTATGTGATCATCATCATCTGCCTAGCCTTTTCCCAACTATATTGGGGTCGGCTTCCAGTCTAACCGGATGCAGCTGAATACCTATGTGATACAGGAAGAAAATTATACCTCTGTAGATTTTCAAGTCTCAGGCTGCAGTAAGTTCAGTAGTTTAGGCGACAAAAGTAACTGAATCTGAGTTTCTTTCGCATTTTTGATAACATCGGTATGAATGCAATCATTTTCCATTAGGTGCAACCTACACACAAAAAAGTTTCCCTCACACAACATCCGCCAAGTCTTAACTCAAATCTCTCTCAAGTAAAAAAAGGAAATCCGCCGTCAAAAACAAAAATCGTTTGCAATACATTATCTCAACGCCACAAAACCGTAAAAAGTCCTATATTTTCCCCCTCTCCCCTCTAACGCTCCCCGTTCACGACCTCAGACGATGCGACTAGCGTCAAGCGCCACGCGCGTGCTTCGCCTGTTCCTTCGTGTAACATCACATCGAAAATCGCGTTGAGTAGACTTGTGGCATCATCATGTGCAAAGCCTTTTTCCAACTTTGTTAGGGTCGTCTTCCAGCCTTCCCGGATGCATCTAAATAGCAGTATTTTACATGTAGCGACTGCCTATCTGACCTCCACAACCCAGTTACTGGGTAAAACTTTGGTAAGACTGGTCTGGACTAATCAGACTTTCGGACTTCTGACCACACGTAACGACTGTTAAAGATCTACAAATGACAGGCGGGACCAACGGTATAACGTGCTTTTTGAAGCACTGAGGGAACTCGGCTAATGCTTGATGTAAACGGATTGTCACTCATCCACGGACCAACGATGGCAAGCATGGCTTCACCTTGAAAATCGCCCCGTGTGGCTGTGCTATTATTTATCCATGAGTCTCTCAGGGACTCGTGACATGCTCTTTCATTTGCTTTATCCACGGTGACTGTCGCTACGCCCATGACTCTCGAGCGTGCAGGTCGTGGCCAAACCGTTAAACTCCCATATTTACCCTCTCCCCCTCCTAAAGTCCCATAACTTTCCCTCCCGCTCTTATCTGCATCGTTATCACAAATCTTTTTATCCGGGGGATAGTAACTCAACCGGGTGAACTACAAATCGTCCTTGGTACCTATTGTTTGGGCTAGTGAGGGGAAAGGCGAAGTCGGGAAAGTCAAAGTTGGGGAAAAGCCTAGATGTATTTGGATGTTCTTGAATTCGAGAGTTATTTTCTTAGGAAGTTTTAAATAAAAAGTGGTTATTATTGTAGAAAACTAAATATCTTAACATAGGTAACTACGCCTGTAATCTCCAAAAAGACAGACAAAGAAGCAGCAAAAAGGCAGAACAGGCAAACATGTATCTAACAGGAAATCCATGTTCTGCCTGTGATGTTCAAGTCCCATGTAATAGAAGCGACCCTGTTGCCACCAACCACACACAAATCCGACCTCTAGGCTGCTACTGAAAAATTCTGATGGAAAAACCCAAAAACACTTTACCCGACCTGGGTTTCGAACCCAGGCGTCATTCTCTGCAATAGCGCTTGTGACTACTACACCAACAACGCAGTTTAGATTCCTAACGCCGATAATTCCTAAAGTTAAAGTAACTTTAGCACTAATAAACTTCCGACTAAATTGCTTAGTAGTTGACTCCGACTAGAAACCAAGTTCATAAAGTGGTTCCTATTAATAAGAAACTGTATTCATTCAAATAGCTTTCACTAAAGATAAGTTATTTAAATGGAGCTCGTGGCTAAATAAGAACAACCACTCGGGTCGAGGTTTAGGTTAAGCCGCACTTGCCTAGGTTGATCCGTGGATGGGTGACTACCCATTACATACCGAGTTTCCTCCGTGCCTCGGAAAGCCCGTAAAGCCATTGGTCCCGGCTGTCATTTGTAGATCATCTACAGTCGTTACAGGTAGTCAGTGGTCCGAAAGTCTGACAGCCAGTCTTGCCAACGGCTATCGTATTACCCAGTACTAACTGGGTTGTGGAGGTCCGATAGGCATCATCATCTGCCTAGCCTTTTCCCAACTATGTTGGAGTTGGCTTCCAGTCTAACCGGATGCAGCTGAATACCAGTATTTTACATGGGACGACTGCCTATCTGACCTCCACAACCCAGTTAATAGTGGGTAATACAATACAATACCCCTTGGAAAGACTGGTTGTCAGACTTTTCGGGGCACTGACTACCTAACGACTGTCAAAGATCTACAAATGACACCCGGGACCAACGGCTTAACGTGCTTTCCGAGGCACGGAGGAAACTCGGTAAGTAATGGGTGGTCACCCGTCCACAGACCAACCTAGGCAAACACGGCTTAACCTAAAGATCGACCCGAGCGGCTGTTATTATTTAGCCACAAGCTCCTCCACGAGGTCCGATAGGCAGTTGCTCCATTTAAATTACTGGCATTCAGATGAATCCGGTTAGACTGGAAGGCGACCAAAATATAGTTGGGTACAGGCAGGCATATGATGAAAGATAAGTTCTTTTAAAGGTGAAAATGAATACAAAAACAATGCAGTTAAAAGGGTTAAAGATGTGAATTCAACAGTTTAACCTCTGTTTATCATTTGACCTTACGGTTACGTTTATCTTAACAACACACAGTCTCGTCAATTTTCTCAAAGAACTTAAAAGTTAAATTGGAAATGAAACGACGTTACATTTGCTAGACGAGTTTTTAAAATGGAGTCTTAATATACTTTAGGCAAATATTACCAAAGGGATTAGAGATAAATTCTATAAAAGTTTGCCAAATGGAGTTTTTTAATAGAGTAAAGTATTAGGTACAAAAATACGTGTCTCGAGTATATAACATGTTAACAAAAATAAAGAATGGTTCGCGGGAGTATGTATTGCCGTAGTAAACACCTAGATTGGAAAAGTATCCCTCCATACTAATATTATAACGCGAAAGTAACTTACTCTGTCTTACTGTTATTTTTTCCCACCTCAACGGCTTAATATATATTTGGATGTTTGGCGTACTAATAGACGATGAACAGAATAGGATTTTACTTCTAGGAAAGTATACTTTTATCCCTGTAATCCGTTCGCATGAGAACATGATGAGATTCGAGCCAAAGATGGTTGTTTGTAGAAATACAATTATTTTCTTTACAAAACCTACATTTTTAAACGTTCCCCATATTACGTATAACTTTTACGCATTATTTAACTTTTGTTAACTTTGCAGCATAACGCTTTACCAATTATTTCGACTACGGTAAAAACATTTCCCCTGCGCACTTTTATCGGTAGAGTACGGTTCACGGTCCCATCACTAGGAATCTTTGGGCGCAGACAATGGAATGCAATTAAACGGTTCAGGCCGGATCGCGCTCGTATTTTGTGGATACATGGAGGAGATAGGGCTTGGAGTGCTTCAGTAAAAATGCTTTCACAGAAATTTTGCAGTGGAAAAAAACGATTGTAAAGCAGCCACATGATTTTCGATGGAACTCTCTTGTTTAAGGAAACTTCAAGTTTCTTATTTACTTAAAGTTGTAGTTATCCAGGAACTTTTACCCTTTGCTGGCTTATATTATTATAACTTGTGCCTTTTATTATAAGAAGGACTGGCATTTGCACACGGTTTCATCCGCGCTTTGGTCGGAATTTATCCTACGGGCACGTAAAAAGTATCCTATAATAATAATAATAATAATCATTTATTCGCAGACGTTGAAGTCCATAGAAATAGATAAGTAATAGGCAATAACAAAAATAACATAATCAAAATACATCACAAATTACATAATAATGTCATAATAGAAACGAATCACAAAACATAAAAATAACACAACACACACATAAAAATCACAAAAAGGCATAATAACAATAATGACATAAAGGAAGGAATTAAATTAAATGCACGTACAGCTATCTAGAGCCGATCTGTGTGTGCAGTCTCACCCATCGACCAAGCATCGGGCAGTCCCACCGGTCACTCAATGCTCTCAACATGCCGTGGGTGCTGATATCTGTTCTGTACCGGAGAGAAGCGCATCGTTTTCGAATGATGGCATAAAAATCATCCACTCTCGCATCGGCAAACATACCCGAAGCGCTACAATACCGCGGCAGCCCCACAAGCATCCTGAAAGCATTGTTATACTGCACACGCAGGGCGCTGTATGCCTTCTGCGTACACTTGACCCAAAGGCTGCAGGTGTAAAAAGTCTGACAGTAGGCTCGAAAAAGCGTCATTTTAACGTCGTAAGAACACCGTGCAAACCTACGAGCCAGCATATTACTTCGAACAGACAGCGCCCTACGCTCTCTCTCGATATCTAAATCGTCGCACAGGTCCTCAGTGACCCAATGGCCCAGATATTTAAATTTTGAGACTTGCTTCAAGGGTGTACCTGCTAATGAGATGCATGGAACATTTAAGTATCTTGTCGCACCACCATTGAAAACAAGTAACTCACTCTTAGCAACATTATACCTAAGCCCCTGAGTCACCGCATAGTTCTCACAGACCTTCAGCAAACGTCTTAATGCACTGATTGATGGGCTCAGCAAGACCATATCGTCCGCATAGCTGATGTTGTTCATAGCAACTCCGTCAATATGACAGCCGACACCAGTATTGCCGAGCTCAACAATCAGTTGGTTTATATACAAATTGAAAAGGCGAGGGGAGGTGATTCCCCCTTGCCTCACCCCACACTTCAATCTATATTCTTCAGACATAGTCCCTGCCCACCTAACATTGTTTATTTGGTTCTCATACCAGAATCTTAACAATGACGTGACCTCAAAATCTACTTTTTTCTCATTACTTAGCTTATCCCACAGCTGGTCATAAGGCACAAGGTCGAATGCCCTGGACAGATCTAAGAAACATGCATTAACAGGTGTTTTCCTATCCGTATAATACCGGACAGTCCGCTTTAAACACATAATGGCACTTTCAGTCGACAGCCCAGGCCTGAAGCCAAACTGTGCATCATGCAAGTCAATCCTGGGGGCCATGTATGTATCCAGCAGACTATCCAGCACCTTTGCTATGACCGTTGCCAGTGATATTGGTCTGTAATTACTGGGATCAGCAGCATCACCGGTTTTATTTTTTATGACAGGTACAACTATAGTTCGCATAAGTGCACTGGGCAGATAAGAATGACTCACACACAGTTTAAAAAACATCGACAATACTCTTGGTAAGTGTACACCTGCATATTTAAGGTGCTCGACACTAAGGTGATCATGGCCCGGGGACTTGCCTCTAACCATATTTTTTATCACTTTCTTGACATCTTTAGTAGATAAATTCAATCCCCGCGCCATGCCCACATCAGCGCCAGTCACCTCCTGCGTCACAAAACCAGCAGAGGAATTTGCCAAGGGCTTCACTTTAAATTGGTCTACAAACATATTAGCAATTTGTGTGGGATCATGTTTACCACCAACACTTACGGGGAGGCTCGACCTAGGATTCAGTTTATTCGAGTTTTTCCAAAAATTAACAAAGTCCTTAGATTTATGATTTTCAGCTATTAAATTTAGTTTAATTTGTGTTTCATTATTACGACACCATTTTAATTTACTTTTGAAATTTCTCCGCGTATCACGCATTTTATTATATTCAATACCTGTATCTGGTTTACCACATAACTGCCAACCGTGAAAAGCTAAGCGAGCCTCCTCGTAAGCTATTTTTACATGTTTATTCCACCCTGGCACAGGTTTATACGTACGGGGCTTATTCGCCGCCGCACTACACTCAGCAGACTGTTGGAGAATACATATTATGTTACTGTATAAATCATCCAGAACAATATTATGGTTCACATTTTTACAATGAATGTCTGCACAGTGACTGAATGCGTGCGGAAAATCTATTTCCCGTAAACCCACATTACACATTTCCTCATACATACTTATCTGAGTCGAGTCACGTTGCCCCCAGACAATGTTGTTACTGTCAGGTTTAGGTAATACTATATTAGGTGTAATTAACTTTAGATTACATTCTACCTCTATAGGCATATGATCCGACCAATATATATCGTACAGTACCTTAACATTAACGAGTGTCCGTTGCGCGGCCTGTGTCGTAATACAGTGGTCAAGCCAGCGCCTACACCCGTGCGCGTCACTCACAAAAGTGTATGAGTCACTCGGCAAGCACTCAATATCAGCACATAACCATTGTTGTTCCTCACAGACCTTAAGTAGTTCACTATGGAATAGCTCGCCAGTATGTGCATTATAGTCACCTAACATAAATACAGTTTCTATACTATTGCTGTCGATTATAGCTGCGATTTCACTCAAGCAGTCAGTAAACTCGGCGAGATTGTCACTGGAGTTGGTAGGCATATAAACCGAAAATACTAGCATCTCTTTGTCGCACAAACTCACTTTTATTGCCGCGATACGAACACTGCTGCACTTTATAACACTAACCATCGAGAACAGACTCTTCCGCCACAGAAGTGCTACACCTCCGTAGGGTCGACCACGAAGAACACCTGCTGCCGTATCCACTGCTGAGTTTCCGGTGAATGCAAAGTCGTTGTGTATGTTTCCTAAAAAGGCCAGATCATGCGGCAACAACCACGTCTCCTGCAGTGCGATAACGTCCGCAGTGTCGCACAGTCGTCTGATACAATCAACTGAAGTCGTAACACTTTTACAATTAAAACTTATTAGCTTAACAGGCTTATCCATTCAAGGCTTTTTTTTAAATTCAATAAATTGCCGGAAAGACACACCTTCTGGCCATATATTTTCATCCATAAAAACTGGTAGTTTCATTTTAGGAATTAAAAACCTACCTATGTTATAAAGCCCTAATCCATCTCATGGCCTATCCGTGTGCTTTATCCAAATTTGTTCAGCCGTTTATGTGTGAAAAGTAACAAACAGACTGAGTTGCTTTTGCATTTATAAAAATTAGTTTGGATATGGATAGTGTGAGAGTTAGAAAAGATAATGCACCTTATAGAAAAACAATAGACGCAACCGCGTAAATAAATTTTTGTTTTTCTTTTCTTTAAATTTAGTGCCAGTTCCATACAATCCCGCTTATTGCGATGGCATGCTTACGCGGTGATACTAAAAAGCCGTACTGGCTGTTGTCTAGAACATTAGCACTCCATCTACTCTATACTCCGCAACCCGAATATAACCAGGCATTACCGTATGTATCCGGTTCGAATCGGATTAAAAGTTTAATATACTCACGATCTTTGTGTACTGGCGTTTGTGCCATTTTAATTGGAGTTCTCTATTTATTCATGTCGCAGGATACTTGGATAAATCGTTTTTTTTATGAAATTCCTAGCTTTTTTGTAAAAAAAACAGCTTTTTCAATATTAATATTATAAAGAGGTAATTTTGTAAGTGTGGATGTAGCGGTTCTCTTCTTTACTACTAATCAGATTGAGAAAATTGTTTCATTAATGGAAAGCTACATCATGTTCGAGTGTCATAGGTTTAGGTGCGATAATTTCCGACCATATCGCGAGCGAAGCCGGGGTCATACGCTATCTCAGATAAATCGCCAGTAACAACGATGGTTTCACCCGAGCCATGCTCTGACCAACAAGATGTTATAATTTGACTCTTACCTTAGCCTGTCGCAACCAAGGTTCCAGACGTACTAAACGGACTGGGTTTTTCAAAATTCAGAGCTTTTCTTTAAAAAACGATTTTCCATTTATCCTCCGACAAACATACTCACGATCAATAATGTGTGGGTAGGCATCGGCCATCACTTACATTGTCGAGTTCTTTAAACGTTTCATTCGGCAGTTTAAGTAGTTTTTAATTAATAAATTCGATTTGATTATTTTAACGAGCTCTGCCTTTTGTCAATGTTTTTTTTTTGATAATTTGGGATGAAAAGTGGTAAACTACAAGAATATTTTGGCAGTTGAATGACATTGACTGGAGGGTTGTTAGTAAACATAAATTTTGTGAAATTATTTCGTGTATTATGAAAAAATATGATAAAGATGCTGAGATGACGAGTAATAGGGGAGTATGAAGAAATAGACATGCTGCGCCGACCCCAAATAAATTGGAGTAATCTGCAGGAGAAAGATGATGAGTATGAAAAAATAAGATGTTGGCGTTAGATTCGATGTTTAGCCACGCTCCAAAGTTCTTGCAAAACTATATTTTTTCTCAGTGGCACCATGATGTTCAGATGACTCTGTAGAACGGTTTCATGTTATTATCTTCTCTGTTTATGCTTTGTCTAAACAAAGACAAAGCATTGCATTATTTGTTGATTATTGCATTTGTGTTTCTATGAGACATACTCGTATTAACGGCCAGTCAGGAACTATAGCTACAGTTAACCGTACGTTGATAGATAATGAAATGGTCAAGACATATAATTTATTATGATAGCATTTCTCCCAATTTATTGGCAAGTTTTTTCTCACAAAACACTCTAATAATTATACGTCATTCCTCGGTACCACAGTTTTGACTTTACATAGACGCTTCCCGACTATGCAAGGCCCAATTATGTAATTGGCGAAATAAAATGAAAAGGTGGAATTAATCCATGGGAGTGAGGGAGAGGGAACATTGAACAGATGCCAGGGCAGCTTGGCAACTGTTCGGCTCAACTTGGAACAGGGATGTGCGTAGAAGTTGTCTGCGAGAGTGTAGCAGAATTTGAGGACGCTTTACTTGGATACTTTTGAAGTCTGATTTCTAACATGGGCAAGGTATCATAGTTTGCTACTTAGTACTTATTAGTTCTATAATTTTACTATACCTACTTTATCGCTTCGTCGGTCTAATGGTCGCTAGTGCTAGTGCTGAGCGTGAGATCTCGGGTTCGATTCTCCAGATCGAACAAAATGTAGTTGGGTTCTTCCATCAGGAATTTCTCAGTAATAGCTTGGATTTATGTCCGGTAAATGACAATAAGCTCACCCCCTATAACATGGGACTTACATAACTGGCGAAATGTGTGTGGAACATAGGTACACCTCTGCCTAGTTCTCGCGGATAACAGACATGATGTTATTTTAGATCAAACAAACGTCGATCTAATATTTTATATTAACACAAAGTTTTTTTATTTAAACATTAAAAGGACAACAGCTGTTTAAATGTGTTTTCATAACCTTAATCCTTGGTTCAATCCATGCTATTGTCGACCTCCTCACCCACGCTGATATACAATACATAAATGATAAATCTACATTACTCACAGAAAAAAAAAATATATATCTAACTAAAATCATAAACGTAGGAAAATCCACGTACAAAATGATTCATACAAGTATTATTTGCTTTTCTATGTCAACATCTACACTGATCGACAGATCTTTGTCAATAAAACGAGTACGAGTTTTACCTACATGTACGTTTTATTCTGTAAAGGATTATACTTACGTATTCCCAAATATGTTGGGATCGGCTTCCTGTCTAATCGGGTTCAGCTGAATACCAGTATTTCACATGGAGCAACTGCCTATCTCCAATACGACCTCCACAACCCAGTTAGTACTGGTTAATATAATACCCATTGGTACAACTGGTTGTCAGACATTCGGGCAACTGAATACGAAAGGTCTTCAATTGACAACCGGGACCAACGGTTTAACGTGCTTTCCGAGGCACGGAGGAAACTCGTTATGTAATGGGTGGTCACCCATCCACGGACCAACCGGAGGCAAGCTTGGCTTAACCTGAAGATCGACCCGAGGGGCTGTTATTATTTACATACAATTTTCCCACTGCTGGGACCCCGTAATCCACTACGTGGGCCCAATGCAAGTTGGTGGATGTCAAAATATCTTGGGAAAAATCAAAAAATTTAATAAAGCATCAATAAAGTATAAGAAGACTTCTGTAATTGTGTGGGCAACGTTCATTTAAAAAAATGATAATTATATTTTACTTAAATATTAGTCACTGTTCTTGTCCCATCCCTAATTAGAGCCCAGTTGAGTTAGGGGAAAGAAAATTAGCTATAATCTATGGAAATTGTACAATAAAGTAAGTAAATTTGGAACAGAGGGTTTGTCTATGGATTCCGCGATACAGATCTCAATGAGATACAATTTGCATCAAGTATATTGTGCGGGGTGAGCAGAGAGGGTAGTTCTAAAGTTTATCTCTTTGTTAGTAATTGGATCTGTTTGATATATACCCCATGTTTTTCTAAATTGCGTACTTTGAATTTTGTTTGAGATTTAATCATAGTGCGTGATTCGTGCCTTTGTGTATGAAAATTACGGGAACTTTGTAATTTACTCTGCTTTCAAAAAATATTTTAATTATGGGCTTGTTGATTATTTTACAGTATCTAGACATAACGTGAACGGATGACTGGACAGTTCACACTAATTTTAAGAGCCCAGATATAAATAAACTCTTATAAAATGGATTAGTGGAACGTAGTATAAAACCCCACAAAATGATTTTGATAGAATAGAATAGAATAGAAACTTTTTATTTCAGACCAGGGTCCATAGGGTTAGTAACATTGATAGCTCGTTACAAAATATTTTATATCCACCATTATTAAAATACACCAAAAAAACAAAAAAAAATAACCGGGGTTATCTATTCCACACGGGCCTAGCTAATCCAATTACGAGAAAAAGTACGCAATGAATTTAAAAATAAATCCCTTAAAAAATCTATGTAACAAAGTTAAAACAAAACCTGGTAGTTTTAACCCGAGCCGTTCACAATTCAAACCAACACATCCATGAAACTGTCCACTCAAATGAAAACGTTACTAAAAAGTAAAAAACCTAAACTAAAAAGTTTTTAATGCACGCTTTTCGAAACCATAGAGGTTTAACTGGCAGCGAGTTTTACGTGCGCATAAAGTTGGATGGCAGAATGGCACAACGGGCCCGATGACTGCCAAACCGATGGCAATGTTAGTGCTGGGTAGACGATCCAACATTGACATTTATGTTGGTAATAATTTTACTGTACTGAAGAGTGTTTCCTGATGTTTTTAATGTTATGTGCCTGTAAGTCAAGACAATCGTCAGAGTCAACCAACGCTTGCGAGGATCTGTGGTAAGTGACCATTCATGTAATATTGACACCCAAAGAAAACACGTTAAACCATTGTTTTCGGTTGTCATTTGTAGGTCTTTTGCAGTCGAAACGGGTAAGCAGAGACTTGAAAGTCTGATGATTAGTTTGACTAAGAGGTATTGTGTCGTGGTACTCCATTTTTGGGTTGTGGAGGTCAGATAGGAATTATTATATTGATAGTCGCTTTTTGTAAAATTCTGATATCCAGCTGCATCAAGTTAGACTAGAAGCCGATTCCAATATAGTTTGGAAAAGACTAGGCAGTTGATGAAGAATAAGTGTTTGTAAAGTAAACCAATCCTAACAATACACAGGTTGATTCCTAAGAAAGATTTCATCAAAAGTATTTTTTGTTTCACAAAGTAAAATGTGGCTCACATAAGAGCAGGCTCTTAAACGAAAGCGGTTAGATAATACGGACATAGAAGACGTTAATGGCGGAAAACAAGAAAATCGAATCCCAATGGAGTCTTATAAAAAGATACGATCGTAATCCCGTGCCGTTTTAGTAAACGATTAGCCATCAAAATAAAGTTTATGGAAGCCCAGAATAATAGAGATCGCTTTGAGAAATTATTATTGAGAACTGTTTGTTTATTTTTATTTTGGGTGAAAAGTATTTTAAATCGAAAATCGTGATACATCAAATAAAATCACAGTAAATTCTCATTCAAAACACAGTTCACGATATCACGCCTGTTTTCCCCGCAGTATTAGGCAGAGGTGAACCTATGGCAAACCCCCATCTTGCGAGTTATGGTTAAGAGTTGAAGTCCTATGTAATAGGGGACCTTGCAGCCTCGCAGGAGATGGCGGGATGAGTGATGATGAGTGGTCCACATTGGCCCGGAATTGCAGGATTTGGAAATCATGGGGCTCTCCCCTTAGCCCTGCAGGTAAATGACACAGGCTCACAGTAACAGTAACTGACCGACCTGAGAATCGAACCCATGACCTCATGCTCAGCAGTAGGCAGTAGCGCTTGCGGCAAATAGACCAACGAGACAGCAGTCGTCAAATAAAAACCGCAACAAAATTCACTGAATTCTTATTCAAAAGAGTTTATGAAAGAAAATACAGTTTCTTTTACAAATTAACGTATTTCGACGAAACAAAATAATATCATCGTTTCTTCAAAGCATATTTCGGTAATGAAGTGCTCGACGTTTCAGCGAGTCAGTTAATTGTGTTAATCTAAATATTCTTCAAACATTTCCGACATTTTTTTCTGTTTATTTTACTTTTTTCTCAATTACTAACGACTTTCGCCAGTTACACTCCGGATATTTTTTGTATGAGAAGTTTTTGTGAAAATGTTATTTGTCCCGTAGTAAATAGACAATAATTTAGTAGAAATGAAAGATCTTTCGAATTATTATACTCTTTTCTTTCTTTTGTATTTAAGAGGTATGAGTAACACCGTGTGTATTTACTTATCATGCATAGAAAATAGAGTGTCTTTCGACCCAAATGGTGGTAGTCGGGTTTCTCTGATATGTTAAACGCGCGGATAACTTTAACATCATAATGTAGGATGTTACTTTGATTCATATGTAGCGGTATAGATGTCACCACAGTATTCATTACCAACCGAGCTTCTTTACTTCTTCTAAAATACTAGCCAAAGTAAGGAAACACAAATATAAAGCAAACTACAATCCACAATGTGAAATTGGGTAAAAAATGTTATAATCACAATTTTCTTAATGTATAATTGGTAAAAAGTTAGCCAAAAACTTGGTCCCTTGGAATGAGTTTAAGAAGTCGGTCAACCAAACTGGGTCACAGCAATTTGTATAGATATTATTAAAATTGGGGTTTGGCGTTGTTGCTTAAGTACTTTTGTGTTTACGTGGCTTGAATTTTAATATTTTTGGAATTACGAGTTAATTTTAGAACAATCGCGTTTGTTTGGTTACCTCTGTCTCTTTTAACATTAAGATGTTATAATTATAGCTATTAAATTAAATAGCTTAATAAATAAGGTGCTGAATGACACTCTTTTCTTAAATATGTTAACGTCAGAAAAAAATGGGTGCTGATCACATAACCATGCCCTTAACTAATAGGAATAGTCCTCCTGGCCGGATTTCAGCCATAGCGGTCTGTCGCAGAGGCTAGCATTGCTTCGGAAAGATTGCTGATTGTTGTGTACAAGTGTGTGCGTAACCACAGATTTCTACCTTTACTACACTAATAGAGTAACAAAATTGTATGTGTAATCGTGGCGTATCCATGACAGAGTTGAAGGAAGAAACATCGTGAGGAACCCTGGACGTACAATTATTAATCAGAACTCTGAAATCGCTAAACCGCCAGTAATGCTCGTACCCTTTATAAGAAGAATCCTTTGTCCTACACTGGAACAGTAATAGGCTGGTAGTATTATTTATTTAAGCTGTGTGTGATGTCCAATACAGTGTTATGTTCAACATGCACTGTGAGCAGGGAGCCTAACGTTACGAACTAGTGCAGTTGACGCCGCGCGCCGGTGCGTGAACTGAGGGCGGTAAGATGGCGCTTGCTTCATCGCGAGTATTGTCATCGATGCTTTGTTATTAAATAAATGAATAAACTTTCCCCGTTAGTTTTTGGCCTGGATAGGTGCAGGTTTATAAAACTTCGATGTTGGCACGTTTCTTGGAATAAACGAAAAACATTAATTAAGCCTATATTTCGTAAATTGTACACAGTTTCTAATTGAAACGTAAACTGGTAAATCTCATGAAAGTTGTTGCGAATGGTGTGGCTTATGATCAAAACAAGCAAATCTGGTGTAAGTGTACCTAAACAGTAAAAGTGAATGGTTAAAAACGTTATCTAGTTTAATAGTCCATTTCCTTAACGATAGTTTATGACTTAGTTAAACAATGTCTTTCCGTCCTAAACAACAGATAAGAACACATGACATACAGACACCTCTGGAAATTAGAAAAACCTACAATGACTCAATTTGAAACTAGTTACAATAACTTAATATTTTCTGGGTAGGTACTAACACTTCATTTGTCTGAACTTGTAAAAAAATAGATGAAACATACATTTATATAACTTATCTACGTTCTTGCAACTCGACAAAATATAAGAAACACATGTTTTTTCGTGATTTCAAGATTAGTTCCAGGATTAAAGTAGTTCATAATGTAGAGTGCAATGATCCTTTTTCGTTCTTAACGTTTTTTTATTATTAAATTACTGCCACTGTTCATAAACTAGGTACCACTGTTATTCGTGAACCACACAAAAATGGGTAATAAATACTTCCGCTGCTGTACATTAAATAAATCTGTACTAATATTATAAAGAGGTAAACGTTTGTAAGTTTGTATGTAGGGGGGTAATCTTCCGATTCCGAAAATTCTTTCACTAACGGGAAGCTACATTATTTGCGGGTGCTATGGGCTACATGTAAAACGTTCCCTTCGCTTAATTTCCGTACATAACGGGAGCGAAGCCACGAGCAAAAGCTAGTAAAAAATATAATTCTCCACTACTGCCAGGACATCTTAATAAACTGGTAAAAGAAAATCAATTTCACCATGAGCCACACGCTGCCATTGTTCTCACCCCTTCCTTTCATGTTACATTGAGGAAAAGAAACTTCCCCTCAACCTAAGTACAAGTATCTCTACAGTTTGTGTAAAAACTGGGCAGTATGCCAGGGTGTGTTATAATAGATATTATTATGTACCTGACACATTTCAAGATTGATACAGAAGTGGAAGATTGATATAGATAAGAGAGGTTTTGTCAATTTAATTGGTTCGAAATAATCTGCACTTTGCTTTCCGTAATTATTTCATCTCCACACGGGTCACAACACATGTGACAGCGACGATTATGGCCCACTTTTTCTCAGAGAGAAGAGGCCTGTCTTTCAGCAGTCGAAAAATTAGAAGAAGCCTGATTATGTACAGTCAGCAACAGAAGTCGTTGTACATAATTTGTTTCCCATATTTCCTAATCAATATTATTTATCATAAGTTATTGACTAAAGTAAATTACAAAACAACTTGTCATAATTGAACTACAAAAGTCGCTGAACTTAGTTAAACCATTATTTGATATACATTACTACCGACAAAATATATATAAATACAAAAGTCGCTAAGCATAGCTAATTTCCTGCAATTCTTGTTAGTTAAACCCGTTGGCTCCAAAGCACTATCTGGCTAAGCTCAGCGCACCGCATTTTTATAATCAAAACTTTGCCGAATTAACACAGCTACTAGTTCAGAATACAAATTAAATATAATTTAAATAATATTAATACATTTTGAAATTAAAAACAAGGACCAATACTCTTAGGATATATATATTTTTTTTTAGTACAGATATCAATAATGGGTGCGCATTACATACATAATAAAATACAAAACTTAAAAATATATTAGACAGATAAATTACAATATTTAAAAAAACAATTACTAGTTTACGATATGCATACGATCTTGTTTTTCTAAACAATAAATGAACCGGCGTTGAAACTGAGTAACGTTTGTAAGTGAAAAAACAGATAATTGAAGGTAGAACAAAAAATAATAAGTTTTGCTTCCCTTCAATTATTGGTTTTGTTTGTTACTTGACCATCCAGTTCTACCGAGTTCATCGAAACCGTGTTCTCATAAAACAGATTATAATATTTACAATTAATCGCTTATCTGGTCTATATTATCGCAATATTCAAGATAATAAATAACTTGATCCATAATGCCTTATAACGTACATATTGGTGAACATGAACGCCATAGGATTGTTTTGTTAAAAGAACAAGGTTATACAATTACGGAAATTGCTTTAGATCTAGGAGTTTTGGTAAGTCTTGTGCTCGTTAAAATTCAAATTATTTGTTGCATGTCACAAGTTCAAATAAAATAAAAAGTTACAGGCCAAATATGACGTTCTGTTATCGGTGCAGTTGTTTACAAAGTTCGATTGTGATTTATTTTTAGCTTAAGTATTTCAACAAAATTATTGAGACGGGCTACATTAAATGTATGATTTAGTATTTTTATAATAATTTGTTTATATCTATACTAATAAATAAATTTGAAGTGTATTTGTAATTTCAAAATAAAAGCTTTTTACTAAATGCATATTTTATGAAAGTAGATTCAGCTTACTGCTTACAAGAAATTATTTTTTTAAATTTTTGTCTGTCTGTCTATCTGTTTGTTCCAGCTAATCTCCGAAACGGCTAGACTGATTTTGACGGGACTTTCACTGACAGATAGCTGATGTTACAAGGAGTAACTTGTGTAAACTTTTATTTTAGAAAAGAATTAGGGTTCCGCGCAATAAAAAACCCATGATATTGAAAATCTAATCCGACATTCACACGAACGAAGTCGCGGGCACAGCTAGTATAGTTATACATAAAGTTTCAAAAAAGGTTTCACTAATAGTTAATATATATATTTATAGCGCAACACGGTATACTTATGGCTTCGACGATGGGCTGACTCTGGAAATGTTAGAGAAAGAAAAAAATCTGGTAGACCTAGAAAAACGTCACGGCAGCAGGATCATAATATTATTAGACGTTTCAGACAATACGGTTTTACAAGGACGAGTGAACTGGCCTTAGTTAATAATGTGTCTATGAATACTGCGAGACGGCGTCTTCACGAAGCAAGTATTCATCATAGAACACCGGCAAGAAAAGTAAAATTATCCCCACGACACAAACTGCAACGATTAGAATTTGCTGAAGTTATATAGATTTAGATTTTTCGAATGTGATCTTTTCGGACGAAAAAACATTTAGATCATCTGAGCAGGGATGTATTCGACTTTGGAGAATAAATAACACACGTTACGAAGAAAACAATGTTATAGAAAACAGATCTAGTGGCCGAATATCTGTGGGTTTCTGGGGATGGATGTGCTCTAGTGGCCCTGGAGAACTAATCGATATAGGAGAACGTTTGAACAGCGAAGGTTACAAAGAAATTTTAAATGACGTTTTGCTACCTACAGCGCAAATCGTGTTTCCTGATGTGAGACCTCTTAAATTCATTCACGATAATTGCTCTATTCATAAAGCTCGTGTTTGCAGAGTTTGGTTCAAAGATAATCAGGCGCAAATTATTGAGATCCCTTTCCCGCCCAAAAGCCCTGATCTTAACCCTAACTTAACTTTAGATAACCTAGGTCTTATGGTTCAATCATGGGATCCTGACACTCCCCGAACAAACGAAAATATAAAAAACCACGCATTAAGCATCTGGGAAGACTTCAGGGGGCGAGATACATGCCGCAATATGGTGAATGCAATGCGTGAACGTCTCCAAGCGGTCATCGATGCTAATGAAGGGCACACACGATTTGGTTTTTTTTTTTACTATTAATTATAATTAACGAATTATATTTTTTATATTGTACTAGCTAGCTTAGCTGCTAGCTAGTGCGTGTGCGTGTGCTGCTAGTTAATTTAGCTACTAGCTTTTTGCTATAGCTTCTTTTGTATATGATAATAATTAATACAAAACCTTGCAACCGTCAGTGGGGCTCATCATTACGACCAACTCTGTATATGGGAGCAACATGAATGAAATCGCAAAAAAAAACAGCTTTTTATACAAAATTTCTGTCGAATTTTTTTATGAAATTGCTGCTGAAATTTGTGAAAATGTATGAAATGGCTGGTTTTTTTTCACGATTTCCGTGTTGCTTCCATAGAAAAATTCGTAAGTAATGATGAGCCGTATATTTAGTGAATAAAGAAAAATTTTGATTTGATGACTTTTTTATTAATTGAAAATGAAATCAAACTAACATCACCAATTTGTAGGCTTACTATAAAATTACAGCATATCCAAACCTAATAATTCACATAAGCACAACTGTTTAAATGTGAAATAAATCAGAACGATGTTGAAATGGTGTATTCTGTAGTATTCAATTGTGAGATTCAACAACTCATGCATTATCAAGTTAAAAAACTCGCGCATGTTGAGCGACTTACGGCAAAAAGATAGTTACCGACTTATCCTGTAATAATGTTTAGCGACTTTTATCATATTAATGCTTAGTGTTTTTGTAACATTGAAATGATAACCTTATTTTGTACTCTATTCTGGTAAGTGATTTATGGTCTGTTTTAGTGTTCAGGTGTTTTGTAAATTAGTATCTGTTCATGGACTTTCGTTGCTGACTGTACTCAACTTAGAACGACCCAGCCTTTGAGTTTACATTAAGCGGAAACAAATGGTAATAAAGAATAGCTAAGGAAAACCGGCCCCTTCCTCAATTTGACAAAATAACGGTATATCCGGTGGATTTTTCATAAACCGTGATTAAATTGTTGTTTTTTTTTTTTTAATTTATGTTCTTTTTACTCAAGTAAAACCTTTTAATTTTCAAGTGCTTTGCAAAGTTGTCTTTCTGTCCTGCGCTGTTTCGTGGTTCTTCCACGGTGCCAATTATTGAATATAATTGAGAAATTATTATTTAATGGTTTTCATCGTAATGACTACGATAATGACGAGGTTTAAACATTACAAGCGTCGTCCGGCTTGTTTTAAAATAAAGGTTTCAATAAAAACGAGGTTTTATAGCTCTTTACGATTATGATCCGTAGCAAAAAAATAAGACCTTATAACCCTACTTTATTTTCTTTATCGGTCATGAAGAATGTGTACTGAATTTACATATGTATACCTACCTACTTAATTTTTTTAGTTAAATAATCAAAAGTCTTATTAATAAAAAAATATGAAAACATTGTATTATTTTGATACTAAACTTATTAAGTTAGAAAAAGATTCTAAAGATATAATGATACATATAATAACCTTAACAAGTTACTGTACAAGTTTATGGTTAGCAAAAATGCACAGCAACATTTTAGCGGCCCAAAGTGATGGCGATATGTGATATCCAAAAATTGGAAAAAAGCCACGTGAATTTATGCTTTTAATATTCCTTTGTGCGAACAACAGAGCAACGAGCGGCAACAGAGAGCAATATAGTTGGCAGTTCACGTCGAATGGGAGGTAACACCTGGCTATGTATAAACTAAAGTAACTAAGCTCGCCGCAAACTAACTCGATCTATTTTTAGCATAACTGGCCATTCAAAGGTTTACTGAAAGTTAAAATAGAGAGCCTTTAGAGAAACACTCAAATATCTAACATTATAAAAGTTTAAAGACAGAACTACGAATGTATGACGTTGTTCAGAAGACGTGTACAAAATTTCCACAACTACAAAAAAAAATGGCTAACAAAATAATGTCAACGACCTTATATTGAGTATAATTGGCTACCATGGCCTTTATGTAGGTAGCTGAACGTCAAGAGGCTTACCGTTACTAAGCCATCCTAAAGACAGAATTGAAAAGTCTCATGTGCTTGTTATGTCATGGACATCTAACCTTTCTAACTCATCATCATCTACCATGGAGCGACTGCCTATCTGACCTCCACAACCCAGTTAGTACTGGGTAATACGATACGCCTTGGTAAGACTGCTTGTCAGACTTTCGGGCCCACTGACTACCTGTAACGACTGCCGAAGCTCTACAAATAACAGCCGGTATGAGCTTAACGTGCTTTCCGGAAAACGGAGGGAACTCGGTGTGTAATGGATTGGCCATCCATCCACGGCCCAACCTTGGCAAGCGCAGCTTAACCTTGAAGATCGTGGGTGTTTTTTTATTTAGTCACCAGCTCCCCTCCCGTAACCCTTCTAAATAGAATACACTAATAATGCTGAGTGGTAGAAATTGATTTGATATCAGTATATCCTGCACCAATTACTACCTCTCTAGTGCTACCCATTCAATTTAGCTTCACAATAAACCTACCTATATTACCAAACAATTAATTTCCGAGATACGCCACGACAAAACAGTAAAATCAAATTAGTGCCGTATAGTTCGCACTAGACTAAAGCGCTGAATATAATTTGAATTTGTCGCTGGAAGCGCTTCATTGCCGCGGTGCCGATAACAGACGGATTGTTTATTGGTCTAATTATATCAGCCTATATATTGTACATAGATAAAATATTATGTATAGGTGTAGAGTTAATTAGAAATTAGTATCGTATTATGTTCTATTTTAGTGGATAATGATAACTAGTTTAGTATTAATGCTGCTGGGAAAGTGTTACAACACAATATGGATTACCACCATGCATATTTCATAGGCTGATTATGCATGAATTAATTTAGCCTCCAAGTATCGTTGCTGTGTTTCAGTTTAGAAGATATTGAGTGCCGACATAGTTACAGATGCACAAGATATTTTATCTGATCTCTAGGAAGGGAACACACCTCAGGGTGCGATACCTCTGGTAATGCAGATCTCACCTTATGGAGTATGGTACATCCACGTTTCGCCGTATGTGTTATTCCTGTATTGTGGGGCTTATCACCATCAAACGGCCACAAATGAAGACTCCGGGATACTGAGTTTCTAACACCATACCATTGATTAATTTTTTATACGAATTGATGAAGGCATTCCCCAGATTACCAATATTTAGAAAATATTTAATTCTCTTGTTTTCATAACATCTACATTCAGTTCAATACCATTCTCCATGTAATAATTAGGAGCTCACAAAGCCACAGTAACGTTATTTCATCTTCATACAAAGGCTATTGGTTACAGTAGCTCACACAAGTTCGTGGAGCACACAATGCACGTACAATGGCCGACGTCACTGAGGGAGCGGCTGTACTTCCTGTGACGACACCACATTGTGATGATAGATGTTTGTTTTTGGTGGTGGACTTTAATTTAAATTATTTTTAGACTGCTAAGTCTAGCAAGGATGACTATTGTAACATAACAGTTATATTTTAGCCTCATGAAAAAAGAGGAGCTGACCAATCGCCATTACTTGCAGAGAAATTCCTAAAAAAAAATTTGAAAACACTTTGCCCGACCTGATTCGAACCCTGACGCGACGCGCTTGAGACCGCTAGACCAATGATGCAGTATACTAATACTGTTAGCCTGTTTCGATCCAGGGCTAATGTGGACCACTGGTCGCTGGTCTTGCCCAGTTCATCACGATGGAGGAAGCGGTAATTATTTGTCTTTATTTTGTGTTTTTTTTTTTTAAATAAAATTGTCTAATTACAGCTAGAAATACGGGCCCTCGAATTTTACGGCCCTAATTTTCTTATTTTCAGTAGTTCCTGCAATTTGTGGGTAACAATCGTCATTATCTGCCTGCCTTTTCTTAATAATAATTTAATTGTAAAGATGGGGGCCTGCTTCTAGTCTAACTGGTGGTGCCACCGTAACTGAATACAACTTTACATAAAGTGACCTTCACAACCCAGTGGGTAACGCGATAAGACTGGTTGTAAAAAAATATTGTAGGGGACCTGGTCACGTGTTCTGCATACCCCATTGAAAACCACCAGCGTGATATCGGAACTATTTCAAAAATATTTCTAGAGTAGCCCAGTTTCCACAAAGAAGTGTGAACTGACACCTTCAAGGCACCGCCTAACTTCTTAATTAGTGACCTAACGACGAACACTCTTGTTCATTTAATTAGTTCGCTACAGGTTCTCACGAGAACGGAAAGCAGTTTTGCTGAACTAAACGTTTTGGTTCGGCTGTTTCATAATTTATTTGTGACAGCTTTTGCTCGCGGTTTCGCTTGTGTTGAGACGAGAAGGTACAGCATGGGAACGTGGGTACCTATTACCGAGTAAAAGTATTCATGTGCCATCCAAATTTGTGAAAAGGTGACAAACTTACTTTCGCATTACAATGTTAGTATAAAATATGGATTATACTATAATATAATTATCAACTCGTCTGCTTTTTGCCGGAAGGATAGGTAGAGCTTGTAGCAAAGGAGTATAATTGATAGATTATATTCTCAAATCAACGTTATATTTTAGTCAGATGTTATAGGAGTAATAATAAGAAGATACCTATACTTCTTGTAATTCCTGTAGTGTATAACAATGTAGGTAAATCTTAATAACTAACTAATTGAAAGGGGACGAGCCTATTGTCATCAACCTAAACCCAATTCAAACACACATTCTACACAGGCTACTACTGAGGAATACATTCCCTTAATGTAAGTTATTCAAATTGAATAGACCCTAGATTTTCTTTGAAATAATATCCCCTACACAAACACGTAGGTAGGTATGTAAAGATGTCTTCTCTTGTAAAATATTTCGCAGCACAACTCTTATTGAAATGTTGACAAGTACGTGCTAAAAATAATATGAATCATGTTCCTACGCGAAACCAGAATATACCGCGGTTTTACTCGGTGTGACTCACCTATTACTTTATTTAAGTGGTAGTAGATTTTGGTATTTGTTTTTCCGTAGCTCGGAAACCATTGTTCTCGGCTGTCATTTGTATATCTTTGAAAAAGACAAACATGAACACGATACAGGGGTGGGTTTGTTTGGCTCACCATTCGATTATCTACAGAAACAAGTGAATATGAAACATTACATTACAGGAGAATGCTCCCGATGCCGAGGGTCTTAAAAAGTTTGTAATCTCTTTACAGATCGGGCAAAAAAAGCACGAACCCCTGAAATTATATCGAAGACTTACACAAACACTTCTGAAGGTGGGTAGAAAACTGGTCTATTAGACATTTCAGAGCCTGTTTGGGTACGTCATACTACACAATATTCAAACTCAAGGGCAGGTAAGGAAGGTGTTACTATAAATGTAGTGGGGATATAAGAGTAGGGGAACACTGAGATGAAACGGTAGGTTAGACAGGAGGTGACTCATGAGCTGACGACTAAACATATTGGGATAAAGGCAGGAAAATAATGATGACTCATGCTCCAGCGAAAACCGTCACCGGAAAATAAAAGACCGATAATAATGTTCCCAATAGCGCTTACAGACGGACACACAAATTCTGCTACGATAAACCTTACTCGACGTCTAATATGTACACATAACATTAGTACAGGTATATAAGCTCACGTAGTTATGTATCACCGAACAAATATCTTAATTATACCTGTTCTAAGTTAGGACTGTGGTTAGGAAGAGCTAAATGATTTTCAGAATACGTAGTAGGTATAGTGATCAATATTGTTTTTGTGAATCATAGTTGACTGTGGTTGAAGAATTAACCTGAATAGGGACTGATTTTTTGTCTTCATTATAATAATAGGTATCTGCTTATAGGTATCACATTTTATTAATAAATAATTGTTTGCGTTTTGCGGTTGGACAATCGACAAATGTCGTCAATCGGTCGGATGATGTTAACGTACTTACGCAATATTTGGACAACATTGTTTTTTGTGGGTAGGTACAAAATCTAAACCGGTAACGACTGTCAAAGATAGATCTACAAATGACACCCGGGACACCTATCTACGAATCAACCTAGGCAAGCACGGCTTAACCTAAAGATCGACCCGAGCGGCTGTTCTTATTTTGCTACGAGCTTTCCTTCATCAAAATCATGTTTATAATATTCTTACCAATCTAACTTACAAATAGGCCACTCACCATAACAATTAACAACCCTATTTTCGTCGGAAGCAGTAATTATTTGCCCCAATCACAGACCACCCCATATTTGGCCTCACATTGTAAATACTGCCCCATTATATCAGGGGTATACCCCTACACCCCAGTACCCCTCGAGAAAGCGATGCAATCCCGCAGATGCCATAAAGATTAGGACGAGGGTAGTCCACTAATTAAGATTGTAGTTTTATGTGCAATTCCGGTATGTAGATTGTTGATTTGGTATTTGTTTTGATGAAGTGTCGAGGAAGAAACGAATGATTTATCTTTTCAGTGCTTGTTTAGTTTAAATGCAGTATATAAAATAATATCTAGGTAAAAACTAAGAATTCCAACGTCAAATCATGAAATTTTTGGTTTAAAGATCGCAAGTGCGATTTCTGAGCGTGCTGAGGTAATGAGTTCAATTGCCAGATCGGATAAGTGTCACTGGGTTTTTCCATCTCATTGGTACTGTCTCAGTAGTAGTCCAGGACTTTACTTTTAAATACGGCTATTTATATGACGACCGATCCTTCGAGAAACTTTCACAACTTTCTCGATCCTTCTACACAGTTCCATAGTGGAACATCATTCTTCGAGAAAGTTCTACAACTTTCTTGAATCTTCTAGACAGTTCCATAGTGGAACATTCGAGACTCGCACGTAATCTAGAATGTTCTAGTAAAGCAACCGACGTAACAATACACACATTTCGTCAGTTATTGTTTTTTTACTCAACCCTTCGGGGAATAGACGCTTTCGTCAAACCACTGGGTTTACAATTGTATATCAATATCCAAATGTAATAACGAAAACCTAAGATTATTTTTCACCAAGTTGTAAGCTTGATTTACCGTGAAGGAAGTCATCGTGGGGAAACAGAGTCCGAAATTGTCTGTATGAGCGGCGAACAACTGAACAATGCTGTACATGTTTCTGTATAGAATTTATTAGTTGTAACTGTTGTATGGGCTCTTTGTGGAGGATCTTAGTCTACCATCATAATTATATTTCTGATACCGAACAGCACTGCTGGGTTCATTAGTTTGTCCAAGTTTAATTTTGTCAAAACCTCTAATTTACAAACATTTTGATAAGCTTTTGTTATTACTGTCGCTGAGACAATTTTGCGCTTTGGGATTGCTTGCCATAGGCAAGGCGATACTTTTTGTTAGTTAGGTCATCGGTTTGTCTTTAGTCCTATAACGTAATATCTAAAAAGTTATGTGTAATTAGAGTAATATTACATTTCACTCTCAGCGGGTCAAACTCACGCATTTATATTGGGAATATTTATTCTCATCAATGACTTCAATAAAAACAAAAATCTGTGAATCCATCGTATCTTCAAACACAGCTCAATCTCGTTCGCAATAAAAAGTGGTAAACAAGCCGTTTTACTACGCAGTGCTTCAACAGAATAGTACTGCCCGATTTCACTAACACTCACCTACGTTTAAACGAATGCCTAAATATTATAGCGCCGTCGGAATTTCAACTCTAAGCGTTCAGCTGAGGATTGAAAATCCAAAAGAAGTTTAACCTAAAGTGTCAGAGAATTCAGGCAGTATTACCCGTTTCGTTTGTGTTCGTAAATCACACCGGTTTGTTTATTGGAAAACAACTATTGTGTGTTTTTACTATTGCAGTGTGGAGGGGGGTTTTAAAATTGTTTGTGTCTTTTCTAGAGAAGGGCGGCTATAGATAAAGCTAAAAAATGGTTTTGAGTTGGAATGAGGACGGGTATTAAGAATAAAGGAAATGCAAGGAACTGTATGAAAGATGTTAAAGTTAGAAAGGGGAAGTTAGACAAAGATAAATAGAAGTTGAATTATAGAAGAAGACATGCTGAACTTACCACAAAAAAAAAATGGCGTAAGGGCATCAGTATTAGTACGTTAGTGATGAGAAACTGATCTTATCTGACGTGGTTCTATCTTTACAAGTGGGCGTCTAAATTTATATGAAGTGTGTAAGCAGAACTGATATCGAACATCCATAGCCAATTATAGAGGTTGGCAATCGGTGTCAGACATACACATTTGTAATTCTGGAAATTGCTAAAATCCTTCATTATCCAAACAGTTTTTCCCCGAAAAATGGTCTGAAAAGCAATGTTAGTTTCTTCCAAAATAATCCTTTGTGAAACAAAAAGGAAATAATTCAGAGGAAGTGCCTCCATGATACATAAATACCATTGTAGAATTAAATGAAGTAAACTTAATTCCGTTAGATTGTGTTGAAACAAAAGCTCTGGGAGAAGATATGGAGTGATTTACTAAAACACTGGAGCGCTACGCTTCCCAGCTACGGACACTGTGTGTACTATTCAATTTGAGGAAGAGGGGTGCAAGAGGAATGTGAATGACAGTAGGTTAGGTTGGAACAAAACGGAGAATGATCAAAACGCAATCGGTGGGAGATGATATGGCAAGAAGGGGGTTTGATACTCATCATCTGCCTAGCCTTTCCCCAACTATGTTGGGATCGGCTTCCAGTCTAACCGGATACAACTGAGTATCAGTATTTTATATGGTGCGTCTGCCTCCACAACTATCTGATCTCCACAACCGAGTCAGAACTAGGTAATACGATACCCCTTGGTAAGACTGGTTGTCAGACTTTCGGTCCACTGACTACCTGTAACGATTTTAAAATGACAGCCGAGACCAACGATTTACCTTGCTTTCCGAGACACGGAGTAAACTCGGTATGTAAGGAGTGGTCATCCATCCACGGACCATCCTACGCAAGCGCAGCTTAACCTAAAAATCGACGCGAGCGGCTGTCATTACTTAGCCACGAGCTTCTCTGGATTTGAAACTGAGATGAAGAAACATTTAATTACTTAAATGTAAAAAGAGGATAAGTGAAAAGTTAATAACAAGACAAACGGAAAACGCAGGGATCGGAAGCCTTAGAACGACACACACTGACCTTTTTGGTGATGTTCTTCACAAACATCAGGAGCGTAGTAGTCGCAACCATTGTGCGTGTATGAACGTGGTCGAAGCAACAGAAGAGAATCGCAACAAGAGACGTTTATTTAAGTACTATATAGGTTATTGGCAATGAAAGGGAGATGAAAATAATATGACAAAAACGGAGACGGATACACCGATGACGTCTAAAGGAGATTTATGGAACGTAATGGCAGTAAGACGATATGATGTGATTTCGTGTTAAAAGATTGGTCACAAACTGATTAATTTCTAGAAATTACCGTTTGAAAGTCAATAACTTCTTAAGCCCTAGTTAATCATGGACTCTAAATGTCAGAAGAATAAATACAATGACTACTAGCTAACTGTACTAGATATGCCTCACAGTTAAAAGTCCACCCACACACGCGGGGCATCAATCTATTCCATTCATTGGAGGTCAACGGTAGCTAGACAAACATTCGCAAGGATCTCGTGACATCTCTTGATTAATAGTTACACGAAGCCTCGGTGAGGATTATACAAAGAATGGGTAACTCAGAACTGACAATACAAAAACTTAAACCGTCTGATTTGTCCTCACCATCCTAAGAATTCCACCTTGTTCCTCATATTATGTATGTATTAGATACATCATCAGCCTTCTGTTGGGACACAGGTCTCCTCTCTGTAGATGTATGGCTCCAGGTCATGCCAGTTTTCTCACGATCTTTTCCTTTATCGTTTTAAGAGCAGTTAGAGCAGTAGCATTGAAATAATGTACACAAAGTAAAGTGCTCGCTTGGGTTCAAAACTACGACCCACAACTTGTAGATCGCAGCCATTATGACCAGGTGACCACTATTCAAAACATTTATTGTGTGTTTTTTTGGCGTAGGCACCTTTTTGTTTTTGGCTATGTCTTCATCTCATCATTCTCCTGCCCTTATCCAAATTGGAGCTGGCGCAGCCAGTCTTCTTCTTCCATTCTATTAGTTGTCACCCGCTTAGTAGTGACCCGCTTTCTAACATCATCATTTCCACACAGTTAATCCTTTGTTTATATTTTGTTGTCTTCCTCTACTCATATACCCTCATAGTCATACTTTTACACTTCTGTATTTTTATTGTATAGTATTTTTGTTGGCAGTGGGTGTCGCCCAGAACTGTTTGTCACTTTTATTGCTGGTGTTTATCTCTTAAATTAGTTGTGCTGTCGCTGATTATGTTCAAGTTTTTAATTAATCACGTTTTTTCCCCTTATCGTGCACTTTCTGATCATTTTAATGTTGTTTGTAGTTGTGAAGTTTTTGGAAAATTATGTGTTTAATTTTCGTTACAGTGCAAAAGAGACGATTTTCTAGTAACTATTGGTTGGTCGAAGCCACATGACAACCAGATATTGTGACCTGCGTGCCCTGACACCTGCACACTACAAGAATCGATGGACGGTAATGTAATGATGGTAACAAACTCTTAGCTTAGTTCTGGGGTGATTATATATATATAGCCATCACTACACTAGAAATAAGCAATAGGCGTATCCAAGACAGTCAATACACAGCCTCACTTGTTATGATTCTTAACAACCATTTTGATTAATTCATAATAAAAATACCTGTAGGCTTGTAACCTTTCCAGTAATCAAGTCGCGGTGAAACGTTTTATAGCGCTTTTTCTACTGCTGGCATTTAAAAATAATCTCATGTAATGGAGATTGTTTCTAAATGTCAAGACTAAAAAAAGCTCTCTTTTATTTCCCTATGAAAAGAGAAATCAATTATTTGTAGTCCTTACAAAAGAATTAAAAAGAATGTAGAATAAAAAATGTTATCAAAAGTAACACAAAGAGAAATCCATAGACAATCATAACCCGCAATTTTCATTATCGTCGTAAAAGATAAACCGTCACCAAACAAAGAAATACGGAAGAGAATCGGCGCTTTTAAAAATTTAAACCTCCCTCTCAAAGATTGTATCCTCGCCATCCAAACCAGTTGACATTACACTTCTAATAAAATATCGTCGACAAAATCCTAATAGAACCGTAAAAGAGGAGACGAATCGCGTCTATGGTCGTTTCGCGCCAATTCTCCAAGATGTCCGCTGAACAAAATGGTGGATGAAGCGCTTTGTTTTTAGGAGATGTTTTTGGTGTTTATGGTTAGCTGAGGAAGGCTTTGAAATTTTTTTTATGGTAGGGGAACATTATGAAAAAGAATAACAACGTTACAAAGTTGCAAATAAAAAGCAAATGTAATCATAGAAGTTTTTTTTTTCGTTTTGCTGGTTTTTCTCCATAGGAATTGGCAAATTCTTACCGTGCATATCGATTCTGACTTTTAACAAATGTCCCACAATTTTTTTTTAAATCGGGTATAAAAAAAACTGGGTTTTCAAAATATGGCATTGTATTTTCAGTTGTATTTCGATACTGAAATTCAGCCCGAAGCCATAACCTTATTAGAGAAAGTCGTAGGACAGACTTTTCCGATAAAATTATCTAAAGTACCACTTCTCCAATATTAATATAAGTTCGGAAACAACATTATATTATTAGGCCGACAATGCCCACTTATTTGGTTCGGGTATATCAATGGCTGTGGGCTGTACTGTTCGAGTTCCATTCAATTTGGGTTCTATGGCGACCTCACTTGGGATGATTGTGGATGATACGTCACTGTTAGGGAACGGCTTACATGGAGGTGAGATGTGACGATAAAATGTTTGATGGGAAAAGTGTTTGGAAATTATGATTTGGTGATTTTGTTTTCTGATATAATAATTATAAAATAGACCAATGGTAAAAGCTTCGCCTTACCGTACACGTTGAATGTAGTCGTGGAAACAAATCCGGGCAGGGACCTAATTTTCTAGTTTTTCGTGGACATCACTGATATCGGTAAAGAGAGACATGGTGAGGATAAATTAATAGGTACTAACCTATGATCTGAAATTACCAATCCGCCATGAATAAGAGTGGTACTTAATAACCACGTCTTATTTGTATTTGAAAAGGTGTTTGCTCTGATGTGAGACAGTAGTGGCTGGTATTATTAGTTTTTACTATGGACACTTTTAACGTACACATCTTGCTGCATCGTTCTCACATAATGTACTATCTCAAAATGAATGATGTAACCAAGGTTTTGTTAAAGTATTCTGATTTAAAAGAGTGTCCATGGAGTTTCTTGCCCGTTCTTCTCCATAGAGATCTACGTTAGGGAATGGCCAACTACAGTACTTTCACAGTTTTTGTGCCTTGTGACTGGGACTGTAGCTTTATTTTACTGTTGCCTTTGTTTCGACAATTCAAAAGTGCCTGTAACTGGCCTACTTGAAATAAATGCTTTGATTTTGATTTTTTGATTTTGATTTATTATGAGATAAAATAGGCATTTGAAATAAGTTTAAATTAAATAGCTATACCGAACGACAGAAATTAATTATAATTATCAAGTCTTAACAGGAAAACAATAATTAACATAGAACTTCAATTAGCGTAGCTACCTCCTTATTCTTGACAATATTTATTCAGGAAAAAACGTGAGAAAATCTATTGTTAAGAACATATTATGATTAATCATTTGCGCCACGCCAGTAATACGCAAAGAATGAGCAGCGCCACCACATTAGCATCACAATATGGATTCGATGCGACGCATAGCATATGCATACTGTGACTCATAGACCGTAATTTTAATATTGAATACACAATAGAAAAGTGCAAAAGATCTGCTCGAAAATGAGAATAACCTAAACTTAATAACGCTAGTTTTATCCTATTCAGCCTTCCGCTATGGCGATTGGTTGATCTTCTAGTGCAAAGAAATAAATGACCTAATGCGAAAATGATCAGATACTACGATTTCATTGTCATACTAGCTTTTACCCGCAGCTTCGCTTGCGTTAATTTAGAATGTGACAATCAATTCGGGTTGGCCTCTGCTTGTAATAATATAATTCAATCATGATTCGAAAGACACGTGGCGCCATCTATTATCATAAGAATGTTATTGTAGATTTCCTCGAGAGCAGTACTTTTTTCCGAGATGAAAGGTACCCTATGTCTGTTTATGTACACCTGACAACTTATATGCAAAATTTCATGATGATCGGTTAAACTTAATTTCGCATTTTTATAGTATTAGTATGAAAGGAAGGAAGGATACACTAAAAGGACAAATGGTCATTAACCTTCTATGCGTGTCTGCACTCTGGCCACATACGTCATAAGCATCATAAGCGCCGTACTATTATGCTTCCTTTACAGTACAGTTATAATGTGATGGTATGTTATTGTTTATGAGACAACCGTTTAATCTTTTTTTTTTTTTTTTTTTTCCGGATGGGAAATCATCAAATGACCCCCCCAACTCTGGGCGGAGCGGAGGGGAGTGTCAGACTTGTACTGACTAAAACCCATCCATGTTCCTTCTTTGCCCTTTATGTTCCAGGGCCACGGTATCTCTTTCGAACAGTCCCGCAGCCCAACCGTTTAATCTTTGCTACTGACTTATAACATTTAGATTTAAAACTCCACTACCGGAGCCACCACATTTTGTTACTCTTGTAGTGTTTCTAAGGCGTATTGTGTTACCCAGAAACTGGGTTGTGGAGGTCATATAAACGGTTGCTCCACGTAAAATGCTGGTTTTTAGAGGCATCCAGTTGAATTGGTAGTCAACCCAACATACATACATAGTTGAAAAAAGACTCGGCTGGCGAAGTTGATGATGATGTACAGTTTAAGGTCATACAAATTACATTCGGTGAAGAAGGAACAGCGCTTAATAAATCGCTTCCTTATTGAAACAATCCAGCTGTCAATTTTGGTGAACAGCTATCGTGATCACGGGGTTAATTACGATAAGCGAATTGAACTAATTAATATGTAGGTAACGTCCTAATGGTTTATCTCGGGGCAGACCTATGTGATAAATCAATAACCCAATTACCTTGAATACTAATAAAGCCATGAGGGATGGTCGCTGAGGACTTACTTGGCTTACTTTATTAAGACAAAAACTACCAGATGTGCTTGAAATGGCTGATACTTAGTTCTCCAGGGCTGATTTTACTCATAGTGATAAAATATCTAGACTCGGGCGGATACTGAAAAACTGTTGATGGAAAAGGGCTTTTCCATTATCGGATAAATAAGACTTTGCTCGACCTGGGAATTGATCTACAGATCTCATGCTCAACACTACTCAACGAGAAATTTAAACTAAATCAATAAGATTATGTTTGATCAGAAAATTAGTTCATCAAAACACGATTTCATCAACACTTTTTTCTCGCCCTCTCGGCCTCTCACACACGATCTATCCAAACTGACAGCCCAATGAATTACATTCTTTAATAATACGTAATTGATTACCCGGTGACGTGATCCTTTACTTTATTTTACTTATTACGTCACTTTGTAAACATTTTTAGTAAAGACTATTAAAAAGATAGTGGTGGCCAATGGACGACACTAACTAGTTGTAGGTTCGAACCCAGGTAGGCGCATTACTCTGTGTCAGCACTGTTAATGGTGAAGGAAAATATCGTGAGGAGTCCTAGAACCAAAAACTTGAAGACATGAGACATCTTCGAACCCGCACTGGGCCCCCGTGGTGTATTACAGCCCACTCCCTCATATAGAGAGGAGGCCCAGCAGTGGGAATATTATAGGCTGATTATATTATGTTATGCTATGACGTAATATTTTACTTTATTACACTTACGTCACTTTATAAATATTTTATTTTGTTCTACAAACTGGTTTGTAAAAACTATTGGAGATTGTTGTGTCGTGGATCTGTTTGTGTTATCGATGATGTCAATTATAATTCTACGTTACGTTTTTTGTTGTATCTTTTTTAGTAAATAAATCAATGTTTTATGAGAACAGTAAAACACGTTGAGTTTTGAAGTTTAACGTATTTTAGTATGGAAACTGCCGCGTTGGTCTATTAGTCGCACATATGAACACCAAGCTTGGGGTCCAGGGTCCACTTGTTGAGAAAAATTGTGTTGTATTTTACGAATAACAAAATATGGCAGGGTCCATAAAACCATGGGTTTTTTGTTGTTGTTCGGATTTAAGTTTTTTTTTTTTTACGTAAATAATGTGTTTTGTGGCACGTGCCAAGTAAACATGTTTTCTTTCTTTCATAATGATAAGATCTTTTTAACTTACCACAAAGTTGCCTTTGTGAAATGTTCATTATCATCATCATTTCAGCCGAAAGACGACATAGGCCTCCCCCAAGTGTCGCCACATTGACCGGTCCCGTGCGTCTCGCATCCAGCGGATCCCTGCAACCTTTACCAGGTCATCGGTGCACTTAGTGGGAGGCCTTCCAAATGAAATGGTTGCAATTATATAAACTTAATAGATGTTGATTACTAACGCCCCTTTTGTATGGCCCTTATTAATTATCAAGTCACTAGTGAAACGTACCTACCTAGCTTGAAAACTCTTCCTACTCCTTCAGAAATTACACGCTTGATATTAAGTTATTTATTTTCAAGGACACCAACCCAAATCCATGTAAACCTACCCTAACGAAACGATAAATTGTAATACGTCACTAGTGGTTTTCTGCTAAGTCTGACATCTCCCTTTCAACATCAGAAATACCCTTCCTACACTTTACTCTTTTACAGATCCATTGCTCATTTTGCACGCGGTTTATAAAAAGAGTTGTGAAGTTAGGCAGTAATGTATGAAGAAGTTTTCGATGGAGTCGTTTCGTCTAGGTTGTCATGTTAGGCCATCTTTTTACGGCCGAATGCTCGAAAAGTTAATTTTAGCTCCGCGTCTATTGTAGCTCGTTGTTTACTACTAGTAATATATTGAGATTACGGGTCTGGCCATGAAGGCTTAAGAATGGAGAGCTAAATTTTTTATCGACGAGCAAAATATTTTCGTGAATCGCATACCTACTGTTGTATCTTCATCTTGAAACCTAGAATATATCAACGAGGCTAATATAATCTAATATTTTAAGATAAAATGATTTGTTAATGAATAGAAAATATTAAAGTAGGATTTTTTTTCTATTTCTTCTCAATACGTAACGTAAGTAGACGTAGTTTAAACTTTTGTAAGGTTAAAGTTTAAACTACGTGTATAGTTTGCAAGTCCTAAGGCAAACTATATTAATTTTATTTTCTAAGGCATAGTCATTGATCACCACCACACACTTGCTCAAAGATTATTGGCGATTTTAGACTTTAAATTACTATTTAATGATTTTGCACGATATTTTCCTTCACCGATATCAGTGATGTCCAAAAGGGCACACAACCTGAGAAAGTACATGATGTGTTAAAAAAATCACATTGGTACTTTCCGTGACTTGAACTGACAAACACATATCTCTAATTATGCTCGAATGTAATGTATACCTAAGTCAAACATCTACTTAGATACAACGTTTATAATAACCAATGACGACAATATGACTACACACACCCACCCACAACTTGGCACTCCATTTCTCCATACTCCGCGGTTTTCAAAGAAAAGAAGTAATGAAGTTGTGTGATCACGTCCCTTGGTTTATTTTCATTTATCTTTTTGTTTTTCTTTTGAAGATGAGTAGTAACGAGATTGCGTCGTTCTCTCTCGCGGAGATAAGCCTTAGACCTTGTGTTAAGGTTTATGTAAAGACGACAATGTTATATTGGATTGATTAAAATGTTTCTGGGTTAAAAAAAAAACCTAAATTACATTATTTGACAGTAGACCTCGTGGCTCGTGGCGCGTCAATCAATGCTTGCTGAGGTCGGGAAGTATAGGTACACCGTAACTGTAGGTACTGTAGGTGGTTCTCTGGAAAATGGGTTATGGAGGTAAGATAGGCAGTCGGTTCATGTAAAATACTGGTATTCAGCTAAATCCAGTTATACTGCAAGATGACCTTTATGATGATATTTGGGAAAGTCTTGGCAGATGACATTGAGGGTGAGGGTTCGAACTCGGGACACCACGCTGAACAGTTCAGTTTACAATCAGACAAGCTACGGAGTCAAAAAGTTGAAAAATAAAACCGTTTATAAAGTAATAAAAATCCATGAAATAATTAACTGCCAATAAATTACGGCAATGAGGTACGTTTTCATGAGAATAAACTCAAAAGATAATTACAAAGTCAAGGCACAGTGTAAAGATAACCAGTATACCAACGGCAATCATCATCTCAGCTGCCTGTTCCCAGTTTAGCTGGGGTCTATCTGACCTCCACAATCCAGGTATTAAGTAACACGGTAATCCTTGGTAAGACTAGTAGTTAGACTTTCGAGCTCTTGACTAGTTAACGACGATCTATAACGACTGCCGACGGTATTGGATGGTCACCTACCCAAGGACTCACCTCGGTAAGCGTTGCTTAACCTTGAAGATCGACGTCTGTTATTATTTAGCCACGAGCCTTAATGTGTTCCTAGTTGAAATGCTGTATGTTACTAATATTTTATGTCTACTGTGGTAAAAGGTCGGATGGTTATACTCGTAATGTTAATTAGGGGCTTACGGACCGCCTGTATTTAACAGTAATTTGAAAACGTTTGAATTTCAATAATGAAATCATTAATATTTCAGGGAGTTAAGTTTAAATTACAATTTTTTAGGGGTCGACGCGGCATGACGTCTTCTTATTTCATACTTCTTATTACTTGTCATGCTAGTAATCCATCTATTGTTTCTATTAACTTCCTTTATTACTTTAGCCATCCATTCATACTCCAAACTTTCCTCACGATACGTTTAATGTTTTCTCCGCAATACCAAGTTACTGGTGCACCTACCACAATACTTTTCAGTGATCTTTCTACCCTTGACTTCCAGTTGTCACGATCCAGGGCTAAAGTGGACCAGTGGTTGTTGGTTTTGTCCAGCACGTTCCGCCATCTTCTACGAAGAGACGGGTAGAGTACAGAGAAGAGAGGTTCGGTAAATCATCATCTGCCTAGCCTTTTCCCAACTATATTGGGGTCGGCTTCCAGTCTAACCGGATGCAGCTGAATACCAGTATTTTACATGGAGCGTCTGCCTATCTGACCTCCACAACCCAGTTAGTACTGGGTAATACGATACCCCTTGGTAAGACTGGTTGTCAGACTTTTTGGGTAACTGACTGCCTAACGATTGTCAAAGATCTACAAATGACAGCCGGGACCAACGGCTTAACGTGCTTTCCTAGGCACGGAGGAAACTGGGTATGTAATGGGCGGTCACCCACACACAGATCAACCTAGGCGAGCACGGCTTAACCTAAAGATCGACCCGAGCGGCTGTTATTATTTAGCCACGAGGTTCGGTAAATAAACAAAAAAAAAACTACGTCGCGTCTCTCTTCTCTCTTGTTATTGGTCGAACCTTGCACATCTTCTCTCCGCTTTCCTCGTCTCCGTTTTGGTGGAATTAGGCCTAAGTGGGAAAATCCACCTCGATATAGTTTTATGTAAAAATAATAGTCAACTATATTTAGGGTTGCAGATCCATTAATAAGATTTCTTGGGAAAATTCCTGACATTTCAAGAACATTCCGGACTTTTCTTTGCGCAGTTTATGATTATCATCTGCCTAGCCTTTTCCCATGTTGGGGTCGGCTTTCAGGCTAACCGGTTGCAGCTGAATACCAATATTTGCATACATGCGACTGCCTTAAAAATATTTTATTTCCTTTATTTATTTTATATACATATAATTTACATTTTTAAATATTTCTATACAAAGTAATACAAAAAAACATTCAAATATATAAAAAATAGGGCATTGGGAACAGGGTCCGAGATACCGAAAAAAAAAATCAACACTGCCGGGGTATAAACGCCAATTATTTTACACCAATTATGACTAACCCGACGTAGCCCGAAGAATAGCCAAACTTAAGTGGCAGTGGGCAGGGCATATTGCTCGCAGAACGGATGGCCGATGGGGCCAGAAAGTTCTGGAGTGGCGACCGTGAACTGGAAGACGTCGCGTTGGAAGGCCTCCCACTAGGTGGACCGATGACCTGGTAAAGGTTGCGGGGATCCGCTGGATGCGAGACGCACGGGATCGGTCAATGTGGCGACACTTGGGGGAGGCCTATGTCCAGCAGTGGACGTCTTTCGACTGAAATGATGATGATGATGATGAATTAAGACTAGCTATATTTTAATCTGTTTCTAATCTAATTTTCTAAATAACAGACTGTACTGTGACAGCTCTGGCATTTTATTGACGACTTCTTTTTAATGAGAACGTAGAAAAAGTCAAACGTAATCCTGAGTAAACAAAACACTGCCGGGGTATAAACGCCAATTATTTTACACCAATTATGATTGTTAGGGTGCACACTGCACTGATTGGTAGTCAGTGCAAAACAATGAACGCTTATAATCCAGCGCTAGCTCAGAGCACAGATAATATAATACTACGTACTCAGAGTAAGCCAGGCGACGTGAAGGGAGAACAGGCTTACGAATGTTGTTTTGTTAGCAATTAATTACTTTGTTTTTTTTTTTGCTGACACTAAACTTTAGCTTGTTTAGTAACAATAATGTTGTTCATGTGTCTTGAAACAACATGGATTAAATAAATGAGTACCAAAGAGGCGTAACGTGAGGCGTAACGTAATATTAATATGTCTTTGGAGTAAAAAATAGTAGTCATAAACGATTGAAAAGCCTGCCTTTAATCATCTGTCAAAAAATACCAAAATCTTTTCCTGTTTGATACAAGGTAACTATAGAATTCAGAGTCCAATTCAATGGCAAGTACATGAACAACTCCTGAAAAACACCAGACAAACAACAGATGCTAAATAATGAAAATAAACATCTGTCGCCTTTTCCCTTTCCCATTCCAATCCAAGCTCCCAACGAAAAATATTTGATTGAAAACACAAAACAAACATTTCGCTTGACAAAATGACGTTCAGAAATACACTCAAAGTTCGAATTCAAAACGAAATGCTCAAATATTTCGGTTTCCGAACGACATTGTATCACAAAAAGAATCTAATCTTTCGGAATGCTATGGCCAGCGTGAAAACGACTGACACAGTCAAAACGTCAAAATATACCAGCATTTTTCATTCGTTTAAACTTTTACAAACTTATTTTTGGCACCGAAAAACTTTTATCAACTCCTTAATGTTTGTATAATAAAGTTGATTCTTCTTTGTGTTTGACTTTTAGGGATGTACAGTCGTGTGTGAATGTGTGCACTAACCGTACCAACCAATCTCTTGTATAGGGCTATGCTGCGTTCGCTGCGATTTTTTTTTGTCGCAATGTCACTGGTCGGTAAGATTAATCTTAAAGCCTGGCGATTTTACGTCGCCACTGCCACGCGATTGGATTTGAATTTCGAATGGCAATGCTTTATTATTCTTTGTTCTGGAAAGTTCGTTATTTTTGTTGCGGGTAGATGAATAAATCAGTGGGAAATAATGAAGGAAACAATCCCTAGTTGTTTTCCAATATTAAATTCTGTTGGAATGGATTGGTTATTTGTAAGATGTAGAAGCTTAGTAGCAGTCTCTTTAGAAAATTAGTTTTTTCTTCAATTTACAACTTAGGAATGAATATTCGGTCAAATTGTCACCATAATAGCGGTTTTTCACATCGCAAGTCGGTTTCTAGAGTCAGTTTTGTTAGATCACTGGTCCAAATCAGTCAAAAATTTTTCCTTGATGGAAAATTATTCACTTCACACACTACACTAGACCTATTCTTCTACTGATCATAATCGCTACAATAAGTATCTTTACGGTGTATGAAATCGTAATCTGTATGTGCCACTGTTTTTGTCTTGATTTATAAAAATCAACCTAATTTAGGAAAACTAACCCACAGTCGTTTCTCCAATTTCTGCCAAACCCTGTACCTAACTCATTGCTCTCCTGCCCTTATCCCAATTTATTTGGGGGCGGGGCAGCATGTCTTCTTCTTGTATGCTTCTCTAATACTCTTTATCTCATCAGACACCACCTTTCTTGCCATATCATCCTTACGCTTATACTCATCCACATTCATTCTCAAAACTTTCCTCACGATTTTCCTCATTCCTAAATGAAGAAAATCGTGAGGTCTTCCTAAGCCAACCGATTACCACACAACTTTTCAGTTACCGGCGCCACTTTTAGACTTCGCCCCTGTATCTACCTTACTCTGTTTATTTATCTTATGCATACAATAACCTTAATAGTCTTTTTCTTACCATCAATGCGCCATTTTGTCCGCCACGACAGTTTTTTGCTAGAAATACGCCATTTACAAACTTAAGTAGTTTTTACACCTTTTTGTAAACTTATTTATATTAGGTACACGTATATTATGTCAGGTGTATTATGTATTTATAACAGCAAATTGTAGTTTTTGTAAGAACAAGCAAAAAATGGCACGTTTGCTAAATTACTGTTGTAACGTGTGACAAAAGTTTTTTTTTTGGAGGAAACGGTAGTTTCATTCATGGAAAATTAGATCAGATTGTGGCTTGTTGTTATGTAAATAACTATAAACTTTAGTTAAGCTCTATAATTATGGACCTCTCGGAACTGGATGTCTTCCGCCCTGGGGAGAGCGCAAGGGTCGTCAGACTCGTACTGACTAAAACCACACTGGTGTTCGCTCGCACACTTGCGTCGGGGGTTAGGGGGATATAATGCGACTCCGCACTCTGGACTGCCCTCTTAACCTGCGGGTTTTTATCTTGGGGAAAGTGAGATGTAAAACCCTGGTAAGACCTCTGGACCACGAACTAGTCTCAAGAGGCACGCGTGTTGCCACAGCGACCGCGAAGGAAAGAAATGAAAGAAGCTGCTGTTTAGAGAGCACGCCACGAGTCACTGCAAGGTGACTTTAGGAGAGAAAGGAAGAGGAGGAATCAGGTGAAATGCAAGTGTGTGGCGTCCCTTTCCACGAGGACGTGACAGGGGCCTGACGAGAAGCGATGCACGCTCTTCACATGGAAGACTTAGGGGTTTATTAATAAGCTTCAACACTGCTTTTATAATTACTTCAAGACTGTTAAACCATACAATGAAACGTTTAGACTTCTCTCAGCTTTTATCAGGGTTTATGAATGAATCCCCAGGTTACAAACACAAACAAAACTTTTACTTTGGAAGATACCTTAATAATCCTGTAGATCCTCCACTCGTTTCCAAGTTCTAACATTCGTTTGCCCTGTAGGCACGTAGGTATTCCAAGTCAGGATGTTTTGCGCACGTGTTTTGTTTCTCTTATAGCATCCATACTAATCCTTAAGGTACATTTCTGTGGTTACTTGCAACCGCAAAACGCAGCGACAAAGCTGAGCTCCAATCTTTATAGGGTTGTATATGTATACGCCAAAGCCAGATGATACAGCCCGACGACTTTTTACAAAATACAAAAGAATCATGTCGGCGACATGCACACGCGGTTGCGAGTTGCGACCCGCCGACTTGTCAGCGGCATGTTAGCGGCTTCCGTAGGTGCGCAGGACAACCACAATCAAGCTAAGCAAATCCAGTGCATGCGAATCTCTCATTGTACAGGAAATCGATACAACGCGAAGCCATATTATACTGGAACTGTATATCTTGATAATGTTGCCGTGTACGCGCTCCACATACACGCGGCAAATATTGGACAAATGACTATTTGCGACAGTCATTTGTCAGAAGAATATAATGCCACTGCCGTCGACGTTGTGACGCAACGGCAGTGTCGGTGCCGTCTGTCGTTGACACTGCTGTTTGCAGTTGCCGTCACTTTCGGACCGGACCTTTCTTTAGACTTCAATAAAAGCTTATATCTATTCCGAACAGGTCTAACACGAAGGAGAAAGTACTACATTCCTCCATTACGTAATAAAACCACAGTACATTTATTTTAACCAACTTTTATCAAAGGATAATTAAAAATTTCATGGCTGCGAGCTGTTTGAGGCGGAAGAGGATTATCGTTTCAAATTCGCAAAGTAATTAATAATTATGTTTAATTGTTATTTCCGTACTTCCTGTTGGGTTAGGAAAAATACATAGATATTTATTTAGGTTTCTTTGGTTTTGTATGTGCATGGTGATTAAAATAGCTAATTTATTTCGTACTGCCATTAGGCCGTGGCTTCGCTTGAAAGAAAGAAAGAAGAACTGTTGCTTCTGCGCAAACAAGACTCACATTAATTAGGTGAGAAATTATTCCACTTGAATCTCTTACTTAGAAAGATGATGAATCTTTTACTGGGGTAAAAAGTATTATTTTATGTCCGCATCCTGATCTATTTGTATGTCATATATCATTTCAATCCATTGAGCCATTAAAGCGCGAAGGCATGACAATCAAACAAACTCACTTTCACATTTATAATATTAGTGATGACTGTCTAAAGTTTTAAATAAAAACAGATATGATAATATTACTATCCTGGAAGTATAAAAACCTTGTATAATCTTGTTGTATTTGTCAGCGTATAAAAAATCGTCGCAAATTCCTCTAACAAGTAACAACAGTCATTAGGACGAATCGAACACGCTTACGCGGTGTGTAACATTGACAGCTGTCATTGCAACTGTCATGTCTGTCTGTTAGCTAATTGGCGGGAAAACGCAATTTGTGTGAATTCGACTGTATTTGAACTGTCTGTGTTATCGTTAAGCTCAAGTCAGACAGAAAACGTAAAGTAAAAGCATGTAGGATTATTTTCGTTTGTTATGCCCATATTTTGCTGGGATGGTTGCAGTTTAAAAGAAAATGTGATAAAAATTTGAAAAGAGTCTGCTTTGGTGGTTGTTTAGAGGATGAGTACAATTTGACAGACAATAAAGGCAGTTGTGAGTGGTAACAATTGCCCCTAGAATAGACGTTTTTATTAAATCGACCTTAAAAAAATGTGTTTATCAGGTGCGTAGTACTCGCAAACGATATGTGTTTGTTACCAGATGTGTGAACGTAGCTTAACATAACATCACGCCTGTCATCCTTGAAGGGTAAAGCATAGGTGTACTTAATAGTACATTCATAATTCACAAGTTACATTGGAGTCATTAGTAATCAACAGCACAAATTCAAAAACCTGATAACACTTTCCCGTCCTGGAAATCGAAACCAGGACCTCACGCTTAGTAGTAGCCATCGCGACGCCCAAACCAAGGCGGTAGTCTAAATAAAAGCATGTTTGTAGGTATTTTTCTGCATGTTTATGTTATGCTAACGTTCTGCAATGTTTTGTCGTGAGCGAAACAATTAAGACCAAATGCACACTACTTAAGCCTTATAGCGAAACATAAAGCATGTAGATTACAATGGGCAAGCAAACAGTGTGCCCTTATCGCTCACTGAACGATGGTGACCCATATTCTATGGGTTAATGTGCATACTACACAATGGTAGTGTAGCTAAGTTTGAGTCTAGATAGGTTTGTTTTACTAAGTAGATTCTGTCATTAGGCTTTTCGCTTCGTTGATCAAAGCTTTTGAGTTTGTTTTGCAGAGAATTTTATTTTGAGGATGTACCATCTTGTCAAAGATGTTTTTAATTCTTGTTTTTTTTTTCGTCTGCATAGCCTTATCCACACTATTGGGGTCGCCTTCCTGTCTAACCGAATGCACCTGAGTACTGAGTATCAGTATTTTAACACGATACCCCTAGGTAAGACTGATTGTCAGAATTTTTGGCCTTCTGAATCAATGTTGCGACTGTCAAACACCTACAAATGACAGCCGGGAGCGTCGGCTTAATATGGTTGCCGAGGCACGGAGGGGTTTCGTACCTCATGAATGGTCACTCATCAACGGATTTGATAATCTTGTCCTGCCTATCCTGTTGATGCACATCACAGGAGCTGATGGGTGCTACTGAAAGTGTCAAACTCGACTCCAAATTTTGGGCTGAATCAATTTAGATTGCCATCGACCTGCGAAGAAGAAGAACGGACTAACCACGACTGCCGTTGCGTTACCTCCAAGATCGACCTGTGCAGCTGATATTGTATAGCCACAAGCCCCACTTCCGTTTACAAGAATAATTCTACTTCTTACTAATCCTACTGATATTATAAATGCGAAAGTTTGTGAGGATGGATGAATGGATGGATTTTTGTTACTCTTTTACGCAAACACTACTGACCGGATTTAAACGAAATTTTGCGCACAGATAGTTGACCTGGAAGAAATATTTTTATCTCGGTAGTACGAGATCCCGTGGGACAATTACCGAACTTCACGCGGGCAAAGCCGACACTTAACATTTCTCGATCCAATTGTATGCTAGCTATAGAGTCACTTCAACAAATGCGGTCTAAGTACTCAGTACTTTACTGATTGTAAAAAAATCTTAATACAAAGATCAAAGATTCAACAAATAAGTAGGTCACAGTACAATAGCTCTGCGTTTCTACAATGAGCATTGAAAATAAAAGAAAAGTTCTTTTCATTATTCATTCTTTAGTCAAGAAATAATTCCGTGAATACGACTGTACACAGTACTAAGGTTTTTATAAAGCCCCGTACAATCTCAAACCTTTATTGCCACTAGCTTTTACCCGCGGCTTCACCCGCGTGGAAATTTTCGTGGAATTGGAAATTGTCTGTCTGGGAACTTACTACTGGGATTAAAAACTATCCTTTTTTCATCCTATGTCGTCATTTTCTACCTATGTGCTACATTTTATTGAAATCTGTGAAGACGTGAAAAGGTATTTTAATTGCGGTAAATGTGTGTACACAGATAGATGAAACTATATAACTGGAACACAAAACACTATTTATCCCGGAACTACGTTCTCATGGGATAATTTTCGACTTAGCCCGCGTTTCGGAGCGCAGGCAAAACCAAACACAAAACTTACAAAAGTGGGCACCGGATCTTTTAGAACTGTCGCGACTCAATAATTAGGTACTATACTGTGTTTTTCTTGACATTTTGAATGGAAACAATATATCGGAGACAATGTAAGGAAATTCTCACACTTAGTAATATAATTCTAGACATGTGTGGCTCAAAGTGGTTGAAAGATGACCACCTGGGTGACTGACCTTGGAGCAACGACATCGAAGGTCAATTGTTAAGTCAACGGGGGCTTGATAAAATAACAATACTGGATATGCAAGACATATTGTTGATAAAGATTTTTATAATGTTCTTCTCTTCCGTCTTTTCTTCAACCTATGGCCACAATGCTAAGTGTAGGTCTCTTCCAAATCTCTCCACTTTTGGTGGTTTTGTGTCATGGTCATCCAGTTTCTTCCGGCCACTTTAATGAGATCGTCTGTCCACCTATTTCGTTGTCTTCCCACTTTCCTCCTAATGATCTTCCTTTCACCAAACTACGACCAACTCAAAAGGAAGGTTATGTTTTCATTATGAGGGGTTCGTGGCTAAATGATAACAGACACAAGGGAGTATCTTCAAGATTATGTAACGTTAGCCAAGGCTGGTCCATGGATGAGTGAACATCCATTACAACATACCGATACCAAGTTCCGTCCGTGTCTCGGAACCCGGCTGTCATCTGTAGATCTTTAAATTGACAGTCGCTACAGGTTAGTGACCCAAAAGTCTGACAAGCAGGCTCGGCAAGGTATATCGTTTTATCCCGTAACTGGATTGTGAAGATCAGATAGGCAATTCCTTCACATAAGAAACTAGTAGACTGAGTACCGACCCCAACGTAATTTTGAAAAGGTTTAGCGATTGAGCCTATGCGATTCATTACCTTACTTTTTACTTACTTACTTTACTACTACTTCTACTACTTACCACTTACTTCTTCCTTCCTTTACTATTTACTTACTTTACCCTTTACTACTACTTCTTTACTTACTACTACACTTACTACTACTCCTTTATTTTGTCCTTTGCTCCATACAACTAACTATCCTACTTTTACCTTCACCTTAGCTACACCAACAAAAATAAAGGTCACCAAAGCCACTATGTAACTTCTCTCCAAAATACCACATACCTTTAAAAAAGGGTTCTCAAACTACCTCTAGACAAAACGTTTACAACCCCTTTATGTACCCCTTACGACCCTAAAGAGCCCCAGAGCATTAGTATGCAGCCCAGGACCTGAGCGACTGAAGCACCTTCTAACTAAACTATTACAGCTATTCTTAGTCTGATCAACATTTTAACTAAATCTACCATATCTGGGGCGGTTAACGTTGGGTTGGGGTGTGGTTGCTGTGTAGTCGAGAGAGAGATATACAGACTGATAAATGAGATAGTAGTAGGTTTTTTATTAAATATACTCAATGATTAAACAATGTGGACGGTAATAGTCGAAGGAATCAAAATTCACTATTGTGGTCTATCGTGTGACAACCGGTTTGAAAGCCGCACGTCATCGGTCAGAAAGTTCTAGAAGCTTCTTCGTGAATGACAAGACCAAAGAACCGATGGATGGACTGCGTGAAAGATGATATGTCTTGAAAGACTGTTAATCATGAAATGTAGAATAACTAACTAATAGAGAAGTATGATGATGATAATTTAGGTTTTGATAAAACAAAGACCTCACAAAGACAATGAGACCTATATTTATTACTGTCCAGTTATTAACAGGTGCTATTAACTCGTTGTATACTCCATTACATAATTACAAGCGTGGGAAAATGCCGGACATCTTGTGGACTAGATGTCAAAAATAATGGATTTGAAATCTTTACAATCTATTGGATAACAATAGAATTATCTGAAGACGAGATGTAACGAGTTTCTATGTAAGTAAGTAATTGCTATTGACGATGAAGATGTTCAGTTGGATAAAACAATATTTTTATGCTTTGAGAGACAGATAGCGTTAGTTGATGGCCCATTTGATAAAGCGTTTTAAATTTTATGCAGTGCCTACCTTATAGGTCACGTCCATCTTGAACGTGCTTTATGTTAATTTACATTGCATACTAACAAAATGGAAATATTATAAACATTATTGTAATGTCGTCGACAAACTGAAACAGAATTTATTTATGGCTTGACCATCATTTAATAAAAGTAAAACTAGTACTTTCACATTGCTCGCATTGTTCAATTATGTAACACCACTTTTAGAAATTATACGAAAAATGATCATTACACTACGATTTGTGCCTTTAAATTGAAATAAAACTAATTGATGCAAGTTTGAACAACAGATAAAACGAATAGTAGAAAAAAGCTTCGTATGAACACAACAATCCATTCTATTAATTTGTTTTTGTTATCAATGACTTATGTAATCAACAAGCAAAAGTGTCGATACCTACCTATTATATAATAATTATTAGCTTTTAAGTTATATCTGATTGAAGATCAAGAATACATGATAATGATGATGAGTTGTTTGTTAACTTAGAAATGGCGGAAGCTTGCACAATGTTCATACCTACTATGTCACTTACAACTTGTGTTTTTCCACAACGGAAATAAGCTGTAACCGCAGAAAAGGTACTCGTAAAACGAAAAACGAGAAGTGGAAAAAGACAATCCCTGATACCTGACTTATCATAAAACGGAAAATACCATCAGGAAATCTGGGCAAATGTGCTACTACTCTGGTACCAATAAAAAGAGTAATATTCGGCGTATAGCGTTCCTACTGCTGAGACACAGGCTTCCTGTCTATTCGAGGAAGTGGGCTGTAATCTATCTAAGCCCAGTGTGGATTGGGGGCTGACACATGCTTTCGAAATTTTGATTCTAGGACATGTCGGTTTCCTTATGAATTATGAGCCATGATGTTGTTTTTCTTTCTCCGTTTTGAGAACAATGATGGTGAAGGATATTATAAAATTTGCCTGCCTGTGTATGCATAGGAGTCATCATTCTCTTGCCCTTGTCCCAATTTATTTGGGGTCGGCGCAGCTTGTCTACTTCTTCCATACTTCTAAATTACTCGTAATCTCAGCACCTGCAGTCACCTCCTTTCGAGCTACATCATCTTTCACATAGTCCATCCATCGTTTCTTTCGTCTTGTGTTTATCAAGGAGTAAAATTAAAGAGTATAACAGCCTGTCTTCTATCCCCGCTGTTAGTAGCACCACGCAACCCCAAAGGTCACCCAAACAAGGCCCGGCCGCAAACGGAGGACGCATACAAATGTTCCCGAAGCTTCCACATAACATACCCTTCGCATCTTATGCACAGATTATACCACACACACTAACTTTCACAACCATCCTTTGGAAATGGACGCACACATACGTAAGCTACAAGTATAAGGGATCTTGCGGGGACAGAAGGGGAGTTTATAAAGATGGTGGAAGAATTCTGTTTGTCTCAGGACAAATAGAATTCTTCCACCATCTTTATAAACTTGCAGTTTAAGCTTGCAAACATGCCAACAAATAACATGTTTCATGGAAAATAATTTTAATGATTTATCAATAAGTAGTTCTAATTAATCTGAAATTAACCCACAAGAATAAAGATAATATTTGTTGACACAAAGATTTTACTATTGAAATTTTGTACATCGATGGTAAAAATTTAAAATGGCGTAAGAGAAATTCGCGTGCTGTTAAATATTCAGCATTCGGCGTTGTCTAACAGCGCTCTCTACTGTGACGATGTGGATGTCCATGTGTGGGTGCCTTTTTATGAGAGTATAGGCAGTCAATTGTTGCTCCTCGTCCCGTTTAGCGTGAAACCGCGCGTGTTCCCGATTTCTCAAGGATTACCTTAAATATAAAGAAGTGTTCGTAATATGTGACACGAGTTCCTTCACAATTGGAAGGATTTCAGCGAGGAAGGGTTCTAAGGAATTGACGCGGAATTTGATGCCTTTTACGATATTGCGGCTTTCGAGGATATGTGGCAGAGGAAATATGATATTGTGGTGCATCGGGATTTTAATATAAATCGCTGGGAAGGGGTGACAGAAAAGTGGAAAGTTTTAAGCGATAAAGCATGTTGAAATAGCGATATTTATTAACGTAACGCTCACGCCTGTAATCTCAGAAGGGTTAGGCAGAGCTGAGTCCATATATAGTTAACTAAACTGACTCATTGGTCTAGTAGTCGCCACCGCAACTACTGAACATGAGGACCTGGGTTCACCTGCTTTGATCCTGACTCCAACCTGCTAATGAGAATCGCTCATGGAAAAATCTAATAACAAATTGCACGACCTAGAAATCGAAGCCGGTACCACATGCTTAGTAGAATCAACATTCGGTCTTTAATGTAATATGCAATTAAAAGACCATTCATTCTCATTTAAATCTGCAGATTAGTTTCCTGCGATTGTTTTAAAGTATCAAACTTTTTCGGTTACGCACCACCGCCCTTTGGAAAACCTTGAGTGAACTTCGGTAAAACCCAACAGTGACAAATGAGGAGGAAAAGAGTACAAAATGACTAAGAAACACACCAGCACATAATCTTGATTCAGAATAAGGAAATATAACGGTGGCGCCTTAATATGATGAGTGGAGATTGATTCACTGGAAAAAAGTGCAGAACATGCGACGTTTTTTTTCTTAATCCATCCTGGATTGTGAGTCAACAATAAACTCTAGAAGATCGTTTAAATGATTCGTCGATGATCACAATAGTTGAGCCACGGTGTGTAGTGGTGCCTCAGTGGCAAATCTGATTCATGTGCGTATTCAATAATTATCACTTGCTTCGGTGAAGGAGATCATCGTGAGGAAACCAGCATGCCTAAAGGATATTTCTCGACGGCATGTAAAGCCAAGTCAGAGGTCCAAGGGTGGCATAAAAACACTGACACCGGGTAAGGCACTAACCACACGATAAAGAAAGAAGAAGCGTTACATGGACCCGTCCTGTGTTTCTCGCAGTCAGTGGATTCTCGCAGCCAACGCCAGGTCATCGGTCTACCTTGTATGATGCCATGCAACGCTGCCCTTTCAATAGGTGGTCGCACTTCAGAATGTTTCTGCCTCATCTGCCATTTTATTTACTTCACTTCACTTTAACACACAGTACAGAGATGGACTTAATGCCGTAGGAATTTTGTATCAGTCAACATTTATGTTTGTGGCCGATTTCTAACTTCTTTAAATATTTTGATTGGTTGTCCTCATTTAGACAAGTGACGAAGACCTCATAATACAAAAACGGAACAAACATAATTAAGCTACCTTAAAAATTGCATAGGTAATTTTAGTACAAAAGGCGGCATTATACAATAAGCTCATGGTCAAACACCTAACGCAAAACTTATGCATAAACAATAATAATGAGCAGCTGTCATTACTTATGTATGTCCGTCTGTCACACGATTATTTATTCAAGGACTGTGCAATAGGAACAAAGCAGAGAAGGCAAATTGTTGTGATTTTTTTGTAAAGTGTGGGAATTTTTTGAAGACTCGTACTATTCAAGAATGTGTTAAAATAGACCTCCTTTTTAACGTGCATACATAGTACATGTTTTCAATGATAAGTAGGTGGTTTAGAAAAACAAATCCTTTAGAAACTACTGTCTTACGCAAGTTTGAACGCGTTTAGTAGGTGCCCCGTTGGTCCAATTGCCCTAAAAAGGCTGCAAAATCGACTCGAAAAGAGGAATATGTTGAAAGGACGGTTTCATTATCCGTTTCCGACATTTGTCCGGCTAAAATGTCACGTTCCGTTTTATAAAATGCAAGCCATTATCCAGTCTCCCTCTATATATTCGCATAATTCACACGATCAGGTTCATGTGGTTTTCACAAACACTATGGGACATCCTTTGATTCAGATAAAATAACTCTTTTGGGGTTTCAACTCTCTATTCACAACCAAGAGTGGAAAATCAACTAAAACAATTAGCATTAATACAGGTATAGGCCAGGTAGGTACCTCAGGCCCTTATTTAATAAACACTAGCCTAGACACCATTGTAAGCTCTACCTACAACTAAACAATTTAACTCGAAGACTACATCTACGTGCACTTAGAGTCCGCAGTCAATATAATCGTCCTCCACTTGACACGCTACATTGCGACACAAACACAATGTTACTAAGTTAACAAAGTAAGGTTTTGTAACTTAACTGTTATGTAGCTTAGGAGATAAGAGACCATCTGTGAGTTAGTTGCGACGTTTTATTGCTTCTTAAGGAAGTAACGTAGATTTCTTTGAGAGATTTTAACTAGTATGTAGGGTATGAGGCTGGCAAAGAAACGTGGAGATTGGCACAAGAAAAGAAAGACTTTATCCAGTAGCGGTTTGAATTCAGGCTGTGGATGATGATGATGATGAAGTAGGTATGAGCACTATTTCGTTGGTATAGTAGCCACAAGCGTCACAGCTGAGTTTATGCTGATGCTGTCTTGGTTTCAATTCCCAGGTCGGGGTAATTATTGTCATTGATTTTTGCCACCTGGTTGTCAGTTTAATTGTACATCCCGGTCGATGGCAATGGGCCCGTCTTCTATTTCGTGCGACTTAAACATACAACTCGGAGAGCACGTTAAGCCTGATCTCTCTCCGGTCGTGTCTGACTGCCGCCGAGTAAAGGAACAGAGAGTGCACCTATGCCTGCACACATACTTGTGCATTATTATACCTCCCACGCCGATGGCTAATCTTCGCTGAGATGGGCCGCCGTGGCCGAAAAGGGCCTGGAGGTCTATTATTACCTTTCACATTTGTCACAATTATTCCTGCGCGAATGACATCTTTTTCGCTTTTAACGCATGGACGGACGTTAAGCTCTCTGTGACTGGTTTAAGCCGATTACGAATCGAAAATGTGCCTAGTTTCCACTGCACACATAGTCATTTAAACGTCTGAGTTATCTCTGCGGTATACAGGGTGAAAGAGACATCGACGCACAAACGGTTACCACGTATGCAGTACATCATTCCGAACCCCACACCACATAGCTGTAGAAACTTATATCAACTTGACATTTGCACCGACATCGAAAACAACAACAAAATTCCATCGACTTGTTTACAGCAACGACTACACACATAGTATACACACACACATACAAACGTTATATAATTGAATGCAACATTTAAGTCTTGCGACATCACTACAAGTATACTGGCACGTTCTGTAGCGCTAGTACTGGCGGCGAGTAGCTAAACCAGTTTGAGACGCCAAGGCAACGTGTGTAGTGTAATAGGAAAGAACGTGATGTTGTGTGTTTGTTTGCACGTGATTTCTTTAGCTATCGTAGTTGACAGACGAGCTAGTAGCTGACCTGGTGAAAAGTGGTGACCGTAGAAGCTAACCTAACCTTGAAGTCAAGCATCTGTCCAGCTTTTTCCCAACTACTTTTTTGTCGGTCTACAGTCTACCTAATGTAGCTGAATACCAGTTTTACTACAATGAGCGACTGTGCCTCATCTGATCTCCATAACCCACTTATTGGGTAACACAAACCTTCTTGAGAAGATACGAGTTGTTTATGAAAATTAAAAAAATGTTGGATTTTTTCATGATGTGCCTGACTTTTTACAGGCACGGCGTCTCATCTGACCTTAATAAAGAGACAGCAACATTCTACTCCTGTCCGCACACAGGCCCAATCTTATAAAGTTCTTCTAGTTACTAATTTCTTTAGTCACAGTAGAGAAGCCTTTGGCCCTCGAAGAACATCATCATTATCGTTACAATAAATGGTAATACCACAGTGCTTGGACATAGTTTGCTTGACCACAAAAGCCAGCCAGCGTTTGTATATGTATTCTGGTAGAACAAAAGAATTTCGCTACTTATTCTCTTTTCTAATGAGAATTGACTTGAATGGTGTGCAATTGGAGAGGCCTAAATCCAGCTGTATACTGTTCTAAGCTGACGATGATGGCTCAATTCCTTTTACAGTGATAATAAGAATTTTTACTCTTAGTCCTAAATGACGAAGAAAAATCTTAAATTAAATCAGCTTTTTTTAAAACTACTATCACTCAAAACAAACAAAGCCACGTTCAAAAGTAAGTTCCACAGCTAACACGTGAGTACTTAGTACTACGATGTCGCAACGTGTGCCCCACCCGGGAGCAAACCTTGACCCGCGCAGTGAAAGTGGCCCTTATTGCGTACGCGCTAAGGTGGCGCATAAGGAGCGAGAGCGAAAGTGGGAGGTAGCGGGGTTAGTGAGAGGATGTAGCGATTTGTAAATAATGTTTTGTTTGATTATACTTATAATAAATTGATAATTAATATTATAAATAAGTTATTCTGTTGGCACCCAACTAGATTTAGATTAAGATAAATTATACTTTTCATCCCGGTATTCCAGTGGTATAATTTTGACCCACACGCTGGCGTGGTCAGAAGCCAGTGGTTTTTTTTTGACAGCTAACGAAGCTGTCAAAAAAAATACCACTGGCTTCTGACCACGCAAGCGATTCATAATAGCTTGTATTTTAGCACATGACTTACCTATCACTAAGCAGACAACCTTTTCCTTCTACACACAATATTATGATGCTGGTCACGTCTCAATCAAATGATGTGCATAGCATCCATCAACGTGACACATGCTTAAAAAAGTCCCCGCTGTCATTTCAACGACATCGTATCAACATCGTCACCGTTATCGTATCATCATCGTTTCTTTAGCGCCAAAAAAAGAAAAAAACGGTGGAGTAACCCTTCAGAATCCACCAATAACAATAAAAACAACATTTTAAAGGTTCTAGATTGACCATGTAATATTGCGAAGGGCAACACTCAACATCTGATTCAAAACCAATATTTATACCTCATCGCTCAGCTCATACCTCAGCTCTTGGGGCTACTTAAACTTAGCGCACATATCGGGAGGAATTAAACAGCTTTATTTCGAAGCTTAAAAATCACTCTGGGATTTTATAGGGAGGTATTATCCACATGTTACTTACTACCTTGTCATCATCATCTTCCTGCACCTGTCACATGTCACTTGTGGTCGGCGCAACACGTTTTTTTCTTCCAATCTCCTCTGTTAACCGTCATGCCATCATTTACTCCTTTAACTTTCGTTTCATTCCTCACAGAATCCATCCATCATTTCTTTGGTCTTCCTCTCCTTCTCCATCCAGTAACGTTTATATTCATCACTCTTTTAGTCACATGCGATTCGTCCCTCCTACTACTACTTACTACCTTGTACTTTAGGCAAATAAACTGTACTTATTCTGATTTCTGGTTAACAAAATTGAATAATTAAATGTAACAAAATTGATGTAGGAAGACTTTATAAAGCCGTGCGGGGCCGATCTATTTCTGCATCAGCCTTAAACCAACGATACAGTCAGTCTATCAAGATGTCTTTCACAAATCGCAGTTGTATCTTTCTCCCCGCCATCGCTCATCACCATATCCTCCCTCTCCACATTACCAGCAATGATTCAATTACGCCGCTTGTCGTCGATGCCTCTAATTGACTAATTGTGCGCGTTAGCCGCCGGGACCTTATTATGAGCGATCATTGTCGCACTAGCGCCCTGTGGCGTGTACAGGACGTTTATTAGATGGGAGAGATTAATAGCGGTTTAGGAAGGATAGAGATATGGGATAGGAACATGCTTGAAGTTTTGTTGACTCAAATTAATGTTTGAGAGGATTATAGTAACTGTCCCACTGCAGGGCAAAGACCTTTTCTCGTACTGAAATGCCATGGCAAAGACAAAGACAAATTCTTCGTAGGATACGGCAGGCACAATGTTGTTAAAATAGCATGGTTTAGGACATATCCACCGCTGGAAGCTGCATAAGAATATCTTATTCATTGGTTACACTTAATGATGTGCATTGACCTCCACGCATACTCATGTCGGATTTTTTTTCCCTGCAACGATGACCGTTGACGTCCAAGAGCTGTCAAGATGCTCACAAGCCTAAAACACTGCCCCCTCACGATTTTGGAGAAGATAAAACTTCTAAAATAAAAATACCATCTGTCATACCTATATAAAAAAAAACAAAGCAATTACTCTCAATTCACCTTGTAAAACGAATTAAGAATAAAGATAATTTAGCGCTAAAACTGACATTGACATACCTTAGATAAACCAGTCAAATTAAGAGACTAACACACAATGTACGTGACATACTTCAGAAGGCAGACTTGTACTGATTATAATTAAAACATTGCATTCCGCCTACCTACGCTGTGTGCTTATGTGTATTTACACGTAAAAGATGTGCATGGTATTACATGGAAATGCTGCTATTATTATACAATAGATCCGGATTGAGTTTATAACAATTATTGCATTAAAAGTAAATCGTGTCCATGAGGTACACGCGGCGACACACCAAGCTATACATTTCCAGTATAACATGGCTTCGATATGTATTGGTTTCTCGTCCAATGAGAGATCCGCATAAACTGGTTTTGTATAGTTTGATTGATCGACGAGCGTACGAAACTTTTTTCTGACAGTCGTTTTGCAAATCCACTGTAATAGGTAATCCCCCTAGCCGGAGACCAGGCATGGCGGCCAATCATAACACGTCGAAGGCTAACCATCAATGCGGGAAATGTTGTAGTTCACACGTCCGTACATAGGAACACTGTGCTGCCTCTGAATTCATTGGGACGGCAATCCGACTCAATCAAACAGAGATCAGTCGCAGGACCAACGGCTTAACGTGCTTCCCGAGTCACGGTGTTATCAGTATCACACAGCCCACTTCAAAACTCCACGCCGCGAGACAAACCATAATAAAATTAAAGGAAAGGAGTTGTACTGTATGGCTTAACAACGTGTGTACGGATATCCCATTTGAGAAGACCTGACTGTAGATGAAAGTGGGTTAAGAAGGAGAAGAAATAAGATAGATAGAAATAAGAAAGAGTAATTAAAAACAAGAATATTCTAAAACAAAGAATTTGCTGAAGCAAGCACAGAATGACTCGTCCTTCCACTTAACAAAGTAGGTAATACTCAATCGCACAAAACATTACCTACGAAGATGACGTCACTGATCACATATACATAACACACAACTAGATATAACGAAGGTAAGTCACGTTTGATACCTACCTAGGGTAAACAGAGCTTCGGAGTTATGAGTCGACATGCATTAAGATGAAGTTGGCTATAAGTTATGTTTGAATCTAGTTCAAAACGCTTAACATATTAGTTTACTAGTACATGAGCTATGTGCTACACTACATAGTATACAAAAAGCCGAATAGATTACAAACATAACATAACCTCGCACCTGGAATCCCCGAAGGGGTAACAGTGTACTTAATTTTCACCCACAGTACGCCAGTTATTTTTAAATATCTTTTAGGTAATTATGGGGCGAACTTATTGCCATCAATTGGGCACAAATCTAGATTCCGTAGCAGCAAACGTATATTTGTTAATAAAACACAAAATATTTTAAACGGGAAAGTTTAAGGCAAGAGATGAGATGGGAGGAAGAGCTAAACCTCACCGCCAGCCCCAACTGGAGAAGAATTGCTAGAGATAGTAAGCAGTGGAAGACGTTAGAGGAGGCCTATGCCAGGAGGCACACTGAACCGAGTGACATTCTTTGAGTACCACCATAATGTAATCAACATACGGAATGGTTCAGGATTAAAAGCTTACTGATTGATTTACTGTTTATTTTATTTTTTTTTCCAGCAAACCTGTGACCGGAGAGGAGAACCAGAAACGTAGGCACTGTGAAGATAAAGTTAAAAACAAGGTTAAGCAGTACTATTCGTGCTGATTTTCGAAGAACTGGAGCTAACAACACATCTTATTGTTAGTTAACATGAGACATTTCCACTTTGTAAAGTTGCTACCTAACTATAAAATAACATCATCACGCCTGTAATCCCGGAAAGTTTAGGCAGAGGTGTACCTAATAGTACACCCACATTTCGCCAGTTATGTTTAAGTCCCATGTAACGGGGGCGAGCCTCTTGCACTCACCCGGGCACAAATCCAGCCTCCGTGGCTGCTACTGAGTAATTCCTGATGGAAAAACCCAGTAACATTTCGCCCGACCCGGGAATCGAAACTCAGCAGTCGCGCTTGCAACCACTCGACCAACGAGAAACTATAAAATAAATAATGAACATTGCAGGATCAGGTGCCTATAAGATGCGGTGTCACGGTAGTACCTAACAACTTTCCACCGGCTGGGCAGTAACTTTCTGATTTATATTAGTAAGAATATAAATCAAGAGACTTTTCCATTTCTGTTAGCATTCAAGAGGAGGTAAATCTGGAATAAAAGCATATCACAATAATCGATTTATTTGGAATCAAATTGTTTGATTGTTTATACTACTGCAATTCATCATGTAACAGTAGTTAGTAAATAATCTGCCGTAATTAAATTCAAAACAATAGCAATAATACGTATGCATAGCCTTGATTCACTAGCGCTGACATAATAACTTGATCACTGATGATCACCGCAGCGTTATATCTAAACACTCTTCCGACGGAGAAAAATGTGTGAATAATCTGTGATTCTTAAATCGATTTGTAGATGACAGTCGTCGTCGGCAAGGGCAAGCAGTATTACCAAGGAGTATCGTTTTGTGCTGTAACTACGTTGTGGAGATCTGATAGGCAGACTCAGTGGCTCCATGTGAAATACTAGTGTTTATTTGGATCAGCCTGCAACCGGTGAGATTGGAAGCCGACCCCAACATAGTTGGCAAATGCAAGGCAGATGATAGCAGTGAATGCTACCTAAGCTTAAATGAAAACGATCGGTAAAATATAGGAAGTCCAGTCCCAGTCATTAAAACACTCAGTACAACTCTATGATCGGAGTGCGTTAACATTTATGGGCACATTCGCTTGCATTATGTTGAGCAACTACCGGTGTTTCATGGGCCCGTCGTGCCCTGCATTCATACGGTGACTCAATAGAATCAGAGCTTGCGGTTAATCTGTTTTAAATAGTTGTTTTCCGATAAATGTAAATTTAGGATTCCTTTCGTTGTTGATTCCGTTCCTTCTTTACTGTTAATCAGTGGAAATAGCTATTGTACAAGCTGGATTCAAAACTCCACTATGCAAACGATGAGCAAGGATAACGAAACATCATCGTCGAAAAACATGACTTCGTGGAGGATCTTATTCACAAAATATCACGATACTTCATGCAAGGTTTTCAACCTGTAACTCCACAGGTTTACCTACTTACCGTGATCAGTCGCGTTGCTAGCTCAATTCAAGTATTGTAAAGCGTGAATCAGAAACTACAACATCCTTATAAATTCTTCAAGATACATTATCCTCTAGCAAACATATTTACAAGAATGTATAGCTACAATCAAGTTCTCGTCAAACGTCGTAAGGAAAACCCTACGTAAACAATTTATTTGTAAGTCGTAAGAAACAACATTACTATGTGATTATTTTACCTTACCAAGCATTTGTGATACGATGAACTATTTGTTGATTTAACAAATTGGAGCTTCTGGCAAAAATCATGTGATATGACCAAACTGTGACGTTAAGCTACACTTGCAGTTTACTGGAGAAGTATGGAGACACACGAATGAATAATCTGAAGGACATATGCATGTCCAAAAAACTGCTACACAACAGCCAGTTCTTCGTCTGTGTTCCTTTGCATCCAGTCTGTCCCTCCCACAAAGAAGTTGTTGTTATTTAGCGCCATCTAACCACTAAGTTTTTCAGCAAGAATCTTCATGGCAGCTGAACACAACAAACACAAACACCCCTTAGCGACATCAACACGTAACTTAATTGTAAGTTTTCTCCCCCACAAAGGTCGTTGGTCCATCTAATATTGAAAAGAGTACCACAGAACTTCGCCAATCAACCATGCACATGCAGTTGAATTAAAACACGTATCACACACACACACACAGCCCAGACTGCTGACGTAATCCTAGGTTACGAAGATCACGGCTCAGCTACCTACCTAGCTAGGTACATTAGTATGTAGCACACAATGTCCTTGCACCTTCTGTGTTGTACAATGTTAGTTATCCTTATAAGAACCTTATCGATTGACACTTGAGAGATTCAATCGCGAAAATTCTAGAGTAGATCCAAGGATTTTCCACCCGACTTTTGTTTTTACGGCCTGCTGTAATGTTTTGAATCTACAGGGTGCAAACGGACCCTTCACGAAGCCGTCAACCAAGCATTATGAACACATCCAACTATGTAACTTTATGCAAAAACTATTGCTTGGAAACGCCTTTATTCTGGGGCACGTTTTAAGGTAGGACTCAATGTAATGCACTCAAAACATTGTGCTGATGGATTGAATAGTGTGGGGTCGTGGAGGTATTTCAAAGTAAAAAGCTTACATTAAAAACATGTATTTAAAAAAAAACATGTGAAAAAGATGGAACTTTAACCCACAATATCTCCGTAACTAGCTGGGAACTTTCTAGTTTCCGAGTATGGTCTAGAACAAAAAAATGGTCGTAGTGACGGGGAGAATAAGTGCCTTTCGGTATCGTTATGGGTCTCGTTACACCCTTTCTAAATAAAGTGGTTGAGAGAACTAGGCAAAATAATTTTTAATGCTTTGGAAAGATCTTATGAAATGCTAAAGATCTACTTAAGGTTTACATCGAGAGTGCGTAAATGCTTAGCAAAAAACACGGAAAAGAAAGGGCTTCTTTGTAATCTTAAAAGAAATAAGTTTCTAAAATAGGTACAGACTTTTCAGAAGAGAAACACAGTTTCCCTTACAGCTAGACAAGTATTAATAGAGGTTGATATGAAGTGCGTTAACCAGGCGGTATTCGATATTTAAAAAGCTAGTAAAGTTTCACTGACAACCTTTGTTACTTTGCTTTTCTTTTTTAGACTTTTTTAAAACTATTTAAATTAACAAAAAGCTTATACCTACCCCTGGTTAGTAAGAAAAATGAGACGGTGGTCCCTTCGTACAAAACATACGTTTGTGATATTCAACTGCTTCTAGTTACACTGCTAACTGACTGTGATGCCATCATCATCACCCTCCTAAGTGTAGGTAATGTCATCATCAATAAGTTCCACTTTACCATTGAAACTAATTAAGATAGTCTAACGACACGGCTCATTAGCGTAATATATTCAAACACATACTGAATCATTAGGTACAGTTTGATTAGAATCTAGTTAATTAATACATAATTATTCAGGCCTACGTCATCTGTCAGATATCAAGTCTCATTTAAAATGTTCTGCGAAGGATATATGATCAATGATGTAGTTTTTTTCATTATCTCAAAATGGACCTGCTCTTGACCTCGCTCACGCCTGATGGAAACCGATCGATATTTAGTATTCAAATAGGTTTTTACAAACACTTTTACATATTTGCATAAATGAACAACATGGCGTGGTTTCGTTAAATGTGCTTGTAGACAAACTATATCAGCGAATAAAGAAACTGAATTGGTAACTGGACAAACTGAATCAGCAAGTGGTCAAACTAATTCGGCAAATAGATAAATTAAAAAAGCTTATAGACAATCTTTATCAGTGAGTGGGCAACTAACATCAACAACTGGCCAATGTCAGCGAGTGGACCAAACATATTAGCAAAAGGATAAACTAGTCAATGCATAACATAATTATGTAATTGTGTAATGTAATGAGGCATCTATTACAATGCAATGTAAGCTTCGTCTCTGCTAGTTACGGTCTAACAAAATGAAAATCATCAAATTTTATGTTTCAAAAACTTTGGTACAACCCGTAGAAATATACCATTCCATGCCAGAATTGAATCCACAATACTTAACACAAAAGCTTTGCGTTTTTTCACTGAGCCACTCATACCATAAACGTCGACGCGTTTCCGTCGTTACGTCTTCAAAAATATTACACAATTACTTGTTCCCCAAAAATTAGTATTCCGAACCCATCCTCTATTAGCAGTGACCTTTTAAAGGTCCTAAACATTCATTCTTGAACGTTTAGCCTTGACTGCCTAATTTTTGATGATTTCGGAGAATGTCCGGTCAATTAGCACAATGTCCGGAGATAATAGATAATTGCGTAATAATCACTTTTTGCGGTGTGTTCACAGTATTGAGGGAAAGACAATCAGTTGGACAAAAACTGATGGTTTTTGTAAGTAAAGATAAATGAGGTGTTTGTGCATGCGTAATTAATGTGTGATTGTGTTCAGTATCACACGGTTAGTATTCATGCTGGTTGCCTAGGTAATTATGAAATTCGTTTGAAAATGGCATTATATTCGTCAGAAAATGGAGTATAACAGAACCAGCCTATAAAATTTCCACTACTGGAACACAGGTCTCCTCTTTCTAAAAGGGCGTTAGCCATAATCCGCTAAGCCAGCACAGTGTGAGTTGGTGAATGTCTTAATTGGGTCTTCGAATTCTGTCCCTTTGCTGTCCTCCACAGCGACGCCCTGAGCCGACGCTCCTACCCTACAGGGGGTGCCCTTAGCGTGCAGTAGATTAGTTTCTAAGTTTTGCCCCTGGCTGGAAGCCTTAAACTCAAGGCACCCACAGGATCCGATACGAGTCCGGTTAAGGAGACGATGAGAAGGTTGCCCTGCGAGCCACCATAAAAAAAACAATTCTAAGACATGTGTGTTTCTTGATACATTTCCCCTTTTTTTGGAGTGGTGTTGAAATAAATTACACAAAGTACAGTGTCTCTGGTTTTCAACCCATAATATTATTGTATGTCTTGTACGTCGGAGCTGTTACCACTGGAGAACTATTGCTCCCTACCTGTGAGAAGTGTGGGTTAGTTCAATGTGTTTGGCCCTTTCAATGTAAATACAGATGAGGTGCGTGTTTTATCTTTTGTCACAAGCCTTGTACTCACACAAAGGCATATTGTCTCTAATTGGGCAAAAGCTGCACTTCCTAGAAATATTTTCCAAAGTGAGCATGCAAGTCTTAAGGGCATGGCACCCAGAATATACAACAAAATTCCGAAACCCATAAGAGAAAAAAGTGATGTTAATGATTTCAAATAGTACCTAAACAAATATTTAACACAAAAAGCATTTTACTCTATCAAAGAATACCTAGACGAGAATGCAAACTAAGTGGATTAGATAGTAATTAAGAAAATTTTGTTTTTGTAATGAAATGTTCCTTTTTTTATCCTTTTTTCATCATTTTGTATGTTTAAAAAACAAATTCGGCTCATAATATTAAGTTAGCATAGTTTTTAAGAATAATTTATAGTATAATTTTAATATTTGTTCGCCGTTGTCGGCAAAACATAGCGATCTCTTTATATTTACTTACATCTTTTACACCTATGTTTAACAAATAAAAACTTTGACTTTGACTTTGACTTTACTTTTACCGATAGTACGTCACGGCGTCGGGGCCGTTATCAATGGGCAACTACTGCTCCCAACCTGTTAGTATGGTAGTCGGGTTATTACAATGTATTTGGCCCTTTCAGACTTTTTATTATTTTTCTAATGCATTCCTTTTTCCAAACGTAGAATGCCTCGTTGGTCTAGTGGTCGCAAGCGCTACTGCTACGCATAAGGTCTTGGGTTCGATTCCTGGATCGGGCAGTTTTTAATTATTTGGTTATTCCATTAGGAATTTCTCAGTCGCTGCCGCGGAGTCTGGATTTGTGCCCAGCTGATGGAAATAGACTTGCGGGTTATTACATGGGACTTAAACATAACGGGTGAAATGTGGGTGTCCTTGAAGTACACCTTTGCCTCCCTTAGGGGATTACATGGCGTGATGTTATATTATGTTTCCAAAGGCTTTGGCAACGATTCATACAAAAACCGGTCTGACCTAGGTATGCCAAAACATTTAGGTTCTATTCATCACCACCATCGTGAGTCTAGCAATCAGCAGCGGGTATTAGTTTCCAATAAAAATATTTTAATTGCCTAATTGGTGGTAGCTGTGGTTCAGATGACTCATAGTGACCGTTCACTATGAGTCGTGGCCCTGATAACATTACTTATAAAGTGTGAGTAATACAAGAGGTTTTTGTAAGAGATTTGCAACTTGTACAAGAAGTAGGATTAGCAATATATCATACTTTACATTGCTGCAACTAAAAATCGAGATAAAATAATACCTACTCCTTACTTATTAATTCATATAATTTAATTAGGGAGATATTTTACAAAGGGTTATAATTATAATACAATGGACGGCCTTATAATGTAATAAAAGCAATATTTTCAAGACAAACATTGGTTTTTAAGAGAGATTCTGTAACTACATTATGTCTAGAGCTGTTCTTACTTACACTGTCACGGGATATCTTGATCCGTGATTTTCAACTATCGGGTGCTGACAATAGTTGAAAATCATGGACGATATCGTGTAATTATAAACTGTGAAAGCTTAAAACACTGTTATAATTACCTATTATATTGTACTTACCAAGGTACTAACAAGGTAAAGAACTTTAACATTAGTCAAAAGGTCGAGAGTCTAACAACCAGTATTACCAGGGGGTACCGTGTTATTAAGTTACTAGATTGTAGAAGTCAGATAGGCAGTCCAGCTCCATATAGGTATTTAGTTGCATCCAGTTAGACTGGAACACGACTAAAACACAGTTAGAAAAGGCTAAGGCTGATACAACACAGTCGTCATCGCATCTACCTAGCACGTACTATGATGCGTCATGCATTGTGCTAGGTAGTCCATCTAAAGAAAAAGTTGCATACAAAGGGACACCCCTTTTTTGGCTAGCCTCCGCGTGTAACAATAACCACTTAATCAGCCAACCAACCTTACAGACTACTTGTTTAGTCTTTTGACAATTGGCACAGCTTTAGTTGTAGCGCATATTATTTTATCGTCACATAAAGTACCAACCAGTACACCGATGACGACGATGACGTTCCGGAGGTGACCGACCTACCTTTGTCGTGTGGTCGGGGACTACCTGACGGATAGGGCCGTCATCTACCCCAGTCGGAGCGGAGAATGGAACCGGCGAGAGATGTCGTGCGGTGTTCCACAGGGTTCGGTTCTGGGGCCGGCCTTGTGGAACATCGGTTACGACTGGGTGCTGCGCGCCGACCTCCCTACCGGCGTCAGTGTAGTTTGCTACGCTGACGACACGCTGGTACTGGCACAAGGGAGGTCGCACGAGGCGGCGGCCGAAAACATGACACGCGGGGTTGCGATAGTTGTGGAGAGGATCCGGCAATTGGGTCTCGAGGTGGCATTGCACAAGTCCGAGGCTATGTGTTTTCATGGGCCTCGGAATGCACCACCGTCGGGATCCCTACTGATGGCAGGAGGGGTTTCCATCGGCGTCGGGTCGACGTTGAAGTACCTAGGACTCGTCCTCGACAGCCGGTGGAACTTCGTGGAGCACTTCCGACGTTTGGCTCCCAAACTGGAACGGACAGGGGCTGCCTTCAAGCGGCTCTTGCCCAACCTGAGGGGTCCAAACGCCTCCTGCCGGAAGCTTTACGCGGGGGTCGTGCGGTCCATGGCCCTTTACGGGGCCCCGGTGTGGGCGCGTTCTTTGAGGCGGCAAGCCGCCCACTACCTGAACGCGCCCCAAAAGGTGATAGCCATAAGGCTAATCCGGGGGTACCGCACGATCTCCGGCGAGGCGGCTAGCCTCCTTGCCGGATTGCCGCCATGGGATCTGGAGGCGATAGTCCTCGCGCGCCTGCATGAATAGCGCGCGGAAGCACTATGTCGGGGAGAAACTCCGCTGCCGCGACAAATTGCCGCTCAGCGGACAGACCTCCGGCGTGATCTCATGGCGACATGGAGAGAGCGACTGTCGCAACCCCGTGCAGGGCACGCCACCATAGTGGCGATAAGTCCCCTCTTTGAGGAGTGGCTAGAGAGGCGCCACGGCGCCCTCACCTACCGCCTGACGCAGGTACTCACCGGACACGGTTGTTTCGGGAGGTTCCTGCATCGAATCGGGCGGGAGGAAACGCCCGGGTGTTTCCACTGCGAGGATCGTCCGGAGGACACGGTGGAACACATCGTGGAGGTCTGCCCCACTTGGGCGGAGCACCGCCGTGTCCTCACAGCGGCGATTGGCGGCGGCGATCTCTCGCGTCCGGCCTTGGTTCAAGCCATGGTCCGGAGCGAGAGGGAATGGGAAGCCGTCACCTCCTTCTGCGAAGCAGTCATGCTAGTGAAGGAGGTGGCAGGACGTGAGAGGGAAAGAACCTCACGTCCCAGCCGCCGCGGGAGACGCCCTGGGCGTCGGGGGTCACGTGGTGGCTTCCGACCACCGTAGGCGCTGGCCTGTGGACGGCGAGTTATGGGCTAGCTCGCCGTCCGGCCGTCTTATGACGACGGACCGTGTCGACGGCGCGTTCGTGTTCCACGCGCGCCTCAAAGAGATGTCAGCAATCAAGTAGGGGTCCGCATGGGCCGACGCCTGCCGGGGCTGCGGGACTGTTCGAAAGAGATACCGTGGCCCTGGAACATAACGGGCAAAGAAGGAACATGGATGGGTTTTAGTCAGTACAAGTCTGACACTCCCCTCCGCTCCGCCCAGAGTGGGGGGGGTCATTTGATGATTTCCCATCCGGAAAAAAAAAAAAAAAAAAAAAAGTACCAACCAGTCATACCAAGGGGAACCGTATTCCCCAGTACTGGGTTGTGCAAGTCAGATAGACAGTCGTTTATTGTAAAAAGTGGTTCTCAGCTGCATCCAGTTAGACTGGAAGCTCGCGAAGGCTCACCAAATCAATAATGGAAATGTGACTTCCGCTGGGCTAATTGTATCACAAGCAGTCTATGGCTGCCTCTTGTTACATGGAACGAGGATTGTACTAATGAGCTACACCTCTCACCGCCTCCTTCAGGGTACACAAGTCGTGAAGTTATATTACCTAGTTTAAGCTTTACAACTACAGTTTAATACTTTCAAGACAAACCAATACTTTTGCAAAAGCGGGTGCAAACATAATAATGTATCACTATTGCGCCAACACCGATGCAGTTAACTCACTTTCGCCAAGGTCGGAATTCGGATGGGTGACCCATTGAGAAACCTGTGCATTCTGACTCAGATTTACGTTATAATACTATTAATCGATTTTGCAAGCCTTTGCCGATCAACCATTTCGATTGTAAACAAGATGCAATGAATTTTAAATGTTGTCTCAAGGAACATAAAGTTTGAAATTCAATATAGGATACTATGAAAAACTTTCCTCATGTGTTCGTTTGATCGTTCAATATAATTTGAACCTTATCGAGAAAAGAAATGGTTTAAAATTGCATGGCATATAACATTGTTATGATCATTCTTTGTATCAATTCTTTATAGTGAGAATAACAATTTTAAACATTTTATTCAACAGGATAAAGCTCTAAGTCGTTTAAGTTACAGTTAGGTGCAACTATTACGTTAAGTAAGTTTGTTCATTTCGAACTTAGTAGGTAGTTTTGCATAACATTTAGAATTGCTTGTGCAGACGAAAAAATGTAGAATTTCTATTTGAACATAGGTGTTAATAAATTGGGTCCTAGCATTTGCGTAATTATAACAACAATGGTGTTTGTCGGTAGAAATAAAAAACTACCTAGTTTACATACCCACCATGGTTTGTAGTAGTGTGAACTTCTCCGTGTGAACTGTTTACAAAGTGAGAGGCTGCAAGCGCGACTGTTCAGCATGAGGTCCTGGGTTCGATTCCCGAGTCGGGCAAAGTGTTATTGGGTTTTGCCATCAGGAATTTCTCAGTAGACACGGAGCCTGGATTTGTGCCCGGTTGATGGCAATAGGATCGCCGCCTATTACTCGTACATGGGATTTAAACGTAACTGGCGAAATGTGTGTGTACCATTAGGTACACCTCTGCCTATAAATTTCTGATAGAAAAACCCAATAACAATATCCTCGACCCGGGAATCGAACCCAGGACCTCATGTTCAGCAGTCGCGATTGCGAACACTAGACCAACAAGACGATCTACCTTTTATTAATATCTCTTCAAAACTCAATAATGATCAAATCCATTGATATTTCCACACAATGATTGCTAAAACATTTAATTAAATGCCAGCGTAGCTCTGCCGAGAGCCGAGATATAAAACTATGCCAACGTTCTCTATTTCATAACGCTGTGTTGCTATTTGATCAAATATTGGAGCTTGGAACACTTTCTATTTCCACATTATTGAAATCTAGATTGATATTATAATACATTTTTGCAAAAAAAAACAACTTCAAAAACCGAAAAGTGAAAAATAACTAGCTTTGGAAGTCGGTGAGTTTTGTTTGTTTGATTTACTAGATATTTTTGACATCGACTCCCTAATAAAATGAAACTTAATTCTGTACCTTTAGTGAAAAGTGATATAAGTGAAAAATCATAGTTTTGAGTAATTTAAGGTTAAAGATTTAAAAAAATCTCGTTATTTTTCTAACGTTCTAAAATAAAAAACGATATGTGGTACGTGTAGATAATATTATAAAGATTATAAAGAGCTTGGTTTGAATATATTATTTTGCACGGAATTTAAGTAATTAGTAAAAATAACCAGTTATATCACCGTACACTATAGTTTTCTATGCTTATTTTTGTGTATTTAAATTTATAATGAAATGAATTATTTTACACATTTAGTTACCGTTTTGTGTGAAATGTTATAAGGCTTGTGTTTTGGCATGTTTTGCCTGCAAATAGTTGTTGTGAGAAAAAGTCGTAAAACTAATGTGATCATTTTGATTATCAGCAACCTTTTTTCATTGTTTTATTTAAAATTCCTACGTAAATATTCAATTGTACCCCTAAACACCAATGTATTTTTCAATCTAGTAAGTGATTAATGCTACAAGCTAGAATTTATTGTGATACATTTTGTTTACATCGAAGTGTTTATTGATACAAGTAATAAGTATTTTCAAACGTTTTTGTCTCAGAAAGGGTTAAACTATGTTAATAACATAATAAAATAATAACTAAATTAAAAAAGCGTTTCTTTAATAAAGAATTCTTGAATAAACACTTTTTAATGAATTACAAGTAGTAGCAAAACAATAAAACATTTTTATAAATCAAACTTAAAACATAACTTTTAGACCTAAGTAGGTATTTATTGTTAATCTGATTATTAGAGTAGGTATCGTTAGTCTTTAAACATATTAAAACAGGCTCAATAAATCAAACAACAGATTTGTTGTAGCACTTCAACTATTCGCTATATAAAACAATATAATTAACATCCTTATAAAAAAACATAACTTTTAAACCTCTTTATTATTAATCTTGAACAGTCTTAAAGCGTATTTAAGCAGTCTCAAAAAATCAAATAACAGATGTGTTGTACATGTAGCACTTCAACTATTCGCTATACAATACAATATAACATCCTTTTAAAAAAACACAACTTTTAAACCTACTTATCGTTAATCTTGAACAGAGATCGAATTAGTCTTAAATCGTATGGAATCAGTCTCCAAAAATCAAACAACAGATAACAATATAATTTTCTTATAAAAAAAACATAACTTTTCATCCTTAATCTCTCTTTTTATCATTAATCTTGAACAGTCTTAAATTGTATTAAATCAGTCTCCAAAAATCGAACAACAGATATGTTGTAGCACTGCAACTATTCATTATCCGAAACAATATCAGGATCTGCGTCACGCAAATTTGAGTTTGTTATCAAATTATGATAAAAATCGTGAACACTTGGATCAATGTATTCTAACAGTGATATTAAATCCCTTTTCTTTAAAACACTTATAGGAATCGGCCCATTGTAACATTTTGGAACAGCATTAATACTAACTAAACTGTAGTCTTTATTCCTTTTGTCGTAAGACATCACATAATAATCATCACCTACGTAACTTTCTTTATATTCAAAAACCGGAAATTTTTCTTTACTAAATTTAATAACTCTTACATTCAACCATATAAACTTTTCACCCGTAGAATTAGTTTTTTTAACTGTAAAATTATTTTTAGCAAACATGGCAAAATCGTAAAAATCTGTCCCCGCCATTTCAATTACTGAAAATTTATTAGTTCTAGTTGATGCACTCCTTACCCATCGCGAGGGTGGTGAATATTCATTGATGTTCGTTTTTTTGCTCTTTCAATGAGCGCATGGTCACTAACAACTTCCATGTGTGTACGGCCGGGTACGAGAAATTTATGTTCTATGTTCAAAAGTTGAGGCGAGTCTTTTAGTGCAAATAATAAAGCTGTGCAAATAATAGAATTTTTGTTTTGTATTTCATTTGTATCACTTTGGATTAATTGAAGTAAAAGCTTTCGGTTCGCGTAAGATGTGGTAACTCGAGTCGTATTAAAATACATTTTTGAAACATAAAGATCGGTTCGGAGCACTTTGGTATGAATCAAAAAGTATTATTTTACACAATAATTTCAATAAAAAATTGCTTACTTATATCAATGTACACAAAAAAATCTCATTCATTTTTAATCTTATAACAACGGGGATAAGATAGAAATTAAGTTAATTTTTTTTTAATAAGTTTAATCAGAGAATATAAAAACCGATCTGGGTCGACATGTATCACTTTTCACTGAAGGTACAGAATTATAACTGGCGAAATTCGGAGGTATTTTACCCCTTCAAGGCATACAGTCGTAATCTCATGTTATGAAATTGTGTAAACAATAAATATCCAAGTGGTTGCATCAATCACGACAGATGTGAGTTTGCTGTCTATTATTGAAGAGTTCAATTGTACATCTCCAAATCACATCAGCATCAGATCTTCACTAAATTTTTCGGGACCACCGTAAAATAATACTCTTCCAAAAAAAAGAAGCATCGCATTGGTTCACAATTGGCGGAACATACACACAAAAAAAATACATTAAGACGATTTGATAACTTCGACGATAACCTTTTGGAAGTCGGTTAGAAATATTGGTTCTTACATTGAGATATATCACTAAATATGAATGTTTTATTTGCAATAGGAGAAGAGCTAAGCTTCGAGATATAGTGTTAAGTACTCCGATTTCTAGTAAGGCTTGAAAAGTCATAACATTCTTCTTCCCTTCTCAAGTACCTAGTCGAATGTGCTAAAGTTGGCTGTAAAAAAGGCTGCCTTTCCAGCCATCGTATGACCTCGTATGTTATATGTACCCGCATTGTCACCCGTGGAAACCACTAGTAGTAAGTTCAAGATACCATCTACAGAGAATAAAAATGTCGTAAGGGCAAAATGGATAGTAAACTAGCACATTATACGCGTCTTCGAACTTCGAATGCTTGCATTTGATTGTGTTTGCTTCACACATACAATTGCGGAGGTTGTCTGATGAATTCAGGCGTCTGTTTGCGTCAGATTGTTAACTAGAAATCATCTACTTGAGTTAAAGTTAATACAAAAATAGCCAACACGAGTAGACGGCTCAATATAATCCTCCCACATGCTGGAAGTGATATCGGAAGAACTCAACGAGATCATACACTTGAGACGGATTAACGACGCCAGCATGATGTCATGGTCAAACCGTATCTGTGTTCTGTATGACCGTCTAGGAATGTACGGGTTAGCATGGCAACTAGGTAGGGCATAATATCACGCCTGTAATCTCTAAAGTGTCATGCAAAGGTGTACTTTATAGTACACCCAGTTTAATAGAGGGTCGAGCGTATTGCCATCAACCTGGCGCAAGTACAGACTTCGTATCTGCTACTGAAGAAGTCAAAAAGGAGCAGCTAAAAGGAAGGGATTCAAGTAAAACGAAGTTTCAGGCAATACCTACCTCGTTGGTTTAGTGGTCGCAAGCGTGACTGCTGAGCATGAGGTCCTGGCTTCGATTCCCAGTTCGGGCAAAGTGTTATTGGGTTTTTCCATCAGGAATTTCTCAGTAGAAGCCACGGAGCCTGGAATTATGCCCGGTTGATGGCAACACATTACTGGCGAAATGTGGATGTACCTATTTAGGTAGACCTTTGCCTAACCCATCGATTATCACAGGCGTGATGTTATGTTATGTTAGCTGCACCAGGATACATCATTGAAAATTCATTCTATAGTGTATCTCTACATTTTAATATCGTCTGAAATGTATTTACATAGTCCTGTCGCCTCGTCCACGTTCATACATCTGACCATACACGCACGCCGGTTGCGAGGACTAGTTCTTAAATACATTACCAATAAAGTCTGTATGATTATCAATATTTTACCTGAAATAACTGCCGTCTGACCTCCACTACCCAATTCCTTGGCAACACAATTGTATTTGCCAAGTAATTGGTTAGCAATAAATATGTATAATATTATTAACTAATAAAACAAAGACACGCTAAAAACGTTCCAACGACGCACAAACACAGTCATCGCGTTGATACGCTAATTATAAGAATCATCAAAAATAAATTATTTATGTCATCAGAATCCATTCAGTGCATATTAGTCACATTTCATTCATAAAATATTTAGGTTTAGTCATAATTTTATTATTTCTCGTATATTTATAAAAAAATAAATGTGCCGTTGTCGTAGAGGTTACACGTGCTGCTTGGTCAGCATGGTACTGGGTTCGATTCCCAGGACGGGCAGTGTTATTGGTTCTTCAAAATCAAAATCAGAATCAAAATCATTTTTATTTGTGTAACAAAGGTATTGAATACAGTTCTTAAATTAAAGATAGGTCGCTATGTTATGCCAAGAGGCGTACAAATAAATGGTTGCATGCAAATAAAATGAAAATTTATAAATCATGCGAGAGATTAAACACAAATTATTTGGTAGCTATGTCAAAATTAATAGAATGATGATAAATAATTAAAAAAAAAAACAAAAAATTAAAATAAAAACAAAAATTATAAATGTCAGAATATAGAGTAATTTCTACAGTCAATGCTAAAATAAATAATCATAAATTCCAATTAGTCTCAACATTAAATAAAAATTAAAGAAAAACTGTGTGTATTCTCCAGTCGAATAAATTAATAAATAAGTCTACATTAATAATTTATCATTCAGGAATTCATCAGTCGTATAATAACATTTTTCAATTAATAAGTTTTAATTTTTTTTTTAATTGTGCAACATTCTAATTTTTTATGGTTTCTGGTAATTTATTGTAAAAGCGCGGTGCCTTGCCTAAAACGCTTTTTCTCACTAAGGCAGTCTTACAACGCTGATTGCTTAAAGAGTTTGCGTATTGGCTACGAATCGCAACATCTCGTAATGTTGACACTTTTTCGAACAACCTCATGTTTGTTTTGACGAAAACACAAATTTCATAAATATATAGTGATGGTAAGATAAGCATTTTCAGCGATTTAAAGAATGGTTCACAGCTATCATCAACTTTCAGACCACACATTGATCTTATGCATCTTTTATGTGCCTTGAAAACGATTTCTTTATCAGTAGAATTGCCCCAAAAAACAATACCATAACGCAAAATAAAAGCTACTAGGCCGTGATATGCAACTAGTAGCGCATCCATATTTATTTTTCTAGCAATTTGGAAAAGTGCGTATGCGGATTTATTTATTTTCTTACTTAGGTGATCTATGTGGGCCTTCCAGTTAAGTTGGTTATCAAGCATTAAACCTAAGAATTTTGCTACTTTAACTTCTTCAATGTCACAGTACTATGTCTAATATTTACTTTTGGTACGTTCTTTGGTGAAAGTGCATTATTTTGGTTTTCTTTAAGTTTATTACTAAATTATTTTTACTAAGCCAATTAATGATTCTTCCATCAGGACTATCTCAGTTGCACCCCAATCTGCATTTGCTGCCCGCCAATATTACATAGAACTTTAACATAACTGGCGAAACGTGGGACTACTACATTCCGAGATATTCTTCGGGGATTACTGTAGGTGTGATGTGATGTATTACAATCATAAAATGTTAACTTGCAACAAAACAACAGTGTCTATTTAATTTAATTTTGTCCCTTAAATGCATTCTACGCTAGTCCAAAACACATCAATGGTAACACTTTGCTCTACGAAAACCTCTTTTACTCCTACGACATAAAGCCGCTGTCAAAGTCAAATTATCACCAAAGAGATTGACTATACTTGCCCGTGCGCATACAATGCGTAATTACGCGAACATTACGCGTAATGTTACTCACAGACGCAACCATTGTTGTTGAAAAGTGTGTCGTTGAATGACCTCGGCGTCTTCGCGTCTTTTTATTAAGTTTACTGCCCGATTTGATGACATTGTTTGCTGTTCGTAGTTAAAAGTTATTTTGAACTTGCAACTTAGTATAAATAAACCCGTGAATCTTTTAAGGCATGGATTTTAGAAGAATTGCTTATCCCTGATTTTATTATAAACCAACCGACTGAGGTTGCACCAAACTAACGTTAGATAAGCTTGGTTATAAATTCAAGATAGGTATTCCGTCAACCGTTACTGACAATTGACAATTAGGGCCTTATAAAGATAATCATCGTGATAAATACGAGTAATTAAGATGCTTTTCGATTGTCTTAACAGTCAGCATCATCATATCAGCCCGGAATCCCTCACTGCTGGGTATAGACCTCTCCTTTTTCCACACTTCCCAGTTCGGTGCGTCCCTTATCCAGGTGTTTCCCGCGATGTTTGACGATATCGTCGACCCAACGAGCTTTAGGACAGTCTTTACAGTAATTTCTAGAAACCTTTGACGTCCGCTAACGAAAAAGAGTGGCCTATTTATTTGTAAGCAAATCGTCACCAATTAAGCTATGAGTAGCCTCCACCATCGAGGAACTAGGCCGTATCGTGGTCTGTCCTTTGCCTTTTTTGTTAACAACAAAAAAGAGCATCAATACGTGACATTATGTTTCTTCATGGTTTCAACAAAAAATGCGTTTCAAGTTCAAATCACCATAACGGTCGTCTAAAGGGTATCAGCACATTGTGTCTTGTTTGGTTTCTCAAGTTAATTGCCTGTGAAAACAGTACAGAATCACCTGTTTCTTCAGATGCAATTTGAAGATAAGGAAAACCAGAATCCTAGTAGCTTTACCTACATCCAAAAACATTTTTACTAACTCTTAACTTAAAACTTGACTTGTGTACCTTTTTCAGAAATCTCCACAACTGTGTGTGTAATTTGTTTCAGGGAAGAGCTGTCTTAGCGCCCATGTTCATGGATGATTCATTCTAGATTAACCACCTCTTTTATGTAGAGCCTTTCTTGTGATGTGTTTCCGACCTAGGTCTAGCGTGAGCCCGAACATCCAAATGCTAGTATAACAAAGTGCTCACTCCTGACGTTCTAACCCCTAACATCATCATTCTGCTGCCCTTATCCCAATTTATTTGGGGTCGTCGCAGCATGTCTTCTTCATGCACACTTCTCTATTACTCGTAATCTCATCAGACACCCCATTTCTTGCCATATCATCCTTCACACAGTCCATTGATGCTTTCTTTAGTCTTCCTCAAAACTTTTTCAAGATATCTTCCTCATTCCTCCGCATCACATGTCCATACCGACCGATTACCACCTACTTTTCAGACACCGGCGCCACTTTTCTAATCCCAAACGTGCTACAAATATCAAACATTTTATAGAAATCCCTAACGAGGGCCTGAAGATAATTCGCAAAAAATCTAAGAAAAAGCCTTCTGGATACCATTTTATTCAATGTCTTGTCTCCACTAAGCGCAAGACATATTGATGGAGTGTTCATCCGTTACATGCAGGCTGAAGTATCCCTGCCACACGTTTCTGCTTGTATTTGCGTATTTAAAGCGTTGCCTGGCGCCAGCATCATTATGTCTTCTGGCTATCACAGTACATCTTAACAGCCCAAATCAACGGGCCCTTAAGCTTTCCAATCACAAAGACGATGCCTATAATACTAACAACCTTATACCTGTTCAACTGCATCGGAGTAAGTAACGCACTAAGTAAAGCACAGAAGCCGAAGGTCGAGCGGGTTCAGGGCAAATATTACAGATAAGAGACATCCAGCCGATACTTAACATTTTTGTGCTCTAATCTCACTGATAACCCCGTCAGTGGATGACCAGATAATCAGACTTCATCAGAGTAATTACAACTGCATGCATGATTCAGGAATGTGCAATGACTGTGGTAACTATGCAAATTAATTTCGAATTTATGATTGTAGAATGCTGCTGATACCGAGGAACTGAGGAAGAACTTGAACTGAGGAGGAACTTGAGGAACCGAGGTGAATGGGACAATTAGAGAAATATATGCCCTGGAGTTCTCTGTTAGGTTATCAGCCTAAGTCACTAGGCACCACCACACCGCGACACCTTAGCTATGAAACACTGATAGACAGCTATCACCCTATGCCTCGTCAAGCAAACGTATGAAGAATAAAAGATAGATCTAGTTTTACTATTACAACATTATACAACATTATTTTTAGTATATGCGAAACCTGAATATAGTTTGTTTAGAATAAGTACCTAAATCGATTTCAATCATTTTTAAACCATGTTATTTGTTGTCCCAAAAATATTTTAAAAAGTTTACAAGTGGAGCGACACTAAGTACCTATCGCAATCATTTAGGTACCTACTGCCAAATTATTATTATCAATGAGCTCAAGACGACGCTGGAGGCGCGTGCGCGGCTGTTCCACGCGGTGACCACGTTTTAGTGCGGACAACCAGGTAACAGAACAAGCTTATAAATTTGTGATTTTTTATGATACAGTTTTGAAATTTTGTACATAGATTCTTTACATAAAAATACTAGACACGTGTTTCGCATATGCTAAAACTAATGTTGTATATGAACACTCGGAAGTTTTTTGTTTCGTTATTAAGGTAGCCGTTAGTAAGGTCGACCAAATGAATTATCATTTTGGGCGCGAAATAATTCAAGGTGTTTCGACTCTACCAATCTACATGCTTACTACTAGTTGACCTTTCAAAGACCGCTCCTCTAAAGTTCAACCTATTGATTGAAAAATTACAAATCAGGTTCTACAATCGGGCAACTAACAAAAAATTAAATCGTGATGTCATATTTTAATTTTAGCATTAGTTGTGAAGTCTGATCGCGCCTGAGAAAGAACTATCTATCATCATACTGAACATTTACAGGCCCATAAGACTTTTCGACGTCTTCTTTAAGTATGACAATAACCTAATGCATATACCTGAATGCGATCCTCCTGACCAGACCATGGCACCTTTGCTGAAGTAACCAAAGTGTCCCAACACCTGCATTTAGAGAACCTAAAACCGACCCAAGTAATTCAATAAGACAACATTGATATAAAAAGCAGAACTATTAATCTATCTTTTGGTTTAATATAATCACACTATTTTTAACGTCGTTCAAACATAAGATGAAGAACGGTGCTGCCTATCACACACATAACTGCAAAGAAACCTCAGTACCTAATACTTCAAAACAGTATTGTTCAACATAAGATGACAAATTCCTTCGTTAGAAGCATGACTAAAGCACACCTGGTTGAACTACTGTTTAAACGATAAAATAACTTAAATAAGCAGCTATGAAACCACGTAGATAAAACCGGTATATCTTGACACTTCATAGTAGCACTAGTGCCAAAATACTCATCATTACCGCTTTCATACCGCGAAGGACTACGCAGAAGTACATTTAGATACACTCACAGTAATGCACTGCTCACCACTTATATGTCACATCTGATTGAGGACGACCCCATTACCAATACCTTTTTTACTATTAGAAAAATCCTGTAAATAAATCCAGATTCTGAGGTAATAATGGAACCTGGAACCTACTGTCAGCAATTGCGCTTGCGACCAGAGGCCCAGAATAATAATATGAATAAATCGAATCTACTGCGTATAATTATGATACATCGAACTTTAGAAAGAGACCTAAACTATGAGTGACAAAGACAACGCTATAGAGAACAGAACTTTGCCTATTACTCTATGGACTTAATCAACAGCCACGCACAGTATTACTATTTTGTTCACCAATTCCCCACATACCAAGTTATTCTGGTTCCATTGTTTATTGCCAAATATCTTCATTTATGTACTCTATGGGGCCAACACCAAACCAGTTTTTATTATTGTACGGCGCAAGGTTAAAAGAGCTTATAAGTATTTGTCCGAGGTACCTCCTGGCCCTTTCACTCTTGGGATTACGAAACTGTTGGTGGAGGCGCCGAGAGGTTGGTTGAAAGTAAAAGTGTGGAGCTTTTGAAAAGTTTTCCGAGTCAATATTTGTCTAGTGATACTGGTTGAATGCAATTTTATTAAGGAGCTATGACCTTCTAAAGATGGATGGATTATGTGAGGAATCATTTGAAATAAAAGTACCAACGATGGGGTGACGGTTGAAAAAGAAGAATGGAAGAACAACACGTATTGCGTGGCCGCCAAGTTGATGGAACACGAGCAGGAAAGTGATTTTGATGATGATTTACTAAAGCCAGCTACGGTAACTGTGCTCATGAAGATTTGGAATAGATTTTTAGGGCACATAAAGTCATTTTCATTAGAAAATTCGTGACAGTGATACGGAGTTTGGAATTGTTCTTGGTAAATGGCAAGAGGCTCGTCCCATGTAACATGGAATGTATTAGTAGTAACTCGTGGGTGTAACACACCTCTGCCGAGGTTTGATGACATCATCATCAGGTGATGACGTAGGCTTTGTGGCGGCTCTAAGAGAGGGATCTCAAAAGTGGTAGGTTACAACAGAACACTCTGGTGGCGCAATTATGGTCTCTCTGCAGCATTATGTAGAAAAATGTATAGAGCGCTTTGACGAGGTGGTTGGATTAAGGAAGGATGAGGTATCTTACCAGGCACTCGATTGGTTCCACAATCAAAGTTAGTTTCACTTAGTATTATCAAAAATATACAAAGTGCAATTAAAACTCAAAGCATTTAAAACAAAAAAAAAAAAAAATTGCAATTATTAAAACACGAAACATTTATTTAAATTATACCATTACAGGCCTATGTAAATTAAAATATTTTGACTTTTTTATTTTTAATGTCACAAAAACAAAAAAAAAGCGAAGCAACAGCCACATTCACAAAGCATAATAACTTGTGAAGGTACCGTAGTTGCCCATTCCAAGGCGTAGATCTCGTTTAATCTCAGAAGATCCATTAGATAGATCCATGATGGATCTAGTGACGAATGTTTTTCTCATTAGGTATATTTGTAAAAAAAAAATAAGTAAAATATATCCATGGAGAAATCTTTTACTCCTCGAAACAATGACTCAGACTTTGTCCAACCAGTAGTTAGCGACTTGGACAGCTCTGTCGTTTGCCTCATTCAAGTGCTGGAGGGTGCAGTTAGTTGTGGACGACAGATGGGTAAATGCGGCTAAACCTGCCACCAATCAGATCAGCCTATTCAGCAACGGCGCGTGAGTATATGCACGTACCTTTACGCTCAGGTGACATAAACACTTTGCTGTGCGAATATCACCCGTAGGTACTACGTGACTATTCAGTATTTAGCTATAAGTCTACGTGCAAATATGTATGAGTTATTAGACGTAATTGTTATGATATACAACAAAGGATTTTAGTTAATTTAGACAACATCAACATCACGCCTGTTTTCGCCAAAGGGTTAGGCAGAGTTGTACCTATAGTATACCCGCAATTCGACACTTAGGTATGTTCGAATCTCATGTCATGAGGCGACCCCATTACCATCAACCGGACTCGAATTCAGGCTCTGGGCTGCTGCTGATTGATGTGAAAACCAACACTTGGCCCCAGCTGGGAAATTAAATCCTCTGGGGACCTCACGCTCATCTAAGTCAAAGTTTTAGTTAATTCATTTCGGTTTTGTTTAGTAACTAAGTGCAATTTAGTGCAACTGCTGAGAGTGCGGTCCTGGGTTCTAACCCTAGGTAGAAAAACGTGTGAAGTGTGAGTAAATTTTCGGTTAGGAAATCATCATCAACCCATACTCAGGATTTTTTGCTGACCGTGCACAGGACTTAAATACTTTAGCTAACTAACCCGGGTCAAATCAGTAAAACTAAACAGTAATATACAGCCAAATTGAGAACCTCCTCCTATTTAGAAAACTGGCTAATAAAGGTGTGCTTATACACTTCTGCCGACTCCTTCCGAGAATACAAGCGTGATGTGTGCCTTAATGTATTAGACAGAGCCTTGTATACCTATGAGCCAGTGAGTCACGAAGTCTTTAATATTAAATTAGACTGAATGAGTCAGGTTCTTAGTAGCAATTATAATAAAACTAAATTGTTCCTTAGCCTCCTTCCTAATTAATTATGTAAATTAGCTAATTCTCTTATTAAAGCCAGGTATATTTTTTCAAGGAACAAATCCAGAGGACCCAGACATGTAGTAAGCTTTCGAAGCGTTTCGTATTTCTATAACGAATTTCAACTGGATTAACATGAGATTTACGACAGTTAATTTAGTACAATACATTTGAATGATGAGAATGTCACATTGTCTAGGCCGTTATCATCCACAGCCCGACTACACCCACTGCTGGGTATAGCCTGTCTATGCTTGTGCCAAGCTCCACGTTCCCGTGCCATCCTCATCCAGAATTACCCGCGATGGCAACAATGTCGTCTGCCGATCTCGCGGCCGGACGACTACTCGTAAGACTTCTCTTTGCAATCTTTGGACGCCACTCGGTCACAGCTTTACTCCACCTGAGTATTGCTAGGTGTCCTGCCCAACTCCATTTTAGTCCCATAAAGCGTCCTCCTAGGCCCTCTGGTAAGTAATATTTCGGTGGCAAAAAATTTTTGGTGTATGGTCAGGCACATGAGACTATTTCTGGTATTTCAGGAGTCTATGGGAGTGGAGTGAAGTGGAAACTTAAACTACCAGACTTATATGACTTTTATGAACTCAAATGATAAATTGTTAGTATACCAAATACTTTCTTGTAGATAATAATGTAGCGAATACTAACGTTTAGAAGCACAACACATAGAAAACGAAATGTTGATGGAAACCAGTTGAGAGAAATCAAAGAAAACATGTTTGGATTATGTGAAGAACGATATGAAAGAAAAACAAGTGGTCCAAAAAGTCTGACAACCAGTCTTACCAAGGGGTATCGTATTGCCTAGTACTAACTGGGTTGTGGAGGTCAGATAGGCAGTCGCTCCATGTAAAATACATTCAGCTGCATCCGGTTAGACTGGAAGCCGACCCCAACAAAGTTGGGAAAAGGCTAATGATGATGATATGAAAGAAAAAGGAGTAAATGATATAGTAACGGCTGACAGGAGAAACACTAGCACAAAGAGTCTTATTGGTTTTTATAAAGACCTTTGAACATCAGGAATTTAATTAATAACTATTTCTCTGCCTTTTTACTTACTGAGTCAATTTCGTAGAAGTAAAACCGGATGCTTAATAAACCTGTTATTCTTCGAATGGCGCGTATGTGGTTTAATTTAATAACGATGGAGGTAGAAATAGGTAACTATCATGAATAACATCCAGTTTTTGGAAACGCCAAATATTTTCTTATTTCCTGTAATTTTTCTAATCGTAGAATTTGTAATGTTCCAGTTGAAGAAAGAACTAGTTTCGTTACGAAGAACTTCCTCATCTTTGATTATCTCCCAGATTTCGGTATTCAAAGCCTCGTCCAGCGTATGTTCGGTTTGGCCGAACCTTAACAGAAGCCCGGTGATGCCCATCAGTTAGGTTTAAGGTGATTCACACACGGCACCGCGGGATCCAGTGGAGGCGGCAAAGCGGATGCATGGGCAGTGCACCCGCCGCGCGGAGAGGCGGTGAGCGCGGCTCGTCCGCGCGGTCCTGCGACGTGAGATCCGCTTCACCGCGCGGACGAGTGGTGCCGTGTGATTACCGCCTAACACAAAGAGCAGAGCGCTCATATGCAGAGAGAGGCTTCATATTAAAAAAAAAACATTGATTTATCATCATGTCCGTTGGACCATAACGTATTTATCCAATTGCCTACTCTGCCATGTAAACCTAACCGAATGAGACTAGGCACATTGTTACCTAATTAAACAATAATAAAAAACCACAATATTGCATTATAATGACCGCTTACAAAGCTAACATTGCGGTTTTACTGCGTCATCGCTTGTTGCAGTCAACTAAATTGTCATATCAAGAATTTAACTTAAACAGCTCTTTTATTGTGTAAGTGTAGTTTTTGTAGTTCAAGTGCGATAGATCGTAGCACAAATCGCAATCAATCTTTAGTGCCCCCACTGCTGGGACACAGGCCTCCTACCAATGCGAGGGTGTGGGCTGTAATTCACCACGCGCCCAGTGCGGGTTGGTAAATGTCACATATTGTCACAAGTCTTCAATTTTTTGGTCCTTAGTCCTTCACCGGTTTGAGAGTAGTGTTGATGAAATAAATTACAGAAAGTAATGTGTGTGCCTGGGTTCGAATCCACGATCTCCGGCACGTTAGTCTGCATCGTTACCACTGCACTCATAATTACAAGTTTAATTATTTGACTATAACCGCAGAAACATAAGAACAATTTGACTTCAACAGCGCCTTTACTATGTTGTAATAAGGTTGATTTTCCAAGTTCAAGTTTATTTGACCGTACATCGTACTCAACTGAATTCATTGAGCTGTAAAGCAGGCCGATCTAGATAAAATGCTAATCTAGTTTCAGTTACAGCATACTTGACATTGACAGTGATGCTCTTTGTGTAAATATGGGCATTTTTTTATGGGTTTTGTCTGATAAGGAGTGGTGTACAAGGTCTAGACAAAAATCCCATGGCGTGACATTTTTTTTCTTGTTCTTTCCTGAGCAGCCGCTTGTTCGACGGGATATCCTATTGGCAAATAAGATGGGATGACGATCTTCCAAACAATCTTTCATCCTCTATTTTACCTCTTTAATGGTTGAAATATTAAAAAACTTTCTTTGCGATCTTCTTCGTTATTTAAGGGACTCTTTTGCAAAAATAAGGACGCAAATATAATTTGATGATAATGATAAAGACAGGTCTTCCTGTAATTTTCGGGGCTGAACAAAGTTTTAATTTCCTGGAAGATGAATGTTTTATAAATACTCCACTTCTATTGCGGACACTATAATTCGATTATTTTCAGTTTCAGTTGGGACAAGCAGACGGACACCAAATGTTAAAAAAGTAAAATCTAAAATCGTTATTTTTTTACAATTTTCAGTTATGTGCAGCTGATGACATTTCTAGATTACTTTTCCTTTATAAAACAAAGTTTAACTGTATAGCTTGCAAAGCTTCCTGTATAACTAAAGAAACCAAAACAAACAGCGCCAGGTGTCGCAACTATACTCTCTAGAACACGTGGCTTCACTCACGTGTGTCCAAAGGTATACATTACACTTTACTGCCACATAACTGTTTCACGCATGCGCGAGAAAGTATGACTCAACTCTATGATACATAATAGGTACATATATGCTAAGATTACTTCCCACGATACGAGACTCATAGCATCCGCACGGATGGACGCTTGCTGAGGTAGTTCCGTGGGTGGGTAACCATCCATTACATACCGAATTTCCTCCATGCCTCGTAAAGAACATCAAGCTGTTGGTTCCGGCTATCATTCGTAGATCTTTGGCAGTCGTTGCCAGCAGTGGCCCGAAAGTTTGATAACCAGTGTTACCCATCATTGTTGGGAAAAGGCAGGCAGAATATGATGAATTGGATTGTTTCCTGAGATCATGCTTGAAAGGCTTTGCAGGAGAAATTAATGGAACCTGTTTTTTAACTGACCCATTCGGTGGTGCCGTCTGGTGTTTGCAGGTACAATTGTCAGCAATTGTTCTTCTTCTTTAACCTTGGCCACCTAATGCTGAGTGTAGGTCTCTTCCAAATCTCTCCACTTTTGGCGGTTTTGTGTCATGGTCATCCAGTTTCTTTCGGCTACTTTAATGTGTGTTAAATTTTGAATATTCGATCCCCAGGTCGGGTTAAGAATTCCTCAGTAGCAGTCAGATTTATGCCCAATTTATACTGTGACCAGGATGTGGCCTTTATGGATCCAGAAGGTTTGCGGTTGTAATATTTTATTGCTCAAACTGTATCTCATGAACTCCGACCGGAAGTGGTGGACCATTCAGTATTTACCCTTTGACCTTAATATATGTTATGATTATTCTGATGTAGTGCGATAAAATTATTTTGGAATATTCCGATTCTTTGCAAAGGGTTAACTGGATAACTTGAATTTGATTATAAATATTACTTTAAAATAAATACTAAGACAACTCAGACTATATAACGTTGTTTTTTTTAAACCTGCTGAACACACTAAAGTGATCTAATTTACACAACTGTAATTTTATTATTCTCATTCTGCCTTTTAAAAATATCTTTTGCCATATTTTCGCCAATCAGGGTCGTTGCTTACACATATTTATCAAAAAGCCAAACCCAAATTAATGGCCTAATAATTATTAAACATTTGGAATTTTAACTCTAACACTGAGCCACACACAAATTAATGCCTAAATAAAATCCTGTAATAATAACAACTCTGTTGGAATTCGAATCTCAGCACTGAATCGACAGTTGAAAAAAAATAAAGTATACGTGCCGAATTGAGAACCTCCTCCTTTTTTTTCGTCGGTTAAAAATCTAACAGTACTTTTTATTTAGGCATAAACTTAGGTATAAGTGGAAACGGGCATAAACGTTGGCCAGTACGTAGTTGTCAACTAATAACATAATTAATACGAAGAACGCATATTTTCTCAAAACTCGTTTGGCGATAGAAAAAGGGCAGCCTCATGTGATGACATAATCGTTGAGTAAACAAAGTGGTTTCACTTCACTGCGCACTGAGAAATGTTTGGGAAATAGAAACCTGTTTATTTAGTTATACATTAGCATACTGACGCATACATACATAACGTTTTTGAGAGTGAATAGTTTTTATAAACTGCTTAATTTTCATTCGCGTGGAGTTCGGTAAATGTCCCACGGGATCGTAGTAAGGAGACAAAAAGTATCCTATGTATTAGTCCTGGTTATAAACTATATTTATGCTAAATTTCATACACATCCGTTCAGTAGTTTTTGCGTGAAAGAGCAACAAACATCCTCACAAACTTTCGCATTTATAATAGTAGTAAGATGTAGTAATCTGTTTCCCGCTTCTATAAAATATTTCGGAAAATAGTAATCAATAATAGTACATTTTACTATAAGTGGGGAAACTTTGTGATTGCATTCGAGGCGGAATTCATACCCGAGCCGCCAGGCGAGGTTGTTATGGAGCTGAGAACTGCAGTAACAAATGCCCACATTTATCAAACGACATTTTTCACTTTCGAAGAAATAAAATAATAGAACGAAAAGTATTTTTGTCATGAAGGAAACAATGATTTCATTTGCGTTTTTTTCCGCACTTTGCTTTCGCCAGGTTGCAGAAGTAGCAAAGGTATGGAGCCGCTAAACAGCCTAATATGAAAAATAGATAATTCTACTATTTTTTATTTAGAACACAAATAAATGTTAATTTGTTCATAAAAGTAAATATTTATTTTAAATGATATGTTTATCTATAATATTGTATTTATAAAAACAATTAAAGTTTAAAAAAAAATTTACGCCCTTAAAACGCATATCTATTTGCCGAGATTAAAAAAAAACAATTACCGTCGACTATAGGCATTGGACCAATTTGGACTTAAGTATAGTTTTCTATGGATTTTTTTATTTCCGCACGCGTGATAAATGAAAAAAATCCACACGTGTGAAATACATTGCATGTTGAACCTAATTGTAGTGCGATAAGAACCAGTTTTCGAGGAAGTGTATTGAAAAACTCTTATCATCTACCTTTGCGAATGGGCCACTAGAATCAATTAAAAGAAGAAATACATTGAAAAGTGTCTTCTAATAGTCCAAATGAAATAAAGACTTTGACTATGAATATTTTCTATACAGATAGTAAAACATAAACAATTATCTTAAATAAACCCCTTATTTAAGATTGTTTTCTCTTCGAAGAATATTCTGTACGTTTCTATTTTTCAATTATGTGACTTTGTTTTTCGAAAACTAACTCGTAAGGGGATGTTCCTTTGTGCACTTTTACGCCCCTGTCTGCCAAACTCATATTCCTTTCTTCAATGGCTTAAACATTGTATGTTTGTTAGTCATAGAGCGATTCTACGTGCTTATGTATTCAGAATTTATAACTTTTATGGTGACTGGTATATAAAAGTGGGTTTTTCACACGAGTGTGTGAGTCAATAACTTTCTAAGTTATGTAATGAGAAGAGGAAATTATAATTATGTAGGTAGGTACTAAATGACGGAAATAACTCGTTTAAAGTACTTAAAGGTCATTGTTTTGCACCATGTGTCTTTAGAGTCAATTTGATAATTAGGTGTAATTTGATAAATTCTTCGGGTTTTTGCTTCATTTAATCATGTATCAATTTCTTAAAATATTATGTAGGTAGGTATTTTCACAAATGCTGCAGTATGCGACTTCTCTGAATAATAATTATTTAGCTAATAAAGCGGTATTTTATGATAATTATCACAAGAATGAGGAAACAAATTAAAAATACATTTCTGAGATATTTTAACATTTAATTTTATTACAAAACGAAACGACTTAAGACTAGTTTCGACTTAAATGACATTATAATAAAGTTTTGTATAAAAATAACTTATAATTATTAGCTGTTGATTATTACGGTAATAATGGGTGTGGTTACTCACTTACACTAATTACATGATTTATAAATGTATTTTCTTTTGCATGCAAAAATTATATTTTCTCTTTTTTTCTCTTGAAAGTTTTGTACCTATACTTTCTTTGGCAATTGGACACACACTATTACAAACACACATTTATTTAAATATATTAAATATGGCTCTTTATATAAAGGACGGAAATTCGCTCCAAAATCTTTTAACTATAATTAAAAAACTCGATACAAAAAAAATATAATTCTCTATAAATATTGTGATTATCAAAAAGAGTTAGAACACCAGTTATTGGCACATCTTATACTACGCTACTCGACATACACGTTTGATGAAATTGTGAAATCCAAATCTGTCGTAATCTACAAAATTACCATTCGTTCTGCTGAGCATATTGATACGCTCACAATACCTCTTGCGTAAAAATTAGCATATTTCGATGGACCGAGCTGTATAAACTTTACTACTCAACGACAAATACAAGCGGGGCTATTATGACACACCTTACAGGTAACATCTATTACACAATGCTTCGACCTCAAAACGAAGCGAGAATCTGGCACAAGTAGGTACCTACTCGCTAACTACTCGTCGCGAGCCCACTGCCCAAACTGAGGTCACATTTTTCTCATAAACGACCTCCAATCGCTTCACAATCTCCATTCGTCCATGGACGCTTATTAACGCGAAATATAACTTACGAAACTTACATACCGAGCTATGTATACCTAACTACGTTAATCGTGTGTGTCGAAGACACTTGGTGGGGGGCGAGGCCGACAGATCTCCATGTCTTAGGCACAATTGAGGTTCATGATGAGTCAGTGCAGGTACTCGCGACTCATTGAGTTAAGAAGGAAGCCACTGATTAGGCCCACTCACTCAAATAATACAATCTTAATATACACTTTGACCTAAGGCGTGGCGCGCCGAGACACGGGCTACACTATGAGATTGTTCAATTAAAGCGAATTAACACTACAGATGGAATGTAACACAAAATCAGATCTAAGAGAACAAAGGTTTCAGGCTTTCCTTTCAACAAGGAAACGAACTTTATTCGATAGAAAACAGACACCGTGAAAGAAAGAAAACTTAGAAAAGGGAAAGTTACTTCAGGCATAGAGTCGATATCGGAATCGTTTAGAGTCTCATACCATGGCGGCATCGATCGGCGGTATCGATAATAATACTGTGGCACTTAGGACCTAGCACTCCGTCTCACCTTCCTTCCGCTCCGTGATGTAATGTTCCACTTCTCTCAGAGAATGGAACAGCTTCCACGCTAGCACTATACCACAGATCTCTAATAAAGAAATAAGTAAGGACGCTCCTGCGACCGAGGAGCTGATGATCTTAGTATAAACTGAAGCCACTTTAGCACAACCGAGACGTTCGTTCGCTTCCTTGTCAGTGAACTCACAAGTCGCGCGGTAGTAACTGTCCAAACAACACGTGAGGGGCAGGTCGTTCCTCCAACTCCTGTAGTCTCTTGCGTCGTTGGCGCCGCAGCACTTCAGCTTCCTCTCGATCCTTCCGAAGGACTTGAACACGTCAGGGTTGGACTGCGAGTTGTAGTATCCATCGTAGACGGTGTCTTTGATGAATCTGTCCGTGTCTTCACCGTCGACGTACACGAAGATGAGTGTAGCTGCGATCATTTGTGCGACCACAATGAGGATGAGGAAGAGTCCGTATATCCCCAGCATTCCTCTGCTCTCCCTGTTGGCACCACACCAGCCACAGAAAGAAATCATGATGATGAAGAGTCCAAGAAGGATAAACAGCCATGGTGCGACTTGAGGCCAGTAGATCCTGTAGTCCAATAAGTAATGGTTGCTGTTCCTGAGGCTGACGAACTCGGATAACTGAACGAAGAACCAGATTCCGGTCGCGGCGGTCACTAGCCCGAAGACCGCGTAGATAATGTTCATAACATAGAGAACGTTTTTGATAACATCGTCTTTCCCCATGATTGGACCGTGCGCGCGGGCAGTTGACAACGGAATGAGACGCGTGCGTGTGATGCAACTACTCTTATAAACTTTGGCCGCACCTTGCGTTGCGCGCGCGCTGGTGGTGGCAAGCGATCAGTCCCACCTGACAAGCTTTACTGATACAAGCGCGATTATTCATATTTTAATTTGACCTGAATTGCGTGTTCTCCATCATTATGATGATGATGAATTATTATTGTAATTGTGTATTGTTCTGTGATTTATGTTAGTTATGTGTCATTGCTTGGTAATGTGTCATTCTAAACAAGACTTTCTAGTAAGTAGACTTGTGTTTGTAAATAGATCCGAAAATTTTCTTGGTTTTTCTGATGTTATAAATAGATTGAAGGTTAGAAGACTTCATTCATTCATCGTCTCATCGTCATTGTGTGATGTTGTCTTAGGTTTTCAAATATCAAGTGTTTGTAAATAAAGTAAAAAGGAAACAAAAAAGTTTATAAAACATCCAGTCTATTTTAATATCGAAATACACTTAAAAATAAAAACATTTATACTTATTCTATGTCATTATCAGTACTTATATCTATCAGGTTTCTATCAAGATTGCCTGACAATACTTGACCGCATGCAGCGAGCCTAATCTTTGGACCTCAAACTCTCGCAACTCTACAGGTATCTACACGACATACATAAAGTTTCTATAAATTCACGATGATGTGATAAACGGGCAGAAAAATAAACATTACGTAAGAATATTTTGCCTTACAAATTCAGTTCTTAACACACGTCGTTAAGGTTTAAATTGCAATGTTTTCGAATGTTGTTATTGCCATTTTTGCTGCTATAACACAACGGAGGTACTATGGTTTCGAACCGACATTAACATCATTGGAAAACTTTGCATTTTTCTTCTTAAATTATATATTTCAAGTCAGGAATGTTCAAGTTTTTTTTAAGAGTATAAGCAGAGTTCTAAGTTGTCAACTTAGTAACTGACTTGTAACTCGTTACAGCTTTAGTTAAACACAATACCTAAACCCACGCATGGGTAGGTAGTAATGTATCACTACAGCCAAAACTTCGAGCGGCTTTTAGGATTTTTCCAAAAGAAAAAAACATTAAGACAATGCCCGACCCAGGTTTCGAACCCGGGACCTCACGGTCGGTAGCTGCACTTACGACTACTAGACTAGTGAGGTAGTATGGCTATAGCTATCTTAAAAACATGATTGAGTTAGAAACATACCTATTTTATGAGTAACCTTAATAAGTAAAGTTATATAGACGGATTCACAAACATCTCGTTATAACTATAGATTCAAATGCTACTTAACAACCGCAATTTTAAGGAAAAACTCGAGAAAATACAAAACTGGAAACACAAACCAGTTTCACACTCAATTAATACGTAATTTGTATCACTACAAATACAATACAATATTGTATTATTCGAGATTCGAAATCAGATCGGTAAAGTCAATTAACACTAATTATATTCCGATAACTGGTGTTATCACCCTATGAGGTACCAACAACAATTATCGATCCACAGAATTAACACAACTGAAATATTTTAGCACACATTTTCGCGAATAAAAAGCGTAAAAAATATTACAGGTACTTTAGATTCATCTAAGTTGAGAAATACAAAGGTCAGTCGTTATTCGTAAAGTTCATTCAATGATGGAGTGTTATTATATGACTAACAGCAGATTCAATTATCTTGTTGTTAAGGGTACTTAAATTGACTCATTCAACCTCTTTGTTCATCTACTGCACACGAATGGACTCAATTTCATGCATTCAATGCATCAAGTCGCCTTTAACACTAGCGAGCAACAAACGGTGGAAACAAATTAAAGCTAAAAACCACCCATGTGCAATAGTCCTACTTAAAACTAACATAATAAATACTTCTACTAAGAAATACTGTCGCACCAAACTGTTAATATTGTCATTATCACTTCACACACATAACGCGTTACTTAACATCGATTTCTCTCGAAGAAAACTAGTTAAGTCAATACTGGTCCCAAAATAGAACCTAGACGAACACAACAATTTTAAAATTATTTTAGATTTACAACAAAACCTTTTTGCTCTCGGATTCTAGTTGGACAGGCATCGGTCGCGGCCTTCTCTTCATACTCTTCGATAATGTTACTGCTACAATGACATTCATCAGTCCAAGGAATGCTGTGAACACGCAAGCACCTGAGAGTACCCTGATGACAATTCTCGCGTAATTCGTCGCGACCTCGGTGCAGCCGTGCCTCTCATTGGCCAGTTTGTTAGTGAAGTCGCAGTCGATGTTGTACTCGCCAATCCAGCCGTGGTAGTAGGTGTCGCAACAAGAGACGGGGAACTCACGGCGCCAGTTAATGTAGTCCCTCGGCCCAGACGCACCGCAGCACTGCATACGCTTCTCCATGTTTCCAAAAGCAGTCTCCAAACCTTTGTCGTTCTTCATGGTAGTATACACATCCCAGATGGAGTCCTCAACGAATTTATCAGTTGCCTTTGTGTCGGCGAACGCCAGTGCGACGACAGCGGAAGCGATTAACGCCACAATCGCTGTGACCTCGAACGCAATATACATCACAACAAAACCGTTGCTCTTCTTCTTGGCACCGACGAAACCACAGCACGACACACAGATCACGAAGATACCGACTAGGATGAACACCCAGGGGATGGCCTGGGTCCAGTACACGTTGTAGTCGAGTAAGTAATGGTTGGCATTTCTTAAACTTGTGATGCTGTGGACTTCCACGAAGAACCAGATCGATGCACAGGTTATCGCTAGTCCGAAGACCACGTGGAGAATGTTCAGGATGAACAGGAGCACAGAGGAAGCACTGGTAGTACTCATGGTTGTTTGTTTAATGTTTAAGTTTCGTTTAAGTCGCGACACGTGCGGTTCGGTCGAACGTTCACAATTAAATGGCGGCATACAGGGGCCGGCTCGTTTTATAACCGTGTCGGCGCGACCAAGGATTCGCAGTAAAGCTAGTGATTCATACAAATCTATGGGTTTAGGTATATTGATGACGCTATCTTATTTGTGGTTTTATGACGTTTTGCAGTTTTCATATAAACATGTTTTTGATGTGATTTAACGTCATAATATTATATGTAACGTAGGTGTTCTAAGGAATCCTCGGCTCTGATTTTGTGTAATTAATTTAACAGTAATTGGAATAGGTATGTTAGCATTCAGACAATTACATTCTGTATTAATTTGTATAATTAGTATTGTAAGCTTGATTGCATTGCAGGAATATGCTGCAATTACTTAATTAATGCTAATTTTAGAAGACTATTAATAAATTAATGTTAGTTTTGAAAGCTTTGAGGAGTTTTCGTGGTTATAATGATGCAAAAATGTTTTTCCCATGGTGACATAATGCTAATTTCTAAGTTTTCCCATTATTGCAATTTAAGCTACTTTAAAAGGAAAATAAAAGAAAATGAATGAGATATTATAATTAGTTGTGTCATTTCCTGTTGTAATTAAAGTTTATGAGTCAAAGATAAATATCCTTATAATATGTAAATGTATGATCAATCCCTCTTTAAAAATAGGTTGTAATACTACAAATAATGATGAGTATGATTTAAAGATGGAAGCTCGTGGCAAACAGTAACGAACTCACGGGTCAATCTTCAAAGTTAAGCAGTGCTTCCCAAGGCCGGTCCGTGGATGGCTGATCATCCATTACGTAGCGAGTTTCCTCCATGCCTAGGAAAGCGCGTTAAGCCGTAAATTCCGGCTGTCATTTGCAGATCTTTGACAGTCTTTGTCAGTGGCCCACGAATCGGACAACCAGTCTTACCAAGAGGTATCGTATTACCCAATAACTGGGTTGTAGAGGTCAGATAGGCAGTCGCTCCATGTAAAATACTGGTATTCAGCTGCTTCCGGTAAGACTGGAAGCCGACCCCAACAATATTGGAAAAAGCTAGGCAGATTATGATCAAGGAAAGATATACCAAAAAAAAAAAAACCACGCTTGGCAGAAGAGTCAGTAATTCCAGTATTAACAAGAAGATACTTTTTATCCATATTTCTAACACAGTCTCCTTTAGAAATAGATAGGGAGCTATTAAACCATGAAAATAAATTGGATAAAAACTTCGTAGCTCGCCTCATGTTAGCGTTGACCATAACAATGGCTAGCCTTGAGCAATTTACAGCGCGATACAGATTAGTAGGACGTTCATAGAGTTACGTGTAAACACAGTTAGGCTGTATTCACATCAAAGGTCGTCCTATGCCTAACCCTCCGGAATAACGGACGTGATGTTTGTTATGTTTTACACCAAAGCGTATCGTTGGCCGTCGACACAGAGCGTCCAGAGCGCAAGACCAGTGGTAAACGCTTCCAAAGATTATTTACACAACGACATGCAACATGATTGACAAAATAAGGTTTTCATTATCTTATTATTTCTCTCGACATCTCATTATCTTTTAAAAAACTTACTCTACACACTTCTTTGTCTAGGCTGTTTTCAATGATTGCTCATTACTCCGTATCTCAAAAAGCACGTTAAGCCCGCTGGCACTGGTCTCAGCTGTGATATGTAGATCTTTGACAGTCGTAACAGGTAGTCAGTGACCTGAAAGTTTGATAACCAGTATTACTAAGAATTATCGTATTACCCAGTACTAACTAGGTTGCGCAGGGTCAGATAGGAAGTCACTTCATGTAAATTCCGGTATTCAGCTGCATTCGGTTAAACTGGAAGCCGACCACTCATTGTGCTTCGTCCACATTCATACACACTCGCCGGTTACGATGCACCTGAAGTTCTGAGCTTTTTGAAGAACATCACGAATAAGGTCAGTGTTTGTCGGAGTACATATGTGAAGATGGGAAAAAGGTTAGACTAGAACCCAACCAGTTGAGAAAAAGCTATGTTGATGATGATGGTGTCTGACAATCATACCGACACAATGCCATTACTATTGTGTCAAAAGTTTGCACACAAACGTCCTCGTTTGTGTTGGTCTCCTGAATTCGTATGATCGTTGGGTCCTCCCAACATTCATACGAATTCAGGAGACCAACACAAACGAGGACGTTTGTGTTGGAATTATGCAAATATATAAAAAGCTTGCAAATAGTCATGATTGTACAACGCGGGTCCTTGATCAACGGAAATGTCAAAGTAATAGGAGATAAGGAGATTATCGAAAAATCATGCTAAGAAAGACCAATCGTGTGTCACAAACACACGATATCCTACTTTACACCTGTAATCCCCGAAAGGTTAGGCAGAGATGTACCTAATAGAACACCCACATTTTGCCAATTATGTTTAAGGCTCATCTAAAAGCCTATTACCATCAACCAGGCACAAATCCAGACTCTGTGGCTGCTATTGTGAAATTCCTGAAGGAAAAGCCCAATAACATTTTGCCCGACCTGGGAATCGAAACCAGGACCTCATGCTCAGCAGCAGTTCTTGCGACCACTAGACCAACGACTCAGTACAAAATCATAATGCCCCGTCATTTAAGAAATACTAAACCTACAATTGATGATGATGATGATGCCATCTAGCCGATTTCAGTCACAGCGACTGCATAATGGCTTTCAAGATTGGTTGTCAAGAGCTTTGGTGTGCTGTTCTTTCATGAGCTCTCAAGTGTATCCACCTACGGCGTCCCTGATCAGCAGTGGCCAAGCCGCTGGGGCAGGCAGACTGTTCAAAAACCCTAACATCATGAAGAGTAGTTCAGTCGCTGACTCTCATATTATATTTGTCATACATTTTCACAGTCGTCGTCGCGTGGTGTGAACACTGCCTGAAAACGATATCATCTATTGTTGGTAACAAACATGTCTTGTGTTTCAACTGTTCTTGGTGAATAGACAATGGCTGTGTTAGAATTATTAATGGTTTTTATTATCATGATATTTTCGTTATACTTTAGTATTTTAAATGTGACTTTGTTTAGTTATTTAGTTTTTCGGGGAGTGAGTGGATTTCATGTGCTTATGATATCTATATCAATTATCATTTTAAATTAGCTTGTTTATTTGACTGATTTTAAATTGATGTTTATTTTCGGGCGTACGTACTTAGTTAACAGAGAAACAGATTCGTACCTAATGTTGACAATTTTCCTGTACCCCTCAATAAAATTACAATGGTTTCCCATACGCACATTAAATAATCAGTTTCTTCCTTTCAGCAAAGTCTCTAATGAAGTAAATTAATCAAATACCAACTATTCTAGATCCTTCCGATACCTACCATACTACGATTTTCAGAGTAAAAAAAAAATGTTGTCGTATTATCTAAGATAAATCTATTTTAGGCATTATGATTCAGTCATTCAATGTCACGTAAGGTTGTCAAGAGGTTAATATCAGACGTGCACGTTTTTCACAATTAACACCTGACACCCGAGCCATGACATCATACAAACGTATTTAATTCCACGTGTTTTCACCACCAACAGTCTCGATTCTTTACATCATCATGATCAGCTTACAGCAGTAAGTGAATACCAGTATTTTACATGAAGCGACTGCCTATCTGTCTTCCACAACCCAGTTATTACTGGGTAAAACGATAACCCCTGGTAAGACTAGTTGTCAGTCTATCGGGGCACTGATTACATGTAACGATTGTCAAAGATCTACAAATACTATAACTATAGCTGGGACCAAAGACTTAAGGTGCTTTCCGAAACACGGAGATACTCGGCCACCCACCCACGGACCGACCTAGGCAAGCGCGGCTTAGCCTTGAAGGCTTAGTGATTTTTTTTTTTGTAGAAATACTAAACACTTTGGAGTAACACTCCACCATTCACTTACTACCAGCCTCTCTGCAAAGATTTAATAAAAGCTAAATACAGTCCTTACACAAGTATTTTACCCCTAATTTTGCAATGCGTTTAAAATGATTGTGAGCTTTGTAATAATTGTTTTAAAGTTGCTAGTTAATTGCATTCGTTGATTTTAGAGGTAACATAACTGTAAAGAACTGACAGAGTGTACTTACGGAGACTGACACAGAAAAAGTATAAAATAAAGTGATTTTTAAAAGGAAAAATTATTGATGTCTGCCTTCAGTCAATGCAGGCTGAAAACTGGCAAGGCGACAGCTTGCGGTTCACACTCTGTGGTATGACTTAATCTGATGCACTTGGGTGGACGAGAGCAAATGGTTCAGTCATAAGAGGGTGCATTTTGAAAGTTCACAATGTCGCAAATGTCAAATATATCGCCGTTTTATGAATGAATTATTCAATATTGCTGACTGAAATTATGAAATATTGTTTTGTGTTGCACTAAAATATAGAGTATAAACTGCATTACCAAACAGTTATTGAATATTTAGGTTTAGGTGCTAAAAAAGTTAATCTTCCAAATGCTTCTAATGCATCTAAAATTGTTAAAACACCTTATCCAATGTTATTGTTCCAATACTCAGTATCTAGTCCAACACAAAGCAATATTTCATAATTTTACAAAGTAATATTGATTTAATAATCAAAACAGTGAAATATTTGGGTCACCAAGATACAGGCTAGGCCTAGTTTGGGACCCGCTGTTATACCTGTCAGTATTCTGTTGTGTAAGTTAATAATAAATGAATTTGAATTGGAATTTGTCCGCTATTTGGGAGACTAATGATAGCCGGGACCAACGGCTTAACGTAACGGCCGAGGAAACTTGGTATGTAGTGGGTGGTTACTCATCCACGGACCGTCCTAGGCAAGCGCGGCATAACCTGTAGATAGACCCGACCGGCTGTTATTATTTAGCCACGAGCTCCTTAATCCTGTTGAAAGTCTTAGTCGAAATACAAAACGCTTTGAAAGTGATAACGACTTGTCCAGGCCCTAAGAGGCCAAGGTTGACTCCACAGTCCACAGGACACAGATCCTACCTCCGGTAAAATAGGGTCAGTTACATCGTCTGCCGTTTAATATGGCCAACAGATATGAATTGTTCCAAATCCGGATGTTTTAGACGTGGCCTGTGTGTTAACTGGCACCCAGACAAAGGATGTCCTGCTAAGGAATAAACCCCGTGTGTTTGTTTGTGCAGCTGTTGCAAACTAAAACTATAGTCTTTGTATAGAAGTGTGCAACTTAAATAAAAACTGAAAAATTGAGCTCTGAGAAGAACGATGCAAAGAGTATCAACTTAACGATATAATTTGGAAAGTGCTTATTAAGCCCTTTCAGTTCATACCCAACATCATCATCTCTCAAACATTTTTTTTTTTTCAATTTGTTGAGCGCCGCTCACCACCTCTCCGCCAGATCGCGCGGAGAAGCGGTCTCGTGTGGGAATTGACTTAAGGAGCTTTGCATGCACTATGAACCTGCAAAGTAGAATTGTTTCGTTTGCATATGCATCATCGCACTTGACACCGGAAAGTAGGGACCTATGTTCTCGAATGGCACTGTTTTTAAAAATGTGAGTGGCCACCTACTACACCTATGCATTGCCCTTCGGGAATTAGAGGTGTTATATTATTGACTGTATCTACAAAAATACGTCACGAACTATAAAGTTGTAAACACGAAATGATAGACGAAGCCACGTGCATGACACGTACGTGCCAATTACATCACAACACAATGCATATCACATGCACTATGCGCTACCATCATTACTGAATAACATTGGACCATTACCACGATTCCTAGTAAATCCATTGTTTACGGATGACAACGGAAAACCTTCGGATTATCCCTGTTAAGTAAAAATTTGTAAAATGAGGATGCTTTCTCATCAATGTAGGGAAAACCTGACCAGAAAAGTACTATAGGATTGTGAATTACAACAGTGTTTTGATGAATTAGGGAAAAACCCGAGGTAAGCGGAAGCGTACATAGGTATATCTAAAACCGTGCAGCAGTTGCTGTGTTTCTGTTTACCAGGCAACCTCTGACATTGCAGATGTCCATAGGTTGCTGTGACCACAATGATAAACACGAGATGATCCACCTGCTGGATTTATAACAGTCATTTTTGCCCAGATTACACAAACTTTGTTGCTCGTGGTGATCAATATTCGTGTGACACTATGTTCAGGTCATCGTCCAGTCTAACCGAATGCAGCTGAATACCAGTATATTACACGAAGCGACTGTCTATCAAAAGTTGAACTTGATACTGGCTGGTAAAAGGAAAAGGGATTCTTCGACTTTCCTTTCTAAAATCAATGTATATATATTTTTGTACCAGAGACAATTGGCAGTTTTTACTTTGTTGTCCTCGTTACTCAATCAAAGCCTTTCTATTTCATTTCTCTAGGCTGAAGACATAGTTATGACATCCACCAATCTGCAATAGGCCCGCGTGGTGGATAACGGCCCGTTCTCTTCCATAGAGGGGAGGTATGTGTCCAAGAGTTAGGCTGATATAATACGTCCCTGTTAATATTGCCTCACAATTTCACATTCCAGCCACTACCGTTAGGTACAAAACTTTTATGAATGAACGCCATTTACTCATTGTTTACTAAAACCCGTTTGTTTTTCCCCATTGATTCACTAGCACCGTGTTGCTACTATTGGTAGGTACAACGTGCCACAAGTCTTGTTTCAGGTGACATATTTTATTATGTAATGTGGTGAGCAGGTGTGTCGTATTGTTTTGCAGGTATATTGCATGTTGTTCAGGTAAATAAACTTTTTATTTGTCTGATGCTCCATAATGTGGTCAAATAATAACAGCCGCTCGGATCGATCTTTAGGTTAAACCGTGCTTGCTTAGGTTGGTCTGTGGATGGGTGACCACGCATTACATACCGAGTTTCCTTCGTGCCTCGGAAAGCACGTTAAGCCGTTGGTCCCGGCGGTCCCGGCGGTAGCTGTCCTTTGTAGATCTTTGACTGTCGTTACAGGTAGTCAGTGGCCTAAAAACGTCTGACAAAAAGTCTTACCACGTTTTTGTGCGGACAACCAGGTAACAGAACAAGTTTTGTGATTTTTCATGACACAGTTATGAAATTTTGTACATAGATTCTTTACATAAAAATACTAGACACGTGTTTCAAGTTTCGCATATAGGTACTAAAACTAATGTTGTATATTCAGAAAGGAGTCTGAAAAAAGGAGAAGTGGGTGTGCAAACAAAGGAAGATGGGGAATGTTGAAGTTTTAGCGCTGAAAATGAAGCGTGACCTAGTTTTTGATTTCTTTTACAGGAAAACTAAAACCACAACACCATTTTGGGCAACCATAAAAAACCCAATCTACCGCATTCTATTAGGTACTGGTTGGTACTAGCGGTGGGGGTCAGGTAGGTAGTCACTCCATGTGCAACACTGGAATTCAGCAGCATTCGTATAGACTGAAACCCAACACAGTTGAAATAAAAACTTTTTTGCAAAAAATTAAACCGACTTCTAAAATTCCACAAAGAAGTGAAAAATAACTTTAGGTTCTGAAGTCTTAATCATCGAAATCGGTTCACAATTGGCGAAGATATCGCTGAACATACATACAAACAAACAGCCGAATTGATAACATCCTCCTTTTGGAAGTCGGTTATAAAGGCTTGGCAGATGATGATGATGACAGTCAACTCCCAAACTGTATCACTTCCAAGTTGCGTCACAACATCAAGTTTTAGTAATTGAAACGTTAACGATGCCTTATTAATTAAGGCTCGCTCATTAGGACTAAATAGGTTATCAACGTCATCATTTGTTTTTATAGAAGAGAAAGTAAGTGAGTAGACAACTATCTTAATATTGACTGTCTTGAAGCACTTTCGTTTCGTGGATGGCTTCTGAAAACACAGGCTGTGTAAATACCAGCCACAGACCAAAAGAAATGGGAACAGTGGGATAATTGCGTAACAAACTTGTTTTATAATGGCAATGCTTTTCATTTTGATAGTTCAACCACATTCAAAATTAGGCGAGTCATGTGTTTTGAACGCTGGCAACGTCGCAAATAGCTGTCAAATATTTCGCTATTTTAAGTATTATATCAATGTTTCCGAATGGAATTTGCAATATTGCTCTATGTTGCACTAAAATATTGCTTAAGTATTGCAATAGTAACCCTTCATAGGGTGTTTTAGCTGTTTTAGATGAAAAAAAACATTGGGAAGATGTCCAAGTGCTACTTTTGCATCTGAAACTATTTTTTGGTTTGGAAAAAAAAATAGAAAAACGGTAAATTGCTCTGTGTTGCATTATAATATTGATTTTAAATTGTACTAAATATTACAGTACTGTAACTATAATAAATATTACAGTTACTAAATATTGTTATTGCAATTTAAAATCAATATCATACACAGAGCAATTTTCCATTTTCATTTAGTAATATTAAGGAAACTCACCAAAACAGCGGTACTTTTGACAGCAGTAGCGATATTTCCAACTTTCAGAGTGCACCCTCTTAAGAAGGATAAAAACCTTCAGTTTGCGATTGAAAGAATAAAGCGCATATAATATTATAAGAGTGGTTAATTTAAATGTTGATGATGGACGAAGAGGATAGGATCTTCTTTTCCTCCTTCGTCCATCACAGAAAATCTAGATGTTATGTGTTATTTTGAATGATAGTTATAAAAAAAAAACAATATAATTATATAGTCTGTTGACTGCCGCGAAATAACGTGTAACACCGACCCCAAATGACATGGGATGAAATTGATCCAGGGCTGTTGCCATGGATTTAAAATACCCAGCAATGTGGTTACTAGGAACATTTTATAATTAAGAATAGTTAGAAGGACGATAACAATTGTAATGGAATGAGGCAATGAGACCACTTGCCTTAGAAACCTAGTTACCTTAATTGACGAAGTGATAAGCTGTTCATATGGCTTATTTTTCTTATAAAGCTGTATTTTTTTATACTAAATACAGCTTTATAAGCCAAAGGCTTGCGTTTGGCGGCAACTGCTTTGCAGCTTGCGTTTGTGAAGCGATGACGCATGACGATTAATAATTATGATGATTATGATTTGAATTACTAGATAATCCAAATCAATAGTTTTAAGCAATTAATTTTTTTTTTTTCTAATTCCATAACGGGCTTTTATGGGGTTTGTGAAAAAATAGTTTTTGCAGCAATTTTACAAGGTATTTTTTATTCTCTTTTTCTTTTTTTAACTTTATTCGTTTGCCTTTCCTTCAAGTTAAATATTTCATGAAAAATATTTATATTGTTCACATAATTATTAGGTGTCAAGTGTCTTCTAACACTTGAAGGAAAGCGGTTAAGTACCTATAGTGGTTAACCAATAAATACATGTGCCTGACCATTTAAAAAATAGATTCCTGTGTGCTAAGATTTTGCATAATAGGCCAAGTAAACACCTGGAGGAAAGTGGTTAGCACTGTACATACACATATAGTCTCAGTGGTTTACCCTTGCTTGACGACATTAGGTGCGAAGTCGACATGTGTATCTATACTTTCATCCTAGTCAGATTTTTGTTTGTTTGCTAATTGCTTGATCTTGGCAAAAGGTAAAGAAAGGAAGAAATGCTAAATTATCCTTTAAATGATCATCACTATGTCACGTTCAAAATTAAATCACACGAAACTTTACTTTTGTAATTTGTAAATGATCAAAAAATTACAATTTTAAACCAAGCCAGGAAATTTATCGAGGAAATAAAACTGAATATTTCGCATAACATTGAATGTCATGGAAGTAAAGTAACGAATTTAAATTCTAAAAAGCTTTTTTCTGCTATTTCACAGTTTTTTTGCCTCTAGTTGTCGCAGCTATCCATTTTCATTAATTTTTAAAGATTTTTTTTTTCTCTCCTGTAAATAATAATAGTCGAAAATCAAAAACAAAATTCGGTCCAACTCAGCCACGATCTCGATCAACATCTTTTGTAATGACTCATTACAAAACTATTTAAGATAAAAACCTTATCAATTTCCCGCCACAAAGTTCATCAACCTCCACAACTTACTACAGAATCCGCCTCGTTTTCGGTAACACCGTCACAGTTCCGAGTATCGAACCTGTGACCTTGACTTTGCTAGGCTTCCTATGAGTCACGGCACCATTTATGCTCTCACTTCCTCATAACTATTTATCTTTGAACAACTTGAGATAAATCTGAGTCATATAGTGCTGTGATGGGGCTTCCTTACTTTGTATAGTATCAATTTATTTGCTAGAACTTAAGATGACACACATGACAGCTATGTTTCGTCTCGGGCGACAAGATGAGATCAAAATACCAATCTGTCTAGCCTTTTCCAAACTATGTTAGGGTATCAGACGTCCACGACCCAGTAATGATGGGTAACACCGAACACGATACACCTTGGTAAGACTGGTCGTCAGACTTTCGGGGTCCTGACTACTCGAAACGACTGCCAAAGATATACAAATGCAAACAGATTAACGTGCTTTCCGAGTCATGGAGGGGTCTCGGTATGTAATAAGTGGTCACCCATCCACGGACCGACATCGGCAAGAGTTGCTTAACCTTGAAGATCGGCCCGTGCGGCTGTTATTATTTAGTTCCTTGAACTTGAAAGGAATCTGACTCATAGTAGGGTGATGGCGTTTTCTCGTAATTATTTTAAGGTACTAATAAATTCTTTGAACGGAAGCTGCCAAATTGACTCATTGACCATTAATATTGTCATTGAGATAGATGAATAATAAGTATGATATATTTGTTAAGCTCTCTGAGTTAATAAGGCTGACTCCTTATAATTTATAAGCTCTACTTTAACATCACGCCGTTCACCGAAATGGTACCTACGTAGACAGAGCTGTAGAGTAAACAGAAAACAACACTAAATCTCAAGTAGTGGAGAGCGAGCCTTTTCTGTAATGTCCACCTGTGCCTAACCCTTCTGTGATAAGAGGCGTTTTGTTATGTATTATAAGTATTTGCATTTGTGTTTATCGTATACGGAGTTTTAAAATTTAAGTCATAAATACAAAACTCTTTAAAAGTTAAAAACCAATGGTTTTGTATTATGTAGGTACTGCCTCACTGATTACATTTAAAAAAAAATAACGTAGACTAAACACACACCATTCACACTTGTTTACCGGAAACCAAAACAATACGGCCATTTTCAACCGACTTCTAAATTATAAAATTGATATTATTTACCACCAAAGACCAAACAAAAATAGGAACATCAAACCTTATTAGTTCATTATGACCCACATACTCACAACAACAAATAACAACCTGTTTCTAATCAAATCCCAGCTGATAACAAAACTTCCGTACACAGCCTCCCCACCGGTACCTCATACGTCGGCCATGTTTACGATCGCTGCGCACACGCACGATGAATCACACAGATTTTCTCAGAACCAACCGCACGTTCGCGAGAATGTAGTAACTCAACCATAGTACCTCCATATATGACTCATTTGTGAATGAAGTATCGTAGTACTACGGAAGATCTTGGTAGTACTGTGATGGGGTTTTGTCATCAAAATTTCGAGAACATCATCTTAAATGTTCCCAGAACTGGTTCCAAGGTCTCCTCTCTGTGCTCTCAAAGCAGGGTGCTGCCAGGAAGCACATGGCTTTGAATTTTGCTTTTGATATTTTAAAGTTTTCAGCCCTTATTACTTTGAATTTCGTTTGTATACTAACAGACAAATTTGCTGTCTTCTTCCTATCTAAAACACCAGGAAGTGTCGAAGGGGTCGTTTTGGGGACCCGTTTTGTTATCCAGAAAGATGAGCTGTGGAAGTCAGATAGACAGTCATTCCGTTTAAAATACTGTTATTCAGCTGCATAATTATGGTTAGACCGGAAGCCGAACCTAACTTAGTTGGGTAAAGTAGATGGCAATAAATAATATTGTTTGTCATTTATAACATAACATCATTCCTGTAATGCCCGAAGGTTAGGCAGAGATCTACCTAATTGTGCACCCACATTTCGCCAGTTATGTCTAAATTCCATGTAACGGGGGGCGAGCCTATTACCAGCCAACCAGCCAGCTGAGAAATATCTGATGGAAAAGCCTAATGTCACTTTTCCAGACCCGGGAATCGAACCCAGGACCTCATGCACAGCAGCCGCGCTTGTGACCACTAGATCAATGAGGCAGTCTAAATCCAAATGTAAAGCAATTTAAATATTAATGTGATATTTAATTTTTTTTTCACTTAAAATGACGCATATTGTCAACGGTTACCGTTGAACGGAAGATATTTATTTATTGTGATGCTTTGTCATTGTTTTAAGAAATACAAATGTAATTATTTTATTAATTTAATATTGTAGTTGCGTAAGCATTGACGCATTGTGTTTTAATTGTTTTGTTTGACTACAGTTTTAGATGGTTTATAAAGAACTTAATTGTTTTGAAGAACTCCTAATCAAATTCTTGAAAATATTGTTCCTACAGACAAATTCGATGTTTTTATGGGCTGGTATTGTAGGTTTGTTTTCTAAATAATAAAAGTGGTCATTTAAATCATGCAATCTTAATTAATTTATAATTTAAACATAATTCAGTATGGGGTAAATGCCACTTCCTCGTTTTTATTCAATGATAATTTTATTTGACATTAATTTTAATTAATAGTTAATAGTATTTCATAGTTTGTTTACATTACTAGAACATTGTGGTAGACCGGAGTATAATGAAATGACCAACCAAAATATTAAAGCAAGAAGCACAAAAACCTGTTTTGTATAAGGTAAATCTATAGATTTCATAAATAGATACACATAGTGGTTGGACATCGAAACAAAATCGGTTACTATGTGTTCAGTGTATCAACTCCGAACTCGAGAAATTTTCTTCTATATTTTTTTTTTTAATCAGATTTTTCCTACAAAAGTGCAATACCTACATGGTCAAATGTATGCAACAGCTGTTTTTATATTCTATTTCAAAAAATACCAAAGTGGAAATGAACATCATCGATATTAAAAAAAAAAAAAATTTGTTTATTAGACGGAACCTTTTTCCAATTATTTAAGTAACATCAGAGCACCTCATCCAGATCATCATGATGTAACCCAGCCTTCAAGACTAATCCTGCGGTAACCATTACCGGTATTTTCCCTTCCTCGTACTGGGCGCAACTTCGAGCATCATCTCACCTGAGTGCATCTGCACTCATTCACGTGTTGACAATGACTGCGTGACTTCTATACACTCTGAACTTGCACAGTCCGACCTTACGCGTGTCTTTATGAATGAATTACTAATTACTAAAGCTTAAATAGAGTAGACATGCTAGACTGCTTTACGGTCGGCGCTGCGCTTCGCGGATTCGATACCCGCACGGAACAAAATATATTTGTATGACATGTAATCCTAATTGCTCCGGACCTGGCTATTTGTGTATGTGAGTTTAAATGTTTGTAAATTCATCCACGATACAGGAGAAATTCCTAGAGTGGCCTCACTCTAGGAACTTAAAAAAAAAAAAAATACTGTAACCATTTAAGTAGTTAACGACTGGTTACAATAGTTACAATGATCTATACTCATCATCTGCCTAGCCTGTTCTCAAGTATGTAGTGGCCCGCACCAGTCTAACATGCAGCTGATATTTAACATGGAGCGACTGCCTATCGGACTTCCACAACCGAACTACTTGGTAAACACGATTCCCCTTAGCAAGACTGGATGTCAGACTGTTGGGCCTCTGACTACCAGTCCCGTCAGTCAAAGATTTACAAATGACAGCCGGGAACAACGGCTTAACGTGCTTTCCGAGACACGGAGGAAATTCGGTACGTAATCGATGGTCACCAATCCAAGGACCGACTTGGGAGGTATGAGAAACATGGTACAAAGTTCCTTATCCACCATAGAAAAAGGAGGATCCTATAACCAGGCGGATGATTGTCTAGTGGGGTTCTTTTGCATATGCTTATCTCGGAAAACTTTTTTTAGTTCTAATCTTATTGTCATACTCGTCACTGCTAGTATTCTTGTATTTTAGGTTATACCGTTATACGACCTTGGCGAGCGCTACTAAAACATGAAGATCAACCCGTGCGATTGACATTATTTAGCCACGAGGTTCTCCGAACTGACTATCATAATTATATTTTAGTTTACTACAAAGAAAAGAGTTTATTTCGCAAGGTCACGTTACACCAATGTGTTTTAGCACCATCTGGTCAAGTGCAATAGCACCTGTAGTACCCACGTGCAGAGATAATGAAATTCAGGTGAATTGCACTGACTCACTACGTGGTTAATTGTATTCTAAAATTAATTATCGCGGTTGTGTTTTGTGCAAATACTGGAATTGAGTTCTTTATAATTTTTCATTCATTTATTATTTAATTGATCAGTGTGTTTTGTCGTTATGATAGCTGCTACATTTGCAATATGAAAGGATTTTCTTTGTGTTATTAGCATAGCATAGCAGCAGCCTATAATGTTCCCACTACTGGGACACAGGCCTCCTCTCTATGAGAGGGAATGGGCTATTATATACCACGCGAGCCCAGTGCGGGTTGGTAGATATCACATATCTTCGAATTTTAGGTTCTAGGACATGCCGGTTTCCTCACGATGTTTTCCTTCACCGTTTTGAGAGCAGTAGTGATGAAATAAATTACACAAAGTAATGCGCCTGCCTGGGTTCGAACCCATGACTTACTGTTCGTAAGTCGGGACCGCCACCGCTGCTCTCTCGTGTGTTATTTATTTTTTTTTAAATTAGAAGTTACACATCATTCAATGTCTTTGTATTGTGTGCCTTCTCTTTCTGCGTATACAACATTAGTTTTAGTATAAGCGAAACCTGAAACCCGTGTCTAGTACAAAATTTCAAAACTGTATCATGAACAATCACAAAGTTATAAGCGCGCGCGCGCCTCCAACGTCGTCTTAAGCTCATGGATAATAGAAATTTGGCACCTAACTGATGAGGTACCTAACTGATTGCTATAGGTACTTAGTGTCGCTCGGTGTCCAACTTGTAGACTTTTTCAAATATTTTGGGACCAAATGTAACGTGGTTTAAAAATGTTTGTAATCAATTCAGCTAGTTATTCTGAACAAACTATATTCAGGTTTCGCATATACTAAAAATAAAAAATAATAAATAATAATGTTGTATAGGTTCATGCAAATCCAGCAGAAACTAAAACAAAACACTCAAAAATCTGAACAGTCCAATTCATTTGCACCATTAGGTCTTACGCATGACTGCTGAGCAAGTCCAGTGAACTATCTTTTTCAAAGCGTTTCGAAGTTCCGAACAACAACAGGATCGCTGCTAGAACGCTACTTCGTCTGGATCCTCTGGTAACCATCAGACGCCAAAACTATTTTCAATCAAACACTCTCTTCCGAACCGACAAATTTTAACCAATATCGATATGTAGAATCAAATCTACAAAGCGAAACCGTCCAATTTTAGCAGAAACAGTTTCGTTAATTAGCGTTAACCAACAGCTAATGCCTCTAACTGTGTGTAATTGAGGCGTACTACAGCAGATCAATATGACCTTGATGGTACAGCTTCCGTCAATGATACAGATGCACGAGTAAATACTGAGACTGGATGCGTGGAGGATGGTAGAAGGAAGGGAGATGTGGCAGGGGGATTTAAAGAAATGATTTACGATCCATCATCTTGAATGGGTAAGGAGACCAATCTTCGTCTTTAACGTGTTGTTAGTGCCTAACCCGGGTGTGGTTAGTGCCTAACTCGGGGACAGAGTTTTTATGCCGCCTCTGACTTGGCTTTACATGCCATCAAGAAATATTTCTCACGATGTTTTCCCTCACCGAAGCAAGTGATGATTATACAATACGCACATGAATCCGAAAAATCAGAGGCCTTGGGTTCGAACTCGAGACCTATGACTTGGCAGTCTGACGGTCACACCACTAGGCTGTCACTGCCTGAGAGATATTTCTTGACGGCATGTTAAGCCAAGTCAGAGGCCCATGGGTGGCATAAAAACTCTGACACCAGGTTAGGAACTAACCACACGATAAAGTAAGAAGAAGAAATATTCCTCCGGCATACTGGTTTCCTCACGAGGAGACCAATGGCAAATTTAAACGGAAGATACTTACGTACAAGATGGGTAGTCATTTTTGCTTAAAAAATCTGTGTAAGGTCGGCAAAAAGAAATAGCCTGAAAAATCTGTATATTAAGGTCGGCAAAACGAAATAGAGAATGGTTATGAATGATGACGTTGATGATGATGTTGACGAATTAACACTAGGTGAGAAAGAATACCAACGTCAGCAGAATAAAATTATTCAAAATATCCCCCAGTTTCAAAATAATTAAACACTTTTGAGAGGGAAAAAACAAACAATGAAAAATACAAAACCACCACCAAGCCTCACTTTTAAAAAAACCTAATCAAAGTGGAAAGACAATATGTCTTGTCTACTTTTTTCTATGATCTCAACACTTCTCGTTTTTTATTTATAGATGGAGGATACGAGAGTTAAGACTCGCATTTATCTTATTTACCGGGTCGCGGGGCAAAGTCGTTTCCGACGGCCTTTGTTATAAAAATAAAGAATCTTCTCCTAAAAATACTTCACTTTTTGTGCGAGTTTTCATTGATAAAAACGGTCATACTTCTAAATTAGTTCCACTACGGTAAGTTCAATGTTGACGAAAAATTTTATAGAAGAAGAGTAAAATGTCACCTAACAACCAATTTTACCGGGGTATTGCGTTACCCAACAACTAGATTTTGGAGGTCAGGTGCTTATCAGGTCCGTTACATTAGAAGCTACATTCAAAATAGTTGAGAAAGTCTAGGCAGACGATGATGTAGATGCATGATGACTAAAATGTGAGACACATAGATAAGTTGTATTCCTTTGTTCTTATCGGTCAGATTTCGATGACCTTTAGGGTAAAGTCGTGTTCTTGAGTGGTAGCCGCTAATCAACATTAGCTCGGACATCCACAGGCTAAGCAACAACGATCTTAACAGGCTGGTAGCAACTGAATGAACTTAGCCGTAACTCAAGATAAATGAAGCTGTAGGCTGATGACGAGGTCGTTTAGGTAACATAAAATTCTGATTGAAAAAATATGCTTAAACAAATTAACATGCCTCTTAAAATTTCGACCCAATCATTCTCATATAGAGGAAGCCTGTGTCCCAGTCGTGGGAGTAATGTTAGAGGCTGATTTTGGTAGCTACTAATCATTGTATAAGATTTGGAAAATCAATCCAAACCTCAGCGAGTACTAGAGTACATATCTAACAATAAGTGCCAGCTGCCTTTAGTCACCCATTCATGACATCCGCAGCAAAGATACCTAAGTACTTCCGATTTACATGGAAGTTGTTTAGCAGCGGACAAATACTGGGCGATAATTACTGATTCATACGTTTATGACCGCATCAGTAGGTCTCTACGCATTGTATCTACGCAACTTCGTAACGTGACACTTTGTTAAAATTAAACACTCATACTCAAAATTCGGTGTGCGTGTGTTCGTAATTATTCTTCTCCACTACAGCTCGACAACGTATTTTTACTCATGGGTTCACTTGAATGATTTTTAGCTATAGTTGCTCCCGATATGTGGCTCTTTTGTCGACATCGAAAGTAGACATGTTTTTTTCTTCTAATTTATGACAGCCGGGTGCTCTATACGCATGAGTATTGGAAAATTATGGCAACAGAACAACGTCTATCGGTTCACTTAGTTTTAAATGTAAATGCGAAAATAACTATCTCTGTCTTACTATTAGTAACTGGTCTTGTCTGGGTATCTTTGTCCATCTTTTCATCCGTTAAGGGCTGAATGGATTTGGATACAAAGAGACCATGGACTATTATTTATTTTTGTAGTACCTACATTCCCATGGGTTAATTTCCGACCTAAACTCGGGTGAAGCCACGGGCAGAAGTTAGTCAATAATACCACAAAAAATATTATGCAAAATCGCGCCATAGTAGTTGCTAAGTTTTGTGGTAAATGAATATTTTACTCAGCTTACTAAAGTACTATTGTTTAATTGTTTTAAACCACATCAATGTTAATGGATTTTTATGTAAGCATTAGTATTTAAGTTAGGTAACTAACCATTTTTTCCCTAAGACTTATTGAATGAGATATTTTCGTTTTCGGTGGAGGAAAACATCGTGAGGAAACCAAACCAGTGTGCCTGATTTTCATCAACCGGCCACAAATGCAGACTCCGCGGCTGCCACTGAGAAGTTCCTGATGGAAAAACTCGAGAACAACTTATCTCGTTATTTCTCGTCATCTCATCAGACACCTCCTTTCTTGCCATATCATCCTTTACACCGTCCATCCATCTTTTATTTGGTCTTCCTCTACTATTATACCTATCCACATTCATACTCAAAACTTTACTCACTACTTCGTTCGCACTTCGAACCAAACCATTATAATTTTTATCAGTAAGTACCTAATACTTCAGTTCACAAACAGGTAAACGAAGACAAAAGGGTTATTCAATACTTGTGGTATTAAGGGTATTCATATTCTAATGCGGTATTGTGCCGGTAAACCAGAGGCGTTTACTTCAATACTGTTACAGTTTGGACAAAGGGAAATGATACAAGTGCTTTTGGAAATGATTTTCATTAGAATAGGAGGGCCTAGAGGTATTTACTTGTCAATCTTTCATTTAATAATAACTAGCTCTTACCCGCCGCTTTGCCCGCTTGGAGTTTTGGAATCATTCCTCGAGAAAGCAATTTTGTATGTAGGGGGTAATAGCCGGAACAATTGATCCGAATCTAAAAATTCTTTCACTGGCAGAAAGCTACATTATTCGTAGATGCTATAAGCTATAAATTATATTTATATCATGCATATTAGCCGAGCTATCACAATTTTAGCAGATGAAGTCGCGGTCGAAGTGCTAGTTGTTAATATTTTGGCTCATCCACGCCTCGGAAAGCGCGTTAAGCCGTTGGTCCCGGCTGTGATTCTTAGATCTTTGGCAGTCGTTAAAGGTAGTCTAAAGCCTGAGAGCTTGGAAACAGCACTGCATTACCTGGTAGGAGTCAGGGTTCAAGCAAACCGGTGTGGAGAGAATCGGCTGCGGACATCGAACATGATTGATCAGAGTATTCGGAACGACGTCCACTACTTTGAAGGTCAGACAGGCTGTCACTACATATAAAATCTTTGCCGTACAATGTAACTGTAATAAACTAAAATATTACTATTCCTAGTTCACTAACTTCCATGTAAAGAGACGCGTAATTTATAACAAAAACATACGTCGCTTCTCATATGACACATAGCAGGCAAGGTTATACATCGCCATGGAAGTTAGGCCCCGTCGTCACTCCCGTGAGGTGACGTACTAGGAAGAATACAGTTTCCTGGTAAACACCATAGTATGTAAGTGATGTTGTGTACTAATTGAGAGGCTGTGACTCAATAACATTATTTAAACTTCATACCTACGAGTACTAGAGAAGTATGGAAGAAGAAGACATGCGCCGACCCCAGATAAATTGGGATAAGATATACGATCATCAATGATGACGTACAGGTACACACAGTTATGATGGGTAGTCGACTGCTTCGTTGGTCGAGTGGTCGCAAGCGCGTACAGGGGATACTTTTTATCCCATTAGTACCTTCTACCGGAATAATACCACAATAACTTAGGTACCGACTGCCTCCTTAGATTAGTGGTCGCAAAAGCAACTGCTGAGCATGAGGTCCTGAGTTCGATTCCCGGATCGAGCAAAATGTTATTGGGTTTTTCCGTAACCAATTTCTCGTTAACAGCCTTGGAAGCTGGATCTATGCCCGGTAGATGGCAATAGGGTACACCATAACTGGCGAAATAGGGTACACCATAACTGGCTAACCCTTCGGGGATTACAGGCGTGATGTTATGCTATGTGTACAGTTGTACGTACGTACAGTAGAGACCATAAGTGCAGTAGCAGTTTCACAAAACGATCGCATCAAAACAAGTCGCACTTACGACCTTTTTCCATAACAAACATTTTGCACACATAAACGATCTCGTATATCGCTCTCTTTCATAATTATCTAGTCAGAAAGAGTGCGATATAATGATCATTTGCCTTAGTGACAAGCCTGTCATGTCGCGACGGAGTATTAAGTTAGTGATATTTAATTTCAAACAAACAATTATGTGTCTATCTGGCTTAGCGGTTAACGCTATAGATAAAATGTCTCGCACAGTATACTCTGCGTTCGAACCCAAGTGACATTACACTTTTTGTGTTTTAATTATAAATGATACGTTAGACCCGATGAGATATGTTTTTCTAAATATTAGTTGGAACTTATTATTAACAAAAAAGATGAGGGTGAATGTGAAACAAAATAAACTTCTGGATTGAACAAAGTAGTTAGTTATGACGTTGTTAGTTGGTGAACTTTGTTTCGAGCGTTTGTGTTATTATTACGATTAGCGTATTGTTTGATTGTCTTTATTCAAGATGCAAGCTAATATTAGTATTGATGACAGGGCAAATATTGTCACTTTGCGTAAAAATGGGCTTAATATTTCTCAAATTTCAACTGAAACTGGCTTAAAATGTGTAAGTTATTTTTAAAAATTATAATTATTATGATGATAGTTGTGGTGTGTGATTTTCTTATTATTAAATAAATTGCTAGTTGCAAGTGTGTTATACCATGGTACCCAAGGCAGATCGCTGACGATGCGTTAACCCCATTTTTACCGAACAACATATTGCATCAGCCACGGACACGAGGACGGGCCACGAGATGCTGACTTCGCGCAACGTGACAACGATCGCGCCACCAGTTCCCGGGCATCGGAAACGGACACTTCGGTTCCAACCTCGAACGTAGTCATAATCTTTAGCAATAATCAATAATTGTAATTTCTTTTTAATTAAATTCATTATAAGTAAATTGGTTTTTTTTGAATCCTCCGCCTGCAGCTACCGTAATTGGCGCAGTCGGTAGGATACTCGAAGCAGTGCGCGGCGCGTAAAGGACTCTAAAATCGATCCTGTCGGCTCCGCATAGTCGCTGCCTGAGCTTTTAAGCCTTCATCGAGTATCCAGAACCTCGGAAAGCTGCAGCCGGTGCATCCAGACTTCGATGCTGATTCAGAGACACCAAGAAATGAAACTGTGAGTACACTTGAATCACTCTTGTGTTGCTTCCCTATAGTTGTAATTTTTCCTTTTTCCAGTCTTACGTTAATCCTTCAAGATTTTTCATCCTAGGCAATCTGGTTCTTGTACCCCTAGGGCTGTAAGACAGAGTAGGTTAGACCAAGCTAGAGACCTAAGTGATATTATAGAAGAGACAAGCGCCATGGCTCATGGAGACCAAATTGACGCTATATTTAAGTCCCTTCGATTACTCCCAGAGTTCGATGGGAACCCAAATACACTAACTAGATTTATAAATTTAAGTGATCAATTAGTTAAAAGATTTCTCAATCCTAATCCGGGAAATGAGCTGGAGAACCAAGCCTTGCTTAATGGAATTTTAAATAAAGTCACGGGTCCAGCCGCCCGATTTATTAACTCCAACGGTATCCCGACTGACTGGATTGGCATTCGTACAGCATTAGTTAATAATTTCGCGGATCAACGCGACGAAACTGCACTTTATAATGACCTTTCATTATTAACACAAGGTCAAAATACGCCACAAGAATTTTATGAAAATTGTCAAACCCTGTTTAGTACCATTATGACATACGTAACGTTGCACGATAATCTGTCTACCACCGTAGAAGCGAAGCGTGAACTTTACAGAAAGCTTACGCTGCAATCATACTTGCGCGGATTAAAAGAGCCGCTAGGTTCTCGTATTCGATGCATGCGTCCCGTATCTATAGAGAAGGCGTTGGAATACGTGCAGGAAGAAACTAATACGTTATATTTGCAACAGCGAAATAATAACTTCCTAGATAATAAAAAACAACCTAGTAATCCCGCGGGCTCACAATCTAAACCCTCAAATAATCAACCGTTCACTATGGCACCAATTAATTTTAACATGCCTGGCCCCTCACGCCAACCACCGATGCTGGTTCAACAACCATGGAGACCTAACGGTAATAATAATCCACCTCAGCCTAACCGAGGGCCAACACGTACTCAGCAGATATTTAGGGCTTTACCACCAAATTATAATGAACGGAGTAATGTATTTAGAATGATTCCGCATAACGCACCCGGGAATGCGCAAAGTGGACCCGGTCCACAGAAGCCTACACCTATGAGTGGTGTAAGTCATTTTGTCAGCAAACCCATGCCAGCTAGAGGACACGACTGGACCAAATCAGGCAACCCACCACCAAGCAATTACTTTAAGGCTCGTGAGTTAAATTTTAACGAATGTCCGTACTATGCATACGGCCCCTACTACGATTGCTCGGAGTACTATTACATCGAGCCAGAGTACAATGATAACTTTGTGTGTGTCGATGATAATTATAGTAATGGTCAATTAATTGTTGTTGATGAGTTAGCCACTAGCGAACCTATAACTGAATCTAAGCCATCCACCAGCAAGGAGGATTTTCGGACGGATTCGAAGTCTGACAAGCCAAAATAGAGATTAACATTCAGACACAAAGACAGCTTCCGTTTATACAAATTTCAAACCCCCCTTTAAAATTACTGATAGACACAGGTGCTAATCAGTCATTTATTAGCCCTGAGGCTATACAGAAATATTTTCCGCTTACGCCGCTAAACTATGAACCGTTTGAAGTCGTAAATGTCCACGCGACGAGCAGAAACAATAACTCGATCACATTACCGTGCTTTTCAGAATTCAATGAGTCCGATAATATCAAATTATTCGTATATAAGTTTCATAATTATTTTGACGGTTTAATAGGATCGGATTTATTAAGTAAATGGGAGTCAACCATAGACTATAAAAATATGCGCTTAAATACCAGACACGCCACTAATCCGATTCAGGTATATGATTCTCGCAACGTCAATCTTTATGAAGATATAATACCCGCTCGTTCTTCTAAATTAATTAAATTACCAATCAATATACAAGATGGAAATGCCTATATACCGGAACAGGTCATCTGTAACTGTACCATAGGTGAATGTATTACGTCGGTTAGCAATAGTCGAGGTATTTTAGAAGTTACAAACACAACTCAAAACGATTTAATATTCTCTGTCGATCGTCAAGTTAGTGCCGAAGTATATAATGCTGAGTGCGCTCGCACTAAACAGCTATCGCCACGCGCTCAAGACGTTCTTTCCAAACTACGTACTAGCCATTTAAACCCAGAAGAACGCGCAAATCTCGAATCATTGTGTGCACAATATGCGGACGTATTCTATATAGAAGGCGAACCGTTATCATTTACCAACCAAATTAAACATTCCATAAAAACTACAGATGAAGTACCCGTATACACGAAGAGCTATCGGTATCCATACGTGCATAGAGAGGAAGTTAGGAACCAAATCGGAAAAATGTTAGAACAGGGTATAATTAGGCCTTCACAATCAGCTTGGAGCTCTCCCATTTGGGTAGTGCCTAAAAAGACAGACGCCTCCGGTAAAACAAAATGGCGAATTGTCGTAGACTTTAGAAAATTGAACGAAAAGACTATCGATGATAAATATCCGATACCAAACATCGCGGATATATTAGATAAGTTGGGCAACTGCCAGTACTTCACCACCCTAGATCTCGCAAGCGGGTTTTACCAAGTCGAGATGAAAACAGAGGATATACCGAAAACAGCGTTCAATGTTGAGCACGGACACTTCGAATTCTTAAGAATGCCTATGGGTCTTAAGAACTCGCCGTCTACATTTCAGAGAGTCATGGACAATGTGCTGAGAGGCCTACAAAATGTCATATGTCTGGTTTATCTTGATGACGTAGTTGTATTTAGCACTTCGTTACAAGAACACATGAACAATCTCGAAAAAGTTTTCCAAAGGCTACGGGAGTCAAATTTTAAAATCCAATTAGATAAAAGCGAATTTTTAAAGTTAGAGACAGCTTATTTAGGTCATATTATTAGTAAAAATGGCATCAAACCTAACCCCGACAAGATATCAGCTATACAAAACTATCCATTACCGAAAACCGCTACCGAAATAAAACGCTTTCTTGGTTTACTCGGGTACTATCGCAAGTTCATTCCTGATTTCGCTCGACTAGCAAAACCTCTTACTCAGTGTCTTAAAAAGGGATCAAAAATTACTCTCGATACAAATTATGTAAACTGCTTTGAAAAATGTAAAACCCTTTTAACTAATGACCCTATACTTCGATATCCCGATTTTAATAAGGAATTTGTTCTGACGACAGATGCATCCAATTTAGCAATCGGTGCCGTACTTTCCCAAGGTCCGATAGGACAGGACAAACCCATAGCTTACGCCTCACGTACATTAAATTCCAGTGAGATAAATTACAGCACGATTGAAAAAGAGTTGCTCGCCATAGTATGGGCCACTAAGTATTTCCGCCCTTATTTATTCGGCCGCAAGTTTAAAATCATCACGGACCATAAGCCTCTCCAATGGGTCATGAATCTTAAAGAGCCAAATTCCCGATTAACGAGATGGCGATTAAAATTAAGCGAGTACAATTTTACAGTAATCTATAAACAAGGCAAGTCAAACACTAACGCCGATGCCTTATCCAGGATAGAAATATGCAACGAGGAAACAAGTTCCGTAATAGCTAACCCCACTGTTAATCCGCCCACGTTAGATGAATCTAGGACCCTTACAGCTCATACTGATGCGGAAAAGCCTATTTTAGAAGTACCGATATCAGACGATCCACTCAATAAATTCAATAGACAAATTCATTTCACGATTGTAGGTGACTTTAAAGGTAGAACAGTTGTAACAAAACCTTTTGACACCCATACCCGTACAGCCATACAATTATCTAAATCTAACCTCGAAACAGACGTTGTGAACGCGATCAAAGAATTTGTTAATCCTAAAGTAAAGACAGGAATATTAATTAACCCACCTTTAGAAATGTATTCCATCATTCCCATAATCCAAAACCATTTCAAGAGCTCATCCATGAATCTTGTTCTTACAAAAATTGAGCTAGAGAATGTGAAGGAATACTTACGCCAGCAAGAAATAATTCGGAAATATCACGAAGGTAAAACCAATCATCGCGGTATTAACGAATGCTACCTTGCACTGTCCCGGCGATACTTCTGGCCTAAAATGAAAGAACACATCGCGAAGTACATTAATGAGTGTACCATCTGCGGTCAGGGTAAATACGATCGTCAACCAATAAACCAGCAATTGCACATAGTTCCCCCACCGGCGAAACCATTTGAAGTTATCCATCTCGATCTGTTCACAGCTGAAACTGAAAAATTCCTCACATTCATCGATTCCTTTTCAAAGTATGCCCAAGCATACCATTTAAGGGACGGAACTGCAATAAGTGTCGTTCAAGCTTTGTTAATATTTTGTACTCACCACGGAGTACCATTAACATTAGTAACTGACCGTGGCACAGAATTCACAAACCAGTTATTCTCAGAATTTACAAGAGTTCATAAAATAAACCATCATAAAATATTAGCACACACACCCAATGAAAATGGGATGGTCGAGCGTCTCCATTCTACTTTATTAGAACACTTAAGAATACTAAAATTACAAAATCGTTGTGAATCAGTTATAAATTTAATGCCTTATGCTTTACTAGCGTATAACAGCAGCATACACAGTTTCACCAAGTGTAGACCGTTAGAGCTTATAAGCGGACACTTTGATCCTCGTGATCCATTAGACATGGACGCGACAGAGCACGTAATGCAACAGTATATTCAGAACCATAAAATTAGAATGAGTAAAGTCTATGAATTAATAAGCGAAAGTTCTTTAAACGATAGAACTGATATTATTAATAACTTGAATAAGAGTCGTGAGCCTGAGCAAAGTTATAATCCCGAGCAGCAGATATTTATAAAGAATCCCAAGGCTAGTCGTCAAAAATTAGCACCCCGGTATACACAAGATACAGTATTGGCAGATCTCCCAATACATATCTACACAAAGAAAAAACGCGGTCCAATCGCCAAATCCCGTTTAAAGAGAGCGCCTAAAAGTGCACAATTGTTACAGAATACTACTGATGTACATGCTTCAAGCGGTAGCTGCTCAAGACATAACACTTGAGAGCCTCGACAATGGACCAGGACTTCTCCCTTTTAAGCTAGGTTCTGCAAGGATCATAACCCAGCATCATTCCTTTTTACAGACTATCAATATAGATGAAATTAAATCTAAGGTAACAATAGTTAAAACTCAATTGAATTATATTCAGCCCCAGTTAAATAATAAAACTCGGTCCCTGTACGAACCGCACATCGCACACCTTAAAAGTAAGTTAGATAAGATCACAGGTCAATTGCAGACGTTCGATTCCAATCGCGTTAAAAGAGGCCTTATAGACGGTCTAGGCTCAGTAATTAAAAGCATCTCCGGTAACTTAGATTATACAGACGCTGTACGTTATGAGAATGCCATTAAAGTTCTTCAGGATAACGAACAAGAAATTACGTCGCAATTCAATCAGCATATAAGTTTAACCAAGGATTGGATATCACAGCATTCAAAAGTGTTAAAAAGTATTATTGAAAACCAGCAGAATATATCCCACATAGTTAATGTAATGATTAATACCACTGAAGTTACTAATATAGATCTTCTTAATTACGCCCATCTGGCACAGTTATTCTTAATTTTGGAAGATAATATAGAAAATTTATCAGAAGAATTAGACAGGATAGAGAATCTTCTAGCTTTTATTCATGCAAAGAGTACGCATCATTCAATGCTTAGTCTAAATGCGTTAAGAAGTATGATAGATATAGTGCGTAGTTTATATAATAAGGAAGAAATACTAGACATAAGTATAAGGGAATATTTTGATATAATTAAATTGGGTTCATATTATAGTAGTAATAACTTAGTTATAGTGTTCAAAGTACCGATTGCCTTGCCCAGCACCTATGACCTATACAAACTCTCTATTGTACCCAATAAAAATCACGAAATCCTAATACCATCCTCTCCCTATATTGCAATACATGAGGACGAATTCATGTACATGGAGACAGAATGTCCGAAGGCAAGCATTTGGTATCTCTGCGAGATGAAAGTTAGCTTCAGACCTCGAGATCAAGTGGACTGCATTCAACAGCTGATCACAACGCAGAAAATAGACTCTACATGCAACCTTACCCCTGTTATACTCAGCAGAGGGGCACTGGAGCAACTAGACGACAGGCATTATACCGTCACGTTCCCGAAACCTACTAAGATCCAGACGTCCTGTGGAAGAAATGAATATACCAATCTGCAAGGGAGCTTCTTAGTTGTCTTACCTCATAACTGTTTCCTGCGGACTCCTGAGTTCACCATCATCAATAACAATGACCATGCAACGGGACAGGTTATCAAGATCACAGATTTACCTCCACGAAATTCCAATCTTAAATCGTCATCGCAACCAGTCCTAACCCTAAATTCAATTAACCTGGAAAATCTACACGCAAGCAATACTAAGATAACGCTACAGTCGCCGATCAATATAAAGAAGCCTCAAGATACAGTCTTATATCATACTACAATACCAATGTACGCCATCCTATTAAGTGCAACTGCACTAAGTAGTTACATCATCATCCGAAGATTCCTAGCAAAACGCCGAACTAACGAATCATCAGAAACTGAAATGAAGCAAACCGCATCTCAAGACATCAATGCTGAAACTTCAAATATGCGTCAATCTGACACGCCAGATCACTATTCAACATTATTTTCGACGAAAGTACTCAAATAATTGCTGAACTACGGCGGGAGGTGTTATACCATGGTACCCAAGGCAGATCGCTGACGATGCGTTAACCCCATTTTTACCGAACAACATATTGCATCAGCCACGGACACGAGGACGGGCCACGAGATGCTGACTTCGCGCAACGTGACAACGATCGCGCCACCAGTTCCCGGGCATCGGAAACGGACACTTCGGTTCCAACCTCGAACGTAGTCATAATCTTTAGCAATAATCAATAATTGTAATTTCTTTTTAATTAAATTCATTATAAGTAAATTGGTTTTTTTTGAATCCTCCGCCTGCAGCTACCGTAATTAGTGTGTAATCATATTTTGTTTTTTTTTAGAAATTCTGTTAGCCGTTGGGTAAAGAGGTTTGAGGAAGAAGGTAGTCTGAAGAGTCGTCTAAGAAGTGAAAGGCCGCCGCTTATTAACCCGACTCAGCGACGTTTTATGGTGGAAGAATATGAAACAAATGGTTTCATTCCAACTATAATGTTTGCAGAGCAATTGGATACTACATTACAGACTGTTCGCCATGCAGTCCATGCTGAAGGTTTACATCATCGGAAGCCAGCTAAAAACCATTTTTGACACAAAAACACAGGGAGGAAAGACTACGTTTTGCTCGAGATTATTTACATTTTAACTGGGGGGTGACTGTATTTTCTGACGAGAAGACTTTCAAGTCTTGCCAAAAGGAAGACTTAATTTATGGCGAAAAAATAATAATACTTAATTTAATAAGTAGACCGGGTAACTAAATATTTAGTAATATTAACATAACCGTAAATAAAAATAAAAAAAAATAAGAAATAAATTTTAAATTTAATGATCTTAAATTGGGGTTTAGTTTCAATATTCTTTTCGTCAAGAAAATGAACACTTAAGCTATAACCTCAATACATTCAATGTGACGTTACATTAAAAAAACACGTTCATAAAGTCTAACTCATACTCTTATATTAGTATTCAATTAACTCTGCTGAATACTGATACCTATAATAAGCGGGTATCAACAATTATATTTGTGTTATTAGAATATCCTTTCCGTGTTATGTTATTCTTATTATGAATTGACTAAGTGGGTATACAACAAAAAATCTTATGAACGGTGATAAGAGAACTTTTTTTTGCCTAGACAGGAATGTGACGTCACATTCTCATAAAAGTTTGTTAATTTTATAAATAAATAAAACGAATAAACATTTTTGTTATCATTCAGCATGATTTTTTTATTTCCACCTTCCAACACCGAAAACATAAAATAAAAATCAATTAATCAGGTTAAATAATAATACAATAACTATCTAATATTTAACTTCTTATAAAAAATAAATAATAAGCATGACTATATTATAAATAAACATAAATACCTAACGACTTTCTGCTTAAAATACAAATATAATTAAGGTTTCAAAGAAACAAAAAACAGCCACACATTGTAATAACATGGATTCGAACTTGGACTTCATTGATCGTGAACCCATGCTCAGCCCAAACAGCTACCAACCCATGTTAATACTACGCGAATTTTAACGAATGAACGAAATGGTAAGAACAGGTCATCACTATGATGTGTATTCTAAATGCAACAGAAATATAATGCTATTTCGCGTAGTGTGACGACAGTTCATTAGTGTGTGTTATGTGTAGAATGTTGAGACATCACTCATACACGCACACGCACACACACTGCTGTATCGCGCTCGCACAGTTCATAGCAATGTAATCTTTAGCATGGTACTGCACTTTTGAGGTCTACTGTACATAAGCGAACTTAATGCCACAACGTATTCTCTACCTTACCAGTAAACATTCAAGATCTGCTTCCCTGCGAATTTTCTTTAGACTTGTAGTAAATCAGTCTTACTTCGCAGTCTACTTCGCAGGGTGGCTGGTAGCAACTGGATGAGAGTTGCTGAGAATTGAGTTGAATGGCGTGCGATTGAAGAGGCCTATGTCCAGCAGTTGGCATTGGCCAGCAAGTGGTATCGTTTTACCTAATAATTGTGTTGTGGAGGTCAGATAGGCAGTCGCTTCTTGTAAAATACCAGTATTTAGCTGTTTATGGTTAGACTGGAAGTCGACTACAACGTAGATGGAAAGGTTAGGTAGATGATGATATATGTATACCACTAAGCATGATTAAATCTTCAAATGTCCAATATGTTGGTTACAAATGCTTCTGGGAAACATAAGTTAAACGCAGCATATTTTCAGTGAAAATGGTTTTACATACTGGACATTACTTTGTGCTATTTCCGCATATGCAGTATCTATTAACGAGACTATGCACTTTGCGTGAACTGATCTACCTCGTTCGTCTAGTGGTTGCAAGTTGCAAGTTGCAAGCACGTCTGCTGAGCTTAAGGTCGAGGGTTTGATGTCTAGGTCAGGTAAACTGTTTTTGGGTTTTTTTCCATCAGGAATATCTCAGTAGTAAACACGGAGTCTGGATTTGTACCCGGTAGATGACAATGCAATGATCCCTATAACATCGGACTTAAAAATAACTTGCGAAATCTGGGCGCACTGTTAGGTACAGTCACGAGCACCAACATGTATACACTTTCCTAAATTTAAAAGCAATGTTCGTGAGAAATAACGATTGTAATTTGGAGATAGGATCTTTTTCATAAAAATATGAGTTCCAGACGTGATGTGTTCGTAACAACATGATATTTCAATCAGAATAGTAGGAGAAAAACACTATTAAAAGTTGTTAAGTGTTTACATATTGGTGCTCGTACACCTCTGCCTAGCCCTTCGGGGATTATAGGTGTTATGTTATGATCTTCCAGATAGATTTCTATATTTTATAGAACTTCCTAAAGATGGTGTAATAAGATAAGCCACAAAACTCAAATAATTATGTTCTCAGTATGACAATTAGCCAATTTGCTGAATAGAAGGTAAGTTATTCGTATGTTTATGATTAACTAAAACCAAACTGACGTAGAATAATTATGTTGTTACCTACATAAACATATGAAACATAAGAATTACCTATACCAATGTATTACCTGACGATGTGCACGTAATAAAGCTATTAATGTATTTAGGCACCCAAGAAAGGGGTGTCATGTATGAAAATCATAAGATTCATTATAATCATACAGACGGACATTTACTTTCGCATTTGTGATAAAGCCAGCAGTAGTGAGTGATACAGCCTGGTGTGACCGTCGGACTGCCAAGTAACAGGTCTCGAATTCGACCCCAAGACATGCACCCCTGATTTTTCGGATTCATGTGCGTATTGTATAATTATCACTTGCTTCGGTGAAGGAAAACGTTCGGCCAAGCATGTAAAGCTAAGTCAGGTGCTCATGGGCGGCATTAAAACTGACGCCTGGTTAGGCACTAACCACGCGAAGAAAAAAAATAATTTATTTTTAATATTTGTTTGTATTTGGCGTTTTATATGTGACGTTAAGTCTGGTAGTATGGGTTTCCTTGACGTATTCCGTGACTGAATTCATGAATGAATTATTTTATTTTATTTTATTTTATTTTGCGTTCTACCTATAATATACCTACTTATAATTTAGGTATTATTAGCTAATGAGGTTCAAAATTCCCATTGTGGTTTAGGCAATTAAGTAGGTATATTCATAATATTTTATACATAAGTATTTGTTTTTGAGTGATGGTCTGTGGTTTGTTATCAGAAAAAGACGTCTGCTACTTTAAAACAGAATTTACGTATTTTCATTAAGGAATATACTTGTGATTACGAAATAATGACTATTCGACATAGGTTACTTTAAACAAAAGTACATAATAACTATTAACACTAAACATCTGTGTAAATTGACCATAGCTCCAAAACGTATCAAACATTCCTAGCCTTTTCCCAACTATATTGGGGTCGGCTTCAGTCTAACCGGATGCAGGTGAATACCAGTATTTTACATGAAGCAACTGCCTGTCTGACCTCCACAATCCAGTTAGTTCCTACTGGGTAATACGATACCCCTTGGTAACACTGGTTGTCAAACTTTCAGGCCACTGACTACCTGTAACGAGTGTCAGAGATCTACAAACGACAGCCGGGACCAACGGCTTAACGTGCTTTCCGAGGCACGGAGGAAACTCGATATGTAATGGGTGATCACCCCCCACGGACCAACCAATAGGCAAGCGAGGTTTAACATGACGATCGGCCTGAGGAGCTGTTATTATTTAGCTACGAGCTTCTCCACATTGACATAACCTACCGAAAACCTCATGTCAATTCTGTTTAAAGCCGATATAGAAATACAAAACGCTACGCTACGCTTGGAAAGCTATTGCCCTTTCTCTAGACCCTCAGTATCATCATCTTCCTGCCCTTGTCCCATTGGGATCAGCGCAACACGTTGTCTTCCTCCATTCTCCCCTTCACGGCACGGCATCATTAACTCCTTTCTCTTTCATATCATTTCCCACACAATCCCTCAGGACTATCAATAATTTTAAAATCCTTTCATAAATCTACCCCATATCCCCTCTGGACTACAAATTTTATCATTCTTTCTTACCAGTTTTAAGAAGCTTAAAATAAAATCTCCGAAACCCAAAACGTCCTGAAAATAGCAACAAGATCCATCATATTTCACGAACCATAAAGATATCAAACAAATTAATTTTGCTTAACTTTTTATTTTTCAGCTGAAATTCAGCTTCAAGTCTTTCAACCCTTACAAAAATATTTGAACAATTCTTTCATCCCTCAAGGACTTTATTAAAGCTAGCTCAATTAAGTCTCGGACGGCTTAGCCGTAAGCCTGAGGGATAGTGATGTCGAATCCCGGGATTTTTTTCCGGGATTATAAGCTTTTTGAAGAGATTTCTTTCATATTGCTTCTATGTCTTTGCGTGATTTGTGTTTTTGTTGTTGTCTTTTTTTAGGGGTTGGGAATAATTTGTAATTGGTCATCGATAAATGGTTAGTTGTTATAAATGTTTTGACTTGAATCGATAAGGCTCCTTTTTCCTTTCGGGACTTCAGCAGCAAATTATAAAGTGTGTGTAACTGATACTGAGAACTTTTACACCACTTAGCACCTACATAGTTAACCACCTACTCTGTTGGTTATTTAGTGTACCTACCGCAATTGTACAACAGAAACCTCTAACATATTTGTAGGTACGTAAATACTAAATAATCATTGTACGTCAAACAACAAACCCAACTCCAATCACATACATAGGTACCTACCCTATCACCACATATGGCTCTTCAATCACGTAGAGCACAGCAGATCATTTGAAAACAAAACAAAACTAAACATCTATAAAATTGAAACACTTTTTAATACTTTAGTCCCATAATTAACACAGCCCATCTAACGAACGGGTTGCGGGCGTCAGAGGGGGTCACAGGGTGAAGGGGGGTCACGGCGGGTCACTGCGTGTTGTATCCACCCTTTAATCGCGGGATTTACGATGATTTGTGTGCTAGTGATGGGACACACATTTTGGGAATATTCAGTCGGCATTATCGAGATTTGTGCGCCAATTTTGGTTGCATTTTGGTTAGAATGGATTAGCATATTTTATGATTAGGTTAGGCTTTTCAGTCTATAGTGATTGAATTTATCTGAATGTGGGACACATTGAAGGTAGATAAATTATGTTAAGCCAGAGTAATGCTCGTTTATTAATACTAGGCAACAACTTAATGATTTTGTAAATAAAAGCGCACACGGCTTTCATTTAGGTGCTGCTTAGTGATAGTGGTTTGGTGTTTGTCTGTGTGCCCCCTTGAGCTACAAAACTACGCAACGGATTTTGTGATTCACTTTTCACCATAATTAGGAGAATTTATTCCGAAAGGTTTATCCTACATGCCATTAATATTGATGCTTTACCTTTAATGTTTTGTCAAGTCGTAAAAACCGTATGAATCAGTGGCGGGGCACTAGTAGCAATATAATAAACTAGCGAGCCGCCCCAGCTGCACACAGCGCTACCTATCGAGTTCAAAACTATCCTATCTTTCAAGCTGGAGCCACCCACAAACATTTACAAAAATTCATTGAAATTGGTTGGATATTTTCGGATATTAGCGTGGACATTATATATCGGATATTATATATTAAATTAAGTTCAAGTCAAGATAGAAGATCGTCCGTGACGTAGATTATGTTATCAGTGCTGTTACTTTTAAAAACGAAAACCTTCTTTTTCAGGAACCTCGCCATGAAACTCTGCAAAATTACATTTTCAAAAGCATTTTGTCCAAAAACCAAACCGCAGTCACTAGGCAGAGGCGGCGGTCAAATTAAACGTAATTAAGTGGAAATTATGAGCGGCTACCATCAGATGTAGGTTTATGAGTTACGGCTGTACTCGTATGTGAATGTTTTGTTGGTGGCACAATGCAGGATTATGTTGTGGCCTACCTTGTATAATATTGTCGTTTAGATATTATTGTGTTTATTTTGTTGCCCCGATGGTCTCGTGGGCGCAAACGCGAATGAGTCTGAGCCCGGGTTCAATTCCCAGGTCGGACAAAGTTTTGGTCCATTAGGAATTTCTCACGGAGTTTGGAAGATGATGGTGCTGCACCCCTGTGCCTCGGAAAGCACGTGATGCAGTTGATCTTGAGGCTGATCTCTTTCCGATCGTGCCGGATGATCCCATCGGACTATGAGTGTAAACGAACAGAGAGTGCACGTATTTCTTCGCAATTATTTGTGCACTAAAATATCTTCTGCGTACGCCGTAACCGAAATTTAATCGGCGGTATAATTATTATTTTCAGCTGTTTTGTTTTGTTTTGTTTTTGCCTGTCCCTGTTTCAGGAAAACGATGTCACATCCAGAGAATGAGAGAACTAACGAGCATTGATTACCGTGTTTACTAATTGCGAGTATTCATTACTTATATTTTGTCCAGATTTATTACAATAGAATTGTACGGTTTACGTCAGCCGTCAAATCGAGTTTTGTACTATATTCCCAATAACATTTAATAAGTATTTAGTTGTTAGCAGATTACGTACTTACGCACACCGCAGATGATATATCTATACATTTAAATGTTAAATCTTTGTGTCAAGTCACCTCACTCGAAACACTAACTTAAAAACAACAACAATAGTTATTAATTTATTTTTTTTATGAAAAAAAAACCAAACAGTGCCGTTCTACTGGCTACTGGGGTATACATTTAATGGTCCTTCGAGCCGGATGCACCAACGGCCTAAAGTAAGTATGTTTTTAAGGTAGATTCCATATCTTTCCCAACTAATTACCTATGACAAAGTTATTAGGCGCTAAACTCCGAGTGGCTTTGCAACCTAATTTAAATTAGTTAAAATTGACCAAACCTTAAGATTATTTAATAGTCCAGTTAATAGTTAAGTAAGATACTAAGTTTTCTCAAGTAATTACCTACAGTGGTAAAGCTCAGACACACATTTAACTAGTCAAGTCATAGAACGTAGTATAAACTTGTGTGTCAGCTGACATTTAACTAATAAATACGACGGTTTCTTCCTCATTCAACCATTAAAGCGCCTTTTAGGAATGTTGTAGGCATGGCCTTTATTAGAAAAACCTAACCTAACCACACTATGCCTTTTTTAGAAGTCTTAAATGCTTTTTAACGTCCCTTACAGGACCTCGGGCCATATGACTTGTATCAGCGACACATGCGTGCGTTAGGGTGTCCCGTCCATGTATGGGTTTTTTTTTTCGAGTTACGCCTGTGCAAGAGGTATCAAAAGTTGCGTTTTGACACATAGATTACGATTATTATAAAATTTTATTAGATATCTGTCATCTTGAGGCCTCTACCGGTCCTTGAAGTTTTTAAAATTTGTCATTTTTAGGGATTCTTAGCATAAACTATAAATCAAACAAAAATAACATTTAAATGGTTTTTATTAAATTTAAGGATACAACAATGAGTCAAAGCAAGGTATAAAATAGTTGAAAGACAAATAACCAATGGTCTCTTTAAAAACGGAACTGGTTTTTGTGCCCAAAATTAGGCATTTCCGCGCGAGATTTTAATCTGTTCCTAATGAAACCATCCCGAGATGTAGCGTCCATGACGCTTAGAGAAGCCTCCGTCACTAATTTCACACATCTTTCCACTGACTGTGTGTGACAGGGAAAGTCAACAATGTCGAGGCTGTGTTCTTTAGCCTTAATTATAAGTTCATCGTTGGAGACGTGTCGCAAAATTGGGGAAGCTGATATCTCACACTATTGCCAAAATATTATATCAGTGTAATCTTGCGCACAGAAGTTAAGCTTTGGTGCTTTAAATACCCTGCGAGAGTTGCTCTTTTCTGCTTCTCTGGCCTTTAATATTTTGCGAGATGCAAGCTCTCGAATATGGTCTCTATTGTCGAATAACATGGCAGTCAGCAAGTTTTCTGGGTGCGCAAAAAAAGCGTTTCTTTCGATCACTGAATTACAATAGATCTCTGACTATCAGGCAAAAATCGAGAGTACATAACCATTTGAAAAATATGCTTGGCTCCATCTTTAAATGATGAGTTTTGCTTGATGAGGAATCAAACAGGAGCGTACACTTTGACTACGTAGTTCACAAGTATCTGCAAATTATCTGACGGCGAAACAGTACTTACGTAAAGTCTGAGTAAGCGATTGGCAGTAGTGAGCCATCTCGAATGCGCCATTTTTCCAGGTTGGCGGCTAGCTAGCTCAGGGGAACATGAACCAGCCATCACAGCATGACACATTTCGTAGAGATACTTTTGATCCGTGCTTAGTTCCTTCACAATATCATCAGGTAATTCGAGCAAATTGCCAGTCACTGCATAAAAAGATGCTAGAGGTTTACTTTCACAAACAGCTAGCTGTTTTCCAACAGGTCCTGAATATTCCTTTGGGCCAGATGTGCTACCATCCAGAGACATGAACAAATGGCGAAGCGGTAATTCATTCGCGTGAAGCATACAAACACACCATTGTAACGGTTTCTTTAAATAGTTTTCAAGGTATTGAATGACACCTTCCTTCCAACCTGTATTCGTAGGAGTACCATCGCACCCCACACAGATCACCTCTTCCAAGTTCAGCCCTTGATTTTCGAACAAAGATATGATAGAAGTGACAATCCCTTTGGCAGTGCCACGACTTGGCGTTGTATGTCCCAAATAAATAGATCCCGGCTCTGTGAGAACTGAAATGTGCTCTTGCAAGACTTCTCTACGGTGGTATCGATTGCCTATTTTATCGTTTATGATTGTTTTGTCCTTTCGTCCATCAAAGTAGATACTTTTTGCTACAATTGCATCAATATCTTTGCTGGCCTTGGTCCGTGCTTTTGAAACAGCTCTATGAATTTTATTCTTATCAATAACAAGACTTAGATCTCCGGAAGATACCAATCCTACGTCAGCTAAGACCGCTGAAGCGACCGCAGCCGCAGATCGCGTTGATAGTCCATACCGATCACATACCTTAGCTACTGTTGGCAGCGCCAGAGTGTTCCGATTCAATGAAGTAAATGGAGTCTTATTCACAAGCACGTCACTATTCGGAGAAAGCTCTGTTGCAGGCAACTCGCGCACCGGAACAGGATTAGTTTCTTGTGATGTACTTGGAAAACATGCGTGCTCTAACTCTATCTGCTTCAAATTTTCTTGTCTCTGATGTTTCTTTAAAAGTCTTGCCGTTTCTTTTGTGTCTATACCGCTTATTGCCATTTTTCTATCACTTCTTTGGTTCAGTAAAAAGGCTCTTTCAGAAATAGGAACTTTCTTGGGTTTTATGCAAGAACAAATGTCAAACGAAGTGCACTTACAAGCAGCAATATCGAAGAGTTTGTTTGACGATTCCAAAAAGCCCTTCACTTTGCTTTCGTAGCTATCATTTCTTTTATTTTTGGGATATCTTATCAATGACAGCTATTTTTCGAAATATGATTTCAGCAATTGGGTAATTCGTACGTTGGTAACGATGGGAATCGAAGCTTTGGCCCAAATTGTATCAAGTTTTCCAGAAACGATTGAAAAAACTTCTGTGTTAGAAGGATCTTTCCCATTCTTCTGTAATTTTAGTTCATTTTTAGTAAACAAAATGAATTTGATAACGTCACTTATCACTGGTAACTGGCGATCGTCAAGTTCTTTATATGATCCCAAAATAGCACAAGTAGTCTCACTTCGTCTTGAACCCATTATTATATGTAACAAAAACACGTATTTTATCACAAGTAAGTGCAGAGCGACACCTTACAGCAATAAAACCGCAATAGAAATGAGACGAACTGCCTCCCGTTACAAGTAGAAAATTTAAGAAAACGAGTCAAAACATGAATTTTGCGAGTTTGATCCAAACCAATTCCTTACTGGAAACATCCTGTCGGTGCCTACAAATCATAACTTAGGCTTCCACTATCAGAGAATAAAAAAATAAAATGGGAATAATGTACATAAAATAGAATAGACAACTTTGACTGGAGGGTTATTTAAGTGTTTTTTTTAAAATAAAAATGCCGGTAGAACCCATAAGATATGTTTTTATATTTTTTTAATTATTTTTACGGTAATCTACAACTAATAACGCAACTTTTGAGAGGTCTTGAAAATAGGTAAATAAAAAAAAACAAAATCGGGACACCCTAGCGTGCGTCGATTGTTTCTCTCGAGTTAGTACCGTTGCGTTGAAAGTTGTGTCGCAGTTATTCGCTGTCACTCTTGAACGTGCAGCTTGTGGCCAAGGAATATAAGATGCACCGGCGACGCACGAACGTAATCTGAATTATGAATGAAAAAACAATCTTGACCATTGGTAGTCGCTTCTTGTGCCGAAGCAAGATGTGTGACAGCTAGTCATACATTGACGTCAAAATTATAACCTTTGCACATTTGCATGCAATAAATGCGAGTCATGCAACATAAAAATAGCCCAGCAAATAGAAATAATTGCTCAAAATTACAATCATTCGAGTAAATGAATGTAACACATTGTAAACTTGTACAATTTACCCGACCTTCGCGCAAAGGCGATGTTATGCCACGGAGCGTGAGAATCCTGACTACTATAGTACTTCCTCATTTTATTCGTGTATTGGCACGTATATGTACTTACATAGACATGTTACGGTTAAGCTAGATGGTTGTTTTAAAATAGGCCAAATCTTTCGCCAGTTATGGTGAAGACGCGTGCATCAGGGGCTGGTCTGCCCTCTTCTTGCCTCCATAGCGCTTGTGATTACTAGCCCAATGAGGTACTCAAACCATACTTCCAGACTTATGTCATAAAACAAAATTAAGGCTGTCTGTCGGTTTGTTTGTTTGTCTATTACCTCTTCACGTATTAATTAACAGCTCATAATTAGCTCGTATTTATTATTAGCAGCGGCTTTCACACAGGGAACCCATGACCTAGGGTACATTTTTATAATGTTAGGACGTTTGAGTGGAATCCCTTCCGACCTCTACACAAAAGCTAGTGCGAGCATAAATCTGTAATTAATACCAAGACATCATAAACCTCTGACTGCCTCGTTGGTTTAGTGATCGAAACCGCAACTGCTGAGTAAAAGGTCCTGGGTTCGATGTCCGGGTCGGGCAAAGTGATATTGAATTTTTTCATCAGGAATTTCTCAATAGCAGCCACGGAGTTTGGCTTTGTGCCCGGTTGATGGCAATAGGCTCGCCCCCTATTACATGAGACTTAAATATAAATAACTGGTGAAACGTGGTTGTACTATTAGGTGCACCTCTGCCTAACTCTTCAGGGATTACAGGCGTGATGTGATGTATGATGTTACATCTTAAACCTAAAGACAACACATCAATTAAATTAATATTATTCCCAACAAGTCTACCTGTGATGACAGGTAACGGTACGTCCCCGGACTGAAGACTACGAGTTAGGTAACTACTTCTAAATAACTTAAAGAATCGTTGTATGATTGAATTTGTTACACAAAAAAATTACGAACTTTATTGGTGAGGTTCCTCAGTAAGTCGGGTGCGTAGTACTCGGAACCGGCGTGTATGACCAGATGTATGAACGTGGACGAGGCAAAAAGTGTATATAAGGTTCGTAGCAGGTGGCGTTCTGTGATTTCTACCTACCCCATAGGAAAAAGGTGTACGTTTATGTATGTATGTAAAAATACACCATAACGGCCGGTAATTATCAACACTGACCGAATTATCACTCTCCTGTAACACATACAAAAGCAAGCGCATCCATTGTAGTAATTATCCTTTATTAAGAGCTTGACACCTGACATTATCTGACTCATCAACACTGTGAGAAACTATCTTATTAGCCATTGTCACACTTGTGAGTAATACTTGTTAATGTTTCCTAAGGTGTGGTTGTAACATAGTCCAACCCAACGTGGTACATTTAAATGTAGGTGCCTTTATTACAAGTGAATTATTTATTCAAAAATAATGCGTCATTACACCGATGATGGACGAAATTATCTGAATTACGTGCAAATTATATTAATGTAACCGCAAGCTCTCGCTCCTAGTCGGTTAGGCTGCGTCTATCTGACCACATGCCGACTGCGACCGACGACGTTTAGCCTTCCATCACCCACGACGCCCGAAAGCTGCGTTCGTAAGGGTGTAATCAACTATATTCAACACAATGTAAATGAATAAATGAAATGAATTCTCACTTTAGTGAGGTGCAATTTTAAGAGACAGAATAAGATGCATCAAAATGCTAAATGTAATTGCATATCGTAGACGTCTCAAGGTCACACAAACAGTTTATGAACATACGTCCGTCGTGACGTCACGGCACGCTACGCGCTGCCGAGAGTTTGCAATGGCGGCCCAGAGGTAATAGCCCTGACTTACGAGTTGTCGGCCGTGGGATCAAAGCCAAACTGGCACTTCACTTGAAGTCATTTATTTCATCACCACTGCTCTCAAAAAGTCTATGCAGGGGGAAGCGGGAAGGAAAACATCATGAGGAAAAGAAAATTGATAAATGTGTGTCATCTACTAACCCACACAGGGCCTGCGTGGTGTTACAGCATTACAGCCCACGCCTTCTCACAGTGAGGACAGTACAAGCTGGTTAAACTACGCGCCTCGAACTTGCGCCGGCGACAGATGACGCATGCAGCTCATCTGAATTACGTGCATGAGTTATAAAGAAACCGCAAACTGGACGACCTACCTACTAACTGTAGGTGGCGACGGTCGGTCGCTACTGGTTGCTGTGTGACGACCAGCGGTAGCTCTGACGTGGTTAAAAGTGTTTGGCTCTTTTTTAGCATCATCTGCCTAGCCTTTGCCATGGTGGGGTCAGCTTCTAGTCTAACCGGATCCAGCTGAATATATTACATGGAACGACTGCCTATCTGACCTCCACAATCTAGTTAGCACTGGATAATACGATACACCTTAGTAAGACTGGTTGACAGACTTTGGGGCCACTGTACACCTGTAACGGCTGTCAAAGATCTACAAATGACAGCCGGGACCAACGGCTTAACGTGCTTTCCGAAGCGCGGAGGAGACTCAACATAATGAATGGTCACCCAGCCACGGAGTGACCTTGGCAAGCGCTGCTTAACCTTGTAGATCGATCCGTGCGGCTGTTATTATCTAACCAAGAGCTCCTGCACACACACACAGGGTTAGTACTTTTTATGCAATAAGAAATAGCTGCAAATGGATGTGGTCGTAAGTGTGCCACTTCTACCAGTGCAGAGGTGCGATAGACACTGCTATTTTCCTATTTGTTATCCTTGCTTCCCGCAAATACTAAATATTAAAAAAAAAGTTTTTTTTCGGACAAGCAACATTCATAGGAGGTTTTAGATAGTAACATAAAGAGATGCTTATCATCTATGTCAGTCACAACTTAGTTTTTAAACACAAGCGTGTTGTTCGAGATGCATCTACGAACAGAACCCATAGCCCTAAATATAGACAAGTGATACCTCCCTGCTATAGCCTGCTGGATGAAGTTGGACCTGGCCCGTACTCTGCAGAGCAACGACACTTACTACAACACATAAACATAAAGTCTCGGTTGTAACCCAGAATTTGCCTTTAGGTATCTACACCCGCGTTACGCCATATTATGTTAAAGTTTACCATCAACCGGACACAAATCCAGACTGTTAAACACTAAGAAATTCCCATGGAAAAACCAAATTATAAATATCATCTATCTCGGAAATAACCTCATGCTCATCAATACCACTTGCGGCCACTAAACCAACAAGGCAATAAAAAAAAAACAAATAAAATAAAATGTACGAAGAAGACATTCCTTATTTACCGTAACAAGTACACGCAAAAAATCCCTAACTCTTTAATAAATAGAAACAAGTGAAACAATACAATTGACGCATTTCATATTTTCCCAACTGAATGTCGCAGGAAAATCACCCAAGTAAATAAGTTACCATTACCTACAGGTAAGCGTATTTTGCTATGTAAAGTAGATCAACATCTGTATAGTCTTTTCCTACCATATTTTGTTCCAAACCGGATGCAGCTGAATACCATTATTTTACACTAGCACTAGTAGGTACCTGCTAGAACTTGAACAACGTCCAATGGGTTTATAAGATAAGGCAACAGCAAAAAAACAAGGACTAAAGCACTTGTCCAGGAAATTTAACCTATTTCTGCCGCTAAACAACACTACCTATTGTTGTATGGTTTTAAAGGTCTAAAAATCTACCACTTTCATTTTTTCTATAACCGTTTTTACAAATTTGGCCAAAAAAACTGCCTCTTTTAGATTCTGTAATATAAATAGCAAAGTGAAGTGTTGGCAGGTCCACATTTAGAAGGGTGGATGCCATTCATAAGATCTCGGGTAAGACCTGGTTGAGACTCGCGCAGACCAGGGGAGAATGGTATAAAGGGAGGAGGTAGATACACAACCGTGAATGTAACAAGGCTGTCAAACAAAACAAAACTGGAATTTTACCTACCTACGATATTATCGGCCCCATTACCTCCAAACCAGAACACAAGCTTGCTTGGTGCAAGGACTAGTATGTACAATTATAGTACCTTGCCGGACAATCCTCTTTAAAAAGAAGTCTTCTACTCAGTTAAGCGAAAATCCGAGCAGGTATTTATCTTTTTGAGTCACAGCCTCTCAATTTATAAACAACTTACATCACTTACATACTATGGTGTTTAACAGGAAACTATATCCTTCCCACTACGTCATCTCACGGGGCTGACGATGGGGCCTATCTTCCATGACGAGGTTTAAACTTGCCTGCTATGTGTCATATGAGTACTGCGTAGGTAGATGTACTTAAATGAATATGTACTACGTGTTTGAATACATGTAAGTCGGTCATTGAACTTATAAATACTATTTTAAATGCGAAAGTTTGGATGGATTACTCAATCACGCCAGAACGGCAGAACGGATCTGGATGAAATTTGGCACAGAGATAGTTTATAACCTGAATTAATACGTAGGATATTTTGTATCCCGGTATTACTATCCTGTGGGCCAATAACCGAGCTTGACGCAGGCGAAGTCGTGGGAATAAGCTTATAGTCAGTAAGTGTATAATGTTTTCACTATTGGGACCCACACGGGCGCCTCTCTATGATAGGGCCGAAATCCAACATGCAGGCAGTGTGGCGATATATCACATGATTTCGAATATTTAGGTTAGGACAGGCCAGCTTCAGGACGTTTGCCTTCACTGTTTAGAGAGCAGGGCGATAAAATAGGTTTGATTGAAATTATCTCAACACATGGTAAAGCTTTTTTTGTACAAAGAAGGCGCCATGTGAAAGTATACGGAACTTAGGCCGAACCTTATAAACGTCACTTAGCACGCGCCTTAAATTATACATGTTTCAGTCTCTATCTTGCACTGGCAAAATAGCTCTCATACAGTTTCATCTCATCTGCCTAGCCTTTTCTCAACAACTATGGTAACTATGTTAGGGTGGGCTTTTAGTCTAACCGGATGCAGCTGAATACCAGTATTTTACTTGGAGTGACTGCCTGTCTGACCTCCACAACCCAGTTAGTACTAGGTAATACAATACCCCTTGGTAAGACTGGTTGTCAGACTTTTGGGCCACTGACTACTTGTAACGGCTGTCAAAGATCTACAATTGACAGCCAGGACCAACGGCTTAACGAACTTTTAGAGGCACGGAGGAAACTCGGTATGTAGTGGGTGGTCACCCATCCACAGACCAACCTAGGCAAGCTCTCATACAGTTTATCGTATGGTAAATTCAGAATTCTCACCTTTTTTGACGCATTGGTTTCTATTTTTATATAGGCAGCTGGGCAAAACCTTACGATTGTGCTATAAGTGGTACATAGGTAACTAAGTAACACATGTCAAGTATATGAAGTTGTTTGTGATCAAGGAGCTAGTATTATTATAATTTAGTTCAACTTTCCTCCATAGAGATGTTGTGAACAAAAACTGCAAAATTGAAAACAACAATAGAAGGATACGGTCATGTTGACAAAATAAATGAAGGCCGGAAATATTGCCGTGAAACGCCCTTTTCTTCGATGTGAAAAATCACGGTTTACGGTAGCGCTCAATGTGACGCACTCAAAACATTGTGCTGATGGATGCATTGAACAGGGGTCATAGAGGTGTTTACAGTAAAGTTATAACATTAAAAACTTGTATTCAAAAAGAAACGTGTGAAAAACTTGGAACTTTGCGATATCTAAGAAATTATAAGGTTCCCAGTTATGGTCCAAAAAGGCTTCTTTAAGGTTGTTTTACACCCTTTATGTCCAAAATGACCTATTTAAACCTCCTTTTTTCCCACCATCAACACCCAAAGGGGAAATCAAATAACATCACGCCTGTAATTCCCGTAGGATTAGGCAGAGGTGTACCTAATAGTACACCCACATTTTTCCAGTTATGTTTAAGTCCCATGTAATAGGGGACGAGCCTATTGCCATCAACTGGGCACGGATCCAGACTCCGTGGCTGCTACTAAGAAATTTCGGATGGAAAAACCCAATATCACTTTGCCCGACACGGAAATCGAACCCAGGACCTCATGCTCAGCAGTCACGCTTGCAACCACTCCACCAACGACAGTACACCAGGTAGTTCAGTGGAAGGGGAAACCACTTGAATAATAAACAATTGATAATCCCGTTACATCAATGTCACATGCTATGTTTATTGGGACACAATACGAGATGTACATAGTAATGTGCTTGTAATGTGAGTCATCAGATGATGAGTCAGAATGTAATGATTTGTTCCGTGGCAGGCACGCGACTTGCTTTGTATATTATTGTTTGCAAGCGCATGATAGAATTTAGAAATTTTACATTACAACTGCTCAAAAACATTGTGAAGAAAGCTATATATATACTTAAGAACAGGGTGTAAAGTTCTTCTTCCCCCATTTAAAAGGGAGGATCTTCCGACCAGATGGGTGTTGTGTCTGGTGAGCTACTGCCCGACAGTTGTTGTCGGGTTTATCTATATATGGTCTTAGGTCAAGGATAACTTTACCTGCGCGGTTTAGAATATTGAGGTTAGTTCTTCATTTTTGTTATAGATGGCTCTGTAGTACTTTTTTTCTACGTTGCTGTAGTACTTTTTGTAGGGCCGCTACATACTAGTACCAAAAGTTCGAAGACATATTGTGATAACCACCAACCCGCACTGGGCCCGCGTGGTGGATCACTACCCGCTCCCGCTCACAAAGATACCTATGTCTCAATAATGGGACCCGTGTAGGCTGATTTTAATCTCTCTCTTTAGCAGTCAAACAGACTACGCCATGACTTTATGATGATGATGTCATATCAACGGCATATCATTACGCTTTAGTAGAGGTGTGTCACATCCACTGTTAACCAGTTATGGTCAGTCCCATGTAATATAAAGTCGATTGATTGTGTTTATCTTTGTGCTGACCTTGTCGTGGTTCTAGTGGTCGTAAGTGCGGCCACCAACTGGTGGGTTCTGTGTTCAATCCCCTGGTAGCAAAAAGTTTTGTTGAGTTTCGGTGAAGTCGGGCAAAATATTATTTGGTTTTTTCATTAGGAATTTCTCAGTAACAGCCACGGAGTGCCCGGTTGATGGCAATAGGCTCGTTCCCTATTACATGGGACTACAACATAACTGGCTAAATGTGGGAGTATCATTAGGTACACCTCTTCCTTATCCTTGAGACGTGATGTTGTTATGATGTTATGTTATTTTTCAGCAGCCGGCCTTGTAGATTTTTAAAAATTACTAACAATTCGTTGAGGAAATGTGGATGTACTCGTATGTTCTAAGTATCTAGCGAGGAAAAAAAAAGTTTAGTATTTTATTAGCAAACAATAACATAGTTTTTATAATAATTATTGAAGTTACTACACCAACGTGAGTCACGATTTAATGAATGACATGGGTGCCATGCTACAGTAGACATCTATAAAACACTAGAAATGCTTGACTTGAGTACCTACTGAATTAATACTGTTGATTCAAAACATCGCATTTCTTCTTATTATTTTCATCGATTTGGTTACCGAATCGAATTACATTTAGTATAAGTTATTTCTGTTTCATAACTACAGAGGATGCGACTAGCAACACGCGAGGACAACTGCGGAGGCAGCAAATGAAAAAAATAATTGCTTAGGGTATGCCGCAAAACCTCGCGATGCGACGGTACTCACACGAAGGAAATAAATGTCCTACATGCGTGTCGACATGATTGACACAAGCCGCATCGCCTAGGTCGTGGACGGGGCGTTAGTCGGTAGTCCGACAGACCGACCTAGGGTGAGGACATCCATACATCCATGCACTTACATGTCTTTATTATGAATGCATGCAATCGTGATGTAATTATGTCAACACTTGTGTTTATTTATTTCGGTTAGCCAACAATTGCTTACACAAAACATTTAAAACCAATTTCTTTATCAATACTTTTATAAGTAAATGTGTGCAGTGTGTGTTTGGTGTTATTAGTAAGAACTAAGTTTTATTGTAATAGTATGTTAAATAGCTATTAATTTGTTTTAAGTTTTAGGTTGACTAATCAACATTAAGTTGCTCTGCGCTATTGCCCTGCGCGGGTCAGTACTGTGCCATTTTGTGTCAATGTGGCATTGTCATAATTTTGTATAACATGTGCGAGAGAGATATGTGAAAGAATCGAATGGGTAGAGCATGTGATGAGGAGCGAGAATTCATCATAATCGTTTTTCTGTCCTTATACAAATTTAATTTAGGTCGCCGCAGCATGTCTTCTTCTTCCGTACTGTTATTACCTAGTCCTCATCTCAGACTCACCCCCTTCAAGCCATATCGTCTTTCACGACCACTGTTCGGAAAACGGTGAAGGTAAATCGTCAAATTTTATTGCAGAGCACAACGCAGCATAGCTCGAGGTTGATAGAACACCCTTATCCCTGTTTATATCGATTCACAACTGAACAACACGATCACGACGTTTGTCCTGCACACTACACAATATAATTTGTGCTTAGATTATTAGATATTCTCCAGTTGATGTAGTACAGTGGTTCAAAGACCTTTTGACGCTTGCGTGACATTGACAGGAGGCGCTAGTGGCAAACATTTGTGAAATTGTAATGACGTTGTTAATTCCGTGTGTCACAAACGCGCCAAATTATTTTACTATTAGTGGTTGAATTTACGAGTTCAATTTCGGAAAAAAACTTTTTTTAAATTAATAATGGTTAAGTGTCTGTTTACACATCAACGATGGAGAAGATAATAGGTGAGTATGAAGTGTCTAAGGCACCATTAAAACTACCATGTGAAACACTTAATTTTTACATACAAACTTCACCCGGTCACGAGCTACAGGAGAAACGCGAGTTGCGACGTCGACTGAAGCGAGCACGTAAATTGCTTTGAGGATGCCATAACAAAGTCACCTGACCTTCAGAGAGACTAACTCATCAACAGTACCTACACTTCTACTGACCCCTGAAAGGTAAATGCTTTGTGAATCACAATGACTGAGTCATACGTTAACGATCTGAACGAGCGCCACGCGACCTACAGTGGCGCACTATTGACTACACGTGCGCAGATGTGTTTGGTAACTGGATAAGCTACCTCACATCGATCAACTTTATAATATTTACTTATAATAATGTTATTATACATATACTGTAGGCTAGATAGGACGGCCAAAGAAAAGGTGGATGGATTGTGTGAAGACTGATATGAAAGAGAAAGGAGTAAATGATGCCGTGACCTCTGACAGGGGAGAGTGATAAAAGAAAACGCGTTGCACCGACCCTAACTAGAATGGGACAAGAACAGGAAGATGATGAGTTATGACTGCCACATTGGTCTGGTATCCATGAGCATGAGGTATTGGGTTTGAAACCCAGGTGCGGCAAACTTGTTTTAAGTTCTTCTATTGGGAATTTCAAAGTGGAAGCCCGAGGACGGGGTAAGAACCCGGTTGATAGCAACAGGCACGCCCCATATAACGTGGTACTAAAACATAAGTGGCGAAACGTGGTTGATCCTTAAATACGCCGTACTCTTGAGCAGGCGTGATATTATGTTAAAGTTTTACAATCTAATATTTTTGAAGGAAGATGGATTCAGATTTTAAGCAATTAATTTTTTGACATGACTTTTATAAGTAAATGTCCAGTAGTGGATATTGTCAAGGGTTTTTCAACAAAATTTTAGCTATTTGCGTCTACTGCCCAATCCTCAGTGTTCCTATCGTCTGCTAATAACATTTCAATCATTCTGAGATCTCTTGAATTAATATTGACCAACCGAAATGGACGAATGTGGTTCATGAGCACTTCTTCTTCGTGCAATGTCGATGATTCCTTTAGTGTTATATAAGTTTCGCCTAGAACTCGCCACCTCAGTAGTGTTAGTAGTGACCTCGGGCAGGTCCCTCAAGGATCTCTAAAAAACAGTCAAACGGGAAAATAAGAAATAAACTACGGTGCTTACGTAAATTCAACATTCATGACCATAGGTTTTATAAACAATAACAGCAAAACCGCAAGAGAGCCTTTACTTCTTTAAGGTAAAAGCACACATAATCGTCAACAGAACAATGAGCACCGCAGAGTCGCTACCACAACCAGAAGGCCAATGTCATACTACCTACGACCACAGACTGACTCACGCGCACCACCGCACGTGACAATAACACCAGCTGCTGCATAACAGTAACTACTCTGGGGCAGGTGGAGGGAAGAGGACACCCATCGACTGTGGAGCTTATACTTAGGGATCACAATCATCATCCTGTCTTTGTCCTATATTACCTGGGGTCGGCGCTACAAGTTTTCCCTTCGACTCTCACTTCATTTCTTTTTCTTTGATATCCTTCCTCACATAATCTGTATATATTTTCTTTGGCCTCTTCTCACTCCTTCATTCTTTTTTTAACTTTTGAGTGTTCAATATGATTGTTTTAGCCTATACCTACCTACCAAGGCATGTTGAAGTAAAACCTGTACCTGCCTACGCACCATCAAAGACACAACCGCGCTCTACCACATCCAGTAGTCTCACACCCTATTACCTAGTACAACCACAGACTGACTCATGCGTAGCGCCGCACGTGTCCAGTGCGACCGCGGTGCATGCGCGACGCGAACAATAACACCAGGTGCTACATGCCAGTGACCACACTAAGGCAGGCGGAGGAAATGGAAAGTCGACATCGACAGTGTAGCATATACCTAGGAATGTTGAAGTAAAAGCTTTTTTGCATGCTATAGCCGTAAACCAGTCCTGTCACCAGTGTTTTATGGATATTAGCATAGCTTAGCTTATGCTGTGGCTTTGGATGCATGGAGTTTGGTAGTTGCCCCCCAGGGTCGTACCACCGGGATAAAAATATCCCATGTGTTTATCCAGGTTAAAAACCAAATTTCATAGAAATCCGTTAGACTCAAGTAGTTTTTGAGTGAAAGAGTAACAAAGATCCATCCATCCATCTTCACAAACTTTTGAATTTAAAATAATGGTAAGATGAGAATGTTTTGAATTTTTAACTTAAGTATTAAACTAAACACTCACATAACATACTATCACGTCTATAATCCCTGAAGAGTAAGCCAGAGGTGTACCTAATAGTACACCCACATTTCACCAGTTATGTTTAAGTCCCATATAGTAAAGGAAAGCCTATTAACCACGCATAAATCCAGACTCCGGCTTGAAAAAATCCAGATGGAAAAACCCGATGACAGTTTGCCTGACCTGGGATTTGAATTCGGAACCCATGAAGAGTACTCTTAGCAGTAGCGCTTTCGACCACCAGACTAACGAAATAGGATATTGTATGATAGTAATAGGCTCGCCCCTTATTTCATGGGACTTAACATAACTGACGAACAGTCAGTGTACTATATGGTACACTTCTGCCTAATCCTTCGGGAATTACAGGTGTGATGATATGTATCTAATAATCTCTTCAAGTTCCTCGAGGAGCTCGTGGCTAAATAATAACAGCCGCTCGGGTCGATCTTTAGGTTAAGCCGTGCTTGCCTAGGTTGGTCTGTGGATGGGTGACCGCCCATTACATACCGAGTTTCCTCCGTGCCTCGGAAAGCACGTTAAGCCGTTGGTCCCGGGTGTCATTTGTAGATCTTTGACAGTCGTTAGGCAGTCAGTGGCCAAAAAAGTCTGACAACCAGTCTTACCAAAGGGTATCGTATTACCCAGTACTAACTGGGTTGTGGAGGTCAGATAGGCAGTCGCTCCATGTAAAATACTGGTATTCAGCTGCATCCGGTTAGACTGGAAGCCGACCCCAATATAGTTGAGAAAAGGCTAGCCAGATGATGAATCTTTTCAAGTTCCTTTTGGTTTACTTTTAGCGACGCTAACAATGAGTAATAGTAAGAACTACAGTAAGAATTTAAACAACTTTTAAAATAAACCCTCTAAGCTCAAAATAAATCACCAACTCAAACTAGGGCTTAATAAACTTCGTTTGAGAGTAAGGATCTAGAATTAATTCTGGACCACGGCTTAAGCTTACTAAAGTTTAAAGGAAGATTAAGCTTTGCTTTTTCTTTATTTCTTCTAAGATTTGATCCGAATAGAAATGAGATAGCGCTTTATTAAAGCTAGTATTTACTTTAAGGTTTATAAATTAACACAGAGTCTCATTTCGGTAAAACATGGCATGTTATAAATTATAGTTGGGTGAGGAAACAGTTACAGATTGAATTGTGCTTGATCTGCATCATCATCTGCCTAGTCTTTTCCCGTCTATCTTAAGGTAGGTTTCCAGTCTTACCGGGTGCAGCTGAATACCAGTATTTTACATTGAGTGACTTCCTATCTCCAGCAGTGGACGTCTATCGGCTCAAATGATGATGATGATGATGGTTGAAAAGTAGCTGACATGCGGACTGCCTATCTGACCTCCATAACCCAGTTACTGGATGAGGCTAGTTGTCAGACTTTCGGGCCACTGACTAATTGACTATCTATACCGACTGTCAAAGGTCTATAAATGACATCCGGGACCAACGCGGCTTAACGTGCTTTCCGAGGTACGGGGAAAACTCGGTATGTGATGGTCTTGGTCACCCATCCACGGACCATCCGGGTCCTTTTAGTTCTTATCAGGAGCCACGAGCCCCCTAATGATTGATTGATTTGAGATATCTATTATGATTTTGATCGTGCTTGAAATTGCAATCTATTATGGTGGTACCCAGGTATATCAGTAACATTGTATTTTCAACCTGTTTCTAATAATGAACATCCTAACCAATCACTAATTTATATTAAAAACTATGTAGCACCAAAGCGAATATTTGAATAATCTCCGTTATCTTGTAGATAAGCAGGCGATTATAGCGATAACTTGATTACAAACCTTAAGCGAAACTGTATAAGAAAGAAAAACCCATTTTTCGTAATTTCCAATATTTTCTCTTGTGAATGCGGAGCGAACTATAATTTTTACCTCATGCTCAGCAGTCGCAACCATCAGTAGGTGCAAAAAGAAAAACAAAATTCTACTACAAGTCGATTTTTATATTTGAAATCCAAGAACTGTTTTCTTCAAAACAAATATAATATACTCGTAATCATCACTAGCTTCGGTGAAGGAAAACATCGCGAGAAAACCAAACATGTCTGAGACATACTTCTCGACGGCATGTAAAGCCAAGTCAGAGGCCCGTGGGCGGCATAAAAAACTCTAACACCAGGTTAGGCACTAACCACACAAAAAAGAAAAATGTCTACACAAATGCAAATGTCTTAATTATATCCACAAATAAATAAACTACAAATAAAACTTATACCAGAAACCGAAATAACATAACTTCAGATATTTTCTGATTACAATACAAGTAGTAATGTCAAATGTAATAAGAAATGTAAAATATTAGGGCCAAGGGTTCCCCGAGATATAGGTTTCCGATAATATTTATATTTACGTACGAACTTGCACATAAAATAGACGTTTGGCTTTATCTTAGGAAGCAGAAAATATTATCTGATTTTTCAAATTGTTCTCACTATTGGGTTTTGGGATCTATTCGGGAACTATACTACTAACTACTGGTTAGACAGGAAGCCAACCCCCACATAGTTGGGAAAAGGCTAGGCAAATGATGATGACTTTTGATATTGATAACTTTCAAGAATTTAGACGCACTACAGGCATGAAGTCATACTTAGTCAAGTGGTTTATTCAAAATTAAATAGAATTCATGGGTTACACCCATTTTGCTTATCTACCCCACAAAAGATTACATAGTTTAGCATATTATCTGTACCCTATCTGTAATACATTATTATATTATCGAAGATATTCGTATTAAATGGGACAATTACCGAAAGACACGACAAATGATACTCGCTTAGTTATTTTTTTATTAGTTTGTGATATTAATAATATAGTGTTTTGCAATGTGTAAGTTTTTACTTTATTTGTTTTTATACATTTTGGTATTGTTTATAAATATTGGAACTTTTTTTTAGTGTAGTGTACAGTCAATCGTATTTCTTAAGACTTGGATTACAACCTACTGCTACGTCAAACTATTGACTGTACTACAACATAGATGTGCTTTAAGATGCCCGTGATATTCCGTGTATTTTGATTCTGTATCGGTAGCCACTTTATCAATAGGGCCGTCGAGTTGTTTATCCACCAAAACGAGACCTAACTAAATGTGTATGTTTCAGCGCCAGTGCAGTATTGTTTGTGTTTGGCCTATTTGTTTAAAGCAGAACCAACGGTTTATTACTAACTTACCGTTGCATCATACAAAACGCATGGTGCTTAACTTTTGGTCTTATCATCCCCCATGAGTTATGTAGTGAAACAGAGGTATTTTTTTTGGAAATAACCACTTTTAAAGAAGGAAGCGACCCTCTTGCCATGATCAGGGCACAAATCTGGACTCTGACCTGCTACTGAGAAATTCCTGAAGGAAAAACGTATTAAAACTTTACCGTATGGTCAGCGGTAGTGCTTGCGCCCCCCTGCTCAACCAGCTAGCTGAGCTATAAGACGGTAATCCATGCTAACGGGTCTGATAAGCCAGAGTGCACATCTACGGATGTAGTTACCATGAAACCATAGCCAGTAGCACATCTAAGCACGCTTTTAACCCCTTGCCTCCCTCAATTCCAGGGTTCCTCCTGCTCCTAATAGCACCTTGCCTAGCGGTGCACATGCACGAGCCCCCTCCACCCGTCCGCACCTCCCGGAACAGCCCCGTGGAAGGCTGGGTCCAGGTCCGCCTCAACCACTTCATGGCTTATGATACCAGGACTTATCCTATGGTGAGTACATCACACATCTTGCACGATTGTCATCATCACCAGGGTAAATCAAGTAATTTAGCTCATAAAGATAACCTAATATCACGCGTGTATTTAACAGAACACTCATTTTTTGGCAGTTATATTTAAGGCCCATGTAATAAGGGGAGAGCCTAACCGTCAAACGGGCACAAATCCAGTCTACGAGCTGAGATAATGATTGCTATGGTAGACAATAGTGGAAATCTAACAAGTTTGCGTCTTATCATTCGCGTGACAATCACCCTGAATGTTTACAGCAGTTGGTTGGCAGTTGTTGGTTCGGAAAAAGTGTTGCTGAAAAGAACCACACGGTGTTCATCTTCAGCTGGTAAGGCCGGAGTTCAGATCCGGAAAAATAGTACAGCAACCACGCAGTCGTTGCTGTACTATTTATCCTAATAACGATACACTTTATTAATACCGATACTGGTAGCCTGCGTCATCCCACTGCAGGGCCAAAGTTTCTCCGGACTAATGTGTACCACTGGTCGTGGGTTTAGTCCAGTTCGTCGCCATCTTCTACGATATTTTTACCGCGACGCCTTCTGGCTGTGCCAGGGCTCAACAAAGTAAATATTTTGACTCACAGTCCACTCTAAAAAAATAGCTCGCTCTTTAAGTATACTTTTTAAAATTTCCAAAATCTCTATTACCTCAATTCCTCATTCAATTTTCTCTATTTTCAGCGTTACTACTATAACGATGAATTCGCGGGCTTGACAAATAGTAACATAGTCATATTCGTGGGGGGCGAGTGGCCCATCACTGAGGGATGGACTCAAGGTGGCCTGGCCTATGAGATGGCCCAGCAGATGAACGCAGGCCTGTTCTATACGGAACACCGGTTTTATGGCAGCAGCAGGCCTTTTGCGTAAGTAGATATACATATGTACTATTATGTGTTAATTGATATGTTATGTTCTCTATCATCATTTATCTAACTCGGTGGACTACCACACATACATAACATCACGCCTGTAATGCCCGAAGGGTTAGGAAGAGGTGTACCTAATAGAACACCTACATTTCGCCAGTTATATTTCAAGTCCCAATTAAAAAGGGGCGAGCCTATTGCCATCAACCCAGCACACATCCAGACTCCTTGACTGCCACTGATAAATTCTCGATGGAAAAGCCCAATCACTATTTGCCCGAGCTGGGAATTGAACCCAGGACCTCATGCTCAGCAGTCGCGCTTGCGGTCACTAGACAAAGCGTCTTTGTGGGTTAAAGGCCGCAAAACTCCAATGCCGAGATTTGGTTCGATGTCCAGATCGGTCAAAGTGTTATAGGATCTTTCCATCAGGAGCTTCTCAATACCAATACCGACCAAATTCTGATATATGGGGTGAAGATTGGTTTAATAGGGTCGCACCTCGTTACATGGAACTTAAAATATATAACAAACGATATGTGGGTTCACTAAAGGTACAGCTCTGCCTAAAAGCTCTGCTCAACCCATTTGGGATTACAGGCGTCATGTTATGTGTTTGACCGTCTAGCACCCTATTGTCCCCCATATTATAATGCACGGCGATTGTTTATATTCTGTTTATTTCATGTAGATGGAATCCTAAATTGCCATAGCTCTAAAATAACGTGTCGAAAATACGTTCCGTCAGCGCCTAAGCTTTTAATTATGCGTATACCTGGCGATCAGCCAATATTGCTAATTAACTAATGTTGTCACCACACCATAACTGTTATTGTATATTCTACCACTCATTGGCTTCACAACCCTAGGTTGAGTGTTATTTGCACGTCACAGTCGCAGACCATAGTGATATTCTAATAACGAAAACAATGAAGGAAGAGTCAATACAAGGTGGAAAGAACACTAAAACGGTTACCACGTATTGTTGATATATACAACATTATTTTTAGTATATGCGAAACCTGAATATACTTTGTTCAGAATAAGTAACTGAATCGATTCCAATCATTTTTAAACCATGTTATATTTTGTCCCAAAAATATTTAAAAAAGTTACAAGTTGGACACCGAACGACATTTAGTATCTACCGCAATAATTTAGGTACCTACTGCCAAATTATTATTATCAATGAGCTCAAGACGACGCTGGAGGCGCGCGCTGCATGGTGAACACGTTTTTGCGCGGACAACCAGGTAACAGAACAAGCTTATAACTTTGTGATTTTTCATGATACAGTTTTGAAATGTTGTACATAGATTCTTCACATAAAAATACTAGACACGTGTTTCAGGTTTCGCATATACTAAAACTGAGGTTGTTTAAATTGTAGTCTATGTTGTGCCCGGTTGATAGAAATAGACTCACCCTTTATACCCAGACATAACTAGCGAAAGTAATGATTAACTATACCCCTGCCTGACTTTTCGGGGTCACAGGCGTGATGTTATGTTTGTATGTACAACAGGAATAGTAAATGTATATTAGGTACCTTTGTACATATAAAATGCATACGTGTGTGACTCCGGATCGAACCGACTACCCTGGCCAACAGCCCGTAACGTAACAGAATGGGGCTATGCCTCTGCCAACTTGGATGTCTGTTACACCGTAGTGTAATCAATATCTATAAGAACTGGAGAGTAACTAAACCTGTGTAAAACTAAACGTAGAAGTAAATATAGGATATAAAATTAAATCTCCCTATTAATTTATTATGTGAAAATACTCAAACTACTACTTACCTTCAACCTTTAAAATATGGCACAGGAGCCAGTTTCCTAAGAAAGCGGTCTCGTCACGAAATGACAGTTGTGTTACTGTTACTTGAATCAAAAATCTTTTGGAGTTATGATATTATGATGGTTTTGTTCACTTTAGAAACCCAAGATTAAGCCAAAGACAATTTATACTTCAAACACTGTTTAAAGCTTTCACGGTTTACAACTAAACTTATACTGTCACTTACGGGATATCTTCCGTGATGGTTCATTATTTTGGGCTCCCGATATCACGGAAGATATCCCGTAAGTGACAGTATAAGTTCCATTTATACTTGTTTAGCCATACTCCTCAAACTTAGAGGCTGGCAAAAATATTGCAAACTAGAAAATGCCACATAATTGCTATGTGATTTTCAACAGTATTTTCATTTAACACTGACAACATAACATATGTACATATGAGGAGCTCGTGACTAAATAATCATAGCCTCTTGGGTCGATCTTCAGGTTAAACCGAGCTTGGCTAGGTTGGTCCGTGGATGGGGTTCCCATCACATATTCTCCGCTTGTCGCAGCTGCCATTTGTAGATGTTTGACAGTCGTTAAACGTAGTCAGTGGCCCGAAAGTCTGACAACCACCACTAACTGGGTTGTGGAGGTCAGATAGGCAGTTGCTCCATGTAAAGTACTGGTATTCAGCTGCATTCGGTTAGACTGGAAGCCGACTCCAACATACTTGGGAAAAAGCTAGGCAGATGATGACTCTGACAACATAATATTAGACGCCCCATAACTAAGTTTGCTCGCTCTTGAAAATTATACACAGATTTGCTCTCTTTATCAAATGATGAGATTCGCATAAGATTTCCCATTGGAATAACCTTTTCTAATCGCAGTAACAAATCTAATAGTTTGACGACAAATAATACTGACCGCACACACCCGAACATGTTTGATACCTTCTCTACAGCAGTGTGATCCATGATCACAGTGTACCCGCGTCGGTATGAATTAATAAGCCTCTTAGGTTTACGTGCATTTTGATTTGTTTTCTATCTATTCACACTGATAACATTTTAACTTACTGTACCTTAAAAAGGGGAAGTTTTGCTTACAACTATTTTCTAATGTTAGTATGTAAATATTTCGTTCTTTCAAAACCCTAGGACATTGAAATGGCGAATCTTGATTGCTCTATCAAAAATATTTACTCTCTATATCTCTTCGGTGTAAATGCAGTACCAGTTAAACGAGACTATCGGCGACGTAACCTGTGTTATGTGAGCATCATGCCGTTAGTTATAACGATAGAAAAGGATTTAGCTCAAACTTAACGTTTTGGCCACGGTTTTTGTTTTTCCTAATGTTTTGGTGGGTAAGGTATAAGTACAATGAATGATAGCGTGACCATTAACCGGAGAGCAGGACAAGTAGTACCGGAGAAGTGCAGAAAGAAAACGTTAGGAGTAAAATCCAAGATATTGAGCAGCAAGAAACGCCACAGTTCATCTGTTTAACCTTTTTCCAGCAATTTTGGAGTCTGCTTTGAGCTTGTGCGTCGGTGCCTCCACCCTGTATAATAGCTTAGTTATAACTATAACTGATCATAACACTTTCATAGCTAGCTAACCTTCAATATAAGGTGTCAAACCCATAGATTTATGTCCCCATACGTAATGCAGTGGACTGGCTGGCTGCCAAGCCACGTGCCGCTGTCGGTCATATATCATTGCGCTATTGTGCAGCCGATGACCATTTGCGTTTGTAGGATAGTGTGAATCACTCCTAAGCTGTCTGTGGGCCTAGTACTTTTGGTTTTGTTAAGTGGTAGGAGGTGCCTGCTAAAGGTCTAGAAATGGACAGCCGATGACCATTCGCGTTTGTAGGATAGTGAGTCAGTGTTTGATAACTCCTAAGCTGTCGGAGGACCTGGTACTTTTGATCTTCTAAAGAAGAAGGAGGCGACTGCTACAGGAAATGTGGTATTAAGGTTATTGTGCAGCCGATGACCGCCATTAGTGTTCTGTATGTAATACGGGCCTTCGTATGAGTCAGTGTTCGATAACTCCTACGGTTTTTGCGGTCCTGGTACTTTTGATTGTAGTTATGTCATAGAAGCTTCTAAACGGACTGGCTCGTTCAGTTCGCCCAGTGGCCAAATTGTAGTCCTGTCACATTTTATTTTGCACCTCATTCTCCATCATTGCCTTTTGACAAGCACTGTGATCTTTATTTCGCTACAATAAGGTTACTGTTGGCTTGTGGCTGTAAGAGGTAAAATAACAATGTGTGGCATGTTAGTCAATGTTGTTTGATAGCTCCCAGGGTTTATGTGATCATGGTACTTTTCATTCAAGTTATGTCATACAGCTCCCTTGAAAAAGTCCGTCGTAGGGATTGAGTTCAATTTATTTATTGTGGTTATTTATGGTATGGGGGGCATTTGCGTATTCTATATTGCTAGTTAGTCAGTCAATATGAGTCAGTGTTGTTTAATAACTTCTTAGGTTCCTGTAGTCCTGGTACATTTTCTTTTTATGTCGTAAGAGCTCCTTTGCAAAGCTGGCTGTGAATTTCAATGTCTTGTGGGGGGAGGTTAGTGCATTCGTGTATGAAGAGGTTAGTGTGAGTCAGTGTTTGTCTCATAACTCCTAAGGTTTCTGATAGCCTGGTAGTTTACGTTTTAGTTATGTCATAACCTTTTGCTTTTAAAAAGACTATGGGGTAACTCAATGTCTATAATTGTAGTTGTGGAGCATAGAAACGTGAGAGCGTAGGAAAGTGATCATATAACTCCAACGGTTTCTGTAAGCCTACTACGTTTAATATTAGTTATATCATAGAAACTCCAATGAAGGGGCTCGGATATGTTTACTTGTCAGTCAGCATTATTTATTATCAACGGTAAATTCCTGGTTAATCAAAACTCGGTAAACTAAAAATGAAGAGTATTCTAGGTTTTCTGTGTTACAAGTTCTAGGTCAACAAAAGCGGTTTTTGCAACATTTTTAGCTTATGACAAATTACAGCGGTCTATGTAAGGAGTATAAGCTGTCTGTTGTTCTTAAAAGGCAATCAGTCTTATAATTACTCCGAAATAATTTATGTCATAGTTCATCGTGTCATTAAGCTCCTAGAGTTATGTGTCGAGCTACACAATAACTGACAAATTTTTGCAGTGACTGAACAGGTCCACTCAAATATGTGTATTTTTTTCTTCAAAAGACCAGACTGTCTTGATTATATTTGTTATGAGTTCCGGATATTTCGATTATTTTGCGACTGTGCCGAAATATCCGGAAACTCATTACAAATAAAAAGTATGGTAAATGTCCGTTTAAAATGTTAATGTTTGTGTTAATGAGCATGCCAGTTTAATGACTTGACCAGGATTAGAAAGAGACTATGACCTCTGAGTTTGTTTCGGCTGTTTCTTCTCAGAGTAGTCAGTTACGAAACGACGGCCCCATCTTGTCTCAAAACATAACATAATGTGACGTATAAAAGTGTTTTTTTAAACCAACTTTCTGAAATAAAAACGATTTAATTACAAGGGTAACTAGATGTGTGATTTCATTTGCACAGGTAAGTTGATTGTTCAACCTTCATAATGTAGTGCCTCTTAAATGCAGAATAACTCAGACTAAGCTTCAGCCTTCAAAAAGAAAGGTAAAAACTCAAAACAAACAAAAAAGAAACCTCCATTTTACAAAAGCTCATTCTACACTTTACCAACTCCTACTTAATTATTCCATTCAAGGCATAGCTCCTAAAAAGTCTAAGTTACATTTAATTAAAATGTTAATCACTAGCCTGTTAATACTCCAAATGTAATCATTACAAACCTACTTACAACAAGAAAATATGCTAAAAAGTTCCCAATATCTTATCCTTACTAATTATCTTTTTAATTCTTTACCAACATAACTTTGCTCCTTCCCACTCAAAAACCACCCTTTAGCACTTACTCTTACAGTTCATATAATACGCAAAGGTATGTTTGTAATAAGGCTCTCAGTATGCATAGGGAGGGACTCACTTGTGTAATATTTTCTGGAAATTAAAGTCAGTTTTGCGTTAAAAGAAATTGGTTGGTACTTCCTTAGAGGGTGGAATTTAATATAGATAATATTGGAATGCTTTGAAAATGATGATTATTATGTTCTAAGTAAGGGTTTTGATGTATTTGTTCCGACCTACCTACTTTGAAGTTGTCAAGAAAATTACTGATGAGAAACTTAGATAGGTATGTATGGGTGTAGTATTAGGTACAGCTCTGCCTAATCCTTCAGCGATTACAGGTGTGATGTTATGTTAGGCCCGTCTACAGTAAATGACCATGTGGTTGACTAGGTATTTTAGGAATTAATCTTAAGATAATGAAATCATAAACTTAAACTTTCCTCCTTAGAATAATATTTCTCACACATCTGGGAGCTTAATAGCAGCTAGGTACTAACTTCACTTGTTCAGCCAGTAAATCACAGAGCAACACGTTGTGTTGCTCGTTTTTATTGCAGAGTTTAAAAGTTTAGGAGCTCTGTGCAAAACTATAAATTTTAAAACTACTAAATACGGGTACCCATAATAGTAGTTATTGATACAGTAAACTTGAATCTAACTATTCAATCAAAATCAACCAATCATCGTAAAGGTCGAGAAGTCTTCTTCCTTTCTACAAAAATCTTAGAAGTCATTTCCTTTGTCTTTTCGTCTTTCACACAGGCCATCCATCGTTTTTTTCGTACAGTATTTTTTGCTGTACGATGTGTCAAACTATCTTTCACCACTCTCAAACTGATCCATTCAATGTTACGTGGTCCAGATCAATAAACAACCTAAAGCTTTAAACTCTTTCCCCAACTCTTCTGTTAACCCCCAAACAGACAACATCACCAGTATTCTCACGGCCAATGAATTCAATTGCCCACATTAAACCAAACCCCCCAGCGCTGCCACTGACGGCTGAGCAAACTCTGAGCAATGGCTGAGCAGCGGTCACGGCTCGGTGACTCGGGGTCAATTGCCCATTGCTCCACTGGCCTGGGGTCAGATATGAGCTGGCGGGCTATGGCGTTTAGCGGTTGAGATTTGTGAGATATAATTTGGATCATTTAGATGAACTAAGATGATTATGGATAGAAGAGAAGTTCAAAAACGGTTATGTATGTGCCGACAGAGGCAAGATGTCACCGTGGTCCTAGCACGATCGCGCGACTTAAAGGTAACGTAAATTCGAAAGATTTTTAAACAAAAATATGGCGATCCTAAACACTGGTAAAATCCTTGCTACGAACACAATAAACTTCCTACTTTAACTACAAATCGAAAGTTAGTGAGTTGAGTTGAGTTAGTGATGTTTGTTACTCTTTCACGCAAAAACTGCTGAACGGATTCGAATGAAAATTAGCTCATAGAAAGTTTTATATTTTTATCCCGGTAGCATAAGCTAGTCATCCATAAAAATGAATAGTCTTAAAACCATAAATATTTAATTATAGAGGTATCGGTAGAGATGGAGTGAGACAATATACATAATGCATACCTTACTACCAAGTCGGTCACATTACACTTGTACCGACAGCTGGATCTCTTCAAAGCTCGAGTGAATCGGTTTCTTCTAGGCAAGCCTGCTCCACCCTAGGCCGCATCATCACTTCACATCAGGCGATAAACTGTTAAACGCAAGAAAAAAAAAGTACGTGCAAGTATTTTCAATTTTGGAGTCATTCGAATTCACGTAGTGTTTACTCCGTGTGTTCACACTAGGTCTAACCTGCTAAAAAGGTAACAGTGTGTCGAGAATGGTTTTGCTTTTTTTAAAATTGGAAGTGTTGGACTACATTACTGAGTTTCCAAATTTCACAATTCGAGAAAGTTGCCTGGCGCCTAGTCATAGTCAACATTTTGTTTCTCGCTTGGGTGTAGCGTAAAAGCACGAGTGTGAAAATTGCTTGGCGAGTCTTGCAGGCACGAACCGATTCTAAAAGTTCGGCGAAATCATTACGGACGGATTGCGGACCGGCTGCGTTCCGGACACTGACAGATAACATAACATCACGCCTGTAATCCACGAAGGGTAAGTAGAGATGTACCTAATAGTACACCTACATTTCGCCAGTTACGTTTTTAAGTCCCATGTAATAGAGGGCGAGCCTATTGCCATCAACCGGGCATAAATCCAGACTCCATGGCTGCTACTGCGAAATTCCTGATGTAAAAACCCAATAACACTTTGCCCGACCACTAAACCAACCCAACCACTGTACAGGTACTTAGTACATTTATCTGTAGAGTCCGATGTTCGACACCGCGTCCGTAATTTTTCTGTAGCAGACTGACCGAAAATTTCATGGACCGCAAAGAGTTTTTACTCTTAAATCACCTTTTATGAGAATCTATAGTCTACAAAGATCATCATCACAAGCTATGTTGGTGTCAGCTTCAAGTCTAACCAGATGCAGCTTAATACTAGTGTTGTGCATGGAGCGACTGTCTACCTGACCACCACAACTCTTACTGGGTAACACGATAGCCCTTGATAAGATTGGGGATTAGGTTTGATGACTAAATAAATGTATTCGTAGGTATATTATTCTCTTTGTTTGTCTTTTCCTTTTCACTCATATACATAAGCAATAAGTAAAAATATTTTATCTTACAATTAAATTCAACTTTAACAATTCACATTTTTCTGCTGGACCATTTAATCTCATTGATAAAATTATTCAATCACTAACACCTCGCCCGCGACTTCGTCGGCAAACATTGTGATAGCTCGGCTAATATGCATGGTATAAATATAATGTATAGCTTATAGCACTATGAATAATGTAGCTTTCAGTCAGTGAAAGAATTTTTAGAATTGGATCATCAGTTCCGGAGATTACCCCCTACATACAAACTAATTTTACCTTTTTATAATATTAGTAATTAATTTTAACATTAAAATATTTACTAATAGTGAACTGAAAACCTTTCCAGCATTTTGTGTTACAAATTACTGAAAATAATAGACCAGAACAGCTATTTAGTTGACCACAAATGATTTTATCCTCTCTGTGGTTAAAATGGGCAAATGCGACTCAATTTGACACAAAATGCCATCGGGAATTTTGTATCCTTTTTGGTATCATGGAAAACCCGTTGTAATTGAGGGATTTTCGCAATTTGTATAGTGGAGGTGCCTAAAGGAAAATGTTTGTGCCGCGGTATCTAGGTACTTATAACTTTGTTTTCCAGGGTTAAATAAAGGGTTTAACAAGACCCTTAACGAAGCCGAAAGGCACTTGTTCTCCCCATCATTGCGATATTTTTTTTGTTCTAGACCATACCTGAGAACCTTCTAGTTACGGAGCTATTGGGGGTCAAAGATACAACTTTTTCACAGCTTTTTTTTAAATACATATTTTAATGTAAGATTTTTAGATTTAACACCTCCACCACCCCCGAACTATTCAATCCATCCATCAGCATATTGTTTTGAGAGCTTTACAGTTGAGTCCTACCGTAAAACGTGATTTTTCACCATAAAAAAGTCGTTTCCCTACAATAATTTATGCGTAAATTTACTTAGTTTGATGTACGAGTACATACATAATGCTTGGTTGACGGCTTCGTGAAGGGTCCGTTTACACCCTGTATATGCCACATCGGACTCTAGAGACTTCCACAAAGGTAATGAGGCTCTCTGTAAAGTCAACTTTTAAAGCTTAGCTGCAGTGAACGGCGGTACATCGCATAACCTTATAGTGCGATAGTTTATACAAAATGTACGAAAGTGATGTAGCAGTATTTTAGGAATGCTTCGCAGCCTGCGCTAATATGCACTAGTCTTTATAAAATACGGTTTGCCATATTTACGAGTAGGTACTGTCTCGTGGTAAGGCGATTATTACTTGACACGGCTCGTTCGCGTAGAGGAGCTCGTGGCTAAGTAATAACAGCCGCCCGTATCGATCTTTAGGTTAAGCCGCGCTTGCCTAGGTTGGTCTGTGGATGGGTGACCGCCCATTACATACCGAGTTTACTCCGTGCCTCGGTAGGCACGTTAAGCCGTTGGTCCCGGGTGACATTTGTAGATCTTTAACAGTCGTTATAGGTAGTCAGTGGCCCAAAAAGTCTGACAACCAGCCTTACCAACGCGTATCGTATTACCCAGTACTAACTGGGTTGTGGAGGTCAGATAGGCAGTCGCTCCATGTAAAATACTGGTATTCAGCTGCATCCGGTTAGACTGGAAGCCGACCCCAACATAGTTGGGAAAAGGCTAGGCAGATGATGATGACCGCTCGTCCGCGTAGTCGGGCGGTGAAGCGGATCTCACATCGCTTGTGTGTAATCCGTGGTTTACACCGCTAGGCCGCGCGGAAGAGCGGCGCACACCGCCTCTCCGCGCGGCGCATGACTCATACATCCGGTTCGCGTGTGAGTATCTCCTAAATGTGGGTCCAAGACTTCCTCCATGTGGCTCTTGACCCAACTGATGTACTTCGTCTCGTAATCAAAGGACACCGTCCGAATAATTCAAGTCAAGTCATGTGTCATCGTCGTTTGCAATTTACAAGAACAGCTGACGGAAACAGCGCATTAAGATTTAACTAACTATCAGCTGTCATGATGAATGTGACATGGAACAAGCGGCGCGACTGGCCACTAAATAGGATTAGCACTAAATGTAATATCACGCCTGTGTCCATTAAGGGATAGGCAGAGGTAATTGCGCACATATTTCGTATGTTATGTTATGGGTACTTAGGAGTCCTATGTAATAAAGAGTAAGCGAGCCTAATGCCTTTTATCGGATTGGTCCTGATTATCGAAAGTCACATCATTGAAGAGCCATTTAACTGACTGGTAATTTGATCGATAGCCCATTTCATCGAATAGCCACAACAGTACGTACTATTTGTTTTATCTTTTTCTTATGTTTAGTTTTTTATACAATTTTTGTTTTATTGTTAAATCCCCCATTTTTTTTTGTGTCGTCCTGTGTGTGTCTAATAAATACTTTTTCCTTCTTTTACTCCTATTTCAACGATATTATTTTTTTTACTTAGTTTGGGATTCAGAGGCTTCACATGATTTTCATGTTACGGTTGACGTCCACTGCCCGATAAAAGTTTAAAAGAAACCAAAGCTATCTTAATTAATTTCTACTCTGTCTTGTTTCCAGTGACTCGGACCTGGCGAACCTGTCATTCCTGTCGATAGACCAGGCGCTGGCTGACCTGGCGCAGTTCATCCAGCACGTCAAGAGCGACGCCTTCGAGGATGGACGATACAAGTGAGTTCACATCATCATCATCTCCTGTCAATAGACCAGGCGCTGGTTGACCTAGTGCAGTTCATCCAACATGTCCTGAGCCTTCTAAGATGGACGATACAAGTGAGTTTGAGGTAACCACTAACCTCCAAACCCAGGTCTGCTGCTGAAAAATTTCTTATGGAAAAACCCAATAACACTCAGCACAGTGGTATGCTGATCAACAAACCACACAGAGGCAAATCCAGGTCGAGCAAAGTGTTATTGGGTTGTTCCATTAAGAATTTCTCAGTATCAGCACGGGGTCTGGATTTGTGACCGGTTGATGGCAATAGGCTCATCCTCTATTACATGGCACTTGAAACATAGCTGGCGAATTCTAGGTGTACTATTAGTTACACCTCTGCCTAACCATTCGAGCCTTACCGTCGTGATGTTATGTTATATTTAATATTCATAGACTAAAGTTTCATCAGTATCCCTTCAAATAAATTTCAAAATAAACTGTTCTTATAATTACGCATAAACTAGACTTAAATTATTATTATCCTAACTAGAACTTGGCAGGTGCTTACGTAAAATTAAGAAGATAACGAGTTTTCAGAATAACCACAAAAACATTGATGAATTAAAAGCTAACCCCACGTTTAGTTCCAGGGTTGTTTCTTTGAATAAAACATCTTAAGGTTTATCAATTCTATGAAGAACTTTTAATTAGTTTACTGTTAATTAAAGTCGTAGACAAATATATGTGCTGTGACGCAAATAAGATAAAAAAGAACAAAATCAAAATACATATATTTTTTGACATAAAAACATTGTACACGGCAGGTATGTAGGATTCTCTGACTCCTGCGATAGTTGAAACTGTGTAGCAGGAGCCAGTGCCCCTCCGTAATGAAAATGATACATTTGTTTTATGGCAAAAAAAAACTAACAAACAAACTTCTACTTTGTATAAAAAAAAAAAAAAAATTAAATGAAAGAAAACATTTTACTACTGAGAATAAATGTTTTGCTACAGACTGACTGATTGATTAGCACATTCACATTGTAATATACCTATAAAAAATACAATAACCACAAAAGAAAAAAAGTTTTTTCAACATAATATGCAATTTCACTTTTGACACAAGAAGGACATTTAAATGATAATAAGATGCTCACCGGCACTGTCGCCTATTTTTTGCGAAACGTAGCCCAACGTGAAATCCCTTCTGTGCCAAACATCATAACATCTAGCTTGTAAACCCCGAAGGGTTAGGCAGAGGTGTCCCTAAAACAGTAAACCCACATTTCGCCAGTTCTGTTTAAGTCCCATGAAATAGGAGGCGAACCTATTTTCATCAACCGAGCACAATTCCAGACTCCGTAACTGTCACTGAGAAGTACTAAACAGAATGTTAAAAATAAGAGGAATAAACAGCTCAACTGATACTGATGCGGATCTACCTAAAGCTTAAATTAATAATTTATGTTATTCATAATATACATAATAATGTCATTTTCTTCTCTTCTTGAAATATTAAGGAAATAAAGACAAAACTGTGTTTCCTGTAGAACCACAAGTTTCTATTTACAGTAATTATGTTCTTACAACGTTTAACAAAAATTACATTTATTAGTAAATAAGAACGTTCCTGTAAACGAACAAACATCATTAATTAACGTCTTCTATCCAGATCTTCTCAAAATAGTCGGAGGTCAAATAGACGAAATCGTAATTTTTCCCAACCCCGAAATCGTCTGACAGTTTGCAGGGTTCGTCAACGCGCTAAATTCAGATATAGCAAAGACACTACGAATGAAGTTATTTTCTTTACACAAATATAAGTTTAAATTATCTAAATAAGTTAAAATACCTACCAAATTTTTCTAACGTCACAATTATGAGGGATGATCATGTGTGACGCACTAAAATCAACAGGTCACCTACTTTAAATAGACATTTAGTCACAATTACGCACTATCCCACATACATAATATATATCCCTATGTACTAGGTAATGCTTGTGGTTTAAATCCAGTTTTATGTATGGAGGTCATTTAATTTTCCTTGTAAAAATATATTAATAGGTACCCTCGTCATAACGATGACGACAATGCGTCTAAAATTATTAAAGTTTGCATCAATACTTTTGGAATCTGCGGTTTGCGTTTCTTGCCTTTACACACATCATTCCAAATATGGACATGGACATTGAAGAGATAAAAGCACGTTAGGCTGCGTTTCCATTTCTACCCGAGATATGCGAGGATGTGTAGCGAGGGATTTGTTTGTGAAGGACCAATAGAATCACTTCATTTACCAAGCCTCGCTCAAAGCAGCTCTAGTGGAAACGGCTCAGCGGTGCGAGGTTTTTGTACATACAAAACAAGGAAAGGATGTGTGCGGGGGACGTGTGCGAGGAATGTGTTGCGAGGTTTGAGTCAGAGGGATGTGTGCTAGTGACGGACGCGAGCGCAAAAATAGCAATAACTAGACAGAGTGGTTACCGCTCGCATCTGAAACGAGCCCGCTACAAATCCTCGCACCGCTCAGCGCCCTAGCACATCTCTGATGGAAACACTCACACAGTCTCACTACGCATATTCGCACCGCCCAGTTACCTCGCGCATCTCTGATAAAAACGCAGCCTTAAGCCGTTAACCACTTTCGGGTATCACTACCTACCTGTAACGGCAAAATAGATTAGCTCGTAAAAGGCGGAATTATTTATCGTGAACCAATAAACACCGACGATTTTCCTATCAAAGATTAATTCTCAATAGATTGCAAAACGAATTATTTTCTTGCTGTCCCCCAGGAACGGGAAGGTGGCTCTAGTGGGCTGTTCGTATGCCGGCACCATGGCCACGTGGATGAGGCTGGCGTACCCTCACGTCGTGGATGCCGCCTTCTCCGACAGCGGGCCCTTGCATGCACAGGAGAACTTCCCTGGTAAAAAAGAAAGAAAAAGTATTTATTAGTTCGCACAGGACAAAACACACACAAAAAGAATGGTTAAATTAACAGTACAACAAAGTTATAAAAAAGTAAACATAAGAAAAAAAACTAGGCCAAAAGGCCCCTATCTCAGCATAGTGCTGTAACATTTTAAGACAGAGACTATTGACTATAGCTTCTAAAGTGTTTCGTATTTCATTAGCTCATTAAGATTAACTTTTTTGGAAGCTTACGTCATCATTGTCGCTGACAGAAGTCGCTCTGTCTAAGGCACATGATCTACCGCCAACGAGGATGCGACTGATTTCGACAATTTTCTCGCTCAAGAATAGTAAGGTTGTAGGTCCCTAGTCAATCAGTCAGAGATACATTGTATTTGTTAATAGAGTTTAAATCTGACTGTCAAACAAACAATTTTGTTAGGTCTATTGTATACGTACTCAGATGTCACATTGCTTGCGAATCGTCAACACATTTGCACACTACAACTACTAGACTCATCATCTACCTAGCCTTTTCCCAACTATGTTAGGGTCGGCTTCCAGCTAACCGGGTACAGCTGAATACCAGTATTTTACATGGAGTGACTGCCAATCTGACCTCCACAACGTAGTTAGTACTAGGTAACGATACCCCTTGGTAAGACTGGTTGTCAGACTTTTTGGTCCACTGACTACCTGTAACGACTGTCAAAGATCTACAAATGACAGCCGGGACAACGTTTAACGTGCTTTCCGAGGCACGGAGGAAACTCGGTATGTAATGGGTCACCCATCAACAGACCGACCTAGTCAAGCACGGCTTAACCTAAAGATTAATCCGAGCGGCTGTTATTATTTAGGCACGAGCTCCTACTCCTAGACTAAAGACTAGAAAAATCACCATGACAAATTCCAGAATAGGTAGTTGGTTGGATTAAAGACTTTCCTTTTATAAAACGTAAGGAAAAACTGGGTACCTTCTAAACTCAAGCCAAACACCTGAGGGAGTAGTTTCCCTAATCGAGTGTAGTCGTTACCCGATTAGCGAGTAATCTACTCGATCCTCTTCATCCCTCGAGGGTTCAGACAATCTACACTTTATTGGAGGAACTATTTATTTGCTGACTATGTTAGGTATTGGGTTCTTTATTTGATAGGATTGTATTCATTTGCTTTTATGAGGGCACCATGAATGTGACAAGGTAAGTTATTCCCACTGTATAACGAAGCTAGCACATTCTTGTGGTAGTTTTTATTGGCAGTTAGTCCAAACATTTGTCCTAAGAATCCGCGTGGCAGAGTTTTTACAATGAGAAAGACCTCACTTCCTTGATCACCACGCATTTAGCTCAAAGACAACTGTAGTAGTTGCGGTACGAGCTTTGAGTTTACTCTTATTGAGTTGAGTATTTCAGACTAATCTAGATTTTTTGAAGTTTGCCTTCATTATCAGTTAGTTACTCATAATAGACTGCCTCGTTGGTCTAGTAGTCGCAATCGTGACTACTGAGCATGAGGTCCTGGGTTCGATTCTCGGCTCGGGCAAATTGTTTGGGTTTTTCCATCAGGAATTTCTCAGCACACGCCACGGAGTTTGGATTTGCACCCGGTTGATTGAAATAGGCTCCTCAACTTGCTTTTCTGAATAATTCAGTAAACTAACACGTCTTTTAATCATCATTTTCAGAATATCTAGAGGTGGTATCAGAAGCGATCCGCGAGCAGGGCGGGGAGACCTGCGTGACCAACATCGAGACGGCGATGAGGCAGCTGTGGGACCTGATAGAGGACACCCCCGGGGGAGCCCAGCAGGTCTCCGAGATGTTCAAGTTAGTAATACTGCTTGATTTTGAAGGCCCTTGAGACTATTGAAACATAGAGATCTTTCTCTTCTAGCTTGCATTTGGGTAATTGAAAAAAATACTGCCTAATTCGTACACTAAGGGTTTCATACCACCCAAACTTTACAGACGACAATGATTTCCTACTTAAAACAGTTAAAAGACAAATAATTAGACCCTGGATACCTTAAAATCACGATTGAATAGCTTATTGGGCTTGAGGTTATAATCACTACTGCTGTTGGCTGCGCATTGCGCAATCAAAGTATCCACGAGATAAGCAATATGTAAGAACCCGACAACAAATTTTGGTTAGTAGTCATCCCAAGAATCCTCCCTTTTAAATGGAGGATGAAGAACTTTACACCCCTTTTCCTCATGCCTCTAAAACCTGTACAGTGTACTATTCCTACCTACCAAGCGTACTCACCGAATTTACTATTCCTTCGATTTACGACCTACAGGTTCTTATGTAGATTATTATTTCGTAGCACCTGCACAACCCTCCAAGCCGGCACGCCCCTGGACGTGGTGACCTTCTTCTGGTACGGCATCACGGAGACATTCGCAGGTCTGGTGCAGTTTGCAATTCCTGGACACATCCCCGATGCCTGTCTAGTGCTAAATGATACCAGTGTTGGTGAGTAGCATCATCATTTTTTGCCACTGTTGTTGTTGTTACTTGTGGTCGGCGCAACGTTTTTTTTCTTCCATCCCCCCCCTCCTTCAACTGTCACGCTATGCATACGCTATTTACAATAATCTGTTGTTTCCAGCCAGTCACGTCCAACGTCTAGCCAACTACATCACGTCGGATCCCTGGAACCAGCCGTGCATCGAGACCCGCTACAGGGAGGTGGTAGCCAACCATAGGAACACCAGCTTCGATGCCTACGAGTCCACCAGTAAGTACTCTCCAAGCCACAATCTACAGAACTGCATGATTCGTTTGTTGCATATCATAAGCATAATCTGCTTACAGCGGCTCTGTAATCCACCGCGCTGGCACAGTGCGTGTTGTCTTTTGGCGTGGCTGCGTCCATGCTTGCGATGCATCACTACCAGCGCACTAGTAATTTTTCAATCCCCTCTCGAAGAAGTCAGGTGGACGGGAGGCAACAAACTCTTCAAAAGCATTTTGAACTGCCTTGTTAACTTTAGTTTTCGGGCAATCACGGGGTTAATTTATTACATCTAAATTTCCAGATCAGAAGTTTTCGAAACCAATAAAACCTGCGTTTGTAATGTTCAGTGTTCACTCCCTTTTGCCGCCGTATAGCTACCATGACAGAACTTGGTATTGTTTACGTGTCCATACTCAAAACTGGTGAAAACAAAACACAAATCTATAACAAAATTAGTGAATTTGAAAAACGAATTCTATATTTTTTCAATGAAATTCATTAGAATTTAAAATTCTTTGCTAAATAAACATACATTACATTTGAAGCTGCCAGTAGTGTAGAACGGCAACTCCAAAGGTCCTATTATGAAACACGTTAAACCTTTGGCCCCGGCTGTAATTTTTAGATCTTTGACAGTGGTTACAGGTAGTCAGTGATCTGAAAGTCTGACAACCAGTTTTAACAAGGGGTACCGTTTTTCCCAGTACTAACTGGGTTGTGGAGGTCAGACACTCGCTCCATGTAAAATACTGGTATTCAGCAGCATCCGGTTATACTGGAAGCTGACCCCAACATAGTTGGGAAAAGGTAGGCAGATCAGTTAGCAAGAAACCAACAAAAATCTTCACTAACTAGTAACTAAATAAATACTGTAAGAGGAAAAGGAAAGGAAAAATCATACCAAGAATTTATAACACTATGCATGAGCTTTCCGTTACCCAATACGTATAAAAAATACTCAAAATAATAAAAGCAGCCTAGCAAAAGTTGACAGCACCCCTGTCTAGATGGCGTTGGCGTCGAATTAAATCACGCTATGGTTTCGTTCCCTACGAATGGATATAATGTGAAAGACGAAACGTTCTGGTACGTAACTAATTAATGTAGTTGCCTTATATATTTACGTTGGGGAATTTTTGTAGAGTTAGTTGTACCTTAGCATGTGGGTGCAGCTAACTTATGAACTGCTAGCTTATGGCCGCGGCTTCTCCCGCGTTGTATTCGGTAATTGTCACATGGGATCGTTCTACCGGGATGAAAAGTCGTACTTTTGTATTAATTCAGGGTATAAGCTATCTGTGTGTACTTTTTTCACTAGTTGACTGGTTGATCTATTCGTCTTCAAATTTTTTGATATCAACCAGTCGTAAGTAATTTTTTAATGTCATCGGGCCATTTATAAAAAATCAGTGATGCCATACAACCATCCATATATCCATCCATCCTCACAAACTTACCCATTTATAACGGTAATGAGATCTATATACATATTAACACATATGTACATTGACCGTATTGGTGATGTTCTTCAAAAAGGTCAGGTCTGTCAAAATCTCAATAAAAAGTTGCCTGACCCGAGAATCGAACACCCTGTTGCAATAGTTGTATGAAGAAAAATATTGATAGCTTTCTTTTAGCTAACATTGTTTTGTTTCAAGTGATGTAGGTATACCTATGTGTAACCCTTCGGGGATCACAGGTCGTGTTGTTATGATGTCATGTTTTAATTACTCTGCAAGTAGGTAGGTACCCCGCAGCCACTAACCTAATTTTCCACTAAAAATTATAAATTCTTTCCTCCTCTTATCTCGGAGTGTCAGACGTCCATTTAAAATTATACGAAACAGCTAGAAACCGGCATTTTGTGCAGAATAAGTGAAATAACTAGAATCAGATCTTGGAAGGAAATGGCAATTATCCTTGTCGTACGTCCGTTTTCACAAACAGCAAGCGATACCTAAAAAAAATTTATTGCTCGGTTGGAATTGCAACTCTCAGCGCTGTGCCGAAGGTTGAAATTCCAACGAAGAACTTTTATATAGGCAATCATTTAGGCATCGCCTAGTGTTAGATAAAACGGGCTTGAGTGGTCTAAGAGGAGTTCGCAGATTTACATAATAAGTAGCCCGCCGGCCGGTGGCAGTTAAAGTTTAATTTACACTAGTGAAGGCTCGCGACGTCGCTTGCAAACAAAACATCACGCTTATGCCCCTTGAAAAGCTAACTCCAGGCTCTTACTGGAAAAAATAGAGAAAAAAAACCCAAAGTAAAAATCTATCCACTTTGCCCAACTCAATAGGGATTATATTTTTTACTTGCGGTTACAAAGCCAACAAACACACTTCTAAATGTCTTATCACTACGATTAGACTACGTTTCAAACTTATTCATCAATCTCCTGCCGTCTATCTTTTATCCCAATTTATTCGTGGTCGGCGCAGCATGTCTTCTTCTTCCTATATATATACTTCTCTATTACTCGTCATATCGTCAGTCACCTCCTTTCTAACCACAATATCAGCCTTCACACAGTCCATTCATCGTTTCTTTGGTCTTACTGAAGTCTTATAGCCACTTTTGAATTTAATGAAAATTAGTGCCATAAACGGTAAAACACTTACGAGGTCGACAATACAATAACCGCATTTTAAACCATAATATCACGCCTGTAATCTCCGAGGGTTCAGGCAAAAGTGTAGTCCATAGTAGATCTACCTTTCGCCAAATGCTAATCAAATTAAAGTAAAATGCTAAAAAGCTCACAAATAGTTCGACATCCCACCATACTTTGAATAGTAATTTTGTACGTAGGTGGGCCCGAATTTAAGTCACATTTAATAGAGGGCCAGCGTAATTGCCATCAACCGGGCACAGCTCCTGGCTGCTACAGAGAAATTCCCGATGAAAAACCCCAAACCCACTTAAAACATAGCCGATATCACTTTTAACATTTTAAAACCAGTTTTATTTACCGGATACTCCTCAAATATGGTATAAACTTACCATTTCCGTATTCTGCTCTCCATGAATAGGTTATTATTGTTGTAAGGAGCGCATCTGCATTGTAGATGCGATGCTAATTGTCGAGCTCACAGATTATGCGCCAGACTGCAGGGGGCACTGCTGCGGAGGATGGACAGCTTGTTGTGAAAATGGTAGAAAATCACGAATCTACAACGAGGAGCTCATATTAAACGAGCTGAAGGATCCCGAAATTTCTCTCTCTAATGGAAAGCTGCATAATTTTACTTTGCCTCAAACTAGGAACTTCTCCTGTATCGTGGATGCGTTTACAAACATTTAAACACACACACAAACGGCCAGACCCGGAACAACTACCTGTAGCCCATATAAATATTTGTTTATTGAATCGCACCCGCGATACGCAGTGCACCAGTCAATCGCTCAGCCACTGCGCCAACCTCGGTGAGGTTGGCGCAAAAGAAAAAAAAATATAAATGCAAAATACTCTTCAAGCAACCCAACTGTCCGTTTCCCAGACTACCCGTCGGTGTGTCGCACGCCAGTCGTTGGCATGTCGTCATCTCTCCGACTCTCTCGGCGTTTGGTTTGCAGATGTCTGCGCCCTGTCGCCGCCTGCATTACTTAGTAACTCATAACTGCGCAGAAATTACAATCGCTGCAAAATAGTCGGAATATCAAACAATAATCCATTGCACAAACTTAGATTTTGATTAGTGAACATCAGTAGATGTTATTAATATGAATTACTTTTTTCCCCTACCATAACTTAATTTGTCAAAAACGTCTCAACTACTGGAGCGCAAGCCTTCTTTGAGAGAGGGAATGGGCCTCTATTTACCTCGTGGACCAAGTAACGGGCTGGTAGATTTCACAGTTCTTAAATATTTTGTTTTTCTTTTAGGGTTTTCATCTAGACAGATATTTGATTAAAAGTCTGACAACCAGTCTTTCCAAGGGGTACCGTATTACCCAGTATTAACTGGGTTGTGGAGGTCAGATAGGCAGTCGCTCCATGTAAAGTACTGGTATTCAGCTGCATCCGGTTCGACTGGAAGCCGACCCCAACATAGTTGGGAAAAGGCTAGGCAGATGATGATGATCTAGACAGATATTTCAACCCCATCGTGCCTTACCATTGTTACATTAAACCTTATTATGAACACTTAAACTATACTAACCAGTTAAACAATGGGGTAAGATAGAAGTCACCGATGAAGGACTGGTATTAAATGATATAACGTTTTGGCCCCTTCTGAAGTTGGTTGGAATAGAATTGATTGTATTAATCCTACGTTAAGCCTTCTTAAGTCTAATTCTTTCAAAAGTGACTCCCTCGCGCCTGTCTGTTGCAGACATAATCCACCAACATTCAAAATTTAGGTCATACAAGTTCGCCCACAATGTATTTCTACACCATTGTGAGAGCAGTGGTGATGAAATAAAGTAAAGTGACTTGTAAGTTCGAGCCATTATCAGTGGGCCATCTTTGATCTACCACTGTGGCCACTGTGGCTGTGGCTGTACCTTTCAAATTGAATAGCTTTCTGTGGTTACAGCCTCAAAAGTAATCAGTATAATATTTTTCGTTTCAAAATCTGATCTCAGGAAGTATTCAAGTTGGGATGTTTCTTAAGTGTTGAAACTTTTTCCTCACCCGGGAATAAAACGAACGGGTAGCATTCAAAGTTACACTAACTATTGCACCTCCAGGGAATAATCTTTTATCGTACTTCAGTAGATGTTTTTAAATCGTTTCCTTCTCATCTGCCTAGCCTTTTTTTATTATTATTTTTTTATTCTGAATGTTACTCTTGACCTCAGGTGTTTTTCCAACTATGTTGGGTTCGGCTTCAAGTCTTACCAGATGCAGCTGAATTTCAGTATTTTACATGGAGCGACTGTCTGTCTGACCTCCACAACCCAGTTACTGCTGGGAAATACGGTACCCTTTGTTAAGACTGGCTGTCAGACTTTCAGATCACTGACTACCTGTAACCACTGTCAAAGATCTACAAATGATAGCCGGGACCAACGGCTTAACGTGCTTTCCGAGGCGCGGAGGAAACTCGGTATGTAATGGGCGGGCACTCTCATCCGCAGACCAACCTAGACAAGCGCGGCTTAACCTTAAGATCGACCAGAGCGGCTGTTATTATTTAGCCACGAGCAGCATCTCAATAGACGCGGAAAGCTGAACGGATGAGTACGCATCTCCATACAAAATCGTTGTTTTCATTGGACAAAAGCTGAACAGAGCTGAATAAGTTGTTGTTCCTTGTGTATTTATATAAAACAATGGCGTTCCAATTAAAACTCTTGTAATAGGCACCTACAGCGTGCTAAACAAAATCATAATAAAACTTGATTTAATACAAGCTTGTAATTACCTATTTCCCTAAACACAAACACAAATACTTTGACCAAGAAAACCCATCCATCAAAATGTATTTTTTCGGGCGAGAATCGAACACGTGACTCGGCGCACGTCAGCCACTGCTACGACTATACCATAAGCATAGCCAGCCTATAATGTACACACTGCTGGGACCCAGGCCTCCTCTCTATGAGAGGGAATGGGCTATAATCCACCACGCGGGCCCAGTGCGGGTTGGTACATGTCACATGTCTTCGAAGTTTTGGTTCTAGGACTACTAGGTTTCCTCACGATGTTTTCCTTCACTGTTTTGAGAGCAGTGGTGATGAAATAAATTACACAAGGTAATGCGCCGCCTGGGTTAGAACCAACTAACTATAACTCGTATTTCGAGGACTTTAACACTGAGCCACCAATGTTGGCTACGACAGAACCGTCAAGCGTAAGGTAGATTGATGGAGGACGATGCTTGGAGGAATACTATGTTCAGCTTAGAACCTCTTTCAGCTGAACATGGTGATGATGGTGACGTCACTATTCTCAGCTGCTTCCAACACACAGAAGCCTGAGCCTCTTGACCGTTTATAATAAAAACGTTCAAAAAAGTCGGCGACAAAAATATTTGAACTTTGTTGTGTACGATATTGAGATTGTATTCTCAAAACTTGGAATCTGGAGTTCCGTTGAGTTTCGTTGGTTCTGTCCTATCTCTCTTCCAGTCTTTGTGGTGCCGTTATGTGCCAAAAAAAAATATTTTCTACATCACTTTTCATTTTTTTGAAGAGCTCGTAGTTAAATAATAAGAGCTGCACGGGTTGATCTTCAAGGTTAAGCAGCGCTTGCCAAGGTACTGACCTATGGATGGGTGACCATCCGTTACATACCGAGTTTCTTCCGTGCCTCGGAATGCACGTTAAGTCGTTGTTCCCAACTGTCATTTGTAGATCTACCACAATCGTTACAGATAGTCAGTGGCCCGAAAGTTTGGTTAGACAACCAGTCTTACCAAGGGGAATTGTATTACCCAGTACTACTGGATTGTGGAGGTCAGATAGGACGTGGTTCCATGTATTCAGCTCTATCCGTTTTGTCTGTAAGCCGACCCCAACATAGTTATTAAATGGCTACGCAGATGATGACTATTCCTATTTTCTTTCTTTCTAATCGCCATGTTTGTTTCCAGTGCGTCTGTGGACGTACCAGACGTGTGCGGAGTTTGGCTGGTACCAGTCCACCAACACCACCCGACAGCCCTTCCTCCACACCGTGCCCGTCGAGTACTTCCACCAGATGTGCCAGGACTTCTTCTCTCCTTAGTAAGTACCTTTACTCTTGACCACGAGCTAAAGTACACCATCAGGCGACACAAGTTACTTAGAAAAGTAGTGAAGCAATAACAAGGTCAGCTGTTCAATAATCAATATAATATGGACCTTTATTTGGACAAGTTTCAAAACAGAGACGACCTAATCAAGTAGGGCATTATTTTAGTTCACTGTTTTGAGTTCCGACTACTGAGCATGAGGTCCTGGGTTCGATTCCCAGGTCGGGTAAAGTGTTATTAGATTTTTCCATCAGGAATTTCTCAGTAACAGTCATGGAGCTGGATCTGCGCCCGGTTTTTGGCAATAGGCTCGCCCCCTATTACATGGGTCTTAAACATAACTGGCAAAATGTAATTGTACTATTAGGTACACCTCTGCCTGACCCTTCAGGGATTACAGACATAAGTAGAGACTGTGTACCAGGCGTAGGCCGTGTGTAGCAGAAATACGACATGGCGTAGCCAAAGTAGAAGGCCGTGCGTAGCAGGCGTAGACCCTGCGTAGCAAGAATACATCTTTACGTAGCTGACGAAGACCAGTTGTAAACCATACAAATCTGGTATTGAACGCATGTCTTTTGTCAGACATGAATAAAACTACCCATAACATGCGCAATATTAACTAAACCTAAAATAAATAACACAAATAAGTTATACCAAGCATGGCATTATTGTGGTGCAAGTGATACTATTATCCTTGTTTTGTTTACATTTGACTAAATAATCATGTTTACCAACGCTTAATACGTGGTAATTCATTATTTGTTAATTTATCACTTATTTATTATTACTAATTCTGACCACATTGACTCATTTTAAGCGTATTGCTTCAATAAATTGAGGAAAAGTCTACATTAGTTATCATATTTTATGAACATGAATAATTTTGTCATTTTAGTTCGTTGTTGCCTATAAGTTTATGATTTATTCTTGTAAATTGTGGCCGTCGACGGCGTTACACTGACTCATAAAATAGATTACTGAAAAAATAACTTTGTGCTGTGTAGCATTATAGTTTCTTTTCACTAATCACAAATTATAAAGAGCAACGATTCCTCTGTCTCTTCGTTAACATAACATAGAATCACGCCTGTATTCAATTCAGGCTCAAACAGAGGCGTATCTGTCTATGTTTCAATCCTATGTTATCCTGTGAGCCTGTTCCCATCAACCGGGCACAAATCCAGACTACGGGCGGCTACTGAGAAATTCTTGTAGAATATACCCAGTTATTCTTGCCCGGCCTGAGAATCGAACCCAAGAGCTCATTGCTCTCGTGGCGGCGGCTGTATTATTCCTTTGTTTCACCCCGATAGTAATCTTCCTGCCCTTGTCCCATGTTACTGTTGAGGTTGGCTCAACACGTGTTTTTCTTCCATTCTCCCCTGACAGCCGTCACGCTATAATTAACTCCTATTTTTTCATATTATTCCTCATAGTCTATGGTCTTCTTCTCCATTCCATCAAAAATCTCCATCACTGTTTTAGGCACATGTGTTTCATCCCTCCTCAGCACAGGTCCATACCAAGACAGATGCCTCCCTTTCATCTTTCGTCTACTTACTATTAGAAAAAAAAAAAGTAAAAGCTTTCGATGGCAAAAAGTTTTAATGTGTGCTCACACATTAAAACTTTTTGCCATCGAAAGCTTATAACCTGGACCATACGACCCCGTGGTATAATAACCAAACTCCAGGCGGGCGAAGCTAGTGATTTTATAATTTGAACATTGTCTCCTCAACAGTTTCAACGAGTCAAGACTGCGCTTCGGCATCGAGCGCACCAATACGTTCTTCGGGGGCCTCACCCACCTGCCTGACCATGTGGTCTCGGTAGCCGGGGGCCACGACCCCTGGTCTCCGATGGGGCCCAACGGGACGCATGCGCACCACAACGCACCCGTGTATGTCGTGCCTGGGGTGTCTCATTGTAGGGCTATCATGTAAGTGTGATAAACATAACACTACACCTGTAAGTCCCGCAAGGTTAGCTATAGTTCCATGTAATAGAGGGTGAGCCATCAACCGGGCACAAATCCAGACTCCGTGGCTGCTACTGAGAAATTCCTAATGGAAAAACCCAATAACACTTTGCCCGATCTGGGAATCGAACCCAGGACCTCATGATCTCAACAGTCGCGCTTGCGGCCACTGCACCAACAAGGCAGTCCTACATATTTCCTTAAAATATCTTTTGTTTGCCACCTTTCAGTGGTCCGCTCAACATTGTCAAACCATCTAAGTAATGTGCTTTTCAATTTACGTCAAAGCTTATCATTCATTTCCAGGCCGACAGGCAGCAGCGAGACTGCACAGCTGGAGGCAGTGAAGCAAGCGGTCCTGGACCATATGTACGAATACATGATTGGCCCCGTCGAGCGACCACCTCCGACCGACAGTGCGACCAGCATGGCCGCCAATGTTGTGTTACTACTCACGGCGCTCTATGTTGCATTGTAGACCAAACATTAAACTTTATTTACTTACCATAATTTGTTTGTTTTATTAACATTTGTAGATGCTGTGGTAATGGCCCCCTCTTCTGTGTCATTATCATCATCATTCTGCTCTTAACACAATTTATTTAGTGTCTTCTCTTCCATACTTCTCTATTAGTCGTCATTTCAGCAGTCACCTCCTTTCTAGGCATATCATCCTTCACACTTTCCATCCATCGTTTCTTTGGTCTTCCTCTACTCTTATAGCCATCTACATTCATACTCAACTGCCCCCTCTTCCGTGTCGTAGGTCGTAATATCAAGCTGGCACAGTTCTTTAACCAATTTATTTGATAGCCTCTGCTCTGAAAAAATTTAAGGAAAACGTCAACATGTCGTATAACCAAAAAATGGAAAACATGATTGTGATAACTAGCACTGGGGCTACGACCACGATGGAGCACAATAGGATGCGCACCACAACGCACCCGTGTATTTTGGAGCACAAAGAACCTGCGACCTGCGTAATATGTCTTGTTCTTCTATAGACCTCTATCAGCAAAAAATCCTCAAGCTCGTTGTCCAAGTGGTTACACGTATTACCTTAACAAATGTTCACCGTAAGTATTATAAAATTCGAATTATATTTTGATTGTTTTTTAAAGTTGCGCCAGTTACAGAGAAGTTGATTTTTTTTCAGTTCCATGTATGTGGAGCCCCCCTTAAATTTTATATTTTTGTTTGAAAATCCCTACCAAGTTTAAATTGTGTAGTCCTAATAGCTTCGGAATAAAGTGGCTGTGATGGATGGACGGACGGACAGACAGACAGACCCGTCTGGTTGGAGGATCCTCCCTTTTCAATGGAGGGATGAAGAACTTTACACCCTGTTCTTCATACCCTCAAAGATAAAAACCGAGGATGCACTTTAGTTTGTGTTGTCTTGTCACATCAACACTACTCCACACAGTAAAATACCTTGTGAATTCTGCCTAGTTGGTCATAAGTTGCAATCTTTACTGTTGAGCATGATGACTTGGGTTCGATTCCCAGGCCGGGCAAAGTGTCATCGGATATTTTGGAAATTTCAGAATTCATCGGACTAAAGGATTTTTAAAGAATGTTCTATAATTTCTAATAACGATAGTCAAAGTCAAAAGTCAAAGTCAAACTATTGATTTCAATTAGACCATTAAAAGGCACTTTTAAACGTCAAACTTTAAAACAAAGGTAATGCACTTGAGTCTACACCTATTCTCAAGGTTAGTTTGATATGGAGAAGAATGGGCAAGAAACTGACATCGTTACTCTTTTAAAATATTTAACAAAATTTTGTACACCTAAATGGCATAGTTTAATATTATAAACTCTTTTTACCTGGTTTTATCACAGTGGCACAATTAACTTACACTTTGCTGACACAGGCTATATAAAGTGCAACAATTTTGTCTTGAGTGTATTATACGAAATAAGTTTGACTAAGTACTTTCCTCGACATGTGGCCGAAACTGTTGCTAATGTTGTTGTTGGTCTGTTTTATAGGACTTTCGTTATCCGAGGTAGTGATACAACAAAGATGTCCAGCAGCTTTGATAGAGTACTCCGGTCTTTGTGTCAGGTAAGAGGCACTCTTTTTAAAATTGAATGTACTTATCAATCATTACATAAGAGCAGAGTGGTGGTCTCGTGGTACCGTTCCCAACTTACCAAGTTGTAGACCGTGGGTCCGAACCCATGCAGACATCTTACAATGTATGGTTTACTTTTATTTCATTTCTGTATCACAGCTCTCAAAACGGCATATCTTAGAACCAATAAATCGAAGATTTGTTACATCTATCAACCCGCATTGGGACGTGGTGGATAACAGCCCACTCCCTCGCACGGAGCAGGGCTGTGTCCCAACAGGGGAAACATGATAGTCTGGCTAAGTTGTTCGTACTAATCATTGTTGGTGTACTGTAGGTAAATCTTTGCCCTAGAAATGCAGGCGTGATCTCGTGTATCTTCTACACTGGAAATAAAATAATAATGCGTGTGTATATTCCTGTATGTACAAACATACAGGATGGAACGGACATCGACGCACAAACGGTTACCACGTGCTCAGTGCATCGTTCCAAGGGGACACAGAAATTTTAAAAAAAGTAATGTAGGTATTGCACTTTTCTAAGAAAAAGCAGATTTTGTTTTAAAATATAACACGTGGTAGCCGATTGTATGTCGTTTTCCCTTCCATCCTGTATACAAGGTGTAAACGGACTTTTCACGGCCGACAACCAAGCACACTCGTTTTTTAAGGAATTTTCTGAAGAAATTCCTTTGTTCTTCTACCGACCGACGAAGAAGAAATACAGTCTTTAATTCTTAATTTAAAAAACGAGTGTGCAGTTGGTGTCGATAACATATCTGGACTTTTCTTAAAACGATTTGCTGATATTATTGTTCCTCCACATACATTCATATGCAACCTATCTTTCTCTTCCGGGGTATTTCCATGTGCCTTCAAGAAATTCAAAATTATACCCGTACTTAAATCCGGAGACAGATACTGCGTCAACAATTATAAACCAATATCTATACTCCCTACGCAATCAATAATCTTAGAACGATTAATGAACTCCAGACTTACGAATAAAATTCCCTCTTATCTCCATCACAGTTTGGTTTTGGATCTGGTAGGTCAACAGCTAAAGACGTCCCTGAACTAAGTGATGTTTGTCCGACCAAACGCAAATTACTAAAATAGATAATTGGATCAGTGACGAATTACCTAATGAGTACGGCCGCGGCGTTCCTCCGGGCAGCATTCTCGGCCCAACGTTATTCTTAGTTTAAATAAATGATTTATGTAACATTAAGATACAAAACGGAAAGATTTATATTGCCAGGAAAAGCAACATTTTTTTTCACGTTTTACGGTAGGACACACTCAAAACCTTGCGCTGATGGTTGCATTGAATAGTACGGAGTTCATGTAGGTGTTTAAGTGAAAATGTTGGGACGTTGATCCTCAATATCACCGTAACTAGAAGGTTCCCAGGTATGGTCTAGAACAAAAAAAAAGATCGCAATGACGGGGAGGACAAGTGCCTTTCGGTTTCGTTAAAAGGGTACTTAGTTTCAAAGTCACACTTGTTACAGAGTGGTAAAAAAAAATCTGCTAACGGTGGTTTAATATAGAGGCACAATTATTTAGGATTAAATACTGGTATTCGACTGCATCCAGTTAAAAGGCTAGGCAGATGATAACGATGATAATTTGGGATTAATTTTTTTTTCAGCCGAGCAGAACATGACAAATTAGTTGCAGAAGATGACTATTATTATAATGATCAGTAAAGAAATGATGTTGGAGAGGCGTGAAATTAACTGACGTCTCACACCTTATAGTGCCACAATACATCATAATACTTTATACTTTTTTTATATTACCTTTTTATTCCATAACACAATGTATTGTTTTCAGTAATAAACTAATCTAAACTAGGAAAATTGTAGTTTACCTTATGTACCCAATAAAACTTGATTAACACATTTCAACGACTCGATTAGGTTTTGGATTAGGATCCGACAGAGAAACAAAATTTTCGACATAGCTCACAGAATAAGCAAGCATAAGTGAGAATGGTCAAGCCATATTACCCGTAGAACCGACGACTGTTGAGGTAGACGTGTGCTTGAAACTGTGAATCGGCCAGCATAAGGTGCGAGGACCTCAAGGCTCAGGCAGGTGGAGTGAAGACTTTTGCAGGGTGGCTGGTAGCAGCTGCATACGAGTCGTGTGCGATTGGAGAGGCCTATGTCTTGCAGTGGACTGCTATGCTGTAGGCTGAAGATGATGAACACATCTTCAAGAACTGTAAGAGAGCTTCTGGACGTAGTTTTAACGTGCTGATCTTGTTCAGATTCTTTGATGAAATTTGCCCTTTGTAGTTTGTTGAGAATCGATCTAGATAGGAACAACATCAAGTTATTTAATTTCTGACAGTTTAATAAAACTTTTCGCCAGTTTTCGTCTTTTGCCTTTAAACGTATACTTACTAATCCTCATTGTACTCGTAATTCAAATTTCGTAACACAGAATTAACTTTTTGAAATAAAAAAATATTATAATATTGACTACCTTTATTTCAACTTACACAGAGGACCTACCTATTCCATAACATAACATGAAGACTGTAATCTCCGAAGGATTATGCAGAGGTGTACCTAACTTATTAAGTACACCCACTTTTCGCCAGTTACGTTTAAAGACCGTGAAATAAGGGCGACCCTTTTGCCATCAACCGGGCACAAATCCAGACTCCGTGTCCCCTACTGGTTTACAGGCTTCTCTCTGTGAGAGGGGATGAGCAGTATTCTACCACGCATGCCCAGCGCGGGGTGATTTATGCCATCCTATGACTCATGTTGGTTTCACCGCCATGTTTCTTTAACACTAATATTACGAAGGGTTAAAGTTTGGACCAAGATCTTGTAAAAATATTTTGATTTAAAAGAATGTCAATGGAGTTTCTTGCCCATTCTTCTCCACTGAGATCTACGGTTTGGAATGGACAACTACAGTACTATCACAAGTTATTATGCCTTGTGACTGGGACTGTTCATACTTTTGTTTTTGACTTTCAAAGGTGCCTGTAAGGATAAGGCTAATTGGGTTAATTGAAATAAATGCTTTGAGTTTGATTTGATGTCGGTGGTAGTCTCTGAAACCGCTCATCCGGCCCACAAAAGTATTTACAAGGCAAATGTGAGTGTAAACGACGCCGCCGCCGGGAGGCATACACTGACCTCATTGGTGAGGTTCTTCAGAATGGTCAGGTGCGTAGTACTTGCAACCGGTGTGCGTGCGAGGCGAAAGGAGTATGTAAGGATCGTAGCAGGTGGCGTACTGCTTCTGCCTACCCCCATAGGGAAAAAGGCGTGAGTCTATCTATGTACTCATCCGATTTAAAGTATTCTCTCTTGGATAGACAGCTACTCTATCTGAGTGTCATAGAATATGTTAATACTACACGCGAACGTCGTGGAAAAAACTTTTGTAAGTAAGTGGTAATACTACATAATATGTACCACCACTGCTTTCTGATACAGGATGAAATTGATAAAATCTAGTCTAATCTAAACTATTAATTTTATATTTTAAAGATATCGAGTTTGAATGTAGGTGGTAATCTTCGGAACTACTGATGTGATTCCGAAAATTCTTTCAGAAATGGGAGGCAACATTATCGCCGAGTGTCATAATTATGCTTATTTAACACGTTCTCATGGGGTAATGTTTATCATGTCACGTTCTCATGGAGTAATGTTTGTCATTGTCATGGTTGGGATGTAACGGATAATGTTCGGAACTACTAAACAGTGAGTTAGTCATAATAAAGGGTGTAAAACAGTGAGTGAATGCGTTACATTGAGTCCTGCCGTAGATAGTGATTTTTCACCTAAAAAATAAAGTCACTTCCCAGCAATAATTTTTACTTATAGTTACTTTATAATAGGTAGAACAAGGATGACATAGCTAGAACTCCATGCTGAGATGACGAGTAATAGAGAAGAATGGAAGTAGCAGACATGCCGCGCCGATTCCGAATAGATTGGAATAAGGACTGATGAAAAAGTGAAGATGGGTGGAACGAGGCGAATAATGATGACAATGAGGTCATCATATAAATACAGAGTTAACTAATTAACGAGTTTCAAAGGAACACTTGTACCTATTTTACAGAGATTTAATTGACTCATTTTCCTGTTTTTAACAAGAGGAACCATAACATAACGCCATGAAAAAATAACCGTATGTAATATTAATGATTGTTTTACTTGTTATAAATAGGGCAGCAACTTTACTGAGGTTCAGTCTTACTAAGAACCTTCGCTGAAGAAAATGTTGAAAATAATCATCCTGGTGTTGTTGGTCTGTTTTGTGGGACTTTCGCTGTCCAGTCCAAATGCAATAGGTGTTTATTGCCCAAGGGGTCTCCGGTTTTACCGCGGTCGTTGTTTGGAGTGAGTATTGTTCTTTTCTACTTAACTATTGTTTTATTGTCTTTTTCGCTATAGAAACTGAAAGCGATCATCATAAGTATCTAAATCTCATTGAAGATCTGTAAATTAAGCCCTACATGAAAGTAGTAAAATTATCACTTATTATATTATCATCATGTATATCATCACATTATCAATTGTTAAGGGTTAGGCCCTTCACAATTTATATACAATGGCGTTTATTTAAAAAAAAATACTAGAAATTGTGAAACAACTTTTATTTCATCTCCAAATGACACGTCGGGCTGATTGAGGTTACTATATTTCATCTGACAAGTGTCAAATTTGAAGTTCCTACGTCAAATTTGTTTTATATGTGGCAAAGACGTCGAATTCTTCAGCCTCATATCTGACATCATCACGAGCAAAAGTTTTAAAAGTTGTTAAAAATTAACTACAGCTTGGAATACAAAATATTTAAATCAGTTGCTTAAAGTGACCCAACCTACAAAATAAAAATATTAAAAAAAACTGATAAAATCTTTATAAATCGAATTGTGTGTTAAGTTTATGTAATAAAAATGTTAATGTAGCTACGGGTTTTTTAGTGAATTTTCTTAATTTGTTGTTATGGTTAAAAATTTATATGAAAATGCAAAATGACACTTAAAGGACTAAGTTTATTTCTAAAACTTCTGAAAATAATACAGTCGATCAATAAAGTCTGGAATCCTTAACTATGACCCTGTGTGTCAGGATCTCTAGGACTAAGCTGGAGAAACTTCGATCGGATCGAAGTTTCTCCAGCTTAGAGGTCATAAAGTCTGCCATTGCCTAGTCTTTTCCCTACTATATGCCATAACCTAACCTAACCTTTTTTTTTTTTTGACGCTGGGAAAAAATGCATTACGCATACCCTCCCATCGGGGGATGGGGGGGCTATGTGGGACTCCCCGGTGTGACCCGGTATACCCACTAAAACGACCCAGCGGCACTCCCGCTTCGTCCGAGTGGCGGGGGACTGGGAAACCGGCACAGCCTTTACTTCCAGTCCACCGCCGACGAATTCCTGACAAGGCGGGCCCCTCACGTCCCCGCCGTGGGGAGAGACACGGGCCCGGGAATGGCCGACGAAGGTGGTGACGGGTGCAATGCGGGCGAAGGCACCCCCGCGCCTGTCGCCCGCCCGTCGCCACCGTGAGGAGGGAGAGGACCTCGCCTTCTCCGACCCCTTCTTCGTCTGCGGAGCGGCGCAGCGAGAGGGTCGTCCTCCCGCGCGCGCTCCGCCTCCTCCTTTTGCGAGATTACGTCCTCGCAAAAGGAGGCGACCGCTGCCCAGGCCTCCTCGCTCCCCAGCATGGCGTTGACCACGCCAGGAAGCGAGAGATGCTGTCCGATCACAGCGATCAGACCGCGGCGCAGCTCGGACCAAGCCGGGCACACCTCGAGGGTGTGCTGCGCCGTGTCCTCCGCCGCGCCGCAGTCGTGGCACGCCGGGGTCTCCTCCCTCCCGATCCGGTGCAGGTGCGATCCGAAACAGCCATGGCCGGACAACACCTGCACCAAACGGAACGAGAGGAAACCGTGGGACCGCTCGAGCCAGCTCCGCAGGACCGGACCGAGCGCGTCCAACGTACGGCGGCCAAAGGCGGCGTTGGCGAGGTCCTCCGTCCAGTGAAGGACGATGGCGTCCTTTGCCTCCCGCCGCACGGCCTCCCGCTCCTCGGTAACCGGGCGCTCCCCGAGCGCCTTCCGGCGCGCCGTCCACTCATACACTCAACCTAACCTAACCTAACCTTTTTTTTTTTTTTTTTTTTTTTTTTTTTTTTTTTTTTTTTTTTTTTTTTTTGACGCTGGGAAAAAATGCATTACGCATACCCTTCCATCGGGGGATGGGGGGGCTATGTGGGACTCCCCGGTGTGACCCGGTATACCCACTAAAACGACCCAGCGGCACTCCCGCTTCGTCCGAGTGGCGGGGGACTGGGAAACCGGCACAGCCTTTACTTCCAGTCCACCGCCGACGAATCCCTGACAAGGCGGGCCCCTCACGTCCCCCCCGTGGGGAGGGACACGGGCCCGGGAATGACCGACGAAGGTGGTGACGGGTGCAATGCGGGCGAAGGCACCCCCGCGCCTGTCGCCCGCCCGTCGCCACCATGAGGAGGGAGAGGACCTCGCCTTCTCCGACCCCTTCTTCGTCTGCGGAGCGGCGCAGCGAGAGGGTCGTCCTCCCGTGCGCGCTCCGCCTCCTCCTTTTGCGAGATTACGTCCTCGCAAAAGGAGGCGACCGCTGCCCAGGCCTCCTCGCTCCCCAGCATGGCGTTGACCACGCCAGGAAGCGAGAGATCCTGTCCGATCACAGCGATCAGACCGCGGCGCAGCTCGGACCAAGCCGGGCACACCTCGAGGGTGTGCTGCGCCGTGTCCTCCGCCGCGCCGCAGTCGTGGCACGCCGGGGTCTCCTCCCTCCCGATCCGGTGCAGGTGCGATCCGAAACAGCCATGGCCGGACAACACCTGCACCAAACGGAACGAGAGGAAACCGTGGGACCGCTCGAGCCAGCTCCGCAGGACCGGACCGAGCGCGTCCAACGTACGGCGGCCAAAGGCGGCGTTGGCGAGGTCCTCCGTCCAGTGGAGGACGATGGCGTCCTTCGCCTCCCGCCGCACGGCCTCCCGCTCTTCGGCAATCGGGCGCTCCCCGAGCGCCTTCCGGCGCGCCGTCCACTCATACACTCTGGCGAGCACCCAAGCCTCCAACTCCCAAGGAGGGGTGCCGGCCAGAGCGCACGCCGCCGAGAAGCCTACCGAGCGGTAGGCCCTCGCCACCCGCAGTGCAATAGCCCTTTGGGGCCTGCGGATGGCGGTCGCATTCTCCCTCCTGTTGAGGGAGTCCGCCCAGATTGGGGCCCCGTAAAGGGCCATGCTCCGCAGAATGCCGGCATACAGGCGCCGGCATTTCGCCTTGGGCCCCCCCAGGTTCGGGAGGAGCCACGAGAGGGCGTCGGCGGAACCTAACCTAACCTAACCTAACCGGATGCAGCTGAATACATGTATTTTAGATGGAGCGCCTGCCTATCAGACCTCCACCACAACCCAATTAGTACTGGGTAAACGATACCCCTTGGTAAGACTGGTTGTCAGACTTTAGGGCCACTGACTACTTGTAAGCTCTTGAGCTCAGTTCAGATTTTCTTCAGATCGTGTTTAATTTTTCTGGTGAAAATTGGCCTAAGTTAGATATTTATTTTTACAATATTTTTAAGGCAGGCTCTTTAAACTGCTGATTCCAAATTTTCGTAAGACCCTGATTTGTAAATAATTTTGTCAGAAAATGTATGCATTTTGTTTTTTTTTTCAGGCCTGAGCTATTAAAAAATTTGCTTGAAGATTATATGGACAAGTAAACAAAATGTATGTCCACAGCCGCTGACGTCGCACATCTGACGTATCACAAGTTATAGTATCGTAACACTTCTTGATAATTTTAGTCTCAATATGTTAAAACCATTTTTGTTTCATAATTTTTATTTTTTAAGTAATCAGAAGCTAGAAAACATGTTTTTTGTACTGATTAAAACTTATATTGATGTGTAATTTTGTATTTTTAATATATAATAATTCTATCGCATGTTCCTTCTAACTTAAAACTTTTATTAGTTCATACAAACAGAAAATATTATCATTTTAACAATATTTTGTTAATATAAAAATGTCCTTTCCTAACAGGCATATTCAATCAATGTTTGGACTGCGGCTAGTTTCCTGACTTAATGAAACATAGTAAAGTAGTACCAATTCTCAAATCGTGTTGTGAGAGTGATCCAGTTTAGTTTAGATTTACGAAAAAATCATGCTGGACTAGATGTTGTCTCACTTCAACGCAAACAGAATTTTGCATAGTCAACTGATTGGTTTCACGAATGGTAGGTCAACGCGGGAGTAAAACTCATCAGTCACATTTTGGAATCCTGGGAGAAGTCCCAAAATGCCATTGGCATTTTCTGTGATCTCTCAAAAGCGTTCGACTGAGTCGACCACAACACACTTATCTGTAAATTACACTATTACGAAATTCGTGGACAAGCTGCTGATCTTGTTCTTTCCTATTTATGAAACAGACAACAAAAAGTAAATGGGGCGACATCGGTCTCTAGTCAAGATGGGCGTGACCCAAGGTTTAATTCTCGGCCTTATCCTATTTCTTGTTTACATTAATGATCTCCCTTATATGATGGCCAAATTATCGGATATAATTCTATCTGCGGATGACACTTCACATTTTTTTTTTAAATAGATAGAATAGATGATGATATGATATAAAATAGATATGATAGATGTCTTACATGTTAACGAAAGTCTAATTGTTCTCTCAAAATGGTTTGCAGCTAACAATGTTTCACTGAATGCGAACAAAACAAATGTCTAAAGTTCTCTTTACCAAATGTACCACAACGGGATCTAAATTTAAATCTTGACAGCTAAAAACTTGACGGTTTAGCGAAAACTGTATTCTTGGGGATAACTATCGATTCAAAATTGCAGTGGGGCGCGCACATTAGAACTCTATCGGGTAGGTTTAGCTCAGCTGCATATGCAGTGAGGAAATTAAAGGATGAGTTCCACCAAACGGCTCGCAAAATGATGTACTGAATACGTGGTAACCGTCTTAGCGGCGGTGTCCCTTCCACGCTGTATAAAGTAGATACAAACCTTGTGTTAATAAATAAGACTAAACTATGTTAGTGGCACTTCACTTGTTAACACTTCACTTGTGCTGGTTAACCAGTGAAACTTGTCCGCGGAAGTGACGGAACACCACGTCCTGCGGCCAAAAGTCTTCCTCTATCATGACGGTCCGATAACAACTCGTCGACTCGCACCACGAACGCCTTGAAGTTGATGTTGCGGCGCGAATCCAGTAACTGCACCCTCGGTGGCCCACGTACTCCACGATGTCCTCTGCTTTAGTTATAGACTGACCGATGGAAAGATCAAAAACTACATCAAACGTGTATTATTAAAAAAACATATAACTCAATAAATGTTAGTATACCTATAATTATTATGCCCCTTTTAAATCTGGCATGCTTTTCTTTAATATATTTATATGTCGGAACCGGTCATTAGTACGGACATAAAAGGAATCGCAAGTCCGCTGGTGGTGACGTTACGCGATCTACTTACAAGTCTATCCCCACCACAGCGTGGCTTCTACAGAGCCCTGATGTTACAGCTCGAGGCGAGGAGGACATCGAGTGTCTGATCGCAGCGGAGTTGAGACGTCCTGGTACTGTACCCGATTCATTGTGCCCCTTGTTATTGTGTTAAGTTGTAATCTCAAGTAATTTTTTAGTTTATTATAAAAAGTGTATCGCACCCAATGTATTTTTATTGCACGAAACCCATCGTCTGCCCACATGATGTACGAGCCAACGGAGTAAATTCTGACATATCCGACATATATATTTTGTTGGTATTATTCATACGTTTCATGATAGAGAATTACTAGAACTATTTATCTGTTTATATAAAAATCACCTGTCTCACTTCATTAAAATCGGTGGTTTCAGAGATTAGCGTGTACAAACCTAGTGACACGGGAATTTTATATATTAAGAAGATGTGAATGACGGCTATTCTGAAATGACTCCATAAGCAAACTTGGACCGATGTTTACCTAAGTGTATATGCGATGGTTTTAGAGGGATTTGTAGAACTTTATGGTTTTATACCATCATCATCATCATCAACCTCTTTTATTAATATTGTATAAGGATAAACTTCTGTTAATTAATTTTAGGTAGGAGGTTTGTTTCGAGCTCGTGTTACTAAGCTGACGCAATTAACCGATAATATACGGTATAAAAGGTGCCACTATTTGAACTTTATTTTAGTGTTCCAATTAACCTGCAATATGAACTTCAAGATGTGGTCGAAACTAGTTGTTTTGTTGTTGTTGATCAGTTTTGTAGGAATCTCGTGGTCTGCGCCAAGAGTTCGTGCCTGTCCTGGTTACATGCCCACATACGCAGATGGCAGTTGCATACCAACGACTGAAGATCCGTGAGTACTAACTATCTAATACCTATTATTTACTATTATATGTCGACAGCTATATTTCTATACGATTTCTACAGAAAGCGGAACTTGTCAATTTGACGAAATCATCATTTTGTGTCACGGTCAAAACTAAAAGTAATATCGGTCAAAATCACTATTGACTGCGACAATCTGTTAAAACTACTTTTGACCGGATCAAATAGTTTTAATAATAAGTTACGTTTACTTTGAAACTTATTAGTTTTTATGTTTTATTTGTGACCCTTTAAAGAAGAAAACGATAAAGTACCTATGTACGTACAGAACTTAACTTACGGAAGACGATGGCAAATACAGTGAATCAAAATCATTGACTTCCGACACTAAAGTTATTTTGCACTTTGTTTTTTTTTTTTGGGTTGAAGTCAGATAGACGTGGTGGCTTTAAAAAAACATAACTGGCTACTGTGCGTGGCTGTACCCGGATATAAAGTAGCCTATGCCCATCCAAATAAATTACGTTTGAAATGGTGAAAGAATTTTTCAAATAGGTGCCCTGGTTCCGGAAATTACCCTCCTGGCGATTTAGTTACCTGGATCCTTGAAGAAGGTGATGCTGCCTGTTATATTAAACAACTTTCCCAAAGGCACTCATAACAGATTCGTGAAAAAAAACAAATTCCTATACAAGACGGACACACTGACATACTATGTCGATGTATGAAAATCTTCTTTTTTTTCGTGAATCGTAAATATATAACACATCCTTCCAGGTAACTAAATCGCCACCCTGTATTGTGTATAGTATGGTTAACAAGCAGATTTACCAATTCTTTTTTCTTTTTCAGAACTTTACTTGAAAAGTTTTTTGATGATATCGAGTGACGCCGCCCCTGCGACGTATCAAGTAATAGTGTCGTGATACTTTTTGATACTTTCATTATTATAAATATTTTCTATAAAGTTTTTAAACCATTTTTGTTTTTACATTTCAACAAATCAGAAACTAGAGAACATGTATTTTATTTATGTACTCAATAAAACTGTAAGAAGCATATAATAATGACCTACCTACTAACAAAAAAAAAATACCAAAAGGAGTTCAAACAAACAGATGCTGTTATTCTGTACAAAATATTGTATAATTGTAAATAACAACTAAAATAAAACGCATTTGAAATATAATGATATTTAAAATAACAAACTCTTCTCTCTTTTTCTTTCGGGTGAAATCTAGATAATGTTTCCTACCAGACTACTCTGAGAAGAAACACCGAAACAAACTCACATTCTGTATTGTGCAGACATAAGCTTGGTCAGGAACTATAAGGTACCCAACAGCGAAACCCTTATGTACTCCGATTTTATTACAGGTGTTATGTTTATAAGTTATGCATAGTGCAAATCATCATCATCATAATCAGCCTATTAATGTTCCCACTGCTGGGACGCAGGCCTCCTCTCTATGAGAGGGAATGGGCCTAATCCACCACGCGGGCCCAGTGCGGGTTGGTAGAGGTCACATGTCTTCAAATTTTTGCACTAATCCACCACGCGGGCCCAGTGCGGGTTGGTAGATGTCACATGTCTTCGAATTTTTGGTTCTAGGACATGCCGGTTTCCTCACGATGCTTTCCTTCACTGTTTTGAGAGCAGTGGTGATGAAATAACTTACACAAAGTAATGCGCCTGGCCGGGTTCGAACCCACGACTTACTGCTCGTAAGTCGGGGTCTCCACCACTGCTCTCAAGTGCAAATATTATTTAAATATTATTATATAAACGATAACCAGAAATATAAATTAACAATCTTTGTTATTGATCGGAAACCGAATGAATAACATTTACGAAGACACGGTGCGTGCGGCGCCGCGTCTCGAGCCGCGTTGCGCCGTTTTAGAGCTCCGCCTCCGTAGCCAAATGGCTAAAACAGAATACCTTTATGGATTCGCCCTATCCGTCTGTCTATCTGTCCGTTCGTATGTCACAGCCATTTTACTCCGAGACTGTTGGCACCACACAGTTGAGATTTGGAGAGTAGGTTTAAAATTTAAAATAAATTATGAAAAAAATAGCGTAGGGGTGGCTCTCTATACTTGTAACTGAGGGTTGAAAAAAAATAAGTATTTCAATGTATATAACTGTGTGGGATGTCTATCTGATTGAATTGTAATTGACTTACAACTTAATTTACATTGGAATCCCAGCAGTTGTCATTCTACGACAGATGGATGGAATGGCTACATAACAAGGCAAGTAGGAGTAGTGAGTTAATTTGATGAAGATTCATTTCTCTGACTGTACACGTACAGGTACTGCGACTATAAGAAAGGCGTGAGAATATTTATTCTATGGGTGTGGTACAGGTTCCATCAAACTGAATCACTTTCCCTATGGGGCCAACACAGTAATTGAAAAAAATAATCAGCTGCCCCATACATTTGGGTCGAGTAGGTGTTAAAGCTTTGGACCACTGAGTTTTTTTTTGCGTTTTCGATAAACGTTCCATAGAGAAATTGGTTCAGTTTGATGGTATCTAGGCAGATGGGGCCGAACCGTTCTGGAGTGGCGACCGCGAATCGGAAGACGTTGCGTTCGAAGGCCTCCCACTAGGTGGACCGATGACCTCGTGAAGGTTGCAAGGATCCGCTGGATGCGAGTCGCACGGGACCGCTCAATGTGGCGACACTTGGGGGAGGCCTCTGCCCAGCAGTGGACATCTTTAGACTGAAATGATGATGATGATGGTATCTAAATTCTATAGTCGCCAGTACATCAAGTTACCATAAACTGTCAAATTTCTCCAAACGATTTTAAACTATAAAATGTTGACGATTAAGTTCAAAATCGAATAAGAAAATTTGACAGTTTCTTAAAATTTTGACACAACTTTCTAATCATGCTGTATACTAAATGCGGCAAAACTGGCTATATCATGAACCGTATGAATAATACCAGATTAAATATTAAACAAAAAACATACACGACACTAGGACTTGTGTCCAAGTCTGCTAATTAGTGCATACCTACCTCTTTGTTGACTGTACCAGGACAAAACTGCTTGAAATTAATTTGACATCTAGGTAATAGGTTAGCTATAACTTAGTTTCGAACTCATGTTACTAAGCTGACGCAATGGTCCGATTAGTATGGGTATAATAGGTGCCACAATTTAAACTTAATTTTAGTAGGTTTTTAAATCAAATTGAAATACGTACGTTTTTGAAGATGTGGTCGAAACTATTTGTTAAGTTGCTGTTAATCAGTTTTGTGGGACTCTCGTGGTCTGCTTCAACGCAGTTCTTCTCCAATCTTCGCTGTCCTCATGGCATGCCACCATCACAAAGTGGTGAATGTCGGCCAACGACGACTCTACAGCCGTGAGTACTAATGTAACCTATTTCTTTAAAAAGAGTAGGTTGTCTAATTCTGAGAATATTTAGTGCATTTGCTCTTTTATTTGTATGTTATTTCCTTTATAACTGTTTCGTGTGTATATAAATAAGCAGGTGGCTCAGTGGTAACAACTCCGACTTTCGCGTCGCAGGTCGTGGGTTCGAACCCAAGCAGGCGCATTACTTTGTGTAATTTATTTCATCACCACTGCTCTCAAAACGGTGAAGGAAAACTCAACAGAATTTAATTACATCACACACACACAGACATCTATCAACCAGTCCTTGTCATAGAGACGAGCCCTATGTCCCAGCAGTGGGAACATAGGCCTGATTATGTTAAATTAATAAACACTCGAGCAAATATCTACATCGGTACAGTACTGCCATATCACCATGTTTTGTTTTTTTCCTTATAATTGTTTTCTTTAAAATATTTAGAAATACATTATGCAACTATCAATTATCGCTGGCTCAGAAAAAAAAAGAAAGAGCCAGCCCTCTGGTCACGCGAAGTGTCGACCAGTCGGCGAGAGATTTACAAAAAAAGGAGACGCACACTCAGGCCCCATGAACCGAGAATTTCGACCCCAAACGGCTCAAAACTGTAGTTATCAATAAGGTTACAGTATTTGCTCCGCTTGAGGATCTCAGCAGCCGCAGCAGCAGCGCCTGCACAGCCCACCATGCTTGCAAGGTGAGATGGCGCAAGGGTGTCGACACTAACGTCATGCCGTCAGGTCTCTTGCCATCACGTACCAAGCTGTTTTATTCTAAAACCGCTGGTACGCCGGCTCTGGCAAGGGCTCGACGAATAATGTCGCTGCGCTTCTGTAGCAGGACAGGCCATGGTGTCCCTGTATTATAATTGTCGCCGTATTTTATACAGAGTATACCTTCTCACTTAATAATACAAGCCTTAAGGCACTTGTTCTCCCCGTGTTTGTGATAGCTTTTTTGTTCTAGATCTAGACCATACCTGGGACCATACCTTCTAGTTGCGGAGATATTGGAGGTCAAAGTTATGGTAAGATGTTTACTTTAAACACTTCCACGACCCCTGTTCTATTCAATCCATGCATCACTACAATATGATCATGTCTCCGAACACCGGACTCTTCTTAAGTGGTTGCCCATACGTCAGCGTAGGGAGCAAAGGGCGCTTACCACCTTGTTTTCTTTTCTTGTTTCTCCCACTTCCCCTAGTTACCTTGCTCCCCAATTTCAGTATATTTGTGCCAACCATAATAGGAGCCTGCGATCATCGCAAAACCGTATGCTTCAATGTCCCTCTCACCGCACTGATTTCATTCACCGATCTTTCTTTGTCCAGTCTATTTCTCTGTGGAATGCGCTTCCCCAGGAAATCAGGATGGCAACCAATCGCTTATCTTTTAAAATTAAAGTTCGTGAGTACATTCGGAAGAAGCTGGCAGTTTCGTCACAACGGTAATGTTTTCCCCATGGTTTGTGTTTTTATTTTGGTATATTCGTGGAAATGTTTATTTACATTAATTTAAATTTTGATATATATTTATAGTATTTGATATATATTTATAGTATTTTATATATCCTTGTAGTTAATCTTATTATTATTTAAAATTATTTTCAGATTTACACCTGCTTGTCTTTGCATCACCCAAAGGTTGACTGGTAGAAAATGCCTATGGCATTAAGTCCGCCTCTGTACTTCTGTGCTTGAAGTGTTAAATAAATAAATAAATATGTTGAGTGCGTTACCTTGAGCCCTACCGTAAAACGTGATTTTTAACCCCAAAAAAAAAGTCGTTACCCAGCAATAATTTTTGCGTAAAGTTACTTGGTTTGATGTGCATAAAACTTGGCTGAAGGCTTCGTGAAGGGTCTGTTTATACCCTGTATTAGGTAAAGAAAAGAAATGGACATTAATTGTACCTAAAATAAATTGACTACCACCGACAACCAGTCTAAGTCCCTGACTCCACCAAAGCGGGGCTTGTAATAACGCCGGCCGCTGAACGTCCGCTATTGCTGTCGAATGTAATACAATACAAAATAGTAAAGAGTGTCGGCTGCGCCTGCGTGCGGTGAGTGTTGGCTGCGCCTGCGTGCGGTGAGTGTTGGCTGCGCCTGCGTGCAGTGAATGTTGGCTGCGCCTGTGCGCCATGTAATAGACGAGAAATTCCTGATGGAAATACCCAATAACACTTTGCCTGACCTGGGAATCGAACCCCGGACCTCATGCTCAGCAGTTGCGCTTGCGGCCACTAGACCAACGAGTAAATTTAGGTACTACTATATTTCTATATTTATGAACACACGCCTTTTTCCCATGGAGGTGGGCAGGAACTACAGAACTACCTGCTGAGATGACAAGACACCTCCATATATCTGGTCACGCACCTGACCTTTCTGAAGAACATCACCATTAAGGTGGAAGCACTGGCGAACTTCGTTTTTTGCAATTTGCAGGTCAGTGTCAAGTTGGTTGTTGATAAATCTATGATTCGCGTCACGTCGTAGTTCATTTAACCCCATTCTTCTCCTTCTGCGTCGTGTCGATGATTTCCTTTTTTTTTTAAATTAAATTAATTTTGATCAGAACTCTGCCACCTCGATGACGTTGGTGGTGGCCTCGGACAGGTCCCTCAAATTACACGGGGAACCACACATAGTGCAGGACAGGAGGTGAGCCATAGTTTGCGTTGTGGCACCGTAGTCACACATGGCTTCATCGGAGTACCCCCACCGGACCAGGTTGTATCTGCAGTGGCCCACCTGACTTAGCATTCGGTTTAGGGTCTTCTAGGTGGGCCAGGGCAGCAGGTGTCCCGGTGGGAGCCTTTCTGCAACTTCGACATAATGTGTCGGAGGAATGACTGTTTCTTAAAATAGTGATCGAATGGGATAGAATAAGCGACTGCGTATCTGACTATCTGAGTACCCGACATCCACAACCAAGTTACTGGTTCCATAGTAAGAGGTAATACGGTAACCGCAGTGGCTGAGCGATTGCCTGCTGCGCTGCGTGTCACGGATTCGATTCCCACACGGAACCAATAGTTGTATGGCCGACAGGTAGTGGTTCCGGGTCTGGTTGGTTGTTTATGTGAGTTTAAATGTTTGTAAACGCACCCACGATACAGGAGAAATCCCTGGGGTGGGGCAACTTTTTTATTTTTTTTAAATGATCTTATGGTGTTATTAATAACAGCTGCTCGGTTCGATCTTAAGGTTAAGCTGCGCTTGCCAAGGTTGGTTCGTGGATGGGTGACCGCCCATTGTATACCGGGTTTCCTCCGTGCATCGGAAAGCACTTTAAGCCGTTGGTCCCGGCTGTCATTTGTAGATCTTTGACAGTCGTTACAGATAGTCAGTAGCTCAAAAAGTCTGACAACCAGTCTTACCAAGGGGTGTCGTATTACCCAGTACGAACTGGGTTGTGGAGGTCAGATAGCCCGTCGCTCCATGTAAAATACTGGTATTCAGTTGCATCTGGTTAGACTGGAAGCCGATCCCAACATAGTTGGGAAAAGGCAGGCGGATGATGATGGTGTTGTATTGTTGATTTTAATGATTATAATTCTGTAACTACTTATGCACGTCGTGCGGACGCGAATCATATTTTCATCAACATACAACCTAACACTAACCTACAAATTGCAGAAAGCCTAAGAAAATTAGAATTTCGCGGTCTGCCCTGGCGCATTCACCTCAGGGTCAGCGCAAGTCCTTTAGCGCGTGTCCCGGTACTTCCAGTCACATTAACCACAGGAACTTAAATACTTCATTACCTGTTCAATACAGGCTTCACTTGAAATAAAATTAAAGAGAAATTATGACACTGCTAGCCAACCGTATAGTAGGACTGAAATGAGAATTTACACTTCGTATTGAATATGGGATGAACACAGGAAAACAAATAGTTATTTTAGATCCATTTAATTCAAAATGCACAATAGATACAATCATAAAAAAAATATGACAGTGCGATGTTGTTAAGCCTTTGTAGAGCAATAAATTATTGTGTAAAAGACACTTAACTAAAAGCAATCTATAATGCTCATCTATACTGATATTATAAATGCGAAAGTAACTCTGTTTGTTTGTCACCTTTTCACAAATTAAATGCTGATCGGATTGTAATGAGATTTGACAAGGAGATAGATTCTATCCTGGGGAATGACATAAGCTATCTTATTTTTCCCTCACATAGTTACAAATCAAAATTTCCACGTGAACGAAGTCGCGGGTAAAAAATATTTTCAGTAAATCAATATTCAGTTTTAAGGTTGCTTCTTAGATACGAACATATAATTATACAAAATAGATTTGGTTTATAAAAATACACAAAACCGTGGTTTATTTAACACTAGCGACCAGCCCCGGCTTCGCACGGGTGCAATAATTATATACATATAATCCTTCCTCTTGAATCACTCTATCTATTAAAAAAAAACCGCATCAAAATCCGTTGCGAGTTTTTAAAGATCTAAGCACACATAGGAACAGACAGCGGGAAGCGACTTTGTTTAATACTATGTGGTGATTTTGCTTTAAAAAAAAAACAAGATTAATAACTAACAAACGTTTATATTTACGTTTAGTTATTATAGAGGAGCTACATAATTATAAAATTAAGAGAGTTTATTAACATCATAAAAGTGTATTTTATGATGTTAATTTCGGACAGTCCAACCGGTACGGATAGACTGCGTACCGCCTGCGGATAACGGACTCGGACAGATACTTCAGTTCGTTATCTGTCCGAATCCGATGTCCGGCGCCACGTCCGTAATATGTCCGTACCGGTTCGACCGAACCTTAAGAGGGAAGATGGGCTACAATTTCTCCATTCAAATTTTGACGTTTCGTAATGCCCTTGTTTCTTCCTGAATAATGCATCTAGACAGTTTTCATAAAATCAAGGTCTAAGACACGTCCCTGTCATTTCTTTTTTTCAGCAACTAATAAGTAAAGAAAATGCGACCCTTCAAAATTGACAAAAAATACCCCATTTTTACGGCCGTGAATAGGGAATAGTTTCAACATAAAAGAAATTCATAGGAACCTAGACATTCCCTTTCTTAAAATTTTAATGTCTAAAATAATTGAATCAGCTCAGTTTTCGAGGAGAAAAAAAGGGAATACGAAATGTCGATCTCGTGATTTTTTTGTGATATAAACTGTCTGAACTGCAGCTGTCCCTATCGCACTCTACGGGGGCAGGCTTGACGCAGCGCGACGGCAATAGTTTCTTTAAATACCTATTTTTCAATTGCCGTCTCCTCTTAATAGTAACATAAATAGTCTTGAGAAGAAGACACTTTTCTTCAAGTATCGTGGTCATATTCGAGACTTCCGTAGTATTAGATAGTGCTCATTTCTCTATAAATATAGTCTTTAGCGCACAACTGTCATTCCGGAATCTGGGCTTGTAAATAGGACCGCATTTAAGATCAGCGTAGCTGTTCACAAACGCTTCGATTCGATTTCGATTCGGAAAGTCGTATGTCTATTTCGCTCGCTTTCGTAATGCCGAAAAAAGATAGACATACGACTTGACGAATCGAAATCGTTTGTAACCTATACAGGTGGCGTAGACCACGAGAGCAACAACATAACAACTAGTGTACCTTAACAGTAACATATTATAGTCGAAGAAGTATTCCTACTTGTCAGAACTAAATGCTTTTATGACACATACATAATTGGCGATACATTAAAGTTTATTCAGAAATACTTTTGACAATATTATAACTAGAAGACGGGATATTTACCATGTTTATTGTTTTCTTTGAGTTCCCGATATTTCGGCGCTGTTGCAAGCACCATGATCACGGATAAACTGAAGTTATTGCGGGTGGGTGTTTATGAGCAGACAAATCTACTACGGTATTTTTGGGAAAAAGCTAGTTAACGCGAATCTTGAAGTTTTTCTGTTATGATATTATTTTCCATAATATGTACCGGTAAACCAACTCATCGAGTTCAAACGCCGCCTGTAAATGATTAAAAAAATGGTTAGGACCGGGGATTGTAATAGGTTAATGTTGTTTTTAACCGACTTCTATATTATTAGATTAAGTAGAAGAAGAGTACTCACGGTTCTGGTGTTGTAGTTATTGGCACACAAATACCAATACGGAAATCAGAAGGACATATTTTAGAAATAGTTGCCGCAGACCACGAGAGTCCCACTACACTAATCAGCAACAACATAACAACTACTTTCGACCACATCTCGAAGAAAGTACGTATGCCAAGTCGACTTGTACGGCACTGTTGTTTTCTATACCGAAATATATCGGTCTATTGCATCAGCTTTATTTATTGAGTTCAAAACAAAATGATATCAAGTACAGTCAGCTTCAAAAAAATGTGAACACTGATAAGAATTATCCAGGCCTTATTCCCAGTTCTAGGGGTCGGCACTAAAGAAGACACCCATGTTTTTTTGTTGTATTGTATTTATTATTTTTTTTTAAGTTTACTTAAAAATAGATTATCTTTTTACTAATAAATACACACTAATAAATTGTTTTTTTGAGTAACATTATAAAAATGAGGGTAGGTATAACATTTTTTTTGGTACTGAAAAAGATGCTATCCCGAGGGTATCTCAGTAGGCACTTGGCCATTCAGAAAATTATTCTTTTAGAGTATTGGCCATGCAGAGCATTAAGCTTTTAGAGTATTGGCCATTCAGAGAATTAGGCTTTTAGAGTATTGGCCATTCAGAGAATTAGGCTTTTAGAGTATTGGCCATTCAGAGAATTAGGCTTTTAGAGTATTTGACATTCAGAGAATTAGGCTTTTAGAGTATTTGTCATTTTGAGAACTAGTCCTTTTGAGACTCTGTTGCCATTTTGAGAATTAGGCCTTCTGCGCCTAAACCCCTAAAAGGTTGACACTATATATATACTAAATTATTTTTTGTACAACTCCAATACCATTTTAGTTACACATTATTTGTATTCAACGTCCACCCATCCTCCCTCCATCTGTCCGTATATTGAAAGAGTAGATTTGGTTTAGTGGTGGTTTTTGTTTTTCCTATTAATTGTGGCCCAAAAATTTGAAGACATGTGCCATCGGCCTACCTGCATTGAGCCTGTATTGTGAATTATGACCTACTCCCTCTCACGATGAGTAGGTCTGTGTCCCAGCAGTGGGAACACTATACACTAATTGATTAAACATACGTGCATGATAGACTTTTTACACTCTACTGTACAAGCTGGAAGAGACATCGACACAAAGGATGACCACGTTTCAGAACATCGTTCCGAACACACAGAAATTTAGAATCGGATTTTTTTTTAAAACAGCTGTTTCCTACAAAAGTGCAATACCTACATGGAATAAATGTATGGAACATCTGTTGTTTTTTTTTAAATTCCCTTTGGCAAATTTTTTACCTAATCGCTTGTGCGTCGATGACCTCCACCCTGAATAAAAAATATCAACTCAGGAAAATAAAAATAAAAACATTGTTTGAGATGATTTAATTGAAAATGCAGTGATTACACATGATAATGATAGATACAGTTACGAAAAATTAAAGTTACTTTTAGTTAGTTCCCATTTTGGAACAAAAAAACATTGCGTATATTAACTATAGATCTATTTAATTTGTTCAAAACAGTTTTACAATGCTGATTTACAACAGGTTTGACTTACCATTTAGTTTCACATAAACAATATTCAGTTTTTATGTTGTCAGATACAAAAATACAGTTTCTTAAATGTGTACTTTGAGCTTATATTATGTTTTATCCATATTTATTGATCCTATCAGTTAAAGATATAATCGAGATTATTCTCTTGTAGTTGAAACTGAAAATGATACAAAAAAAATTGTTAGAACCGGGATTAAATGTCTTTATTTCTTCTTTATGGTGTGGTTAGTGCCTAACCTGGTGTCAGAGTTTTTAGTTTTTCAGTTGGCCTCTGACGTGGCTTTACACGCCGTCAAGAAATGTCACTCGGGGATGCTGGTTTTCCTTCACCGAAACAAGTGAAAATTGTACAGTCCACCTGAATCCTAAAAATCAGAGGTGACCTTTGACCACCCCCCCCTCCTCCTCCCCACCCTATGACCTTTCACTTGGCAGCCCGACTGTCACACCTCTAGGCTATAAGTGCTTCAATTAATGTAAATGTTGTTTTTATAATCGACTTCTGTCAGTTAGAAATTATGTTTATTTTGTTAATTGTTCTTTACAAACACATTCAAGATGATAATATTTTAAAAGCTTACGATGTCGGTGTTATCTATCCGACTACTTAGAGAATAAACATTCGAAACAAATCCAGAGGTCCAAGTCTTCTCTAAAATCAAGACATAATCTTGGTCAAGTCGTATGAGTGAGGACCATGTAGACCATGTGGACCATCTCTGATACTTCCGATATGTTCCTTTGAACGAAGAACCACACAGATTTTAATGGTGCTATCCAGTCAGTGTTAGCATTTGTCAGTTGGCGTGTTAGATCAACTCTAAAAGCTCAACGATACTTACCTATAGTATAATGGGTGTAAAAGTACCCTTAACGAAGCCGAAAAGCATTTGTTCTCCCTGTTATTCCATACATACCAGACCAAGACCCGACCAGAGAAAAACCCAATATTTTCACAAGTTTTTTTTTAATACAAGTTTTTAATGTTATAAATTAAGTTTTAATACCTCCTTGATCCCCGTACTATTCCATGCATCCATCAGCACAATGTTTTGAGTGTGTTACATTTAGAGTTTTGCCGTAAAACATGATTTTACACCCCAAAAAAATTTGTCGTTTCCCAGTAATAATGTTTGCGTACAGTTACTTAGTTCTGATGTATAGAATGCTTGGTTGACGGCTTTGTAAAGTATCCGTTCACACCTTTTAGGTAGTATTAGACAGTAATCACGGCTTTGGAATCGTTGGCACACATTCTCCAGTTGATAATCTCGGCATGTTACCAGGACATTTAAGTTTTGTTTGAGGTGATAGTGCAGACCACGAGAGTCCCACAAAACTGATCAACAACAACATAACAACTAGTTTCGACCACATCTTAAAGAAATTAGGTATTTCGAGGTGATTTCGATACTTAAATAAAAGATAAAACTGTGGCACATTTTATACGCGTGTGTGCCCGTACATTATCTATATAATATTGCGTCACCCTAACTAAATGAATTCATAACAAAGTAATTTTTATTATCTAAAGTTATAATAATGTATTGCAATATTGTCAATATTATGTTGGAGGAGTGCGAGACTAAATAATAACATCCGTTCGGGTCAGTCATCAAGGTTAAGCAGCACTTGTCAAGGTTGGTCCATAAATGGGTGGAAAACCTCGGAAAGCACGTTAAGCCGTTGATTCCGGCTATCATTTGTAAACATTTGACAGTCGTTACAGGTAGTCAGTGGTCTAAAAAGGCTAAAAGGTATCGTATTACCCAGTATTAATTGGGTTGTCGAGGTCAGATTGGCATTCGCTCCATCGAAAATCGTTACAAAATTTCAAATTACTGTTCGCTGTTTGCGGTAGGACTCAAAGCAACGCACTCGAAACATTGTGCTGATGGTTTAATTTATTAATGATTAATTGCCTTTCCTGCAGTAAGACACAGGTCGGATTGCGCGGCACGCTAGCATTAATGATTAATTGGTAGTTATGTGTTTGAGCTGTTTGGGGTTGAAACACTAGGGCCATGGGGTCCAAGTGGTCAACTAGAAATCGCCAAGGGCGATCGACTGTTCACGTGACCAGAGGGCTGGCCTGTTTTTTGGCCAAAGAATCAGCATTACCTTCCAACGTGGCAATGCTGCCAGCCTTCTGGGCACTTTTCCTATTGACAGCGATGTGGACGATTTTTTTTAATTTTAGTATTTAGTTTTTTGACGCCCTGAAATTATTTTCCCCTTTTGATACTTATACATATTTTATTATTATTAAAACTCTGTAAATTGTAGTTTGTAAATAATTTAAATAAAATATTTCTCAGACACCTCAATTTTTTTTTTAGTTTGTTGAATTTTGAACTTTGACTTCGATATCTCCGTAACTAGAAGGTTCCCAGGTATGCACCAGAAAAAAAAAAATCGCAATGACGGGAGAAATGGTGCCTTTCGGCTACGTTAAGGGTCTTTTTACACTCATTATTGACAAGGTGCAGCTAGAACACAGTACAGTTTAGCGCCAACTGGTATTTTGTTTCAATACAACTTCCGCATACAATTTCACTAAAATATTTACAATAGAGCCCTCGCGGTAATGTTCGAGAGGCTAAGGAACCAAGCTAGATAGTACATAGATGACTCAACAGAGTTTTACGCAGGCGCAATGATAGTGTACGATCTTATAGCGGCAGTATAGTAGGAGATAAAACCGACCATCAACTCAAACTCAAAGCATTTATTTCAATTAGACTATTACAGGCACTTTTGAATTGTCAAAAAGCAAAAACATGAAGCTACAGTCACAAGTCATAATAACTTGTGAATATACTGTAATTCCCCGTTCCCAGACACACGTATTGTAAAAATAACATAACATCACGCCTGTAACCCCCAAATCCCATTTTCCTGTAATAAGAGGCGAGTCTATGCCATCAGCCGGCAGAAATCCAGACTCCGTTCCTAAATTCCTAATTTAAAAAAACCAAGAAAACTTTTCGCAACCTGGGAATCGAATTCAAGTACCTCATCGTGCTCAGCAGTGGTACTTGGGCCAACTCGACCAACGAGGCAGACGTTTCAACGAGGGAAATCATTTACAGCTGAACACCAGTATTTCACTTGGACGACTGCCTATCTGACCTCCACAACCCAGTTACCACTGGGTAATACGATACGCCCTTAGTAAGACTGGTTGTCAGACTTTCGGGCCACTGACTAACTGTAACGACATTCAAAGATCTACAAATGACAGCCGGGCCCGGCTTAACGTGTTTCCCGAGGCAAAGAGGAAACTCGGTATATAATGGATGGTCCCAATCACGGACCAACCTAGGCAAGCGCGGCTTAACCTGAAGATCGAAACGAGTGGCTGTTATCATTTAGACACGAGCTCCTCTGGCTTGTAATAATATATTTTTATGTTTATTTAGGTATCAGGAAAACTACATTACATATTATTGGTTTGGTACTTCTAAAATGTAGGCGTTTATGTGGAAGTGAGTCATAGAACAAGGAATTATATGATAAATACGAGAAATATTCTAATTTAAATTCAGTACATCTGAGACCATTGTGAGAGGCTGCTGATCATGTGGAAGTTATTCCTGTTGTTACTTTGTGTGGTGGGGGCGCTGGCCTCTCTCTTAAGAAGCGATGGTTTGCAGAAAATTTGCCCAATAGACCTTGTGTACGATCCCGATTCAAAAGAATGCATTGAACCTGAGAAATTGTGAGTATTTACATCTATTTTATTTTCTTTATCTTTGTTCGAGTTTATAATGGGATTTTTTTAATTAGGTTTGAGAACAACTTTATTTCTCATAAGAATTACATAGATAATTCACTTACTGAGAAACACACTAAAATTAAAATTTATAATTAGAGCGCACAGATTATGTGGGTACACAGACAAAGACTCGATCACAAGTTTAACAAAACACAACATGGATGTAGTTTAATTTTACTGGATGTGGCATCGATGGCATAGCCTGTTATGAGCAGGTTTGTTACAAATTTGTTTTTAGTTTATTGTCTTATATATTTTTTGGTACATACATGATTTTTTTAATTTTGATTTTGATTATAATATACACATTTTATATTTTGAGTAGGTTTTAGTTTTTTTTTTTTTTTTTGTTAAGTTTAAGTAATTAATATACATCCGACCGACAAGAGTTTTGAATTATTGGGTTTTACCATTAGGTATATCTCATTGGAAGACTGGAGTTTCTAAAATTTAATTAAAAACAGGAAAATTAATAGCTATAACAGAAGGAAATCAGTTTTATAAATGGCACAGAGCCATCATTAATATTTTCCTCTCTACTATTTTGGGGTCGGTATCCAGTTTAACGGGATGCAGCTGAATACCTGTATTTTATATGGAGCGACTGCCTATCTGACTATTCGACTTCCACGACCAAGTTACTGGTTCATAAACTTATTTATTTCAATTAGACCATTACAGGCACTTTTGAATATCAGAAAAACAAAGTAATTGAAGCTTCAGTCACAGTCACAAGGCATAATAACTTGTGAAAGTACTGTAGTTGCCGTATCATAACATAGTAATAGGTGGAAAAAAAACACAGCCAATTGCTGGAATAATATTTGACGATACGGATGGCGCAGTGGCTAAGCAATTGGCTACTGGGCTGCGTGTCGCGAGTTCGATTACTTTATGGTCTATACGGTAGTTGTTACGGGTCTGGCTGCTTGTGTATGTGAGTTTAATCTAAACAAGGTGATTAATCTAGACAAGGTGTCATACTACACATCAGCGATATCGATGAAACTGGTATACGCTACCGAAAAAAGCCTGTGTCCCAGTAGAGGGGCTGGGCTGCTAATTTCATGTTGATTTCTTGACAGGGTCTTAAAAAAAAATCTTTTGTTTTTTTCAGTGACGGCCAAATTGACTACAGCCTGCTATTTTGATCATCATAAACATCAAGAAAATGGTATCCAAAATCAAAGACTGCTTAGATAATGGAGCAACTTATCTGCAACTGACCGAAACTGAAGGGCTCTAAATTGACAACAGGTGTTCAAACTTATCCTTGTACCTTTATCATATTATTTTACTTAGATAAATAAGTATAATGGGTGTAAAAATATCTACTCTTAAAAAAGCCGAAAGGTACTATATAGTGTTTTCTCTGTCATTGCGATGATATTTTTGTTCTAGACCATACCCGATATGTTTAAGGTAATTCTAGTTACGGAGATATTGGATGTCAAAGTTCTATCTTTTTCATTAGCTTCTTTTTAAATACAAGTTTTTAATTTTATAACTTCCGTTTCTCCACAACGGTGGATACATGCAATGCAATGAATGCATCGAAAAAAAGTCGTTTTGCAGTAATATATTTCTGTAGAGTTACTTATTTGGATATGCAGAATGCTTGGTTGCCGGCTTCGTAAAGGGTCCGGTTACATCTCACATACCTGGCCCTATTTATATATCAGTATTTCAACTACATGTATAACTTGCCAATTTATAAAATTTTCACATTATAGCAACAAAATTAAATAATTCTCAAACAAGCTTGTTTTTTTATACCTAAATACTATTATCTCACGGTAAGTTATGTGTCGGCGATGAAAAAAAAGGATCTATTCACTCGGTACCAGAATATCCGTACATATGAATATACTCTTTGTTTCCCAGCTTGACTCGGGAGTCAAGCTGGGAAACAAAGAGTAAGAACTTAGAAAGCTATCAGAGTAGGGAGTGAAACAATGGATGGACAGTGGAAAAGATGCCACGGTTAGAAAGGGGATGAGGACTGACATAACGATAAAGAAGAATGGCAGAAGCTGGTAATCACTAAAATAAATTATAAACAAGCTCGTTTCAGGCGTTATTTTCAGAACTCATACCTAGTTGTTTGTAATAATGTGTTTTTAATAAATTGATTACATGTTAACAAATATAGAATTTATCCTTATTTGCCAGTAAAAGAGCAATATATAATGCTGGATTTCTAAATGGAACCTAGTGTTAGAAACCGTCGGTAGTGAGAGCTGAGCACGATGATGTTCAGACTGCTCGTGTTGCTGATGTATGTGGTAGCAGCGTTATCGAATTTGGTGAACGACAATGCCTGGCTCCAAAAATGCCCCACGGACAAGGTTTACAGTAAACTATTCCAAAGTTGTATTGAACGTGTTGACAAGTAAGTACTTGTAATCATTTCATTTACTCATCATCTGCCTACTGTGTCGGGGTCGGCTTCCAGTCTAACCGGATGCAGCTGAATACCAGTCATTTACATGGAGCGACACTTTAGCATCGGATCAGTCGTTCGGAAGATTACCCCTTACATCCAAACTTACAAACTTTCAAGCTTTACCTCTTGCCAATATAAAGAGTGTAACAAAACTCTTAATGAAGCCGAAAGGCATTTGTTTTCTACGTCATTCATACGATCATTTTTTTTGTTTTTTTGTTCTTTACTATACCTGTTAACCTTCCAGTTACGGAGATATTGAAGGTCAAAGTTTCAAATTTTACAAGTTTTTTTTTGAAATACTAGTTTTTAAGGTAAAACTTTACTTTAATTACTATGACCCGGTTACTATTCAAAACATCCATCGGCACAATGTTTTGAGTGTGCTACATTGAGCTTTACCGTAAAACGTGTTGTTTCACCCCAAAAAAAAGTCGTTTCCAAGCAATATTTTTTGCGTAAAGTTACTTCGTTTGATGTACATAATGCTTGGTTGACGGCTTCGTGATGTGTTCGTTTACACTCTGTAGATGTTTTTTTTCTATTACTTTCAGTTCAGTTGACTACCATCTATTACAAGCTTAAACTGATCAGATTGAAGAATGTAATAAAATAACACTATTGGAGTTATCGAAGAACATTGGACAACATGCCTGCACTGTTACAAGCCTAATTATAAAAATATGACCTGATTTCCTTCATTTCTCTTCAAATTTTTTTGTATTGTATTATTGTTTTAAATAAAAAATATCTATGTATAGTATGAAGAATTTACTTTTAATAAGCCCCTTTACTCTTTATTGTGTAGATAGATTATAGAAAAAAAAAATATTGTCAAAGTAATAGTTACTCATAGACAATGTATTTAGATTTTGTTTTATTAGCTTTGAATGTCCCTCTGCTGGGCAAAGGCATCCGCATACCCTTCCAGGTACTCTTCTCCTGCACCATCTCAAAACAGCCTTCTGATGCGAGCAGGTAATCTCGCCACTTTTTCATAAGTTAACAACAGTTGAAACAACATTAGTAGCTTATAATATGAAGTACCTACGTACTGCTAGATTAACAAATATTATTTGCCAATGACCCCCAAACTAGACAGTTAGACTGTATCTTGCGGCTCGAAGTACGATTATATCAGAGTGGAGATAGAGAGGCGATCTCAGGTGTGATGGTATGTTGGTGTGTAGTGGTATAGGCGAAAAAATAAAAAGATATAGTTGCGCCATCTATCACGCAAATGAAGAACTAAAATCAAATTCCTGCATCGCGCTATTAGAATTCTCCGCCAGATAAAAACTTATAGAAAAACCATACATCGACTGTCGGGCAGTAGCCCACCAGACACATCACTCGTCTTGTCGGAACTTTACACCATGTTCCTCATACTTGTAAAGGTGTATGTGTGTGAATTTACCGATTATTATAATACAACTAGCTTTTGCCCGCGGCATCGCTCGCGTTAATTTAGAATTTGGCAATCAATCCGGGTTGGACTCTGCTTGTAATAATATATTTTAATCATGATTTGAGACACGTGGCGCCATCTATTATCATAAGAACGTTATTGTTGTTTTCCTCGGGAACAGTACTTATTTTCGGGATAAAGGTACCCTATTTCCGTTTCTGTACACCAGACAACGGATATACAAAATTTTAGGATGATCAAACAAACTTACTTTCGCATTTATAATTTATTTATTTTTTTTATTTAAAACACATACCACTATCATCACAGTCTGCCCTAATACAATAGTGTAGTTATACAGTTATACATTGCTTACAAAGATTAGAATTATGAATAATATTATTTTATCAACTAAGAGTAATATTACAAAATGCTGCCCGTGTGAATTCACTCAGAGTACAAGTGAAGCAGTCTATCAGTTGTGACACCATATTGAGTGTACGCAGCGCCCGCGTCAACGGCGCGTGCTGCAGCAGGTTGGTGCGAGCAGGCGGTACCCACAGTAGCGGCGATAATATTATTAGGATAAGTTAGGTGTATTTGTTAGGATTTGAAAATTGCAATAGCATCAAAACACACACCATAGTCAGCAGGTAAGCAGAGGTCTAGGCAGTGCAGGTTGTAATTGTCACAGAGCAGAGGGTCTATTCCCAAATCATTAGAATTCAAATTTCTGTCAAAACCTCTCAAAATGACCTCCAATTTACAGTTATTTTACCCATCAAAAGACAATGATTCTTATTGTTTGTAGGGTTGCAGCTAACTAAGTCTTTAAAAAATACAGTGAACTTTATTTGGTTAAAATAAGGTTGCAGTTGGGTTATTGTTGCCAGGGGTAACATAACTAAGTATAAAAGAACGGCACCTACATTTGTGAAAAGTTGAGAATATGACTAGATTTTCAGCGTTTTAAAAATACGAGAATTAGCCATTCAGGATGGAGAAGAGATGAGGTAAAGAAATTAAAATTGGCAGTTTTAGAAATAAGGTAAGTAACATCAAAAGCACAGGACCGTCAATGCTCAGAATAATATTGAAAATCTGTGTTAAAGGGGAAACATGTAACTGGAGCAGTTTTACGCAACTTTGCACTTACAACAGGCACTTCGAGCAATTTATTTCATCAGCACTGCTTCTAAAACAGTGAAGAGAAACATTGTGACGAGACCAGCATGACCTATAACTAAAAATTCGAAGACCTGGGACATCCATAAACCAACCTTCGGCCAGCGTGTTGGATTACGGCCTACAACCTCTCTCAGAGAGGAGGCCTGTGTCCCAGCAGTGGAAACGTCATCTTGGCTGATTACTCTATGCTACAATCTAAAATGGGCTAGGAACCATGATGGTCTAGTAGTTGCAAGCGCTGAACGAAAGGTCCTGGGTCAATTTCCAGGTCTGGTAATGTATGGTACTTAAACATGACTAACGTGTTATGTCATAATACCGATCATATCATAAAACACTTTGGGTATGCAGACGTCATGTCATGTAATTGCTAATTGCATTGGGTCATCGCCGAAAGACAGAGTAAAGGTCTGGTCGAACTGAGGCGATTCCCGTAGTACGTTTTATTGTTTAGGAGTCACGTGAACATTCACGCCAATTTGAACACAATCGGCGGGTGCGTTACACTCCGCTTCCTCACCGGAGCATTTGTCTGTAATGTAACAGTGCAGATTGGAGCATTACAGTGCGCAACCTGTAACGATACAAATCAAAATGCCATATGTAACATTAAGCTGCATGATCCACATTTATGACCAAATCTATATGTGTCTGGACTTTAAAAGAAACTGTGACATCTGGAGTTTGTTTCTTATCAGAGTAATTTTAAGACATAATTTACTTTAAAAATACTTTTTACAACCAATTTACGAAAATAAATATAATTTAAAGTATTTCGGCCTGCACCCCGCGCGGGATACGCCTCTGTTAGACCAGAGAGCTTTAAATTGCGGTTTATAAACAGCATGTAAGGACGTAATAGCTACTGTTTGACAATAATACTGGCGTCACGTGAGTTATGATTAGCAGGAAGTTTCTACTATAAATATTGCTCCTGGCCAAATCATGACTAATCTAAAGCTCCTTTTAACTGTTTTCCTCACCGTTTTGAACTGCTTTTAAACGATTATACCACTGCATAATATTATCAGTATCCCACAAAATAACTAGAATAAAGCATTATTTACAGAAGTTTACTTCTTACTTATTATTTATTTATTTAACACTTCAAGCACAATGTAGCAATATTAAAATGAGTATTACGCATCAAAATAGGAAAAATATATTGTATATTTTATCCTCTTTTGACATTATGAATCAGAGAATAATGGAATACCTATATAAGTAGAAATATTGTGTTTTAACTTTAGTATTAGAAACGGTTTAACTGTAAAATGTTGTTTAGAGTAGTCGTGTTGTTACTCTGTGTGGTGGGAGGGCTGTCCTCTATCTTGAGAAGAGACGAGGGAATGGCTCATATATGCCCCATAGACCTCGAATATAATCCCGTGTTAAAGAAATGTGTTGAACCTGTAGTAAAGTGAGTATTTTTGTAATTGCTTGCTGCCTTGCCTTATTGCTTCAGTGGTCTGGTCCTCACAAGCGTGACTGTTGAGCATGTGGTCCTGGATTCAATTTCCAAGCCAGGCCAAGTGCTATTGAATTTTCCATCAAGAAATGCTCAGTAGCAGTCATGGAGTCTGTGTTGAGTCCGGTTGATGGCAATAGGCTCGCCCCCTATAGCAGTCCGAGGCCTGTATTTGTACATAGGAGGATATTTAGTGTTAAATAGGAATAAAGCCGAGATCTCTAAACGTTACTTAGTCCGTGCTTTGCTTAGAAAAGGTGCGGTCTCTATCCTGCACTTGAAATTTGTCAGTTGTGCGACAGTGACAAGAAGACGATAAAGCAAACTAAGTAAGACCGTGCAGAGTGTATCATAAAGTGGTCATATTTAAGAGTATGATTCAGGTCATCAAACCGAACTAAATACTCGGTTGAAAAAAAAAATATGTTGTCAGTGGGACAGCTGATTATATTTTGTACTCTCAATAGGGGAGCGTGGTACTCATAACAATATTGACTTTAAGGTGGAAGCGTCAGGGTAGCCCGCGAAATTCAAATTTTCTTATGTTTTTTGCAATTTGCCGGTCAGTGTCAGGTTTTTTGTAGATTAAAATAAAATTCACGGCCGTAACAAATATGGCTTTACCGAGTTATAATCATTAACATAAGTAATACACTCCCTTCAAATATGTTCCTCGTTTAACCAGTGAAAGTGTAGATCTCTGATTCTCGGTATGTAACATAATTTTTAACTTTAAAGTAAGTTATTTTCAGTCGTGTAATTCACGAAATTAAACAAAAGTCTGCCTAGCCTTTTCCCTGGATGCAGCTGAAACGAAATATTAAACGGAGCGACTGCCTATTTGACCTCCACAACATCCTTTATTTTTGACAGTCACAGTTACTGGGTAATACGTTACCCCTTGGTAAGACTGATTCTCAGACTTTCGGGCCACTGACTAGGATCAATCTCTTAACTTTATTCCGAGGTACGGAGGAAACTCGGTATGTAATGAGTAGTCACCCATCCACGCACCAACCTGAGCTAGCGTCGCAATCCGAGCGGCTATTTTAATTAGCACAAAACTAAACATATCAAATTTATTTTTCAGTCCAAAGCCAGAGGATCCATTTGACTACAACTTCCTCTTATATGATGACATTGATGACGTAACCGAAGTAACGGGAAAATCTACTGAAACTACAACTGTGAAATCACCGGTGAAGCTGGCTGTATTCGATGCTGACGCCTTGTTTTACTAAGTGTTCCTACATTTTGTTATTCATTTATTAAAGTTTTCTTTACAAAAGCTATGTACATTTTTCCCCAGCCTTACTTACTTACTTTTCATCATCTTTCTCCCTTGTCATAAGTTATTTATTTCATCTTGTTTTCATCTTTCATTCGCCCCTCACAACCTTACCTGGAAGCCTCATAAGAGGCTCCGGACACGGGTTAGTCGAATCAAAGAAATCCAGTGGAGATATATAGGGTATAAACGGACCATTCACGAAACATCAAACTAAGTAACTCTACGCAAAAATTATTGCTGCGAAACGACTTTTTTTTGGCTTAACCAAGTAACGCACACAAAACATTGTACTGATTGATGGATTGAATAGACCGGGGATCATTGACGTATGTATATTTTTAAACTAAAGTTATAATAACATAAACTTGTATTTTTATTTAACTTGTGAAAAAGTTAAAACTTACACTTGACCCCCAATATCTCCGTAACTAGAAGGTTACCAGGTATGGTCTAGAACAAAAAAAAATCGCAATAACGGGGAAAACAGTTCGTTCAGTTCTAAAATGCAAAAAAATCTTCAGATACCGATGTCAAATAAAATTGAATAAAGGCTATAAATAAAACGAAAACATTATTTTAGATAGTACACACAGAAAAGAGGTTTATTAGCTAAAGCTTACATAAAGAGCTGTGACCAAAAGTACTGTATATAGTATAAAATGACAGTAATTAACGAAAGTTAGTGGGCTCCAGCCGGTTTGTAAACACTGGCCTTTGCCTAGCCACAGTGAAGCAGCATGATGAAGTAAGCTCAAAGACATTTTCATTAAACGGACATCAGATCTTGACAGTGCAATGAAGAAGTATATTTTTATATTAGTAATATACAAATCACTCACTGGCATGTTTGTGTAAGTGCCACTAGCCTGTGCCACTGGTGCCAAGATATAGGGACTTTCATTTTCCTGTGAAGGTTCCTGTAAAATCATTTTTTTATGTTAGGTATATTATCCGGGTGTAAACAGACCCTTCACATAGCCGTCAACCAAGCATTATGTACATCAAACTAAGTAACTTTACGCAGAAATTATTACTGGGAAACAACTTTTTTTTGGGGTAAAAAATCACGTTTTACGGTAGGACTCGATGGAAAGCACTCATAGCATTGTGCTGATGAATGGATTGAATAGTACGGGGGTCGTGGAGGTGTGTTAAGTAAAAATCTTACATTAAAAACATGTATTTAAAAAAAACTTGTGAAAAAGTTGGATCTTTGACCCCCAATATCTCCGTAACTAGAAGGTATGGTCTAGAACAAAAAAATGATCGCAGTGACGGGGAGAACAAGTGGCTCTCGTTTATGTTAAGGGTCTATTTTTACACCCTTTATATCTTTAAAAAATATATTTCTAATTCAAACTCAGCAGAGTCCATAAGTTGTTAGTGAGTTAGTAGCAGAATGAATGAATAACATACATTAAATGGTTCTATTTGTAAATATGTGTCGCCAGTAGCAAAGCCTTCACTACCCATTAACACTAGTATGCGCTCTTCTATATTTGAAAGCCCTGGAATGCCACCTTCCACCATTCCCAAGCCTGTGGTGCTTCTAAAAGCGGCGCGTGTAGCGGCTTTCTTTTTTACTCCACTTTTTTTGTCAGACCAATACTACAATGGGAAATACAGAAATAATGATTATTTCACACTGCATAATGAACAGACGCGCAAGTAACATACATAGCATAGCATAGCATAATCAGCCTATTAATGTTCCCACGGCTGGGACGCAGGCCTCCTCTTTATGAGAGGGAATGGGCTATAATCCACCACGCGGGCCCAGTGCGAGTTGGTAGATGTCACATGTCTTCGAATGTTTGGTTCTAGGACATGCCGGTTTCCTCACGATGTTTTCCTTCACCGTTTTGAGAGCAGTGGTGATGAAATAACTTACACAAAGTAATGCGCCTGGCTGGGTTCGAACCCACGACTTACTGCTCGTAAGTCGGGGTCTCCACCAATGGGCCACCGCTGCTCTCAGTAATAACATACACACAGTGAAATAATTAAGTATACTTTGTTTAAACGTTAACTGAAATGACGAACTCACCTTTATCCATTTTTTGCCGTCTTTATCGTACCTCCACCCATACTGTTTAATTTCACAGTAATATTATTCCACTCCTTATTAGCCGCCTGTTTGGCGCTTTGACTTTTGGCAAATCCTTTTGCCAAGCTAGGCTTCCTTTCTAAGAAATTGATTAGCGTCTCCACTTGAGCCCCAGATGGAGGGGATGTACGCTCAGCACTGAAGTAGAGAATTAACAGTTAAATATAAATATAACGATACCGGCAGTAACTTATTACCACAGAAATCGTACTTACTTCATTTTGTTAAACACTTCACAGTGAAATCGCGGGGAAATAAAAATAACAAAGCTTGTTTGTCAACACAAAAATAATTGGCGTGGGTACGCGATGCGAGCGAGTGAATGCTTTTTTTATACGCGAGCTCCCATATCTCCATGAGGCAAAGGCGACACTGCGTTCAGTCTAGTTTTTCATTCTCTATCTCAAATAAAACTTGTAAATATTAAAACGTACAAAATAATGCATTTACATTACATTTATGGCTGAAATAAACTATTATTTTAGAGCAGTTTGGCGCGCGCTTGTATCGTTCGCACGTCTTACCTTTAATCCCCACCCACTTATTTCGCGTCGTAACTAGTGATGGGAATACGCTCAATAAAAAGTTGTCGAAATGGATCGTTTCCTGACACGCTCCAACTCTGTTTGCAAACGCCCCCTCGAAGGCCCCATTAAAACCAGTGAATGGAAAATTCCCAAAAGAACTGCACGTCAAGCCGAACAAAGCCTACCGGAGCCAATCAAGACAACAGCTTTAGCAATCTGCCTGGCAACCAATCATCGGCTGCTGACTCTAACGCAAGACTTCGTGATGCTTTCACAAAAAAGACCACTCGAATTCCGCCTATCGTCTTAGACATAGAACCCACTTGGACGCACGAGTTCATCAGAACCACAATCTCGTCTTACTCGAAAAATTTTCACCTGCAGTACAGACGTAATAATCGAGTAGCTGTCAACTGACACACACCTAAGTCGTCGAAGACGGTCTGCGTACTCAGGACATAGCCTTTTACACTTACTCGCGAAAGGATGAGAAGTAGTACAAAGCAGTTATCTTCGGTCTCCCTAACTACGTCGAGGATGGACTATCAGCCGAAATTTCGTCGCTTGGATTCGCGAACGTAATTGTTCGTAAAATAAAAGTACCTGCAGAAAAATCTTACTGCCTTCCTTTTCTGGTTCAATTGCCACCTGGTGCTGATTTCGCCAAATTTCGACAGATCAGGCTCCTTTGTAATACAGTAGTTCAAATTCGAAAATACCGAAGCCATAATCGCTATGGAACTCAGTGTTACAGATGCCAAAGATTCGGCCACTCTTCCACCAACTGCTACTTAGCGCCTCGCTGTGTAAAATGTACCGACCCCCACCAGACCGAGGAATGCCCCAAATAGACCCGGGATCAACCAGCTAAGTGCTGTATCTGTGGTGGAAATCATCCTGCCAACTTTCGTCGTCGAGAGAAAATTATTTAAAAATCCTGCGAGAACGTCAAGATCAACTCAAATCCGCTAGGTCTATTAAGCCTCCACTGAAAACTGTCGACGGGTGACCCTGGAACTTAGTTGCTGCTCACAATACACAAAAGTCACCGTTTCAGATAGCGCTCAAGATCCGGCCACAGCTGGTATGCCAGCCATATTGATGACCATAAAACCATCAAATGCGAATTTCTAGGATGTACTAATATGATGGATAAAGTCATTCTAATTTTAACTCATCTTGGTCAATATGTGTAGAACACAATATGTGCGAATCCTATATTGGAATGCTGATGGCATTCGTTCTAAACTTGCAGAATTGTTGGATCTGGTAAGCGAGCTTTCTATTGATATCATAGCTTTGTCAGAGACTAGAATATCCCCCAAAATCAAATTACACCCTCCGGGCTTCACCTGTTATCGGTGCGATAAGAAACCTGATGGACTCGGTCAGGGAGTTGCCATCTTAGTTAAGTCAGATATTGAACATGCCCAACTAATTCTACCTATTACTCAAAATCTCGAATGTGTTGTAATAAAGGTTGCTGCATCGAATCAGACAATTGCTTTCATCTCAGCTTATCAATCGCCTAACCTACCTACAGACCTAGACAAAATGAAACATGTTCATTCAAAAACCCTAATTGCTCTCGCTCTCGCAGAAATGTATTAAGTCTAAGATCCAAACCCTAAATGACCATGCTTGGAATAACAAATTAGCGAAAGTTACCAATCCCACTACGGATTTATGGAGAGTTGTCAAGTCATTAAACCATCAACCTATCTCAATTCCCCATCTAAAATTGTCAAATATCACCTCACCTCCTATGTACTTGAGCAATGTGAGACACTAGCTAATACCTTCCTTGAGAACATGAACCTAACCAAACATTGGGTCAGTGATCCTAGTATTGAAGAGGCAGTCAAAGACTCGATCAGGCTGCTCGACTGTTACCAGACGAGTGACTATCCATCACTTGTCAGGCCGAATGAAATCCGCAAACTACTAGGTAAACTAAAATCACACAAAGCGCCTGGTTTTGATGGCCTGGGAAACGGCTTATAGAAGAACCTCTCTCAAAAAGCTATTGTATTTGACCAAAGTGTTTAATGGTTGTTTACGCATTGCACACTTTTTTTTTTTTTTTTTTTTTCCGGATGGGAAATCATCAAATGACCCCCCCCACTCTGGGCGGAGCGGAAGGGAGTGTCAGACTTGTACTGACTAAAACCCATCCATGTTCCTTCTTTGCCCTTTGTGTTCCAGGGCCACGGTATCTCTTTCGAACAGTCCCGCAGCCCTGGCAGGCATCGGCCCTTGCGGACCCCTACTTATTTGCTGACATCTCTTTGAGGCGCGCGTGGAACACGAACGCGCCGTCGACACGGCCTGTCGTCATAAGACGGCCGGACGGCGAGCTGGCCCATAACTCGCCGTCCACAGGCCCGCGCCTACGGTGGCCGGGAGCCACCACGTGACCCCCGACGCCCAGGGCGTCTCCCGCGGCGACTGGGACGTGAGGTTCTTTCCCTCTCACGTCCCGCCACCTCCTTCACTAGCATGACTGCTTCGCAGAAGGAGGTGACGGCTTCCCATTCCCTCTCGCTCCGGACCATGGCTTGAACCAAGGCCGGACGCGAGAGATCGCCGCCGCCAATCGCCGCTACGAGGACACGGCGGTGCTCCGCCCAAGCGGGGCAGACCTCCACGGTGTGCTCCACCGTGTCCTCCGGACGATCCTCGCAGTGGAAACACCCGGGCGTTTCCTCCCGCCCGATTCGGTGCAGGAACCTCCCGAAACAACCGTGTCCGGTGAGGACCTGCGTCAGGCGGTAGGTGAGGGCGCCGTGGCGCCTCTCTAGCCACTCCTCAAAGAGGGGACTTATCGCCACTATGGTGGCGTGCCCTGCACGGGGTTGCGACAGTCGCTCTCTCCATGTCGCCATGAGATCACGCCGGAGGTCTGTCCGCTGAGCAGCAATTTGCCGCGGCAGCGGAGTTTCCTCCCGACGTAGTGCCTCCGCGCGCCATTCGTGCAGGCGTGCGAGGACTATCGCCTCCAGATCCCATGGCGGCAATCCGGCAAGGAGGCTAGCCGCTTCGCCGGAGATCGTGCGGTACCCCCGGATTAGCCTTATGGCTATTACTTTTTGGGGCGCGTTCAGGTAGTGGGCGGCTTGCCGCCTCAAAGAACGCGCCCACACCGGGGCCCCGTAAAGGGCCATGGACCGCACGACCCCCGCGTATAGCCTCCGGCAGGAGGCGTTTGGACCCCTCAGGTTGGGCAAGAGCCGCTTGAAGGCAGCCCCTGTCCGTTCCAGTTTGGGAGCCAAACGTCGGAAGTGCTCCACGAAGTTCCACCGGCTGTCGAGAACGAGTCCTAGGTACTTCAACGTCGACCCGACGCCGATGGAAACCCCTCCTGCCGTCAGTAGGGATCCCGACGGTGGCGCATTCCGAAGCCCATGAAAACACATGGCCTCGGACTTGTGCAGTGCCACCTCGAGACCCAATTGCCGGATCCTCTCCACGACTATCGCAACCCCGCGTGTCATGTTTTCGGCCGCCGCCTCGTGCGACCTCCCTTGTGCCAGTACCAGCGTGTCGTCAGCGTAGCAAACTACGCTGACGCCGGTAGGGAGGTCGGCGCGCAGCACCCAGTCGTAACCGATGTTCCACAGGGCCGGTCCCAGAACCGATCCCTGTGGAACACCGCACGACATCTCTCGCCGGTTCCATTCTCCGCTTCGACCAGGGTAGATGACGGCTCTATCCGTCAGGTAGTCCCCGACCACACGACGAAAGTAGGTCGGCACCCGGTGATACCGGAGTGCCTCCCTAATGCAGCTCCAGGGCATGGAGTTGAAGGCGTTGGCGATGTCAAGAGACACCGCCATGACGACCCCGCCCCGGGACACCGCGTCCCCCGTCGTGAGGGCTCTCACGCGCATGATGGCGTCCACCGTCGAGCGCCCCTTGCGGAAACCAAACTGGTGTTCCGCAAGATCCGGCCCCATCCCCGCAAGGTGCCCGGCGAGGCGGTTGGCAATGACTCTTTCAAAGAGCTTGCCCACCTCGTCGAGCAGCACGATGGGCCGGTATGCGGACGGAGAGTCCGCAGGGCGCCCTGGTTTCCGGATGAGGACCAGCTTCCCCGTCTTCCAACGAAGCGGAAACTGGCCTCTCTCTAAGCATGCGCTTAGGAGCCCTTCCAGTCGGGGCCCGAGAGCCTCAGAGGCCAGGACCCAGGCTTTGCCAGGCAAGCCATCGGGTCCCGGGGCGGTGTTTCTGGTTTTCAGCCTGCGTATCGCCACTCTCAGGTCTACCCCAGTCACCTCCGGAACGTCGTCATCGTCATAGGTGTGGTCCGCTTCCGGCACCGCACGCGGCGGCGGAGCTATAGGCGGGGGAGGATGCTCCCCTCGCGAAGGGAACAAAGCGCTCACCACGTCCTCCACGAGCTCAGGCCGGAGACTCTGCGTCAACGGGGGGGCCCGGGTGCGGAGTTTGTCCCGCACCATCTTGTAAGGGCGCCCCCACGGATCTCCGTTCAGAGACTCCAGCATCTCCTCGCGGGCCAAGTTCTTGGCCCGCCGGACAGCCTCTTGGAGGGCGGTCTTCGCCGCTCTGTACCCCTCGTACAGCTCCGCCTCAATGGCTGCCGCATCCGGAGGGCGGATGCGGAGCCTGCGATGCCTGGCGTACAGGCGCCGCGTGGCAACGCACGCCTTGCGCAGAGACGTCAGCTCTCGCGACCACCAGTACGCATTGCACACTTCACAAGTACATTAAAACACGCTAAAATCATAGCTATTAAAAAACCTGAGAAAGATCAGTTGACCACATCTAGTTATCGACCAATTAGTTTATTGTTTGTTTGTTTTTAAAAAAAAACGTTGCCCCACACTAGGAATTTCTCCTGTATCATGGGTGCGTTTACAAACATCTAAATTCACATACACAAACAGCCAGACCCGGAACAACTAACTGTAGGCCATACAAATATTTGTTCCGTGCGGGAATCGAACCCGTGACACGACGCGCAGCAGCCAATCGCTCAGCCACTGCGCCATCCGTGCCATCATTGTTAAGTATTGAGAAACTCCTAGAAGCCATTATTCTATCCCGCCTCACTAAAATAACTGCACATAATTTGATCCCCGAACAGTTTGGATTTCGAAGCTCACACTCAACCACACAACAGCTAGCCAGAGTAGCTGAGCACATAGCTCACGGGCTAAACAGCGGCCTCTCCGCATGCATGATTTTATTAGATATAGAAAAAGCTTTTGATTCTGTTTGGCACGATGGCCTGTTACACAAATTAATTAAACTTGCAGTTCCTCTCTGTCTAGTAAAACTCATCCAGAACTACTTACGAGATCGATCGTTCTCTGTTTATATAAGCAAAGAGCATTCTGATCCTAAGACCATCCCAGCCGGTGTGCCACAGGGCTCGCTTGTAGGCCCTAACATATTCATACTGTATCTGAATGACGTTCAAAACAGGCTCACACACAACTCGCCATACGCGTCTACGCTGACGATACAGCAACATTCGCGACACACAAAGACGTTGATGTAATAACTGGACGACTACAATATTCACTGGAACTACTTAGAAAATATTTTAAAACCTGGAAATTTAAAGTAAACTCAACGAAAACTACCTCTGTTTACTACTTCTGTTTACCAGGAAACGCGCACTTCCCACCAGGCTTGTAAAAATTGATGACTTCCAGATTACATGGCGTGCTTCGGTTTAATATTTAGGTATTATATTAGACAAGACACTCAATTGGAATAAGAACACTGAACTAATCATAACCAAAGGTGCAAAAGCCCTGAATTCATTAAAACCAATTTTGAATCGCAAGTCTGTTCTTAGTTCCTCAACCAAATTGCTTATTTATTCTACACTTCTTAGACCCTGCTTGACTTACGCAGCACCTGTGTGGTCTAGTCTAACGGAAACAAAATATAGCAAACTCCAAATTATACAAAATAAAGCCGTAAAACTATCGTATAACACACCATTTCGCACCGACCTTAGAACATTACACAACCGCTTAAACTATCCATTTATAAAAGATTTCATTTTAAAAACTTCGCGTAAATTTTATTTGTATAAAACCCAGCACACCGTAACTGCCTAATATCGTCAATTGGTAAAAGTAGACTCAGTACGTTACCGTATGCCTGTACGTAAAATCGATACCGATTGCCCCATCACTATTTCCTCCGTGACGCATCATGACGACAGCTCGCTTACTAGCCGACGCCGCTCGTACGGCCGGAGATTGCGGGATCTTTTAGCGAACTACCCGCTACTTACCTTATATTAGTATAATATTTTATAACACATTGTAATAAAAGCGTACTTTTTGTATAGTGTAACATTTTAAACTTATGTGGGTCCATACTAAGACTTGCACATACCCCGTTTTTGAAAATTTATTAATAAGTAAGTTTAATTTTTGTAAAATAATATTAAGTAACAACATGTTTTAATGTTTGTAAAGGCAATGGCCTGAGTAACGACGTGATTTGTATACAAATAGAATAAGATCGTTTGTAAACTGTATTGTAAACCACATGTAAAACAACGTTGTCAATAAAAGACCTTGAAAAATGAAAAAAAAATGAATGAAATTATTTTAGAGCGCTAATTCAGCTAAATTTTGTGAGTCGATATAAATCATAACAAGGCACAATTCAGTCCCATCGCACTACTACCATAGAGCAATGTCACCTGAGTTCTCGAAAGTCACTTCTCTTCACTTGGCCTTGATCGTGACATGAGAATACCAAAACTTGTACAGGCGAGATGAGAAGTGAAGTGAGTGTGACTTTGGAGATGATTTGCGAGATGACTTTCGAAGTGAGTCACCGTTTACAGAATAGCACTGCTGATCATATGTATCCAGCGACGCAGTTGCCTTGCAAGATATAATTTCAGGTGCTCAAGACTATCGATACCGAGGCCCTGTGTGCTTGTTATCTTCGACAGTCGTTACGGGTACTCAGGTCAGGAGCCCGATTATTGAGAAGCGGCCTTACCAAGCAGTATCGTGTAACCCAGTAACTGGGTTTTGGACACCAGAAATCAGCCCCTTCATGTAAAATAATTTATTAAGCTCAATCCGGTCAAAATGGAAGCTGGTTACATAGTTGGGAAAAGGCTAGGCAATGACATGTCGATAAATTAACATGCTTCAAGTCAAGACACTTAATGTCAAGGGCGTGAACTGCGTGTCAAATGCATGTCAAACAAACTAAGCAAAGGTTCTGCCGAACCGGGAGAGGGACCTAGGGACACCCGACTCTGACAGATAATAAAATGTAGTGAAGCTGGCGGACAGTGAACGACAGTTACTGTCTGGCAGCTACTGGGCCTGTGAAAACCAGGCTTTGAGTATAGTGTCCATTGCCCGCCGCCGCGCTGTCCGCCTGCACGAGTTTGACTTAACCTTAAATGAAATATTAGAATTAATAACTTTACAGTTGAGGAGCTCGCGGCTAAATAATAACAGCTGTTCGGGTCGATCTTTAGGTTAAGCCGTGCTTGCCTATGTTCGTCCGTGGATGGGTGACCCATTACATACCGAATTTCCATCGTGTCTCGGAAAGCACGTTTAGCCGTTAGTCCCGTGTGCCATTTATAGATGTGTGACAATCGTTACAGGTAGTCAGTGGCCCGAAAGTCTAACAACCAGTCTTATCAAGGGGTATCGTATTACCCAGGACTAACAGAGTTGTGAAGGTCAGATAGTCAGTCAGGTCAGTTGCTTCATGTAATTGTAAATACTGGTATTAAGCTGCATCTGGTTTGGAAAAGGCTAGGTAAATGATGACAAGTAGAATCTTAAACTTGTACCTGAATACTAAAAACAAACACCTAATAGTGTCCGTTTTACTATGAAAACAAATATTTAATGTAGAGTAGACATGATTCATAATGAAAAATGAATAAGAAAATTCCGATCAAGTTGCGTCCAAGTCCCGCACTAATGACGTCCACTAGTAGGATGACGATTATACGCTCGCGAGATGCAAGCATCACACGGGCATATATTTCAGCAGCGTAAAAAGAGGAGCAGGATGTCCAAACAGTTTTTATTGCTCAATTACTTAATATTCATTTATCATTTACACTGAAAACGGGATATTTACCATGTTTACTATTTGTTTTGAGTTTCCGATATTTTGGCGCTACTGCAAGCACACGAAATTCACTGTGTCCGCTCGTGAGCTTTTCAGGCCCTTTTTGCTATCCCCCTGTCAGTGACAATCGCAGTTTAAAAATTAATATTAAATACTAGCTGACCCGCGCAACTTCGTCTGCGTCACATAAGAGAGAGAGAGGGTTAGAGAAAGTGTGAGTCAGCCTTAAAATACAGAAACGTATATGCTATCGCTATAACAACAACAAGCAACTCTGTTCTTATAAACAGTATACGCTTTTATAACAAGTTGCCAAAGGCAGTTATTGAACTGACCGATGGAAAGTTCAAAAACTACATCAAACGTGTCCTTGTTAAAAAAGCTTATTACAAAATCAAGGACTACGTTGCAGATAAACAAGTTTGGCTTTAGTTCCTTCTGCGCCTGTGGCTTTCCTGGTAGCTCATAAACGGCACAAATATGTGGATTTCTCTAACTATTCTCAATCTCATTTTTTCTCTTCTTTCGAATCAGATTTTTTTAATAGTTTTCCAATGATATAAATATATCTTTCGCTAAGAATAGTTACAGCACTGATGACACTATTTATGTCACTTGTTTAATTTAGTATTTTACAATATTTTCTTACCTGTATAGATTCTTTTTTACCGATTGTTTGTGAATGTGTGATCATTGTAGGCTTTGTATGTAGATTCCCAGCTGCTTGTTAACTTTTTATCTTTTTACACCTTTTGTGTAGTAAAGCAACGACTTATTATCGGGCCTACGCTGTCCGCCCATACTTAAGTACAAATGCTGTAACCATGATAATATTGTAATACCAAATGATTTGAAAAGAGTAACCATGGAGTTTCTTGCTGGTTCTTCTCCATAGGAAACGACCAACCCGAACCGTGCACCTTTTTGTCAACGTTTTATAAGTGCCTGTCTAAGCCTAAGTGAATAAAATATTTTGATTGATTGTTTGACAAGACAAATTAACCACTTTCGTTCTAAATATCAGAATCCCAATACAATGTGAATAATTTGGAGCACTGACTCAACACAATAAAACTTGCGAAAATGATGTGTGTCACTGTGTGCGTCATTACTAAATCTTTGTTGGTTCCACGAAGGTACCCACAATGTTATCACATTGTACTTTGTAGTTTAGGTGATTCATCAGTTTGCTTATTACTCACTGATAAATAAGAAATAGTCCTTCTGACCATTTTCCGATCTCAGCGGGGACTAGCCAACGGCGCAGGAAATATTATAGTTTACTAGTATCTACGTATGTGCCAAATGCAAGGTGCACTTTCTCTACCCTCACTCTCATAATCCGATGGGACGGCAATTCTACACAAACTGAAAGACATTTAGTGCAAGATCAACGGCTGTACCTACTTCTAATGCTATAATGCATATAATTGCTCGTGTGGAACACACTGCATTAAAACCACTGCTGGGTATAGGCCACTCTTTTCTTGTGCCAATCTCCACGGTCCTGTGCTAGCCTCATCCAGGTTTTTCCCCCGACGGCAACTATTACTAGGATGCAAATATCCAAAGTTCAAGCAAAGCTGTCTTCATCAGTGATTAGCCTTTTGTCAGCTTCCAGTCAGTTCAATACTAGTCTGTTACATGACAGCCTGTCGCCGAAGAACAGAAATAGAGACACGCATTTTCAGCTCCATAGAAACAGCTCGAAAATATTTGCATTCCGCCCTCGGAGAGGTTGGTTTCTCGATAGTTGCCCAGGATTAGGGAAATGGGGTGTTGCAACCCATGACCCTCCATGGGAGACGTGAGGCTAAGCGGCCTGTGCATGCTAAGTGTTCACAGGAAAAGAATAGAGGAGTACACTAAATTGATTGACAAGGTGATGAACTTTGACAGCAACCTACTATTTTTGGTTTTTCCATCGGGCATTAGTGCCGACTTATGACATTACAAGTAAATTCATGAGTCACAAAATTATTGGAGTAAATTTTGGTGTACTGTGATACTTTGAAATGACATTAGAATGGCTAGCCGCTCTTTTTTTTTGCATGTAGAAATCCTCATGGATCCGTCCTGGGGTAGGCGAAGGAGTCAGTCATACTCATACTGACTAAAACCACACGGTGTTGTTCGACTACCTTGGGCCGGAGTACTTACGCAGTTCGTCACGCTCCCCCGGCCAAGTTTACCCACATAAACATGCGGACCCCGTCGTCGTCTGCGGTCGTGTACGGCCGCAGTTCCTCATGAGGGGCGCGCGCAGAACGCGGCGTGTCGCCGTCTCGGGCCTGTGTCTGTTCAGGTGGCAGACTTCCCAAATCTGCAGGCTATACCCTATGGCAGCCGGAGCTCATTTCGAAAAGAGGCGACGGCGCCCACTTGCTCTCGCTCCCGACCATGGACTGAACCACGACCGGAAGCGAGAGGTTATCCGCAGCACCGACCGGAGTTCGTGGCGCTGCATTGCCCAGGCTAAGCAGAGCACGCCTCCAGAGCGTGCTGCGTTGTGTCGTCGGTGGTGACAACCAGGCGTCTGTTCCGGAGCTATACGGCACAGGTACTCTACGAAGCACCCATACCCGGACAGCACATGTGTCAGCCGGAAAGTGAGGGCGCCATGCCGTCTCTCCAGCCACTTTTTTGTCACGGGTCTTACTACCGCAATGGCGGCGTGCCCTGGGACTCCAAGATAACTAACGAAATGTGGGTCCTCACCTTTGACTAATCATTCGGGGTGTTTTGCTGGCGTGATGTTATGTTGGAATCCGAAAAAACTGAAAAAACAGAAAAAACTGGGCCAGCGTGGCGGACGTTGGACTCATTCAATAAAATTATGTAGATAAGGTCAAAGTTCAATATATTTCTGAAAATAATATATATATATATATAATAATATATAAATGGTAATTTAATGACAAGGAAAGAATAAAATGCTGTTATGCGTCACTGGGCTGGTAGCTATATAAACTGACCACTTTAATCAAAGCTCAGTAGTAAGTTACTAGCAAGAGACTAAGCAGATCCTATCATAAAATGTTGACGAAGATAATATTATTGTTGTGTTGTCTAGTAGGAGTGTCCTACGCAGGCATTTTTGCATCTTACAAACCGATGCCTGGTTCAAAGATGTGGATTGAGGAGTGTAATGGATCCGATGTATACAGTGTTTACTACAGAAAATGTGTTACAACCGAGTAAGTATCTACCAACATAATTATTCTAGGATATCTTCCTTCTGCGGCGTCGCCCGCGTAAAGTTTTTTTTTTAATTAATAACAGCGTGTTTTATTCTGATATTTAAACTATATTACTGGAAAGTTTTATTTAGTTTGTATGGGGCAACTTTTTATCTATTGAAATTTTGTTGGTCCGGTGAAGAAGGATGTTGTTTGATGGTTTGCACCACATGCCATACATCCTTAAGTATAACTATCGCGACACCTTTCAGTTACCCGCTGTATAAAAAGCAAGTCCATTTATTAGTATATTTTTTCTTATTTTGTTCCTTTAATATTTTCTTTTCCATCAGAAAACAGTTTTCGCCAATCCTAAACATAAATTTTTCTTTTTGTTTCAGTAACTTGGAAAACTATTTCGACTACAATGACTATTAGGTACTGACAAATAATCAACAGAGGAAGACTACGGTCCTTCGAGTTACTCAAGCAGATCGGGTGGATCTACCAGACTCCAAAGTCCAAACATCGGCTGTCTATAATACTCAACATTGAACATTGCTTCACCGATTCCCGTTCCTCTCGGCTTTATCATCACGTAATGTTAAATAGCCTGCTCTTCAAGGAATTTTCCAAATTCGACTGGTGCTTCCAGAGAGTTGTGCGTTCAAACAAACTGGGTATAGGAAGGATAAGTTATGGAATGAGACGTTGCTTTACGGAAATTCATGACAAAATGAAGCAACACCCGCCCGCAAAAATATGCACTTGCAGTGAAGTTGCAATGCAACTAATCCGGTACTCGACACGTGTTTCGCCTCCACGGCTGTCGAGGCAAACACAAATTAGTTAATATAAATTAAACTTGGTCCTATGTTACTAAAATTAAAACGTTTTACTAAAGATTTAATTTTAGTTCTGCAAAAACTAGATTCAGGGTTGGATACCGAACTATATAAATATTTAGTAAAATATTAAGACCAAGATTAATTATATTAAATATTTTTTGACTTGACAAAACATCCACGATATGTAAGTTTAATACTATGTATTGAATTATAATAATTTCTAGATTAGGCTAGGTACCTAATTACGACATTGTTAATAATATATTTTAATTGTTACAAGTAACCCAATAGCAGACTACCGGCTAAGCACATCAATTGATCTCGGCACGGACATTTATACTTTTAAGATAATGTAACACTAACAAAATATGGTCATTAACTGTCCAAAAAAAAAACGATTTTTATTTTATTTGGTTCTTGTACACCTGTATATCGAATAAAAAAGCATTTCTCAGAAATCTGTAGTATTTTATTTCCAAAAGTTTAATATGCTAGAGACAATATTCAGGAAGAAAAAAGAGGAATTTAGGTACATTTGTATGGAGCACCACAGCCCCTGTTCACTATTAAGTGAACAGGGGGGGTGAATGTTTCAAAATCAGAAGTGTTTAACTCAAACTAGGCTGAAGATCAGCACTTTTTGAACGTCACGTCAATGTTCCGTCAATCCGGCGGGGTTATAGAAATAAAAGTTATTATTCTGTGAGAAGTTCATATTTCTTTAATTTGTTATACATCTATTTATTTATGTACTTGGAGTACCACAGTTAAAGTACAGTTGAAGGGCGGGGTTTTGGGGATTGTCTTGTGTATACCTACAACCCCGTAACAAATTAAAGAAATATGAACTTCTCACAGAATAATAACTTTTATTTCTATATTACAGTCAGAAAGGAAAAGTGGATTCACACGTATTTTAATAAGGAACATATTTAGGATAATATTTAATTAAAATCGGAACTGAAGTAAAATTTAGATAAATATATCGCCATCATTATCATTTTAGCCGAAAGACGTCCACTGCTGGACATAGGCCAAGTGTTGCCACATTGACCGGTCCCGTGCGACTCGCATCCAGCGGATAAATATGATAATAAGATAGTAAGGCGGTTGGATCAAGACCTTGTTTCAGAAGGCAGTACTCCTCGATACGGCTCGCATTGTGAGGAGGTTCCTGTCTCTGGAGCCCTAACCACCGGTAGCCTGGACCCTGCTCCAGACACCAGCGGACCACTATTTTTTATATTTTTAAATGTTTTTATATGGTTTTTTTTTTAAGAAATATTTAAAAATATGTAAAATGTGTATGTACAATGAATAAAGATAAGTATAAGAATATTCAAAAATGTAAATAATATGTACAGAAATGAATAAAGAGAAAAATAAGTAAATAAGCAGATTATTTAATAAATGATGACGTGTTAAACTAGCAGTGTTAACGGACTTTTCCCACATCCCACATTTATTAAGCTAGCTATCTACTTTTCCCACATCCCACATTTATTAAGCTAGCTATCTACTTTTCCCACATCCCACATTTATTAAGCTAGCTATCTACTTTTCCCACATCCCACATTTATTAAGCTAGCTATCTACTTTTCCCACATCCCACATTTATTAAGCTAGCTATCTACTTTTCCCACATCCCACATTTATTAAGCTAGCTATCTACTTTTCCCACATCCCACATTTATTAAGCTAGCTATCTACTTTTCCCACATCCCACATTTATTAAGCTAGCTATCTACATTTTTTCCTTTTTATGTAGGTACTTTCCATGACATGGCCAACGGTCGTCACACTTCTTCCCATGGCCACGCAGTTTAATGCCTTTTCCGCCTTAGTTGTAATAAATTCAAGGAAAATTTTCAAATATTGCTACCAACAGTACCAAATACGTACAACACAACAGTTAATCCCAATTGCCATAATAATTGACCACGTACAGCAAGTTATTTACCGCTTAGCAAATACATGCTCATCTACGCACATAGCCATTGTGAGTATATGATCATTCCCAAACTAATATCCCCCCTCCACAGTTTACCCACACCCCGGCAGAAAAAGTAACCCTTAATTACGAATCGCCAATGGAAATCTTTGTATCGACACCCATCTTGGACACAATGCGAGCGTGACACCCCAGCACAGGATACAATATGCCTCGCCTGCCTGTCGTTGCAACCTCCAGGACTTGAAAGATGCAAATGACGGAGCTGTCCAGCTGTGTAACAAACAATAAAAAATCGCAGGACGTGATGTTAAGTCATGTGTGGAACAACACCACATTTACATTCCAGTGCAGAGTCATCTATGAATGTGCACCTGATCAGGCCTTCCTTACTACGGCCAACCTGGGTCCGGAGTCTGTTTAAAATGTATTTTCTGTAGGTAAATTAATGACTAGCTAGAAATTAATGGTTAGCCTAGGCAACTCATATTCAGGTGGAAGATATTCAGCAGGTGGAACAAATGGTCGTGGGTAGGGAAGCACTATCGCCAAGGTATCGACTCAACTTTAGTCTTCACTTACAACGCTCGCCAGTGTAAGAACAGGTAGACCCTTAATACCCTTACATCAGCAGCCTGGACCGTCCCCACAGCTGGGACACAGGCCACCTATCTGTAGGAGGGAGTGGGCTACAATCCAACAAGCTGGCCCATTTTTTTTTTAGTTGCCCGACCTGGTAATTTTGATAACACCATGTAGTTAACTTGAACCCAGGACGTCCTGCTCAGCAGTCGCGTTAAGCGCCACTAGACCAGCAAGGCAGATTCGGAAACCTATGGTAGAAGAAGGTTTGTGATAGCTGAATATAATTTGATGTTTCGACCTTTGACGTTGGTCTAACATTTACGCCATACCCAATATGTATCTATGTAATTAGGTACTAATTATAGACTTTTCTGCACAACTAGGATAAATAACTAATTAGGTAACACAATAACAACCGTTTACTATTTAAATAGCATTTTATGTGGTTTGTTATTTACGATTATCGTTTAAACCACAATGATGAAGTTATATAAATACATAATCCAACAAAACAGGAAAGTACTTATCTACTTATTTACCTAACTACCTATATGTTATGAAATCCCTTTTACAGATATATTACCCATGCAACCTTATTCAAATCAAATCAAATTATGAACTTAACGGATCATAAAATACAATTGGTCAGTAGTACAAACACATTACCGAATAGACCTCTTAAACATTAGTTAGTACTCGAACATTTATATTTGGAATATTTTGATAATAATTACTACTAATGTCAAAATCATTAATAATACAATACTCAGATATGCAATAATTAAAAGAAGCATTATTTCAAGGTACGCTTTGAAGGTACCTAATACATACTTGTGGCTTGGTCCAGTTCCTGAGTATTAGACCTTCCGCCTTATCGGCCACAGTGAGCAAGAGGCTGTTGGCGCTGGCCCACGCGCCGCATCAGCGCGGCGACACGTGCATACGTGCCTCTGCGAACATCCCTGATGCGCTACAGTGTTGTGGCAACCCCTACAACGCCCTTAAGTTCATAAGTTAGCTGCACCCACATCAATGATATTATAAATAAAAAGATGTAGATAGTGCACTAGCGCGCGCAAAGTACTTCAAGCGCAATAGCTATCTCTTTCTGTATCATACGTTCCGTATTATCTATCGCAGTCGTAACAACGCAACGATATTTGAACGAACTCAGTATGAACGTAGCGTGTCTTTCTTCATAATACAATTAACCTACAAGCTATGGCACAACTAACTCTACAAACAATTCCCTTATATAAATCTAACCAATTTCCTGGTATGATTTTTCCTTCCCTTTTCCTCTTACAGTATTTATAACTACAAAGTTAGTGAAGAACTTTGCTGGTATCTTGCTAACTCATCTGCCTAGCCTTTTTCCAACTATGTTGGGGTCGACTTCCAATCTCACAGGACGCAGCTGAATATGCAGCACTTTACATGGAGCGACTGTCTCCACAACCCACTGGTTCCAGGTTCAAAAGAAAATACAAATATATTTTACATATCGTTTATTGCAATGAAATATACATATAACTGGATAATATTATTATATCGAAGCATATCATACAAATTGTCCTAAAAGCATACATCTATACATGTAATACGTCATACAATACATACAACATACATTAAATATAACGATATAAACATACAAATACAATTTCTGGATGGGATTCATTTGGTCTAAGCCTATTCTACAATATCAAATATATATAAGTAATTTTTTTTCGTTAGATAAAATGCTGTGTGTTTGGTAAAAAGATCATTAAAAGCATAAGAACCTTTAGTAATAATATACGAGGGAAAAATGGCGGCCGTCACGGGACGCCCGGCAGATGTGAAACATCTATGTTAATATTAGAATTAATTATTAATAAAAAAAAAACTATAGCGAGATATGGAGTAAAATAGAGAATAAATATTACATTAAAATATTTTCTTTTGTTGATATCTATCGATTAAATCTGCGTACGACCTACCTACACAACTAATTGAGTTTCCAGGAACTTTTGAAAACGGCATAATTATGAAGATCAACAACCATTCCAAAACAAACTTTATTTTAATAGGAAAAGGTTGATTTTACGTGTCATAGAAGAGGCATCACGCCATGACAGCGTCATGCCATCTTCCGTCACGGCATAAGAATCGGTTTTACTGCCTAGGCGCGCATATAGATGTTTCACATCAATTACCTGATTCGCCTTGAGCAAGCGTGGTCAATATGCCTTGTCTGTATAAGGTCTCTGGCCGAAAAAAAAAAATCTGAATTAAACACATCCACACAAATTGCACTTACGCTTAACACTTTATTAAATATAATTATGTTATATCAATATCCTTGCAACACTAAGTGGTCGCTGCCGCAACCCGACCCGTACCCGACCGCGGCGAAGCCCAAAATGAGGGTCATGTGTTTGACCTGCATGTATGTATGTACGTTTCTTTTTCCAATACAGTTTTACAAACGTTTACCAACTACTCACTCCCCTCCCCCCATTAATATGTTCAAGCGCCAGAAGATCCATGTAACATTGTAAAATAAGATTTATTTGTGCCCAACACACAGTATTGATTGTAAATATATCTAAAATGCAGGCGACGCTAGATTACCATACAATAAAAGGTACATGGGACCATCTTACAAGCTGTTCACTACTTTACAATACATCTCCAAAAAATGCTGGACAATCATATGTAATACTTTTATAGTAATATAGTCAATGGGGTAAACGGTCCGGACAAAATGGCATAACTTTAAAAAAGTATATCTGAATATTCGAAATTACAATTTTATCTACAAATTATAATTATTAATATTCGAAAACCTACACAATTGGTAATGTTTTTAGTTTGTTTTTGTGCGAAGTTTATTGTATTTAATTCCATGAACAAATCCAGGGCGGATGTCAAGTTTATGTGGCTATAATGTTAATATATCTTTACTAATATGGCATTTGTTCTAACGACGGTAACATTTTTAGGGCACTTCATAGGGTTCCGTATACAAAACTATGCACAGCTTTGCTAGGTACTGAACCCGTGTCCAATTATTCATACTCTAGCTAGACTTATCACTTTCTTGCATTACATGACTTGGCTAGAAAAAGGGTGAATCTATCTACTAATATAATTAAGCTGAAGAATGTTTTGCCTCTTTATTTGAACGCACTAATCTCTAGAATTACCCGTCTGTTTGCATACAATAGTTTAATTCTTGGGAACGGTTCTGGCTGTTTAATATCACGCTACTCACCCTAACAACGGGCGAAACTCCGTGGCTCAGCTAGTATTATTACATCTTATTGTATGGAAAAAGACATGCTGCGCAAAGATTTAAATCGACAAATGTGCCTTCAGCGGACTGAGATCGCGCGATACAGTTCACACTCATCTTGCTTGGAAATGTACATTCAATGTTCGGTATGAGTGAGCGAGAAACAAAATTACAGGAGGATGATATTTTTCTATGTTATTATATTTTGCTTTTTTTGTTTACTAATATAATTAGAGCAATGCATCATTTTATAGTAAGAAGCAGATTTCATTTCAATATTATCATAGTGTATATATACTTTTCGCTACTAGTAGTCTCATTTATTTGTTAATTACAAAGCTCTGTTGCAGACCTAAAATCTGAGATCTTTTAGAATATCTATGAAATTTAAAATATATAGCATGTATGTGCTATGAAATTTTGACACTGCCAAGGCAAAAACGGCTTTCCGGAGGATTTCCTAAGCTATATTTTCCATTAAAGATTTGTCATGCCTTTTCATCTAGATGCTCTATTTTTTGGTTCTATAGGATTACAGATTACTACATTTATTTTAAAATAAATAAACTGAAAAAATTTACTGTGTATACCTATTATGTAAAATATTGTAGAGAAGTATAAATTCCATAACCATGCCTAGCAAATCCAGTATGTTTTATTTGATTTTATTTTAATGCATAAATACGTTAATATAGACTTATAAAGTCATTAAGAATAGACTGAAACCGTGCTTGTAAACTAAATTTGATTGTTTTCATATAATTTGTGCCCGAACGAAATGCTATGAGTATCAAGAAATCCTTTTTAGAGTTAAATCTTTATCATTTACTGTATGTCTTTTGAAAAAGCATATATTAAAGTTATCCAAGCTACTACCTACATAAATATCATTTATGATTAAATATAAAAGACCAAAGAGTATAATTTAAAAACAAAATTTTAAAAAAGGAAAGTCAAAAAGGAACAATTTCGTTGAAAAAATAAAATAAAACATAAAATGTATACACAAAATCATATATAATAAATCATACATTATTGTTGTCACTTATATACTACAACCGCTACATTATTTACACCGACATCTAACATATCTTAATCTTTGTGAAAAACATCGAAATGACAAAAATAATATTAAAAAAAACTTCATCAAGTCAATCACAATATCTCTTACGTATGGAATAATCATCTTTTTAATACTAATTTAATGCAGTACTTACAATTGTAACAAAAAAAAAACAATATAATATATAATAATCATTATTATTATTACAAAATATACAATGTTCAACGTGCTGGGTTACAAAACTTACAAACGGAGAGAATGACAAAAATATTGACTCATCTGAAACTGATGGACCGTTTTTGGTGAAACTAGAGTAGTTTGTTAGGTGTTGGTTAGTGGTGACTACGACCGTTTCGTTCGTGGGCCAGCCAGAGTTAGTGCGAGTAATATCACTACGTCTTCACGTCGGTATTCGCTTACAATTCTTTATATGATGCTGGGAGATCACCCGCCATTGCTCGGTTGCTCCTGTAACAATAAAACAGTTATTATATGATGAATATTCAGTTGTTTTATTGCAAAATGCTTTACATTGCATTAGGAATAGTCAATTAATTCTCTTCGTAATTTAATGCTGCTTGCTACTCAGAATACTTACATACATTTAACAACCCTAAAAAAAAATATTTTCTATTTTGTTGACAATAATTATGCTGGTCAATTAAAGTGAATGATTATTTATTGTATAACTTAAAGTTTTAATTTCATGTAAATTGTTCTTCAGAAAGCGGTGCTTTGCCATATTACATTATAATACAACAGTATCGATAAGTGTCCTTCTACCTGTACTAATATTATAATATTAGTGATGAAAGCTTGACCTTCTAATAACTCATCCGATCTCCGTAATAACTCATTCGATTTAAAAAAATATTTCAGTAGAAAGTAGTATTGTCGAGTGTCCTAGGATAATTATGTTGTATGGTAGTAAAGTGATGATCCTCACCTGTATAGATGGATCCAGACCTGTCTTGGGCACGGAGATCTCCTCTGTCGAGTGCTGGTCTGGAAAGTTCAAGAGTTTTGTTACACTTTCATCTTCTTAAATTAAATAAATAATATAAAAACACATATAGTGCCATAAAGGTACGAGGAACAAGGTGTAAAATCCTCCATCTTCCATAGAAAATGCAGGATCTTCCGGGCTTTGATGACATGCTGCAGAATCTTGGAGGTTTGTTTCCATGTTCGCTGTGCTGTACTAACCGTAGAGCGTGCGCGCGCGCAGACTGTCGTTCTGTTCGCGCAGCACCGCCAGCTCCTCCCGCGCCGCCCGCGCCGCGCCTGCGCCCGCCAGTGACGTCACGGCGCGCGCCAGCGTGGCCTGCAGGCCGCACGACACCGACACCAGGCGCGACGCTAGCAGTGCGGCGCTGCCGGAACATTCTGTGGAAATATCGTGGAGTTAATAACATAACATTAAGTCTGAACTCACTATATTGTGGATCCCTGACACAGCCAAAAGTCGTCATGGCAGACCTCGAAAAAGATTTGGACAAAACCAACCACGTTGGCCCTGGATCGCAACCCGTAGAAAAAGGCCGTTGGCCAACAGTGACGCGCTCCTCGAAATTCGCATTGCGGCTCTTATAAAAACCAGCGTAAAGCGTCCTAGAGGCAATTTTCAATCATAACTTCAACAATTGTGAAAATCAAGAAAAGCCACCACGCCTTCCAAACCTTTTTCAATAATACACGAAGAAAAGGTTAGTCTGAAACTTATCGACGCTCACGCTGAATTTAATGTGAGGTATGAAAATTCAAGATGGCTGCTGAGATAATTTTCACATTTTCGTCATGGATCTCGTTTTCGTGAATTTCAGACGCATTTACAATAATATTACGGATTTAGCGATTTCTTGTGGTTCAAGAATTTTCAAGGGAGTAATTTACATCATTTCAAAAAATGACGAAAATTTGATCAAGACCAAAATCTAAACTGACTTCCATCAAAATGGTTCTCGGCTAATATTAACATTACTTACCGAGTGCATCATCAGCGCTCCCCTCCCCAATCGGCTCTTCATTCAGTTCCCTCAGATCCCCGAGCACCTCGGCCACGTCCCTCTCCAACGTGTCCGTGCTGGCTGTCTCGGGCGACAGCTCGTGCTCGTCGTGCGCGTGCGACACGAGCTCGAAGGACTCGTGCTCGTGTGAGGAGGGATGGCGACACGAGTCGCAGCGGCCCGAGCGAGCTCGTGCGGACACGGTCTCCGCTTCCGTGACGTTGAGCGCGCGCTGCAGGGAGCGGGTCAGTTGTGTCGCTGGGGAGAGGGGGAATAGATTACTATGATAGTCTTAAAAAACTTTGAACTATACAGTTGGCTATCGAAGCTGTCAAATAAATCTTGTGGAGAATTAAAATACCGGGTACTTTGCCTGGACTTCAACACAATGTTTCAGGGTATAGTTTCATCGAAATATGATCGAAATAAAAAAAAATAATTATCTGAAGAAATTCATAAAGAGAAATCAAAACAGAATCTACAGGCTTGAAGTAGCTGCTGTTATTATCTCTTTTGTCTTTTGATTTTACTGCTGTTCTCTTATATTTTAATTCCGGGGGAATTAGAGCACTAGCACTAACACTAGTACTAGCAGTGGGACAGTACAGCCTAGCGATAATAACATTAAGTACCTTGCGCATGCGCCGCCAGTAGCAGCTGGTGTATGTCCCCGTTGGGCGCGGTCGGTACGTCGTCCTCCTGACTGTTACTGCGAGATAATCTCGAGCCTGACATGCGCAACTCGCCGCAAACATCTGACAAACAAAAATAATGACTTGTTGTAATATTATAGCTTTAATAAATTAGTCAAAAAAAACACTTACACAGAGTATAAAAGACATCGACGCGCATTATGTTACCACTGTTATTGGAATTATTTTTCGAGTTCTTGTGTGCCGATTTCTTTTACACTGTGTTCAGGTTGAAAACAGGCGCAGGTTTGCACTCTTCGGGTCATAACCGTTCCTAAACAAGCTATGAATAGGTCCGAACCTAATTGTAAGTCATACATACCGACTTCCCCTAAGGCATCAGCCACGGCGAGATCAGCGAAGTGCGCGTAACTGTTGGGCGGCACTCCCAGCACGGAGCCCACTATGGAGGACTTGGCGCGGAGGGCGCGGGATATGACGTCGTCGAGGCGCCGGAGACGCTCTGGGAATAAAATATTTAATAATTAGTACCATGTCAACATAACGTAGTACAAGATCAAGTCCAAATTTTCTCAAAGAGTAAGGCAGAAGTGACGCGTATAATGAAATAAAAAGCTATTGATTCAATTTAGGGTGAAAATCAGCATTTATCGCACGCCATACATCTTTGGGTTTGTTATGGTATGTTATATTTTTATCATTTATCGAGCTGATGTTCGCAATGCTGCATGTAAGGGGATGGGTGGGTTTGTAGCGTTATAATGACCTTGATCAGTGAAAGCTCTGTGCGCCGTCCTGGCGGCCGCGGCGGCAGGCGGACGCACTCGTACGGCGGCCGGGGACTGCAGCGCGCTGGCCGCCGCGCCGTGCGTGCTGATGCGGCCCACTGTGGGCCGGCGCGCTCTGGGACAACACGTAAGAGGTTACTACAGGAATACTTTAGACCATAACCTGTAACTGAGATGACGTATAGTTCCATCAGTCGTTTCTGAACGATACTCAAATACATCTAGTGTCGAATGAAGTACGCTCCATTCATAGTATTTTATCTATGTCTTTAAAATTACTATTAAGACCGCAATGACCTTTATGCTTGTCACTATAAGGTCGCTGATGTTAGAGGTAACATACCGTCGATCGTGTAAAATCAAACAAGACGAAAATAACTAGAGAAAAAAAGACATATTAAAAACTCCTGAAAAACAAAATAAAGAAATGTATTCTAAGATTAGTATAAATTGTAAAAGCCAACTCACTTATGCTTGTCCTCGTTCTCGTCCTTAACGTCCACCTCCTTCTCGTGCTCGCTGTCCCGCTCCACGCTGCGCTTGTCGTCGTGCCCGTCGACCAGCTTGTCGTCTCGCTCGGCCGAACTCCGCTCCAAGGATGGCCTCTCCCTCTCCTTCTCCGGCTCCACCAGCTCTTCGGGAGCTGTTGACGACGATTTTTCTGAAGCGTCTGACGGGTTGCGGGACACGTTGACGCCTAATAAAAATGGATATTACATTACTGTAATGTAAAGCAAAATTTTCGGATTTTTCGTCATGAGTGTCATTTTCGTGGTTTTTGGGGTCGCTGATAACGTTAATGAGGACAAAAGGAACAGAAAAAAAAACATAAACAATTCAAAAAGAAATTGAAACCCCCATCCTGAAACACAGGTTTAAATAAACCTAGATCGGGCAGGTCGCTGACATCTAAATTGAACTATTGAAAACTTGCGACTGTAGAATATATTTTAGTTATAGTTTACTTATATAAGTACTAATTATACCATTGTATGAGAAATAATACTACTGCGCCTAAATGTACACTTTTTGTAATACTTTTTAAATAAAATATTCTTATTCTTAATATTTTTATACGCAAACCCTGCATAGGGAACTACAGCTGTTTTGATATGGAAAGAAAAATTCGAGTGCGAGCAGGGTTTGAACCTGCGACCTTCCGATTCAGTACAGCGGACGTCTTAACCAATTAGACCAACGCACCGGTGCGTTGGTCAAAAATCAAATCAAATCAAATCAATTTATTTGTGAAACAAAGGATAAATGATAGATGGATCTTAAGAACTAAATAGTGCGCTATGCTTTGTCAATTTTGACATACAAATATTTATAAAGGAAACATACATACATGCGTAGTCAATTATCAATTATCAAAGAAAAAAAAAATATTAACATAATGAATTAAATAGTTAGTTCACACTTAATAAATAATTACAATATTAATTATCATTTAAAAAGTCTTCAATTTTATAATAACATTTGTCAATTAGCAATAATGTGAGAGCTTTTTTAAACTTGACTAGAGGCATATTTTTGATATTGTCTGGTATTTTATTATAGATATTTGGCACAATGCCAAAAAACTCTTTTGCATTAAAGATGTCTTGCATTTTACATTACATAACTGTGACAAATACTGAGCACGTACTGGCTTTCTTTTAATATCAGACATTTTTTCGAATAAGTGAGGGTTGCTTTTTAAAAATATTGGAGATTCTAAAATATACAATGCTGGTAGTGTTAGTATTTTCAGTGATTTGAAGGATGGTACACAGCTATCAGTAGTCTTTAATCCACACATAGATCTTATACAGCGTTTTTGCATCTTAAATATAAATTCCCTCTCAGTTGACTGTCCCCAAAAATTTAATTCCGTACCCAAGCACTGAAGCGACTAGTCCATGATAAGCTGTCAGTAACGTGCTAATATTTACCTTTTTAGACAATTGACAGAGTGCGTATGCAGATTTACTCAGTCTGTTACATAGGTGTTCTATTTGTGGTTTCCATGTTAATTTATTATCTACCATTATACCTAAGAACTTAGCAGTATTAACTGATTCTATTTTGTTATTTTTATGAGTCAAATTAATAGTGGGCTAGCCCGACGTTGATGGAATTGCATGATTTTAGTTTTATCTAAATTTATTACTAAATTGTTACAATTAAGCCAATGTATTATTTTTGTCAGTGAGTCATTAATATCGTTTTCATAATTACTGGGATTAGTGCATTCTGTTATAGCTCTACTATCATCGGCAAAGAGAACCATTTTTTGTTGTGTCATCTTTAGAAGGTCGTTGATATACATTAAGAAAAGTAACGGTCCAAACACGCTACCCTGGGGTACGCCATACCTTAGGAGTCTTGGTTTCGATATGGAAGTGGTTTCTATTTTAGTTTTAGGAGATAATCTAATAATTTAAGTATAAGTACACTGGTATCTATTGCTTAAGTATGATTCTAAGAGGTCGAGGACATTACCTCTTATACCATAAGCATGTAATTTATGTATAAGTAGTGTATGATCTACATAGTCAAAGGCTTTACTCATGTCAGTGAAAATAGCACAAACAGGTTTTTTATTATCAACACATGACATGACAGTGGAAAGTAAATCATATAGAGCCATATTTATTCCACACTTCTTTCGAAAGCCTTTTTGTTCCACACAAAATAAATTATATTTCTCAAAATAAGTGTAGTTTTTAGGGTGACTATTTTTTGTGGAAAACATAGATTATATAGCATTAGGAAATCTTCCATAAAACCATCGTAACATTGATTTGCATCATTGGCATTATAAACATGTGTAAAAGATAAACATTTTAAATGGGATTTAAATTTATATAAATTTTCAGTAGAAATTTCCTGTTTGTATATTTTCCAACACTTAAGTTTACAAGTTCTCTTTGTGGGGACTTTTAGTATTTGTGCCGTGTGGTCGGACAAAATCAAATCGTCTATTTCAGCCTTGCATTTTTTTTGTAGCTATATGCAAAATTATCTATACAATATGTTTTACTACACAATCTTGTAGGTTTCTGGAGTGCTAGTTTTAGATTAAATTGTAATAGAAAATATTCAAATTCTAAAGTGATTTTGTTTCTTTTTATGACATCAATATTAAAATCCCCTGCTAATATTATATTTTTGTTTGGATTTCGACAGAGTTTATGAAGTATATTTTCTAGTTTTTTATAAAACAATGTGTGAGTGTGTTTGGGTACTCTATATATGCAAACTATAATCAATTTATGGGAAATCAGCTCAACAGCACAACACTCAAAAATACCGGATATTGACTGTTTTGCAACCTCCGGTATTTCTTTGTATTGCAGACCAGCCCTGACCAGAATACAAGTTCTTCCACGTTTTTTATTTCTGGAGAAGAAAGCAGCCGGACAGAAGTTTGGTATATGTAATAGACGTTAATAGCCCGTTTCAATAAAATGTTCTGTTAAACATATAACGTCGATACTAGTCCCATTACTAGAAAGTTCCTCCAATTTAATTGTTAAGATATCCGATTTGTTCATCAATCCGGCTATATTTTGATGAAGAATATTAATGCTACTATAGAAAAAACTAAGAATTTGATAGTAGTTCTGGTTGATTAAGTGAGTCGTATTTATTATTTTGGGCACAATCAACATCGGAAAACACTTTATCTAGGCTACATAATTTTATGACTAATTGTTCCAAGTCTGATACAATAATATTTAATCCCTTATTATTCAGTGTGCTATAGGTGTTATACGTATAAGGCAGATTTAAATTAGAATCCAATATATACGCATACATATATGTCTGTACATCCATATAAAGCAGGTTATTAAAGGTATCTATACGGCTGTTATACATAATGTTATGTCTTTCCATGTATTTAAAAGTAGGTAAACAAATAATGAAATTAGTGTGATTTAGTGGTAATAATTTGTCACGAATAAAACTGACGAGTTCAATATAATTATGAGTTGTTCGAAAATCTTCCTCACCAATATAAATAATACAGTAGTCACACTCTGTAAACTCTCGGGCCTTTGAATCAATATTATCAAAGATAAGTTCTATTCCACATTTGGGTTTACGATAATGACAGAATTCAAAATTATTTAGATAAGTTTTTTCAGCCATACTATACAGTCTATTAGATGTTTCACCACTCAATAAAACTATTTTATGTATAGTCGATTGCTCTGCCGTGGGCGGAGTCCGTAAGGCCGGGGATGTTTTTTTGCCAGTATTTGTTATATCTAAAGTAGTAATATCTTCCTCGACGATTGCCTTCGTTATATTTATAGTTTGAGTTTGTTTGGATTTTGTTTTAATATTCGATGATGGTTTTATTGGTGTTCTTAGTTTCTGTTTCACTGGACTACTGACGATTTCGTGAAAAAGATTATTTTTCTTCAATAGTTCTTCATTGCATAACTTTAAATTATTATTTTCCAATGTTAATAACTCAACCTCATGATGTGTACTATTTAATTGTGCCTTTAAAGTATCAATTTCGTCTTTCAATATTTTTAATTGGTTGTAATCATCTTCTGATATATCCGGCATATTATTTGAGGTACAATTCAATGTTTGTGATATAATATCACTATCATCGTTGCTTGGTTCTGATTGTCTGCGTGTACGACGAAAAGTAATATTCTCAAGGAAGTTCATTATGATAAATCGATATTAGAATTCAAAAACAATATTATTAATTATTCTTCGTTTATTTTCTTCTTGGTAGCCGACAACCACTTCGCAGAGGCAAATTAAATGACGGGAACTGTATATCCTATCACAAAAACTGTTGCAGGTTGCGGGGCTCGAACTCGAGACCGCAAGCTTTTACCGCTGCCTGGTAGGCGTATTACGCCACTTGACCACCGAAGCTTAAACTTTGTTTGCGAATTAAACGCTCTGGTGCTAGTGTGTTGAGGTAATTAAGCGTGTGTCATTGCCCCGTTCAAAGGTCAGTACACTTGGACACAGAGACAAAGAAATTTGCAACGATCACTTTCAAAAATGTTATAATGTTTTTGTTTATATCTCCGGTAATAGTTCGTACACAGTTCTAGTTTTTTCACTGTTTACTAAATGTTTTGTTGCACACGTATTGATGTAACTTTTAAAATGAATACTGCACTTTAGACTAACTTTTCAAAATAAAATGTTTACGAGCACAAAAAACACGTCTACTCAACACAGTGTCCGGGCGGGGGGTCCGTCAAAACGTCTGCTATTAGACCAACGCACCGGTGCGTTGGTCTAATTGGTTAAGACGTCCGGTGTACTGAATCGGAAGATCGCAGGTTCTAACCCTGCTCGCACTCGATTTTTTCTCTCCATATCAAAACAGCTGTAGTTCCCTACGCAGGGTTTGCGTATAAAAATAAGTTTGGTATGGCGAATTCTATACAACATTGATTTGGCTGTAATGTCAACGTGTTGTTTTAGGTTAGTTCAATACTTTCTTAAATAGATGGCGCCAACGTCACCATAAGACGTTATTAATGGAATGAAGATTTCGAATTCTTATTCTTATTCTTAAAATTCTGTTTTCTTTTTCTTCGGCTTCCCCTGTCACAATTTTGACCCCTCGCCACTGGTATGGAACCCGGCAGAGAGAAAGCATTTTTACGAACACGCAATGATAGGTGCATTTTTACAACATTAAAAACTTCGAAACTTTGCCTCTATATGGTCTATTGTTACTTTGTGACGCGACCATCGTACTAATTCGGAAACACGAAGATTACCAAAGCGCATTTCTTTTCTGGTTTAACTGTACATACCTGAGTCATCAGCAGAGCGACTGTGTGTGTGTGAGGGCGTGATGGTCGACTTGAGTTCTGTCAACTTGGCGAGAGGGGCCTCTTGGATGTGCTTCACCCAGCTGTGCATGAAAACGTTCTAGATTAGCAACAACGTTGGAGGAGAGTGATGTACTGTCCCGATTCCTTCTGCGAGTGTTTAGTACGAAACTAGGATGTTGTCTAAGGGATAGGTTGAACAGAATCACAGCCTGTTGGACAGAACATGACTATAATTCAATGAAACGAAAAGAATACACGGAATAGTCATTCGAAATGACAGTAAGAAAATTTTTCGAAAATATCTGTAATTTGAATAACATTAATAGTCGTTGTGTTGTACTGCTTTTTTCCCGAGTTAAGAGAAACATAGGACGTCTCACTGTAAGGCTTATTTTAGGTAAAGTTATACTTACGACGTATACTCCGGTGCGGAGTTGGCAGATAACTCGTGCATCTGAACTCCGTTGATGTTCATCAGGAAAAACGTGTTGCGTACTGCCGCGTTCGGGCGGAACAGCACCTTGTCCCTGTTGGAATAAAGATTATAATTTAGTAACATTTCTACTATAACTAGAAGCTAACATTATATTACGTTTGTTACAGATTGCAGTGAACGGTCAAAGGTACCGTGCCGTGAGTGGCCGTACGCTAAACTAAAAAATATTTTGATGATCAAAATGTAGGTTTTTCTTACCATTTGATAAGTGGTGACAGCATCAATGACTGGCTGGGTTGCGGGATTGGCTTCAACACGAACTTGTCGCTCTCTCGCTGTAGCAGGACTAGGCTGTCTTCTAACATCAGGGCCTGGGGGGGGGGATTACCACGTTAGTTACTTATTGATTCCTTCACGACGATATGTTGGCTATCTTCTTTTGAGCATTACTTCATTCAAATTAGCGAATACTCACAAGCACATTGATCCTCTTGGTGGAGTCGTTCCTGAGCGTCAGTTCTCCTTCATTCCTCAGCGTATGATGCGTGAGGTCTAGTCGGCGCAGATCCTCCCACTCTCCAGATGTCGGCACGCGGATCTCTAACTTGGCCTGGATTGTTTTTAGTCTGTAAAAAATGGTTACAGGGTTAAATGGTTTTTGTAACATCTTGGACTAATGTCACATTTCAAGCTTACAGTCGCACAGTTATTTATTTCATGGTTATTTCGTAAAAATGCGTCAATCTACACTCGCTGCGGATAGTCTGTAAATAGGTGACAATCCGTTTTAAAGTGACACTCTCTGTGCTTTAGAAAGCACGCAAAGCTGTTAGTCCCAGCTGCCATTCGTAGAAATTTTGACAATCAGTCACATTCAAATATATTGGAAGCCGATCTCGAAGTAGTTGGGAGAAGGCTAGGCAGATACTAGGTTTCAAAATAAGACAGGGATGAATAGGGTTGGGTGGGTGTTAGTAACTATTTTGACGTGTTCCTGTGGTACTTGTGCTAAATAAACGTTTTCCTTTCTTTAAACCTTACCTGTGTTCATTCTCCGCCGTCCTGATGGCAGTATCGACCCGGTGCAGCACGTCCTTGGCGACGTCGTGAGCGCGCCGCAGCCGCGACAGGTCCTCCTCTGTCTCCTCCCCTTCCGTTACTGTCTTGAGGATACCCTCTAGGAGGAGCTGGTATTTTGTCAGTCTGCGGGAGACAGAAATGGATTTATTAGAAAGTGTTTGGGGTGTAGAGCGTTAAAATGTATTCCAACCGTAAAATTTTCGGTGTCGATTATTGTTGTGTTCTTGTTTTCTTTATCGTGTTAAGGCTAAGATTGCGGCCGATTAATCGGCTTCGGCTTCAGTCGGACACTAGTTTTACCTCACATGTAACAACATGTTAAAAAATCGGTCTCGTGTGATATTATGTAACTATATGTTGTATACACACGACACATACCTCTGCCACACACACGCGAGCATATCCTTGAGCTGCAGCCTCCCACAGAGCGGCTGCTGCTCTCGCGCCGCGAGGAACGTGTGCAGCTCCTTGCTCTTGCGTCTCCGTTCGCGCAGAGCGTCCAGTGCCATGCGCTGGCCGCGGCAGAACTTTGAGACGCACGACGAGTAGCCGGAGTCACCCAGCTGAGGAAAAAAAACAAGTGGTTAGAGAAAGAAAAAACTAAAAGCTGTCTTATTTTTAAACAGGTGAAATAAGATCAAACTTTACGACATGTTTGATAGTGCCATAATGGTTAGGTAAGCCCGGAAGTCTAACAACCAGGTTTACCAAGGGCTATCACGTTACTCAGCTGGTTTGAGGAGGCCAAATTGGCAGTTACACCAGATAAAATATTGGTTTTCAGCTGCATCCGATTATTACCAAACACAATTGTGAAAAGGCTAGACAGATGTTAGACTACAAAAACTTTGTAAAAACTCACCGCATTCAGTAATGCATCAGCCACTGGGCGAATCTGCACCAAATGATTCTCAGCATCATTCCTGGCGGTCCTAAGATCGGAATAGAGCCTGGAGTGCCTCTCCCTCACAGCCGGTAGGTTGGGGAACAGGGCTCGAAGCTCGTCCCCTGCCAGGAGTGTAGGATGACGTTCCAAGGGCCGTAAGAAGACTCCGCCCAGGACGCGAAGCCAACGGACGTGGGAGCCTTCCGATACTATTAGTTCTAAAAGGAGAAAACAGAAATATTTGTGGTTAGATTTTGATATCTAAATCTACATCGATACTAAGGTATGAATTTATTTGTAGGTTACCAAATGTTTGTGCCCGGTTAAACGCAATGGGCTCGACCCTATTTCACGAGACGTCTTTGCATGAAGACGCTGTGTCCCATCCAAAAAAACAAAGTTTCCAAGGCTCATGCTAATTGGTTGTCTAGCAAAAGCTAGCTGGATTGTAATTAGTTTATATTTGTAGTAACGTCATAGAGACTTTATGCAAACTCTTTTCTCTGTAACGCAAGACAGGTCTTGAAACCGGTTCGAGCTAGTTTACTTTGTAATCCTGCAAAATTTTGTTTATGATCAATGCTTAGTTAATTTTTCATTAGTTAAATCATAATATTATGCAGGTGCTAAGTATGACGCTGTCAGTTATTCTTGTAGTTTTTTGGAAAACAAGTCTGTGTTGCTTCTATAAATCATTGCAGGTTTAGTCTACTTCTTGGCAACTAAAGTTTCCTTGTCATCTATCAAAGTCAGTTGTAGGCACTTGTGCACGTGTGCGGTAACATAATCAGCTAACGGATTTCCAGTAACACAGGCCTCTTCCCATAACTTGCAGTTCTTTCGATCCAGGGCTAATGTGGACCACTGGTCGTTGGTTTCGTCCAAGTCAGACAGTAAGCTGTGTATGGATCGCAGTGTGGACCTAGCAAAATATAGCATTAATAATATAATTTTTGGGATAAACTCAGTAATGGGGTAAAGACGTTCCACTCACCATGTATGACCTCCTGCCTCTTGCGTAGCGTGGCGGACAGGTCCAAGGTGTCGAGCGCGTGCGGCGGCAGACTGTCCGCCCATTGTGCTGCGAGGGGCTCTTCTTCCTCTGACCAGTCTGATTGAGAGGCTGAAAGAAAATAATTACATTTAATCCAGACAATCACCCGAGATGAAGATGAAAGATGGTGTGAATCAAAGATCGTCGTGTCAATATTTCCCTTATTTCTTATTTTCCAGTTTCTTGATGTTAAAATTCTGTCCTGAAGTCTATAACACAATTAATTACTAGTTGAAAGGATCAATATTTTTTTTTAAGACTCCAAATTGAATGATACTACAATAATTTCGGGCACCTACACCGCCCATTGTTTTGTCTAAGCCATTTGCTGTCTGCAGGCCTGATAGCGGAGAGTTAATAAAAATTAACTTTACGTACATAACCTCGAATTTGTCTCGGGTTTCTATTCAAAGCCCTAGCCAGCATAGACTAAAAAGTTTCGGAAACGTAATTAATATTCGACGTGTCCGATTTTCATTTGATCAATTCAGCAGACTGGGCTTTCATTTCAGTCTTCACTATCAAAATTGTTATCAACTCACCTTGCTGCTCAGCAGCGACGGTGTTGCTCTCATTACTCCTGGAAGACAAGCTGGAACTGCTGGAGCTGCCAGAGGGCGCTGTCGCTGCACCTGGCTCCAGGTCACTGTAGAATAAAATATAAGAGTTAGATTATGATTGATACGCGTCAGCTGCGGGATTGGAGACTTTAAGAAATAGCTCGACTATGGATCTACGACAATCCAATCTCAAGTCAGTAGTAAAACTGTAATAATGAAAACCGCCTTTAGTGCTTTGAAACAAAGGTGTTGTATTTTCATATTGTTCCCATTGACGTGCAGTTGATAGGCCAGTCCACACATCATACTATAATTCGGAGGACCAGAATTCAATATAATTGTTTGATGGGTAATTAAAACCTTTAGCTCACTTAGATCTTCACAGGAATGTTAAATGTGCAAAACACTTTTTTTTTTCACATTTTTGTAAGATACCTAACAAACTTAAAAATATATCGTACCATCCATTAGGATCTTCCTAGAACACAAAAGATTTCACTTTCAATCATCCTGCCTGACAGTAAAATACCGTGGGTACAAAATTATTGGATAACGATTTACTGACGTATTTTCGGCATCAGCCATCGGAATCGTTTTGTGGATTTTGGCAGTCGCATTTTATATACGCCATAGATCAAGCAGAAATAGGTGTTTCTTCAAAATAAACAATGGCTTTTTAAAAGTGATAATTCTTCGCATTTGATGTATATTATTATGTAAGTGGGCGTGCTGCGCTACCACTAATATGAACGTGGACGCAGCAAGAGGACTATGTAAGGACAGTTGCTTGGTAACAGTTGGCATCCTGTAGGTTCTGCCTACCCAATTGGGAAATAGTAAGAATGGATGAATCTATATTTTTCAGCCTCGTTAGTCTAGTGGCCGCAAGAGCTACTGCTGAGCATGAAGTCCTGGTTTCGATTCCCGGATCGGACTAAGTGTTATTGGGTTTTTCTATTACGAATGTCTCACTAGCAACCAGGGTTCAGGATTTATGCTTGGTTGAAGATTCGCCCTCTATTACATGGAACTTAAAGATAACTGGTATTATATGGGTGAACTATGCTAGGTGTGGTCATATTTATATGTATACAACTTTGCTTAACCCTTCCGGATTACAGGCGTGATGTTATGTTACATAAGGGTATTTCATGCGGAGCCAATCTCCGGCAAACGGCAATTAAGTCCGAACAAAGGTCAGGAGGAAACGCAAGTCCAAACATCGGCCATTCGGCCAGGAAGTAGTAAAAGCATGGCTAATTCTGTACGCGCCTTATTAATACTGCGCAGGAGTAGTTTCATTGGTCCGGTTTGCGACTGATATGAATTTGTTTTACATGATTTCATTTAACTTGTTAGGTACACCTCTGCCTAACCCTTCGGAGATTACAAGGCGTGATGTGTAAATGTGTTATGTGATTTTATTTAATTCGTATTAAGTAGGAAACATGGGAGTCGCACGGGACCGGTCAATGTGGCGACACTTGGGGGAGCCCTATTTCCAGCAGTGGACGTCTTTCGGCTGAAATGATGATGATGATGATGATGAAATAGGAAACATAGTAGAATGGCAAATAGAAATTTAAACTATTAGTTTACCATATAAAATATAAAACAGTTGAAGAATTGTGATTACTCCTACTGATGAGAACATCACTGTTAGAGAGAGACTGGACTAGTACTTATTAGTATACTACTGCAAATTGTTAGCACACCACCATTGGATAGTAAACATAGTCAGAGAAATTTTTAGTGGTATCATACTAAAGATCAAGACTGATTTGATTTCTTTTAATAAACATCTTACGATGCAGGTTCGGCTACTATAGCTTTTTTGATCGATACTTTCTATCAAATTAACTATTTATTAGCCGTAAGTACCATTACTTTATCTTGCAATTTTCTCTTAACTTTGCCAAATGACAACCTGTTTGACTCCCTCTGGAGTTAAGTAGGTATACCCTATATTAAAATCACAACCGTCTTTCTTTGGCAGTTGTAATGTGGTGGCGTTAACACAGCAAATTTGATGCAGTGTTTCAAATTGATAATCAAGTAATTTCCTTGACTTTACATATCACGTCTCTGTATAACAATTTCGTCAATCTCAAACCCTCCAAAATTGATATTCCATTCCTGAATCAAATTATTCAGTAGGCTTCATATTATGCTAATATTCTCACATATTGGCGCCAATATTTTCATTTGCCAAGCCTCATTATTTCAGAACATACATATTACGCTGTAGGGATTGACTTTGATGTTTGTTTAGAGTTATAGGAAGTCAATTAAGTATCTTTAGAGTACAACCGAGTAATTATTTGAGGAAGAAACTCCATATACAATAACACTAAGGAAAGTTGTTAGTAGAGTGAAGAAATTGTCAATGATACGTTCAGAGTATGCGTGGTTGTTATGGCGCGGTTCAGGACAGACCTATGTGTAGCACTGGATATTTCTGCTGATTTATGGTGACTTAACTTGACTTTGACTGCCTCCTTGGTCTAGTGGTCGCAAGCGCACTGCTGATCATGAGGTCTTGGGTTCGAATTTGGGTGCCCTAGGTCGGGCAAAGTGTTATTGGGTTTTTCCCTCAGGAAATTGTCACACGAAATCTGTATTTGTGCCTGATTGATGGCAATAAGCTCGCCTCCTATTACGTGGGACTTAAACATAACTAGCGAAATGTGCGTGTACTATTAGGTACATCTTTGCCTAACCATTCGGGGATTAGTCATCATCTGCCTATCCTTTTCCCAACTATATTGGGGTCGGCTTCCAGTCTAACCGGATGCAGCTGAATACCAGTGTCCATTCGGGGATTAGTAAAGCAGACTTTTGAAGATTTCACCAACTGATGAAAAAATATCAGGATCCTTAGTATCAAGCCAGCTTTACCAAATATTTAACCAAACCAAAACAATTTGACCTCACCCACATTTTTCTAATAAAATCTGTGTACCAGGAGGTAATAGAGCCATAATTGTAATTCAGTGTGGGTAACACAAGTTGGCTCTGAAACACTCTGGAAGCACATTTACAGGGACGTGACCCGACTGGAGATGTATAGAATTGATTCGTTTACGTACAAATGGGGCAATGGTAATGGTATGTTGTTTTAGGGAAAAGGAGAACCGGTAAAGGTCTAATAATTTGTGGGGGAAGCTCCTTTTGGCGTGCGGGTCGAAATAACTAAGGCGTTATGTTGTTTCTTTCTTTATCGTGTGCTTAGTGCATTACTACACGATTATCATTTGGTCATTCTTGGCAATATCGAAGTAAAGAGAGCACGAGGCCGGTCGTTAACAAAACGATGATCCGACGAAGTAAAAGAGGCTATGTCCTTAAGCAAATTTCAGCAGGTGGTGATGGCAACTTTGGACCGGAGTCGATGGAGGCAGACTGTCCGTTTAAAGGGGTCCAGTGACCACGATCCTCAGTAATGAGGGTCCGATTGAAGTAGAAGTGCATAAACTGGTCTCGGAATTTTTATGCCGCCCATGGGCTTGGCTTTACATGCCGTCGAGAAATATCTCTCAGGCATGCTGGTTTCCTCACGATGTTTTCCTTTACCGAAGCAAGTGATACAATACGTACAGGAATCCGAAAAATCAGAGGTGCGTGTTGTGGGTTCGAACTTAAGATCTATGACTTGGAAGTCCGACGGTCACACCACTGGGCTATTACTGCTAGGGATTATGTTGAAGTACTACTGTAGTCCCCAAGTTCTCTGCCATGTTTGGTTGTTTGACGTTCTTGTTTAAGATCACTCTTCCTTCTCAGCGTGTTGCTTCGTGGCAATCTAAATTCTTCCTATCTAATTCATTAGAATGATCAAAAGTGTCCATAACTTCCCCAAACTTGTGTGAATTAGGACATCATTAAGAGCCCCATCGTTTGCGGCTCCACATTTGCACTCCCAGGTCAAAACACCAACCATTTAGTAAACAGTTGAAGTTGACAAAGTGGACGTACAACATCATTGATCAAATACGAAGAAATCGTCTGTTCGTTCTACTTTTCCATGACCAAAGAAGTAAGTTCCCAGGAGCATCAAATTAATGAATATGCAAACGAGGTTTGGTTACCGCGATAATTTAATAAACCTTTCCATTTAATATAGAAATGGGCAATCCTAATTAAATGAAATAATTATAAGTTTGTCAACAAAATGAATTAAAGAGGAATATTCCCGCGATTTCATGGAAAAAGCTCCATCAGTTGAATTGCCGTTAAATTCCTGTAATTATCGCCCGCCCTCGCACTGTCATGATGGTAATGGCTCCCTTCAGTGCCGACTTGTGGGAAACTTCCATACTTTACGTAGGTACGTCAAGGTACCAAGTAAACAGTGGTATATTAAGCCAGGCAATGATAGAAAAGTCATGTAGCTTTTTGTTTCTTTTTCTGTTTTAATTGCTGAATTTGTCTGCCTCTTAAAACATTCAGAGCTTTCTTATTTCTCTTAGTGTGTAAATATTCCAATTTTAAAATCATCAACGAATGCAGATTGAAATTGAAATATTTTTACGAAGTGGACAGCTGCATCCTCCAAAAAATTTGTCATTGTTAGTTTTTGCTAAATTGATCACAATCAATTAATTTGTATTTGCAACTGAGAGTTACCACTTTATCTGACCAAATATGTAATAACTAAAGCTGTACATCCCGGGCTAGTAACAATAATTTTAAAACGAGCATGTAGCTGTAGGATAAGAGCGGGCTGATAGTAAGCGGCCACTCATTTATCGTAATCGTCCGGTATGTCTGCTAGATAACATTAGTCCTGCTCCTGCTACTGTGCACCAAAATGTGTATTTTTATGATTTAGGGTGTGACTGATTAGTTCTATAAGTATGAAAAAATCTATCTTAATTTTTAAAATAATTGTGGCTCAACGCCGTGAGCTGAAATGACACCATTTTTAACGGTTTCCGTCGTTTTTACTGTACTCAAAAGTAAGGTGTTACTAACACACATCACTAATGATTAGCCAGAACGTGAACTGCACTAGTAAGCACATACTTCAATGGCAGTCAAGACAAAAAAAACGGCACAACCAATCACAAACTAGCAATGTAAGTCGCATCGATAGACTTTTGGGTAGAGTCGTGGACGGTAGGTGGACCTTAGTCACAAATATGATAATTATTATAAAGTTGACGAATCACCATACTACCTCAATATTCATCAATCTTTAAATCACCAAAACACCTTTACCTTTCTGACAGCGTCCTCCTCGCCAGCATAGCCACGGTGGGGGGTTGTCTACCCGCAGGCAGCGACACATTTCTGGACACTCGAGGTGGCGCAGGCGTTGCCATGGTAAAGCACACTAATCACCACTTGTCACAACAATCACCAGCTATCACTTGTATTGTTGTTGTTTCTTTGTCAGTTTATTGGCATTTTTAGTTTAGCACTGGGTTATTATAATTGTTTTGGTAATCTAGTTACTTTTGGTAAGTTCCTTTGGTTTTTGGTTGTCACTAAACTTGTGAGTGTAAAAGTGATGTTCTAAATTCTGAAGTTGGCAAAAGAAGAATAAGTTTAGATTCATAACTACCTAATAATAAGATACTAATAATGGAGTATCGGACAAAACAAGTTTTATGTGCAGTGATTATTTTAGTCAACTGAAAGAATAGGTTCTACAAAATAAGAGTTCACAATCACTAATTTACACAAAACATTGCAATAATGCTTCTTTCAAACAATTTCCTTAAGAACAAATGGCCACTTATAGTCTAGCATTAGACCCAATCCAAATAATCGGTTAGTTTCATACGTATGTACTGTTGACCATCAATCGGTACCATATCGTTCTGTCCACATGTTAAGCGAACTTTGGGTCCGGTTCGAGTAAACTTAGATCATAAATGTTCTTATGTGATTGAGGGATTACTTAGTAAGGTTATACGATGGACGAATACTCTTTCTGATTCTGGCTTCGTCTTAAGAGGGAGTTTCTCTTTAAAAAAGGGTATTCATTTCAAAAAGGCAATGCTACCCTTAATTGAGACAAAATCCGGACGCATAGTGTTTCCGAATATTATGTCTAAGACATTTATAGACTAAGAGACTTCTTGGATTTTGAGCATTTGGTTTGCAGTCAAATAACGTCCCCCTGAATCATCATGATAACCTAACGCCCACCATGTTGCATTAAGCTCATCATCTGAGCGCCCTTAAGTTCTACCTACCCATTTCTGTACACACCGGTAACAGTAAATTCATAAGCCACAATTATCTATGACGTTGTCAATTCAATGGCGCCTAACATAATGGCTGATAATGGTCAATGGCCATACGTGGCGAACAGTGGCCAGTTGTGGACTAAATCCTATGTTAATACCAGCCTAGAAAATGATATAATTATGTTTTTATCACGTATAAGGGAATAAGGAAAGGATAGTTACATGAATTTACTTGAAACGCGAAGATTTCTTTATGTTTTGTTTTTATTGACTGTCTCTGATTTATTAAGCATTTAACATGGGCTATCAGATTAATTACGGTTCCTTGTTTCCTATAATATATTTTATATTTCTGCACGAACTATTTTGTTACTATCAGATGGTTTTTCTTATTGCTAGTTTAAAAAAATAAAGTACAGCTTTTGCCACATGGAGGTATGCAATAACATAATATGAACATACTACTCAGATAAAAAACATCCCAAGTTATGGTCTAAATTATTATGAATACAAGGTCAAATATAAGATTAATCATGAAAGCTAAAATTAAAAATATATTGAGACACTATTTCGTCGACTTTTAAAACTCTCCATTAAATATTTAACCTTAGTGCAGCAATAAAGTTTAGCTGTTTACAGTCTAAGCCAGTTTTATTCTAGGCCGAAATCTAGCCTGAGTCTAAACAACGTCACTACTATTATTAATGCTATATTTATACGTGTTTTTATGATCAGCTAAAGAAACGCTGGAAAACAATGGAAGAGTTTTCCAATGTTTTTCGATTGGAATTACATTAATGGAATATTCAAACAAGTTTTGTTGTTCTTGCAAAGAGGTGTTGTTAAAATAAATCGATAGTGCTTTAGCTAAAAATATTTTAACAATGTGTATGTTTGGGCTTATCTCGGAAATAGCTGAATAGAATTTAATCACCACTCTATCAATTTTAAACACAGAATTTTAAAAATAAAATCATCTAACAATATCGTTAAAATAAAACGGGCGAGCGTTTAGTGGTCGCTTGCGCTACTTCTGAAAAACAGATCGATTCCCAACTGTTACGGGGTCTTTTCATCAGGATTTTTAGTGCAAAACAGAGTCTGGCATTTTTGACCGATTGATGGCAATAGGCTCTCTTAGGTGTTATGTTTAACACCTATGTCACAAGAAGAAACTTAACCCAGACAGACACACACACATTACAGACAGATGGAGACGGTAGGAATACAGAGATTGTGTTTGTGTTATGTTAGATATCTAACTATCTAGAAAATTTAAAGCCACATTTACTTCAAACATCATTTTTTGTTTTTTAGTCTAGAAGATATTACTTACTAGGTAATTTAAAACAATAACACAGCCAGTCTAGTATACTACAAGCAATAACATCGTAACTTAACGAGCAGTACATTGCGTCAACGACAGTTCACGACTAGAGTTAACCGGTAACCGCCAGATAAAAGTAAAAGTTAATCTAACCAACAATTAAAGCACGCTTTAGTGAAATAAACGAAAGCGTGTCGGTTACTCAAACGTATGGAAATTATATTGTTTTATTAATGGTGGACAAAAGATCTGTATTATTACGACTAGTTTTCTTAACACGGTGAGTAGAGGGTACGTCTTTCTTGCCATCAATCGGGCAGAAATCCAGGCTCCTACTGAGAAATACCCCATAACACTTATCCCGACACTGGAATCAAACCTTAGACCTCATGCCCAGCAGTTAAGCTACATAGAAGCGGAGGTGAATATTTAATTTGGTATCATATTAAATAAATAAAAATTGTCTACTAAGTGCTAGGAGTGACAAACCGCCTTTCCAGTCCTATAACAAAATATGTAAAGGTCATATTCCAGACTAACTCGATATAAGAATTTTGCACCCAGAGTACTTATCTGACCTTTGTCAATTAGAGCTATTTGACGCCAATACGGCGGGAGGCAAAGCGAATTGAAACCCTATTTGGGACAATTACTACCAATTTTTTTTGTTTTTTCTTGTGTGAGACTAATAAATACTTTTTCTTTCTTTTACATAACTACAAAAAATTAAAAAGACATGGTTGAAAAATAACTTCATTTTTTTTTTTTTAATAATTGATACTTTTAATGTTTTCAATCTAACACCTAAATACTTTTTCTTTCTTTTACATAACTACAAAAAATTAAAAAGACAAGGTTGAAAAATAACTTCATTTTTTTTTTTTTAAATAATTGATACTTTTAATGTTTTCAATCTAACACCAGTATATTTAACAGAAATCTTCGCAGTTAAGATCATCAAAGAGTTATACGATGACCCCTACTATGTCATAGCTGCAGAAACAATTGAAACAGGTCTAAATATTAATAAATTCATTTCGGGAATGATGTCATCCGTTCATGATCGTTTTTAAGCCGCCTACACAGTTTTTGCATAGGCAACTATAGGTGCGCTGAATATTTAACACCAAGACCGTGCTCACGTCAAGGCATATAGTTAAACAGTTGACTAAGAGCGTCCAATGCAAAAATGTATGAAACGAAACTTCAGCCGCCGACTGACTGGGAGGATAAAGAGTAAGCGTAGAGCTGTGGTAAGTGGTAACCAGACATACTTGTCGTAGGTTCAAACCCAGACAGTGAAAATTTGTGAAGAAATTTTCAAAAGCTCACAAAACGGTGAAGGAAAACATTGGGAGATAACTGATGTCCTAGAAGACCTATGTGATGTCATTGTGAATAAGTCTTAGCTAGTGAACGTTACCTATATGCTAGTTATAGATGACTATACGCTTGATGTAAACATGTCCTAAGCACTTGAAACCTCCAACAAAACAATTTTAGGAACAACTGCCATAATCACTTGTTTCCCAACTTCAGTTACCATTCTATTATTATTATTACTAAACATTGTGAAATACCTGAGTTATTTCCACTAGTAAGTGACAGGCATAGGAATGCAAAGTTATTATTATAACTTTCTATCGGTTCATAACAAACAGATGCCTACACTATCGGGTTTAAATGTATCATCAATCTAATATCTTGGCTTTATAAGTGTGTATTAGTCAGTATGTGGGGGCTAATCTCGGAAATTACTGAGCGGTATTAGGTGAGGGGTTCATTAATAGCACGAACGTTCAATAGTCCGAGGAAGATTTAAGTGTTTCTTATTGTTTTGGTATTGTTTGTTACAAAAGTATTGATTTTGTCCGATACTCTAATCACTTTAAGTAATTTCTGAAACAAACTTATGGATTTTCGTGTTTCTGATTTTTCTGGGGCATAATATTTTCAATGTTTTAGTTTTGTCCGATACTCCATACTCCAATCATGACGCAATTTAAAAAAAGATTCAATTCGAATCAAAAGAAAATCTATCACTGTTTTAAAATTGCGTTGCATTCGCAACCCCAAAATAAAACCATTAACAAAAAACCCAAATTCAAAACAACTCACACCATCGACATTCAAAATTAAAACAGTAATGACATAATACTAACACTGCTGTAAATTAAAAAGTAAACACTTTTATCGAGTACAAATTATTCGACAATCGAATAACAACACTGTCCACTCGATAGGAGAATCGAATCGAATTGAAAATCGCGGGTATAGAGACGTGCGTTCAGCCCGAAGAACGCGGTACGACTGAATGAGGATCATAGCATTGGAACATAAGTCTTATATCACAACGCTATAACAGAAAGGGTGTACAATAGTACTTGAGGGTCGCATATGACGTTAGAATTCCATCGATTGTGTTTAGTTGACGTATTGATAAGTTATTAGAATGTTTAAGGGGATATTGAGAGTTGTAAATGGAAATTACGAGAGAAAGGATCCGTTGAATAGCTTCCGTGGGTTAGTTGTAAGATGAGTGAGGTAAGCGTATCAAATTGTAAGCATTTAGCTACTTGTAAATTAACATGATCTAATAAACATTTCTCATATCTATGATCGGACTAAATCCGAGTTGCAAATCTCATCTTAGTGACGATCAAAGACAAAAACTTGTTGGCAATGTAGGAAATAGATATATTTTTTGATTGCAACTGAGGTTAGGATGGGAACGTTCTTTAATTTAAAACACAAGAATTGCTCCTCCCTCAACCCCGTCCTCTCCTTTCCTTTGCTCTGTTGACTAACTCCCTGTTCCTCAAACCAATACAAACTACTATGTTATCAAATCTCATGTCAAATCGATTGATTAGCTTTTGTTATTGTAATCAACCAATCACAAAAGCTAATATTGTGACATTAGACAGCAGCTTTATTAAAGAAAATTATATTTTGGTTTACGGTAAAGGTTCTGTTTTAGCCAAAAAGCGATGAAATTGCAGTTAGACACTACCCTCTATTACATGGGACTTTAACATCACTGGCGGAAAGTACACCTCTGCCAAGTCCTGCTAGGAATACAGGCTTGATGTTATGCTGTTTGCAGATAAAAAAAATAGATCAACCAGTTGGCATAAAGATTGATGATGATTTTCAGAAGATTTTGGGTTGAGAGAATAATAGGCAAATAGCGTTTATATTACAGAAGATATTACAAGACAAGCCTGAATAAATCTCATTTCTCAAAATAATACCACACTTAAACAATTTACGTCTACCAATAACAAACACCACAAAATCTTTACAACCAATCAACAGGTGACACCAAAAGTATTTCCACCAATCACAGATGGAGCAAATCATAAAGCTACCACCCCCATCCCAGCAAGGAGTCGTGAAGGTGTGCTGCTGACGTCATCACGTCATGGCCTCGTGGGGAGTGCCACCCCACACAAGTGGAACGCATAAAGACACACCATTGTTAACTCTGGTCATGTGTGGTGAGGTGACCAGGTGGATAGGAAAGTTCGGACAAGTGGAAATACAATTTGTCTGATAATCATCTTGAAAATGTCTAGGTACTTAGTACATACAAGTATCAATAAATGTTAGGGTAGGTTGGCCATAGGAGGAAGAAATTGTCTTTATCTAACTGCGGGAGGAAAAGATAAGCTACCAATTGTCACAACTGCATATTGTTAAGAGATAAATGTGATCAAACTGCTAGAGGTACAAATACTACGAATAAAATATAAATTCAGCAATGGGGCAATCCTGAAACGAACGTGAAACAGCAGTGATTTTCGCCCAGAATGAAGATACATTACACACTATAAAGTACTCCAAAAAGTAAAAGAAACCTCCATATTTTCGGGAACAGTCCCAAGAAACTCCACGAAACTACCACACCCCAACCCACATTACCAAGCTACACATATACGTATATGTGTACCAGTCTCATAGCATTCTTACGGTGTTTGCCACCATATGTCATTGCCATAGGTTCAGGTCTCGCGAAAACACACATGTGCGCATAAATCGCCTTCGGGTCAATAGGGGCGCGCCTGGGATGGGTGGCTGTTCCACTGTTTGCGCACATCAATTAGCTCAGGGGGTTTAAACTGGTTTCAGTGTGGATTTTTCCTCTGATAATTACGAAAGATGGAAAAACACGAAGAGTACTTCAGAGATTGATGTATAGAATCAAGGTATTTTAACTTTACAGGCCGATATGTTGCAGGGGAGTATATTTCGCCACTTCTTCTCCCCAGGCCCAAGGGCAAGCATTTTGGGGGGCTGTCTTAACATTTAGATTTTTCTTTGAAATTTTCGAAATCATAAATAACTCAAAAATCGAAACCGATTCCGCCATAATGGGGATGAAAGATGTTATAGCTTTCAACACGGTCCCGCAAAAGTGCAACTTTTTTCTATAAACCTTCAACATTGCAACATACTACTAATTAAGAACTAGATATCTTACAATACCCCAGGAACTGCACAACTACCTAGCAAGGCATGCATACGTCACTAAGACGAGGCGACGATTATGATAGCAGCTATTGTGCGGCTTCGCGAGTCGAGTGACTTCCGCGACGTTAGCCACACTTGGCACCGATGGTAAGCCTTCATTGATCACGTGCGCTAACATAGTATAGTTAATAAAAACAGTTAAAGAAAAGAACGAAAGAAAAATGATTTGTTTGCCACTGAACAACGAAAAACATTAAATATATTGAGATATGAAAAAAAAAAAGACGGTTCTGAAAATATTGCGGCAGATTTGCTTACAAACTGCGATAGAAAAATAAAGAAATACAACATTATGGAAGATGAGCAAAAAGATCACGAAACGGTAATGAAAATTCTAGAAAAAGCAGATATAACTGTCATCAGCAAAACTTCTTATAAACAGGAAGAAAGGTTAGATTATAATTTAATCGGAGAACGGAGGTCGCTTTATAAATCTAACGCGAGGAAGATCAATGCCAACCATTTGTATTGCTAAAATTAATCTCAGTTAGAATTAACGTATCAAATTCAGAGTAAGATTAATAGCAGTCGCTTAAACTTTTATCATACACTGAACTCTTGTAAAATTATGTACGAAAAGATGAATCATGTCGCTGCCACTAATAAATATTACTTTTTATATAATAACCGCGTTCGGGCTACGAGAATAGAATGCGGGAATGGGTCAATGATGTATAGCAAGCCGCATCACGTCGGGTTCCCGCGCGAATGCACGTCACTCTGACAGCTTTCAAACATAGCTGTCACGAATTGATGGGAGACTAATCTGGTGCCGAAATTAAGCTGTTATTGGATGATTCGTAAACAGACTTGCTTTGAGTCATTGTGTTACGTCAGTGCTCAGGTGGGATGCGGGAACAAAAAGATGAATGTGAATCAACAAAGCACTCGTGTGATTATGGTTATATCCTGGTTCGGGCGATTGTCGTCGAGGTCTACGGGGGAGGTCGATGGGCCGTAACAAACGCTAATCGACTGGTCTTGAATGTTTATAACGAAACATTTAAACTGACCATTGAAATACAGTCCTGTTTTATATAAAAAACATTATCGTTGCACCAAGAAAGATAAATGCATAAGATTTTCAAACATGCCACATTTTTAGAGACCTAAAATCAGTTTATTAATAGCAAACAAGAATTCATGAATGAAAACACGGCAGCCGGACACGGCTCCCACTGCAAAATTCCGGACGCACAAAAATAGCTGACAAAAAGTGCAAAACGATTCATAATACCAAACTGTTGATCCAATATATCACATATTACGACAACAAATAAAATCTATTTGGCATCAAGGACGGGGCAATTAAAACATTTTTTTTAATATTAGTGCAGTGGCCACTATTGGCAAGTGATCAAAGGATGAAGTACACCCTCTGGGTTTGCAAATAAATCTCTCTGATAATTTGGCCGTCGACCTTTTAAGGTCACGTTTATATTCTGAAATCGTTTCCAGTGATTCATCATCAAACAAAATTGGTTATATAATAAGTTTTATTACGATATCTAACGTCAGAGCGTTTCGAATCTGTTTCCTTCCTTTTCAGGGTTGGATGTTGATAGCGGCAGGATGTTTATCATTCTGATGATGATTTGTGCCGTCCAGGAAAGATAAGTTAAATCCTACATTTTTTGGAGCATGAAATCAATTTTGTGCTCTATTTTGATAGGCTTAAATGAGCTTTAGTTTCCCAAATAGCTACATTTCCAGGCCAGATATTAATTGAGAACTGCTCAGAATTCCAAAACCTAACTGCGACGATAGAAAAACTGAGTATAGAAACCTCTGTCCAACTTTTTAATCCCTCCTAAAATTGTCTAATGAAAACTTCCAGGTACGCAGGCCGGGGGCCAGCCTAGCATCTGAACTAGCAACTATTTCAGTCGCCTTGCTCGTGATGAAATAAGTACACAAGCACTCGTTCTGCGAATTTGTTCCAACATTCGACATAGTCTAAATATTCGGAACTAAATTGTGAATGTTTTATAGCTTTGAGACGGTTATTGAAAAACAACGATGTTAAAGCGGACGGAAATGCGGAAACCCTGTCTTAGTCATGTATCTAAATAGTAAACAACGGATTAAGAAGAAAAAATATTTACATCTTCATCTCTGGGAAATTACTGAAAAACTGTCACGCCTAGAAGACCTTGATGATTTAATCGACTCAGTCACGTTTCAAAAAGTAAACAAGTAAATTAGGAGAGGGAGGAAAGGAATTAATGTATTAATGTTTGAAGTGCAAATTAGTGACCCGTGTCATGTTTGAGAAATGAAGACGAAGTGATCCTTGGAGTGAAAAGATCGGACATTAATAATCTGGATATAAATAAGGAATAAACTGAACTAATCCATCAAGGTCTCATTGGTGAAAATCAAGATGGTATTATTAATAATTCGCTGCTCACTGAGAGTCGTTACGGGTAGTCAGCAGCCAGAAATTCTGATAGTATGTTGTTGTTTCTCGTTTAATGTAAAATATTGTAATTCAACTGCATCCGGTTAGACTGCAAGCTGACTCCAACAGGAAAAAGTTAAGCTCGATAATATAAAAGCCGATGCAAATGTCTACAGTCAAATTCCTGATGTCAAAATCAAAATCAATCAAAATCAAAGCATTTATTTCAAGTAGGCCAGTTACAGGCACTTTTGAATTGTCGAAATGCTAAAGTAAAATCCATCTAAAAGCGATAAAACGAAGAGAATAGACGTTTATACGTTGAAAGTGTCAGTCAATCAATATAGCTTACACAGAATTTACTTAGAAGCGGCCAACGAAGATTAAGATCGACGGGCTGAGAACGGGTTAAACAAATTGCTACCGACGTGAGATTTATTGACACCTAATTTGACATTTAAGAAGAGTTATTCTCCTTGACGTCATATACACTCTATTCAGAGTATAAAGGATCATAAATGTGATTAAATTTTGCGTCAGAGATAAAACAAATCTAAATCACAGTAACACAATTAAATCGACTAGGAAGGTTTTGTATTTTTCCATAAACGTTGGTGTCAGTCAAAATTGTCCGTATCTATCGTTATCAACGGAATAAGTGCACACTTTTCTACTAATCCTTTAAGTACATGTAGTTGATTAAAGCTTGTTGATATGGGAAAAGGTAATGGAACAAATTCTGATGACCTATGGAACAGAATTGATGATGTGTTACAAGCACATGGAAAAAGTATAAGAGGAGAAGGCCAGAAGGGTATGAAGTTTCAATGCGTCCCAGGAGATGTATAAAAGTCTACAACCGCAACAAACTTACCTAGAGGAACAAATTGGATTTCAGGGAGAGAAAAATCTAGAAAAATAAAGTTGTACGTTAGAAAAAATAGCCATAGGGAATTTTTACAGTAACTCAAGGGAGGGTAAGAATATATTTAAAGCAACTTGAGAAACTAATTAAGAATTAACATCTATCGCGTTATTTTTAGTGTTTTGGAAAACAGATGGCATCCTTCGAAATAAGATATGGATGTCTTCATGACAATTTAGGGGAAATCCAGCTGCCTCTCGTTAATTGAGAGCATCACAGAAAAAAAATCGGAATATTTAAATGTTGTTTTCAGTAAAAAAAATATATAAAATATTTGAAGGTTAGATTCTATGAAAGGTTACAAACAGATCCAATATAAATACCAATATTACTACACAAGATTCGTGTTTTATTTATTTAGTAACAAACAACGATTCGCACACATTACGAGAATATAAATTCCGATCGGATATAAAACGCATTGGATGTAATGTAAACAGAAAAACAAATGAATGTGTGTAACCAGACGATATGTTGGTGCGTTGTGGAAGATTTACATTAACGAACAGGAAGCAAATTATGAAGGTTGTGGAGTCAGATATTTTACGATACCTACCGAAATATGTTTCGAAAAGAATTTGGAACTTTGTCATTGGGTTCATGAAATTATTGAGGTTTCCTTACGTTTTGCTAAATAAATTGGTTAAACGTTTTCTAAATTATGTATTTCCATTCCGCATTCTTTTATATTCTTTGATGTCTATTCAAACACTAAAAATCTGCTTCAAGAGACATCGTATGTGTCTTCTTCATACAAAATGTTAAAATTACGCTGTGGTGTTTTCCCACTCTTAATTTATAGTGTGTCACAGTTTCAAATAAATATTTACCATTTCAAATAAGCTTTTACTGCTGCTCAAATAAATTAAAATGTTTCAAAAATCTTTTAGGTTTAACCCATGAAAAAATTGAGAATCAACAACACTGGAACAGCTTAATCTTCAAAACATTACAGCTATTATTACACTTGTTGAAAAACAAAATAAACCCCATCATGAAAGCTGAAAAACATACAAATCGTATTTACGCGGAATGTTTTGCCGCCAACTAGGCGATGTTACAAGACATACATTTTGTAAGCGTTCACTAAATATAGGTGGAGGTGATAAAATATTATTTTGCACGCTCAAGTGACATAATGTATCAATAAAATTTAACAAATTGCCGCAAGTGATGAGTTACGAGGTTTTCAGAGGAAGTGATGGTCAAAATTTTAAGATCTAGGAACGTGTGAGTAACATCGTAAAAATATTATGTAATTTGTGGGGGTAACCTCTAAAGCGACGTGATAATTTATTATCCAGAGTTAAAATTATTTAATACTGTGATAAGATCTGGTTGGACTAGAGATGAGACTAGAGAACAGCTGGAATGAATTGAATGCGGAAGGCGAAGCACCGGTTGTGGTGGCAGAACGTGGAAAAGGCAAGTGCTTCCATACAAACAATTACAGAGACGTGAAAATGGTAGCTGACGAGAACAAGATAGAAAAACTGGGTAAAAAGTTTACTGGGCAGGATTTATTGTAAAAACAGGGAAGAAAGAGCGCCACTGCTTACCTTAACCTTATATCATACCAAATCTCAATAGCAGTATCATTTCAAAACGTAACGATCAATTCATTCAAGCCCAAAGACAAAGATTTTCACGAACAAGCATAAACAGCCCAGTTCGATGTCTCCAAAATCTCGTCATTGACATCTCACCAGATTGGCATAACGCCAGAATATCAGCCGAACATGCACTGCGGTGCTCCAAACATTCGCAGACGCTAACTGTCACTCTAGGCGTATAGTCGGTTCAAACAGTAAGTTTATATTGTTGGATAGACTAGTTAAATGATGTCCTAGAATCTATCTAAACGTTCAGAGGGCATATCAAAACTACCACACTAACAATTAAATTCACTACCCAAGTCTCCACTTTGAATGCCTTGTGACACAACGACATGACAGTTGTTTACGTTCGCGACAGTAAGACAATGGCGGCCAGAGTAAACATACGCCCGGTAGTTGTCGAGACGCTTCCGACTACGGTGATAAGGGAAGGGGGAGGCAGCTGCAGATTTAAATAGGATTTGCTACGAAATGGGGTTGTGCCTGTAGGTTTTGATACGATATGATTGAGGTCTGAATCGAGTTGGGTTTGGTTCAATAAGTGTCAGATGGACTGTCATTCAGAATACGAAAGACGTTTGCAACAGTTTTGAATTATGGTATAGTATCTAACATTGAATGAGAATCAATTTAAGCTCTGATCAGGACTGGATAGAAAAACTTTTAGCAAACAAAGATAATTAAATGAGAATATGCAACGATTAAACTGGGGGTGGGGCCTTCGTCTGGCAATGTCGTAAGATTGATAGTAGTCTTTGTATAATGAGGGTAGCTTCAATATTAATTTGATAATCAAAAAGTACTGACAGTACAGGCGGGTTTTAGCTTCAGTAAGCAATGCAATAAGAGCTGAAGGTAAATGAGTAAAAGAACATGCCTGATTTTCAAGCTTATCCAACATGGGTTCAATCATTAAACAAAAGAATGACTGGACTAAAATGAATACCGAATGCCAGTAAGTGACAAGTTTATAAAATGTCCGAAATAATAACGAAAGATTTGTGTGATGTTATTAAATATCATGATGAATGTGAATTGACCAGGCGCGCGGAGGCACTACGTCGGGGGGAAACTCCGCTGCCGCGGCAAATTGCAGTTCAGACCTCCGGCGAGATCTCATGGCGACATGGAGAGAGCGACTGTCGCAACCCCGTGCAGGGCACGCCACCATAGTGGCGATAAGTCCCCTCTTTGAGGAGTGGCTAGAGAGGCGCCACGGCGCTCTCACCTACCGCCTGACGCAGGTCCTTACCGGACACGGTTGTTTCGGGAGGTTCCTACACCGAATCGGGCGGGAGGAAACGCCCGGGTGTTTCCACTGCGAGGATCGTCCGGAGGACACGGTGGAGCACACCGTGGAGGTCTGCCCCGCTTGGGCGGAGCACCACCGTGTCCTCGTAGCGGCGATTGGCGGCGGCGATCTCTCGCGTCCGGCCTTGGTTCAAGCCATGGCCCAGAGCGAGAGGGAACGGGAAGCCGTCACCTCCTTCTGCGAAGCAGTCATGCTAGTGAAGGAGGTGGCGGGACGTGAGAGGGAAAGAACCTCACGTCATCACGTCCCAGTCGCCGCGGGAGACGCCCTGGGCGTCGGGGGTCACGTGTTGGCTCCCGGCCGCCGTAGGCGCGGGCCTGTGGACGGCGAGTTATGGGCCAGCTCGCCGTCCGGCCGTCTTATGACGACAGGCCGTGTCGACGGCGCGCTCGTGTTCCACGTGCGCCTCAAAGAGATGTCAGCAAATAAGTAGGGGTCCGCAAGGGCCGATGCCTGCCAGGGCTGCGGGACTGTTCAAAAGAGATTCCGTGGCCCTGAAACACAAAGGGCAAAGAAGGAACATGGATGGGTTTTAGTCAGTACAAGTCTGACACTCCCTTCCGCTCCGCCCAGAGTGGGGGGGTCATCTGATGATTTCCCATCCGAAAAAAAAAAAAATGTTATTAAATATGGCGTCTGTAACATAACACTCGATTGTCTATTGTTAGCACGCAGCGCGTGTCAGAACCTTACGCTCGACTAGGCAACGGACCTTTAAGGCAAGAAACTCTCAGTAGCAGCCACAGAGTCTGGATTTGTGCCCGGTTGATAGCAATAGGCTCGCTTGATGGCAATAGGCTCGCTTGATGGCAATAGGCTCGCTTGATGGCAATAGGCTCGCCCTCTATTTCATGAGACTTAAACATAACTGTCGAAATTTGGGTGTACTATTAGATGCATCTCTGCCTAACCCTTCGGGGATTACAGGCGTGATGTAATATTATGTTATTTGTAATATTTTCAAAGCCGCACTGGGCCCGCTTGGTGGATGATCCACTACCACCTCTCACTGAGACTGCATGTGAAAAGATTTGAAATTGCATTGAAACCCTTTGTCTCAATAGTATCTTTCCCTACTCCAATTTGATCTGTTGTCAAATCTAACGTCAATTTCAGTTTTTGGCTGGTGTAATTTTCATCAACCATACAAAAGCTATGTTCATACAAACACCAATAAATAAACCACCCTATCACTATGCGCTGCTACTGGACATAGGTACCTATTGCATCAATAATAACTGAATTGTTTGGTTCGTATACTCATTTGACTCTGTGCCGGTTTACGAGATTATGTGGTAAATTAATGCGGTTTGTTTCATTGCAAATACACAAACGCAATAAATTATTGTGCAGTTACTAATGTGTTCCTCAACAATGTTATCATTAATTTATTAGGTAGGTATCCTAAAATAACCTAAGTTACGATAAACCGCGCTAACACAGGAAAACGATATAATTAATTTAAATTATAGTATAATTTATGTGTGCAGGTTTGTGATTTGGTAATCTCAAATAATTTAGACATAACAAATCATAGTTACTTTTAGCATTATTATAAAATTTTAACTAAAAGGATAACAAAAAATGTAACTTTTCGGTTTTCAATTCAGCATTTTAGTTATAAAAAAAACTTTTGCCAACTTCAAAATACTTACTCGGTCCTATATTAAACTCACATTGAAATTTAAAAATAACATACTGAAGTCACAAAATGAAAATTCTCACTCAAAAAAACTACTATTAATTCAAAAAACCTTTCAGAATAAAAAGTCACCGCGTTTATATGTATCTATGAAAATCCGTCGCAATGCGCGTTCGATCGCGTCTGGATTCCTACTGAAAACTGTAACCATTAGACCGCCCTGCAATATGCAGCTACCATTTTATCAAGACCTCTGGATACAACTACGATAAATTTACACATAGACCAAGTAAAACTGGCTGTGAGAACCAAGAGACTAAGACATGTAGGCACGAATAAATGTTTTGTAACGAAAGATCAATGTAAACTGGTCAATTTTGAACAGATACCAACCAATAAAGAAGGATATCTAAGTAGGAATTGGTGTCAAGAAAACGGTATATCAACATATTCTGGGCCATTATTGCACAGATTCAGTCAAGCTGAAATGGATTCTATTCTGTATGAATTTCATGTGCAATGAAGATCAAATTGCGTTGGTTAATATTATAGACTGAAAGTCCACAATATGTAGACCTGTATTCAGTGGGAAGTCTGATGAATTTTAGAGACCTAACTGAATTTGTTCGTCGAATGATTTAACTGGAATTTAATATTGATGTAACAGTTTTATAATGTAGCATTTTCAAGCGAATTAAGTACGCTTTGCTACAATACCGTATCGGTCATCATATTTTTTTAGATGAACGAGGTACAAGACGATATTATCACGGTCAATAAGATTCGAAGTTTCACTTTTCATCTAAGAAAAATGATAAGTAACAGCTAAAATGTCCTAAAAGAAAATGTGTGCTACTTTCATAGATTCTATTACAAAATTAAAACTCAAATAACATTAGATTAAAAAAAAACACAATCCTTCAGAAAACAATGCTACCTAATGTTTAACAGCCAAAAATAAACACAACAACGCCATAAATAAGGTTTAAAATTATAATTAAATTAACACCATTCCAGACGTGCAGCTGGGTTTGGTCAAAATTCCACTTTATGCAGTAAACAATAGAGTTTATTTTGGATTTGTAATGAGGATAGTTAGGGCGTTTTGAAGTCTGCTCAAGGTGTCCGTTAGAGGAAATAAAAAGTATTGGCATGATTCGTCCCCGAGTAGTAGAGAAAGACTATTTTGGGAGGGAATGTAAGGAATTTGTCTTATTTTGTTTTTGAGTAAATGTTTCGGATCGACTCGATATTGATATTAGAACCGGGTGAAATTTTTCATGTCAGGGCCGAAATAGTTTTCTCAGTGTATTTCAGGACATTTATTAATAAAATAGATAAGTAGACATATTTTAAATAATTTAAGAGTTATTAGGAGCAGGGTGGAAAGTAAACATCGACTCTAGAAAAATCAAGACCACCCAAAGGATTAAGTGTATGTATTGCGCAGACAACTAATATCACAATTCAGGATACGTCAGTGTAGTTCGTATGTGGCGGTATAGATGTCGCCACGTTTTTTGATCGTATTTTCGCATCTAAGTGTGTGCACATTATAAGCATTCCTGTTCAGCTCCCTTACTGGTCTTCATAAAGTTGAAGGATATTTATAGGGTACACTGCCGTACACAAAATACGCGTTTTGACGTGCAGGTGTGGTCACCAGCGCCATTTAAAAAGTATCAAATTAAATAAGCAATCAAAACTTAGAAACTCATCATGAAGACTCAAATCAAATCTGTTGTCGTTAACCACATAAAAAAAAACATGAAAACACTTTTCGAATGTAGTTTCGCTAGTGTGATGACGCAGGGCTAACTGTATCTGTTTCGCTAGCTAATTTAATTTGGCCGTGTTCATACAGTAAAAGGTACATACTGGTGGTTATGCGCAGTGAGTCGGTTGGGGTCGCTCGCGTTGCGGTGCTTGCCGCGGCGGGGCGCGTCGCGCTCGCGACAGCTCTCCGCGCGGTTCACGCCGCGACCGCCCCCTGTCGCCGGGGAGCGCCAGCTAGAACGGAGAATACAAGGTTAGTAAACTATACTATAATAATATAATAAAATTGTCCCTAGGATATACGCAGTGAAGGTCATTAAAATACTATGGTCAAAGACAATAAATAAAAAGAGGCTTAGGAGGGGTGGTGACTTTAACGCCATCTTCCGGGCACGGTAGGAAAAAATAACCTTTTATTTGTTGCTGCATACTTTCATCTTATTTAAGGTTTTATTGCTTATCTATCGTGTAATTAAAACAATTCCCTAAATATAAATAAAGCAAACAAACAATTTCTTAGAAGAGACAACTACAATTTAATTTCAATTCTGCGCCACCTAGTGGCGAGTGACTGTATTACAAACAAGTTTAGTCTTGCTACTTCACCACAGAGGGCGCTACGGGTAGTATCGTTGCTACACATTGAAAGTAATGTTTACTTATTCAAATACAGTTTGTTTTGTGCCTTTTTGTGGTAATATTTAAGATACATTAGGCAGTCGAAAAATCTGTTTACTTACTTAATGTAACCTACCGCTTGCTAAACATTTAGTTAAGAGGTTTACTTTGCGAAGTCAATAATTATGTACATTTAGTTTATTTTTTATTTTAAAAAGCCTGATGAATAAGTAAAGTACTTTCAATTCAATCTCGACCTGCTACACCTTATCTTCGTCCACTTTTCGCCCGGACATGCATATCGGCGCAAAACTTTTATGTATCTATCACTTTATCATTCTCAGAAACAGTCCGGAGTCGGGATTTGCGCCCGGTTGATGGAAATAGGCTCCCCCTTATTACATAAGACGTGATAATATGTTAATCTCACACTACTTACTTGTTATCCTTGTCAGGTTCCTTGTTATTAGCATCGCTGGTGTCGACGTCTGCGTCTGGCGCCGTCGGCTCGTCCGTCGAGCCTTCCCGTCTGGATTCGCCTGGGGACAGAGAGGGATACAGTTAGATTTTGAAAAGCGACATCTACCGGGTGTTTGCGGTACTAAACGTTGGGGGCATCTAGAACTTTTTACAGTACTAGGTGCTTTACATCATTGAGATAAGTAGGTGTTGTTTCGTATTACAATTTTCTTAGTGCATGTTTGTAAGAAATATTTAGTTATACTTACGCAATTCTTTTCGTAAGAAAGTTGGAGAAGAGTATTATTGTACTCTAGTCATTGCAATAATTGGTTAGTTTTAATAAGAAGAAGAAATAACAAAAACGTAAATGTAATAATTTAATACTATAGTTTAGTTTCGTCCAGCGCCATTTAGATATATCAAAGTCATATACTGTCAAAATTGGTAGGTAATCTTACAATTATGTTAGTAAAAACACTAATGTTAATTTAGTACCAAATAATATAGTTTTACTATACATATAACTTCTAACTATACTAATATCACCGTTAGTACATCCCATAAGAAATGCCACAACACATCGAACCACGACAAGACTAGATTAGATCTAAATTTCGACTAGAGAAAATCAAAATCAGTTTCTAAAAGACGTATCTAACAGTACACCCACATTTCACCCAGTTATATGTATTAATCTCATGAAATAGGGGGCGAGCCTATAGCCATCAACTGGGCACAAATCTAGGCTCCGTCGCTGCTACTAAGACATACAACAATGACACTTTGCCAGACTTGGAAATCAAATCCAGGACTCATGCTCAGCAGTCGCGCTTGCGACCACTAGCTACACTTTTACTACTAGGCCTTCTGTATATTTTCTGCCTACCCCCATGGAAAAAATGTAGGAACGTATATTATGTTAAAAAAAAATGATAATGTGCTGAAAATCATACAGCGGTAATAAAAAATAATAAAAACATTGCCCCGGTCGGCTAAAGAGACATTGTTATGAAAAGCGGCTAGAAATGGTTGAGAAATTCTGAATTTCGAGTAACATCAAGCTAGTTGTTACCAAACGGATTAGCAGTAGATGACCAGCGTCATATCTTAAATAAATAAATCATAATCACTAAGTACTGAAAAATGTATGTGTTATTGTAAAAATGTAATACAACACATATTATTATTACTTACGTGTTATCAAAAATGTATTTTAGACTAAAAGCATGACGAAAATATTATTTCACTCCACCTACGAGGTTACCACAGAACACAACAAAACAATAAAAACCAGAGTATGCAAAATCAATTTACTTTTACGACGACCATAAAAAAATATAAAATCTCATTTATAAACAAAAGTTGTTCGAAGCTGCCAATAGATGGCGTTACTAGTATCAATATTCAACTACCCACAACAATAGACGGGAAGCTATTTGCAATAACAACTGCAGTATACAGATCATAAAATAGACACAAATTGCTATTTCCTCGCCTACGAACATGAAAACTAGGTACTTAATTCCCACTTGAGTTGGCGTACGGGTAAATTATATTAAGTACTATTCCTTTAACGGAAAATGGACGATAAAAGACTTTATGAAGAGATCATATCTAGGATAGACTGCAGGAAAGTAAGCACCTTTTAAATAATTGACATGATGCCATTAAAACAGTCGTACACTGAGATCTTCAACGACTTACTTATTATGGATTTTTGCATGCAATGCTTCCTAGATCAACTCCCGTTGGCAAGATTCGAATGAAACAGTAAGAAACCTCGAAAGTGAGAAATACTTGGTTTCCAGGCTCAGTGGTGTTAGCGCTGTTGCTAGGTCTGGTAAACTTCCTGCCATCCACCAGAACACAGTAGGTCAACAATTTAGTGAGCATCACACTAGGTGAAGAATTCAGGGATTAGCCTACCAATAACCAATAACCTACCAATAATCATACAATTCCTAACACCATCAACACGTGACATATAAAAATAGAATAGCAACAATATTACAAAACAAGTGATCCCATATACAACAAGTACCAATGCCACATGATAAGCGTACGTATGACACAACGCGGAAACCGCACCATCCTGTAGGGATATGACTGCCCTGCTCCCTACAAAATGAGTATAAAGGTAATAGATATACATATTGTGTTAAAACAAATGTTATGCTAGCTATGTATGAAACATAGGTAACAGACAGACAGAGCACTTTCGCATTTATAATATTAATATGGATGTAGCTAATCATCGTAAAAGATGAGTTGGTGTGAATATCGTGCCAACTTGTGATGCCTGGCCAGTGACAAATGGAAATGACAAAAAACAAACACTAAATAAAATGAAGATGCGAGTAGTGGATGCAAAAATAGACCCCATTTTAATGGAGACACTAATAGTGAAATTTGACGAATAAGAGATGCTGTTTCGCCGTGATGGGATTAGAGCAAGAGAATGACGATGAACCACTGAAAGAAAAAGAATTGCTCCTTAAACATAATTCTATGTAGCAAACATTCAAGACTTTTAGGCTTCCCCTAGGCTCACTGCAACGTGACCAAAAGGCTTTATAAACGAATTAACGTGAAATATACTCACAAAAGCTCGTAACATTTAATTTTAGAACGCAATTAATCTCAAACTTTTCCTTTTTATGGATTCCCAGGTTGAAAGCTTTTTAGGCCGTTCCATTTTATAGTAAACAATAGGTTACCCTTGCTGAAGAATCCTTGTAAAAATTGCTTGGTAACTAAACTTGATAACAAGCAGAACATTGTGAAATCAAATCGAAAGAAAAGGGCTGGAAACGAAAAAAAAAACTGCTTCCGAAATTCATTCATTCAAATTGTTATGTAAGATTTTTGAGAAATTTTAGCTTGAATTTTGAGTCACTATTTAACTGAAAATTACATGTGTCACTAACACATGGGAGCCATATTATTGAATCATTTCATATTATCCAATTATATACAATTAACAAGAAATAATTATTTCTTGCTAACCACGTCATCACATTTAATTAACAGCCTCCCAGATTGTTTTTGTCCATTTCGAGAAAGACGTAAGTACATTGTGTCCTTAATGTACAAAGAGGTAGCATCTTATCATCAAGATGCTACGTTTCGTGCACTTTTGAAGGTAGTATATCTTATTGTCCTATATTACTCACATAATCCTTCTCAAATTAATTTTCTTCTTTGGATACTATCTAGATTTTTCCTGTGGCTTCGTCAATGATATCCGAATTGAGACCGGGTCTAGGACATAGGTAACTTATTAATCTCGAGTACGTTCGTACTACCGGGATAAAAAGTAACCTATATCCTAACCCAGGGCATGGTCTACCTATGAGTCTAGCATCGAAATGCTTTCAACAGTTAAGGTGTGAAATAGAGACAAACAGATTCACTTTCTCATTCCTGATATTAGTTTGCACTTTCTGTTATTCCCGCTTCCAAACCACCTCGCAAATATTCCCAGGACAACACTCACACCATGCGCACCCGCAGCTCATACAAATTAACTGCCGCAATTAGTGATGATCTAACCGATGACGTCACTGGCCACACCGCCGACCGTTAAGGATATTCTATGTGCACTAGGCAGCCTTTACATGTGTATGACAAGTTTTTATACAGCTTCTTACAAAGACGTTGGATTAATGGAAGAATTCTGAGCTGTTCCTTTAGCAGTAAGGAAGTGCGTGGCTTTTATGACGCGTAAAATGTTTAAATTGGGATCTAAATATGGTGTTATTGCGTCAGTAATAAAGCTTTTGTTCTCTTTTTTAGTTATTATGAACGTGGTCTTGACGCGAGAAAAGTAAACTGATATATTCAAATACGTCAGAACCGGACTTCGGCGAATTAAACTAAACGCGTTCAACACACCTAACGCCGTGTTCAAGAGCCCTCAGTGTCAATATGCTACAGCAATTATGACATAAGTCAGTCTTTGATCGTGGTTTAGATGTGATGAGCTCAGTTTCACTGGTGTATTTCGTCATAAGTCCCTGAAAAGTCACAACACCGTTTTCTAGTAGGTAAGATAAGAAATGTGAGCCTTTCCCAGGCCTTCAATTTTGCTTAAGATAGCCAACAGCGTGGGTTGCGATACGTGTCACCAGTTCTATTTGCATTTCTCTCATCAGCCAAGTTTTCTTTCCTTTCTCCACCAAAGTTTTCTTTAGCAATAAACTCTTAAATATCATGTTCCCAGTATTATATTATGGAAATCGTAAGTTACAAAAGTTTTCGTGTCAATAGATTGGCTGATTAATAGGTTCTCAAGCAAAGAGTGGATAACAATAGGTTTTGCAACCATTCATCCACTTCAATCAGTTTTATCAAGTACCATCAATACTCCTGCCAAATACTCAATACTACACCTTATTTTCTGACTCTTAAAGTTCTAATTTCTGTACATCATGGACAGGCGTTATTGAGGATGAGCAATACACCCCTATAGACGAAATAAAACTCTATTACACGAACATTAAAGTTTGTTTTTTTAACGTCACACAACAAAGATGGCCGTGCTTACGTCAGGCACCTCGATTGGTCGTCGACCCGTTTCCAAAACTGCATCCTCTTAGCCAGCAGCGGCTCAAAATAAATTCGAAGTAAATACGACTACAACATTGTTTTACGAGAAAGATATCCATTTTTTAAATCTGCCAAAACAGTGCTGAAAGATTTTAAAGACACTGGCACGGGAGGTGTAATGCTTTTTGCGAATGACATAGATATTGAGCGAAGAATACTTGTCACTCAGGAACATCCAACATTTTTCAGAATTAAAAAAAAAACATTTTACCTGTTACTACAGAGTACAATGATTAATAGATCATTGACGTTGTTTTTCTGTCTACCTTCGAATTTGACTCATCGCTACGTAAGTGCTCTGAAATATTTTCCATTATTTTGTGTGCGTAATATATGGCCTAGCGAATGTCACTTCAGGTTATCTTGCCATCACAGATTGCATTACAACACAATTAGTTGATTAAAAGGATTTTGGCTGAAGACCTAGACAGAGTGTCATCCTATCAGCGACACCAAAGAAGGAAAAGTAAATACTGTTATTGGATTGGATCAAGCAACTCAAAAGACTGTTAATTCCTGTTCAACATTTTTGTAGACATACGAAACGGTTTAAAAGCGAATGCCATTCGTTTAGGCAACCATAAGTCAGACAATTATGGTCCCATAAAGTAATGGTAAGCCAAATGAGTGTATCACAATTGAATTTTATTTACTTTTTCATAAAGCTGGTTATTATATTATGCTCTTATTGTATGCGTCTTATTGTTGATGATTTTAATTCATCAGACATTGTCAACCGACCAATTCAATTCATTGCTGTTTATAATAATTTTAATCCTCAAATACATTCAGTGTGCATTCACTCACAAACCACTATCGAAACAAATGCCGTCACAGATGATGCGTAGTGGTGGGTCTAAAGTCCAGACACATATCCTTGGCGACCCTGGCACCAATAAATATGTTTAATAGGTCATAAATTAATGTTATAATATATTGGTATAAGGAAAACAATATGCACGCGCCTAAGTGAGTTACTACATTCATTAAGACTAAAGGAATAAACCTCATACATGATGTATAAAGGCTGTTTAACAATCCAACAAGCAGTTCCGTTAATCGAAACGGAACATGACAATAGAGCGGGAAAGCCCTACGATAAAGATATATGCGATGAGAATACTAATGGTCAATAAGTTACTGGTTTTTTTATTTAAAACGTGAACAAGATGGTAGACAAACAAATCATAGAAAACACTTTGTCTTAATGATCAATTTAAGGTTGTTCGAACATTGGCTGACAGTCATTTGGGAAGGTAATTTATTAACTAGAAATGACCACTGCTCTCAAAACGGTGAAGTTCTAGAATCAAAATATTCAAAACATGTGACATCCACCATCACGCACTGAGCTCACGCGGAGGCACACCTCTCCCAGAGAGGAGGCCTGTGTCCCAGCAGTGGAAACGTTACTAGCTATAATATGATTCGAAAAGGAGTTACTACTGAGCTTATAGCTAATAGAGATAGATGTTAAGGATACTGCGACAACCCCAAATAAATACCTATTGGGATACGGGCAGGCCAATGATGATCACGATGAAAAGTAAAACCAAAACTCCTAAACAAGAAGGCGACAAACCCAAATAACCCGGAAACGAGCCTCCAATTGGCAGTTCAAAGAAAGCTAATACAATTAGAAGTCCCCTACTATTAGAGATCCAGAATTAGCGTGGTCGCCCCCAAGACAATACGTTACGTTTCGGTGCGCGTGACTCAATGCTGGCACTATTTATATACACTTCCGGAGTTAGGACGCGCATATCAATCGAGTTAACGATGGTAGGGGACGCGCTTCTTTGGAAGTAATTTCATTAAATGAAGGGGCAGGATTCAAATGATGGAGGAGGAATTTCTTTAGTCTGGGAATGTAAGGTAACTTAGGAGATTATAATTGTAACGTATTGAGGATAATCGGAGAGAACACAAATAATCTATACTTCTGAATTGATACGTTGTTTCAAGGAAAGCTCGAACAATCAAAGACAAAGTTAATTCAATTAAGCCTTTAAAAGGCACTTGTGAATGTATCTATGAGGAAATACAATTGATTGTAGTTCGAAACAAAGAAACAGACTAGGTACAGGATACACGAAACCCAACAACACGAAAAAATTAAGATTAGAAAATTAAGAGAGAAGAGACATAATCCTAAGCATCGAGGAAATCTAAAGCAAAGATATACTAGAGAACACTGTTTTTTGTTCCGCAGCAATGGATTCAGCTCCACTATAAATCCCTTTCAAATCCAATACCGAACATAAACCCGCAGCCTACTAGATTCGTGTCACCCACTTCGCTTTAAACGAGGACTGACTGACTGCAAGCAGACATACTGTCAAGACGGCCGAGTTATCAATAAGCGTCGGCCGATTGACCGCGATAGACCGAGGTACACGGAATAGAGAGACGAAGTACAGAAGCATAGCTTAAAACAACAAACGAAAATGCACGCATACACACCCCACGTAGAGTGAGAGCAAGCGCACTTAAGGCTGGCGTTCAGATGTTATAGACTGAGGTCGCACAAGGTCAACAGATATTAGAAGCAGAAATCAGCTGGACGTAAGAAGCGAAGGACAGGTTGATGTGGCGATGCTTGGGAAACGCCTATGTCCAGCAATAGTCCTTCGACAGGAATGATAATAATGATTAGACCATTCCTGTACTTGCGCGTACTCTACGTTTGCATGGGCCTGACTGCGTTGTATGAAACGGGACTTCTGTACTATTCGGTGTCTGCGGCATTATCGTCGATTAGTCCGCTATGACAGGTCATGGACAGCGCAAGAATGCGAGCTATCGAAGGTGGTGCAGATCATAAATGTTCAATGAGCTATTGAGCTGTAATTGTAAACTGGTTTCGATTGATCCGTTCCGTGACATAGTTTTTGTTGAGCAAATATTTGTTTGGGCGAAATATCAAGGGCGTCATCAATCAAAGATTAGATCTTTAAAATAAAAGTTGCAGCCAAACAGCATCACAATTGTTTTTCCAATTAAACAGATGGATGTGTCTGTGACAAAAAGTCGTAAATTTTCTTCGACATAGCTAGATCCAAATTAAGCGTTTATTTCATTATACACTGTATCATTGTAATGGAATAATGTTAAAAATGAAAAAATTATGAAATGTGTTTAATGTGTTGTTACTTAATGTTATGTATTGTTAAGTATTTTGTGTGTACATAAATAAATAAATAAATTGTAATAAACAAACGCAACAATGCGTGTAGCAAAAAACATTCCTGAACAGACGTCACATTACGCACCAACATCACTGCTGCTAACGTTTTATGGATTGTTACCTAAATTGTTACCTAAATACTAAATATACTTGGCAGTAGTACACCAGATAAATAATCACAATAAAAAGTAACTCTTATTCGCACACGCACGATTAAATGTCAATTTCGGTCAGAAATTAAAAATTTTCAGCACTTGCAATTTACAATGGAAAACTTTTCTCCGTTCAATATTTCTTGAAATTCAAATTAAGGTAAATAATAAGAACAAGATATCCATCGCTCGTAAAAACTCCATGTATCTTCTCAGTCGAGTGATTTAAGCAGCACCAAGCACTTTGTCTAACAAATAAAAACATCACGAATGAAATATTACTTTTAAATGGGATTATTCGCAAGTAACAAATCATTGTTTATGTTCAGAGCATTTAGCGAAACGGGTCACGAAAACAAGCAGCGGATATAAAACGCCAACGTTTCTAGTAATAATATTTATATTAGTGTGCAGTTATTTAGAAACTGACGTGAAAATGGAAGAGAAACAATATGAATCAGCTGTTGATTATAGGAGGAAAATGTAGTAGCCAAATATGGATGAAAGTTTTTATCATGATTTCGATTGCGAATAAATAACCTATATGTTTACTTTTATCAAGGGCTGACACATTGACCTCCATGAATCAAAAAAACAAAACTATGTAGTAATTATTATCTTTATCTACACGGTAAAAGATCACAACAATGCATAATTATACGAAGTGCAGGTAAAACTAATTGATGATGCAGTATAAATAATAAAAGGAAAAACCGGTGCATTCAATAATATTCACAGTATCAGTGTGATGATAACATATTACAATAATGTCCGGAGACACCGTACAATGTTTCTCAGAAAGATGTAAGTCCCGCACTCCGGATGCTTGTTCAGAGAAACCGTATATTTAAAAAACATAAAAGAGAGCATTTATGACGGATAACAGGTGTGTTCTGCATTTAGAACGATACTAGCCAATTCTTGAATTCTGAACGACTATACACGAACAAATAACATAACATTAAGCTTGTATTTTCCCCGAAAAGTTAGCCAAATTTCGCTACCATGATTTCAGTCCCATGTAATACCCGACAAGTGTATTTCCGTCAATCGAGCACAAATCCAGACTCTGGGATGATACTGCAAAATTCATGATGGAAAAACTCAATTACACCAACGAAACAACAAACAATAACAAAAATACTAAAGGATAAAACTAAAAAAGGCAAACAATCGATTGACGTGTGTTTCAGCGGTTTGTTTATAACCATGGCATCCTGGCAATACATCGTGCTACAATAACAATAGTAACTAAACAGGGCATTATGAACTGCTAAACAAAAGAGCGATTATCTAACTAGCAGTAGCCAATGAATGGGGCTAGTACTATTACTTCATATAAAAGTATTACTTTAATTTCAGTTCAGTGTGAGAAAATAGACGAAGATAGATGATGCTATCCAGGCCGTGTAGCTCCATTTCTTGTCCACACAGAAGTTTGATTAAAATAATACTGCTGGTACTGATGATGGTAGGCCCGCAGTTTTGAACGTAGCAAGATGCAGTAAGGTCATGCCTTATCAACTTACTAAGATAACTGCACTTACTGTTACTCCCTATAAATTGTTTATAGTTACTAAGAAACGCTTGGACTGAAACAGAAACTTAATTATTCGAAGCAACTTTAAAGACGAAAGATAGTGGTAATGCAGTTAATGAACGATATAACGAAAAGTATATTTGGAATGTACTAGGATAATACCATCTGAAGTTCCCAAAAACGAAGATAGTGAAAATCATTTTGTTAATGCTATTAACCAATAACGTAGAATGATATCGAAATGACCTAGCTCGTAAATTAGTGAAGATAATTACATGACCCAGGCGATAATTTTGGACACTATGTCCGTGACATATGACAATTACTTTTAGAGATATGCAAATTGTAATATTACACGCAAATTCCTAACAAAATAGACTGACAATTTCTGTCCTTTGCATAATTTCTATATAAGTTTCATTTGTGAAATTATTACCTTGATCTCTTTTACTATATTTGATGAAAGCTTTAAGAATAAAACGCTTCAAAATATCAAATGACTCACCTTTAGATCCACTGAACAGCCAAGAGTTTGCCTTTGTAGTATCTGTATGCTTCTTCTTTGCGATGGGAGCCTGATCTACTATACTGGCTTGTCGACTTCTTCCTCCTGATGGTGGAGCTTTTACACTCTTCTTTTTTCCTTTCTTCAAAGTCCCACTGTGAGATTTTCTTAGTGTATTAACCTTTAGAGATTGACTCTTCCCTCTGGCTTTACTTTTACTTCTTGACGTTTGTCTGCTCAACCTTCTCCTGTGATCGGCCAACTGTTTTGGTGTAGGAGGCTCGTCCTCCGAGTCAGTTTCAACTGCCCTCATTGGTCTGCATTCTGAGATTGCCGAAAAACGTTTCTCACATTCTAAGAACAATTTTGTGTAGTTCATAATCTCTTCTATGCTGATGCCCTTTTCATCTTCTGCGACTGATTCTACTGGTTTTGTAGACGTCGGCGTCTTTTTCCTTCTAAGGAAGTTAAGTGCACTAACTGATGATCCTTTGCTAGTTTTTCTAGTTTTAGGAGCATCATTTGTGCTAGTTTTTCTAAGGTTAGCCTGATTTTTGTCTTCCTTTTTGCTATTCTTTCGTGATTGGTCGAGTTTCATCGTCGACCCATGAATGGAATCCCGATCTTCTTCGCTCCAAAGGCTTTCTCTAGATTTTTTCTTGTCATTGTTTTTTTCTAGCTCCCTCTTTGCTGACTCAAACCATTCGTCTCCTAGGTTTCTGACGATTTCTAGAGGGTTTGATAAGGACATTGTTTTTCTGTGTGTCTTCTTTGTTTTGACGAAGTCTACTTCTTCGTCTGTGACAGCTACTTTGAGAGATTCCTTGCTGATGGTGGGTGTCTTGCCGAGCCTGGGCAGTGTATCATCGCTCGCCGAGATGGCGTCGCTGTGCCCGTCCGCAGACTCGTACAACGACTCGTCGCTCTCATCTCGTCTCTCTGTTAAAATTACATCACGTCATGAGGTCGTACTGTCTTAACGCGAATTCCTTGCCATTTATTAATGAAACGTTCGTTATTTTTGTATAGTAATTGCTAAATTTAACCCCAATCACTTCGCAATCACCATTAATATGGCTATAGACGTCTGTGTGGTATAAAAAGTGAAACAATGACCTGATTGGAGGGCAAAAAATGTCGTTTTCCGATCGAGACAATGTCAAGATTGTTGTGAGTCATACGGAGACGGTTGAGTCCGTCTGACAGAAGTTTCGTTTAATTAGTATTAGCATACAATGCGGCCTAACTTTTGCTGTTTTGACGTTAAGTAGGGAGGTACACTTTCTATTGCATAATTCCCGTGTTAGAAGAAATTAGACACACGTAACCAACTCATTATGTTGTTATCTTATGTTCGTCAAGTGTTGCGAAAGTTTGGGTTCCGCTCTCAGATTGTTATGATCTTCAGTTTACGTTAGATTCGGATTTTTGTAAATGTTTTGTTTAACGCTCGTAATAGATTTTGCAGTTACATGGAAAGTTTGCTTCTGAAGAAAATTCATATCGTTTGGTGAATCTTATTTTTATTGATGTTTTGTTTGCTCAATTTTACACTGCGATAAAGAGTAAGTTTTCAAGTATAAAATATTTTAAAGGCAGCATTGAGTTTTATCGTTTTTTCAAAACGACTGTCTTCATTTTATTTCAACGAGTTGACTAAACGAATTAAGCCATTAGTTAATCTAACCACGAAACGTTATCAGTGTTACTTAATCCAGATAACGGTGCATCTTAAGACTGGCATTTACGACGGAGTAAATCTTAACAGTAATCTTGCATAAACCGTAAATATTTGTCTAACGTTATATTATGGCTGGGAGGGCGTGGCGCAATCTGTTGTGTTTATTTTTAATTTTAACCTGATGCTAGCCTTGAATATTGAGTAATGGACAGAAGCAATTTAGAATAGGATATAGAGCCAATGTTTTACCGATATGATTTAAAAATAAAACATTTAAAAGAATTCAGTAAGAAGCATTCAAATAAGAAGAAGGAAACCAAAAACAGATTACGATTTTTTTTTTAAAACGAGAGTCCAGAACGTTTCAGTGATTAATTGTAGCTTTTAATTGTACTTTAAACAGCAATATTGACCATAATGTTGCCAATAATGAGAGCAAATCATTAATTTATTGCAATTAATAACTTTGGAGTGTGCTAATCGGTTTTAACGATCAAAGATCTTGATCATTAAAACCGATTAGCACACTCCAAAGTTATCTTCAAACAATGAAAAGGCAAAAAGTCCTTTAAACTTAGTCGTTTCCCGGAATTTATTCGACCCTCGACAAACCGAGGTTGCATGCCTCGGATTCTTACTAAATTATTAACAAGTTCTTTACGCGTTTTCCTTCTGTCTCAGGCGAGTTGGGAGAGGGGTGGGGGGCGGGTGACGTCACCAGGGACGGTTGTTCACCGTCTGGTCGTCTTCGTGAACTTTACTTTATTTGTTTTGGTCCGTTTTCGTGCTAGTCAAAACATGGATCAGATGCTGCTTGCTTATACGGTGTATGAAATCTTGTTTGGATCAAATCTGTATATTAGGCCTTTTGTTTTTTTTTTATTATTGGAAATTCACCGTGAGAGATTCAAATATTTGGAGACATACGAATAGCATTTTAAGATGCCATTTAAATGATGAGTGAGAAAGATGTTCTAATAAAACTGTAACAGCTTTAAAAACCGTAATGAAGTTTTTATGATTCCAGCTAATAGTGTCACACAAATAGAACAACAGGAAAACATTGACAAATAAAATCACTCAGTGAACACTATTCTTGTGTCACTCGTAATAGCATTAAAAGCATTCTCATTTTTATGTTCGACCTAATTTCAATACAAGTAGGGTTATCATACGTACGCAAGATACGCGGTTATGACGTGGAGTTGCGGACACCCCGATATACAATCATCATACGGATTTGTCCGGCTTTAGGATCATCATGACTTTCCGAAATGTTTTATTTTTCTAATAAAAATTTGAAATTAATGACTACTAATAAAATTAAAAGTTAAATGTCGGGACTTATTTGCAAATTTAACTATTTATTAATTTTAATTAATAAATTTTAATTTAACTATTTTTGCTCTGCTCTTTTTAATTGAATTTTCTTTCCTAATGATAGCCCTAACACAAGTCACTTAATTAAAGTATTGTACAACACGAATAGAGATGTAAAATTATAATTTTACGACGAGGGCTCAATAGTTAAATAGGCCGTTACACTGAAAGGAGGCCAGTAGGCCTACACTAAATAGTGATCGCGTGCGAATTTGACACTAATAGTACCTTTTATACTAATGAGCAAAGAGAATCCGCGAAACTTAAACATATAGCGAGTGATTTTGGTAATAGGGTGCCATTTTAGTACTGGGTAAAATTGGTTCTCAGACCTTAGGGCCACTGACTACTTGTAACGACTGTCAGATCAGATTCTGTTATTCTTTTGCTCTATTTGTGTAATTGCTGTGTGTCCAGTGAGAAATAAAATGTAAACATGATTAATAAATGCACTAACTATGGTCACTATTTATTTTTTGTTTTATTTTGTTTAGATAACGATATCCTACGTCTGCAGTTACATTTTTTTTTTAATTTTTAACTGTTTTTTTTTATCGCAGAGACATCTTTGAAATCCCTTTCACTATTTCCAGTTGTTTTTCTACAAATTCAAAGCAACCTATAACTCCAGGGATGTGTTATTATGAGAAAAAGATACCAATGAAAGTAGCCTTCAGCTGATGATTTATTATGATTACACTTCATTGTTCGTCCAGACTGACGGCTACGATCAGACAAGCGATTTTTATATATTCTCATACAGAACACTACAAACAATGAGACTATTTTCGAGTGCACCCTCAATCACGTCATTGTTAAACATTTATTTATAGCAAGATTACTGCCGTTACATGAAAAAAAACCTGTTCCACATTCCAGACGTCTGTAACGTTTCACACATTTCAAAATGAAAAATGGCAAGAAATTCTTTTAAATCATCGATGAGAGATGCAGTTGTATACATACCTAAAGACACAACATCTAGTATGTCGGAATACCTTCTTCTTTCCTTATCACTTTCTGTTGAAGTTTCTCGTTCACTGGACTCCCTCGTCGCCTTGAGAATCACTGGCTTCTTCCTCCTCAACTTTCCTACCACTCCATTTTCTTTGTCCACAGCCGTTTTCGGCTCTCTCTTAAACCACATCATCTGTCCAACCATGTATTACACATCCACTATAAAATTACAGTTCTTTATACCTGTAATTTTTCTCACACTTGTAACATTTCACGTCACTGTTTGGTACACTGTTTTGACACTAACTTGGCCGGTTGTTGGAACACCTCCAGCTTGAATATGAATAATGGTATCAATTATAGTGATGTTCTTGGCAAAGACGAGGTGTTAAATGATTGTCTCATAATTATTAATAGATTGTCGCCAATTTCGTTCAGAGCGTGTAATTATAAATAAGTATTATGTACTTGGTCATAATCAAAGATAGTTTAGTCAATAATGTGCTTTGTTTGAAATTATTAGAATTATTTATCAATATGAGCAAGTTTTCATAGATTATTTTACAACAATAGTTTCGTAACTACATTGTTTGAAGCGATATCGATGTCATTGTTTTTTGTTTAGGGACAGGACGCAATTTTAACCGCTAAAAAATAGACCTATCCAGACATTTGCATTATTCATAAATGTGAAGCCTAAATCACAAACTATTACTTCAAACAACTTTTTTTTGAACAAATAAAAAATTATCTTATCTTATCTTATCTTATCTTATCTTCAACTGATTTCCTAAATTCATTAAAATAAGGAAAAAAAATCCGTCAAAAAGTTCTACAAGTTGTCCGCAAGATGTGGTCTCATAAGCAACTTTCCTTGTTCCTTATTCAAACACGATACGTGCAACGAATTTATGCTTAGGTGTCAAAGAACTTTGGACATATTCCGAAGGTTTCTCACTTCCGTAATGTTCCTTATTGGTAGTCAAATATATTTGGCCAACGCTCTTTAGCATTTCTTTGTGTAATAAACTACCTTAAGTATAACTGTCTTGTACTGATTTGTAAAACATGACTGTTATTGTAATTCGGGACTTGAGGAGTATTTCGTAAATCTGGCTTAGTAATGTTTATGATAATGTTATTAATGGTATACGGGCTGTGAAATTCGATTTAATTCATGCTTGTTTACGCCAATTTGTAAACTGATAAGTTATTATTACGTTCAGTAATTACATGTGAGACATTTCATTCACAAAAGAGACGCATTTTATTTTTTTCATAAACGGTACTGACAGTTAATTTTAAACATCGTTTATGTATAGACTCATAACGGTAAATTAATGGTATATCTTAATAAGTTAAAGGTTTCCAAATTAATTGGCTCACGATTCCTCCATTAGTCAACACTTCCGTTTTGCAATACATATTACTGAGCTAAGAACAAAGATTCTATTATTTATGTATTTATCCTTTATTCTTATAGACGCTATTGCTAGCCGCTGGCTGAATCGATACATCATCATCAGCCGGTATTGAGTGTGGAGACAACTCAATGTCACCGGTGTAGTGCTGTCTAAGGTATTTGTGGTGTGAATTGTAAGATATAGCGAGAATCCTAAATAAAACTGCATAACTAGCATTAAAGAAGCACACGTTAAATCCTTCCAATAATTTTGTAAATCGTGATTTCACCACAAGTATCATGTCGAACTTGGTAATAACCTCCTCTTTCTGGAGGTCGGTTAAAAAAAAAGATTTATCATTATCATCAGTTTATTTACGGAATATATTGACAAATCGCCACAACTACATACGATCTTCTAAAAAAAACCTGGGTTTTCTACCGACTCATTGATCAGTACAACTCGACTCCTTAACTTAAAGTTCCAACAAACGCCTGATTCATATCTCTTGCCTAGATGCGCGGGCGCAGGCGGAAGTGTCGCGAGGATGCGGCCTCCGCTCTTCCGGTAGGAGCTGTGTGATTGGCTAATGTGGAGTAGGCACGTGCGAGTGGGAAGTGTACTGTGCGAATTATTTTTGATATTAGGACACTTTATCTAATAAAATTACACACTGATATTACTACTGAGAATAGATAACTTGATAAAATACTAGGTTTGTCTGCGACTTCATACGCGTGAGGATCGTAAATTATCCCATGGAAATGAAATCCCGTTCTACTAGGATATCCTGTCATGGTCGACTTGTGTGCCTAAATCCGTTTAGCCATAGGCGGGACAAGCAAGTAAATAAACACTCACATTCACATTACATTAGTTAGGATAGTAAGTTTTCAATGAACCTAGAAAACAAGTCATTTCTACTTTTCTGTGCAAAACGGAAATGAAGGACGAATAAAGATAGGAAGGTGTTTCGTAGACTTCACCATAAAAAAAACACCTATTCAGTGCTCCTGCAGCCTGGCAAAGCATACAATAAAACAAGCACAAACAACAATATCCCTTTCCCTAATCAACAAACCATTATCAGTTTAATCTAAAGGACTCGATTTAAACTCGACTGAAAACCCGTCAGAGGTAAATATTAAAATCTCTTTTTTTTTAATTTCCCACCCTAACCACTTTACTTTGTAAATGCATCCCCCTATCAGCCCTGGGCAGACGAGGGGAAGAGGGGTGGATAAAAAGGCACAAACTGCATTTGGGAGGCAGACAGGGAGGGAGCAATGGAGTGGGTTAGGGCTGCTCGGCGATCCAGAATTGATTTAATAAAATTGTAGGGTTCAATGCTTTGATAAATTAATTTTTCGCTAAAGATGATCGCACAAAAACGTGTAAGCTGTAAAAGATAAAAAATGCTATAATGTACTAGCTTTTGCCCGGGACTTCGATCTTCGTCCGCTTTTAAGAAATATAACCTATGCCACTCGGTAACAGTGGACCTTTCTATCACACCACTCCTGTAATCCCCGAAGGGTTAGGCATACACCCACATTTCGCCAGTTATGTTTAAGTCCGGTGTCATAGGGGGCGAGCCTATTGCCATCAACCGCGCACAAATACAGACTCCGTGGCTGCTACTGGGAAATTCCAGATGGAAAAACCCAATAACGATTTGCCCGACCCGGGAATCGAATCAATGACCTCGTGCTTAGCAATCGCGATTGCGATCACTAGACCAACGAGGAAGTCTGTGGCAGTCAGTCAGTGTACCTTCATCATCATCATCATTTCAGCCGAAAGACGTCCACTGCTGGACATAGGCCTTAGTGTACCTTAATCAGTAAATATTTAAAATCCGATGAATAGTTTCGGAGTCCACCTTCAACATCCTAACACTTTACCTGTTTGCAACATAAGTATAAATATGTACCGATTTAAATAAAAATAAACTTTCCAACGTGACTTTTAATGTTCTGATAAAAAACTGACCTCGTGGACATGTCGTAGTTTTGTTTTGTTGTTTTTTTATCCGTAAGTTGGATTTTCCCGTTTACAAAATATATCGAGGGTCATAAGCTTGTCGTGAGTTTTTTTTGCCTGACACCCCTGGTTAGGGGAACAGACATCTGTTAACTGAGATATGACGACTAAATTAAACGGTTTGAGGGCTGAGGCAATTTCGCTTGAAAATTAAAGTAAATAGGAGTATTACATGAAGCTTTCCTATTAGGTTTGTCGTTTATTAAGAGATGACATTTTCTAGCTGAGATTTACGTTTTTATTTATCCATGATGAGAAAGAGAGATGTATGTGTAATTTTTATGACTTTTTTTTATCAAGATTTGGTCTAAAAACAGGAGATTGTTTAATTGTGCAATCCCTACAATAGAAACTAAAGAGGAAGTGTGTGAGTTAACAAGGAGATTATAAAGCTAGTAAAATTAAATTATGATGAGAAACTATGACACTGGTTATAATTATGAAGTTTCACCTGGTAATTTAATTTCACGTCGTATATTGGAAATTTAAAAAAGGGAAGATGATGATGCCAGCAATACACTTCTACTCAACGTTTGTTGAGTAGAAGTGTATTGCATTGAGTGGAGTGTGTGACAGTTTTGTCAGACCGAGAAGATATTATTACAATTAATATGTTCGTTATTAACACGTGGTAACGAAGGGTATTAAAAACAATTTTACTGTCCAAGTACAATGTTAACTGTCCGTGTTCATCATACATCATTAAAAACATCGTGAGAAGGTTATCTTGTAACGACTATATAAAAAATTATTAGTTTCCTTTTAATGGTTTTCAATATGGTATAGCTTCTGTAATAGGTTTTCAGAGGGCTGCTTTACAGTAAATATGTATTAAAAGGATAATGGTTTTAAATAGTCTTCCTAACCGTATTCAATCAAGGCGGCTAATCACACCATCGAGGCAGTAAATACTTAATACTAATATTTACATCATTTAGGAAAAACGAAAATTAAATTTTATCAGCCGAGGGTAATTTAGGAAGAGTCGGATGTGGAGTGTGTGCGCAAACAAACACAGGGGCACTCTCGCTTTATTTTTAATTTCGTTTTTAAATGTAAGAATTATAAGAAATGTTATTGAAGATTGATTAGAAATAAAAACACTAATTGATAAAAGTTACAGATACAAGCTGAAAATAAAGCAAATAATGAACGAAAATAACGCAAGAAATTACTAATAAGCTTCTAATTCAATCAAATCAAAGCAAGATGGTCTCAATCAGCCAAAATAAACAATAAAATAAAAAACAAACAAACTTACATTCTCATACCAGAATCATTCAAATTCATTTCAATTTCAACAGAACACACAAACACTAGTACAACCTCAACGATTAATCCAATTTAACAAGAAATCGAAAACACAGAAAATGTATTGAATACACTGTTTACAATTGCTTCGGGAATTTAACCAAAGAACTATGTTTTCGCGTTTGAATAAAAAGTGCGTAAGCGAATGAATTTATATTGTGTAGCAAAGAAAAGGCATTGTTAATTGTTTTGAACAAAACTTTGTTGTCTTGGAAGCATGTGGATGACCAATTGATGGATTCATATCTTACTTTGTTAATAGAAACAGAGGACAGTATAGAAAGTACAATGGTGTGACATAATAATTACACAAAGGTTGACTGTAGAAAATGTCTATGGCATTAAGTCTCTGTATTCCGGGCTTAACGTGTTCAATAACTGACTTATAAAAATAAATTATAAGCCCATTCGGTCCCACTGATGGGACCGCTGGGAAAAACCTTAAATTATTATATTAGCGATAAGTAAATCCTATCCGTACAATTTAACGACGAAAATGTATTATGTGCCTAAGCAATTTCATTCACACAACCTTTTAAGAATTGTCAATGACAGCCAGCATCAATTTCTTTACAACACTACTTTTACTGCATTTTTTTTTTAAATCGTTGCCCCACACTAGGAATTCCTCGTGTATTGTGGGTGCGTTTACAAACATTTAAGCTCACATACACAAACAGCCAGACCCGGAACAACTACCTGTAGGCCGTACAAATATTTGTTCCGTGCGGGAATCAAACCCGCGACACGAAGCGCAGCAGTCAATCGCTCAGCCACTGCGCCAACCGTGCCGTCAATATTTTTTTGTTCACCAACATCCTGTCCTACCCACCCTTAAAATATGTCGTTCGCAATTAACCAAATATGGAATTCGTGCGCTCTGTTCTCAATACCCGGCGCCTGCGCACGTCTGCGGGCTATATTTAGCCACCGCCGCCAAACGAGGGTTGCCTGCACCAAAATATCAAGAACGTGGCATTCCACGCAGATCCGGGAGGAGAAAAACAGGGTTTTGCTGATGTTGAAGCAAAATAACTTGTGATAGCTGATAGAAAATGGTTTGTTGATAAATGTAGAACCAGTTAATAAAGGTAAGAGAAGATAATAATTTTGGTGTTGACAAGAGGAAACAACATGACGTCACACCTGTATTCACCAATGACTTAAGCAAAGGTGTACACTACTATAGTACAACAACATTTGGCAGTCCCATATCGACGGAGCCGACATCAATCGGACACAAATCCAGACTCCGGCTATTATTATGAAATCCCTGACAGTAAAACCTAAAAAAAGCTTTGCCCGACTTTATCGAACCCACCCCACGCTCAAAACTACGAACAACTAGAACAACGTAGCAGACAAGAGGAAATGGTTTTCGCAATACTTGTCAAATACAACAGATGCTGATAACGTTGACAAGAAAGAAGCAAAAACAACCACAATCAATCTAAAAATACAAACAAACCCTTTTTCTCATTAGGATATCCGACCACTTGAAGACCTCACGACTCAGGTAATATCCGCAGAGCGTTCAACCCTATCGCTAGGGAGGGGACACGTCACGTCGGGGGCCGGGAAGCATTTCCGTAGTTAATTTTGTGCAACGCAGACAGCGGTGACTGGTGACGAATTTGTAGTTCTATCGATGTTGACGGAGTATGAGTGGACTTCGAAGTGGGATAAAATGGAAATACTGAGGTGCTTGCTTGAGCTCTATAGTACATACTATTATAAGTTTGTGAGGATGAATGGCTGGATGTTTGTTACTCTTTCACGCAAAAACTCCGGTACAGATTTAGATAAAATTTGCATCACATTTTATAATTTGGATCAACACATAGGATACTTTTTATCCTGATAGTGCGATCCTGTAGGACTATTGTCAAACTCTACGCGAGCAAAGCCGTGGGCATAAGCTAGTAGTCCATAAATGGATACATTGAAGGTTATGAAAACAGGACACGATGATTAGGTAATGACTGAAAGTAGGCAAATTAGAAGCAATTAAAAAAAAAACGTGTAAATATTTAAACCTTCATTTAACATATTATTTATCATTACTATACTAATGTAGGTATACCTACTTGTTTGACCGATAAACAAAAACTCGAAAAGAGACGAAATACGTGACATGCAGCAGTACATAATAAGTTTTAATTACCTTAAAGTTACTCATTAAAAAACCTGCTGCATTCAATAATTCTCGTCTACACTCATAACCACAGAATAACTACCAATAATATATCTTTAAAAGAAAATGATTCAATAAGTGCTAATAACGGATTCAAACGAAAACAAAAAAGTATTGGAACAAACACTTAGCGGACAGTTCTTTCCTTATTTGAGCAGTGATCTGGTGTTTGAAATTAGACAGGATCTTATATGAGAAGTTATAAGCTGACTCCAAGTAACGACAACGAGAACGACTGGGTTTTGTATGACGTACAAGAACTTCACAGGAAATGTACTCGTATGTAATTATTCTAAGAAATATGAAACGGAAGAACAATTATTTTAGTTTGACCATAAGCATACTAAAGAAAGAAAATCTTAAAAAGAAACACACCTGACTAATCATAGGAAGCAAACCTCACCTGGGACAGCCATAAAAAATATTTGAAAGATACAAATACTAAAACCGCCAAAATAAAGCCAATTATTAACAGCCATAACCACATAAACGTAGCTGTAACCCAAGACGATAGCCAGACACATACACAATTTCCAAACATCAAAGCAAAAATAATCTCTAATACAGATACTAAAAATAGTCCAACCTCACGTTTTTTGAACTACCATAAAGTAACTGTAGTATCTTAATTGAGCAGTCAATGGCATATTTAAATGGATGTGGTTATGACTGAGGAACGTGATAGAATGCTCTTTGGGCAAGCGTTTCTTAGGAACGGTGAGCTTAAGTTGAAGATAGTCCGTAAAAGATGGATGGATGAATACAGTTCCGAAGATGGATCGTTGTCAACTGTGGCCAAGGATCGGGCGAAGAGTATATTTACATTGTGACTAGTCAAGATGGGGAATTCCATAGATAACTGTTTTTTTTTTATTCGTAGCGGGTTTCGGGAATTAGTGACCTAAATAAACGTTTCCTCTATATTCCAGCGAGGAAATACCGTTTGGTGGCCATTTTTGGTATTAAATATACGGGAATATATGTGACGTACTTCGATTGCTTTTTGTCAGGAAAGAAACAGTTTTGACATCAAAATATAATTGAAAACTGATCATACTAGATAGTACTCAAGATTATTAAAAAATAATACTCAATACTCAATACTTTATTGCATTCCATAATGTATACAAGGCTGGTAGGTAAATTATAGAGAAACAATTATGGACCCTGTCGGGCACAGCAAGTTAGTTTTTAGAGGAGAGGATGAAGCGCTTTTTGTTTAAAAACATAATAATATTGAAATTATAATATTGAAATTATAATATTGAAATTAAGGAGTAAATCTTATATTTAGATATTTAAGTAGATATTATTTATGAGTAGATTTATATTAATTTTGTTTATTATTAATATTTCTATATTTATTTATTTATTTATATATTTATTTATTTATTATTAATACATATTTTCTAAATTATAAATTAGGTAATTATTTTATATATTTATTTATATATTAGCTGTAATTTATTATTAACTAAATAGTAAGTAATTAAAGATATTGCACGGTAGATAAGGTAAATAGATGTATTAGGTACTACTTGGTTATTCTAATTATCTTCGTTTCTCTAGGAGGAATTTATCTTTGAAGTATTCGTCAATTGTGTAGTAGGTTTTATCTAAGAGAAATCGTTTTAGTTTATTTATAAATATATTGTTTGTTTCTGTGTTTTTTATGTGTTCAGGTAATTTATTGTAGATTTTTATTGACGTGACAAACGCACTAGAGGAGTGCATTTTTAATCGTGAAGTTGGCAGGTTGAGTCTATTTCCATGTCTAAGTTTGATTTCTGTTTGTATGTCTTTTCTTTTGCTGTAGAATTGTGGGTACTTCCTTACAAATTTGCAAATTTCAAATATATAGAGACAGGGTAGTGTTAGGATGTTTAGTTCTTTGAAGTGTGGTTTACATGAGTCGGTGTCTTCTATGTTAACCAATGTTCTTATAAGTTTCTTCTGTATTGTAAATAGCGAAGGTGCGTCTGTACTGTTACCCCATAATATTATTCCGTATTTAAGCCAAGCGAAATAGTAATTTAGGCCAAGAGGAGACATTAAAATACACACAACATACAACGGTAATGTTTTCCCCATGGTTTGTGTTTTTATTTTGGTATATTCGTGGAAATGTTTATTTACATTAATTTAAATTTTGATATATATTTATAGTATTTGATATATATTTATAGTATTTTATATATCCTTGTAGTTAATCTTATTATTATTTAAAATTATTTTCAGATTTACACCTACCACTGCTTGTCTCTGCATCACCCAAAGGTTGACTGGTAGAAAATGCCTATGGCATTAAGTCCGCCTCTGTACTTATGTGCTTGAAGTGTTAAATAAATAAATAAATAAATAAAATCAAGTCACGTGTCCCACATGGGTATGGCAGTGGACCAAATCTTGTAACATGAGTATCAAACAGATCTGTTACGCTTTCGTGGTGGTTTAAATGTGCTCATTAGTTGACGCCATGGGTAAACAAAATGTCAAGACGAGTTAAACTGATGTTTTGATAGTAGATAACCTTTATGACGAGAATACAAGACTATAGGGAGCTTACCTTGATAACTTTTCGATCGAGTTAGTAGGATGACGACTAATATAGAAGTTTGCAAGAAGAAGCCATGTTGCGCCGACTCCAAATAAATTGGGATAAGGGCAAGAGAATGCTGATGGTGACAGTAAAATTCCTTTTTAATGATTGAATTAAAACAAAGACGTCAACAAAAATATTAATAAAGAAGCCTTCCCTCATCATCAAGTGTAAGAAAGACAATAGTTGATTACAAATTCAACAATCAATATTGCGCATTCAATCGACTCAGGTACCACTCCGCTTACCAATGAGAATTTCACCATTACTACAGCTAAAATTCAAGTCAATCAGTCAAGTTAGGTGCCTATGTCAACATTGATTGGAGCCACGAATAGAGACACCAAGTTTGGATGACAGGTACCCGATTATGTAGTGACAGATTGGCTATGGCTGTCATGGTAACCTATTGGCCCCAATTGACAATGTGGCTTGTGTAGGATCACCTGATATGTTTAGGTTTTTCACTACAGGGATCTAAATTTTTTCATTGCACATCTATGGGGATTATGACTTTAAAAACCCCATCATAATTATTTTCTTCGTTGGCGATGGAATGATTTCTATCATCGCAATTTATGTAAAATAATTGGTGACCGATGGGTAATATCGCAGGCTAGCTATAGTAAATATTTATTGTTAAACGTCAACCATGCACCAACTCATATCTCTTGGTTGTCAGTCTCCTATCTCATCTCATTATTAGTAATTTCACTCATCAGTATTATGTCAACAGTTTACACTCAGTTTAAGGTGAGTGCATATTTGTAGACGCTCTTGCCTGGTAAAAGGTTATTCAACAATACTTCCACCTGTGATTGTGTGGTATCCAGGAATTGATTGACTCTTTTATATTCTACTTAATGCGTGTTGTCAGTGTATTCAATGCTCATATTGATGCAAGTTTCCGTTTTGTGTGTACATTTTGGAGTTTATTCGTCTGTTGAAATTGGTTGCATATTCTTCCCAAATATCAATTTAACTGGTATTTTGGTTCTAATATTGGTACAGCCATTGTTATCAGTAGCAACTAGCGAATCATTTAAGTTACAACCATGTGCTCAGCACAGTGCTAGCGTTAATACAGCACATCTAAGAATGGGCTACTATTAGCATGATCTTTTTGTTTTTGCCTGACCCCTTGACACCCTTGTGGCGACACTTGGGGGAGGCCTATGTCCAGCAGTGGACGTCTTTCGGCTGAAATGATGATGATGACCCTTTGACAATTCAAAAGTGCTTACAACTGATTTACTTCAAATATTGCTTTGAGTTTTCAGTTTGATGGAGGTAGTCAGAAACTAAAGCACGCCACCTGCTACGATCCTTACATACTGCTTTTATCTCGTCCACGTTCATACTGCTTTTATCTCATCCACGTTCATACATCTGGTCATACAAGCACGCCGGATGGAGTTGAGTTTAAGTGCACTCAATTTCAATATCCGACAAGTTCAGATAACCGATGTTTCCAAACGTTAACATTGACCGAAATATACGTTCGTTTCAGAACGAAACTACACATGAAACATGGTTTCCTGCTACGTCCTCGTTGGGGCAGGAAAAAAATACTCTTTCCTGTTGATTTTACAGAAATAATCTCAACTCTCCAATTATTGTGGTGCCTACTACTGCATCAGAGTGTTAACGTCATTTGTTGAACATGATTCTTTATTATAGGCAAGGGAATACAACATTGTCATAATGGCCATTGCGTGGTCAACGCATTGGTCATTGCATAAAAGACAACATTTCTGCTCAACTTTAAAAAACTTGATTGTTTTTTACTTTGGTCATGAGTTAGCTCAAGGCGAATAGTAATAATGAAACTGAACGATCAGCACATTAAAGCTGTGCTCAAGAGTTGTAAGTGTGATCATTGCTAAGGAATATTGACCCTTACGGCTCTAGATGTGATGTGCTGATCTGGTTCAGGTACATTGGTGAAATCTGGCCTTAAATAACCAGGTAAACTATCCCAGTGGGTACTGAACATCAACAACAATTCACTAAAACATGTCGGTTATCGTGATACTATTTCTAGTATACAAGTACCGAGCAAGGTCGAGGTGCTGTAAACAGGAGCGTCTGTTTTGTGCGAACTATGTTACGCCATTCGAGATGGTGTGCAGGTGGTCATGATGGACTTCAATGGGAGGTGATGGTGAAGAGAAGTTGATAGATATTAGTTGAGAATGTAGATAGTAGTATCACAGAGTGGTAGTGGGGTGCTAAATATCTATCCATCAATTGACATTACTGAGTATACTGTTGAACATAATCAAGACGATAGCACAACACTAAGATAAAAAAAGAAATAAAGAATCACTTGCATATTTCAGACGCCTAGGTAGCAAATTACAGTGAAAATAGAAGTACTGTTAATCCTAATAAAAAACATACCAAATGCCACGAAAGACCAGAATCGATAACAACATTTAAAAATTCAGGCGCAAGGGACAAGGAACCGCTCCTACCACACCCATTTCAAAACATTTTTGTAAATAACACGTGACAAATATTGTGTAGGTGTGTTGGCACGATACGATAATAGGATCACGATAATAGAATGTCCAAAAAGCCTGCTTTCTTCCGTTGACATAATAGGATTAGAGTGATTCTGAAAGGGTCTTTTACCAGTAGCAAAAGTTGAGAAAGGATAGAAAATATTGTCATAGTCGACGAAAAAGTATTTTATATTTTGTACACAATAGTTTGCATTCATATTCGCCTGTCAATCTAAACAATAAGACTTTGTGTCTTATTGTTTAGACTTGACACTTGTTTTTCCATATGACACCAGTACATAAAGCATGTAGAACTAAAACACCTAAACAAACCAGGAGACATTTAACCAATCACAAACGAAACCATAATCACTCCAATTAACCTTTAAATACCAATTCTAGACCGGAATTCAGGTTTCCAGTTTCAGCTAAACTTCTAGCTCAAACCACTCTTCCTGACCAATCAAGTATAATTGCTCTGACGTAGAAACCACATTAAACATGGATCTAAACATCGAACGATAAATGAATCACATTTTATTAACAGATCCGACTTAATTCAATTTTATTGTAAAACCACAGCCACATCACACGAGGAATAGAAAATATAATGAAAATTAACACGAAAACTATTGTAGACTGGTACTTCAGGTTGAGGTTATAATAAAATAAAAGTCTTTGAACTAAACAGATGAGTTTTCGAGGAAGTATTAAATAATCATAGTGATGTAAATCACGGAAACGATGATGACAAGGCAATACATTTAAAGCTATATATTCAGGATCAAATGCAGAAGATACACAAAGTATCTAGGTACCTACAACTGAACAGTCATTATTGTAATCCCAAAAATAACGTTCACGCTAAATGCAAAAATAACACACCCATTGTAAGTAACTCAAAGAACATGATACATGATTGTTAGGATATATATAACAAACTGTAACACCAAAACATACTTTTCCGCAGTTAAACATAAAACTTGGAAAGAATTTACAAATAACAGAGCAAATAAGCAAATACGTCAGTAACACCGAATACTGGTACACAACCGTTTCTGGATAGACTTAAAACTGACGTCAAAGCTAGTGAAAGTTAGGATGACGATCACAAATGGGTCAATACTATAGACGGTAGCAAAGTAGATCAGTCCTAGTTCACAGATGCTAACAAACTATAAACAGGTCGAAATCACTCAGAGAGCCAAATTAGCACGTAATGTAACGAGAAGAAAGACGTAAGCGGTACCAAAAATAAACAAACATGGTTACTGAATAAAATCTTTTTGAATTATATTTGTAAGCAAATTGGCACGGATAAGTTAATTTTACTACAGGTTTATATGTGAAATACTAAAGAAAATGCTATGATGACTAAAACGGTGATGTAAGAAAAATAAAACATTCATTTAACAACTGATGTTAAAACAAATCTTATTAGACTTGAAGAAAAGGTAAAAGAAGACGATAAGCATAAGCATAATCAGCCTATTAATGTTCCCACTGCTGGGACGCAGGCCTCCTCTCTATGAGAGGGAATGGGCTATAATCCACCACGCGGGCCCAGTGCGGGTTGGTAAAGAAGACGATTGGTCAAGAAGAAATAAATCTAATAGCAGCAGCAGTAGTAGTCAAGTTTTAATACTCTGGAAGCAATAACATCGTGATAGCTTTACAAATTGCAATTTATAGACATTTAAGACCCCACGTGGCATCACCCGCATAAATGTCTATGACAATACAGACACCATTTTATAGATTCAATACGATGTTTTTATAATACGCTCAGAGTAGACAAAACCTTGAATCTTGGTCAAAGGAACAAGTAAGGAACAAGTTGTAAAACCTTGTAGGATGAGAGCTTATATTAAGACCGACCTGTAACATCTGCTCTTTCCTAACTACGAGTATGTTGAGTTCGGCTGCCAGTCTAAACGGATGCAGCTAATTAGCAGTATAACTTAAATCGATTGCTCTGCTGCTTGGATTGGAACTTTATCGCATTTATAACATAGATGTTTGTGGGTGGCGAAATAAACAACACTACTATTATTACTCAGTACCCTCATTTATCTATAACTAGCTATTGTCCGCTCGTTCCCCGAACGGTTTTCCTTTGAATACTGTCAACCATATTGAAAATTATTCGCAATGGGTGCGCTAGAGTCGAAGATGACATCAGCCTGTGACACACAGCTCGTTGAACTAGACAGCTAGTGTTAGGATAATTGCTTGATAATTTAGTCTTGAATGCGGAAGATTTTGGTCATGGATGGAATAAGAATATTTTAAAGTAATGTAAGCATAATTATTATGGTAATTGATATTATCGTCACGCTTTTAATCTCAGAGATTAGTGGTGTGTTAATGTATTCTCAGTCTTATTGTGTTACAAATTCCGTCATCAGTATTTTTTTAACTTCGTTTTAAAATCCTTTTATTCTTTTGATGGACGTGTTTTTAACTTTCCTTGTTTTTTTCCATTCAAAAATAATTTTCCTCAGTACATTGACCTTTTAGAATATGTTACGAATTTAGACTATTTTAGCACCGGTTTTTTGTTTACGATTAAAAAGCATCTGACTTTGACTCATCCATTTTACTTTTACAACAAAATTGTTTACGGATTTATCAAAATTGTTAGAATGCAAGTAGGTGTTACGTCTAGACTCTAAAATAAGTGACGTAAGTGTTATTTTTGAACCACATAATTATACAATCAAATATGCTGTATTATTCATATTGCTATTTGCTTCATGGCTTTAAAGAAATATCAAGGCGCGTCCAATGTTTGTTTAGCTTCACATACGTACGTTAGCACATGTGTATGTATTTTACTTGAGATTAATTCAAGTGCGGCCAATGTAATCCGTTTAGCAACTGTTTGTTAATTGCGGACTATTGGAATTGTAAAACCTTACACGTTGCTTCGGCGAATTACCTAGTTGAAGGTCATCCTTCAGTATAGCACTTCTGTGCAAAATTTGAGGAAAATGGCGTCTTTAGTTTTCATGAAGAGAATTATAATGAGCTGAGATGTTTGATCAGATGCAATTTTGTGCTAAGAACTACAACTTCCGACTGCATCGTTAAAATATTAACGACTTCGTTAAGTCAAAGACGATGATTTCCATAATCTGTTTCAAACTAACCACGTAGACGTGCGTATCAAACCAGGAAAACACAAAGCTACGAACGAAGACGAAACTGCCAATCAAAACATCGAAATCCACACCGCTGCCCAAAACGTACACCAATGAGCTCCCACCTCCGCAAATTCGCAACAATCAAACAAAAACAAGATTTTATTCGCCACATGACTAAAGAACTGTTTGCGGGTCTCGTGAATCAGCCGGGATGAGAATATGCGACCTTGCTGTCACTACCCCGCTAGGCGACGTGCCGTTCATAATGTAATCTTGTAATTGGCATGAGTATAGTGAGTTGATAGGCATTAGACATTTAAAATGACTTCCTCGTTTGTAGTAAAGAACGAATCGAACACATTCTAATTTATGTTATTAACACTGGTATGGCAATGGTAATGCTCGGCTAGTCTGTTAATTTTATAAATAATAGATCAACCATTGAAAAACCTGACGAAATAGGAGGACGCTATTTAAATTGCTATCAATACAACTGGTGTTATGAAAGTAGCTGGGAAAGAATGTTTCCAAAAAGCACAAAGAATAGAAATATCGCTACTAGCGATAGCTTGCCCATAATTATTTTGGTCAGGATTACATAGTAAGAGTAAGAGGAGGAAGAGAATGACGAGAACGTGGAAACAGATGAAACAAAAAAAGAAAATTATGTGACAATGTAGAAAGTATGTCTCATGGATACAAAAATAATTAGCTTCAGACACACTCAAAAATACATACAAGAAGCGACACAGCTGACAACAGCTGATTCCACAATTCAGAAACAAGTATGAATCAACCGCGGCTAAGTGTATGTCACCGCATCTCAAGGGAATCGTTAAAAGCGTCTAAGGGACATCAGGTAAATGGCCACACCATCCTTTACGGCGATGACATCATGGTCACTGCGGTCAGCGAGCGTTGGACGTCGTCATTACGATATTATCCCTTCAGGATGGATTAATGGAGGATTTAAAGAGGAAGCTTGGTCATAAGTTTTTATTTTATGGCTTATGGCTACGACTTTTACTATATCATTATTTTAAGCCTGTAAATGGTCATGACTAGATGTATAATAATTAAATGATAATAGCTAAAGATACTGGTATGTCCTAGAGCAAACAATGATGTGATGATAAGCTATAATATAGATAGTGACCTAATCTTGGTACATATGTACCGAGAGAGAGTGGGTCTACAAAAAGAATGGATGGAAAATAAACACATTGATTCTTTGAAAAGTAATTCTCAAACCCACAGATCAGGATCAACTAAGAACAACAAATGTAAATCCCAACACACTACTGACCAAGAAACTCCGTCCCACATTCGTTTCCCGTCAAAACACTGTAACGTTTCTATTTGTACCGACAGGTTTGTTAAAAGCATCATCAATAACACACATTCCTGTTGGTTGGTACAAATTGAGCTGATAAGGACACAAAAGTGCATTGTGGAAAGCTGTGGGTGGTATGATAATGACACAGTAACCTTGCTGGAAGGAGATTACTGGGGATAACTTTGTTGTTGTTTAAAGGTAAGAGCAAATTCAAGTGCAAATGGGACTATATTTAACTGTCGATAAGGTAAATGTTCTAGAGATGCTGTTTGAAAAGAGACAGTTTATTAATATCGTCTACAGTCGAGATGTTTATTTCTTCTTGAATATATGATAAAGAATTGATACATACATCCTATTTTAAATGCATGGAAGACCTACAGAAGAAAGAGACTAAATCCTGGATGAGACTCGTACAGACCAGGGAAGCATGGCACCAACGGGAGAAGGCCTAATACTCAGCAGTCAATGGAACACGGCTGCCACTGATGGTGATGATAAAGATTACAAAAACAGTTGAGTTAGCACAGATCAATCAAAATTCGACCCACTATTTCTTTACAAACTTTTCGACATTTGCTTTAAACACCGACGTTTATTCTAAATAACTCGTCTAGTTCATTAATGTCTTCATGTCGTGTCCACATTTTTGGTTAAATCGATAATTTGACAATCGCGTGTGTAGTTGTCGTGAAGACAGCACAGTTTTGTTCAAGGGCAGGGGTTTTGTACGAAACAATATTGTTTGTGTGAGTCCCTGTAGGGATATTATCATAAACCGTTATTGCTGGTTTTATTAGAAGCTGCTAATGAAATGCCTTGTTAGCATCTACAGTTTTGCTTTTGTTGAGAAAATTATTGCATTTATTTTTCTTAATATTATCATTTTTCACATTTTCTGAGTTCATCTTTATCATCATATTCCCAAGTTTTATCATGTCAGTCCTGTGCTTATCGCATCCAGCGGATTCCCACAGCCTTCGCGGTCATCGGTCAACCTCGTAGGTGGCCTTGTTGGACTTTCTGCGTTACGATAGACTAATTCAAAAACAATTGTCATACTTACAACTAAACTCATTCATGACACGTCATGCAATCGAAAAGCCACACCCAACAGCTTTAATGGTTACTAAACACTGTCAAAAGTTCTATAAAACTGTCTAAGCAAAAGCTGAACTGCAGACCAACATTTTTTGAATCTTTATTTTTGTTCGGCACGCACGGCTGAGCGTCTAAAGGAGAAAAAAGGCAAAAAAAAAAAATGAAGAATCAGCACGTTTGAGCCGCATGCGCTGGTATCGGCTTTAACACAAATAAGTATGAGATCATACTGTTGTATACGACGGTATGAGGTACCAAGTTAAATTGACCTTTCCTGCTTATAAATAAACAATTGTATTAACTTAAGAGTAAAAAATATTATCGTTATTGATGACTTTGTCTTCACTAGCTTCAGCGCAGATGATTGACAGCGTATCCATCGGGCCAAGAATATTTCTGAGATTTTGCCAATACCAATAGAAGACTAGCAAAATATGGTGAATAAGAACAAAAATAATCTGGCGGGATGGAAATATACAAATCATTTAGTATCCTTTAATATTCAAATAATTAGCGCAATACAAGAAGAAGAAACAATTACATCAACACTGAACTTTTGCAGGTTGATCAATTTTGACATTTTACGTGCACTTCATTTACAGAACGATAGATTTCTTGGCAGTTTGCGTGAGACCTAACTCACTACTAATAAAACCTATATTAGTAGTGTTCTATTCTTAGCAGACTACAAGTCGTCTAGCCAACTTATTACTAACTTCAAAAAGCCTGGGATGGTCCATCCTACAGATTCTACAGCTGTTGTCACATCAAGCTAATACATTTCTAGTATTAGCTGAACTCGCAATGTCTTTGCTTTCCGTACAAAGCTAGACCAGTTCATACTGGACATGAAATAGCTTGATAATGTCGTCTTGTGTACTTGACACAGCTCTTATTCACTGGTATACTGGGTGGTCAGTGAATTATTAAGAACTTAGGTTGTGGTTTTGTTGCCGATGCGTCATGGATACTTGTTTTCAACTTTCAAGTGAATTCAGTTATAGTTTTGTGTGAATACTGGTTTGTGTTGCCCTCGGGCTTGGCTGATATTGTTGTTGAAATGTCAAGTACGAATCTTATGTATTTTTTATAATTTTTTTACGTACTATTTCCGACGTACAAAACTAATATGTTAACAACATAAGATTAGATTTGAATGACATAACCATTTATTTTGCAAATTGTTTGATAACAAATACTACTTTACATCCTCTATGCTACAAAAAAGATAAAGGTACAAAGAGCATGGGCAGACCTCCCACTAGATGGGTGGACGACCTACTAAAGATCGCTGGGAAGACCTGGGTGAGACTTACAGAGACCAGAGAAGCCTACACGCAGCAATGGTCAAAACAAGATTACCAATGTTGATGATGAGGATGCTATAAAATAATTATCTTGTTCATTGATCACCTAGAAGTCCAATAAATTCATAGATAGCATAGCATGATAGTAAATGACCAGAAAAGTGGAGATCTATAGCATTTCTACAAAACGTCATTATAACCTTTTGACCCAAAACAACCTAAATTACCAGCTTCAAAATGAAGCCATACCAACGCTAATGAGATATGACAGATCGATTACACTTTCTATAACGTTACGGCATCTAACAAATAAAGCGATTGGCAGGAAACAGAAGGCCATTAAACGGATTAGGGGATAATTAGGAAAGTCAAAACGTGGGACCGACAGAGGTGGTGTCAAACGGATACTTGTAATTATACTTCCGTGTACATGTGATTTGTTAAATACCTGTATGTCTAATGGCAAAATATAACTTAAGAAAATAGAACTTAACGGTAACTCCATGATATTTGTGAAGATAAAGAATTTGAAAACGTAGCAGAAATGTTCTTTTTGTGCTTATTTACAGTTCGAAAGATTAATACAAAAACTTCAATTATCCTTGACACAAGAACTAGTTGAATATTTTGTTAATTAACACAGATCATGGCAAAGGTTATGGGAATCTTTAAAATAAACAGTTATGATAACATACGGAAAGGTGAAACCCAAGCGGAACAAATTCAAAAACATATTGGTGAGGCGAAGTTTTTACATAATCAAAAACTGGTTGAGTGTCTAACCGTAAAGAATCAAGAAATTCAATCACCATCATATTTATATTTACTCAGATGCTTATTCTTCTACTAAATAACAATTAAACTGTTAGTCATTAACTTCATAATTATTATATTTTATTTTGCTCAAGATTCCCAGTTATCCTCCGACTACGTTTATTAATTACTCATAAATATACGTATTTCTTGAAACAAGGATATTTGTAATTACAATGACTAAGGTCACGAACTCACGTGTTTAATTAACCATGATTCAATCATAATTGCGGTCCATAGAAGACATCATTTCATGATCATCATCATTCTTCTGCCGTTATCCCAATTTCTAGCCATATCGTCTTTCACATAGTTTATTCATCGTTCCTTTGGTCTTCCATTACTCTTTCACATTAATAGAAGCCTCATTTATTTTGCTCTCAAGACTATTGAAAATCCCATCAATCCTCATCATCATCATCATCATCTGCCTAGCCTTTTCCCAACTATGTTGGGGTCGGCTTCCAGTCTAACCGGATGCAGCTGAATACCAGTATTTTACATGGAGCGACTGCCTATCTGACCTAATCCTCATAAAAGTCAATTAATCTGGTATTTCAAATTCATTTTTTAAGTAGGCATAAAAATTCAAACATATTTTATCAAACCTGATAATCAAGTTTAAAACATAAGAAGTATATTTCCGCAAATTTCGGAAAGTACGAAAACTGATAGGGTATTTGAAGCCAATCAATAACAATTTACCCAAACTTGACATCAAATTTGGGAATTCCAAAAGCCTTGAAACCATCCAATCAATAATGACTACTTATTATATCAAATAGGACATGAACGCTAATGATTGGTTTGACAACAATTTGAACTTTGAATCCAGTTTACCTTCAAACGTGTTGTTATTATCAAAACGTGTAGATTTTACGAATGATTCTATTCTTTTGAGCAATCTATGACATAACTAGCGAAACTAGATATAGTACGGGCAATGCGTAGCGTGCTTATCAAGCTATACAAGCCCAGTATAAGCTAACCTATCATAGTAAGGAGAGCCTATACAATGCCATGTCAACTTATACTGTACTTGTATAGCTTGAAGTATAATCGTGGATATCAAAACACGTGATGTACCGAAGCTCTTCCGTGTGGTTGTTGTTGGGATTAGAAAGAACCTGTTTCGTAGTGTTTAGGTACCTACATAGGCTTTGATGCATAGTGTGACTATTATTGTTTTTCGATACCGTTTGCACAGTATAAATATACACCCAGTATACAGTATTGTGGCTCGCCCCTGTCTTTGAAATAATTACCTACAGCCGGGTTGTACGTTCGCAACCGATAGGGCTGCCGCGCTTAATGTATTTTAATTTCATCAACTTAGTTTCTTTCTAGTTTTGTGATTGTAAATATTATTTTATTATTTATTTATTTAAACTTCATGTACAATAGTGATACATAGGCGGACTTAATGCCACAAGGAATTCTCTACCAGTCAACCTTTGGGTTAAATAAGAAAACATTGTGATAGGGTACAAAATAAATATATTAAAAATAACTTCTTGCTATCGAAAATTAATATAGGCACTTATAATGATACTAATACTTTTAATTTAAAAAAAAATATTAAATTGGTTGTGAATGAAATAGGAAGTGTCCAATAAAAATACAAGTTGTGTCTTTCTATTAGTAGATTTAATAAAAATTATAAATTCGAGACTTTTTTTTAACGCGAGCGTAGGTACCTACCTACACTACACTCGTGTGCCACTTTTTTCACGCTATCCTCTTATCTATTAATTAATGCAGGTATTTTACTCGGTGGAAAAGGCGAAATACCTACCTATTAAAAAATAAACAAATTACGTATCTACTAGTAGGTATATATTTTTTTTATAGTCTTACGTTTCGGAGATTCCAGGGAATTTAAAAAAAATGCGTTAAAATGCGAAAAATGCTCTAGATGCGTTATTGAAGAATTCAAGCAACCGAAGACAGCACAATATAGTGTATTATAACATTTATAACTCTTTGCCATATTTAGTAAATAGGTACTTGTTCTTATTTCAACCAAATATTCACAAGTCGCACGCTGCTTACAAAACAATTACAACGTTCGTTCGTCAGTGCAGCGCATTCGACCTCTTGCGTACCGAGTGTGTACCAAACTCGAGGCGTGTAGATACACTACTGTATATATTATTACCGTGCCGTTTGTGTCTTCGACTTATTAACATGTATGGCCATAGTGAATACAGTCGTTTTGAAAAATGATATTTCTAATTGAATTTCTTGCTAGATTATGTATATTTATTAAATGCTGTGCATCTGTACTTTGCATGTTTAATCTTTTGTATTTATTCTCTAGTAGGATAATGGTGATTTCATTTAACCATATTTTTGGAAATTCTATGCTTATTTTAAGAATGATTAACATCTATTTGACTAGAAAAGATTTAAGTGTATTCAACCACACCTTTTTCTATCTTTTGGTCGTCTCAGTCATTACAAAGCTATACTTTACTCTAACGCACATAAATTACACGAGACATCAAGAAAGCCGGGTTCCCATGAGATTGTGAAATAGTTTAAAGCAATTGACTGGTTTACAAACTAATGACTTCTCCGGACGAACGTGTAGATATTCTCAGCGGATCATGTAGTGTGGATAGTTTACTATCTATCAGGGTTTGTAGTGACATGGTGGATGTACGTTATTACGTATTTATTAAATTGCCTATTATCATTCGTTGAGAAATTGAAGTATTGGTCACCATCATCTGTCTTATTTTCTTTGTAGGATATATACCTACAGTCGCTGCAACACTGGTATTCAGCTGCATCTGGTTAAGATAGGCCAACCCTACCATAGGAAGTACCTAATTTGGAAAAGGCTAGGCAGATGATGTGATGTCGAGGTCGGTTTCCAGTGTAACCCGGGCTTAATAAGGTTGTCGGTATCTTCTCATAATTAGGTTGGGATGGTTAGATTACTTCTCGCGAAAATTGATATTTAGGTAGCAAATGGGCAACTTGGGGGACGCCCCTTGAGAAACAGACGCGACGACCTGATCAAGGTAACTGGATTCGACTACATGTAGGTAGAAGGACTTGTGATAAAGGAGTTATGATGAATTCATCAATATGAACTTCGTTATAAATCACGGGGTAGCCAGGCGGCTTAACTAGAGCTTAAAATGACCTGATTTTTTGAACTTCCATCATACAAAAATCTAAGAATATCTAAAAGTTTTTTCAAAGCATTTAACCTAGAAAAATACTTCACTAAATCTAAATTCTAGCCTGTACAGATGTTTGGTAGAAATTCCTCGATGTATAGTGTCATAACTTTAAAATAAAAAGACTGACCGTCAGTCATGTCTGCGAACATTTGTGTAAACATTGTGGAACAAATAGGTATTACTGTGTTACTGGTCTTTAAGACTTTTTATCATAATTGTATGACATCACTTGAAATAGAACACACACCATCACGCCTGTAATCCTCGAAGGGTTAGACAGAGGTGTACCTAATAGTGTACATCCACATATCGCCAGTTAAAATTGTGTCCCGTGAAATAGGGGACGAACCAATTGCCATCAACCGGTATCTAAGTTGTAAATTTCTATATAGGTACTTGAAAGTTACATTAGAAGTTTTTTTATATGAATATTAATTTAGTCCTACCTTCTTTGAGAATCATTTTTTTGTAATATTGTCATACAAATTATTTATAATCATGATGTCAGTGTTGTTTCTACGTTATAAAGTCAAGTTCAAGTACAAACGAACTTTATAAAAACTTTTGCTCTGTTATCAGTTTACCACTTATCAGACTACATAAAAAATCTATCAAAATATTTGATAGCGTAAACTTATTACACAACTCATTGGCGACAATCTTTATTAAAAATCGTGACTTAAAAAAACAACAAACCGTAGCATACGCTCACAAGCCGGACGCTCACGTTTCCGAACAAAAGGATATCCAAAAGGAAACAATGAAATGCCAAGAACGTCACTAACACCTGATGCACAACACTACACTAGCATTAAGGCACGATGTCATTGCCATCACTGAAATTCTTTCTCAAAAAAAAAACACTAACACATCCACTACACAGGCACTTTCTAAAAAAGCTGAGTTATACGCTTGCAGCAACACGTCAGCTACGCACCGATGCGATGGTGAGACTGTCCCGCGACCGTCCAGATATAAACAAGGGGAGCGAGCGAGACAGACGTATGATGCACCTGTGCACTTCAAACTGAATGGTACGCGAAACGAGAAGGCAATAAAACAAAACGCACATTAGAACGAGACGCGATTATCCTCAAGCATTCATACCGTTCAATTAACAAAAGTCCTAACTCAAGGTTCGCGCAATTCAAAATTACCTTTTATGTTCATAAGAATAGAGTGGTTATTGGAATTGTAGAGGAAGATTTATTTAGTGTGAGTGAGTCGGTGTATTCAGGGTCAACATATGGCGAAAAGGAGTTTTGGTGTCCGCCAAATTCTATGGTTTGAACATAATTTTGTATGATTGTTTCAACTAGACCGGGGAACGCGCACTGTTTGGATTGTAACAACATATGTTATACATTCGCTATTTACTGTTTCAATAAAGCCAAAGTTATTAATAAACTTCGTTTTGTTTAAGGTTTTGGTATTGTTGTAAGCTGAGATGTTGAAGGGAATTTGTTGAATGAAATAATACCTAGTCTAAGATTGGACTTTGAAACAGTTAATGACGAAGCCAGTAAATTGACTGATGAATTGAAAACCACTGAACTGAATGAAATGAGGTAACTTTATAAGCACAATTTTACATAGGTCATCGAATGATGAGAATAACTAGGGGGCGCCAATATTGCCTGCCTCGTTGGTCTAGTGAAGTCAAACTCTACTGCTGAGGCTGAGCATGAGGTCTGGGGTTCGATGGCCAAATCAGAAGAATTGTTATTGGGTTTTATCTATCAGGAATTTGTGGCCGGTTACTGGCAATAGGCTCGCCCCTAACACATGATAGTGAACTAATGATTAAATAATGTTAGAGACACAAACAGAAAACACAGTCAAGAAGCAAAACCCGAAAAACCCCACGAAAAAATATTCACAACAAATATTTAAAGAATGTCGTACAAACTTCTCTCCTTATGCCAAATGCCAGCCCTTTAACGGTTACACAATTAGTGACAGGTAATTGTAGTCAACTGGTAATGAACCTTGGACTTGAAGTTGAACTACCTGTACATGCAAGTGCCAAGAATGTGTGACGAGGTGCTCTTGATAGTGGCAATAGTTGATGATGTGGTGTTGGTTGATTTGGTGGTGACAAGTCAAATGTTGTTAAGTGCAGAAGTAAGTGTAAGTGATGAAAATATAGTTAATCGAAACTAAGCAGAGGTAAAAGCTTTGGAGATAACTGTCAATTTCTGTGGAAACATATAATTTACATTTCAATCAAATGCCACTACTGCTGAGCTTGACTACTACTCCTTAGTTCGATTTCCAGGACAAGCAGTTTTATTGCTTTTTTTTCATGACTAATTTCTTAGTAACAGCCCGGAGTCTCGATTTTTGCTCGGTCGATGGAAATAGGCTCGCCCCGGAATAAAAGCGTTAGTATACCTAGAAAAATGTGCGTGTACGAACATATCGGTCTAAACCTTCAGGAGAAAACCGACACGCGTTACGTAATTAACTCACTATTGAGTTCAAGAGAAAAATGTAGGCAAAGAGGCTAGAGACTACGAAACACATGACTACTAAAACTCGATTCCCAAAATATTCTTTGAATATATGATCAAGCAACCGAACTCCCAAAGTGCGTAGTATATCGAAGGTCCAATTACCGCGTGGGGAATTTGAGAATGACGTCATTTTGTCGTTATTAAACCCTACCCTACTGGTAAAACCTACCTATACATATGATTATATAGTGTAGAGGGGCCCCTCATTGTATGAGCAATGAAAAAGGCGAGTCTGTTGCAGCTGATAATTTAGGGTAAACTCTAACCAAACATATTTTAGTAGCAGTACTGCATTTTACCTAGAGGCGTCCAAGGAATGCAAAATAAAAACTGTTGGTCGTCCGGTAACGTGGTGGGCTGACAACACTGATGCCATAGCGAGGCACAGCACAATGTAGATGATGATGCAAGTGTTGCGTATTAAACATATCATCATGATTGTAATCCCAAAAGTGTTAGGCACAAATGTACCTACAGAACACCCACATTTCAACAGTAACGTTAAATCGTAAGATGACGAGCTTATTGCATGACAAAAAAGGAAATTCAAAACCAAATGCACAAAGGTTTTGACGACAGAAATCTCAAAACAAACTTAAACAATTGTGAGAAAATGATTCAATATTAAGAAAACACCATTGAAATCGTTTCACTGGTTGAGTGTTACATAAGTTTGACGTTAAAACCTATTGTTATGATAAAAAAGATTTTCTTAAACATGATATTGACGACTATTCTATCTCTGATAATACTTCAGTTGTTCAAGTGACGTATTACTAGTCACTACGCCATCATAAGTACGTAAATTCAAGACATTTACAACACAAGCGCTTGGGAAATCCATTTCTGAGGTGCTCATAACAATAATGATTAACTGTATGAAACATACATGCATTGAAAAACGTTCATTTATAGACGATTTAGTTGACGTGGGCAAAGGGTCTGTCAGAGCCAACTCTGAATACTATTTTATTAGCTTCTTTCCGGCTACTAAAACGGGCCCTTCATTGACTGTAAGAAAAGAACTAGATTCTTGCATCAACAACTCACTCGTTACATTTCTAGCTTCCGACTTAACGGTACTTTTCATATTTGTCTCACCTTCAAAATTTGTAACAAAATGAAACATTTGTAACTGCCAATTTTTTCATCCACTTTCGAAGCAAGCAAGTCATCCTTCAACAGTCTATCACCGCTTCAGAGAATCAACCCGCAGTTACCAACCCGTAGTGTAAACATTGACATTTATACAGAAAATCTTGGCGTTTAACACAAACTTTAGTTTCCCATTAAATGTTGTTCTGAGAACATTTAGTTCCCACTTCCTACGATTGAGCGAGATCGTAAGGAAAACACCAGGCATTTGGGGCACTGTTTCTTGGTAAGTAGAATCGGTTGGTATAAGGTAAATCCATAAGTTTATATACAGAGAATTTATTGAAGACAGGATTGTAAGTTCAATAAAAGTTGAGCAAGATTGACATGGCCGTTTTACTAATAGAATCCGATTACGCAACTTTCTATATGAATAGACGCCGAAGGGCCTTCACAGAGTGACGTTCTAGAAGTAATAATGATGATCGACAAAACAGACTTGACATATTATGCTTCCAAACAGCTTAAGTCAGCATCTTTGCAGGAACAGGAAACGATGTGTAAGTGAGTGATTGCCACTTGGTAGACCCTCTGTACTAACGTATGATCAGAAAGAAGAAAGTTCATGTGCATTTGCTATGGACGGGTAATTACGTTCTATTAGGACTTCGATATAATCATACTAATTGAAAGCGATAGTGTCTTACCGCTGCGCTGAAGGAAATTCCACCAGTAACTAATAGTTCTCTTCTCTTTCATTTTTAAAATACTTGTTTGTTTCTCTCTTTTCGTTTCATATCAAGGTCTTTATCAATGACTTGATTGATCACAAAAAATACAATTGGAATTGTTTCTTTTCTGAAAGAGTATCATTTCTTATAGTAGAAAGGGTAAAAGCTGGTATTGTTGAGTTAGGTTTACGGAATAATCACATCTCCTAGGGATGCCCTGTGGGAGGGGCAAAACATGAGTCGAGCATAAGTTTAAGGTTGCATGTTGTGTTATAATTTTTGTACCTTCTGCATATGCATAATTATGTATGTGGAGATTAAAACAGAATATGTTTTTTATCACAATTTTTAAACTGCCATCACGTAATATGTAGAAGAATGTCTGCAATCAAATATCTCTTTTCAAATAACGTATAGGTTCCTTGAAGCTGCAGCACTCTTATAACCCCCGACGTCAGATAGACGACCCAAGAGAAGCTTCACAAATAATGTAACCAATGAGTAACGCTGCATTAACGCCGCCATATAGCGTCTGTTTTCACCCTTACACTATTTCCATACCTGGAAATTCCACCATTACAAGAGATTTCGCAAGGAATGGCGTAGCGCCGCTCTTAAAAGCCCATTCGCAGCGAACCATTACATTTGATGGTTTCGGCCGAAGCATAAACACAGCTGCCTAAGTTTCCGGGCGAAACAATCTTACTATGAAAACTTTGAAGAATAAGATGTTACTAAATTGTTTCATGTTGAATACTGAAACGATATATATAAGATACTAACTATTATCCGCGGCTTCGCGCGAGTAGAGATCAAAAATTGTCCCACGAGAACGTATTACTGGGATAAAACATATCTTATGTTAGAGCATACCCAGGTCTACTTGTGTACAAATGTCATAAATCATATTAATTTGTATAAATTGGTTTACTTCTACATTTGTGTCGTACCCGGCTACTATGAGAAGAATCAGTCGAGACAAACTCAGAGGTTACAGTCTCTTTTAAGATCCAGACATTATCTTGGTATGAGTGTAATGAGGCATGCAGATTTGTGTCTGAGATGGTCTTTTGAGGAAAGAACCAAACCGATTTTAGTTGACCCGTCCAGTCAGTGCAAGCATTTGTCAGTAATCGTGTAGCTCAACTCAGAACTTAAAGAGCTCAATGACCCGACGAACAATACCGAAGAAAGGACATTTGAGTTGGCCATAGAAATCCGCTCTACTGACGTGGAAATTTAACAGACAAACAGACATACCGAATCATTTTCGCATTTTAATTTTTTTTGAAGTGTTACAAATAGAAGCTTTAGATGCTGAAATTGAACATGCTATGCAAGCTTCCAGTCGTTTTCGTATTTATCTGGCATGGTCAAGGTGCAAGGTCTGACAACTATTACAATTTTTCAATCGTGTGCAAAGATGTTCTGTTTGGCAAACGAATCGAGATTACTCAACACAATCAGTATATTTAGAGCTTTAAAACTAATATCAATTTGTTATAATCTTGTTCTAACTTCCATTCTGATATTTGCTATCTTGATATACACCATGACTGTTCTTTCTTTTGGCAATAGGAACATATTTGAGATACCCAAACGACCACCGGTGGAACACAACTCACCAAGCGAAAATCTTAAATTCATTTTTTCCATGACAGACAATGTTGTACAACCAGTGGGTTTAGAAGCATGACATTTTGTACAAGAATTCTTTTTATTACGAAGGTGAGCTCTAAACATTAAATTACATCACACCTGTAATCTCCGAAGGGTTAGGCAGAGGTGTACCTAGTAGTACACCCACATTTCGTGCGTAATGTTTAAGTGCCATGTAATAGGGAGTGAGACTATAGCCATCAATCGGGCACAAATCCAGACCCTGTGGCTGTTACTGCGAAATTTCTGATGGAAAAACCCAATAAACACTTCGCCCGACCTGGGAATCGAACCCAGGCCCAACTTTCATCCCCTGTTTTAGGCACACTACTGGCCTCCCAATAAGAATGCGAAGTTATGATTGTTCCAAGATTTGATTTTTCGCCAAGTACAATCATTTTCTCTACAGTTGTTTAAGAGTGTTTTGCTGTAAGTCGTTGGAACTAATTTAGGATTGTGTTCGATTCGTGTCGCGCTACTCATGCATAGCCACGCTATTACACATTCCATTGCATACGACATCTAAACACTAGGAACTGTTGGGTTTATGGGACTTTAACAAAAACGTGATTTGTGGGAGTGCTATCAAAGGTGTAAACGGACCCTTCACGAACCAAGCATTCTGTACATTCATCAAAGTAAGGAACTCTACGCAAAAATTATTGGTAGGAAACGATTTTTTTTTTGGTTAAAAATCACGGTTTATAGTAGGACTCGATGTCAAGCACTGTAAACATAGTGTTGATGGATGCATTGAATGCCGACATGAGCTAGTAGAAAATAAAGCTCTTTTATTACTATAGGTATTGGCTTAAAACTAAATATTCATAACACAAAACCGGTCTAGCCTTCGGGAATCACCCGCGTGGTGCTTGCTCATTTTATACCGCAAAAAATTATTTCATTCTAATTTTCCTTGGAGACATATTTTCTTCAAATTATAATTATTCTTCGTCTGATTGTAATGATTGTAGACCCACAAACTTCATTTTTTTTACGGTCATAAAAAACTTCTATTATCCATGTGTGTATTGCAATTTTGTTTTCAAGTCAATGCAGAATGATGAATTCCTGGTAAAAGTTCGCGATGTCTCTTACACCGCGTGTAGTTGATCAATCTTCTTGCGTTTGATTGATCTTTACATCCTGATCATTTATTTAGCTCACATCTTTATTTATTTTATTTGGCTCTTCAACAATGAGTACACTATTACATATAATAAAGTAAAACATTGCAAACTTAAGTCTAAGTGCCCCATTACTTAAAGAAGAGCACTACATGCACTAGATTATGCGCCTCTGATCTTCATTCAAAATTAAGTTAATTTCAATGTTAATTTAGATTGAAAACTAAAGCGTTCATTCCTGTTCCATTTCCCAGATCCCCAATACACTTTCCCAGTCCTAATTAAATTTTCCCCGAACATCTACTTTTTATGTAACTACTGCTAGTGTTCGTGGATTTTCCCGCGAAATTGACTGAGTTGGGCGTATTTACTGGGTCAATGATTTATAGAACATTTCTTGGAGAAGCAGTTTTAGGAACGGCTCGATGATATAACTGTTTGAATTGTTATTGATTGCTTTCCCTTCTGGGAGTGGAGACCGATTTAAGATTTTTCGGCGAGATTTACCTGTTAAAACATGTTTTTTTTTTTATCGATAGGAGGTACACTCGATACATACACTCGTGTAGTTTCCCCCTGGCAGAAACTGAGAAACTACAGAGCGCCACCTGGTAGATTTCTACTTACTCTTAAATTAAATTAATGAAATTTTTAGATAACCATGGATGGAAACCATCAAATGAATCACAGCTTTCAAGCCATCATAGCGAGATGGAGTTTAGCCAAATAATCCTCTAACTACTTTAATTTCAAAGTATGATATTCTCGGAAACATCAATAATATTGAATGAAAGAAACACGTTTTCCTGCTATTGGTATGATTCATTTGTAAAAGAGTGTAATCTCATCAATAGAACATACTAGAATACTCACGAGCTGTGTTTATGCCATAACCAAAATAAACAAATAACACAAACACTATTATAGTCAATACAAAATGAAAACAAGTGAAAATAACAGTCAAATTAATAAAGAAACACTGGAATCAAAAACAAAATAAAGATGATGTCAACAATGACATAATCAATCATCACAGACCAACTTCACAGTTTTTTGTATCTCTGGTCTACCTGTTACTGTTAGAGAACATTGAACTTTATCTAGCATGAAATTATCATATTTCTAACGAATAGAAGATTGATCTCATTGGTGGTTTTATCTCCTAGCAAACAGTTAAGATCAATTGCCTCTTATAATGCTTCAGTAACAGTAACACTACAGATCATAATCTTAAACCCACCTGTTGATTGCACCATGTATGCATAGGTGTTCCGGTAGCGCTCTTATTACCTAGGCTATTATTACGTTTACCTACGTGAATGGCATATTTACGATTAATTTATCGTGTACCTGAAGATAACACAGCTAATCCAAAACAAGTGTTTAGTTACATCAAAGAACACATCATCATCATCCGGCCTCTATATTTGGAGTCGAAGCAGCATGTTTTCTTTTTCCATACTTCTCTATTAGTCTCATCTCAGAACTCGCCTCTGTTCTAGCCATATCATCGTTCTCACAGTCCATCCATCGTTGTCATGCATGACTTAATCTAGCTGCTAAACGTTTTGTCTATTTGCATGTTTATATCCAACTACGTATGTTGAGACAATGTGTCTGTGGTCATTGTTTGCCAGATGACGGTGCTTGGCAACTGTCACTTAGGTCCTGCGAGTCAAAATGCATTAGAAACGAATTTTAATACACAATATCATAGAGATGGTTACAATGTAGCTTTTGAAATACTGCGCAATATAATGGAGGATAAATGATAGCAGGAAGAGGATACTAAACAAGGATTACACGTATAAAGTGTGGCTATCATCACGATTTATATTATTTTATGGATACACTATGAGTTGGAAAATTTACCACTCTAAGTAACAACAAAACATTAAGGTGGCTCAACTTCTTTAGAACATGACCAACTTTGTCAAAGGCCTTGCTAAGATCGCCGAGTCATTCTTATGGGATCTCTTTTCCTAACGTAAATTCTTTACAGTTTTAGAAAAATCTGGTCTAAAACCATTGAAAACGACAAAAATTCTTACTGCATAACATCATACTGACCATATTCTTGTCGTTTAAACAATATAAGACAAATTATGTCACTAATCACCTCACATTCCTCCCATTATATCTAAGACAGGCATCATATCTCATACTCCTCACTTCATCTGTAGCTAATATTAGTTCACAATGCTGCAGTGTTTGTAAATCGCCTTTCTTTGTTCCTAACTGATGTCATGGCTTGGTAGCTGAATTGTGAGTCAATAGATTACAATAAAGCATGGGTTCTACAGTACTATCATCATGCCTAAAAAAATCAGGTTTGTAGTCAGAGGAAAACAGTAGACAGGAAAAAAGAAACGAATGATCTAATAAAATGCAATATAGTGGTGTGAATGTAACAAAACTAGGTTTTTTACAGTTTTCTTTCGTCACTGACCCATATTTGCTTTACAACAATGCATCATGTCTGTTATCAGGAAATTCTGTGTCAAGAGACTTGCATGAAAGCATTTTAACATTTACAATACAAGTTCAGTATTGAAACCTAATACTTTTCAAATCATGGCTCAATACCAGTGAATTGGAAAAAAAGAGGCTAAGGCGTTAAAATTCCAACAGAGCGCTTTTCACAGATCTGAACAACTAAACCTATCTTAAACCTATTTAGACAAAGCTTTCCCAAAGCTAGGTGTGACAGATCAAAGAGGTCGCCCATCGGCGCCATTAGAACTTAAGCAATAAGTTGACAACTATAAAACGTCGCCTCGAAGCATAATTGAGATGCCGCTAGGTCGCCTACGCAAAACCGTAACTATTTTCCTGAATTGCCTTTCCCATCTTGCACAAGTATGCCGCAAATGCAATGAATATGCAAAGAAGACTTAATTAAGATAGAATGTTTGCTGACAAAGAGTTCGCAAGTGAATGGAAAAAAATTGTAGGATTAACTAGACCAACAAAGGATCCAAGAGAGAAAATCGAAACTTCTAACCGTCAACGGGTGGTCGTGGCGTGCAATACAGGAGACCTACCCTACACTCATCATTGTGTTGAAGAAAAAGAATACGAAGATAGCTTTGGCTACCAATTTGATCACAGTCTTAATTCGATAGGCCAGCTCAGGTAAATTTTACTTCTACATTAGACAAATTCTCCAAAATTACTTACGACAAAATGTGTTCTATTTTGAGCTATAATGTACCTATAACCTTGGCTGTGATGGCAAAAATGTTGTCAACACAAAAATCTGCTCGAGGTTTGCAGTTTTTTCATACTTGTAACCAGTGATCTTGCACTAAAAGTCCTTGCATAAAAACTATGACGCAGAAGCACATTTTTTGTGTGTGCAACTTTAGAGTTCAAGTTTTTATACGTCTCGCAGTCAGAGGGAACGGTATTACGATACTAGTTTAGGAGTTGTACTATTGTACAGATAAATAACGATAGTTTAAATAACAACGGCATGAGTTTCTCACAGACACAAAAAACATCGATTCCTGATTAGAAAGATTGAATGCTAATGGAATATACAAATTCGCAGAGAGCTACGACGGAACTTGCAGAAGATACGTAAATAAAGGTTCCTAACCTAATTCTATTTCTCAGCCAAAAAATCTATTATATTATATAGTCCCAAATGTAGTGAAGGTTCATAGCAATCTTTTACGTCCAGTCTCAACAGTATTAGACTTACTTATATATTTCCCAAAAACTAGTGCCGTGGTGGCTCAAAAGTCGTCATGAACTTAACCTACTCTCTCTAACCTTAACTTCAACAAAACTAAAATGTTATTCAAATGTAAACCAAACATCTACGTATTACAGTATATCGTTTGATCTAGGTCTAACACAGCGTAACGAGATAATAATTTAGATCTAAGCGTCTTTATTTCACGCAAATTATTTTGTTTGTACAGTGCACAAGCGCCATTTTATTTTTAGATCTTGTGATTCATGAAAACAAGCTTTGTGATTTTGTATTTTTAATTATTGGAAATTTTACGTTTACAATTTCCTGGTTGCCAAAGACTGTTTACGTTTTCAGTCCCAAAAATACAGTCAGAATTTGAAAGAAAAGAAAAGGAAAGTCGAATCGCATGTTTCCGGTTCGCCTCAGTGTTTAATAGGGCCAAAATCTTGACCCAGTGGATTCCTCTTTAATGGGAGTGGGAGGGCCAGACGATGATGACGAGATGAGTGATGTGTAATGATTGGTCTTTGGCAGCTGTGGAAAGAGAAAGATGGAAGCATGGCAAGGAGGCCGTATCCCAGTAGTGGAACTATCCGGGCTAGAAATAAACTATAGTACCACAGAAGGTACTTGATTGGACTACAGCAAAACACCAAAACAAAAAGGCAAAAACGATGACAAAACACCCAAAGGTGACAAGCTAAGTTATTTTCATAATACATCTGTCTGTCATTATTCATTACAGACAAGCTCACTAAATTCTAGGTGTGTCGTGTATAATTGTCCGTACAGTACTAAGAACGTAGAAATAAGTAGGAGGCGTTATCTTTGTCCATCGAATCATTTCCACAGGCATGATGACAGCAGCATAAATGTATAAATATACATTTATGCTGCTGTCATCATCATTTTCCCGAGCTTATTCCAAATGACCTATTATTGAGAGCACAGCATTATTTAGTCTACCACCAAAAGTCATCCCAGTATTCATCCTGTTTCTTTCCTCATCATCTTTCATACAATTCATCTACCTTTTCTATGGTCTTTTTCTATTTTATAGCTTTCTATTTGAATCTTGTTTTTTTCTATAGTTACCACCATCTAAAGTACCATGCATTTCTACAGCATCGTCTTCTGGCATATCCTCGTTTCTTTCATATTCCATGTAGAATGATATCACAGCAGTCAGTGCATGGAGCGTGGGTGCCCTAGGTCGCAAACTTAGCATTTCTGCGTTGTATGCAAAGTGTCCGGGAAGAAGCATTGTTTCATCATACATTGTTGTCACTATTATGGCATTCTGACACGTTTTCGGTCTGCTAAGGAAATGGTGGAAATTCCAAGTTAATTGTATAGTATGATTGATAGGTTTTCTCAGATTTGCAGTTAATTGATTAACATGTTTTCCGTTAGTGAGGTGCCAAATCTGATAAGGCTTTTGATTCATCAGGTTTTTTAGTGTCAACGATTGTGTTTGTTAACAGGGCTTACCATTTCAAGATACTTATTGGATCCAAAGAATCAGGTCTAGGAAAAAACTTTACCTTAGAGGAAAGAAATGCCAATGTTGCAATTATATGTGGTATGGTGTGAAAGGAAGTGACTTATGAGATGACAACTAACAGAGAAGTACATTTGTAAGAAGACATGCTACGCCGACCCCGAATAAATTGAGATGGTCAGGGAAATGATGATGTGGTGTTGTGTGATGGTTTGAGACAGCAAAGTTTGAAGTTTTCTTATATAGCAACTTGATAAAGAGGTGAACGACAATTTCTAGATTTCACTTGATGTAATGATCAGGAACATCAGTGGTTCCACGAGTAACATAAAACAGTAGTAAGGATTGTGGAATTCTAGAAGTCCTAATGAATTGAATTTATTACTACATAGTAAACTTTACTTTGAATTAGATTCCGTGTAGTAAAGTGTGAACTACTGCAACTTTTATAATACATTTATAGATGTGCGTGTTGTATTAGAGAATCACAAGATCAATGGATTATTTTGTTATTTTTGTAAGTGGATAATAATAGAGGTAAAAGCGAGCATTTAGATATTTCTACTGGAAAGTTATTTTAAGAACGTTCCTAGAATCAATAAGCAGCTTTATTTGATGAGATTATCCAGATACCGTTACAATTGCAATACACATAGTGCAATTTGCGCTGACTTGTGCAGTAGAGACATGAAAGCTACTTGGTCGAAGGCTCTTTGGGAAATTAAAACGAATTTTGTGGATGGCTTGGTAGATGATAATGACCACGTGGTTAAGATCATGTTTAAATTTTGCCTGAGAAATAAACGGCAACTCCATTGAAGCTTGAAGTCCTAATAACAATAACACAAATCATTAAAACGAACCCTGGGTAACAGTGTCCCACTGATTCCTCGAACGAGGCGAGAAACTATTGTTAAAAATAAACGTTTTCTTGGAAGCGATAGCGATTGTTGATAGTTTCTGACCTCAGCCCGAAGGTGATCCAGTAGAAGTATTGTTTTGTATTGACTTGGTAGCTGTGATTGAAGGAATATTGTGTTCGGACACTTCCCAAGTTAGGAAAGATTCGAGTATGAATGTGGCTATACCTAATAGTAGTGGAACACCGAAGAAACGATGGATAATCTGTGAGAAAGGCGATATGGATATAATCATGATGACGAGTAACAGAGAAATATGGAAGACGTTTTGCTCCAATCCCAAATAAATTGGGATAGGGACAGGATACTAATGATGATTATACTTCTCACTAGGTTTGGTGGAATACCTATAGTTTAGGAAGGATTGCGGTGAGTCAGAGATATCGAGGTCGCTTTTTATTTGAAGCTGGAAGCAAAAAGTATACTGGCGAGGTGAGATACCTAAATTAATCATAAAGCTTTTAAGAAGGTGCCAAATTACGTGTCAGGCCCAGTAATGAGCTGAACTTTGGAGTGATTTCTAACATATTAGGACGAATTGATACTCCTCTTTGTCAGTTAGAAATAATAACATAATAGTTTTCAGAAGAAATGCGCTCGGTTCGACCTAAAAGGCAGTCTTAATTGAATTTAAGTATTAATTCTCCCAGTACAGATGTTTGTCGAATGCGTTAGTGTTAAAATGGCTACAGTAGTTTGTACTTGCCACCCGGGAAGTGTGACTCACACAAAGGTCAAGCGCTGATAAATTATTTTTATCTGAGTTAAGACAAAAATAATGGTGTTACTATTCTCGCCTTTACACAATTAATTTAATTATGTTAAGATATTAAGACAGCTTGATTTGTAAAAGATATATTATTAAAAAAAAGACAAAACGTAGTCATAAGATTAATGATGTACCAAAGAAACGATGGAAGGATTATGTAAATGATGATGCTCACTAAGCCATTAGAAAGGAAGTTACTGCTGAGGTGATAGCTAATAGAGATCCAGGAATGGAAGAAAAAGGCACGTTGCTGCGACCTCTAAATAAATTGTAATATGGGATGAAGTCTACGAGACAGCAGATGACGAAGTAGCTAATGATAAAACTGGTATAGCTTAGAAGATCTCGAATTACTTTAGGCTTGAACATTCTTACGATGGGTCTATCTGAACTTCGGGAACACAGCAGATATTTGCAAAAACACATCCACTTATCTACAACACCCAGTGACTAACTAACAACATGTATCTCCAGCATCATTCCCAGTACATCATCGCGTGATGTCTGTTTCTCGTGCCCCCCACGGTCTGATCAACATCTACTTAGTATTTACGAAGCTGTCACTCACTCACTCTTCATTCCTATCTGTTGAATGAAACTACCGACTTATTTTTTTTTGGTTTGGTTGTAGAAAAGCAAATTGATAGGTACAAAGAAAAACAGGATTTTAGGAAGCGAGTTTACTGAGAAATTTTTGGGAAAACAATTTCAAATAAGTACGAAAATATCACACGGTATGGTCGTCTTAGTATGCTCTTTTGAAGCACAAAGGATTGAAACATTAATTGGAACAATCCACTAACCCGCACTGGGTCCACTTCTTCTCCTGGAGAGGAGGCCTGTATCCCAGCCTTGTGAGTGTTATAAGCTGATTATAGCAAGAATAACATCATTATTTTGCGCGACCTATAAATCCGTTAAAAAATGTGATGGAAATGGAAACAGCAGTTCAGATAGTTTTGGTAGTTTTTAAGTAATATCTATTAGACTTTAGAAAAACCTATGAACACAAACGGTTAGAAAGGAAGGTTGATGGAGCCACTCCATACCCCAAAACATCACAAAGAGAAGTAATACTGACGCCTGAAAAAAATAGCCATGTTTTTTCAGGAAACGAGTCACTCAACAGGTCTAGATTCCGAAGTTGATGAACCAATGATTGATAGGAAAAAAACTGGACGGCGATAGGTACACAAGTTGATTGATCGAACTGTGTTATTTCCTAATTAAATCTTTAATTATTATTCGCATTCTTGGCAACGTGTAAAACAGTTGTGTGTACGTCGCTTGCTTACGTCACAACGCCTGAATAACAATCCGTGATTGTAGGTTTTACTTGGCATTTGTGTAGTAAATAAATAATGTAATCAGCTGTTTCTACTGTCGAATGGATAGGTGTATGTTAGGTAATTGATGTAAGACATAGATCGAGTATATCTATTTAATTTTATTGTTCCTTAGGTACCTACTTTGGGAGCCAGCAACCTGGTAAACTAAATTAATGACTGTCCTCGTGTTTTAAAAGAAATATACATATCTCTAGCAAAAGGAAGTGATGACCTAATAAGAAAGTATACAATCGGTTATTGATATCTAATTGGTGAAGTGCAAAAAATTGATTTCAAAGCTATTCTATTCAAAGAATTTTATGAGCTTTTCAAAGATGAGAGTCAGTCTCCAGACACAATAAACGTTTTGTTCAAAAAACAATGTTTTTTAAAGAAACGTCGGTGTTAGGAAACCGATAAGGTTTATTTTTGTAAATAATGTGTTAAGGAATCATGATCAAAAAAATCAATATGATATGCTTGTACAAAAGAACAGATGCCATGCCGTTAACAGCCAACTGGTTGTCAGTGCAAACGGATCGACTGCGAACATTAAATACACGCGTGTGCGTTTTTATTGTTCGATGAAAAGGAGCCACCTTTGTGAAATGCTCCAAGGGCATGTTCCCTACCTATAAACAATTTTAACCTTCTACTTGGCGCGGAATCTTGGATTATCATTATCGGGATCAGATTGGATGAATTTGCAAAAAAAAAAAAAAAAAATCTCGATTTATCCCTTGAACCGAAAACTTCAATAGCTCAAACGTCATCGGAAAATAGGTACAGACGCCAAGCACATCAAGCTACTACAATCTGTCAAATTTCTTTAATAGATTTTCAACTTTATCGCTAAAGCATTAGGTTTAGTTCGAGGTTGATTGGGAAAATTTGACAGTTCAAGGTAGCTTGATGTGCTGGCGTCTGTACATTGTAAGCTGAACATGAACATTCGCAAGAAATTTTGATAACGCTCATTTGGAGTGTTACTATAATTTTCATCATCAGTAAATAGATTGAGGTTCCCGATATCCCGAAATCAGCACAAAACTGCAAATCCTCTGTGCCTACAGAGGATTTGCAGTCTTGTGCTGATTCGAGATTACAGACTTGCAGACTTATAGACACCACAAATAATTCTATAATTGGCCGATTCCTCTTAATTCAAAATAAAAACGGGTTTGTTTTCTTTACCTGGTACTCCTCCCTACTATGGAGCTCTCAAAACCTAGAAACTCATTGTCCAGCTCATTCCTAGAAATCAATAAAACTCTTTATTCCCGATCAGCTAATAAACCCACATACATAAGCTAATTAGTGAAACCAGTGCAGAAAAACATGGCGAGTTTATATATAGACGACACGACGCGTTGGCTGTGGGCGCTGTTTTTGTTTTACAGCTAGCTACAATAGTGGGTTAGCGTAACAATTGGGAATCTGTCATGGAATCATCCAAAATGGACTTTAATACTGAACCTAACAGATCATGCTGGTTAATAAATGAGGTTTAACAAGTAAAGCAAATATAAATAAACTTGACGAATGTATCATCGATTCCAAAAGAAGAAGAAGTAAGCATTAGATAGATCAGACAAGACATTAGGTCCGGGTTGAAACTAATTAAATTCAGCTCAGTAGACGTCTTATCTGACGGCAAATCAGCTTCATTGATTAATTCATAACATATATTTCTTGAATCTAAATCCTCCAGAAAATTTATAATTAGACCTGAAATCAGAGCAAAATTCTAGTTAGGAGCATCAGCATAGTACAAAGATAATATTTCCGCGGAAATCCTATCACTGCCAATTCAGATACCCGTGATTATTCTAAAAACGACAAAATTACTAGAATTCAAGAGACAAACATCAAAACTGTCACCATCAAAAGCTAATTCCACTAAACCTTTTTAATTTTCCGAAATATTATCAAATTATATCATAATTCCAATACTACATCGTCACCTCTTCACAAAAGAAACTGTTTGTACCAAGTACAGAAGCTTGTTGGCGAAAGCCCAAAAAACAACTCCTGCGCACCGTTGGAACGAAATGATAAATTATATCAATTTCGTGGTTCATTCATGTTCTCGTCTTCTAGGGATTGTTTTGATTATAATAAATTAATGATTTGTTTATATCAAGGTCAGGGTTGTTTGTAATAGATGTGTTGTTGGGCTGACTGAAGATTTATTGAAAATGCAATGGAATTCCGTAAATATTTAGATACCGAAATGTGTTGTTTTAATAATATGACTAACAGAGGAAGTGTCCTAGGGAGGACAAATGGAAAAGCCGAAGAACCAAGGATACAACTAAAACTTAATCTGATCGTAAAAGATGGTCCTCCAAATTACCTCTACGATGTTTTTTTACGAGACGTTTTACTACACAATAATAAATAGCACAAGTTCACAAATTAATCTAAACATGTCATGAACGTTGCCAACCCAGAAATGTAATAAATCATTTGTCAATCATCGGACGCTGATAGTTCTTCACTAATTGCCTGTACAGTGAGAATAATTGAAGAATTATTGCTTAATGATACAATCTGATCTAGGCTTTCCTCAAGTAAGTTCGTGCGGTGAAACAGCATGACCTACGGTTTTAATTATAAACTAAAATTCGTGCTATCTCCATCAAAATACCTACTTATAAGTCCTATACCTGCACCCTGGGCAGTCGACCCCGCTACCAACTGGCTGGGTTTACCACGACATAAGCTATTCTTGAGCAAGCGTGTTGACCAATACTCATGCCTTCTCAGTATGTGAAGATCCCTTTGCCCTGAGTTGGGATAATAATAGGCTGGATTGATTGAGATTTTCATCTATAGATCATGCCGATACAAGAGAAGAAGCCAATGCTTCTAAACTTACCAGCGACTATTGCAATATAAATTAATCCAGGCACCCCATATGTCAGAACCCTGCATTATTTAAATTTTAACACCGGTCCAGCTGTGTGCATGTCCCAGCTGATGCGATCCACTTTAAATTCAACCCAACCCAGCCAAAAATAAGATAAACAAGATTCTTAGCAACGTGCGCCGAAAATGAAACAAAAAATACTCTGACGATATCTGTGTTACCACCTGTCAGCTTGAATACTATACAGAAACATGACAGCGTATGTCTTTGGTTTCAGTCACGCACACATGCATAAATAAACTTGTATATTTTCATCACCGAGGATGATCGACTAACCGTTACAAACCTAGACCCCTTTGGGCCTCGGAAAGCACGTTCAGCCGTTGGTCCCAGCTGTCATTCGTAGATCTTTGACAGTCGGTACTGATAGTCAGAAGCCCAAAAATGTGACCACTAGTCTTGTCAACTCTTTGTGTTAACCATTTACTGGTTTGTGGAGGTTGTATCCATTAAAATCCAGTCGCTCCATCTAAAATACTGAATTAAATCTAGGCATACTGGAAGCTCGTTGGTTGGCTAGGCAGATCATGACAACTTTTTAGAGCAGCATAGCTTTTAGTCTCCCTTTCTAGCCGTTTCGTCTTAAAATGTTTTAAAGGGGATTTGCAGGGTAACACTAAGAATATTTAATAAAAAAAATCGAGTCCAGATATCTCTGGGCATGTGTGTGTGTCAAGACAACGAAGGTTGGAAGTAAAGAGTCTGTATAATTTAGTAATCAGTGCACCTGTCCAGCGCCATCTGCCGACCGAATCACACCTGTTTCCGCGTTTATAAGCGATTGTTTGTCTGTATGAAACCTTGGTTAAGAAATAATAATATTGGATTGATATTGTGTTACATTGTAAGATTATTACGAAAGAAAATACGAATATTTTTCCAATGCCACGGTTGAAATCTGATTGAGATTTTAATGAATATGAAATGTTTGTAATCTCAGTTCTTTTTCAAGGGAAGGTTGTAATAATAGGATGGAATCCAAGAAAATTCTAAATCGATAGGTAGTCGCCGTAGTGTGTGATGTCTAGATTTCAGTTATTTTTTTCGCAGTTTTCTTGAATTTCCAGGTTCGTGAATTTACACATAAACACTACCAAACAGCACAAGGCCCACGTGGTAGATTATTCTCCACTGCATCTTACAGGGAGTACAATATAGGCTGATAATGTTACTATCAGTATCAACCTTCTTTGCAGTGAAAATAAACTAGAATAAAATACTCCAACCGTTTGTTTACTTCAACACCCAGGTGTGTCTTTCGTACTACACTAAGATCTAGAATGCTATACCGTTTTACACGGCAAAAAAACCACATACTAATCAAGTAATTATAACATACACATAAAGGTCAGTATATTCCCGCGCTGCGACCCCTGCCGTATGATAATGTTGTATGCAAGGTGCCAGTGACGTCACAGCGACATATGGCGGACTTGCGCACGAGTTGCGTGTACGTACGGCGGAGGATTCTGTAAGCTGATGGCGCTGTTGTTAAAAAAACAGAGGAAATAAGTTACGATTAGTATCGTTTGTTTGAGCGTTCGTTACGTGATGACTTTTGAAGTGTGGCTGCTGTCAAGCTACACGTCTTTATTTCTTTCTAGCTGTCTTAAAATTGTGGCGTCTGCTTAACGAGTCCCGGGTTGTCTTAGCCAGAACCAAAACAACAAGGCATTAAAGTTTCCACAAAATCATTTATATTTATTTAAGGAGTTGTCGTCAAAATGTAACGTAAGTCAAACAAATAACGTCATGCATGTATATGACGTGATATTTGTTGATAAACGAGTGACCACAATAAAATTAGTTTTCGACTTAAGTGATGACGATATGTCTCTTGAAGCAGCTTAAAAAGCAACTATGCTATGTAGTTTCCAGAAATGTAAATAAATAAGCGTATTTGGGAAAAATACTACCTACCAGTGGCGAAGGTTCCATACAACTCGATTCCTACCGGCTTCCCTTTGAAAACGGGCACAATCAGTATTCCATAGACAAATAATAAAATGACATTTAAGATATGTACTCCGGCTTACCTCTTAAAAAAATTGACCCTTCGCTACTGCTACCTACATACGAAATACTATGCGCTGCAACTTCAACATTTTCGTATTTTTTCGCCAGAACCACAGAATTCATAATAGGTAGCCAGAACTTAAAGTAAACTTAAATGACCATAGCAAACACTTGATACGTATATTCTTCAAGTGAAAATATCACAGACAGAAATATAACAGAAACACGGATTCAAATAGACTCTAAGCAACTAGCACTGGGTCCGCGTCGTGGATAACAGCCAACTTCCTCTCATAGAGAGGAGGCCGGTGTCCCAGCAGTGGGAACATATAGGCCGATTATGTAAAACAACTAGCCTCAACCATGTGCCTATACAGTCGCTCACTGCAGCGCGCCCTCCCCAACTATTCGGGGCCGTATGTTTCCACAAATCACCTGCAGGCCCTGCACTAAATGGATTCACCCTTGTTTTGTTCGCATTACCTCGTATAAGGTAAATACTTATGTATACGTAATCAGGTCTACCGAAGGCGGCACAGATGTTATTACTGATAAGCGATAATAATTGCAATAAAAACAAGTTCAAGCGTTAAGTTATTGACCTAGAGGTTTTGCTTTACGAGCATAAAGTATTTTTTATTATTTGCATATGACTTTTTATTGGCTTTTAAAGTGTACTGCAAGGGTAAAAGTATTCCTCCACTCCTTTCACTTTCCACTGTCAAGTTCCACCTGTACTTCCCATACCCTTTTGTTATAGGCGATAGGCAGAAACTACAGAACATGAGCTGTTACGATCCTTACACCTCTGCCTAATCCTTCAGGGATAACAGGCGATATGTTGTGATGATGTTTATATTTTCAAAACATAATATCACGTCTGTAGTACCGTGTCTAATAGTACCAACACCCATATTTCACCAGTTATGTTTAAGTGTCATGTAATAAGGGGCGATCCGATTGCCATCATCCAGGCACAAATCCAGACTCCGTGGCTGCTAATGAGAAATTCCTGATGGAAAAATCTAAAAACAATTTTCTAGACCTAGGAATCAAACCCAGGACCTCGTGCTCAGCAGTCGAGCTTGCGAACACTAGACTAACGAGGCAGTCTCAGCAGTTTTGAAAACATACAAAATTAAAAGCTTTCCATACTCATTTGAAAGACTTTTCATTAATCTGTCCTTATAAAAGTTCATGAATTCACATCGGAACTAAACCAAGCCAACGTCCTATCGAAGAAACATTTCTGAAAATTCACAATTAGCTGAAATCCAAACATTTCAGTCTAACTGAGCGGAACTAGACTGAATTCCAGGAATAATAACAGGTTCAATGAGAAATCATAATAATAATAACTGTTTGAGTTCTTGTTATTATTGTAAGAAGGCTTAGTACATAACAAGATTTCCATGTACGTGGGTATAAGTGGAAGTAAAATAGAGAGAAAATAAAAATTCTGTGGCGTAAATTTATTGAAAATCGTCTGAAAATTTGTGAATTGTTTAAAGACGACAAAGCCAAAATGATATTTTCAATATCAATGTTTAGTGCTATAATAGCTATGTGAGCCTTCACCAAGGACTACGCATGACTAATCTTGGTTTAACTGCAAAAGTAAATACCACTGTCCAAAAGATTGAATTAAGCTAATGTAACCTGTACGTATTCCAAACTTAATTTTATGAATGACAAGTCAAAATCGTTGGTCTCTCCTCCTAACATTTCAACAATCATGAATGAACGTACGTCACTGCGGTCAGTTCAAGCTTCCCAGAAATTTATTCCTGCTCGTCGAAAGATGACGTGATTGTTTACAAAACTAACTACAATGTTCAAATCTTTCACGTTTTGATTTAAAATATATTTCAAATGTTAATGTTATGGAATTATAAGTACAACTTCCTTGTTTACTGTAGTAGTGATTCAGTGAGGAAAAGTTCTGGGCTTGAAATGTTGAAGCTACTGATACCGCCACCTTGTGGTGAGTAGGGAAACTAAAATGCGGCGAGTAGCGAAACTAATATTACAGCGACTTGTTACTGATGCCGTCGTTTTTTACTAGATGGCGCTGTACGAAACTTATGAGTATTATGTTATTATTACAATAATAAAATAGCACCATTTTCATTACATTCCTCCTTAAAAATAATATAAATAGGTGGTACTTACCCCGAATCGATTACAGTTTAAAGAATAGAGATGATGAAGTAGAAAGATGGACTTACCTGTAATAGAAAAAACATAAGTGATAAGTTACACATTCAAATATCATGTTATATAAAACATAAACATAAATAAGTATAAATTATGTAATTCATTGAACCATCAACAAGAGTAAAATATAAGTAGGTATGTAGAAAACTACGTGTATTTCAAATATCTTATTTAGAAGACTAGTGGCCGCAATCACCTGAATTGTGCGGTATTCTCCATTAACTGTATAAACTTATATCTGCATAGCTTTGTATCACCCCCTGACCACACGTCAAATACCTTAGAGCGCTTAATACATTTATAATGTTCGTTGCGAGTGTCCCTTACTACGAAGTCAAGTAAATATTGTGATAGTTCAGAAATGAGTGAACAAGCTAGACAACTATAAAATCATATTATTATATCGAACTAGAAAACTCGAAGATTACTAAGGTAGTGTAAAGCCATACTTATCGACAGGTAATCGGCTTGAGCCGGTCAGAATGAGCTTTTTCCATGCGATAAAAGCGAAAAAGAAGTCATCCGTCTTTTTTCGGTTCGGATAACGCTATTCGATCCCGCGTCGAACAATTCGCTCTCGTTACATGGACATTATGCTTTTTTGTTTGGGTCAAGCCGATGCTAAGTTGACAAGCACTTCCTAATTTGAGATCGACAACATAGGATAGAACTGTAGTATCTAACTAGTTGGCCTAGAAGAACCTCGGTTCTAAAATGTATCTTATGACAAGGACAGTCACACAAGCAAGATAGACCGTGAGGATTCACAGGCGATTTTTTTAAACTCGACTATGCGGCATTTACGCCTGGATACAGTTAGTAGGTGACTATCTTCCGAGCTTCCCTTAGTACCATCACTAGATCTCACACAATACCGCTGGCTTCCAGACGGCATCAATGCGGTTAATTAAAACCTGGACTCCAGTCTAATTGGAACAAGCACACGTGTGGGCTGCCTATGATGTATAGGGATATTATAAATCAGATGAAGGCTGCAAAGGAACTAGAGAAAATTAATTAGTGTACTTATAGAAATACTGCAACATAATGATGCAATTTTTCTAATAGTCACTATGAATATGGAAGGAAAGAAGATGACGTGGAGAAGTATGGAAGAAAAAGACATGCTGCGTTGACCCCACATAAATTGGAGAATGATTCAGCGTTTGAAAGGTTTTTTTTTTCTTGTGTTGAATGGGAAAAAAGCAGGCGGTCTCTTGCATGAGCCTGTTTGAGGAACAATAATTCCAGAAGCGACATCGCTATACTCATAGAAAGAAGCCACACGAGTGTTTGTCTATATAATATTGTAAAAATGCTTCAGTAACGCCGCTTATTGTTGGCGCTTGCATGGAGTTAAAAACACATCATGTTATTGCGATTGGGTGGATTATGTGGTTTCAAACGCCTTCGCCCTAAAATCGCAATTTTAACAATTTTTGTGCGACCTGAGTTTTGTAAAGAAAACGATTTATCCTAACATAAAAGATGCATTACATTAACACTGCTGAAATTACAAAAGGGAAATCTATTGTGATTGCATTACGTGATCCGGGTGCAGTTCGTTTGTCCGTCGGATTGACCATTCACACGGATGAGGGAGCATCGTTTTTTTAACGCAATCAAGCCGTGAGGGGGAGAACCGAGGTGCATTGTACATCGACGACTTAAATTGGTGTAATATGTTTTTTCACAAGCAGTAGATATTTAATTAAACATAGGTACAGAACAGTATTGCTGTAGTTATCCTCGAAGGGTTAGGTACATGTGTTCTTTATGGTACACCCTCATTTTGCCAGTCATGTTTCAGCTCCATATAATAGGGGGTGAGCTCATTGCCATCAACCGGGCACAAATCCAGAATCTTGATAAAAAAAACCCAATAACACTGCTCCACGAACAATAAGCCAACACAATTTCTCCTATTAATATTTGAGTAACAATCTTTCGCTTCCCAAACAAGAAAACGCTACACAAATCCAGTAACATATTGCTCAAGAAAATCGTAAATAGTCGTGAAAACAACACCGGTTCGGAACACGAAAGCATTTTATTGAGCCGTGCCAGCATGAAGGGGCGATGCGATATGAAAACACGACAGACAATAATGTAGGCTCATATTTTAGGCAAAGGGGAGGTGGAATATATTTCTGGCACAAAAGTTTCTTTCAATAATATGTAATTTCAGCATCTGCAAAAAGAAATGGAAAACTCTATGGTGGCCATTGGCCTTGATGGCCACCAAGAACCCAACATGAAATAACGTTTTTTTTTGTTTTTTCGAGGTTAGACGGATGAGATATATGATGTGTCGTGGACATAACCCAAGCTATCTGCATACCAGAAGCATCTGCTATTCTGGTAAAGGTTTCTTCAATTAGCAGTTCGAACTAGACCAATGCAAGAATTAGTTTTGTCGCAGGTCATGGAATTGACTTATTTCTAGATTTCGCCAGCAACAGAAGTAGTGGAGGTAGCGATCTGAAGAAGTAGCTGGCCAAAAAATTACGAAAATGTTAGGCAGAAGATGATTCAATGCTGATACAACGCGGAAGCTCTAATTCTAACATTTTAGTACCAAAAGCAATTTTCTATGACTAAATAGAAGAACCATAACACCATCAAAACGTGAACATTATCTAAACTAGACACTTGGCATTGGCCGGTTGGGAAACAAAACGTGAACACGTGGGCTGGAGTGCGAATGGACGGAATTTTACTAGATCAACGCGTAAACATGCAGTGTGCGTGATTATACGCGTGCTCTGTTTGTTATAAGGGATATAATGTGTTAGGAAGTTAACGGATCTGAGAATGTTAGAACAAATAAAAACAATAGTGTTTATATTTGGAAGAGTCGAGTCATCTTGATCTATGACTAAGTTCTGTGGAATGTTTTACAAAAGAGGAAGATTTTGTGACGAAAAGAGAGTGATTTTTACTTAGTGCGTACATAAGATTTACATGTATCCCTGTTAAAATCGTAGCATCGAAACACTTCGCGCCGTTGATTCTTAAAAGCAATTGTATCACATTTAATGACGAAGACTCTAGTGGCAACATCATATATACATACGTAAACTCACGCTTTTTTCCCCATGGGGGAAAGGCTGCAACCACAGAACGCCACCTGCTACGATCCTTACAAACTCCTGCCTGGTCCACGTTCATACATCTGGTCATACACGCACGCCGGCAACAAAAGACACATTTATTTATTATAACCATCTCGACGTGCTCTAGAGTGAAGACCGCCAATTGACAAGCATTGGGATGCCCTCACTAGGTGGAGCGACGATACGGGCAGGGTGGCTGATAGCTGATGGATGAGAGTTATCGAATTCAATGGCGTGCGATTGGAGAGGCCTATGCCCAGCAGTAGACTGCTATGTGCTGATGATTATGGTGAAGTTTCTCGATGTGTACCTGTCTGCAGTTTGTCCGCGGTGAGGCTGCGCAACAGTCGCTTGATGCTGCGGCGCCTGCGCACGCCGCACCCGTCGTCCGGAGAACTCATTGGCATATGGACGGCGACATAACACTTGCCGCCATTTTGTTTTGCACTTTTATTTACACTTTTGATTATAAGTGGTCATATTTGGTCAATTATTATTTCAAGTTTTTGAATGGTCTAATTTTCTTTATAATGAATACTTTAAAACAATTAAAATATTTATTCAATGGTCATCATGTCTGGAAGCCGGCAGGCTAGGCAGACGACAAGTCGTCATAGTATTTTGTAAATATTCACCAAAAATTTGTCAACATTCTACAACAAAGCTCCTGTTCTATCCTATCTACCATAATTTATAATGCATATCTTAAGCTACTGCGTATATCAATCAAGAGAGCTTAGACCTCACCCGTGTGTGTAACCAGGGTAATCCTGAAGGAACCTTATGTTTAACTCGTGTGATTAAACGTAAGGATTACTCTGCATTGTATGACGCTGCAGAACAGATGCTGCCTTTACAAGGAGACAAAAATCGACACAAAAAAAGAAAGAAAAAAAAGATAAAAAGTATCACAAAACAAAAATTAAAGCTATGAAAATGTTAATAAAAGGTACACCGAAATAGATACAACAAACAGGAATCTATTCAATATTCCAAACACGCTCATATTTGCATTTCCACTGAACGGAATTGCCTTATGAAACGATGCGACAAAAATAAAAAATAAAGAATTTTCATTACAAAACTAGGAAAAAACAAAGTATTCTTTGAGTATTTGCATGAAAATTTCTTTCCAAAATATCAATTGACGGTAAAAGGCACAACCGACGACGTTCTTTATAGAAATCAGGTCACTGCGCTAAATGAGACGAAAACTTTGTGATACTTTATATACCTGACAGCATTTACTACATCATATAATTTACTATGTACTTCGGAGTTCGTAGTTACGCTTTAGTGAACAATTTTAATGAAATAGCTTTCAAACAAGGGAACCGAAGTCTTTTGAATGTTTCACAAAGCTTTCTTGAAACTACTGCGTTGCTAATTTGACTTTAAGTGCAGTTTTAAAGGTAAAGAGTTTGAACTCTTCAACGGAAACCAAAACGTATTTGATGATGAAAGTAAAATTTCTGTTCTTATTGCTAAACAACTTTTTTGATCATTAAAAAAGGGCGTTACATTTTATAATCTTTCAGACAGCATGCAACACATATCTTACTTCTTACTACTACTATAAAATATGTAAAAATTTGTGAGGATGTTTGTTCATCTTTCACGCACACACTACTGAAAGGATTTGGATGTTTTGGCACACAGATATTTTATAACCTTTTTAAACCCTATTTTAAACCTGATTAAACACATAGCATACACTTACCAAACTCGTCTGAACGATAGTTATAAAATTAAGTCGCTATTAGACCGCGTTGTTTATCTATACCACGAAACAGATTATGATGAAGTTTTCGCCATCCTTTGGACACTTTCTTCTGAAAGGTGTATTTGTTTTCAACACAAGTCTAATGTTTAATACAATGAAAAGGGAGAAATCCCGATCACTCGTACACCGAAACAAATATAAACGACAGCTCATAGCCCCGTCGAGGTCAAAATCAAAAATATCTTGTAACACCGGACAAGTGTGACTCAATTCAAATTGACTGGAAAACTCGTAATTCATCGTTTGCACATTCCTCCAATATCATACATGTCACATTAAATTCGTTCGACCGTTTTAAAGCGATCATTGCGCAATTTCAAGGCGCAAGGTCGGGCAAGAGACCATAGAGAAGAGAATTAATGGAGAGCTTACTGTCGTAAAGGGCTAAAGGGCAGCTTAATGGTGCTATTCCGAAGACACTTGCAAACCACAGCGGTAAATTTGCCCCTTAGAGGAACACAGAAACCGAGTAAAATGAGGTAAATTTCTTGATTGTGGGTTTGATGTAAGTCGGCGAAAACGGCAACAGGCGCCAAGCGTTGGAAGCATTTTCATAAAATCACATAGAAATCAGTCGTGTTACTGCGGAGTTTTGGTTTTCGATCGCTTTTAATATAGTTGGACACTCCATTTTAAACCTACTCCGCAATCAAGATCGTTAAATCATCCAAATATAAGTCCCACGCTGGGCGCCAAAATAAACGATCAGTTCCTGTTTTTGTTGATAAACTGTACATACAGGAGTTATAAAAACTATATTATGTATACTTTGGTGGCGAATATCCGACGGAGGAGGCCAGATCCGAGACGGACTTGTTGTCCTTAGGTATGAGGTGGCGAAAATAAACTGTAACTTCGGACCCGAGATATAAATAAGCAATCGCTTTGCGCCAAAATTTTTCGGTATCGTCAAGAATAGACGAGAATATAGATATTTGATATTTGGCAGTATCACACACAAACTTTTTGGACTTTAGTTGGGACTTAGGCTGTAGCAGACAATAACGTAGCGAGATTGCAAATAGTTCAGATCCATTCGACTTGTGGCTTAGCCCCTGATAAGCTCACGAGAGTTTTGTCAAGTTCGAAACTAACCGGACGAACCAAAAATAAACATATGACATCTCGAAAAAGTGTATTCCCGCCAAAAACAATATTTTCCTGCCCAGTCAAACCACCTGGAATAACTACCCACAGAGTCCAAGTTCATTGCCCCCTAGCTATCAGGACTGTGGCAGAGTAAGGGTGTCGAGGCACAACTGAGATCAAAGCGCGTCTTCCGCCTCGATGCCTCGCTACGTAATAATGCACAAGGCACACAATATGAGCAGGCATTAATATTAATTGATACTAGTGTCTCATGGTCGGTTGGATGTATCGTGAGATTTGCAAAGGATACAGGGTAACGATGCAGGTAGGTTTAAAAATATAAATTATTATTTTAATACAGGATAAAAGGCAACATAAATCTTAATTTATAACTATTGACCGAAGGCACACTTTAATATGAAACAGCATAATTATCAATGTATAAACGTTATAGACAACCATTGGTTGTTAGATAATTTTATAAAAATTATCTATGATTAAAGAAGGCTGTGTCTATGAACCGCTACGATTGCTACGGATCTTGCTACGCCGTAGCCAGACGCAGAGGCACCGTCGTAGGCGCTACGACAATGCTAGCCACTACGCTTGGTATATTATGTTATACTTTTCAAAGCTGTATCTTTTGTTATCAGATTACCAGTATCTTACGCGGTCAGATAGACAGTCGCTCTATATGAAATACTGATATTCATCTGCATCCGGATACCAATAGACTGGCAGCCGACTCCAATAGTTAGGAAAAGGCTAGGCAGATGATGATATCAGTTTATACATTTATGTCTGTTGGTTAAGCAGCTGTTCCTTAACCAACTGACAGAAATGCTTTTGCACTTCTATCTATGACATAACAACGGAAACACAACTCTAGTAAAGCCAAGACAAAACAATTCTTTACAGTAGTATCATGTGTCTATTCCACGTTGTACAGTCTACACAATGGAAAGTAAATAGGTCGTCCATTTCCTTCTGTCTATAGACTATCACGTATGATAGTCCGACTTCTACAGTGAATTGTAACAACTGGGTAAAGCTATTGTTGTGTTGAGTTGGTCCTTTTTTGTGTAGTCCATCTCGTAATAGCTTTACTTTTGACAACAATTCTAGGTTTCAATTTACTGGGACATTTGTAAACTTCAATAAAGTTGAACTTGAAACTATCTATAGCTCGCGGGCATGTGGACGGCGAGTTATGGGCCAGCTCGCCGTCCGGCCGTCTTATGACGACAGGCCTTGTCGACGGCGCGTTCGTGTTCCACGTGCGCCTCAAAGAGATGTCAGCAAATAAGTAGGGGTCCGCAAGGGCCGATGCCTGCCAGGGCTGCGGGACTGTTCGAAAGAGATACCGTGGCCCTGGAACACAAAGGGCAAAGAAGGAACATGGATGGGTTTTAGTCAGTACAAGTCAGACACTACCTTCCGCTCCGCTTAGAGTGGGGGGGGGGGGTCATTTGATGATTTCCCATCCGGAAAAAAAAAAAAATTATCTATAGCTGAATATACATACATTTAAAGGTGCATGTACAGTCGCCAGCGCAACTTTAAAGTGTCATATATTCTCATTCGATTTTAAACTTAACCATCAACATTTTATGGTTTAAAATCATTTGGAGAAATTTGACAGTTTGTGGTTATTTGAAGTGCTGTACATACCACATCGTAGTTATTTTGTTGTGGAGTAACGTTTGCAAGAGCGAGTCGGCAACAACAGATAGCAAAAAGTTATATATAAAGCTGCAAAAGTAATGGAAAGTTACATTATTTTATTATGTTGGTCAACAAAAACTAACTATGGTGTGGATGCACGTTCATTTAGGTAAACAAATCGACCCTGGTCATTTTATGACTTGCTGGTGTTATACAACCATAGGTTAATAGAGCAATGACGAGATGACTATACAGTTTCAGTCAACAGCTATCAAGTTCAGGAATTGACTACCATTACTTTATGCAGCTGAAGTAGTGTCCCTGTCGGTAAAATTACAGGCGCATCAAAAATGTAAAACTTTTCGACTCGGTGGCAGGCGCAATGCAATGAGGGTTGGGTCACGTCAAGTCGAAGTGAACGTGATCTACGAAGAATTTCAATTGTCCTGTCATTTCAGGAGTATAGAAGGGAGTCTAGTCTAGTCTAGTTGTAGTTTATCTTTGTAATTAATCAATTATTTTGCAGATAGATACACCTACCACTGTTTGTCTCTGCGTCACCCAAAGGTTGACTGGTAGGAAATGCCTATGGCATTAAGTCCGCCTCTGTACTTTTGTGCTTGAAGTGTTAAATAAATAAATACTTCTATACTAAACTGACTGACTGACACAACTTTACTGCAACAGACTGCATTTAAACTAAATCCTAACCACACAGGTTTGAGCACAATTGTATAATAAGCTAGGAGTGTGGAGAACTGGAGAGTTTTGAACAATACGGATTGTGCACTAGTGCGGATATACTGTGTGCTGAGTTTGATTGGATTTCTGTTAAGGAGTTAGTTTGTCAGTTATGATATGGAGCTTTTTCAGTCAATGCGTCTTTAGGAAGTGCCGATTTGTAGGCCGGGTATTATACGTCAGCAAATGCAGTCTGGGTTGTGGAAGTCAGACAGGCAGTCGCTCCATGTAAAATACTGGTATTCAGCTGCATCCGCTTAGACTAGAAACCGACCCTAACGTAATTGGGAAAGCGCTAGGCAGGTAATACCGTCTGTACAAGAATAGTGCTGAGTTTACTTCTCATAGGCATCATAAGCTGGATTAAAGTAAGTACCTACCTAACAGTGATAAGTACAGTAGCATTGGGGAAAAAACATTTATGGTCGTATTGGTATGTAGGCAGAAAATACATAGGTACGACCGAGATTTTGTTTCACACCATACTTTCTTCAATATGCCAGTACATGCTTGAACCAATTCTATATGATTGAAAGGCTTAAAAATGAATGAAACTACATTGAATGGTCTCCATTCAACTTAGGGTCATTCATCCAAATTGAAAATCAAAAGTGAACCGCATAAGACTGCCTTATTACAGGCATCAAAGCTTATCTAAAATTGATTAATAGTCAAGTTATTTAGATAGCCTACCTATCAGATCACATTGTGCCTTCGCCTGTCTTTTTTAGGCTCTGACATAAGACTAAACGGAGCGTAAAATGTCTAGAACACCGATATTCGGGGGCACCTCATAAAGGTCACCCACAGTCTATTTATTTTAGACTATTTTTGAGTTTACGTGTTTAAAAATTCAGGTTTAAAGTTCAAGAGAGGAATGTTCAGAGTTAACGTTTATTTTAGTGTGTGATTGTTAATTTAGGAGATAGTTGCAAAATAAATCAGTTCAGATGACCTTACAGACTTTTATTTATTTATTTTCTAGAATATCTCTTATTAACTGGTGTATCTATCCTCTAACAGTTATTTTATTCTTCTTGGGCTTGTCTGTGACTACATTAACATCGTTGCCCTAGAATTTGGCTACGATTTAACTGTTATTTCAAGTTAGCTACGATTCACATAAAATAGCTTTAAACTGCTAGACTCCATGAACAAGAAAGCAATAAATTGTAACACTGTGTAAACAGAAAAATGAAAATGCATGCATGAAAATGAATAATAGCCTCTTGATAAGTTCATGAATAACACATAAATACATACAAGACTGAAACTAGAAGGAAAAACAATAAGAAACATCCACAAGAAAAAGAAAAATGTAACGTATAGTACAGAAAAAATGTTTCATTTACTGATAGTCAGACATTCAGTGTAGGTAGGGTGACTCTTTGCAGACTATATCTCCCGATAGCAATAATCTAGGAACCTTAAATTGTCCAGTGAATAGGTTTTAAGACAACCGTGCACTATATTCAACTGCATTATGGCTTGCTGTAATGTGAGGTAGTGAGCAAACAGGCCAATTGTGAATGGGCATGAATAACGACGGATGAAGTGCAATTGGATTTTTTTATCAGAACTTTTTCAACAGTTCTAAATCTGGATATTTGCCTGGTGACGACTATCACCCCCTATTACGTGGGACTTCAGAATAACTTGCGAAAATTAGGGTAAACAGAAACCCTCTGCCTTACCCTTTCTTTTTTTTTTTTTTTTCGGATGGGAAATCATCAAATGACCCCCCCCCCCCCCCCCACTCTGGGCGGAGCGGAAGGGAGTGTCAGACTTGTACTGACTAAAACCCATCCATGTTCCTTCTTTGCCCTTTGTGTTCCGCCACGGTGTCTCTTTCGAACAGTCCCGCAGCTCTGGCAGGCATCGGCCCATGCGGACCCCTACTTGATTGCCTTACCCTTCAACGTAATACAGACGTGATGTTATGTACTGGTAAGAATAGGTATGACAAAATGAAAATCGCATAACACTCCCCTCCCCAATCGCAAGAATCCCACGTCACCAAACATTTCCCCAGCTCTAACAAGACCTAGATTCTCCACCTAGGCACTAGGTATAAATCCGTAGGTATCTATGTCATGTCACATTACCTTGGTCTCCGCACCCCGTGACGTCATGCGAACATAAGCTTATTGTTTGCGGTTCTATAGAGTACACAGACCCTGGTGGAATTTATAGCTAAATGACGTTTGAAAGTAAAATGGAGCATGAAGATATGGGATTATACTTAAACTAGCTACTGGCTAGTTTAGGTTTACATATTTCTCTCATTACCATAAACTCGACGGGACCTATCAAAACTGCAAGTGAACCCCCCAAATAACGGACAAGGGAATATAGTCATACTACGCTTAGCATAAAGATAATTAAGTTCGACCTCTCAAGGAGGTATCACAGGCAACGCGAATGTTAGTAATTTTGCGGTGTATAAGTATCTTCATAAATTTTGTTAATCTTTTTCTAAACTGTCTTTACTGCATAACATCACGCCAGTAATCCCCGAAAGGTGTGGCAAAGGTGTACCTAATAATACACTCACATTTCGCCAGGTATTGTGTTTGCATTTGTGTTATTTCTTATGTTGTGTACTGCTGATAAGAAATTGAAGAATTTTCCGTTATACAGATATCACTGCAATTTCACTTCCACATCAAAATCAACACCACTATTTCACCATACACACAGGTTATCAGCAACCTGTCTACACATCACCTCGTACATAACTATGAGGAACTAGCGCCCTCTGGCGTCGCGCCAAATAATTAGCACTAGCTCATATGTTTCATTGTCCTGCAGAGAATACAGCGCTTTGATGTGGAAATGAATGACTGTTTCTACGCCTTCGATTTTGGCATGGTGAGTGTTTGCTTTGATTTTGTAAAGACGCTTTGGTTTAGTGGTTGATAGGATAGCAGCTAATCACGAGAACCTAATTTCGATAATAGGTCGAACACATTGAAAAAACTGGCTGTGATTTTCTTTAGAATTTGTACCCAAGGCACTACTTTTTATAACCTCTTAGGCCCGGACTCCACAAAATCGGAGACGAGCGGTGCGGTAAGGAGACGTACGGAAACCAACCAATTACATTGGGTGAAATCTACATCGCGTCTCTCGATTCTCCTGTGATTGAACGATTGTCTTGGCGTGGGTTATAAAATACCCTGTAGTCGTAATTGCAGAAGTGGGATGGGAACGATAATGGTTACTCATTGAGGGTATTTAAACATTTTAATGCTAAAATTCTCAATGATTACGCAAGAGTAAACTATGATAAGTAAAATACCGAATTGCATCACAAAGAAAGGAAGAAAATAACTCACTAAAAGCCACAGCATTTCTCAATAAAAGAGCCCAAACATCTCATTACGCAACTTTACACAAACAATCGTGTGAAAGCATTCGATATTATGCATAAGTGCAGGATTAAATCAAAGATGGCGGCTGGCTTCCCGCCAAGCGGTCAAGGTCACTGACGCAGGCCCAATGTTGCCATTGTAAATTATAGTGATTTACACCCGTTTGTTACTCCATCGGTGGTCGAATAAATGGCCTATAAAGGCTATGTGAATTCAATCATGTTGTAGTTTTGAAAGGCAATATATTGGCACAAAACCTTTGTGCACCAAAGTGTTGCCATTCAAAATGTATCTTGCTTTGAACTTTGCTATGAAATTTGTAACACAAAATGGACCGAATATTTGAGTTACTTGAACGTGAAAATTAGAATGCCCAAAACAACAACCACTATTGAAGCCATACTTTTTAAGCTTATTATGGAATTTTTAAATCCAGTTAGGACTCGAAAACTCAAGGAAAAAATAAGTAGATACGAATTTCGGTGCGCTAAGAAACTACTGGTATATTCTCAATAATAGTACTATTTTGTTACATGATTATTTACCAGTTATGGGATAAAAGTAAATAAAGACAGAAAAGAATATTACGTCAAAATTGTAGACATTCCTTCATTTCATCACAAAAAAACTGAGCGATATAGGAACTATCGAAAAATGACCTAAGATTAGACCCACCAAGTGCAACTATGCCTTTAAAACTAGTTAACGATGAACAAGATTTACTGGCTGCATACCGCACTAATACTACCATTGATATAAACAGCTGATTTCTGCACAATCTCCAACTACAGAGTGAATTATTTCTCCAAATCAACAAACACATACCACTGCAGAATGACGGTAGTTGCTAATTTATATCAGAGGAGGTATACTACCTAGTACATTAAAACATCGTTCTGTTTCTGTCAAACGTTTGAAGTTCACTGAGACAGAATTATCTTACTATTATTATATATGCTAAAGTTTGGATGGATGTTTGGTGTTTGACTCCATCACGCCAGAACGGATCTGGATGAAATTTGATTATAGTCTGGAGTCTTTTTATCCCGGAAGTATGATCCCGTGGGCAATTTCCAAACTCCAAGCGGGCGAAGCCACGGGCAAAAGCTAGTGTTTTATATGTTTAATGCTAGAAGCTGCAAGTGGACTTCAATTTAGGTTCTACAATAATTTTAGCTAGAGCGGTTATCAATTGCTGTTTGCGTTGGATGGGAATATCATTTCCTTTTGTTATTTCAGCGTTCGAATATATTTTAGTCCGTGTGAACTTATGATAATAATTATCGAAGTTTAATTTATCATGGGGAGTGTTGGCAACCAATGAACTGACTATTTAGAACTAAAATATGAAATAACCTTGCAAAAAAACGATCTTTGTATTAAAACAGAAACCTTACGGGGAGATCTGTTTTATACGAGTTGAAAGAGGAACAACAAACTGATGCCTAAAACCTGCGACTCCTGCGAGACTCAAGCATCGAGTGAATAAGTTACTTAATCTTATAACATCAGAACTCCATCATTAACCACATCATTGATTACCATCAGATAAACTATAGACTATAGATTACATAATAACTTATCCAGCTACATCTAGACCTGAAACCAGACACGTCATTAATAGATCACCTTAAAGACGCGACAGCCCAAACTAAGCCGTCGTTAAGTCTGCACCATGGGCCCATGGTCTAAGTATTCAAAGTTAATGGACAGTAAACAGTTTGTGGCGTAAATCGCGGCCATTGTGCGACCCCCCGTCTAGACTGGAGGATGGAGGCCCCTAACACAACATAGGTCTATGTCGAAATGTGTAAGGAGCTTAGACAGTGCGTCAGTGGTAGCGAGGAGGAAGGACAACTTTGAAGGAGTCATATTTTTCCTAATTTGGATTTGGCGATATATTATACAAAGATATGCTACTACAAAGAAGGTAGGTACAAAAGACTTTACTACCCTAAATATGGAGTACAACGTTACTGCAGTCTATGCTACTCGCATTTGAACTTACGGCACTACAAGAGGATATCATTTAAGACATGCAACACGCAAAAGAGAAAGGAAAGCTAAACTTTAACGATCGACACGTTTCTTGATACAGTAGAATGAAAACAAATGAGCAGTGAATTATTAGGAGAAGCTTATTTTAAGCCAAGGCATTTAGAATACTATACAACTTAAAATACGAGTAGTTATCACACTAACACGCTTATGACATTATACAGGGTGCAAGAGACACCGTCGTTAAAATGGTTACCACATATGTATTCAGTATATCATTTTCAACCGTGGGGTTCGGTAAATAGAAAATTTTTCTTCGTCGGTTTTTGGAAAGAAAATCAGCTGTTTCATACATTTTGACCGTGTAGCTGTTGCAGTTTTGTAGGGATCAGCTGGTTTTTTTTGGGGGGGAGTTCAGAATGTTGTACTGAATACGTGGTAACCGATTTAGCGTCGGTGTCCCTTCCACCTTGTATTTTACAGTTCTATCGTAAAAGCTAATACTATTGGATTTGCTAACATGGAATGGCAAAAGTTGGTCGCCACTCGCCAGTATTGAGACCACACCTCAAAACCAACGCCCCTCGTTCACAGGTGAACAGCTAGCTTTTGATATGCAATTGGATTAATTCAGTTCTCGTTTTGTTTCAGAACATGTGAATAACTTTGGAATCAAAGGATATTATGTGTCTTTGACATCGATTAGATAGGTCCTACGGTTTACGAAGAGTAATTTTTCATAGGTACTAATATTATAATAGTAAAAGTAACTTTATCCGTATGTACATATCTGTCAGTTACATTTTCACGACTTAACAGATTTGGATATGCACACAGATAGACCATGACTTGGCTTAGGATACGTTTTATCCCGGACATAGGATATTAATTATCTCACGTATCATTTTACGATCCACAAAGCAAATCGCATAATTTGATCTAGGAAACAGTTGGGATTAGAAGCCAAATATACTTGAATTAGTTGTTTTCATTGACTCAGAAAAAAAGAACATGTTCACAAATCAATCAACCAAATTCTTATTAAACGATTCTAACTATATATAATTTACCAAGACACAAAGTTGCATTTACATAGATTCAAGGAACTGACCTTCCAGACATTAACTACACACAAAATCATTCTAAATAACAAGCACTTATGCACAGTAATAGTTTCCCAGCTCCAATTAGAAGTTCAAAGGAGATACCTCATACCAATATACATCGTACAGTAAATTCTCCTACCCTCAAATGTCAGCTCTAACAAGAACCACATCCAGTGTACCATTCCCAGTGTATTTCCACTAAAGATATTACGTTTGCTCCAAACAAATAGAGGAACAGTAACGAGGTGTTTTTGGCACGCTCTCTCGCGAACCAAAATGAAAACTTTCCTTACATTTGACATTTTCAAATGATGTACAATTTATTTGGTTGTATTTGTACTACTTACTTGTGTTGTGTGTAATTTCAATTGGCTCAAGATGGCCACCGTTATCTATATCTATCCGTATTACAAAATTAAGTCAGTTTTCGTGTCTGTTTGTATGGCCGCGTTGTTCTTGTTAACTAGATGTTGATGATTCTTGACTAGATGAATTTTACAAATGATCAAGAAGGATAATTTTATTATAGTATAAAACCTTTAGTTTTAGACAAAATTGTCAATAAAGCCACCCAAACAGAAATAAGAGCAACGAAATATTTTAATTAAAAAGAACTTCACGAAAACAGTTTGCAATTTCCCCTCTTCAAGGGGCGGAATGTCAAGATCAGGGCTAAAGAAAATCTATAAAATTAACTTTGCTTTGAGCTTTATTAAATCTCGTTCATGGTCCTTAAGTAGTCTTCTGATAAATCGATGACATCGGGGAGATAAGTCACGGATACAACAAAGAATTTTAAAACTATGTCGAGGACTGTCGACAAATTTTATCTAGTCCTCCAGTGTCTTTGACAGAAAGTAAAGATATTCAGGATTTTAAAATAGAAAGAAATCGTAAAAATCAATTGCTGTAATTTTTTTAAGTCCGCGGTAACCGAAACCGACTGTGAAATACTCGCAATAGGCGTTCATGAACCAGTAGATGTGTGAACGAAGTACCAGTAGAATGTAAGGATCGTAGCAGGTGCTGTTCTGCAGTTTCTGGTAATACGGGAAAAAGGCGCAAGTCTAAATTTGTATGTAAATGCTAAATTCTATTGGCATTCTTAATCACTCGCCCACGATTTGTCATAAAACCTCTACTTATATCGAACTACATTCGGTTACGGATAGTTAATAATGCGTGCAAAATAACCAATTAGCCATACTTCGCGTAGGCGTAAGTTTTCGGCCTTCAATTATGATTTACACATCTTCTAGAACGATTTGCTTTTCAATATTAATGCTATTAACATCATCATCATCTGCCTAGCTTTCAGCTTACATTACAGTCCAATCGGATGCAGCTGAATACCGTTATTTTACATGGAGCAGCTACTTATCTAACCTCTATTACCCTATAACGCTTCTGGGTAGTATGTAATCTCTTGCTAAGACTCTTTTCCAGATTCTTTTGGCTTCTTTTGACTACTAATACTTATTCTCATAAGCCCGACAGGATAGGTTGGTAAGAACCGAGTCATTAGCAACATCATTTTAATATTTCCTACTGAATTGCCACTTATCGCCATCCCTTGTAGAAGGTTTATCGTCTTTTGTATCATCTAGCTCTATTCCTACAGCATTTCCAAATCCCCAACACAAAGAATGAGTCATCCACAAATCATTCACACATAGACCTTGCTAAACAGTACATACTTCCATACTCCCAAATATTTACACAGGCTGCGTAGTGTATATTGTTACAAGTTTTTACGCAACGCTGTCGCAGAGCTTCGGAATGAACTTGAACTATATATGTCTGTTCGTTCGTTCATTTAGGTGTCAATGATGAGAAGATTTGTTTCGCTGATGTGATTAATGAAGATTAACTCCAACCGCGTAAGGTGGAGTTCCCGACGGAACAGGTCTAAAAACACCCTGCCGCCAAAGTGTGGATGTGGAGTTGTGTCGCTAACTATGTTACAGCTCCCATCCTGTCCTTTGACCCCCGAAAGATGCAGTCAATCTGACCTGCGCTGTTACCGACGACGGCGTGGAATTGGCGAACTTTAGAGCGAACAAAATTCTGATATACTATCGTGCCAGCGATACGAAGATGTGTGTTTCAGGTTCCAATAAATAATTCTAATAACTGATATAAGGTGTCTAAGTTTCTACCGCTCTGCTTTTTACATTCTCAATTGCATGAAAGCAATACTGCACGTGTTGAGCAGTGCACCACTTTGCATTCGCTAAGAAACCGACAATTTAATCAAATCGCTCACTGCACACGCTGACTTTCTTATTCGATATGGCTTCAATATAAAGAAATAATACCAATATGTCACCACATATTGGTGACATATTGGTGGCTAAGATAAGAGTAACCAATGCTCGGATAAAATAGTGTAATTTGGGAAGGTCTATATCCAGCAGTTGACTGCTATAGCCAGATAATAATATTTATGTTTAGATACCTTAGTACTCCAGCCTTGGCATCTCAATTAGCACCAACATTTACAGCAGCCGGCGATTTTTACGCAACGTTTGTCACGGGCGGCTGGTGAAATAAACTTGAACTATATAAGATGGAGCGTTGCCAAGTGAGTCATCAGGGTTCCCCTCGGTGACTCATGCCAGTGACAAACTGTAATGGATGGTAGACGGATCTTCTTGGACGGATGGGGATTCATTTTGATGATCTTTGTTTAAATATTTTAAGGTTGCTTCTTCTTCTGAGACGCTGGGCAGAAATTACTATGTTCCATAAAAAGTTTGAGTTGATGTCTTTTAACGAAAAAAAATATGTTTATGAGTTTTGTATTACATACATTCACGCCTTTTTCGACAGAACGCCACCTGCTCCGATTCATACGCACCCGATTTGCTTTGTCCACGTTCATGCATCTGATCATAGTACGCACGCCCGATGCAAGTACTACCCAACTTGTATTTATCCCTTCTCAGAGTGTAACTCTTAAATCGGTCTATAGAACTTGCATTTGAAAATCAAAACCATGTCTCTACTATAGTAGAATTTTTCTTTGTTATACGATGTAAAACTAGAACATATCTAAATACTTAAAATCTTTCTCGACTACAGGGCGGAAACACTTCCTTTTTCTATATTTACTAGTCTAACTACCAATTGTAAACACATTTAAAGAAACTACTCAAGTACAAGAATCCATTTCCGAAGTGGTCAACCACCGATTTAAATCCACACTCGTGTATGATCGTGTGCATAGGGACGTACACTCATAGGTATGACATGGAAGCTAAGTAACCGAAATAGTAATGTTTATGGATTGCCGGCGAGCCCGATCAGGCCCGGAAGTGAGCCGGTACCGATCGAACATACAATTACACATGGATAAAGAATTGGGTAGACGAAAAGTATTCTCACCAAGCAAATTCTCAGCAGCAACCCGGAGTCTGGATTTGTGCCGATTTGATGGCAATAGGCTCGCCACCCATGGGACTAAACATAACTAGCGAAATGCGGATGTAATAGGTACACTAAACCTTCAGGACAAACAGGTTTTTTGCCAAGAGAAATCGTGTTACCCAGTAACATGGGTTTAATGTGATAAGGTAGACAGTGGCTTCATGAAAAAAAACTGGTATTCAGCTGCATCGGTTACAGAGAAAGAAAGAAAAAGTATTTATTGGACTCGCACAGGACAAAACCAAAAAAAATGGTTGAATTAACAATATAACAAAATTATATAAAAAGCAAACCAAAGAAAAAGATAAAACAAATGAAATTGGTCCTGTACGAGTCCAAAATGTCCCTATCTCAGCTTGTTGCTGTAACATTTAAAAAAAAGCGAGAGAGGAAACTGACCCCCACATAGTTGATAAACGGCTAAGCAGATGATGAATGATTTAAAATTACATAAAATTAATATTCCCCGAAGTACTGATTTTATGACCAGCCTTGGGCATTCAATGTGAGATCAATTAATCAGGATATTAAATCACGTTTAAACCACATAAAAGTGTCTATGCTGAAGTCTAATCAATATGATCATAAATCTTAACCTCACACATCTAAGAAACGAGACTAATATAATTTTAAATACCCGCTTACTCGTTTTTGAGGCAATAACTTAGAGACACCAGACAAACAGATACGGCTATTAGATTTTCATAAGAAACTGAATAGCAGAATCAGAGAAAAGTGGAAGAGTGGTCAATCGCGAGCCTATCTACACAAAGAGGTAAAGTAAGATATTGGATACATAGGAGGTAATCTCCGAAACTCTTCATGCGGTTACAAAAATTCTTACACCGATGGAGAGGTACACTATTACCGAGTACCAAAGGATAATATGCTTCTTCGACGTGGACAAAGCCGAGGGTAGAAGTCAGTTCATAATAAAAGAATAAATCCCAATGTTCAGTAAAAATGTTTCTGCCATCAGTATTTAAACCAACAGAGTCAGGGCGACACGTGTCGATTATTTACAACATAATGCCTGCATCAAGACGAGTTCTATTTCTGTTCAACTGGGTTATTGTGATCGACACAAATCAATGATGTATGGGATCAGACGGAGAGGAGAATGAATGGGTATGTGTTTGTGTGCATCGCAGTAGAAGTTAGAACAAGAAATAGGTAAATAAGAAGGATGTGGACAAGAAGACGATACTCGGTAAAATAATCATACAAGCGAGAGAGAAACTTTATAGTAATTGCACATTAATAAGTGATTCTGTGTTGGAGACCGCGTATCGACAAGCGTTCGTATGACGTTCCCCGTTCAGTTTTAGAAGAACCGATTGCTAGGGGACAAACTAGATGCGAAAGTTCCAGGGCAGGGTGAAATGGTGTAGTTTGCGAAAGGTCTATCTCCAGCACTGGACTGCCAAAGGCTGAGTTGATTGATTGAGACATTAGACAAATGGTATGAAACTGAAAGTAGAACCATAATTTTATAGACACATCTCCAACAACACTCATAATCATAATGACCTACGACAAGTAATCATCTTGGACACCACAGGCCAATAAGAACCGATGAGTTAATGTCCTTAGACATTAAACAATCGGTACCAAGACCAACATCAGTGACAATTAAGGCGTTAATGGACAATGAATCCCACTAATTGATTAAACAAATGAAAGTGTTGAAGCAGTTAAAAACGTATTAATGCTTTTAACTACAAACTCGTGTAAGCTGCCCTTTTCAATGTACTAGAGTAGTAGGTTCGAGTAGAGGTCAATGCTGATGGACGTCGTATGTTTTTAGTATAACTGTTGAACCAATGAATGACATTAGGAGTTAATGGCCAGGCTTTTTATAGGGAAAATCATTTTTCAGGAGGAATGGCAAATACTTACAAGACCATCATATTCTTGATAGCAACTGCAAAATTAATAACAGATGTATATGATCTGTACGTATAACTAACTAAGATGCTGGTGGATATGACTAGTTAATAATTAAGAACAAAAGGAAAAAATATTACAGCAGCAATAGGCTTAAAAGTTATTAAGTAAAAAAGCTCTTCGTATCTTCTCGTTCTTCGTAAGCTCTTCTCTTCGTAGAGGCAGTAAATGCAGAGAGATATGCACATTCGAAAGACGACTAAAGTAGCGTAGCAACCAACCCTGCGCTTTCAGATACCACATCAAGTTTTAGAAAATTTCAGGCCGATAGAAGATTGAGAAAGAGTTGGTAGATCGGCGGTAATATCTGTCACCTTTATGTCTCTTCCCTAACCTCGACCTGTCTAATTTTCGCCCGGGCAGTGTACGCCATTGAACGCTCCCCGGAAATGCGCCAACGCAAGACAAGGTCCCGTCAGTAACAGTCAAGAGGAGTATTAACTACACAGTATAAATTCTGGCGTAAAGCCCGGTATGCACGCTAGTATATTATCGAACGATTTCCTTGTGTAGTAATGTGTCTGGCTGTTGACTAAGGGTTTATATCTGGATCATGTGTTTCTCTAATCGTGTGTGTTCTGCCAATCATTGTTTTAATGACGTCCATTATTGGTTAACAACTTTTAAACATTCCATTCACATTCAATAGTTTATATCATTCTTAGCTATTGACTACCATTCAAATTTGTAGACTATAGATTTGACAATAGATTTAATAGAACAGGCTTTTAGAAACCTGGATTCTCTGGCGTCAATTTCAATCATGCTGACCACAAGTCCACTACAAACTCCAGAAAACAGTAAATGAAACTAATGACTAACTGCATATCTCTATCTTCACATACACGACATGATATATTTTCTTGAAAAGACATAACTCTATGCAATTTGTCTACTGATGACTAATACCTTCCCACGATGCAACCCCGTATATTTCATCAGTGGACATTGGAAATGAGTTTGCTTGCTGATTTGCAACGTTCGACTTAGCACCGAAAGCTGGAAATCCAATGTCACGCTTGTTAAATTTCTTCGAGAATTCTTTCAATGTCCAGGCTGAGAACACGCGAGTAATATTGTTAACTCCACTTGTTGGCACTGGGCCCGCAGATGATCACGTTGCTTTTATAGCGGTAAGCAGAAACTCAAGTACAATGCACTCGGCGACAAGGTCTCCTGAAGAAAGATCAGGTTGCGACAGTTCTGGCAGTCGGCCCAAATATTTCGTGTGTGTTTATGTTATCATTTGTGTGACAGGTTTTGAACGGTAGTTCAATATTTACTACACTGTGGTTCCTTTTGAACAAGGCCCTGTTAAATCTCCAGATTTCTCAGCTTAAGGTAGATGCACCAAGGTAACCTTACCCTTAGAATATCTTCTCTTATATTACCGCCCAAGTCTTTGAAAAACGAATACTTTAAGACACTTTTCGAAAACCATTTCCTGGACTGCCTTGCAGCAGTCCAAGTCCAACTTTTAACCTTCAGAGACACGTACAAAAAGACAAAGTAAACTTAGTATTGTTACAGTCGAAGACGCATATTTTGTTTTTCAACTGTCTTTGACTGAAAATCGTTGTGGAGATCATTGCCCTTACGCTTCCTATATCCGTCATCAATCCTATCCTTACATCAACCCAACAGTGCCGAGTTCACGAAACAATAAAAGAGTTCTATGTAATCCGGCGCGTACGCAGGAACTATAAACCGATGTTGCGCGAACGCCGTCTATTTGCAAACTTCCGGGAGCGTGCCATTGCCACTGGCATTGCAGGAACATGGCGATTAGTTTGTAGACTAATGTGGAGGGAAAGTTGGAAAGTCAGAGGTCTAGCGAATATAATGACAAGGACTTTGTTTGTAAGATACAAACCATGAAAATGGAGCAAAAATCATTGATTCAGATTACGCTGATAATTAGCACGATTTAAACGTCCGCCTTTCACTAATTCCTAGTGTTTTAGCTGGCGAGAAAACTGAAAACCGTAATGAGATAATACTAAACACTAAGAATGCAGCACAAAACACTGCAAAACTTGGATATAAAACTGTGATCTTCTGCAGGAAAGAAACAAAGTAAAAGAACGAGTAGAAGAACGAAGTAAAAGATAAAGAAACGATAATCACGAGAATCACTCTAGCGGAACATCTGGAAGCTTTTCATGCCTATACCACGGTAAAGTCTTAACAAAGAGAAACCATTTCGTCTAAGATTCCTTCCAACAGCGACATACCACAACCTGACTCAACTAAGATCTTTATTTACACAGAACATCACGAAACTGCACACAGATGAGTAATCAGCGAATTCTACAAAACATTTCCAGCCGAGTCACAGACTAGACCAGGCGTGGCCAACCTATGGTACGTAACAGTAGGACCCGTAGTAATAATACCGGTTGGCCATACAACGCTGGGACAGGTTGCAGAAGTCAGAGAAGAGGGTGTTGCACAACTTTGGAGAGGGTGTTGTCCAACTATGGAGAGGCCGAAGTCTGTTGGATTGAGCTAGGCTGAGTTGATAGAGTGTACAGTGCGAGACTGTAAACAAGCCTAACAAACAGAAAATTATCGTCTCTGTCCCTCGTCACCGTGCGTGACAAGTCTCATTTTAAAGCCTGTTGTCTATACAAATAAACTAACTAAAGCTAAAAAGTAACTAAAAGTTTCAAATTTGGATGTAGGAGGTAATGCCTGAAACTACTCATCCGATTACAAAAATCTTTCACTGAAAAAAAGGAAAGTTACACTATTATCGAGTGCCATAGAATGTGTTTTTCATGAGGGCGAAGTCGCGGATAAAGGCTAGTGTTATATAAACTTCTGGGAATTATTTCCTCAATATTTTTAAGGTTCGAGGAAACGAGATTGTCCTAATTTTGGCAACTTTTTTTTACAGAAATTTATTACGCATCTCGGCGAAAAGCCATGTTTAATTAAAATGACATTCGGCTCCAAAGAGGTTCGCCATCCCTGGACTAGACCCTAACTAAAATAGTAGTACCAGTAAGCTAGTTAAAATGAGATACGACGCTGGAATGGCGGGCAGAGCTCGTTATAGAGGAAGATCATGCTGAAAGAATTCTAGACTCAGCTGTCGTTGCTACAATAAATAACGCGGAGAAGTATAAACTTTCATGTGATTAATGTTTTGGAGATTCAAAATTCTAGATTTAAGTACGCTGCGATGAACTGTTTAATGCATGTGGAATTGCAACTAATCTAACTACTTATTTTGTAATACATTTAGTTTTTGTAAACAAACATTACTGGTATTCAGCTGCATCCGGTTAGACTGGAAGCCGACCTCAAGAAAGTTGAGAAAAGACAAGGCAGATGATGATGAGAACACATTGCTGAGATTTATCCATGAATTTGGAGTAACAAGCTCCAAGCTCTAATTTCAAGTTACTCTTAGATATTGTTGACGTTTCAATAAATCGTCGCAAATGCTACCAAGATTCAAAGCCTTATCCGCAGTAGAATAAATTTGTGGCGAGTCATAGTTTCAGCACAAACAACATTTTTGAAGACTCGACATGGCAAAAAAACTCGTCACAAGTTGCGAAAAGTTCCGTGTATGGATCGTCCCGTATACATATATAGAATAGGTCATGTAAGTATGAAAATTAGTAGTTAAAGTTCGTGAAGAATCCAAGTATTTCCGAAAACAAACTTTCCTGTTAACCATTTACAATCAAATCGAATTATTTTTCTCCGAATTCAATATCAACACTTTCCACTCTGAAATTGGTTTCCTTTGTAATGCTCATTTCCTGAAGATCCCGAACAATTCCGATCGTAATCGAAACAGCTTTTAGTACTGTTTACTCGATTAAATGGAGTAATGTTTGAATGTTTGTCTGCTCTTCAGGTCAAATGATTGTCCGACACTTATTTGTGACGAGGAAGTATTGAAACGCGACTGTTAGGATTGATCTATTGTTGTCTGAAATGAGGGTACTAGGATTAATATTGCCATTGACATGGTAACAACAAGAAATGGGTGCAAACAAAAGTATGTTAGTTTGTTTTATTCTCGAATGCTCTACAAGAACAGATTTAGGTTCTTAAATCTTATTTTGGCTATTTTATACCCCCTGAGTAATTGTTTGACTCTGGTAAGTGAAAGCTTATTATAATATTTAACTAAGAACCGCGACTTCGCCCGCGTGGTTGCCGGAAATTATCTAAGGGAAAAGTACTACCAGGCTAAAAAACAAACTTATCGGCTTATTATCTATCCGTATGCCTAATTTCATCAAATTTCGTTAAGTAAAAGGTAACATACAGAATCCCTTTTGCATTATTTTAATAGTAGGTAGTACCTATACATATGCAAATCAGGAAATGACCAGACTACCAAACGCTAGACGCCGAATATTATTCATGCGTTTAATAACTAAACTCAAAGTTCAAAGTGGAACAACCGCCCATAAATCAAAAACGACTGCAGCATTACATAACAAATAACTTTAGAACAAAATAATAAAAACAGAACTAAGAATAGATCTACAACAACTCGTACAAGTCTGAGTGGGGTACAAAACATGAAACTGTAATACATTTCATGACCTACACAAGGTTGGAAACAGAATCTAATAACATACCTAAATGTATTTACTACTACTTGATCATCAACAATTCTTTTAGACACGCCACGGAGATGAGGCTGGCAACCTTTTTGTAACGAAGCCTCATGTATATTTTATTTAGATTGTTTGTGTGAGGGTTCAGTCAAAAGGAAAACTTGCGGACGTAGTCCTCTGGACACCAAACTCTATCAGATTATATTATAACATCACGCCTGGAATGACCAGGGTTAGGCAGAGGTGTAACTAATAGTATACTCACATTTCGCCAGTTATGTTTAAGTCCCATGTAAAAAGGGGCGAGCCTATTGCTATCAACCGGGCAAAAATCCAGACTCCGTGGCTGCTACTGAGAAATTCCTGATCGAAAAATCCAATAACAATATGCCCGACCCGGGAATCGAACCCAGAATCTCATGCTCAGCAGTCACGATTGCGACCAATGAGGCAGTCTACCAGAATATGTACTAATGTATACGTCAGTGTTCGGTGATATTGAAAGAAACTGTAGACGGAGAAAAAACAGGAGCTTGACATGGAACGTTTCAAGAAATTTCTGGCTTAATAAGATCTTAAAAGCTGCACTCCGCACAGCGTTTATCTTCAACTTCAGAAATAATTTAGATTCCATAGCTACAAAGCAAGCAAGCAAGCTTACAAGCTTGAGCCCCAGACGATACTCTTTTTTAAAGAAAAACCACGAGCCCACTATCTACTCGTCTCGCATAATAATATCCTGGGGTATTCCAGTCCTTTGAAGAGAAGGAAAAGTTCATATGAATCTTGAATTAAAAATATATCTTCGATAGATTAACTATGGGAAGAATGGAAGAAGAAAACGTGTTGCGCCGACCCCAAGTAGAATGGACAGAGGCAGGAAGATAATGATAAGAGATAAATCAGTTTTTAGTATTGTATTATATAACGGGCTTGTGTCCGCAACTCCAATTCAAAGCGCGAATTTTGCGTGCTTATACCATGATGTTTCTTAGCAACTTACTTACGACTTGTTAATGATAACATCAAAAATATTATTTCTCATGCCTTATATTGAGAACCCCTGTTCCAGAGATATGATGGTTACGTCACTGGTACATAAAATAGTAGTAAAATGGCCGCCGTAACGTTAGTGGAGTGATTTGCCAAAACAGATGCTGTTGTGTCAGAACAATGTGACGAAAGTTTAGTGATGTATGTGGAGATTATAGACTTGTCGGTACACAAGATATTAAAAATGCAAAGAAAAAGTAATAGTGGCGCAGTTTTGGAGCAGTCGCTAAGTAAAGGGGTTGAGTGCTAATGGTACGCCGGCTCGGTTCTCGCACGGAACAAAGTTCGTAAGGGTTTAATTATTATTATCACTCATTATTTAACACACTAACTAGCCTGTATTGTTTATCTGCTCAGCAAGTCTTCTACTTCCATCTCCCTCCTCACAAAAAACTTCTACAGAATACACGAAACACTGATGATTATAAAATTAAGGCAGTCTTAACACCCTTGAAACTGAACAAACCACAATTTAATCCGTATCCCCACGCAAATCACCCCGGAAATTACATCGCCAGGGATCGAACCCACGCATTTTTTCACCCCCCAGTCTCGGGCGGGTAATTATCGGAAAAACCTCGAGGACGTATCTGCCATATCTTAATTAGATTCCCTTAGGGGAGGCAAGAAACTGAAGGATGGCAAATTGCAGTTTTTATAGTCTTTCCGAAGGCTATTGTCGTTTGACCGCAGAGTAACTTCAGATAGGCTCTTTCTTTTCAGTTTTTCGTCGTTTTGTTTGGAGCCAAAAAGGCCACTAAGGGTTTTCGCTATTAGGATAGGCAGTTTTATACTCATCTCAGTTACTATGTGCTAATAACTAATTTCCAATCCCTCAGACAAACCGTGAAAATGGTGTTGTGGGGCATAAGTTCCTAAGTTAATATTTCTGTAAATCTTGTCGTGATAGATAAATATAATAAATAATTACCAAAAATCTGTTTGTCTGCTAGGGGCCTGTTGTCAGATTTCACATTTTCCTGAGACTGTATCTTGACTGGTTAAAATTACACTAATTTAGCCAGTTTTGTAATAATACAGAAAATTTTAAAACCAAATTGTATAATTACATGCCAGCATCTTAAGCTTTTTAATCCACTCAAACTCACGATTCGAAATGAAAAGTAACAGATATAAATAAACAATACTGACACTAAAAGTCAAATAAAATATTAAACGCAACACAACAGATTGAATAAAAAATGTTTCTTCAATTTATTCAGAAACAGATTCAGAGTATATCAATTACTCTTCCTTTCGGGAGAATTTAAATAATATAGAACTCGGCGAAACAGTGACTAGTGCTGAATACATAACTAGAATAATTTCAACAGAGTCACAAATCTTAAAATATTCATAATGTCGGATAAAAAATTCCAACAGGTAACTTACAATGAAATAAAAATATTCAGTAGACGGGGAAATGGACTGTAAATTCAATTATTATGAAATATAACGCTTCTATATTCATCAATAACATCAGTTAGCAAACATCTGCGCTGAAACAGGGCCTTCGAAAAAGCCCCAGTGAACTTTAAATATCTTGGAAGACTTAAGGATTTGAGGTTTGATTCAGAAGAATTATTCTGCCGATCGCCTGTTCACCTTTACGCTTGAATAAAAAGAAATAGTAGTATAGTATACCAGGAAACACAACGCCTTTGTGACCGACGATAAAACCTTTATTTCTAACAAAAAGTCCCTATACTCAGCAATCTACTTCAATATGCAAGAAACGTCCCCAACTTCTTTGCCACTAACAAAACTTTACTCTTTACGTTCACATAACAATACAAAGGTAAATATGATTTATCACAAATTCTAGGCATAGGCCGAGTAGCAGAATAGTACAGAAGACCAGCTACAACGAGCAAAAAGCCCACTCAAATACGGGGTCAAATAAAATTAGCTACCGATACTACAGAAGCCTACCTGTGACAACCTATGGTTTATTGAAATATAATAAAGAGTGTGCTATGTTATGCCAGAGGCCGTACAAATCTTTCTTATTAAGTAGTTACAGCCAGGTATATCTTTATAATTAAATAAAATCAGCCTACTTTACCATGTTTTCTTGCTTCACCATGTTTGGACACTAACCAACTCGCACTGGAATCGGGTGGTGGATTTCCCTTTCACATAGAAGAGGCCATGATTGTGTCCCAGCAGTGGGAACGATTTCGGCTGATTATGCTAGATATTTATACCAGCTAATTTAAATGGCCGAGTTGAGACATTTCACGTATAGCGAGCAACGGGCATTTGTTTCAAATAGCCGTACGTCCACGTCCGCCATGAATACGCCTACTCTCGCTCGTTGTACAAAACTAGGCTTCTGACCCTATTTACTTCATGGCAGAGCCGTCCAATTACGTCAGTCGTGTCTGCCTGTCCGAGGGTACCGGAGCTGAATAGTAAATGGGAGAAGGGCTGGTTGTCACGTAGATATCGACCTTGGGGGAAAACGCTGTTGAGGTAATGTGGACTTGAATTATAATAGAAGGTTTTGTAACTTAAGGCACGTCTTTTTCCTGAAAGGAAAGCGTTCGGCATGGCTGTATTGTACACTCAGATTCCGTGTGTTATGTTTTTTGATTTTACTTTTGAAGTCTCATGTAATAAGTGAAAGGGGGAGCCTATTGCCATCAACCAGAAGCAAATGTAGCATTCTAATCGGTTTGGCGGGTATTAATTGTCTACTGAAGTCAATAAGAAGATATTGTAAAAGCAGTCTTAATAAAATGATAACAATAAAAAAAACAACAAAATGAAAGTAACCCGAATGCCATAATCATCTTCAGTAACGATTGTAAGGAACGACAAAAACATGCCATGACAGCCCCCGACCGGAATCCGGAAAGGGATACTGCCGGCCTTCAATAAGACAATAGTCACGTAGATCCACGACCTTGGAACTGCTGGTGGTAAGAAAAGGGGGTTGGAGGTCGCGAGTTTAGTGGTGGAAATTAATATTAATAGGCGTATATTGGGTTATATAGCAGACAATAATGACGTTGTTTACAAAAATGCTGACAAACACATAAATAAAACCACGCCTTATGCCTGTGAGACACCCACAATTTGCTAGACAAAAAGAAATAAATTCAGAAATATGTTGACACAAACCTAAACTTCTATAAAGTTTATAAGTTTGTATGTAGGAGGTAATCTCCAGAACAACTCAATCGACGTTAAAAAATCTTCACTATGGAAAGCTACAATATTACCGAACGCCGTAAATGTGGCGCTGTTCCACAACAAAATGAGCATGTGGGGCACTTAATATCATGTCCTGCGGACTCCTGCGTGTCCTGTTGTTTCACTACGAGTATCTCAGTTCTGGGCCGACATAATCTAGATTGCCATCGACACGCTAAGAAGAAGACGACCGAACGCCATATGATTCTTCGACAGGGACAAAGTTGCGGGTAGATATTATATTGTTGTTACACACACACTAACCTACAATAAAAAAAATCTTGTCAAGTAATAATGATCATCCGGAAAAGTAGTAGGATCGTTAAAAGCAAGCCGTAACAACTTCTGACACTGGAATTCCGGAAGGAATACACAGAGAGAATTGACGATCCACGACCTTGGAACAGCTAGCAGCCATATGGAAAGGGAGGCTGAAGGTCGAGGGTTGGTGGTGGAAATTAATATTAATAGGCGTTTGAAGGTGTAAATATTTAGGCAGATAGGAAATTGCGAATAATGTGTTAGTCATTAATTTTCAGTTGATCAAGCGTCCAATAAATAATCTCTTTGCTTTGGAAACCATTATGTTTGGTTATAAAAATATGAGGTTGTTAAGTTACTTATATTTTTACCACTACTATAAGTCGTACCAAAATCAGTTCACTGATTTCATAGAAAGTCCTGAAAAAGACTCGTAAAACCAGAATTTATACATACAAGCATTTATGGCTCAAAAAACCCTATTATCTCTTGTTAAAGACAACTGCTTTCCCTTAGATTAATAATAAACACGCAATGAATAGGGAACACACTTTTCCAAAAAATATATTCTAAAAGATTAGCAAAATAGGCACCATTATTGATTGACTGATATCAAAATACAATTACATATCTAATCACTTTTCTACCACAGGCTGTTTATTAATAACCACAAAAATAAGCTTTATAGTGCTGTAGCAAATGCACATCCGTGATTACACTTTCACTACGAAAATCGCCTTTACTGGTTTCGAAAGAAGATACAGATCTAGTAGTAGGATTATTAAGTACGGAGTCCCACAAGGTAGTGTGTTGGGACCTCCACTATTCTTAACTTATATAAATGATCTGCCTAGAGAAATAAAGCATCCGATGGTATTATTTGCTGACGACAGCACGGTAGTAGTAAAATGTGACGATCCTAATACATACGAAACAGAGATAAATTTGACATTGAATAAAATAATTACTTGGCTAAATAATAATAATCTTGTCATAAATCTAGAAAAAACTAAAATAATGCACTTTTATCAAAGGATTCCTAATATAAACCTTGACATTAACTACCTGGGCACTAAAATAGAGTCGGTAACTATGACTAGATTTCTTGGTGTTGTTTTAGATAATAACTTGACCTGGAAACCTCAAACGGAAGACATCTGTAAAAAAGTCAATAAATTTGCATATGCCCTCTATAAACTGGCTAAAATTGTTAGCCTAGAATCTCTTTTAATGGCTTACCATGGCTATGTGGCATCCACACTAAGATTTGGCATAATATATTGGGGCAATTCAGTAAATAAGGACTATGTCTTCAAAGCCCAAAAAAGATGCATCAGAGCTATGTGTGGTTTACAAAGTACCGACAGCTGTCAACCTCTATTTAAAAGTCTCAATATCTTAACCTTGCCTTCTCTGTATATTTATGAGGTAAATGTATTTGTGAAAACAAACATGCACCTATATGAAATAGCTTTTAAAAGTCAATATAGGAAACTACGGGACAGAAATAAGTTAGAGTTTAAAGTACCAAATGCAGGCACGGCTTTAATGAGGAAAAGCTTTTTTTGTATGGCCCAAAGGATATTTAATAGGTTACCTTGCTCAATGAAAAATCTAAATTTAGTCAATTTCAAGCGTAAATTGTGTACTATTTTAATACAGAAATGTTACTACTCTCTCAGCGACTACTTTGATGACATCTCTTTGACATAAAATATTTGTATGCTCGTAACATGACTGTAAAAGCATGACAACTCTCACATTTCTGTGGACAATATCAATTTTAGATATTTTTCTTAGCAGTAACTTATTGACATCATAACCATTTAATATTGACATCATAACCATTTAATATTGACATTATCTTATTTCATTAAAGATTGACATTACCTGACATTACCTAATGCATTATATTAAAATTGATATTGATCTTATGAATTAAACTTTTAACTCTTTATAACACTAGTACCACCTATAGATTAATTTACCCAACTGGCAAAAGCCTCCTTTAAATGTATATTTGTACGCCAAATGGCAAAACATAGAGAAACTATATAATGTATAACAATTATTGTAACATCTTGCACACTGTTATAACCTATGTTTACAAATAAAGACTATTGATTGATTGATTGATTGCTACAAAATAAAGGTTCTTTCAATGACAAAGTGTTACAACTAATGCGCATTTCTGGAACCAACCCGTTAATCGATGGATTAACGTAATTGATCGAATTATCCCTGTTCAATTTCCTGAGTATCTTGGACCAGGTGCTGATGCTTTTAAAGGAGTTTTTGCTGTTCTTCCTGAAACGTTTGATCTTCTTGACCTGGACCCAGGGTTAGGTTAAGTTAAGATGATTTAAATTCAGGAAACTTGTCAAATGCTTGATTGTCAATATACCGAGAGGCACAATCAGCGGGATACTTTAGAAATGGAATAGACATGTTATATCATCTACCACTCGACTCGAAGACAATCAACCCTTACCTAGCCCGCGTTGTAGGTGACGACCCACGCCCTCTCACAGAGAAGAGGCCAGCAGTGGGAACTATACAGGCTGAAAATGCTATGTATCTACCAGTTCTTCTTTATCGTGTGGTTAGTGCCTAACCCTGTGTCAGAGTTCTTATACCGCCCATGGGCTGGATTTGGCTTTACATTCCGTCAAGTAACATCTCTCAGGCATGCTGGTTTCCTCACGATGAGTTTACCGAGGCAAGTGATAATTATAGAATACGCACCTGAATCCGAAAAATCAGAGGTGACTTGACAGTCCGACGGTCATACCACTAGGCTATCACTGCTATTAACCACCACCAGTTATTCTACCAGTTGAAGTTGGCTGAAACTTACGAAAAGGTGGTACCAATCAGTTCGTTCAAGCCAGCTTGATTTAAGCCATGCATCAAGTTTGCTACAGCTTATCAACGGCGTCATTAAAGTGTCATTGTATTATCACGGGTTCCCTGACTCACTGCAACTGTGATGATAGTTGCTATGGAAACTGCGGACTCATCATTTTGTCATTTGATTAGATTAGCACCGCCCCTTGTGTTTTGGAGAACGTTTTTTGAGTCATAACCATAACTTAATTTTAAATATTTTTATTATTAAATTTGAATGTGCTTTTAAAATAGAACAGCGTTAAAATGTAACAGCGTCCTTAACCGAAAGTATCTTTTGGTGTTCTCTTTACGCCTTGTTAAATTTCTTGGGCCCAGTAGGCGACGGAACACTTCAGTAAAATACACATACACATCAACCTTAGGTTGCGTTTCGCATTTGAACAGCGCCTTTCACCATAATCTTTTTGCTAGCTTATGGATTATGACATACCCAACAACACTTATTTAATTTTTTCATCATCATTCTCGGTGAAAGAATTTGAAGTTCTCTAGTTCCTCTTGTTGAAAGAAAACAAGCACGGCTGATTTATCGCTTAGTCATTAAATAACAGCGAACCCATAATCGTAAACTGTTATGGAACTAATGTTTTAGTCCTATTCTGAACTGGTCCCAAATCAAATTTATTGCCAAATCCTAAAACCAATGTAGGTACAATATTATTCCATAAAAGCTTAAAAGCACCAAGTATTTTCCTTATTCCTAACTTTCATAATTATTTGTGAAGGTCAAAAAGCACCATTCCGAAGTAGGTATAGGAAGAATGAAAGCAAAAGGAAATAATTATCTATTGTTTCCAACAATTGTTACGTTGCCAAAATGCTTTTTCTTCTTTGTAATCGATGGTACGACTTGTTTAAATTTCTAGGGCCCAGTATAATGGGCACGATAACCGCGGCGTCTGTGGCGTAACTACACACTTTTCTTAAATTTGATTCTTAGCTTACTTGAGGCTGCACTTTCATTTGCAGCAAGTTTTATTTCGACCGTTCCTTTCGTAATGTATTCAGTGACACAATAATTACAAGTACTTTAGTAACGTTGCACTGTACTCAAGTCAAAAACGCACTTCGCCACAGAAATTCTAGACTTTTCTACAAAAGTCCTTCCGATCAATACTCCCACACAAACACGCGGTAGTACAAATTCCCTGTTTCATGGAATCATAAATATTAACGACCGAGGGCGGGCACAAGCAGTATATATCGAATATTCCTCTACTACCCACTCCTAGGAAATTGGATGCAATGTCATTGATCATGTTGTTCTGCGATATTTTGGTAGAAATGTTATGGCTCATAATGATTCGGATTATGGCTTCTCGATTTCAGTATTTCATGTGTATTTATGATCTACTTGGAGTAGTTTTAGAGTGTTTATTCCTGTTGCAAACAACAATTTCAAGGAAACAATGTGGGATAACACAGAATTAGAAAATTAGTAAGGAAAGCTTTAAGAGCGTTAACGTCTTACTAAACCGATTTTAATGAAACTTCGTATACATAAGCAGGATGTACAGAAGTCTAAAGATTTGACAGAGAACTTTTCGAAAAATAGTGTTACAGCTAAATTAGACCGATTTTAGATTTAGAAACAGATATTTCCAATTATTTTTTTTAAAGAAGACATTCGAAAAGTTCTCTGTCAAATCTTTAGACTTGTGTATCCTGCTTATGCGTACGAAGTTTCATTAAAATCGGTTCAGTCATTTCGAAAAAAAATCACTTCAAAGTTTGTATGAAATGCCGTAAGACGTTAACGCTCTTAAGCAAAATTATTTTAGGAGCAATACCTATAAATATTAAGTAAGGTCGTTTTCGTGTCTGTTGGTGTGACTACGTTGTTCTCCTAAACTACGCAACGAATTTTGATGAGATTTTCACCATCATTTAGGGAATTTCTTCGGGAAGATCAATTTATGTAATACAAACACAAATACAAGCTGAAGATGACATGCTGCGCCGACCCCGAATAAATCGGGATAAGGGCAGAAACATGATGATGATGACATACACAATGAGAATCTCAAAGTTTTGTCAAATCTTAAAATCTGCGAAAATCAGGGGGCGAGTCGCTAGTGCAGAATAAATCTTTGAATTACAATACCTACATCATGATTCCTGTCCTTTTGCCAAAAAAAAACAACTTTTTCCAAGCCAGCCATAACTAAATAGTATCGTACAAATTACAATAAAACCAGCCCTCAGTACAAATGTATTCAGTAAACATCCCTTTATTACGAAAACAGTTGGGAATGGAGAAGCGAGGAAGCGGTAGGAAAACATCCTGGATGGAACATTACCCGGGAGCGGGGAATTGTACGCCCGGGTTACGGCTTGACCTTGAACGGGTGACGTAAGGAGCCCGGGGTAAGGCCTGGTTTAGCGTGTTCTAATATGTTTTTAGAGGAAACGAATACAGCTAAGAGTTGCTGCAAATCGACTCGGCTGATGACGGAGATAAAAAAGCAGCCTATCGGAAGAACTCAAGGTAAAAAAAAGCTTATTATAATTTAACATCCATTCGTATTTCATCATCTTCTTGCACTTGTCCCATGTTGCTTGGGATCGGCGCAACACGTTTTTTTTTTCTTCCATTCTCCTCTGTCAACAGTCACACTATCATTTACTCCATTTTCTTTCATATCACTTCTCACACAATCCTTCCATCGTTTCCTTGGTCTTCCTCTCTCTCTTCGTCCATCAACATTTATATTCACCTTTCAGTTCGATCGTATTTACGCTGGGATAATTTGACTAGGAGTAATTAATTATTCAATGTAACGCATTTGGACCTGGGTCACCAACTCACCATAGCTGGTCCTTTAGGTTTGCTTTCATCAACTGGGTTGTATGCTAGATTCGTATAAAAAACCTATGTGAAGCAGAGCATTAATAGAGAACATTGAAACATGGTTAACGAAAAGCTTGATCGTGTTTTGGCCCCTGTTATTACTATTGGTGTGTGCAATGACCCGAGTCTTTACATTTTGCACAAGAATGTCAAAGTTTCTAAACAAAGAAAACCCCCACATGACACACGCGATTAATAGCAGGCGGACTCGCGCGCGGCGATTAGTGTTGACCTTGACCGAATGTCGTCGTTAGTGACGAGCAATGTTTTCCGGGATCGCTGGCTGTTTCAAGGTCTGAGCTTTGTCCCTGAAGCTTTACTGCAGTTTTGTGAATAGAAAAAGTTTTGTTGAAACTATGGGAGTGTAATAGGATTGTTTTGTTTGCATTACTTTTGTGGAGGAATACAAAATTTATAAATTACATTATAAATTATTTTTCAGGTTTCTTTTAAGTTGTTTTTTTTGTAGCCTTTTTTACCGACTTTAAAAAAAGGTGTCGGTTGTGCATTCTATCAAAAAAGGAGAAAGTAGTGGCCAAGTCGCAACGGTTCTGATTACGAACCCAGTCAGTTTGCTTTGTGTCATTTATTTCAATACACTACTGTCAAAATGTTAAAGGAAAACATCGAGAAGAAATCGCCATGTTCTAAAATGCAAAATTCGAAGACAATCCGTAGTGAACACCACGTGGTGGTGTACAGTCCACGAAAAGCCTGTGTCCCAGCAGTGGGACCATTTATGGGGGTGATTATGTAAAAAACCCCAACATTTCCATTCAAATATTCTAACACAGAGACAGATTCGCGAGTGAAATGAACATTTATCTGCAGTGGATGTAGTTATCACATCCTGTAGATATTATGGACTGTTTTGCGCACTTTTGCGTCTGCCAGACTGGCGGCGTAGGTTTTGGCAAATGAGACCCGATGTGAACGGGAATGGATCGAATAAGGGGTTACTTCAGCCGTAATAGCATTCACATTACTGACCCATAGATAGATAAATACCTTAACCTAAATATACATACTAATAACATAAAAAAGCGCAAAAAGTTAAATCTTCTTATGTCTAGGTAATTTTCTTAAAAGCCTAAAAAGGAGGAAATGCATAAGCTTCCACTAAAACAAGTAACTAAACCAAATGATTATTAATTCCTCTCAAAAAGGTATAACTTATAGTTTCATGTATTTTAGTAAGAAAACAAAGATTTACGGCAAGATTAGAACCTTTTTTAAGAGTAAGTGTGGATCCTAGCACATAGTCTGCTTCTATCCCTATCTTTATCAAATATAAAACTAGATATCTGAATTCCTGTGAGCTAAGATGTAGTTTTTAATATAGTCTTTATTCCTTCTGATCCACGTGTAACCTACTTTCTAAGCCTTCACTATTTCTGTGTACCTCTCCCGAAGTGTCCACAAGTATAATTTCTAACTAGTGGAACTGGACCGCTTGTTGTGTAGTCATACTCATAATAGAAGTTCATGCAGTTATGTCTCTCAAGGGTGCTACAGTTGGCTAGATGCTGTGATCTTGGCAATTAAAATATGTGAGAAGCCATGTGATTAGTGTCCACAAAGGTATCTGAATACTTTTATGTCTTAGTCTGGCAAAATGTGACCCACTGTGTCCACTTTATAAGCAGTGGTCCTCAAGCTTTGTGGTGTAGTCTTAAGGGTTCTACAGTCAGCTAGATGCTGTGATCTCGGCAATTAAAATATATGAGACTACATGTTAGCTGTGGCCACAAAGGTAAGTGGTCAAAACTTGAGAAATATGTGAAGGAGTTGGACTCTGTTATTTGAATAACTAGGGCCGTCGGTGAAGGAGGTACTTTGAACTTTTATATTGTTATAGTTTTTGAGTGTCTAACTTTATTGCAAGTCGAAAGTGAGTGTGTAAGATTGTTGACATACATAGTCCATCGACCTAACTTTTGTTGGTTTCGAAGTTTTGAGAGTCAAACTTTAGTAGCACTGTTCTTATTTTCTGTAGAACGTAGTGAACTAGAATTGGTACTCCAAATATATGAGAAAAGATTTGAAGAACACTTACATAAGACGGTAGAAAAGGTTCATGAGTTCCATAGCCTTATGTACCTAACAGTGTAGAAAACGAATCTTTTCATACGGAGAAGGATTGGGCATAGATCACCAAAAGACCAATCTTTAAAACGTTCTCAGCGCAATGAATGATTAAATCGCAGGTAAATTGATTGTACTTCTTACAGATTGATACTGAAATTAGTTTTAAAGACCGGTTGTAAAACTTTCGGGCCACACCTGTAACGACTGTCAAAGATCTACAAATGACAGCCGGGACCAACAGTTTAACATGCTTTCAGAGGTGCGGGGGGAACTCGTTATAATAGATGGTCAGCCATCCACGGACCGATCTTGGCAAGAGCTTCATAACCTTGAAAATCGACTCATGCGGCTGTTATTGTTTAGCCACGAGCTCCTCACAAGTTTTCCTTAACCAATTTCCCAAAAATAGTCCACATACCAACATCAACCTAAACAGAAACACACGTGTCTTCACGAATCAGGCATGAAGCTAGCAACAATACGGCATCACAAACACAGTTTATGGACAATAAACAGTCAGTCCGTTCATCACAACATAAAAATTTCATAAACATGACATAAAGTAGCTCGCTAAAGGGCGTCGGGTGAGTATACGGAATGTTTTCACGTAAAATTGGATATTGCAGAAGCTCCACAATAAAGTTGTCAAAACTTTTTCAATATCGTGCGAAAAGCAGAGCATCAAATTTTTATTGTAGATACGAAAGTGCGCTGTAGCGTAATAATTAGGTCTGAATTGTTCAAAATTGTAAAGTTAATGGCAGTGCTCCCATTTCCAGCTTTAATTTTAGTGCGGTAAGATAGGTTTTCTTTTAACAGCCATCCCAGCTTTGACGCTGGCGTGGACTACTTAGCACTTGCATCATTCCTAATGGAAAAACCCAATAACACTTACCCCGACCCGGGAATCGAACCCAGGACCTCGTGCTCAGCAGTCGCGCTTGCGACCACAACACCAACGAGGCAATCAAAGAAAAATAAAGCAGCGTGCATTTGCACGAAAACTTCTAGTCATTTTAAGTGGTACTTCGGCACTTTCCTATAACTTGGTTGTTACAATAGAAGATGTTGTCAAACTTCGTGTTATCTTTCCAGACATTGGAGGGAGAATTTATAATGAGGGAAGACTTTTTAATGGACACTTGGAACTTTCGCAAATAATGAAAGTGGTGCTAAATGTTTACTGTTATTGCTTGTAAAGGGAATTTTCCATGTCGCAGCTTTTTCATTGGTCATTCAATGAAGTAAATGTCGTGCGGAATGTTTTGAATGTTGGTAGCTAAGTGGCTATGGGTAAGAGTAGGGAAAGAAGAAGCAATGGATAGGCTGTGGGAAGTAAGATAATAGTATGTCAAGTGATGACTACTGAAATTGTGACTAATAGAGAAGTAGTGCAGAAGATAACACCTTGTGCCACACCAAATCAATTTTCATAGTACGACGAGAGCAACTTTTTACTTTTCAAAATTTCAGAAATGCAAGTTTAGTCTTCTTCTTCTTTGAAACAAATAATTTAATTGAAATGTCGCAACAATGCTTAATTAAACACCATATGACAGTAGAAGCACACGGACCTGAATTCATCGACTGAAGTAAAAATAATAGAACCAAAAGGTACAGTATTTTATCCTGGGACTTACATCAGTCCCATAATTTCACGGAAAATAATATGAAAAGACAACGCTACGAGCAAAACGTAGTTGAACATAAAATGGCACTACCAACAAGGCCTGTTACGCTTCCGAGAACAATTTGTTAATTAAATCCGACAGGAGGGGAAGTCCATTTGTATCTAAATATTAGACCCATTAAGGACAACAAAAAAGTAACTTCGAAAACAGAATATTTGACATTTCCAAATAAGAAAGTTAATAAAAAAGAAATCGTATCGGAAATTTTTATTCTTTGTTACAAAACAAATTAAATACTCAAAGGCAGGTCCGATTTCTGTGTTTTTGTAAAAGTAAATTGTTTAATTATAAATTGTTTGATATGAATAAAATTAACTGATTTCGTAAATAATGCAAAAAAGTGTGCAAAAAGAAGCAGTGTCAGCACCATCATTTTCATTCCTAATTTATTGAGATTGACACACAAGTGCCAATTGTTTTCAAAATATGTAACACTACCTGAACACAAGATAATTATCATATCAGAGTAAATAAACAACAGATTAATCAAGAAAAGTCGCAATATAAAAAAAGATTCACTTTAAGATATCTGCTAGACTGGAAGTCACCATAAATATGTCAAACAATCAAAATACTATAACAGAGATGAAATAAAGAAACACGACTTACAGAACCTTACGAATTGAAAAAGGCAAAAAATGAGAGTGACTACAAAATGTATATCACAGATAACGTTAACAAACCACCACCTTCACATTCAGAAGCACCGAAAAAAGGCCGAAATTCTACCATTTTTACTAAAACGCAAAAACGTTACGACGTAACACAAACAAAAGCAACCACTAGATCAGATTATAACAATATTGACCAACACACCCGTGCGTCCACAAAAGCACCTGTACCCATAACACTCTCGGCGCAAGAAGGCTATGCAAATGTTTTGCAATCGATATGGCTGCTACATATGCTACTGCTATTTATAACAGTGTCGTAACGGGGCAAACTGATCCAGTGGACGTAAAAGTATGTAGCTGTGAAATAAGCGGAAGTATGGATTTTATGCGTGTGCGGCGAAATAAATTAAGAAGTCAATGGTGGAAATTTTATCCATAGAAAGTGGAATTTTAGCTATGTTGAGCAGAAAGGCTGAATGGATGGACTGACAAAAAACAGAAGATGGTACTTGAATAATGTGGGTGAACTACACGTACACCTCAGCCTTACCTTTCGGGGAATATAGGCTTGATGTTGTATTAGTACTTGAAGACCAAAGAAGTCGAGATTCCTAATTAATAGGAACAGATATGTGGGATACATGGAACTTAAACATAACTGGCGAAATCTAGGTGTACTATTTGGTACACCTCTGCTTAAAACTTCGGGGATTACAGACGTGATGTTGTAGATAAGAGTACAAGAATCGACGATAATGATAATTTTACCACTAAAATAACAATGGTAAAGCAAACTTAATCAACTGAAACTGAAAAAATAAACTTAGTCATGAAACATAATCTCCTAAATAATGTCAAGTATTAGTAGTCATTAACCAGAACTCTAGCCAGAAGATAATAAAAATAAATCAAGGACTTTACAAAAATCCCTTATTAAAATAGACCAAGGCCGAGAGCCTCTCTAGCGGAAAAATGCAAATCACTTAGGTCCTTCACAAGGGTCGATTTTTAGCCTGAGGCTGAGGCACCTGTCTCATCGAAAAAGATAAGCGAAAAGCGAGTAGCTATAAATGAGTGTGTAGTTCGGATAGTTTTTTTGCTGGGTTGCTTCGCCCGCGTGGGTCTCGAAATTATCCTTCAGGAACGTATTATCGAAATAAAAAAGTCCTATATCCTAAACGAGATCATTATTATTCTACATGGGTTCCAAGTGCCAAATCACGGTGACCGGCGATTACTCGCTCCAGTAGTTTACTAGTTCGCGTGAGTATCAAGCTAGTCTCTCAGCGATTGTTCTACCTAAAAACCGAGAGCCTCTGAGCGAATTATTTCTTTGATAGATATTGTCGCTGCCAAAAACTAGAGGAGAGTTCTCGCCGGCACTGTGAACTGTCAGCGATCAAATGTAACCCGACAAATGTCGTATAAACCTAAAAACAACAGTAGACATCAATCGTTAAAACCGTGGAGGCCTAACTAGGAGAGGGCTTACTGCAGTCTTTCGATTTTATCTCTTTTACTGACACGGCACCTACATCTATTGTTCGTTTCTTGAGCGAGAAAATAGTTGATAGCTACTCGCTTTTTCATCGGCAGTGGGACAGATGCCTGAACAAGATAAGATTTTACAAAACTTCCGTATTAGACACTGAACCGTGTGATTTATTAATCGCTGAGGTAGACAAGGGTGAAGTAAGGAGGAGGTTTCAGCCTCCCCAAAAGCTATTATGACGAAATTGAAAAGTCGTTTCGAGGCTCAAAGTTTGGGGAAGTGCTAGGACGAAATTCGCGGTTGTCATGTCCTTGTCTTAGGGATTGTGAAAAGATCGATTTAGACTTAGAACTGTTTGGTTTGTGGTTTAGCATTGAAAATTGCAAAGTTTTGAGGAAACAATTAAATGCGTCGTTCCAGTTTTGAAACTGTAACAATACTACTGTAACTTGGAGTTAAATATTAGAAACAAGATAATGCAGTTAAATGTATACAAGTTAGTTGTACTATTTGCCAAGACCTAGCTGTGAATGACAAAGATAGGGAAAAGTCTTTCAAGAGGAAAATAAACTTCTAATGATGGATTCTAATATGAATAATGCGTCGTTCTAGTTTTAAAACTGTATCAATACTACTGTGACAAGTGAGCAGAAAATGTGGTACAAATTTACATACACCGATGTATAGCAAGTAAGTATACCATTTGCCAAGACCTGGCTGTAAATGACATAGATAGGGAAAAGACTTTTCAAGAGGAAGATTAATTTTCAATGATGGATATTATAACCAAAATCGAGTTCAACATCACAATGTTTATACATTGTTTATACTCGTAAATGTTTGCTATATTCCCTCATGAAATTCGAACAATATTTCACAATAACAGGCTCGTAAAACTGAAACGTTTCGTTCAGCTCACGGCGTCGGCTGCATCAAAATTAGCCGTGCTAGCGTTACGTTAATGAATATAAACTTACAACAGACTATGCAGATAAAATTATATTGTACGGAACGGTATGCTGCAGTCTAGCGGTGAACGATGGTGGAAATGCGGAAGAATATTTTTATCTTACCTCTGGACTAGATAGCTTTCTATGATCGATATTTTGTCTTTAGATTAACAGATTGATTTCAGGGCTCTTATAAGCCAGAACACAGTGATAAGGGTTTTAGATATATGAAAGGGATGCCACCACGGCTCCCAAGCATTGAGCTTTGAAGTGTGATCAGGTGCTTTCGTTATTTCTCAGAATTTTCATAAACTAAACAGTATTTTAATGTAAAATGGCCCATCATTATCATTTTGCTGTCCTTACTTCAATATGTTTGTGGTCGGCGTATGATGTCCTCTTTTTCCATACTTCTCTATCAGTCCATCCCCCCTAACCATCTTCATTCATTCTCAAAACTTTTCTCACAACAAGTGTATACAGTATTTAACACCAAGTCTACTCTCGAACCCAAAGGAAGACTATCAAATCAAATAAAATCGCTATATCTTATAACGCCCTACAAACTTAATAGCCCACATAGTGTTTATATACGCATAAATCAATGCTGCCTCACCCGGCCGCGCCTAGCCAAAATCTGCAGTGCCACCCCATAACTAAAGAAAATGGTGGGAGTGAAGATATTATTACTTAATACGATAATGCGTCATCGACTTGGACGTTCGGGGTTAAGTTTCATGCGGTGTTTTATGTGGAATGTTATGTATCATACATATACCAAATGGCGCAAGTAACATGGCAATCTGAACACGTAGACCATCACAAGACAATGTGTTAATGTAACGTCCTAGGAGCGTATCTTTCCGCTTACCCTTGATCTTGCTACGATGGAGACGAAATTCCGCCATTGTACATTCAAATAACTATAATATACATAATATTATTAGTTCTACTTATTTTGTGCTATTTTTATGGCGTCAGTAAAGGTCATTTGATCTAACCATAAATCTACGTACTGTAATAAATCTCCTTCATTAATTGTCTCCCATTCCTTCTTGCAACATGAATATGCAGTACACCTGTTTCCCTAATTGTATTAGTAGATAGTCGAGAGCAATTAGACAAAAGGTGGAACTAAGGATATAGTGGTCAGATTTTCATGGAACTTTTTTTATTGAGTTCCTAGAGGAGTGGAGTAGTAAACAAAAATCTCGCGACCTTTTTATTAGTTTCTTTTTGAATTTTACTTTTTCGTTTATAAATAAATTGAAATTAGACGAATATATATTGTGGCGTATCAGTGTGACCTGTTTGCAACCATTAAACGCCAATTTAGTATACCTATTTGTTCGTTGACCACTATAAACTTCATTCCACCTTTAGAGTATTTTTGGTTAAGTGCATTCGGCTATAGACCGGAGGCGGCGAGTTGGGCAGACCACAATGTTGCCATCGCGGAAATATCCTGGATGAGACTGGCACAAGAACGTGGTGCTTGGCACAAACAAAGAGAGGCCTATAGCTAGCAGTGGTTGAAGTCGGGCTGTGGATGATGACGATAGTCCAGAGTGCCTAGCATAGTGACATTTACAGTGATAACGACGAAAGAAAAGTCAAAAATGTATGGGACTGGCATGATACCGATAGGCTTATGTCATCCCATTTAAAAGTTCCGTAGAAATACGAAACACTTTAAAAAGATAATCTAGTCGACACAGTCTAGGGCCTAGACTTTAGGCCCTCAGATACAATGAATATCTATCAACCAATCCTTGCACAGCTGATTAAGCACAGCATGTTCTAAGCTGCATTATCCATGGATGAAGGAACAACGCGGATGGAAGCTCCTGAAAAGCGCAATCGACCGGATCCTGTCAGGTTTTCCACGTACCTACGTAATAGCAATATTTTTACACACGGTTTCTGATAAGCTAAAAAATATCTAACAGGCCGTTATAACTTTTTGTCAAGAGCTTTGATTGGCTGTTGTTACTTTAGTGAGCCAATCACAGCAGTCTGACAGAACGTTCTTGCAAATGTTTTAGTTTTTTTATCTTCTTAGGTCTTTTTGAGGTTTAAAGACGTTAGACAGTTGCATGATAACCCTGAAACCAATGTTTTGACTACGTTTTAGAACATCCATAACTAAACAAGCTGCAGCAAAACGAAATTAGCCAAACACTTATTTCTAAGTTATGTATCATTTCCGACTTGTCCTATTCTACGAATAAATTATTCCATTTCTTTAAATAACATTGTAGACTAAGTATACTGTTGTTTTCAGAGTGAATCACAATATAAGTTAGATTTTATACTTAACCACGCCACGAAGGATCAAAACAAGCTACTTAAAACTAAAAAGTATCACAACAAAGTTAATACCTTGCCCTATCTGTTACCATAAAATAACTTTTTCTAGATAAAACGCCGCAGAGAGTTATGTAAGTAGCACAAAGTTTATATCTGTTTCAATGTCAAACAAACGCCCCATGGAGGGGGACAGACAATATAGTAACTATACCAATGTATACCTAGGTGTATATGGATAGACTGTACATGGAAATGTCTGCGACGGAAGGCATAGGGGAATTAGTTGTTGCATGGTGTGAAATTAAAGGGTTTCCTTTAGTACCTAGATTGGCTTTGATACGTTTATGTGCTTTTATACTTGGTCTTAAAGAATTCACTTCGTTCGTTTTTTATCAGTTTTTTGAATAAGCCCAAGTACCTATGCGGCTAGGATATCTAAATGAGTAGGAAGACATCCGTGAGAAGCCTAAGTACATCTTGCTGCTATGCAACGTTCACAGAATAATGATACAAAATGAATAACATTCACATTTCACATAAAAAATACTTTTACCCATTAAAACATAAACCAAAGTCTTTCAATTAAGAAGCCTAACCAACTACTTCAAAGAAACCCATACAATTACACACTCTACAACACCACACGAGGCGACAATCCCATTTCCCATTTAATGACAAAAACATTTTATACAGTCCCCATTTATTTTGTTTACGTGACATTTCATCACGGACGCGACCATCCACGTTTGTTTATATAACATTGCGTAGTTTCACGAGTTTACGTAATAGGAGCACAGTAAATAGTTTGTAATGGATACTGTGTTCACGAATTTTGTGACTAGATGTCTATTTTCAGTAAATGAGTTGTGGAGGTGAGATAGGCAGTCGCTCCATGTGAAATACTGGTATTTAGGTGCATCCGGTTAGACTGGAAACCGATGCCGAGTGATTGTTTGCTGCGCTGCGTGTCGTGGGTTCGATTCCAGCACGGAACAAATATTTTATGACCTACAGATAGTTGTTTCGGGTCTGGCTATTTGTGTATGTGAGTTTTAAATGTTTGTAAACACACCAAAACGATACGGGAGAAATTCCTAGTGTGGGTAAAGCTTTTGAAAAAAAAAAAACGTAATTGGGCAAGGGCTACGCAGATGATCATGAAGATTTCTGTATAAGCTATCCAAAACATTCCAAACGAGACTCCTCCATGCACTAGGAAGCAAAATTAAGTCGTTGGTATATCAGCTGACATTCGTAGGCCTTTGACACGAGTCGTCAGAAGCCCGAACGTCTTGGCCAGTTACTGGGTTGTGTAGGTCAAATAAGCCGTCGCCCCATTTAACATAACATCACGCCTGTAATCTCCTAAGGGTTAGGCAGTGGTGTACCTAACAAGTTCACCCACATTTCGCCAGTTCTGTTTAAGTCCCTTTTAATAGGGGGGCAAGCATATTGCCATCAACCGGGCACGAATCCAGAGTCCGTGGCTGCTACTAACAAATTCCCAATAACACATTGCCCGACCCGGGAATCGAGCCCAGGACCTCATGCTCAGCAGCCGCGCTTGCTAATACTAGACCAACGAGGCAGTTACAGTCGCCCCATTTAACATACTGATATTCAGTTATCTCCCGTTAAACCGAAAGCCGAGTAAAAACGCTAGGCACGCTGAAAAACGTTTTCTTTAATATTTTTGTATGCGAATATGCAAAATTTGATTTATGATAGCAAGCTAGCATTGAAATTTTATATAATAACTAACTTGAAGCGGAGTACTGACCTAATTTTTAAGTGGTTGTGTGCCAAAATAGAAAGTACGCCTTTTCCAGATGACCTATTTATTTAGGAGAAAACCGCATAACTTTTCTATAACATGATAACAATAAATCACTTAAATCTATGAATTGACGGTCAATGAACGACCAGATTAGCAATTAAAATCATGATTAATGAAACTAAAGTAGACTAAGCTGAAATATTGAGTAAGAATGGTAAACTTGTTTCCGCTTATGATAATATATTGTGACTCGTCCGTCATCATCTGCGTAGCCTTTTCCCAACTATGTTCGGGTCGGCTTCCAGTCTAACTGGATGCAGCTGAATACCAGTATCTTACATGGAGCGAATACCTATCTGACCTTCACAACCCAGTTAATACTGGGCAATACGATACCCCTTGGTAAGACTGGTTGTCAGACTTTTCGTGCCAATAACTACCTGTAACGACTGTCAAAGATCTACAAATGTCACCCGGGACCAACGGCTTAACGTGCTTTTCGAGGCACGGAGGAAACTCGGTATGTAATGAGTGGTCACCCAGCCACAGACTAACTTAGACAAGCGCGGCTTAACCTGAAGTTTGATTCGAGCGGCTGTTATTATGTAGCCATGAGCTCCTCTAATCGTGACTCATGTAATGTAATATTCAGTTATGGAATCTCACAGGTCGCCTTGTTGGCTGCTTAACCAGACATGTGGTGACGTACATTAACACCCCCAGCCAGCGTTCCCCAATCATCTTGGCTGCAACCATATAAGTGACAAATAATCGGATTTTAGTAGACAGGAGTGTACTACCTATCCTTTTGTCTGAAACCCAAATCCCGGATTCCAATCTGAAACCAACGGGTACAGAATATTCACACAACACCCAAGGGCACCGTGAGCCGCCATTGGGATAAAATTGGACCATTAGTTAGCACGTCCACACAATGTATTGTAGTGAACTATGAGAGGGCTCAATGGTATACGTAACTTTGGTTCCGGAATACAACTTATATTTGTGAAGCCTGTAATGTTACGGATTATTTATTTATTATGAGGCTGATGTGCCATTTATCTCTGTCTTTGGCTACTTGGGCCCAATCCTTTTGATAAGAGTCCAGCTCGCCACGCCATCTCCTTCTGGGCCTACCACGTCGGCGGATTCTATTGTTCGGAACCCAATCTGTTGGCACTTTGGCCCAATTTTTATGCGATGTTACGGATGTATAAGAAAATTAATTGAAAATAGAAACAAGGTACTTACAGGAAAAATATTTAAAGGAAACGTTTTTGAGGATAGTGAAACCCAACGAAACCACTGAGCAGAAGATTGGCTTTGATCCCGAAAACGGGCAAAATTTTATTAACATGTTGTTGAGCTAGGAATATCTGGTATACCATTCCATCTCTTATATTACCATTAAGAAAACAGATGGGGTAGTCTTTTTAAATAGGCGTGAATATTCTGTTAATCGTAACTCTTGTATGTCGTTATGTAAACCATTCTGATGGGTTCGAATACCTGTTTCGTGTCATCAAACTATCTGGCTTTCTGGAAGGCATCATGATTGACTAGTTATTCTAAACACATCGAAATTGATAGTAACTTTTCGCAGAACATTATAACCTCACGCCTTTTTCGAATGGAGGTGGGCAGAATCTATAGGACGCAACGAGCTACGATCCTTATGAATGATTTTATTTCAACAAGTAAGCCTTAACAACTAGTGATTGCAGTTTCCTTTTAAGCAACCAAAAAAAAACGTAAAAAATAGTCTTACTCTCTATTCAACTAAGTATATGCGTAGTTTCGATGATGAGATGATTTTAACGATAGATGGACTGTGTAAAGAATGATATGGCAAGAAAGGAGGTGTCTGATGAGATGACGAGTAATAGAGAAGTATGGAAGAAGAAGACATGCTGCGCCGACCCCAAATGAATTGGGATAGGAGAAATGGGCAGGAGAATGATGATGATATGCGTACTAAAGTTGAATTAGAAAATCTTCATCAGAAACTCACCAAAGAATAAAATAATATTAAGTATTTTTGGAAGTTAAGACTCATTTGTATGGTTGGTTCGCGCCAATCTACGGAACTGTTGTGACGTCGTTTGATGTTTTATACTTTAATGTTTAACACAGTGTGACTAATTAACAAGGAGCTAAGTGTGGCCTGTTGCTAATGAAGGAATGCTTTGAAAATATGTACAATTGTGTCTAATCGATTTTCTTAATTAGGTACCTATATTTATTTCAGGAAAGGAAATCCGAGTTTTACGCAGTGTTTTAAACTAATACGTCCTAAATTTCTCTGCCCGACATATTTTTATGAAATCCATTTAACCACTTATTATCACCGAGAAACTATAAATAACTTGCAAACCGACACAAGTTCGCAATAAATTTAAAAATTCACAAATTACAATCGCCCATCATTGACCTTGTTATCATCAACAGCTGATAAACGTAATCAAAACGACTTTAGCCTCCAAATTGGAAGTCAGATTACTTTATCAAACCGTCTGGTGAATATTTAACTTTAACTTTAACACTCTTACCGAAACCAAAATTATCCAAATATGACCAGAAAGAAAATAAAACACTTCACTTCAGCAAAAAAAAAACGTAAAGCCACTTTCCACGAATCAATGAACAAGAATTCGAAAATCGGAAACACTGAGTCGAAAACTCAAGTCAACACACAAAACACACTAAATTCTACTTTTAAAAAATTCAAAATAACACTGGAATTTATTTAAAAAAGAATGGAATACTTTCTTTATCCCAAATTCGCGGTTACTTGAATGTTTTCGTCGTAATATTTTCGTGACGCGTGTTTCGGGGCGCGTCCGTTCGTCGCGACGCCGTCGGTTATACTCCAAAGCTTTCAGTTTCAGCGTAATTCAGCGCTTCAGCGGAATTCAGTCGAGGGGATGTACTTAGCGCTTTTGTGTTGTGAACCGCTGTGTTTGATGGCGCTTGCAAATTAGCTGTTAGGATGGACTCGTGTGTGAAATTGAATATTTTATTGAAGTTTTTTGTAATTAGCTTTGGTTGACACGTTTTACTATGCACATATGTTTTAGACACGTGTTGAGGACACACGTTGCATGCTTTATTATTTTCAGGTTTTTTGCAATCCTTTATTTTTAACTTTCTTACTTTTTAATATTGATGTCTTGATTATTGTCAACTTATTTAAGTTCTTTCGGGACATTTATGCTGGTAATATTATTTAATAATATAAATGTACCTATGTTACGCACAAACAGACTGAGAAAAGTTTTGAGTTTGAATGTGGATGGGTATAAGCGTAGAGGAAGACCAAATAAACGATGGGTGGACTGTGTGAAGGATGATATGGCAAGAAAGGTCTGATGAGATGGCGAGTAATAGAGAAGTATGGAACGGCGCAGCATGTCTGCTTCAGACATGCTGCGCCGACCCCAGATGAATTGGGATAAGGGCAAGAGAATGATGATGATGATGATGATGATGATGATGTTATGCACAAAAAGCAATACGTTGTTATGAATTAAGATGCTACTCAAGAATAATCCTTATCACACAGACCTACAAATGAGCATAAAACACTTTAACGGAAACAACATTACAAGTGCTAAGTTTTTATCAAATACAAAAGGTCAAGTACGAATTGTTTAACACGCGCAAATCTTAAAAAAAAAAATCTTTTATGTCCATGATAAAAAGTACCAATAAACATTGCCAATCATGTGATTTAAATAACTTATTTCTTTAAGAGTGCTGGTGCGGCCAACTGAGAACAAAATAAGGAAATGTTGCCTAGAAAAAGATGTTGACTCGTTGCTCTATTGGTGAGTGTGAGGACTTGGATTCGATTACCAGATCAGGGTATATGTTATTAGGCTATGCCAAGTGTCAGTAATTCGTCAATAGCAGCCCGGACTCTTCAATTGAGTGTGGTCGATGGCTAAAAGCTCGTCATAACGTCGAGGAGGGTGGCACCGTTGCCTAACCCTTCAGGGCATAAAGAAGGAGCCGAGGGATGATATACTAAAAAATTTTGCGTGAGCTTTAAGGTTCTGCGTCGACTAGTCCTCACTTATCCCGGACAGCGAGTGCACGTACCCTTAAAGTAGTTCATCTACTTAATAATAATTAGGTGGTTTTTATAAACAATAACTAGTGTTTCTAGTGAACACCACAATGTTTAAACAGGTGTTAGACTCAGTGTTACATCAGAGAACCTCTTAAAGATTATAAAACCTCATTTTATTAATAGTAGAAATCTATAATTGTAACAAACAAGTAAAAACTAACTCCCATTCTGTACAGTTGACGCAGTTTAAAGTGAAATAAACTTAGCAACCGTTAAGCTAACAACTGAAGGCTGAACTCTATTTTCAGAACTGTGATATAACGAAGAATTGACGTAAAACTAAATCAATTCACTCGTGACATTTTAACTACTTCTAAATGTCAGACAATACCGATTAGTACGTGTATTGAATTAGGGCTTAAAGTCGACCAGCCACTGCTACGTAGGGTTAGCCAGCACGGAGAGGTTACTCCACACGGAGTGTAGCGAATGACCAAAGAAATGATGAAGTGAATTTCAACGTTTACTCTTGATTCGCTTCGAATGTAAGATGAAAATGAACAGAAAGTGAAGTGTCTGACGTTAGCGGCCCAGTTCTTTTGTTTTTCAGTCAGTCATAGCGTAGGAGGGCCGTGGATCGCAGTGGACCATCTCGCATATATGTTCACACAAAGCGAAGCTAAGTACACAAAACTGTTTTATGTCCGTCACATCACCATCTCAGGTCCAGTTGAAAACCAGCGTCGAGCACTAGCTGCTCGGCAGTTTGCTGAACTGGGCCTATTTGGCGCAGCCGTTAGACACACAATATTATCTCCTTTTTTTTTGTTGTTTTGTTTTAACATATTTATTGTTTAAATTTAAGATTTTTAATTGTTTAATTTTTTTTTTCGTGCTTGTTGTGTGCACTTGTGGCATGGGCCAAATAAATATGTTTTCTTTCTTTCTTCTTTACACGTACGTGCTTTAGTCGTGGGCTACTCTGGAGCCGTGGTTTAGCTGCAATTTAGTCATGAATAACTAATGAAAGACCTAGATATATGATTGCTGACCTATGCCTGTAATAGGCTTCAAGGGACGGTACTAATCAATTCATGAGGGCTATAACTATAGATGGATTTTCTCGGAACTAGAATGCAGGTAATGGTTTTCTTTTCTTCTATGAAATTTACGGTCAACTTTATGATTCGTTGGCTGGTTCGTCAATTACTATTTGATGAGTTGATAAAAGTTGATCATGACCCACAGTCAAGTTTTTGAAAGACAAGGAATACAGTCACAAAATATTGTACGATAGTTGTTTCAATCTATAAGTAGATGATAGAGCAGCATAGTAGCATAATCTCAGAACAGGTTTAAAACTGGTTTTGGTACACCCAACAACACAATTCCTTCTTCTTGTTTTTGGATTCACTCAAATTTCATCCGAACGCCTACCTCGAACTCTTTAATCGATCTTCTGCTTAAATTGGAATACGGGTTACTAAGTTAAATGCACATATTTAAGCACAAAAATACTGCCCAAAAATTGGATAGTAACAGTATTGTACATGACAACTTTTTCAAGAATCTGTTTTCGACGTTAAAACTCATCTGAATCCAGATTGCGCCGTATATAGAAATAATCCGGCAATCGGTTAGGATATTACCAGGTTGAGATCATGGTTCCCAAATCAATTACACATCGATAACAAATTCATAGATACACATTTACAATTCCCCTGTAGCACTACTATGTATTTGCTATACATAGTCAAGTTCGCCAGAAGCCAGTGAATAATAAATGCGGAGGGTTATGTTGTCTTTAGGGTATTCACAATAGGTTTCGCGAACATGTCAGATAATAGTTTGATTGAATAGCCGAAATATGAGGAATAGAATCGCATGTGACTAAAAGAGTGATGAATATAAATGTTGATGGATGGAGAGGGAGAGGAAGACCAAAGAAACGATGGATGGATTGTGTGAGGAATGATATGAAGGAAAAAGGAGTAAATGACGATTGACAAGGGAGAATGGAAGAATAAAACGTGTTGCGCCGACCCCAAATAACATGGGACCAGGTCAGGAAGATAAAGATGATGAGGAATATAATAAAGAGTTGAAAAAAAAAGCATAAATGAGAGAACTCCCAGTGGAACTTTTCATGTGATTTTCATCTTTATTTCAGACACGATTAAGTTAATTTTCAGTTTATCAATTAAAATTGCTTAAGCCTTTTGCTGCTCAATGAGCGCAAGACATCTCTTCAATAGCTATTGAACAGTACTTGCGATGAACTTAATCGTGTTTGAAATAAAGTTGAAAAACAGACGAGGACTTCCATTGTAAGATCTCTCATAACTCCTACACTTCACACTTCAAACATTAACATCCAGTATAACAAGAAAACTTACGAAATAACTTAACGGACGAGTGTCAATTAGTACACGCAACGATATGTGCAGTACATAGGTAATAGGTGTTATAAGTTACGTAGTACTTCAAGTGATTTATTGAGAACTATTGTGTAGTCGATTGCTACTGGTTTTTTAAACAAACGCCTCTAATATTCACCTAAAAATAGTAATTAGAGTGATCGTAAAAATGGTGATGCGTAAGTTTAAAGAATAATGTTGAAACGTACCTGTCTCATATGACTCGCTCCGTTGCGAATAAGCCGTGTCCTGGTGCAACTCGTCCTGTTCTACATTTATTACACAGAGTAGTAAAGATATACACGGATACGTTGGCGTGTGGTCATAATCGGAAATAACGTCGGCTTGTTACACAATTTCACAAAATTTTACCACCAACGCCCCCTACAAATGGGGATATGTTCAAGCATCATGATCCAAAAGACCATTGTTACATTATAAAATCTTGAATACTGATAATAGTCGCCATAACAAACGGATAAAATGTCATATTTCGTCCTAAAAAATCAATATCGACTACTAAATCCTAAGAAATAACCGTAACCTTAACGCATAGAAAAACACACTTTCCTATAAATATTAAAACAATAACTTTCAGTTGATGGTTCAATGAATAAATATAGAGTATTCTCCATATATTGCTGTGTATTACAATAAAGTGACTTACCTATAACGGACGGCGTCAGCGTCTGGTCCCACGGCGGGTCGTCTTCGGTTTTTCGGAAACTTCGCTCCACTGTTGTAAACAAAAACAATCGTTAAAAATAATGATCTCTTATTCAAGCAAGGCTGTTCTTTCTCTAATCAAAATCAGTTGAAGGTACCACACGCCGACACATTAAGCTATACATGTCCAGTATAACATGGCCTCGCTTTGTATAGATTTTCCGTACAATGAGAGATCCGCATAAACGGGTTTTGTATAGCTTGATTGGTCGGCGTGCATACAGTCACGAGCACCAATATGTATCCCCCCAACATTTTCTCAGTTTGTTTAAGTCCCATGGAATAGGTAGCGAGCCAATAGTCATCAATTGGGCACACATATATACTCCGTGGCTGCTACTGAGAAATTCCTGATGGAAAAACCCAATAACACTTTGGCCAACTTGGGAATCGAACCCAGAACCCCATGCTCAGCAGTCGTGCTTGCGGTCACTAGACCAACGAGGTAATAATAAGGTTCTCAAATATACGTACTGTTGAGAAAATGCGTGGTGCCCGACGCCTTTCTTGATTTCTTGTCGTTGGAATCCAGATCTGTAACAATAAATCAAGGTAAGTACGGGTGTTACCACACCAATCGATCGATCGTCGATCGAGGCCATCGATCAATGGAAGAATGGATAAGTCGACGTCGATCGACAGTTTCTACCACACCAATCGATCGATCGTCGTCATCGTCGATCGAGGCCATCGATCAATGGAAGAATGGATAAGTCGACGTCGATCGACAGTTTCTACCACACCAATTGATCGATCCTCGTCATTTTTACCATCTATCGATTGGTGATCGGCGATCGATCGATTGGTGTGGTAACACCCTAAGTAAGCCACACTTCTAGAATGGATCAGAACCAGGGACCGATTAATATCGGGTAAACCGGTTGCCTTTTTGTTTTATAACACTTGTTTCATTAACCTAAAATTTGGTTTTCCATCAGGAATTTCCCAGTAGCTGCCACGAAGTCTGGGGATCAGGTTCACTGAACAAAATGAACGCGACAACCACATGTTCGCGCCAGGATCGCTTTAGTTAGGACGCGACCTACAAGGGTGTAGGTCGCGTCCTAACTAAAGCCCTCTCCTCCTCATACTTTGATTTCGTCATGTTCAGTGCGAATAAATATATTTCTATATTTTCTAATCTCTCGAGGAATATAAGCAAGACGTCATATCATAGGTACGTACTGGTGGGCTGGTTGTTGGCGTGTATCCGCTCCATGAACCTCGAGATCCTGTTGTTGTGATGCTCTCCGTCCAGACAACAGCCCTCCTCCACAGAGCGAGCGCACATACGATGCACGCGTAGCTTGCAATCTGTCACAGAGAAAAAGAAAATATTATGATTTTTTATTGTTCTCAACGTTAAATGAACATCGGCTTGGTCCATCAATAACATAAAATTACATTTTTCATAGTGTATTCTCTTACGCGGCTATTAGGTATTCTATTAGGTGGCCCTAAATTCTGACAACCAGTCTTACCAAGGGGTATCGTATTACCCAGTACTAACTGGATTGTGGAGGTCCGATAGGCAGTCGCTCCATATAAACTACTGGTATTCAGCTGAATCCGGTTAGACACGAAGCCGACCCCATCATAGGAAAAGGCTGGCAGACGATGATTCTATTACGCTGCTGTTACCGGAGAAAAGAGTCGGTCAAACTCGTGGGAGGTATGAGACGTCTGTTATGAAAGTGGAGATGTCTGGTGTGAAAGTTCACGGTTTACAGTAGCGATCAATGTAACGCACACAAAACATTGTGCTGATGGGTGCATTGAATGGTACAGAGTCATGGGAGGTATTTTAAGTAAAGTTAGGACGTTCAAAACTTAAACTTGAACTTGTTGCCATCGATACGTTACGGCGAAGAATATCTCCATAACGAGAAGGTTCCCAAGTATGGTCCAGAACAAATACCTCTCGGCTTCGCCAAGGCTATTTTCACCCTTCGTAGTTTATTGTAAAACAGGAAAATACATATCAAGAAATAAACTAAAGTCTATATACAATGGGCAGCCTTGTCGCATTCTGCCATCTCTTCCAGGCAACCTTGGAATGACAGTGATAATCTGGACATCAAATTCAAGGCCATATTTCGGCATGTTGTCTTTGCCGACGATTCAAACTACTGGCCTTTTTTTTTCAGTTAAAACTTAAAAAACCTAAAATTCAATCTAACTGAACTAGTCAAAAAATGTATTCAAGGACAAGTTACCTGTACAGACGTATGCCTGCGGTGCGAGTCCCCAGATGATGTTGTCGCAATGATGACAGTGCGCGACTGACGTTAGAGCTTGCAGCTGTAAGTGGTGACCTCGGACCACGAACTGGAGAGAAAAAGAAAACATAAGTGCTGCATATCCAACTATGACGAGATTTACCAATAGAACATCTCATTTGTCTTTTTGGAACCTACTTTCAACTCATTTAAATAACAGATAACACAAAGGTTCAATGTGGGATCACAAAAAGAAAGGGGATCTTTATTTGCTAGAATATAGTCTTTTTTCCTTTTTTTTAAACTTGACAACAATATAATCACATCATTCTGAGCCACCCAAAAAAATTTTTTCAGCTTTTCCATACAATATGACCGTGTAGGCACTTTTGTAGGTAACAGCTGTTTTGTATTTTAATAACCGATGAAAAATTTCTATGTGGGGGGGGCTTAGAATGAAGTACTTATTACGTGGTAGGTACCCGTTTTTACGCCAGTGTTCCTTCCACCCCGTAGACTAATATTAATTGCGTAAAAATCGTGCGTCGTAAGACCAAAAAAACAACAGTTGCAATGAATAGATATCAGCTTTATAGGCAAATATTTCGGTCTAGTTTGCTGGAGCTATGGGCTTAGTAAAGGTAATACTCACAGGCTGAGGATGCTGCTTGGTAATCTGCTTAACCCGCTGCTTGTACAACTTGTCTCGCTGTAAGAAAGACGCACGGGAACCGCCCACTGCCGATGCTACAGACGCTGGCCTGTAGAACAACAATGTTTTTTATTTTATTTATTGGCTCACCAAGAATTGAATACACTGCTTTAAAGATACAAGATACATCCAACAGAGTCACAGACAAGTGTATCAACCTCTTAAAAGTAAGCTCAGAATGCACTACTTATTTGTCGTTGAGTGCCTACTTAAAATCAGATGAGTACCTAACAACACACCGCACACAACTATGGCTTTTAAATACATTATTAAAATTAAATTAAAATCAAAATTAAAATCAATTATTTAATTATTTTTATTACTATAACCTCATTAATAACTAGCAGTTTGGAGTAACCACCTAGAATACGTCCAGGATCCTAGTCTCTCTCTGTCACACACAGAGGAGGACTGTGTCCCAGCAGTGGGAATGAAAACGTGTGTCCAATATTTTGTGCAATCTTAATGCATGAATTGCACGATAGTTATTCAAAACTAAAAGTATTTTAGTTTGTCAAATTGTTATGTTTTAATCCTGGGGGTTTACCATGACGTCTCATAGCAGTATTGTTTTAATGTCACCCCAGTGTGAGAGAGGGGCGGAGCTATAGAGACGTCTGGCGCCAACTCTTTCCCACTCTGGGAATCCGCTTTTTCATGAAATAGTCATTTAATGGGGTTAAATGAACTTAAACGGGGTGTATTGCTCATTTTAATGATTCTAACTCTGTACAGCCATATTTGTTACGGCCGCGAGTCATATTTTAATCAACATATAAGCTGCTAATTGCAAAAACGTAAGAAAATTTTGCTTGGACTTTTTGGCGGGCTACCCTGGCACTTCCCCCTTTTTTTTATGGGAAATCATCAAATGACCCCCCCACTCTGGGCGGAGCGGAAGGGAGCGTCAGACTTGTACTGAATGTTCCTTCTTTGCCCTTTGTGTTCCAGGGCCACGGTATCTCTTTCGAACAGTCCCGCAGCTCTGGCAGAGCGCTTCCCCCTTAAGAAGTCAAGATAGGCCACTTGTTCACCTCTGCCTGTAATCGCCGAAGAGTTAGGCAGAGAGAGAGATGTGCATAAGCCCACATTTCGATTTTTAAATGAGATAATGTTATTCCCATGTAATGTTCCTACCCCAACAAATCATGTATCTAATAACATAATAATAATTCAAGTTTATGGCCAATAACTAACACACTATCCTCAATATTATTGTTGTCAAGTATTCAAGGAAAAACTGGTTACAGTGCACATAATACTACGAAATCAGTGCACACCTAAATGTTTAAGAAACCAGAACAAGCATATTACTGTCCGTATGTATGTCCGTTTTTCCGTCATACAGGGCGTTTAATGGACCTTTGCCCTTTCATCTTGCTGGAGAGTTTGTTCCGTCACTTTCTCTGCCTAGTTTAAAACACTAGATAGTGGTGAATGCTGGTCGTTTTGGAGGACTAACTCAGAAAACCTACTTATCAGAAAAACGTATTATTAAGTCTACCTGCACTGTTTCATCATCTTTCTGCCGGTGTCCTATTCTACTCGGGGCCGGCGCAGTACGTTTTCTTCTTTCATTCTCCCCTGTCAGACGTCATGGCATCATTTACTCCTCTCTCTTTTTTATATGATTCCTCACACAATCCATCTATATTTTCTTTAGCCTTCCTCTCCCTCTCCATGCATCAACATTCACATTCATTCACTCTTTTAGTCACGTGGATTTCATCCCTCCCCATTAAATTCTACCTACACTGTTTTATTATTAATAAATTGGAATTGTGTTTGATATGTTATTATTTGATAGATATTTAGATTTTTAACTGAAGGAAAACTACACAGACATGAATAGAAAATAAACTTTAAGTATTCTAATATTATAAAATGCAATGTGTCAGTCTGTGTGCTCGTGTGCTCATAAGTCCAGAACTACTTAACTGATTTAGAATTTATGTAACAAAATACAATTATGTTTTTAGTATTCTCTTATTACACTCATCAACACATTTGTTCGTGTATGACCAGATGTATGATCGAAGACGAAGCAAAAGGAGTACGTAAGGATACGTAGCAGGTGGATGGCGTTCTGAAGTTTCAGCTTACCCTCATGAGAAAAGTCGTAAGTGTATGACGTATCAGTAACATAGCCCCGTGGCAAATTTCTCATATAATTAAAAACAACTGTAATAAATTATTTTACATTACATATCCCTGTGAATACCCCGCACATGACGCAATTAAACCACAAACTCACTTATTACTCTTCAATTTCTTCTTATATTTCGACTTGGGCGACTGCCACCACTTCCTCCTGACCTCCAGAGCCTCCACCTCACTAATATTCGCTAAATCAACCACCATTTTAAACTCAAATATTCACTAAACACTTCCTGTGCGACCGGAGGAACAACTAAAAATAAATTACTGACAGGAAAATGAGCACTTTGCCTTGTATTGAGTCATTGAATTGATTGTAGTAATTTGTAAATAACTTTATTTTCCTTACATAATAATCAAAGGAATATGTCTGTATGTTCGTGTAGTTATGTCTCGGAAAAGACTAAACCAATTGTTGTCCTATGTTTTCTAGCTAGGTTTTAGCATTTATGATTTCACGCTAGCCTAGTTAAAAGCATTAACTTGTACTTTATCACGATGTTAAACTGTCTGGCAGTGTTAGCACTAAGTGATTGAATGTAAATAGTATTTTTTCTTATCAGTCAACGATAAGGTGTGATTACTATGACTATCATTTTCGCTGAATGAGAGTCAATGTCGCATTGAATGTAAACATGAGTGACGTATTTATATTTCTATGAATAAGAGTTATTTTTAAAACTGCATTCAAGACTTTTAACCTGAACAACGCCTCTGGTGCTGCAATAAACGTGGCCACTAACCGGGCCCAATCTGACACACACCGTGACTTTTTAGTCGTCCTACAAAGGTGGTCCACACAATGTGTGACATAACTAGCTCCAGGCGTGATTTTTTTTTACCTACCTTATTAGGTACAAAGAAAAATAAATAAATAATACATACAGTGCGGGCCCGCAGCTGTACTACTGCTATCTGTACAACGTACCTGCAGTGCAGACACAGCGCGGCCGCTATGAGCGCGGCGCACAGCGTGGCGTGCGTGTCGTGCTGCGGCACGGCGTGCGGGCCCGCAGCTGTACTACTGCTATCTGTACAACGTACCTGCAGTGCAGACACAGCGCGGCCGCTATGAGCGCGGCGCACAGCGTGGCGTGCGTGTCGTGCTGCGGCACGGCGTGCGGGCCCGCAGCTGTACTACTGCTATCTGTACAACGTACCTGCAGTGCAGACACAGCGCGGCCGCTATGAGCGCGGCGCACAGCGTGGCGTGCGTGTCGTGCTGCGGCACGGCGTGCGGGCCCGCAGCTGTACTACTGCTATCTGTACAACGTACCTGCAGTGCAGACACAGCGCGGCCGCTATGAGCGCGGCGCACAGCGTGGCGTGCGTGTCGTGCTGCGGCACGGCGTGCGGGCCCGCGCCGCACGCCGCCGCGCCCGAGCGGATGGCCGCGCGCAGCTGTCCGCACATCAGCTGTTCTACTACGATCAGCTCCTGGGGGAGAAAAGTACATCACCGATGAAGTAACAGCATGAACTATGAAGGCGTTCCCCTCCGCCTTTCACTCCCAGGTGGTCAGGTGTGTACTACTAGCAGTCTGAATACATGTATCGACCGATCTATGAACGCGGATGAAGCGAAACGAATAATTATGTTATAAATAAAATAATAATAAATAAATTTATTCAAAAATATAAAGTACAACTTTTACAGTTTTTCTTAAATCTATGTCAAGTTCACCCATGATTTGTGCCTGAATTAGGTAATCCTGTGTTTCAGGCGATTGGAGGTAACATTAATTGATAAAATAATCACATTTTCTTATTAATCTTATTGGTAACTATGTAGTATGTATTATACCTATGTAAAAAAGGTATATAAAATTATATTATCTAAACTTAGATAACTAATTAAAAAATAACAATAATTCGAACAATATTTACTTAAGCACTAGTAATAACTTCTCTGTATCTTCATAGGACATAGTTTGAAGAGCCTCCTTGAGGGTTTTCTTGCAGTTACTGATATTTAAAGAGTAGATGTTTATTTTTTCATTTAGCCTGTTATATAGCAGCGGTCCGAGGTACATATGAAACATCGCTGTGAAAGCATGTTTTGTACTTTTTTGAGGGCAAACTATATCTTTCCGTCTTTTTTTAGTAAATTCAGTGCTGTATGGAAGTGCTGCGTGTTGTTTAAGTACAGTGCTCATAATAAATAACTGTCGAACTGTTAGTACTTCACAAGATTTATACAGGAGGTTGGTAGAGAAAAGGAAAGGGCGGCAAGTAGCCACCTTGAGGATAGCTCTTTGAGCTCTTTCAATGGGCAATAACAGAGTTTTACTCGTGCCACCCCATGAAGAAATACAGTAGGTCAGAATTGACTGACAAAGAGCAAAATATACTTGTCTAAGAACTTTTGGATCTGTAATAAATCGTAGCTTTTTGAATACGAATATCAGCTTACGAATTCTACTATTTAGAGCTTCCATATGTTGTTTGAAGGAAAGGATTTCATCTATTATAATACCCAGGTATTTTATTTTATCAGTCTTCTTAATATTGGGACACTTACACTGGCTATCTGCAGGAATTGGACAACAATGAGCACGCAACGCTGAAGGGACATTCGATGTATGCTTGTGCATCGAAAACTTAATATAATTTGTCTTCCCTGCATTTAGAGTTAGTGAGTTATTTATAAGTAAGTAAGTTATAATAGTGCCATGCTCTAGCTTTAGATTGCAAAGGTCATTTATGTAGATCAAAAACAGAGTGGGCCCTAGAATACTTCCTTGGGGAACACCAAAAAATGTGTTTTTTTTAACAGAGCTGACAACATCACCAATCTTTACGCATTGGGAACGGTCTCCTAAAAAACTTTGGAATAGTTTCAGCTGGGTGCCTCTCACACCCATGATCTCAAGCTTGCGCAACAGAATTGGAATACAAACTGTGTCAAAAGCTTTGGCAAGGTCTAGGAAAATTCCAACTGTGTGGTTACCCTTGTCAAGTTCTTGCGCTAGATAGTCAGTCAGATGATGTACCGCATCGGCAGTTGAAACTTGTTGAAACTGCCGTTCAGACAGAATCGATTTATCTTCCAAATATTTCAACAACCTTTTATTTATTATTTTCTCCAATATTTTTGACATAGATGGTAGTAAAGAAATAGGTCTGTAATTTGTCACTTGCTCTTTGCTGCCTGATTTATAGACAGGGACAATTACAGCTTTTTTAAGACACTCTGGAATATGACCTGAAGATAAACAAATGCGGAAAATATAAGTCAGTGGTGGTACCAAAATGTCCTTGAATTTTTTAATAATTTTATTCGATATGTTGTCCCAGCCAACTGCACAGTCTTCTTTCAAGGTCATTATTATACTTTCTACCTCAGTCTCGTCAGTATCGAGCAGCGCGAAGGATGTTAAAGCAGTGTTAGATGGTAAAGGAGTGCTCGTTAGGTTTTGGGATTGTCCCAGATTTTTTTCTGCCAGACACTACACTTACCCACATTAACAAAGAAATTATTTGCTATGTTAGCGGATTCCACCGGTGACGAGTGTGCTTGTAATAAACTTGAAGATGACTCATATTGTTTTGCGGTATAAGTTGCGTCTTTAATATATTTCCAAATTTTTTTACTATTTGTTCCAGCCTTTTCCAATGCCATTTTGTCGTAGTTGTTTTTAATTTTTTTAAGGAGATCATTACAGAAATTTCGATATCTTTTATACGAAAGTTGCAATACTACATTTTCTGGATTAGATTTTGCTTTCATATGCAGTTTATCCCTATGTTTCATACAGCGAATAAGACCTGTTGTTATCCATGGTTTTATATTGTAATTTCTGTTGCTCAACTGCGATACGACTGTGTTTTTCTGAATTGCATTTCGTAAGTTTTCAATTACAAACAACATGCAAAACTGCGGGTCAGCGGAATTATAGACTGGATCAAAATCGATGACGCGTAAATCTTCTTTAAGTCTATTTATATTCAGTTTTGAAATTTTGCGAGTGCCTTGTTTAGGTAATTTACAATTTAAGGTTAGTAGGGCAGCATTATGATCGGTTATTGTTGAGTTAACAACAAGTGCAAGTGAAGGGAAATTCGATTTAAGCATAATATGATCTAGACAGGAGCCACTGTGATGTGTAGGAAAGCTATGTGCTGGGAGCAGACCATGAAAAGCGCATAGGTTGAGGTAGTCCTGAGCAGAAGCATCAGCACTTCCTGGAAGAATATTCATATTAATATCTCCAATTACAATCGTGTTTTTGATAGATGACAGGTTCTGCAAGGTCTCATTCAGAGAGTCAGTAAAATTGCTAGTATTTTTAAAAGACGGAGGTCGATATAATGCTAATACCGCATATTCCGATCCAATTTTAACTAACAACCTGTTACAGTCGTGCATATCAGGTTCCTCAACAGAGACGTTCAGATGATTTCTTGCATAAACTATCACACCATCATTTTGGTTGTAATTTATGGTACTCCTATACATATGATATCCCGGGATGAGTGGTATGTTATAATGTTTGGCAAGCCAGCATTCAGTTAAAACAATAACGTCACAATTTATGTTTAGCCGTTGAAATGTACTAAAGCTATCAAAATTCTTAAAAACACTGCGAATATTTTGTGTCAAATCAAATCAAATCAAATCAAATCATTTATTTCTTTGCAAACATGGGTAATAGGTACATAGATGTTTTTTTTTTTATAATAATGTTCTCCACATTTTGCCGTCGTGTCGTGTGGCATGCAAATAGTTGGTTTACAAAATATTATAAATTTAAAATAAGCGGCATGTCATTGGAATTATATAAAATATAAAAAAATAAAAATGTCAACATGGTCAAAACAATAAAAAATAAAAAATATTATCAATGATGTCAAACAAATAAGTGGCATGTCATTGGAATTACATAAAAAAATGATAAAATAAAAAAATAAAAAATGTCAGCATGGTCAAAGTAAAAAAATAAAATAAAATAAATTTAAAAATATTATCAATAATGTCAAACGGAATTACATTATGCCAACTAGAATAATAATATGTCAATTAGTAGTAACAGCATAAATAGTTTCAAATCACAACTTATCTAAAAACACAATACAAATTATTAAGAAAGGCAGAAAATCTTTTTTCTTCAGAATTCTTTCTCGGTAAGGAATTCACCGACAGTATAGTACGCTTTATGCGTTAAAAAGCTTCTGAGCCTGCTTTTAAATAATGATAGCGGCAATACTTTCCATTGCTTAGGTAATTTATTATAAATGACCGAAGCCATGCAGTAGACACTCTTGCGCATTAGTGCCGTTTTGGCGGGATGGGAACACACTAGGTTATTGTCGCGTCTATTACGTGGAACTACGTCAGTCAGACGTTTAAAACGATTTGGGTTCGTCTTCACAAACACAGCTACTTCCATTATGTACAAACTAGGTAGTGTTAATATTTTGTGCTGTTTAAAGTATGGCATGCAACTATCAGTGGATTTAAGCTTAAACATCGCCCTTAGACATCTTTTCTGGGCTTTAGAGACTGTTTCTCTTTCGGTTGAATTACCCCAGAACATTATACCGTAACGTAGGTGGGATTCTACTATACCATAATAAGCAGTGAGAAGTGCGTCCATATATACTATTGGGGATAGTGAATGTAGAGCGTATGCGGACTTACTAATTCTCTTACATAAAGTATCGGTATGTGCTTTCCAATTTAGGCTTTTATCTATTACCAGTCCCAAAAATTTTGTATTTTCTACTTCTTCTACTATTTCATTGTTGTATTGTATATTAGGGCTAATTCTAAGAATACGTTGACTAAAATGTACAACTTTTGTTTTTTCCATGTTTATTTTTAAATTATTTGCCTCTAACCAATTAACAACATTTTTTAAACAACTATTAATGTCGCTTTCATATGTCTCCACAGTTTTACATGGTATTGTCACAGTACTATCGTCCGCAAACAGTGTTATTGGTTGTTCAATGCATTCAGGTAGATCGTTTATGTACAGTATGAATACAAAAGGACCCAATACGCTCCCCTGCGGTACTCCAAACATAACTTCACGGTCTGAGGATCGAAATGTCTCTTCGCGCTTGCTCACTAGATTAATTTGACAAATTTCAGTTACTTGTTTTCGATCTCTAAGGTAAGACTCAAGAAGACTAAGTAAATTGCCTCTAATTCCGTAAGCTTCAAGTTTTCTTAAGAGAATCTCATAATCCACGTGGTCAAAGGCCTGTGTCATGTCACAAAATATGCCACATACGGGTATTCGTTTGTCAACATTCTGCATAACATTATAAATAAAGTCATAAACGGCCATATTGATAGTTCTATGTTGTCTAAATCCTTTCTGTTCGTCACATAAAACAATACTGTCAATACTGTTAGTGGAGATTTGTAGCCGGATAGATATTGTTTGCAGTTTTCCGCTTCACAAACTTTGGACTCGGATACAGAGAAATTATCTAAATCATTAATTAAACTATTTATCATAATGGTAGTTTAAATAAAAATATAAACTATAAAAAATAAAAGGTCAGAAAAATAACTAATTAACGGCGCTCTTAGGCGCCTCCATAATCTACAGAATTGATGTACCTTTTTTCAGCCATTATTTTCGCCGGGCAGTCAGCAGCACCTCATTTTGGTTCGTCAGCCTTCTTTGGACATTCTTTTACAGAGTGACCTTGATCACCACAGTGGCTGCAGGTATACGATGTCTGTCGACATGACTTGGCCGCATGTCCGTACAGCTGACACTTATAGCATCGTGTGACCAAAGTAAAGTCTCTCACAGGGCATGATGACCAATTTACAAAAACTCGGTCTTGCGATATCAGGGCTTTGCGTATGACTGCAGATACTTCAACAATGTAATTACATGTCTCCGAGTCTTTCTTCCCTGACTTATGACTTAATTTAATTAAGCTCAAAAACGTCTCAAGGCTGCAATCCTGAAGTTTTTCGGCTAAGTTCTGGTTGTAAACACAGGTAAAAACCTCATTTTCCTGCATGGAAGTCGGCACTCCTATAATTACATCCCTAGGCTTCCTTTTATGGGGCTCGTCAACTGTTAGGCCTGATTTGGTAAGCTGTACCGATTGTCTCAGCTTCTCGATGTCGTCCTTCGTCTCGGTGCTGATGATAACACCGCCGTTCTTCGTCTTGCGCAGGCCTCTCACGTGGAGCTTCATTTGTTCGGGGCTGATAATTTTTTGGACAAGAGTTTTAGTCTCATCGCTGGTCTTCAATTTGTCACTCGGATAGATAGCCACAGAACTTACAAAACTTGGCTGGATAAAACTGTTGGCACCTTTCTTTACCATGTCAGCAAAGGAAGATGCCTGGGCAGGTTTCGTCGAATCTTCGATACTCAGCTTAAGGTTCTGTAGCTGCTGCGAAAGATCGAGTTGGTTTTCGAGAGTTCTGACGGTGTGGTGCGATTGGAGGGCTTTAGCTTTGACGGACTGGTACATGACGGCCATCTGCGAGGGCCCGTGACTAACCCTCCGGCATAGGTTAGTGATGCGCGTTTTCTGCTCCACATCCAGCTTTCCCTCAGCTGCAATAGCGCACACTTCCTTCAGGCTCTGTTCGATACTAGCCATCCAGTTTTGTATTTCTGACGTCGAGACAACTTCAGGGGCATCGTTCCTTCGGATAGGCGCTTGAGGGGTAGAGGCGGGTACGACAACAGGCACGACCACGGGCACAGGTGTAGAAGGCGGGGAGCGAACACATTTACTGCTCCGGCTGAACGGACTATCCTCCATCATGAAGCAGGTTAAATTGTTTCTGTTAAACACCGGTCATTTCTACCAATAATACACCTTACACAAATGTACTGTATGAGTATGCGTTACTACTGGCTATTGGTAACTAGGTCACAATTTCGTAAGTGATTATTTGTTTATTGCAATAATTGTTCGATACGTCTGTTCACTACGACCGGCAATTTTGCAAGTCAAAAGTTAGGATCATAGCAGATGGCATTCTGCTGTTTCTGCTGTTTAAATATGGCTGAAACTACATATTTTGAAAATTGTTTAGAAATAGAAAACAAAAAGTATTGAAGCAGCTTCTTAAATGCTGATGCGCAAGCGCCGATATTGTGGTCAAACTGAAAATTCAAAATGGCGGCTGCGGAAAATTCCATATTTTCGTAGTGTGTCATTTTCGTGGTTTTTAAGGTTGCGGATGAAGATATTAGGGTCAAAATTAAATATGACGGATGCAAAAATTTATAAATTCTAGATATGGAAGTTAGTTTCGTAGTTTTCGGGGGATACGAATTGAAGTTAAAATGCAACTTCAAGATTTTTTTTTTAAATCTTTGTCTTGTAAGTAATTTTTGTGGATTTTGGGGAACTACTGCGGATATCATAGCCAAGCTAAAAACAACGCGAATTTCGTGTCGTGGCTGTTTTATAAATGATCTTTAAGTCTAACACACAAATGAAAGCTATATTTGTATTACCTGCGCCTTGTCGACGTCGCACTTGTCGATAACGCAGTCCTCCGGCCCGTACAGCGTGCCGAGCCCGACCTGGCGCTTGACCTGGAACTCCGTAAGTTGCTGGCTGAGCTCGTCTTTCGCCTTCTGCCGAGCTTTGCGGAACACGTTGCGGAGGAGCTCTTCTTTGTCGAATTCTGTGGAGATAAAAAATAATCAAGCACTTAAATGTAAAAGAGGGATAATATTCCTCTTGTCTTCATCCCAAAAAAAATTGAGATTGGCATAGCATGTTTTCTCAATCAGTACAACCGACACCCACCCTTTCTTGCCATAGCATCATCTTTTACACGATTCGTGCAACGTTAAATTACCCGAAACAACCCATTATAAGTCCCTGTTAAAATGTGAATAATATTTACCATTAACTAAAACATGTTCGATTTCATTCGCCATGTTCTCATCTACACCACTCAACTGTAGAACCTGTGGAACAGAAAACGATGTTTATGTTATAATATGAACATGAATATTATGGAGGTTCGTGTCTGTTCCGCAATCGCGTCGCATTGCGCCAGATTTTGACAGAGTCGAATTAGAAATTGATTAGTCTCTGAGGAAACAAGCAAGCTTGTTTGTCTAAGAATTACAGAACACAAGGTCAAATTAAATTAGCTAGCAAAACTCTGCAGACATGATGGGTTTATAACATGAAACAACTTTTTTTTTTGTCGGGATCATTCAGCAATTACTTGTACTCCATTCATCCATGGCGCGTCCACCTGCGCCATGGATGAATGGAGGAGTTCGGATGGCGATGCGACGAAGGGACCGCGCGTTTCGGAGGTTTAAGAAGGATCGGTCGGATGATAATTGGACCCTCTTCAAAACTGCTCGCAATCGTTGTAATCAGATGATACGCAACGCTAAACGCCGCCACATTCTTGATAACATCACTTCGGCTTCTCCTGCTGATATCTGGAAATTCCTTGGAACTCTAGGTATCGGCAGATCGCGGCATTCAGACCTTCCTAAAACATTTGGTTTAGACGATCTAAATCGTCATTTCTCCACTGCTCCCACCCTTGATAGTCTAACCAAATGTCAAACCCTTGACTACCTTGCTGGTCTGACGCGACCCAATATTACTTCCTTTGCCTTCACCCCAGTCGATCCGGGAGAGATCAAAAAGATTATCCTTTCCATTAAATCCAAAGCTGTTGGGTGTGACAACATCAGTCGGCACATGATCGTGACAGTTGTTGATCAGCTCCTTCCTGCTATTTCCCATATAGTTAACTTCTCCCTTTACTCCGGTGTTTTCCCTTCCCTGTGGCGAAAAGCCCATGTCCGACCACTACCTAAAATACCTAATCCCACACTTCCCAGTCACTTTCGTCCAATTTCTATCCTTCCCTTTTTATCCAAAGTATTAGAGGCTTGTGTACATAAGCAATTCTCCCATTTCATCCATAAAAATTCCCTTATCAGTCCATTACAATCCGGGTTCAGGCCCGGGCACAGTACCGTTTCTGCTCTCCTTAAAGTGACTGACGATATAAGGCGGGGAATGGAAGACACTAAAGTTACGGTTTTAGTGTTAATCGATTTTTCGAATGCTTTCAATACCGTCAGTCACGAAGTCCTTTTATCCATCCTCTCCTATCTTATGATCTCTCCCGAGGTTTTGAAATGGTTTTCTTCCTATCTTCGGGGGCGTCAGCAGTCAGTTCTTGCTGGTGACTCTAACTCCAGCTGGCGTAATCTTGAAACTGGCGTCCCTCAAGGCGGTATTTTATCTCCACTTTTGTTCTCAATTTTTATTGATCTCATAACTACCGAACTTCAGTGTGCGTATCATCTTTACGCTGATGACTTACAGATCTACTGTCAGGCAGATGTTGACAGCTTATCCGGTGCGATCGAGGAGCTAAACCAGGATTTACGTGTAGTCAAAAGCTGGTCTGATCGTTTCGGTGTGGCTGTTAACCCAACCAAGTGCCAGGCTATTATTGTAGGGAGCCCCCATAGCTTGAGAAGGCTGAATGGGTTAGCGGTGCCAGCGGTGACCTTTGACGGCACAGTGATTCCGTTTAGCTCTGACGTCAAGGATCTGGGTTTGCATGTTGACACTTGCCTTGACTGGCGTAAGCAGGTCGCGATTGTGAGCAAGAAAGTCACCGGAACGTTGCGGTCGCTTTATCGGTTGAAAAATGTTCTCCCATCACACGTTAAGGCAATGCTTGTACAGTCCCTAATCTTTCCCATAATTGACTACGGTGATGTGTGCTACTACGACCTGAATGCAGATCTGCTCAACAAACTTGACCGACTTCTTAATAACTGCATTCGATTCGTCTTCAATCTCCGCAAGTATGATCATGTATCTGCGCATAGATCGCTTTTAAGATGGCTGCCCATCCGGCAGCGCAGAGAATTGAGAGCTTTGACAACCCTGTTTTCTCTTCTTCACAAACCCACTTCTCCCTCTTATCTGACGTCTAATTGTCAATATTTATGCTCTGCGCACAGCAAGAATCTTCGTTCTGCTAATAATTGTCTTTTACGATGTCCTTCTCACCGCTCTGGTTTTATAAAATCTTCTTTCTTTGTCCAGGCGGTTTTCCTCTGGAATGCGCTCCCTCAGAGTATCAGGACGGTGACCAGTCAGTTCACTTTCAAAGTGAAAGCTCGGGAATATATACACAAGAAGTTAGTAGATTCGTCTCTGAACTAAGTTGTTATAGTTTTTCTTGTTTATCTCTCTTAACTTTATAAAGTTTAATATATGTATGTATATAAGTATTTATTCTTATATATTTTAGTTATAAATATTTTCTAGTCTTTTTTTTCTGTTATTGCACCTACTGTATATTGTCTCTGCATCACCCTAAGGTAGACTGGTAGAAAATGCCTATGGCATTAAGTCCGCCTTTGTACAGTTTTTTTACTTGTGCATAAAGTTTTAATAAATAAAATAAATAAATACATACCGCGTTGGGCACTAAGAAGGTGGAGTGTATCTCGTAGGCCCAGCGACGTAGTGTGTGCGTGTGCACGCCACTCGCGGACCGGTAGCCGTCTGTTAACACCAGCAAGAGACAGGCACAAGCACATCTGGAAATACACCAAAAAATATAAAACTTTACACATCGACATGGTGTACAACTGAAAAAAAAACATTATCAAGCTTTTATGTAAATTCGATTTCAAAATTATTATATCGATTATTTTTGACCCCGTCTTAGCTAGATGTGATCGCAGTGGGCCGCGGAGAAGAGGGCTACCTCAAGAATTTGTAAAAAGTCGAGAAAATATGAAGAAGTGGAAGAAAACTTCTGTCCAGGAATATAGTGTTATACTTATATTTAAAATACACCTTTTTCCTTCATTTTATCATTCCTCACACAATTCATCCATCCAACAACATTTATCACGTTATCAGTAAATTGCTCATATGCATGTGAAATAACCACATGACAACAAAAACAAAGCGATAGAGATATAAAAGGTATGTTACCTCCTCTCTCCTAGCAGCCAGTTGAGCAGTACTGCCGTCCGCGCTTTCGACTCGCGAACGGAGCGCAGGTTTGAGAATAAACCTGAGTACGTTGATGTGTCCTGGAAAACATAATAATTTTGTTTTAATTCATTTTAATTAAAGGTAATTTAGAAAAAATATCGAGATAATTTTTTTTTCAACCTTTACAGGAGTGTTGGGTAGCCTGGGATTTTTTAAGCTTTGCAAACATGAAAAGTTTGCAATTTCAAGATGCTTACAACACCACATACACTATAAAAGGATTTATGGCATAGTTATTAAATCCAAGTATCGAAATTAATTTATAACTAGCCGTTTGATTCCCTTCATTTCTGTCGGCCATATTCCATCCATCATGTAGATTCCATACCCGTTGCTGTGGGCAGTATTGTAGGTAAAAGTTTATTAAGTATAGTACCTGCCAGTCGTTAAGGGTCAATTTTTGTAAGATGTAAGCCGGAGTACATATCTTTAATGTGATAATATTTTTTTGTCTATAGAATACTGACTGTGCAATTTTTCAAAGGAAAGCCGGTAGGAATCGAGTTGTATGGAACCTTCGGTTCACTGGTACCTACAGTAATGTAGTAAACTGTATACAAGGGACTGTGTATAAAGAATTTGTTTGCATAATTGATGTTGTGACTTACAGACGCGGGTGAATCATCTTCTTCCATTGATATGATGGCTCTTTGTGGATCTGCACACGGCTGAAAATACAAATAAAATATTTATAAAAAAAAGTTATTCATATTTGACAGGGACTAGGGACAGCCGAGGACGACGCATTAGGGTCATCGACCCGGCCAATATTAGGACATCACGTTGATCAAACGGATAATATTAGGAATGTTGTGGCGGTTTTGTTAACGTCGTTTCAGTTGGTATTAGGAACATCACGATGAACAGCGAAGAGAGGTATTCGAGACTGTCGGATTACGGACGGCCAGTATTAGGGACGGCCGGTATTAGAAACTGATTAGGGACTGCCAGTACTAGTGTACCTACCTGTGTGTTAGTGTGGTAGGGCGGGGGCGGCGTGTCTCTGTCGCAGCACTCCTTGTGCAGCGGAGAGCCGCACGGCGCGACCGGCAGCAGCGGGCAGGGCGAGCAGGCGGTGAGGGACTGCCAGTACTAGTGTACCTACCTGTGTGTTAGTGTGGTAGGGCGGGGGCGGCGTGTCTCTGTCGCAGCACTCCTTGTGCAGCGGAGAGCCGCACGGCGCGACCGGCAGCAGCGGGCAGGGCGAGCAGGCGGTGAGGGACTGCCAGTACTAGTGTACCTACCTGTGTGTTAGTGTGGTAGGGCGGGGGCGGCGTGTCTCTGTCGCAGCACTCCTTGTGCAGCGGAGAGCCGCACGGCGCGACCGGCAGCAGCGGGCAGGGCGAGCAGGCGGTGAGGGACTGCCAGTACTAGTGTACCTACCTGTGTGTTAGTGTGGTAGGGCGGGGGCGGCGTGCCAGGCGGCGGCGTGTCTCTGTCGCAGCACTCCTTGTGCAGCGGAGAGCCGCACGGCGCGACCGGCAGCAGCGGGCAGGGCGAGCAGGCGGTGAGGGACTGCCAGTACTAGTGTACCTACCTGTGTGTTAGTGTGGTAGGGCGGGGGCGGCGTGCCAGGCGGCGGCGTGTCTCTGTCGCAGCACTCCTTGTGCAGCGGAGAGCCGCACGGCGCGACCGGCAGCAGCGGGCAGGGCGAGCAGGCGGTGAGGGACTGCCAGTACTAGTGTACCTACCTGTGTGTTAGTGTGGTAGGGCGGGGGCGGCGTGTCTCTGTTGCAGCACTCCTTGTGCAGCGGAGAGCCGCACGGCGCGACCGGCAGCAGCGGGCAGGGCGAGCAGGCGGTGAGGGACTGCCAGTACTAGTGTACCTACCTGTGTGTTAGTGTGGTAGGGCGGGGGCGGCGTGCCAGGCGGCGGCGTGTCTCTGTCGCAGCACTCCTTGTGCAGCGGAGAGCCGCACGGCGCGACCGGCAGCAGCGGGCAGGGCGAGCAGGCGGTGAGGGACTGCCAGTACTAGTGTACCTACCTGTGTGTTAGTGTGGTAGGGCGGGGGCGGCGTGCCAGGCGGCGGCGTGTCTCTGTCGCAGCACTCCTTGTGCAGCGGAGAGCCGCACGGCGCGACCGGCAGCAGCGGGCAGGGCGAGCAGGAGCCCGCGGCAGTTAGCGATGTGGCGCCCACTAAGGGGGATGGGCCTATGCTTGCTGGCAGGAGGAAAGTTTGCGTTACAATATTTCAGCGATAAACAGGCTCAAATGGCTATTTGGCAAAGTATCATTAGACATTTTGAAATACCTTCAGCATCACCTCTGATGAAAATTTCATGTTGTTTGTAGTAAAAATCGATCGCCTACTGATACAATACACATTGAGAACGTGTTCAAAAGCAAAATAATTTTTGAAAAGGATTTATGTTTCATAAAGTACATTTTCTGCAGTATCATATTTTGGAATAATACAGGGTGTAAGGGACAGCCCTCCACTATCTGATGGGGTGAATTCAGTGTAGCATACTAAGATGACCGGTACAAGACATTATTTCAAGAATGTTTTGGGAATCCAATAAATTTGATTTGTTTTATTTCCTCATACGCAATGTATCGTTACCGTGGCAAAACGCACGTAGCGAACGGCAAGCGCGACGACGAGTTATAAAGAAGTTAATATGAAGGAAGCCTTTTGAAGAGTTTTTAATCATCTATAATTTTCTAAGGTAAAACCAATTAGGCAAATACTTTTATGGATGTAAAAGTTATATTAGATCTCAACATCGGTCAGTATTTCCGAAGATAGGCGATTATTCAAATAATCGAGTAAGTAAGTAAGTAAGAAATAATAATAGAAATAAGGAAGATATTAGAAGAGATTAAGCATACGAATGTTATTTTATGTGTTCCCACCTTTAAATTAAGTGATTACTCGACTATGTTTAATTGGCGCATAGAAACTTTTAACAATTTATTACATCTTGACTTACAAACATATGACTACGCGACTGCATTTGACTCAAACTTGGATCTGCTTTATGATTTTACTATGTTCTCAAAAGTCAATAGAAAGATAAACGACCGTGGAATGCGCAATATATTTCACAACTTGCTGCTAACTGTATCCGAGAGCTCATCGACAGAATGTGAAGCTATAGTTAGTGAAAATGGTAACACCGTGTCTCAAAGTTGTGAGTTTTTTCGTTGATTACATGTATGTTCTACACCAAAACATTGCCGGACTTCTAAATAAATCAGACTTATTAAATATTTGTATTCAAGAATTAGTGGAAAGTAAACAGAAAGTTGTGGACGTAATATGTATAACTGAGCATTTTATAATGTCAGGTCAAGAAAAATTATTATATATACCAAATTATAAGTTAGCGGCATGCTACGCTAGACAGAATAGAAAACGTGGTGGTGCCTGTATCCTAATAAGAGTCGGGCATGAGTATAAAGAACTACCTGACATAATGAAATACTCGATATCAGGAATTATAGAATGTTGTGCCGTTGAATTAACTTTACAAAAAATTATATTTATATGTGTTTATAGACCTCCTAAACTGTGTAACCTAAGTAAGTTTTATGAAAACTTAGATCTCATTCTAAAAAAAGTGTGTATCAAACCTTTCAAAAAAGTAATTTTATGTGGAGACTTTAATATAGATGTTTTAAACAGGAATAGAATGACGCTAGAATTTGAATGCTTTCTTAGGAGCTACAACCTCAAACTAGAAATTAATCAACCGACTCGATTTGTCAGTAATACTTGCTTAGACAATTTTGCACACAATTTAAAGAAAAACTGCCGATGTGAAGTAATTGATTTCGGATTGTCTGATCACACAGCCCAAATAATGAAGATAAAGGTCAATAAAACCAGCCAAATAAAATCGTGGAGAACATTAAGACGAGATAGAACTGAGGAAAATCTTATTAAATTTAGAACACATCTCCAAAGCCTATCGTTTTCTGATGTATACAGCACAGAAGATTCTAACAAAGCCTATGAAAACTTTTTGGAAAAGTTCCTAATTTTACATGATCTCTGTTTCCCTAACAAATTAGTGACTATTAGATCAGAAAAAAAATTAAAATGGGTTTCTCGAGGGATACGAATATGTAGCAAAAGGCAACGACAATTACTGTGGCGACAGAGGCTAAAACCAACATGTGAAAACAAAAGGACATTTGATAATTACTCAAGGAGATTTAAGAAAATCATTAAACTAACCCAGAAAGCCCAGAATAATTACTTAATAAATAATTCCAAAAACAAATCTAAAACTGCATGGCAAATTATTAATAATAATAAAACGGTAAGGGAACCTATTTCACAAATAAAAAAAGGAGACGAAATAATTTCAAACCCTCATATAATAGCCGAATCTTTCAATAATTTCTTCATTGACCAGATTTCGGGTATACCAAAACATACGTCAGGTGACACAATTAACATAAATATCAACCCACATTCAATATTTATGACCCCAGTTATTCCTCAAGATGTCACGCGTGTAATAAAAAATTTAAAAAATAAAAAGAGCTTTGGCTATGATGGCATTTCAACCACAGTTCTAAAATTTGTTTCTAATTGTATAGCTGCGCCCCTTGCTCATATCATTAACGTAAGCATATACTCTGGAGTATTTCCAAAAAGTCTAAAAACTGTAATAGTTAAACCACTATATAAAAAAAATGATAAAGACGAAATGGCAAATTATAGACCAATTGCTCTAATTCCCATCTTCTCAAAGATCATAGAAAAAATTATCTATGAAATTTTCAACAATTTTCTAACAAAATACCACATACTATGTGATGAACAAAAAGGATTTAGAAAAAATAAAAACATCAACATGGCTATTTTCGACTTTCTCCATAAAATAATGCCAAAAATAGACTCTAAAACACCTGTATGCGCAATATATGCCGATATGTCGAGGGCTTTTGACTGTGTGGATCACGATATCCTCCTAACCAAACTTCACGCCTACGGTATTCGTGGCAATGCCCTTAATATAATAAAAACGTACCTAAAAGGTCGTAAACAATGTACGGAGGTATCGAGCCTGTGTTTAAGATCTAGAAAGGAATTAAAATTTATATCGTCTTTTAGAGAAATAAAATATGGTGTCCCGCAGGGCAGTGTCCTCGGACCTTTATTATTTTTATTATATATTAATGACTTACCACTTCATATACTTCATCCTATGATATTATTTGCAGATGATAGCACGTCAATTGTTTCATGTATCGATAAAGAATCATATGTAAATGACATTAACAATACAATTAATAGTTTAATAAAATGGCTTGACAGTAATAATCTAGTTCTTAATCTCCAAAAAACTAAAATCATGCACTTCTACCAACGATTATCTGCTGGAGATATGGATATAGACTACAATGGTCAAACTATAGAAAAAGTAAACAGTACAAAATTTTTGGGAATCATAATTGACAGCCAGTTAACTTGGAAGCCGCAAGCAGAAGATATATGTAAACGTTTAAGCACCGCCGCGTTTATGTTGCATAATCTTTCGAAAAAAGTAAATTTACCGACAGTATTAGTGGCTTACCATGGTCTAGTAATTTCCATCTTAAGATTTGGTATAATATTTTGGGGTCACTGTAGTGAACGAGAAAGCATTTTCAAAGCGCAAAAGCGTTGCCTGAGAGCTATATTTAGTCTTAAAATAACAGACAGTTGCGTACCTATATTTAAGTCTCATAAATTATTAACCTTCCCATGCCTATATATCCTTGAATTAGCAATATTTGTTATAACAAATCGATGTTTATTTGCAACTTTAGTAGAAATTAGAAAACGAAGTACAGCTATGAGATCTCAATACCAGAATCTATTATACACGGGCGCATTTAAAACTAGTTTATTAAAAAGAAATGTTATATGTATGGCTCCTGTAATATTTAATAAAATACCTGACCAAATGAAAAACCTACCGCTGTATAAATTTAAAAAACGTCTCACAGAGTTTCTTGTGGATAAATGCTATTATTCTGTGCAGGATTTCTTAAATGAAAATTTTTTGTAATATCTTTAGTTTGTATCACATTTGCATGCTATATTAAGGCAGAATGTACTCGGATCCTGTTATATAATTTAACAACTTATTTTTATGTACCTACATTCTAAGCAAATAAAGACCTATTCTATTCTATTCTAAGTAGATTATTAAAAAAAACTTTTATACGATATGATACCTAGTATTCTTATTATATTATTTGTTTCCCAAAATACATAGTCAGTGTTTCCTATCTGAATACTCTGAGAAGAAACACCGAAATAAACTTAAAAGTCAGTCTCTTTTCAAAACCAGACATTGTCTTGATCAGAGGATGCAAATGAAGACTGTAGAAGCTATGGTGTTACTTAGGGCTGCCTACCGGGAACAGTAAATGAAAGGCTGAAGAGTTAGATGCCAACTGATTTATTCAACTAAGTTCACGTTTATATAGTGACTGTATAAATGTGCCTGTATGTGTATTTGTGTGTATGTGTGTGTCCACAAGACTATACAAGATCTCGTCTGTGATGGTCTTTTGAAGAAAAAACCACACAGATTTTAGTGGACCTGTCCAATGATTGCAAGCATGTGTAGTTTAACTAAGAGCTCACTTACGGAGCCCAACGACCTAACCGCATACTTTTCCTGGGAGATCTGTACCTATAGGGTTATACCTAAAGCATGTTTAAACAACATATACTCACATCGATTCAAGTCATGGTCCAGCTGTTCGGGAGACGACCGACTCCTCATGTGCAGGACAGGCACACCGGTTCGGTTGTCCATCTGTACACACATACATACCTCAAGTTATTTTACATTTAGCTTGAAGGGTGGATACTGCGGGTAGAATTTTGGATGTGAAACACTTTTGTGAAAACAACACTGTCTTATGTATTTTTAAGGTTCAAACTGTGCTGATTTAGATAAAATACTTTTGATTTTAGAGTCGAGTAATTGTGATTTGATGTTTTGGTAAAAAATACCACATTTTCAAGAGCTATTTTTAGGAAGTCACCTGCAGTTATACTGTCTTTGTCTTTTTCAGCAGTATTGCAGCCAGAAGAATACTTTATAATAATGAGAGGGGCATCATTTTGTCATGTTTTGATCGTGATTTGATATTAATTTAATTGTGCATGTACTGTTATGTACCTCACTATTGAAAAATGTGTGTTAATCTATATTACTACTAATTCTAAAATATCTATCTGAATGGCTGGTGTATTTCTATGTGCTATGACACTAAATACTCTATATTTTTGTGTATTCTACAATTTACTATTAATATAGTTTAAGAAATATGGTATTACATAAGATAATGTATGTAAATAAGAGTTGATTTTGTGTTTCAATTCCAAAAGGACTTTTAACGCTTAAATTGGCAGCCTTACTAATAAAACTAAAAAGGAATATTAACCGAAGAAACAATATCAGTAGAACAGACGAGACATTAGTTAAAATAAGCGTTAAGAAGTTACCTTGTATGAAAATGAGTAGGCTGTGTTGCCAGAATAAAATATAGAAAGCATTTAGTAATATTTTATTATTACTGAATTTTATTAGTAAGGCTTCATGATTTTAGACGAAGTTAGGTTAGTCACGATTTGAAAATGTTATAACACAAAATGCTTTTAAGCATTTTTTTGACACATAAACATATAATGCAGATTTTTTCAATTAAATATTTACAATAGATCTCTTCCTTCGTAATTTTTCATGTACAATCCCAATAGAAATTTCATACCAATTGACCTGCTTACCGTATTTTTAGAAAATTTGCAATTTGAAATTCTTAATAAAATATTTTCAAGCAGTAAAAGAAATAAAGTTCAAGCTGTAGCTACAAAATAAGATATTTAAAAAAATATATGCATAGGGTACAATCAGCCCGACGACATTTAAAAAAATTAAAATATTAAAAAAAAACATTCACCTGAATATGACGAAACGAGTTTATAGAACAATTTTGGACCCACTATTCTTATTATGATTAAAAATATCCCGAAATATCTTGCGATGTGTATTATATTTATTTACAATTATTGCATAGGCATTTATAGATGCTAGGTAGATATTGAAAGAAATTATCAATTTTACAGTTATTACCAGTTAATTAATGACAGGCCCCTCTATGGTGTCACCAACTAGTTATAAATTAATGAAACTGGCAGATAGTTCTGGTGTTTTCATTTATTGATCCTAGCCCTTAATTCCGCGATAAATTCTATCTGGTTAGCCTTTTCCCAACTATGTTGAGGTCGGCTTCCAGTCTAGGCAAAAGCAGCTTATTCGCGACAAAAAGAAACTTACTTCAATTCACGATTGTTCTAAAAACTCCCAGCACAAAGTTTACCTGCAAAGGCGGCGGCGGCACATTGACCAGCGGGTAACTCATCTGCATGGCGATGGAGTTGGGCGCCGGGCCCTCCAGCGCGCCGTCCAGCGACTGCCACGAGCGCCGCAGCTGCTTGGCGTCGCACGGCATGGACTGCTGCATCAGCTTCTCCGGCGGGTAGTAGCGACCCTTGTAGTACTGCTTGTGACTCGGGGAAGCCGAACTGTTGCTCGGCCTCGGCTTGGCCAGCGGGTTTATCGGTGGAGGCGACAGATTCGGACTGAGAGGGTTCCTTTTAGGTCTTTCAATCGACCTTGGTGGTAACGGAGGAGGTGTCACATTGTCTAAACAAGTCGTAGGCACCATTGGTACAGTATTGTTGTGCACGTGTCTCCTTTTGTTACTCGACTCATCAGAATTCTGTCTGACTAAGGGTGGTGTATTTTCTTGCTGGATCTTATTAGTTCTTGCTTGACGTAAGTTCCGAAGGCTCTGTCCGGTGAGGTTGGAAAGGGAGCGAGGTAGACCGCTGAGGAAGCCGGTGTTAGGTACGGGAGAGCTTTTGTCCAGGGTCGTCTTGTTCCGCGGCCGGGGCGTGGACGGCGAGACGTCCAACGGCTAAACGAGTGTTAACAAGCGTGGTTTATGTCACAGTGCGTGGTGTGATGAGATTTTGCAAAGATTGAGTGAAGAGTCTAATTTACAACAATGACGTACATTTTATTTAGTGTTGGTTCTAATTTACAATATTACTAATAGTGAAACAGATTTACTTATTGTACTTTTTACGGTGTAAATTGTGACACATATAACTTTAAGTTTACTATACTTTTAAAGGCTCTCCAGGAAACATGAGTTTTACAATTGCACAATGCTAACGAGTATCGATATTGTTAACAAGTTATAAAGACAAGAAAAATTAAGAAGAACGGTGAATATAAAATTTGAACCGACCTGAGTGCGCACATTCCAACCACGACAATCAATACATGGGGAAGCAGGACAACTTTTTTGCAACAGTATACTATCGACAATTTTTTAACTATGAATATACTTACATTGGCAGTTTTATAATCTTATGATATTGGCCCAATAAAAACAAAATCTGACCGAATAAAACGCCGCCGAATATTTTTTTGTCTAGAGAACCACTCAAACTAAATGCAATGCTCATGTTTCGCTTCAAAGCCTTTTCTAGAGGTGTTATAAGTGTCAAATATATGTATAATACTTGATAACAAAAATCTCAACACAGCCAAGCGCGATGGTGTTGCCATAGTTTATAGTATAGATATGCAATGTATAGTTACAACCATTCCCATTGAGTGAGACGAAAGTTACGTTTGTTTAGCGTTTTGGTTTGTCTATGTCTGGTTCTATGCATACTTCTGTTTTACTACAAAACCTGAACGACTGTGGTTATTTTGTAGTTTCTACATTAATGGTTGCTCCAAAAGTTATAACAATCATCGTCTTAAATTCCTAATCGTTTCAGGTTGTTGCTACAAAAATGAAAACCGTCACCATAATATCCTCCTGTCCTTATCCGAATTTATGAAGGATTGGCGCAGCAAATCTTCTTCCTATACCGTCGAGGTTTTATCTATTTCTAAAATAGTAGTAGCTCACGTTTAAAAAAAATTACAACTTGACATCATTTGATATAACTGAACCAGAAAAGTTACCTTTAAGAAAAATCCTCTTCACGAAAAGTACGCCCCGATCCAAATAAAAATATAGCAATAAAAAAATGACAAACATACACAAATATATAAATAAAATGGGACTCACAATGACGTCACAGTTATGAACAGGCATGCACAGAAGCAGACACGGTACAAAACATGTTACTACCCGACTCGTCCCGTTAGCCTTGTTAGTTTACACTTTAGGGCTTAGGCAGATTTGGAAGGAGATGTGTTAGCTTTACTTGTACTTAGTTGTTGGCAAACTTAAATTTCGGTTGTGACTGTACTGGTAATCAATATCAGTGTGTCAACAGAAATACCCGCCTTTGTGGACAAGCGTCAAGACTATCATTTAAAAGCTAGTTCTAGATTCTAGGTACTCATATGTGATTTGAGTGTGTTAAGACGCCTAGACACTAGGTAGAGTGCCGTGTTCCCGAAGGGAAGCCGGCAGAAATCGGCTTCTTAGGTGCCTTCCGGCCTGGTGTGTAGGCCTTATGTTCTCGACAACTTTGTCAGAATCTTTTGGCTGCTATTAACTTATCTCACAGGTAAAGTACAAGTAAATTTAAAACACCTCCGATATTAAAAACTGTACCAATTCGATGTTACATGGGACATAATGATGTTTAATAAAAAATACACGACGGTCTTCACTTTCGCCTCTTTATAGTTACTGTTGCGACCAGGTGATGTGTAACGTACTTTATTATAAAAACTCGTGAGGAAAAGAAAACTAGTTATTATCTGTATTCTGTTACCTACTTGCAATGCACCCTAGCATGAAATTCGCCACAAGGTTATAATGCACAAAGGAAGAAGTTTGATATCATCATTCTAACCATTGTCTTGCCTTTATCCCAATTTATTTCGGTCGGCAGCAAGTCTTCTTTTTCCATATTTCTCTATTACTCGTCATCTCAGCAGGAAAGAGTTTAATAATTTAAGTTTAATTTTAAGTGGATTTAATCATTATTAAATAACCTAAAATAAATAAACTAACATCAAACTATAAAAGTGCATCAAAAAACTCCTCCTCGCGCTGTCAGCTGGTAATGTGCCCAAGAGACTGGCGGCGTTGCCACGTTGGGTGGCAACACTTGGCCTCTGGTTTTAATTAATAGTATATAGTTAGTTTACTCTACTAATTAAATTCATTATTTAAGTTTAATAATATAAATTATTCATTTTTGCTTGATCAGTTTCGAGTGATGTGGTGCGACTTGGGAACTAGTCCAGCAATTGACTGCATTAAGCTCATTTGATTGATCGACTAAAATGATCTCAAGAACTGGGTTTGGAAAGATAGCTATAAAAACCGTTCACGAATCATGTATCATATTTTCATAATTTATTAATTTTTTTGGATGATACTGATTGTCCTTGTTGCAAACAATTTAACTGAAATGCTACAGGATAATTGTATTTTCGATTTAAAAATCGACGTATTTACGTTACGTTAAACCGCGCGCTCGTACTAGGGCCTCTGCACACATAGCATGACTACCGTAAAAACGGGTTTTGTCGACTGAAGAATCGATAAAATGGCAGATATCATCTAAACAAAGAAATCACTACACAAAAACTTTACTATAGTTGCTGCCAGTTAACATCGCAACAGCGGTCATTGCCCTTTCCCTGATATCTCTTTACACGAACTGAAACCATAAACCGTGTAACTTATCGTTTCTTCTGTTAATGTTCAGGATCACAATCAATGTCAATTCGGGGGCTATTAACAGGTTTGTATAAGTTTTTTTAAAAGAAGATATCCAATAACTGTATGTGGTTCAATGACCGCTATTGCCATCTTAACTGGCAGCAAATATAGTATCATTTCTCCAATCAATACGTCATTAAGATGTGTGACATTAAAAGGGTCAGATTACATCACCCATACTCTGCCATCTTTCATTATCAATTCACAACAGCTATCCACATCATTTTACAGCATTATAAGCAGGGAAACCGTGTCCTTTGGTACGTGAATAGTAATGAGTGTCCCAATTTATTGGCCCTACAGTGTACCGCCATGAATGTGTAACGAAGTTCTATTTAGCTATTAGTAAGAACAATATTGTATTGTACTTGATTTTATAGTTAACAGTTTTGTAATCGGTGTAAAATAAAACTTTGTTTAGTTTGATAGTTTTGAACTTGTGGCCTTTGTACTGATTTATTTTTTGTTGTTGATGATTTTAGGGGAATCCCCAGTTTAGCTTACCCATGTTACTTGGGGTCAGCACAACACGTTTTCTTCTTACATTTGCCACTGTCAACAGTCATGCTATCATTCACTTTACCTTCTTTCATAATTATAATACCTCACACAATTGACTTGAGAGAATAATATACAGCGTGGAACGGACACCGACGCGAAAACGGTTACCACGTATTCAGTACATCATTCTGAGCCTTAACAAATAGAAACTTTTCATCAGTTATTTAAAAAAAAACAGGTATTTCCAACTACAAATTTCTATATGGGCTCAGAATGCTGTACTAAATACGAGGTAATCGTTTTCGCGTCGGTGTCTCTTCCACCCTGTATAGCAAACATGTTGACAGGATGACAACCAAATGCTACTTTTATTATAACTTTGAAGAGATTTATCAAAAGTTTTATAGACCCGTAAGTAACTTTCAAAATAATGTTTTCTTTTACGATGATATATTAACGTTACACACAAACCTGACCGCAATAATAACTAATACACATAGAGATAATAAAAAAGTACAAAAAAAATACAGTGACTATAAAAATTAAGTAAAAAAATATAGGCTGCAACATAGTTACAAATGCTATGTGTCGGTACTGTAACAGTGTCATTGCAAAGTGGACTTTATTGTAAGGTGGTAAGGATGTTACCTGGCCTGCCATGATGGTGTCGATCTCATGTTGGAGCTTTGAGCAGCGCTGTTCCGCAGATTCGAGTTGTGTTTGTTTTCTTACATCTGGGACTTTCAGCAGTTCATCTGGAATTAGAAGATTTACATGTTAGATGAATAATACTCGTAGTAAGATTGGGGTGCACTCGGAAAGCACGTTAAGCCGTTGGTCCCGGCGGCCATTTGTAGATCTGACAGTCGTTGCAGGTAGTCAGTGGCCTGAAAGTCTGACAACCCGTCTTACGAAGAGGTATCGTATTACCCAGTACTAATTGGGTAGTGTCAGATAGGCAGTGACTCTATGTAAAATCCTGGTATTCAGCTGCATCCGGTTACACTGGAAGCCGACCCCAACATAGTTGGGAAAAGGCAGGCAGATGATATAACTGTGCTTTCATGATTGGATCGGCATGAAATATCATATAATATCATAATATCCGTTAAATTAAGCCAAACCCGGAACAACTACCTGTGGGTCATACAAATATATTATGTTCCGGATCGAACCCGCAACGCGCAGCGCGGAATTCAATCGCTCAGCCACTGCGCCAAACGTGTCGTCATGTTCCAAAAAATTCTGCCGCATCGAACGCTTGGTCGGCGAAGCGTGTTGGACCCCTCAGAAATATAGTCATTGTAGGCACAAAGTTACCTTCAATTAATTATCAGAGCAGTCGGGCATTAAAGCTATCGCCTACCTACTTAAGAAGAAACCGACATAGAAAGAAGTTAAACACAGTTACTTACTACGCAGATCCCTGATGAACTTCTGTTCTTGCTCCAGCATCAACCGTACGGTGTGTACTTTTGATACCTCCAACTGCCGCTGTTTTTCTGACTGAAAATATAAATATAAAACCATAGCTTATTATACTAGTTGAACTCAGAGACTATCTACATAGAAATCTATAGCATTAATCTGGATATATTTCAAGTACTGTCTTATTAGTTTAGTGATCGCGAACAAGATACTGGTGAGTAGTCTTGGGTTCAATCCCAGGTCGGGCAAAATGTTATTAGTTTTGGAGCACCCCAGAGTCTAGCTTTGTGCCACTTTCGAAATTAACAAAATCCGATTGAAATTAAAAAGTAATACTTTTATATTAATTACTTGCGCAGGAAGGTCGCGGGCGAAGCAAGTCGATTTATATAATATGATTCGGAACGCCCCAGAACGTATTCACAGTGCGTCATCACGTCATACCAGTGACACAGTGCGTCTGGCGTGATGCTCCATTGCTCATTACACAGGCAGATAGCTGTTAGCTCATCATTAATAATTACCAAGATAGTAATATTAACCTAACATGACAGTAACAACTTGTGCGGGATTCCTGGTCTGTTTGTGTTAGCTGTCATAGCATTTTTGTAATAAAACTGTAAGCTTAGAATGTATTTCTGAATATATAAATAAATAATCAGTTTAAATACATAAAACATTCCCACTCCGGAGACACAGGCCTCCTCTTCGTGGCGGTACTTTTATACAAGCTTGGCTTGCCCTTATAACGTACTACTGTTCATGATGTCAAGGTTTCTAAACAGTCTGATTGCCTTATGAGCTTGCGGTATTTTTGACCCCCGGGCACTCCACTGCAGAGAGGACTTTGATAGAGCAAGTGAGCCGTAATCAACAACGCGGGCCGGCAGATGTCACAGGTCTTCTAATTTTAAGTTCTAGATCAAGGCTTTTGATGAACATCTTATGCTTACGGCTAAAAATTCTATTGCCTATTCCGATAAATAATCAAAATTTAGAGTACAATAAAATAGAAAACGCAACATTTTTCACGCGTATTCTCTAAGCCACGAGATCTTCTCATTTAACACCACAATCATGAATCAACCAAGAGAAAAACAAGTTCAGGAATCCTTCAGCACACTGAAACACCTGTGCAAACAGCTGGCGTTAAGGTCGCGTGCTTGCTTTGTTTGTACACTACTACCAATGACGTATTATATATAGACACGTCATGAACCAACATTGCGGCGCTTAAAAACGGCGAAAATACTAGAACTACTTAAACGCGTAAAGAAAGAGAAAGAAAATATGACACCGTACGGCGGGATGCCTGTTGCTAGAGGAAGATAAATATACATCTTCAGTTACGTCACAGGATAAGTAATAGTCAAATTACATGCTCATTGGTCGAGCGCATGAGTGACGTAGCTATCAGAGGCATATGGGGAAAAAAGGACATTCGATTTTCTAGAGTTAATAAAATAGTTGATATACCGTATAACGTATTACCTACTTTACGTATAAAGTAATAAAAATATTAATCTTTAAAATATGAATGCTGTATTCCGCAACAGTAATTATTGTTACATATTAAATTAAAAATAAAACAAAATATCTTTATAAACATAAAAAAAAAACTTTTATTTAATAATGAAAAAACATTAACATTCTGATAGGCAATCGAACAGTATGGTAATCGAAGTCATATATTATCGACTTATGTTGCAGATACATATTTTTAAATCCCTTCAAACAAACTTAATTTATTTCTTTTTTGCCTCTTATAATTTGATTCAGAGCTTTTGTGTGCGAAATGTAGGCGAACATTGATAAATTTCTCAATGACCGCGCGAATAAGGTGCACTCTATGATCAAATGTGGGATGTTGCTCTAAAGAATGTTGATGTAAAGAACCAAATACGTCATTGGAGCTGATAAACGACATTAAAATGCGGTTTTTTAAAATTTGGATATCTTTGTGATCGGGAAGGATAATGTGACCCATTTCTTTAATGTGGTTTTTAATTATAGATTCTGACTTCAGACAGATTTGGAACACATCCTCACTCGGGAAACATAGTCCACCAACATTTTTTAAAATAATCAATTTATGAAACCACAATTTGTTATTACAATACAGACTATCGGTGCATGTCGAACATTTCAATACTGAAGCCAGTTTTCTGGATACCCATCCTGAAATATAACCGATAATCTGTTCAGTGGTTTTTTTAATGCTTTCTTGATTTAACATTGTCGAAAACACTTCGACATTTGTGTCGATAGCATTTTCTACAGCAGTTGCATTTATTAAAAAATATAAAACAATCCGGTTATTTCATTAAAACCAATACTTTGAAATAATGTGTTTAAAAATGACGTATAATTTTACCATAATAATAGGAACTGCAGTCTTTTTTATTCTTCGATAATTTTTCTTCGTCACATATATATCGCTAGCTGAGAAATGCTTTGAGCAAACTTTAGTATAGGGCGTTGGTAGCCAATCGTTTTCACGTCTTTGAACCCTTATTATGTTAAGCCACTTTTCTTTTATTAGCCTATCTCTAGGCAATCTAAAATAAAAAGGAAAACGATAATTAATATTCATAACATAACAAGTACATAATTATATTCAAACAATATTATAAATTCTATAAATAAAAAAACACTAGTGTAATAGTATCCCAACCTCCCCTAACGGCACGTGACTACTAACTTCATGCGCCGGCCGCCATTAGACGACGTCGTCGAATAAAATGAAATAAAAAATAGGTAGTTTTGTGAACTTACGCATGAAATGACACATTTTTGTCTTTAACTTTTGGGGTATAATTTGTACATCGTCTGAAAACACACGACGGCATGTTTTCTTTATGTTTTGCACTGGTTTACACACACGATATAATATTAATAACAAACGTAGCGTCGCGCGACAGGTTGGTGGGTAACTAAGCGCGATGTGGCCAATTGGCTTCATTTCATGTTGTCATTTTAGAGTGCGGACAACGTATCTATAGTTTAAATATCATTGACTACTACACACAAATAGGTACATAACAATTAAAAAAAACTACCCTTTCCATAGAGCCTTGACGAAATTTTAAAAAATTTTTACGTACGAGTGAAACGTGAGTACCATAAGGTAGGCCTCTAGTTACCCCTTTGGGGAATACAACTGTCATGTCACGTTATATTACGCTTTACATAAAATATGGCATCACTAGCCTGTAATCCTGAAGTGGTAGAGCAGAAGAGTACTGTCTACAGACTTCACTGACGGTCGACCATTTTCAACCTTATTACTAAGGGACATAAGGGTGAAAAGTGGCAGACCGTTAGTGAACTCCGTAGTACCTACACGTCTATGCAGCCTGTCTACCCGGGCAATTGGAATGCAAGTTACTTATAGAAAACCATTCGATAGAAAGCTACGTCATCTTTTTTCTAAAACCTCTGGATAACTTAAAAAAATGTTTTATGTCATTTTCTATCAACAACTCCGTATAATCACTGGTATACTAAGTTTCTCAATAAGTTCAGCGTAGCACCAGACGACCTGGAGAGAGCCTTCTCCACAAATACAGCAGTGGTCGTGGGTAGGTATGCAATATACAGCATTTATCAGAAAGGTGACATTAAAGGATGTGGTGTAGACCATCAAACGGAACAACTTTCTCCATGTGACCATCAACAAAATCGCGAAAAAATATTCAGTTGTCCCATACATAATTTCAATACTACTCTTGCGTATCAAACAGTTGATTTTATTTGTTAGTCAATTTGTTAATCTATACCAGATCCTTAAATATGGCCACACTTTTCAAAAGGCTGCAGAATTGTATAAAATCTTCATTATTTCATATTTTCAAAGCGTTTGCCTCGATCAGCTGACCACAACCAGTAAGTTTCACAACAGTAGTGCGGTGACCTTGCGCGTGCGTTCACGCCGTATTATTTTACAATACCTACTGTGACTATTGCATTTTCTCGGACTGATAACACAATCCAAGGTTACGTCGTAATGCATTCAGTTATTTTAGTGTTTATTCTTTATTTAATTAGGTAGTATTTTGATTGTTTCCGTTATTTTTTGTGAACGGAAGTGGGTGTAATTAGTTTTTAACTTTTCATTGCTAGAAAATGCTAGGACATGAGAAGCGATTTGAAAAATCTGTTAGTTTCGTAACGGCATAAAGAGGGCGCGCTTATCGCTTGTTTAGAAATACAATAGCGTCCTAGAAAACAAAATTATGTAAAAAGGAGCGAGTTTAAGTATACAATGTACTCGTGTGTAAACTATCCTTAAAGAAATCGTGATAAAGCGCTGGAGGTTACTTTAGTACAGCAAGTATTCTACATTCTTGAACTTTAACCTCATTGCTAGTAATAGTAAGATGTATTAATTAGTTTAGATTCAACCCTAAGGTTGGTCACTTGTACGTCATAAATCACCCAGCCTATTTTTGCATAAATACCAATAAGTTAGACGATTTTCAACCTTAGTGAAAGGAGTTTTTGTCAAAAGTGCAAAAGTTGTGATAATGCAATTTCTTGAGCGATTCATTAATAGTCCTGCCATAAACCCATATATTATTCTTCCTTTTACTATTAAGTTTACATCATATCTGATACCATATACAAACTAGGATTTTTTTGCTAACGATAAACCTCTTAATAGTTCCTTATACTCATTATTAAAAACAACTGTTACGACGGTAACAACCCTGAAAACAAAAACTGAGGTTATCATTGGATTTTTCTAGCCCTGATAAATAAGACTGAAGTGTCTGTTTATAATTTCAAAATAACAGCTTTTTGCTGGATCCATATGAAAGTATATGCGGTACTTATAACAAAAGAAAACTATTTGAATTTTTATGTCTCCCTGTTTGTTCCGGCTAATCTCCGAAACGGCTGGACCGATTATGACAGGACTTTTACTGGCAGATAGCTGATGTTATAAGGAGTATTACTTTTATTTGAGAAAAAATATTATGATCCGTGTAAAAAAAAAAAAAACGTTAACATTGTTAACGAAATCCGATTCAAATAGGGAAGTAATATTTTTATAATAATTTCACGCGGACGAAGGTCACAGGCAACAGCTCGTCCTCAATAAAAGTCCATACAAACTTCATGAGATCATGTAAAAGTCCTTCCCTTCACCTCAAGTTACTAAGCAAGATAGTAATTCAATGTATAAACTCACATTGACAGGCACTGGAGCAGTGATGGGCGTTTTATGTCTCGAGGAGTTCTGCTGCACTGTCAACACCGTCGTTGGGTTAGCTGGAAACAACAGAAATATGCATTAGAACAATTTTATAAAGTAAGTTTGAATTGAGTGGTTATTATCAGACAGAATATGGACTACGGGCCTCACTGAGAGAAACTTACCCAGTCTGGCACTATTGATTAACTTATTATGGGTCTAGTGGAAGGTAAATGCCCTCAAAGTAGAGCACCGGCAAGAGGACCAGACACGATCTGAAAAAATGTTGGTGGAGCGGTCCACACTGCAGAAGGCCGCAAAGCTTGGAGATGCGTCATATGTGGTCGCGATGCTCAGCAGTGTTAGATGCACCTTGCTCTTAGTCTCCGTTAACGTAATATTCTTGTATAGCTCGATTCGACAAGAGAAGCTCTCGAATTTACTAGTACGCGATGGTAAACCCAGTAATCATGTTTTAATGGTACATCTAAACTTAACCAGTTACAGGCACTTTTAAACTGTGAAAGGTTCGGTGTTCAAAAACAAAAAGCTGAAGCTACAGTCCCTCTCAAAGCCTCTACACCACTGATAACAGTTACCTTATTGCAATAACATTAAAGGTCACAATAAGAATTACTGTAGACATCTCCGGCGCCCTTTTTTTGAGTGGTAAAATCCTGATCGATACCTTCCATCTGAGACAAGCGGAGGGTTATGTTGGAATTGTTGAACTCTGTAAACCCCGGAGACCCCAAGACCCGGAAGATACAAGTACATTCGCGCCCATCACCGACTGGTATCACCCCGCCATTCCCAGCAGGCCCCATCACCAAGTACGGCCTATCCAGCGACCACAAGTTATCAATGAAGCGAGAAACACTGGGGGCCACCTCCTTAACCCTGGCTGGTCGGGCGACGACGCAGATCTCTGGCACCCTAACCATACATAATAACATAGAATAATGAGACAGGGCAAAAGCATTTGAGACATGCTCAGTAAAATTAACAGTTTAATAGCCACATAAAAACACCATTAAAATTCACGCGATGATTCGCTTCGAGAAATCTTTTCCGAGGCTGTTGAAATTCAAAGAAAAATATTTTGAAGTTCGCCAATTGGAATAATGAGTATTGTGATCTTTTTGTTGCAGTGAAATATAACGTGACTTATCCAAACTAATTACTTCCATTTATATTCTTATTGGCAGAGTGTTTCTTGGCAAATAATATGGAATTGAACGGTTTCCGTTACAGTTTCAACAATCGACAAAGACGTTCAATTCTTCTTTCCCCTCATTGCCTTTCTCCAACTTTCCGATAATGATGATCAACGCTTCATACTGAACTGGAAGCTAGTAGACTGGTATACCGAAGTCTAAGAACATTTACAGTACCAAAGGCATTGTAGATGCATTGGCATCTCAGCGACAAAGCTGACACGTTTTTGTGCCTGTTTATACTCACTGGCACACCCCCAGTGCCAGTGTAATGACCATCGCAAATGGAAAACAGAAACACTTTGATAAGGTAGGAAATAAATTGGTATTTAATCTCAGGCGATAATTTCAATAAATAAAGATGAAGAGGATGCATAGAAAATAAAAGCAGAGATATATGCTTTCATTTTCAAATCAATTAACATTGGCATGGCATACAGTCAAAAGCATCAATCAAAGACTTTCTCGGAACTCTAGAATGTCTAACTAGCCAATAACCGATGTTAAGTGTCCAACCATTCATATCACTTTCAACGTTCATCAATATCTTTGATTGAGCTGAATGAAACTAGAGAGTACTAGGATCGCATATCGTTCGGGAGTAATTTATTTTCAAGTGCATATGCACTAAAGCGTATATGCTAACGACTGAAACGTTTCTATTGTAGATGGCGGGATAGTTATGCAAGTAGTAGAAGTCTTGGTGAAAGGGTCCATTCTAAAGGAGTACTAGATGAACGACATACATAAATACTAAACAGCATTGCTGGTATGGGTACGGAGGAAAGCGACAACAAAGTTTGTGTCTTGGGCATGGCATGTCAAGGCATCTACAAACTTCTTGGCTTTGGGTGGCAGTACCTAAACAATGATGGGCTTTCCTGCCGCTTACGACCCTTTCCGTTGATTCCAGACAGAGTTTTGTCTAAGTAGCTGATCCCTTAGCACTTTGCTCTATTAAAAATCCTTTGATTTCCCTAATCAGCTCACACAATTTAAAAGAGATGAACGAAAAATTCCAAACGAGAGAAGTACTGGTTTAGGCACTTGTGCGAGAATGCCTCTAACTCGCAAAGGATAATATTTCGGGTTGATGGCCAACCATCAGTTTTTGGAGATGTTCCAAAAGTAGAAGAATGTAAACCTACCTCGTATCATATGCACGACTTGCTGGTGCGTATGATGATGCACAGGCACGGAGTCGACACGCAGTATCCTGTCTCCCGCACGGAGACCAGCTCGCCACGCAGCGCCGTGCTCTTTCACTGATTGTACGTAGACGGGATTGTCGCCTGAAAAATTCGGGGTTAAGATAAGATATGGCAATATTCATCGTTCGTTCAGTGTTCGTGAATTCCATCAAAAGACACTGGGCGCGCGTGGTTTATCACGGCTCTCGCTCTCACAGAGATGTGGACTATGTTTCTGGAGAGGGAACGTTATAGGCTAATTTTGCTTACGCACACATGTATATATCTTTCATACGGCAATAAAATTCCGAGAACTCGTTTAATTTAAAAATCAAGTATCAAGTTCAGCAATAATATTTAACAAGCAGACTAAACACGTGACCTCGGAAAATCTAGATAAAAGGTATTTACACAGATTTCCCAAAGGCCAGCATAACCGTGATAACAATACAATTCAGTGGTAAGTAATATGACAATGAAATTAAATGTAGTCATCGTTACCAAACACAAATAAAAGCAGCCACAGTCGACATCATCCATTCAATCACGCAAGCGAGATTTGACAATGCAAATCATCTGCGCAACGATTCCAAGCATTTGTCCGAAAATTCACTAACGATGATGCAGAAAACGAAGCAATTAATTTGAGTCAACTGTAATTTTGTCACGCAACTGACGACAGATTGGAAGATGTAGTCTGGACTTCAAAAGCAGTAGTTTGTCTTTCAATATTAATTTTATGATAGTATTGCGGTTTGGCACAGGGGATAGAACTTATAGAAATATTCTAATGGTGTGTCCAAATCTATGAATTTTGTATAAGCCATAACATTATTTGTATTTAGCTACACAGTACACGACATAAGGGTCTAGTTACATGGAAGATACTCGTTGCCCATTGTCTTTCTTTTCTACACACTCACCCAGAGCCGGTTTCTGATTTGTGAATTTGAAGTTGAGGAAGAATCAAACCGTACTTTTGCATTGAATTTTGAATTTCGAAGAGTACCTTTAAGGCTAAAGTAGAGTTTTAGAGGCTCTCAACTTCAAATTCTCAATTCAGAGATCGACGAATGAAGAAAGCGCTTGAACATAATTAAATAACATTATCGATACTGTTCTTGAAAGTTTGTCTAAGCACCTCTTAAACCGGGCATCACTTAGGTGCAGAAAAGAGGACCTGATCATAAAGTCATCGAAATACAAACATTCCCTTTTTCAAAACTCGGTACAAAGTTAAACTCTAAACGTACCTTTACGCACCAACACTTTAATAATGCATTCAAACCATGTTTAATGCCCAACAATGGCGTTGACAGCATTCATGGGGTTTGGCATGGAGTAAAGGCACCGGCTGCATACGGCTTTCACTATTGACAGGCGATTAGCCACCTTTCTGTGCCACCTTTAGCTTGATGGAATATATTAGCATTGCATTTGGACGGCTAGGTAGTGTGCTGTCTAATTAGGGAGTCCTTTCCTTTTACACTTTTGGTACTTGTGCAGGATAGAAAGGCGTTTGCAGGTTGTTGTTTTTGCACCCGGTTGAAGCTGCGTTTCCACCAGGGATGTGCAAGTATGTGTGGAGAGGAATATGATTGTGTGAAATTGGAGTATCTATTTATTACGTGAGGCGTTTAAGGGGGTAGGGGTTCGAGCCGAATCTTACCCAATCTCACCTATGCGGAATAAAATATTTTGTTTTTAGAGAGAGGGCAATTATCATGTATTTTTCCCGCAAAAAACAGTGTAAAATTGCAAGAAAAATGGGTTAATTTAAATAAACATGTTTCTCCACAGAAATATGTCTTAATCCTACACAATATTCAATGAAAATAATTAAGCAAAGTTTGTTTTTTAATAAATCCACCGCAATCAAGCACAGATTAACTTATTTACGCTAAAATGAGAGGCTCAAGTCAAATCTCACGACATCTCACCAAGGGGGAGAGGGCCTCGAAAAGTCGACGGACTGACTAAGCTAGCTATGTCATAGGTTAGTTTTATGCACATCCCTCGCTGCAGATCCTCGCACATTTCAGGTGGAAACGTAGCCTTAATGTAAGATGTGATCAATTTCGAGACTATTAACTCATTGTTATTCTTATCGTCATATTAATACGTCAGAAATATAGCAAGTAAGGAAAGGTGGTACCCACCTTTCCTTTTTCACAACAAAATATAATATTATATTATATTTAACTTGTGTAGCTTTATTTTGATTTTACTGATCAGCAAAGCTGCATTGGATTAGTATTGTCAAACGATCTACTTAAGCACTAGTGGTGCTGACTGTTCAATTTCGCTTAATTGCCAAGTTTTTTTTTCAATTAGACCATCACAGGCACTTTTGAATGTCAAAAAAAAACAAAAAGAAGCGAAGCTACAGTCACAGTCACAAGGCATAATAACTTGAGAAAGTACTGTAGTTGCACATTCCAAAGCGTAGATCTCTATGGAGAAGAATGGGCAAGAAACTCCATGGACACTCTTTTAAATCAAAATATTTTTACAAAATCTTGGTTCCATCATTCATGTTGAGATTATAAGTTTATCACCACCGTATGAGCTATACACAATCATCTTCCTTCCCTTGTCCCATGTTACTTGTGGTCGCCGCAACACGTTTTTTACTTCCATCCTCCGCTGTAAACCGTCACGCTAATAGCATGACGTTGACATTGACAGAGCACTACGGGAGCTATTTTTGCATCATAATTATTTTAGCTCATAGAGATCCAAGATACTACGGACAGGCTACCCGGAAAATATCATAGAAAAAATGTGATCCCATGTCTCGGTAACACTTTAAGGCAAAATGACTTAACTGCCAAGTCCAACACGTTACACTCGTATTGATAGCTCCCAGTTGGATCTCCTAATAGATTTTCTAGTTGATAAATGCTTACCAAAGGATCTCCATTTATTATAGCTTATGATAATAATAAAAAACACAGTAAATTAAAAGAGGTATCATACCAGACACTTTCATTCCATATCCATGCTCATCTCGGACGACGGTGACGGTGAGCAAGTCGTCGCCCCCCGGCGACCCCACCCCGCCCAGCATCACCTGTAACAATACAACATAAAGATTATATTATAGATCTCGTAAAAGACTAGAGAATCGACATGAGTTTTATCCCAATCGAGTATCTTAGGTAAACCTGACCTTATTGTTAACTTAAGAAAAACTATAATTGTATCAGTCTAGCCTAGGGTAATTTAAAAATAGTCATATTTAACAGTCACATCTTTTAGGCATAATAAGGGTATACTACGGTAGACTTTACCTATCCCCATGAATTTCACAGAAGACGACTTTAACACCATCAAAGTTTATCCTTATCTCGCAGAAAATCGCAAAAACTACTAACACGTTGAATGATTCCGAGACACTGCAAATGGTAGTTGGAAAAACCCATGCAATGTTAACAAATTATATGTAGCCATGGACATTGTCGATATGCCAACTATAAAACTGTAAACTAAAGAAACAATTGCGTACAACACTATCGTAATACTAAATAGAATAAACTATGTACCACGTCATTGTTTTGAAGATATAATACAAGAGAAACATGATGATACCGTTGTAGGTGTAGAATCACACGCTGAACACGACAAAATAGTCATACAATTACCAAATTACAATCTAAAGAAACAATTGCGTACAACACTATCGTAATACTAAATAGAATAAACTATGTAACACGTCATTGTTTTGAAGATATAATACAAGAGAAACATGATGATACCGTTGTAGGTGTAGAATCACACGCTGAAGACGACAAAATAGTCTTACAATTACCAAATTACAATCTAAAGAAACAATTGCGTACAACACTATCGTAATACTAAATAGAATAAACTATGTAACACGTCATTGTGTTGAAGATATAATACAAGAGTAACATGATGATACCGTTGTATGTGTAGAATCACACGCTGAAGACGACAAAATAGTCTTACAATTACCAAATTACAGCATAGGAAACCCCTGAAAACAGGTTAGATTAAATCATGTGTCACAAAACACCGATAACGAAATATTACTCACACCGGAAGACACATTACGGGCTTGAACTCATTTCCTTCTACCCAAAACTTCTGACATGTGTGCTGACAAAAAGAGGTGAGCGGTCAAAAAGGTTACACTAGCCCTGATTAGAAAAGGAAGAAGTGGATATGTTACATAGATGATACGTCATCGTGCGGATTCAGTTACTACGAGGTTGACCAGCTTATCTTTCAAAAACGTAAACGGAGAAGTGAGATAAATGACTTCACTTAGTAACCAAGAAACAGTTAAACAAATCTAGAATTAATTTTTGCGATTGAGAAATTCAAGATTCATTTTCATTGATATTTTTGCAGAAGCGTTTACTACTACCGCTGAAATGTAGTAAAAAAAAACATTTTACTCGTAACATGCGCAGATCATTACGTATTCTGAGGAAACGTGTATGTATGCAAACGTAATTTCAGCGAACAGCCACGTTTGTTTGTCAAGTCATCAATGAACATCCGATCATGTGTTCAATCAAGAATCAAGATACACCGTTCCGAAGAAAACAACATTAAAGATCGTATCAAAGAAACCAACGTAAAATAAAGTTTTCATGCCGATAAAACGGTGTGAATTTGAATTCCCTATTACACGAAACAGCTCACGTAAACAGGAAACGTAAGAAATGTAATCCTGCAGTTGGAAAAGTTTAGATGCAGACGATAATAGACTGAACTTTCTGGATTGTAGAGTTGAATTTTGTAAGTTGTAAGGATAAAATTCCGTGCACAGTCTCAGTATAATAAACATAACTTTTATTCTTGATTATGTGTACAATTGGGAGTTCATTGAGATGTTTTCACGAAGTACGTACAATTGTAGAGGAAACGTGAATGGATGCGGACGAGTCCGTTCTGAATGGCCGTTCAATAGGTACTGATTCGGTGCAGTAGGTTAGGTTACCAATGATTGCCGTGTCAAAGGATGCTAATAGACCACCGACGTCACTTCCTTATGAGTGAGAACTCGGGTCGCTTGAGTCTTGACACGAGTCTAGAATTCTACCAGATACAACTAAATTATTGTCATCAAGTAATGTCTTATCTGCTCGCTAGGAAAGTCAAAATCAAAAGTCATTTATACAAATTAGGCTGAAACTCGGCACTTTTTGACCATCAATTACATAAAACAATCACTCAAAACGCCCGCCTTCGCAAAAAGCCTAGAACCGTTGTTACATTATTACGTTTTCACAGACTATTGAATAAAATAGTGAGGAGCTCGAGGCTTAATAATAACAGCCGGTCGGGTCAACCTTTAGGTTAAGCCGCGCTCTCCTAGATTGGTCAGTGGATGGGTGGCCACCAATTACGTACCTAGTTTTCTCCTTGACTCGGAAAGCACGATGAGCCGTTGGTCCAGGCTGTCATTTATAGATCTTTGACAGTCGTAACAGGTCCCGAAAGTCCTATCAAGAGGTACATCATATTACCCAGTTCTATCTGGGTTGTGAAGGTCAGATAAGCAATCGCTCTATGTAAAATACTGATATTCAGCTGCATCCGATCCGGTTAGTTTGGAAGCCAACCCTAACATAGTTGGGAAAAGGCTACGCAGATGATAATGATTAAATAGCAAATACCCTAAATCACCGATCGATTTAGGCGGGCATAAACAACGCGACGGGAGCCACGTTCTTTGAACCTAACACCTTTCATGCTTCGTCAAAATTTTCACAACCATGTCAAGCGCACCGGGTTTACCTACACCTACCTTTATCAAGAACATCACCAATAACATCAGTTTATATCCCTTTATTGTCAACACTGCATTCACTAAATAATAAAAATCCTTGGCCACTCCGGTACACTACCACACTTTATAAACACCTTCAATAAAATAAATACCTGACTTATAAAACCGACCACAGCGCTCTAACAAGCTCGCTTTGAAACCTCGAAGCCTCCTAATACGATTGCCGACGCATCGGCTGTAAAGCCTGAAATGGAGCATGAAGAAGGGAGCCTAGGTATAGCCACATTATTGACCTGCTTCCCCCAGTAGACTTTTATTTTAGAACAGTCGTAACACCCGAGGGAGCACGGGTCAGCTGATATTTATGAAGTAGACGGTGATACACAATAACCCTTTGTTTTTATGCCTCATTTCAGTCAATTATTAATTTATTGCTATACTAGGCGTAAAGTTAGCAGTGTATCTGTTCGCATGCTTGGGTTTTTTACACATGACATACAACTCGATTAGAATGTTGACTCCCTACACCGTAATTTTCCAACAAACGAAAAAATAGCAAGAATATTTCTACCAGAATTTGGTCATCGGAGCTCGGCAAAAGAAATACCGATATCGACATTCGAAGAAGAGTATTTATGAGGTGTGATCCTGACCTGATCTGTCTAAGCGACGGTTTGCTTGCAAAAACCGAGACGTAAAGAACATCATCCATGCGGTAATTTACACGCACCAAGCCTCACCTCATCATAATTGCGAATTTTAAAAATACCCACGTCAGAATTCTGACGCCCAAACAAACGCACGTCAACGTTTTGACGCTAAAACACCTATTTAAAAGTCTTACACAACAAAAACAACGTAACAAAATATTAATTAACGCCTACAAATGATCCACGAAGATGCGCAAGCGCCTCTGTTCTAGGAAATCGTAGTTTTTGGCAGCAGTCACGCTTCAAGCACTGTCCACTATGACCAGGGCTTGGCTGTATTTGAATTGCTCGTAATTGAAATGATGTCGTATTTGAAAAAAAATTGGTAAAATTATATTTTCTTTTAAGGCAAAGTATATTTTTCCATTAGGAACTACTCGGTAGCAGCCTGAGACAGTTGTGCCCGGTTGATAGCAATAGGCTCGCCCTATAATTACACGACATGTGACTTAAACATAACTGGTGAATGTGGATGTGCACTATCAGGCAAAACGCACACTTATCGAGCCAAAGTAAAAGAGTTCAAATCGTTCTTAGATTAGGGCACTAACGATAATTTATTGTAATCAAAGATACTGAATAAAAATGTTTACAATATTGTATTTTATTTTATTTTAAACACAGGCGAAAAAGTAATTTGTATTTTTAATTAAAGCAACTCATGTATTCAGCCCAGCCCTGACCACGACAGGCGTGGACACTGCCAAAATATATTATGCTGGAGACCGGCTTTAGAAAAATTATAAGATGGTAATTGACATGGCCCAAAATAGACGTTTAAGAAATCTGTTACGGTTGCTTAAGATGACATCCTGTGTTTGGACGCCCCTGAATTTCAGACAGGCACGTGTATGGTGTTAGACGAATATTTAGACGATAATGCTGAATATTTTGGGTAAGCTTGAGGTTTACAGCAACTTGGATAATTTGGACATACTGCATGACCTCTCATTCTCTACTCTTATCCCAATTTATTAGGGATTAGCGCAGCATGTTTTCTTCTTTTAACTTCTCTATTATCCGTCATCTCTCGCATTAGTCATCCTCTTTCTAGACATTTCAACTTTACATGGTTACAAGCACTATCCATCGTGTCTTTTGTCTACCCCCTCTCTTAACGTAATGAGAATGATATAGTATGTTTTAAATTCACTATAATTGTTCCATAAAATATTGGAGCAACTTGGGTTATTATGCGTGACCTCTAGTTACGTAAAATGTAACCTTTACACACTTACCTAAGTAGGTGAACCCTTCATGCCTATTTATATTACAGTGGAGTCTTTTTATCATGTTCACATTTTATGCAAGAGTAGTCTTATTGATGTTTTAGGCTTATTGGTGCGTGCTAGCCATATGCTACTACCTGAAATGAGGCTAAAAGGAAAATTATGTACATCGTTTATTACGAAATCATTTCTGCATCGTTTCCTTTCTTAGCTAAAAATTAACGCTATTGAAAGTGTCCATGGAGTTTCTTACCCGTTCTTCTAGCACGCAACTATAAGTTATTACAAGTATGCCTTATGACTGGAACTGTAGCTTCTTGTTTATTGATATTTGATCATTCAAAAGTGCCTGTGATTTCGTTTGAGTTAATTCAACAGCTGGCTCTGCACAAACCACTTATCCTTTTAAAAAAGTAACCTTGCAACTAAAATCTAAACGTTCTAAAGTGCATCGAATAATAGACTAAATTGATCATTGAATGAGTCTAGACAACAGAGTGGCTGAGTTAAGTAGTACAACATAAAATAGAGAGGTTTTACCAAGCATTACCGATGGCCTTGACCTGGTTAATCAGTTTAACGAAAAAACAATAGTTCGAAGATAAGATAGACAGACCAATTAATTATCGAGCCGCTATTTGTGAAATATCAAAGGTTACAGAGCGTTTAAACGAAACGAACGAACAAAACGGTGATGGAAAATATCGTGACGAAACCGGACGTCCTAAAACCAAAAATTCGACGACGTGTGGCACTCCAGTGTCCCTAATTGATTCCTGGCTGATTGATTATGCGACAGATCATTTGGCACTTTAATGTTTTAAAAGTACGATTTACCAGAATTGATTGATGTGAACTTCTGAATTAGGTGATACGAAAAAATCAAAAATCAAAATCAAAGCATTTATTTCAAGTTGGCCAGTTACAGGCACTTTTGAATTGTCGAAACAAAGACAACAGTAAAAAATATCTACAGTCCCAGTCACAAGGCACAAAAACTGTGACAGTACTGTAGTTGCCCATTCCCTAACGTAGATCTCTATGGAGAAAGGCTTCCATCTCTCGCAGGTCCAGCAAGACTGACCTGATTAAAGGAGTTAATTTTCATATGGACCACTCTTGCTAAAAATGGCTAGCTGAAAGACTATGTCTTCTTAAAATACATACTCCAATAAAAATTGCCTACTTTCAATCAACGTATCATGACAATAACAACACTCTTATTTAACATACCAATCAATTTCGGAACAAACAAACAATAATCTTCAGGAAACACTACGTGGTTCAGATCGTGTGGAATCAATACTAGGCGAGATGAAGTAAATTAATGAACAATACAAATATATATTACAGTGTGAAAACTTTCAACGGGGCAGTGAGAGGCACTACCTTATCTGTTGTAGCTACACGAAAATTGTATTATCTATAATTTTTCGTGAAATTTTGATCCCCTTTCACGGATTTCCAAAAAAACGGAATATAACAGTTGGACATGGGAAAAGGTTTTTGTAATTTCTGACTTTTTAGTACTTTTTAAAAACAGGGTCGATTGGCATCAATAAAAAAATGTGTATTTAAAATGACAAATAGTCATTTTAAATACACATTTTTTTGCTAACTGTAAAATTTTTGAAATTCAGTTAATTTGGAGATCAACATTTCACGAAAAATTATGTTCGTGTAGCTGCAACGGTTAGGGTAGTTCCCCTTACTGCCCCGCTGAAAGTCTCCAGCCTGCATAGTGCCGGGCATTCAAAGGAAATAATTGCGGTGCATTCTCTTCTAGTCCCTCAAGAGACGCGCAAGGAATATTGGTATTGATCTTTCAGATGCATTTACTACTGAAGAAGGAACTTCTATTATCTAGGTGGATGGTGCCATTACGGAAATCGTTCTATTGAAGGATTTTTTACTTTGCAACTCTTTTTACATTTATTCATACATATATTACAAGTTTCATGATCGTTATTAATCCAGAATACGAGTTTTAAAAATATTATTTCATATCAATAAAGGAACCTCCAAATTCCCAAATACTATCATAATCTTAATGTGTCATATTTATCAAATAATACTTCAGAACACGCTTATTGTTAAATAATATTACCGATATGATATCCAGAGATAGTACTAATATAGTGATGTCGTAAGCAAAGGTGATTCAGTTGATTCACCAGATGGATTTGACATTTACTAATCTGATTTCTACTATCGTGTATTTTGGGCTGCACTTGGCCATTTCAAAGGGATAAATTCAGTGTACCTATCTTATCTGTATGCACTAGTTTCAAAAGGAGCTCTATCTATTGCAAGTCAGGAGAGTATAACCTATTGCAGCATAGGTGCTGCCCACTACAATACTAAATCGCCACTTTTTATGATGAACAAATAAATGGGAAACAATCAAAAATATTTTCATTGTACAAGGGCTTACTAGCTAGTAGTTCTCATCCACAGAACTCAATCAAATGTAAATAAAGCACAAAACGGGCATGCTACGAGTGTACGCATGGATTCACAGCATTGTCGCAGACAATCCGACGCCGACGTTAAATAAAGATTTTATCTGCCAACCGCTCCACCGCTCGGCCGCCAGCAATGTCCACGGTTGTAACTTCATAACGTGTTTATTCTGTTTTATGGACACAACATGTGTGATACTATCAAAAATAGAAGTTTATCTATAGAATCTTATTAATTTTTTTTCCAAACGCTAACGCCGAAGTTATTGAAATGTTTGTAAAGCAGCTTGTGTGACATTTACAAGTACACGAAAACATCTATAAATCAAGAATACATTTCATGACTACATTCTGATTTAATATAACATCAGTCTTATGTCAACAAATCAATGACGCCCTTGAACCTGACAATCTCTCATCTATTACAAATAGTAGAGGTTTCATCAAACACAAAATACGCCAAAAACCGTGACCCATTTCAAACCGAGTTGCGCAAACGCAAGTACACATTCAAATAGAGAAACCCGTGGCACCAACAACAAGAATAATTACAACGAATTAGTATTTTCGTTCGGCACTTTTACTCGAAAGTGGGTCCGTGCGCCATTGCATTATGTAGATGATGTTATAATAATCTCGCACTTTCATCAATGGCGTAATTCACTAGATTCGGTGGCCAGTTAAGTGGATTAGCTAGTGCATAGTTAATGTTCCAGAAATACTTTAATTATTCGCTTTAGTTCGCGTATCGAATCGAAATCGTCGACTTGGTTTGTTGCAAAGCCTCGTACGCCGCAAGGACCTACTCTAGGCCCTTAATCAAAGTTTTTGAAACGTTTCCCCTATAACTGTTCCACAATGAAAACAACTGAATGCCAACACATTTTCCTGTAACAAACTGTGTCTGTGAAATACGCGATAAGTTGGCAAGCGGCAGTAAGCTTCAGCAAGCCTTTTGTATTGCAAATACGAACAAGTGCTTAGTCGATGTCGGGACTGTCTGGCGCAATGCGGTATTTAGTTCGGGATTGCAGCAATGCACAGGAATATTTTGCAGACTAATTTATTTACTGAAATATTTAAATGTTTTACGTGCCGTTTTACCCTCTGCGTCGCTCTGAAGTTTCTCTTCCAAAACAAATACGACGCTGTATTACAGATTGCACAGTGCACGTCCTTTCTTGCATATTGTTTCTCTGTTTCACTCAAAGTTTTGAAGGGTTAACAAGCTCCAGGCCATCGGCACGTACGTAATTAAATCAAAGCGATGTCGTCATGATATCCAAACGGAATTCCGAATCATGTCGCTCCACACACCCTGAGAGTGAGTCACGAGAAATGCACTCTAAAACTAGAACAGTATAACATCGCGAACATCACGTTCCCACGGATTGGTAGTTGCCTTGGTACAGGGCTGACGACGTGAATTTTGATGACCAATTATGTAAACAAGATTTTGGGACTTTATGGCTAACAGCCGTCGAAGTACTACCGCAGAATATTCTAGAACTCTCCCACATGTTTTACGCTTAGCCAACTTGGAGCTGAATAGTAAACAAGGCTTGGAATTTGCCGTGCGTATTGGTTAGCTTTATTTTTGGAAACTTAGTTACTGCTTGTTATAAGTTTTTTAGATTGGGACCAGATGCTTTGTTTATGCGAAAGCATTTGGAAGCATATAAACACACATGGGCATTTCATGCGCCAATGAATTCAGGCAGCATTCCACGTTAAGTACAAAACTTTCTTTTATTCTGGCTCGGGTGATATTGTATTCAGTTTGATGACCGCTTTCTTTGTCATTATAAAATCTAACTCTTGCATGAAGAGTTTGTAGTCGTTGGAATAAACACAATCGACTTTTCTGGACAGTCTCGTCCTAAGCTCGTATTTATTTCGAGAGAGATTTTTTTGCTGAGAGCATAACTATAATCATATCCTGGACGAATTCGAAGCCTGGTTGGAGTATGGACACAATACAATGCCTCAAATTTTGCAAGATCAAGTTCTTTTTTATTTAAGTAATGAATAGTAGTCCCGCAGAACCAGATAAACTGGTTCGTTTGCCAGCCCTGATGTAACGCAACATTGCTAAGGGCTCGTTGTTTATGTAAAATAAAATTAACACAATGACTCATATCAATTTGCATTTTTTGCCTTCTGGCTTCTCAGTATCCCATCTCGCCACGTATGATATCACACAGCAAGCAATGCCAGACATCCCTGATATGCCATACTACTTACAACATCAAAATATCTTTCAGCTTTTTTATGTTTATGACTAATGCCATTACCAATAACTGACATAATAGATTCTATATTTTAGTATGAGATAAGATAAAAGAACATCATGTTGTTCTTTATTTTATCCAGTACAAATGTCCGTATGTTTCAGTCCCCTTCTTGACCAGACAATTAACTTATCATTTGTTTATCTGTTTTGTCATTCAATTAACAACAGTCGGCGTTACAAAGCTGTGAGAAATAAAAACAAATCATTATCACAGCCAGCGATAACCCGGTAAAGTCGTCCATGTGGAACGCAGTCGCGGAGACGTCCGGCGGCGGTGACTCATCAGACTAGAATGACATCGAACGCGCTAATACTTTTTATAAATTCTTTTTTTTGTCGCATTCGTAGCGTTTGACAGCAAGGCCATACTGCCAACACGTTAAAATTTTGACGTAACCACACGAACTGAGCGATGTAATCATTGTAACCTCAGTGAGGTTACACAAACAAAATGTTTGTTTACGCGTAGTTTACTGCGTTTCTAGTTTGTCGGATAATTGTTTTAATGACCGTAGTAGGTAGGGGTCGGAGGGGCATTACGTCTTCAGCAACGTTGGCTGGGCAGCACGCCCTATTGGACACGTGCTTGCAATATCACACGTCGATATCGTCATACACATAGTGCCGCCACTTTTCTCCTTCGTCGTAGCGTCGCAGCGGTTATCTACCAAGGTCTTCTGCATTTAATGGGTGTGGACGTGCGCTCTTCACGATTTGGCAAGTTATAAATTGTTTAGAGGAAAGAAGCTGCGGTTTGAATCCTTCGTAAGGTCATTTTAAAGCAGTTGGTTCCACAAAGATGATCTAAGTGGTCCCGGTCCAATAATCCAAGTCGTTACATGCTTTCACGACAAAGACGAAAACTGATATCTTAAAGAACAGCTACACCATAAAATAGTACCGCAAAAATTTCGAAAACCAGTTCTCCAACGCCAAAAAAATCTTTCATCATCAAAGCTAAACGGTATATCCAATCCGCTAACCAATAACCAGTTTGTTTACTACAACAAGCCAATAAAATATAATGTTAGTTACTCTTAAATAACAACTCGGTATGCGATAACTACTCGTATAGTTGCAAAAGGTCTACAATACGAAATAGGTCAAACAAATTATAAGCTTTGCGAATACTAATAAGCCGACATTAAAACGGTTACATATTTCTTTTAATGTTTTCGTCGATGTTTTATCATTAGCTCATGCATATCACATACGCTAAGTCAGACAAACAATACCGAATCGGCGACATTATTATGTCATCCACATAGGCAAATACGAAAATGTAATTCGTGGTAATAGACTTTACGGTTATCAAGAGATAACGGTCATAAGAGTGGCAAATCGCTACTTCTTATCACAGGGTAGTAAGTAAATGAAGCTATGGTCCTGGCTAACGGTGCATTAAAAATCTGCACAAACCTTGAGCACTACACCAGCAATCCTCGAATGAAGGTATTTTTTTTAGTGAGCCATTTATGAATTAAGACTCTCTGAAATTAACTAATCCGTACCTCTTATCTAGCCGGACACTCCTAAACCGAGTGACGTATATTACTTAGTGCAAGTTACTACGAAACTGGGTTACTTACGATAGTGTTTCAATAACTCGAGATCGGAATACTGAGAAACTAGTTGAATAAATCAGCAGCTAAAATAGAACGATTAATTGCTCAAATTATTGTTTTATCTACTAAGAAAACTTTAATAAAAGTATGGAATTAGACCATTGCCCACGTAATGATTGATTTGCACCTGCAATTGAGATCATAGACAGAGATATTGGGAGAACTATAGCTGTTATAATTTATAATTGAATATTTCGAAACTGGGGCCTGGTGTAGTCGGAATTAAGTGCCGTTTGAAAAGGTGTCAGGTGCTCCGCTACAGAGTGAAAATATCAACAGCACTTAAAAGATAGCGGTTACCAAACTGCATTACCAGGAATCTCTAAAAAGACACAGTAATCGTAAAATCACAAAATTGGAAGACAACCAACACAGATTTGAGAATAGAAGAAGTCGTAATATCTTCAAATAATCGTAACGCTAAACTGATTATTGTCCTTCTCTTTATAGCGCCATATCTGTCTAAAATAGCCAGCGGGCATGTTCTGGGAACCTCGCACTTCAGGGTACATTGATGTTCATTCCTGGAATACTTTGCATACTCTGGTTGAAACCGTGAAACGATGACAGCTTAATTCATATGCACAAGAAACTTTGTAGACACAAGTATCTGTCAGATCCCGTCATATAATTTGTCCAATGGTAAGGTCTTGGGAGTCACGGTAACGGCATGCCCTTCAAGTAACCCCACTTAGTGTAATTGCCTGCAATCCTTTTGATGTCGACGACCCACCTGTCTGCTTTTTGACCTAATATTGCCATTTAGGTTGGGCAGTGGGCACATTATATGAATAACATCAGTTTTTGTGTATTTGGTTGTTTTCGAAATTGAAACAAAAAAAAAACCGACGCATTTAATATGTTGACGATTGATTTAAAAATCATATTTTCCTGATTGAGCTTAGAGCTAAAACAACTCTGGAACAGCGTTTCTGTTCATAGTAACAGATGAGTTGTGTTACAACGTCAAACAGAATTTAAATAATTTCTTACAACTGTGTTTCAACATTCTTGAGCCATACATTTTGTGCACTTAGTTTGTTTAATGCAGCTGGCTATATTTAAATTCTATTTTAGTTAGAATATCCAAATTTTCGCGTCCAAATATAACATCAAAGTTTGGATGCCGTCGTGAGTTATTTTCGAGTGCAACACAAAAAGTAGAATTTTCTCAAATAAATTACCCGGAGATAGCATTTCGGCGCCGACTAATTTATGGTTTTAGAGCGTCGTTAGGAATTCAGCGATCACTTTATCATCATTAACAGACGTTATGCTTCTACTGCAGAGCTGCAGAGCTTTGGACTTCTGATTGATCGTGATTCAGGATTGTATTTCAATGATTTATATCGATAATTTCATTATAACAACAGGCTTCTGAGCTTGACTGATGTTCTTCTAAGCCGGGTTATCTGAACCGTTGTTAAGTTTCGGATTGCTTTAAAATACTTGCCCTTTTCAGATCGCAAGTCCCTTTAAATTTATCTATCTAGAGAAAACGGAAGATTTTAATTAATATGACGGCACTCGAAGGTCAGTCATATAGTATTCTATTAAACAATTTTCAGTAGTGTATCTTTCATGATCCAATCACGAGATTACTTCGCTCATTCGACACCTACGGGAAGTTACGAGGTAGAAAAAATATATATGGAGGCGAGACTCAGCGAAAAGAACAATTTTACGCAGGAATGTGACAACATCTGAAATATGTGTTGCAGACGCCACTTCTAAGCCTCACGACCTACATTAAAAGGTATTTTCATTAAACATAGTCGCGAATATAGAACATAATAATTATAATAACATCTAGATAGACGGCTGTTTGAAGTGGCAAAAACCAAAATAATATTAGAGTGGAAAAAAAATAGGACAAAGCTGAGAATTTATGTAGGAACTGAGATTTAGGCTGATGCGAAATAGATTGCGCACAGGTTGTTTCGCCAATTTTATTTCTGTCTTCTTATATTATGTATTTTTATTCTTGGACTTATCCTATCTTAAGTGATATGAGACTCAGGAAAACAATCTATTCTAATATTATAGAAAGGTGTAGAGTTTGTAAGTATCTCCTAAACTACACTTTACTAAACAGGCCAAGGTCGATCCCCCAAATCTATTCAACAAGGCTCAGAAACTCTATTCTACTTTATTAGTCTTCTAAATTAATATAAAAACGAATGTAGTAAACTCAAAATCATGCGGGCAGCCTTCAATAACTAACCTTTCAGTCATTAATACAGCGATTAATGCATAAAATGATTTAAGTTAGTCTGCCTAGCTATCGAGAACGGTCTTGATAAATAACTTACGTCTGCTGAACGACCTTGGACCTAGATATTTGAACGGACGACACTGATTTCGATTAGTTTACAAAGAGTTATGGATAATAAATGACTGCCGTTAAGGTTTATTACATAAGCTAAGGAGTATAGTTACTTTTAAAAGCATTTTACATACATTAGATCATCAACCTAATCGTAGCTTACATTTTAAATAAATTTAATAACCACATGCTTCCTATAAACCTGAAGAATATAGATAGATACCAAAAAATGCGACATAGGTATTACAGATTTTAAAAAGTATTCTGATTTTAATACAGGAAACAGGAACCATATCATCCAAGTACTCAACACTCATTTTCTAGGATATCAATTACCGTATCTCGCCAATAACGAAAGAAAACGATGAAGGATATCATAGTTATCGTTTAGTGCAAATTGGCGGAGCCAGCTGAAGGGAACTGGTTAATTAATAGTGCACGTAGGCGGCATATCGCGGCATATCAACCTGTCAGTACCAGGTATTGCAATCTTTGTGCCAAATACGGTATAAATAAACATGACTCCTAGAACACGCCAAATATTGGTATCTGCTTAGCAAATTACAGAATCAAACATGAAATTGAATTTAAATTTTGAATTGTTGAATACGCTTTATTAATATTTTATACGCAAACCCTGCGTAGGGAACTATAGCTGTCGGTCGCAGGTTCAAACCCTGCTCGCACTAGAATTTTTCTTTCCATGTCAAAACGCTTTATTGTTGTTGAGTACGGTATTTTCGCGCAAATATTCTAGTTCTATTCTATTATAGTTTGGTCTAAGATCGAGCGTTCGTCTTTTGGACTGTCTAGAATTGTATCTTCTCTTAATACATGTTATTATCCGCCACTTTCCATATTGCGACTAATAAAATCTTTAGAAATGTCTTTTTCAATCTTCGGCTTTATTATAAGTTTTTATTTAAACTGACATGGTGCAATAACACTATGATTAACACTTTAAACGGGATATTTCCCATGATTATTATTTTTATTTGAGTTCCCGATTCTTCTTTATTATTCACTAGATAATGCCTAAATTAAAAATAAGTTCTATGTTTTTATCTAAATTCGTGCAGTAGTTTTTGCGTGAAAGAGTAACAAGCATCCTTCCATCCATCTATCCCTCCTCAAAAAGATTCGCATTTACAACAACAGTTAGATAATTAAATGATGTGAAATTAGTGTGTCATCATCATATATTTTAACTAGAAGCTTGTCTTATTCAGTATCATGCAAATTAAGTCTTAAACGTTTACTGAATTAGCGTGAAGTACTGATGTCCACAAATCTGCATCAGCGTTTTGCTTTTGTAATATTTACAGCAATGTTAGTAAATTACCTTTAGATATTGAAAAGCGCACTTCCCAACCTAATTTTGTCTACACTGATTCAATAAGTGAACAATCATTTTCTCTTTTCAGATTATCTCTTCGTCAGGGATGTGCTGAGATTTTAGCTGCTAGGCTCTAGCTGAAGAAATAAGATAACGAGAAATCTTAGTAGTCTCCTCAGAACAATTCAGTAGAAAATCGAGAATGACTAATTTTTTTCTGCAAAAGCATCGCATCTCTTTCACAAGCATCATTTTATGTTAAACTAGCTGTGCCCGCAACCTTCATCTGCGTGAAATTATTAAAAAAATATTACTTCACTATTTGAATCGGATTTTGTTAACATGGGTTTCATTTTAATGCACAGAACCCTAATCCATTTTCAAAAATAAAAGTAGCCTACTTACTCTTTATAACATCAGTTATCTGCCAGTGAAAGTTCCGTTAAAATCCGTCCAGCCGTTTCAGAGATAAGTTTGAACAAACAGACAGACAGACCGAAAGACAGACCTGACAGACAGAATGAAATTTAAAAAAAATAGTTTTTTTGTTAAGTATCATAATTTACTTTCATATGCATTCAGTAAACAGCTGTTATTTTGAAATTACAAACAGACAGTTCAATTTTAAGTATTAGTAAGTTGTAAGATAAGATGATTGTCTAGTCACTAGTTAAGCTCGCGAAAACTGTAATAATCGCGTATTGTAGCAACACACATGTCATCATCTATGTTTTTATAAAAAGAAATCTCGTAATCGAACATTTTCCTCAACTCCATTACTACACAGCTGCATCAACCAATTGTTTTCGTTATTTATTTATCCTCGAACATTATTTTATAAACGCAAGATATTGTAATGGCTAGGCAGTTCATAAATAGAGAACAGAATATGGGAGAGTCCGCAGAACAACAATAGAAAGTAATATTGCAGAATCGGAGAAGAACGCTAATTATAAGACCACACCATCATCATCATCTGCCTAGCCTTTTCCCAACTATGTTAGGGTCGACTTCCAGTGTAACCGGATGCAGCTGAATACCAGTATTTTACATGGAGCGACTGACTATCTGACCTCCACAAACCAGTTAGAACTATCATTAATTAGTAAATTATAAGACCACGTGGAACAAAAGTTCAAAGCCCAAAAAAAAACTATTCAAAAGATCACAACATAGCAGACAAGCCCAAGATATTCTCAAAAACCCGTATGCAAATTGTCAGGTAGAGAAGCCCATTAATAAAACGCAACCTACTCGTACCCCTATAATTTCGGAAAGCATCGACCCGAATCGACAAAAAACATGTTAAAAGACAAACGCATCGCTTTCGGACGGTTCTCGGTATGTGTGTCAATTAAGTTGACCTTAACAGATACATTATTAAAATTTGCAAGCGAGCTGCCTTTTGCAGGTTTTAACTAACCTAATTGGAGAGGCGAGAGTCGTAATTAACTGTGTGTTTTTCATGGAAACTGCTACGCGATCGATGGCGTGATGTTTCTAATGATTTTGGACGAATGTGGTTAAATTGCCGGACGGGAGCAATGAGCACCTGTTTCCTCTTCATTTTTTCAGCTTTGGATTTTTGCGACAGCTGCGTACAGCAGCCTGAGAAGTTTGAAAAGCTGCAGTAAACCAGTTTAAATATCACGCCATTTATTTTAGATCTTCACTAGAGAAGAAAAAGGATGAAATTAGGCAAAATCAAACCCTCCAGGAATATTAATTTTTATTTACTGCATTATTTTTGTGAGTATCGCCAGTATCGAAAAACGCAACAACTCGGCTTTTAATTGAAAAGGGAAGCCATCTTGATCGGTTAAATGGAGTAGATTGCTTACGCCTGCCATTGCCAAACAAAAAATAAACCGATTCCTAAACGGCAGCGTCATTCCCAATTCAAGATCTTCACTAGACGAAAACAGAAATTCAAGACCATTTCTTTATTTATTCAATAAAAACATAACCCAAAACAAAAACGATAATATTTTCTGAATCAACACATAAAAAACATGATGAATGCGACAACGCAGCCGAAGGTCGGCTTTGGCAATACATCAGACTCAGAGTATCAAACGCCTCCTTGCGTCAGAATTGAATCTCGGTGCTTAGCTCACCGCAACCGGTTTGTGCATCACAGCATTTTTTTACTATTCGTTACTACTTCTACCTGTTGGCTAAATTTCATTATTGTATGTATAACGTACTACGTTCGTGTGGTAGTAACTATTGTGTATTAATTTCTCCTGACTCTCATAGTATTTTATGAGTGATGTCATGTCTGTTGTTGTTACGAGCAAACAGTTCTTCAACCAATTCTTTTGTCTGTTTATATAATTGCATCATCATCATCATCATCCTCCTGCTCATATACCAATTAAAATAGAGTTGGAACAGCTTTAGTCTTTAAAAAACAGCCTTCTACGCCGCTCTACTGCGACTACAGCCTTCTACGTTATAATCTTTTGGTCCTAACTGAACATAACTTAGAACCAAATCTAACATTAAATAATGCTCACAGCGTTAAATGGAACATTTCTTTACGTTCTCGGTTTGTACAAAAACTATTTTGAACACGCAACAAATGTTTACAATTTGCTCAAAGTCAACAGTCGAGTTTTAAGGGCTTGTTTTCGAGACTTAACCAAAACAAACACCCGAAACAAAATACAGTAATTAAACAGAAGTATAATAATGTATAAAAATACAGTTTGGGAATAACAAAGGACATTTAGGTAATAGGTTTTCTATGATAATTAATTTGAAGTAGCCGTTCAAACTGTAGAAATAAGGCTCATGTTTACAAATAACACGATCATAATTAATTTTGTAAATGGCATTTGTTAATTAGGTTTGCGAAATCTTCAGAACATTAATTTATCAACTTATATTCTCATTATTCATCAACTCCTTAACCCGTCAACGATCTGTGTTACACCTAGAACTTCTAATAAATAACGCCAATGAACAACGGCCTGAAAGGAATGTCATTACGGAGATGTTTCTCGACCCACGGGAGGAATGTAAGGAATGTCCAGTTAGTACTAAACTCAACACTGTCTGCCCTATGACGTTAACCAGGTATTTTTTCATCCGACAACTTACACAGAAAAAACTTCTAAAAATACATCACAATTTTCAATGATAACTTGCATATATATCGTTTCTAAAACCAAAATATTTACAAATAATTAGATGAATGTAAACCTATCAAAGTATGCAAAAATATTGCAAAGCGGAATTGTAGCTGTCTCAAAAAGTTCTAAGAAAAAATTGTTTAGTAATTCAAAACTATGGAATCCGCGGAAGCCGATGTGTTGTACAGTTGATCCAGAACTCTCTATAACGGAACTTCTTGATTTAAAACAAGTAATGTATCGCCTTGGTATTTTTTGCAATAATTCAGCGAGGCTAACGACCTCTATGGACGACAAAAAATTACGTCAGCCGTGCAATATAAAAAGGTTAACGACTTCGCGACATTATTAAGCCCTTTTTGATGATGATGTGATTATTATTATAGCTAGCCCACATTGTCCCACTGCTGGGCAAAGGCCTCACTCCATTCCGTCCAAAGGTCACGCTTCTGTGCTACGAATGATACGCACATCGTATCATCACATCCGAAATCTTTAATCAAAATACTAAAAACTAAATGTCTGATAGACGCAATAACGGTTGCAGGACGATAGATCCTTCAAATACCAGTTTGGATAGTGAATAATTCGGTTTTCAGTTAGTTCATCGTCCTCCTGTCTTCTCAATTTATTCGGGGCATACGCAGCGTGTCCTCTTCTTCCATTCATACGATCTACATCGACCGTCATCCCAGTAGTCAGTCTCTCCCTTTCTAGCCATCTATTACATTATCGTGTCTTTGGTCTTCCTCTATTCTTCCCTACAACAAAATACCTACCAAACTTTCGACTCTCAGTTAACGTGGCAAACAAATGTTCGTCTTTGAATCAGACTCAAGTTGTGCACAGCCCAGTAAATGGGAAATAATCAGCTTTTGGCGCCTAGTACGTACAAGCTGACATTTGAAACCGTCAACAGAACGGTGCATACATAAGATAAAACACCCTTGGGCAATTCAGGCGTGTCGTGTACATATGTAACTAGTAATCATACAATTCTATGTTCAAACAGTTTCCAATACCTCGTCAAGGTATCGGGACTCGGGCACATCGGCTACCTCAAACCATAAACCCGATTGGTTTCGAGCGATAATTAGTATGTTTGTGCAACATTTTACAACCGCACGACTACAAAGACCATCCACATGAATTTAACGACGAATCGATGTCTATTGAACGCTTTCAAGCATTTAACGCCGGTTACTGGAAATTTATTTAGTGAATGTGCGCTTCCATTATTCGTGTTCTTGCACAGATTTCTAACAATGATACAAAATTACGTATGTTGTAGTTTTGTAACGAATTTCAAAAGAGGTCGCGGTGACCTTTTGTAACGTTCTCAATGAAATATTTTCTCATTAAAAATTATAGAATTTTTAACTTCCCTTCCAAACATATTTAGGTGCCAACGTCGTTTATAATGTTGGGAATATAAAATATGTACTGATGACAACCGTGACGAAATGTTAAATGGGAACACATTAGGGTTAGGCATTATATTTTTACTCGCGAGAAATACATAAATTCGTGTTGAGGACTGTGTTCCGTTTTAGAAGTACATGATAACAAAGCACCAATAAACGTGGTATCACAGTGGCAGCCCTCACAATCCTACAATTATGTCCGAGTGCATGCGCCCGCGCCGGCGCAAGTGTCCGATTTCATTCATCGGCGCTTGGGCACAACAAACAACAATGAACGCTGCGTATAGAAGCGAGGGTGACTATGAACTTGTTAACACGCTGTGGCTTGCTGTACTTCCTTCACGACTATGTTAGACTCGTCTGTGATGAATTGATGATATTCTGACACAACTTTTGTCCCGAAGCTTTTGCGCTGAAGTTCCAAGTATTCATGAATTCGTTTCGGCAGTATATTATTCAGAGGAAATTTTCAATGTTTTTCGTTTCCTCCACGAAACTATCTATATTTCGTTTTACAATCCAATCATTTAAACATCTTTCTTCGTTCCAGAAACATTGTTGGTTACTGTATCACCATTTACATTGTCTCTTAAATCCTAGTTTCCATGTAACTGCATATTAGACGCTGTACTTCGCCTTCTCAATTACCAGTCATTAAGTTGATGACGTCAACTATTCACAAGATACATATTTGCCTTTTCTGTATTTAGAAGTATACTTGTACAGAGCTCTTTATTCTTGGTTTTGTAACATTTCCAAGTTTTGCTAAAAGTAGGAAGGTATTTCAAAAATACAAATCTCCCAGGAAGGGCACACTGGACGCAGTGAAGAATAAAAGAGCCATTGAACTCTTGATTGAGGATGTCGAAAAGAGTTAAGTAGACTTAATTGAAAACGGACCTTTACTGAGGCCGGAATCAAGCACACAAGAAAGAAGTCTTTAATAGGATTGCCGAAACAATTTAATGAGATTCAGTTAGGTAACGACAATTAAAACAATTAGGTTAGCTTAGGTAAGAATGTTCTCCCATACCATGTGAATTCTACACTATGCTTCAATGAACTTACGTCACATTTTTATTTCCATCGTTTAAAACTATAGTTTTAGTGCGCACTTTAGTGTAATCTTTACACCATCATTTTATGGTGCACGTGCGCTATTCGAGAATCGAGTACCCCTTATTTCTTCCCGAAGATACAGAGCCAAGAAAGGCGTAAAAGGGGTCCCTTTATAAATATATCAAATGCGTCAGCTATTGCTGATTCATAGGTTAAAAAAAGTGTTTACATGATACGATAGCGCTGATTAGTTATCCAAGGAATCTTGCTTACTTAGTTCAAAAATGACACTTCCCTGTATTGAGTGTTGCTTTAGATTCCACAATAGGCCTCCTGAGCATTCGATGCGGTAATTAGTACCTAAGATATTTTACAATATATACAAAAACCCGGTGCATTTATCAAATCTGCAGTTACAGGACTTCTTTAGTTCAAATGACTGAGCGATGCTTCAGTTATTATGGCATGGGAATGCAATTGAACGCCAGTTTCCAGGATTGGTTTTTGGCAAGGATTTGGCAATTGACCGCCAGTGCTAACTTTTGTATAACGGCGCCGGTTTCTACCCTCGAGAAGACAGGGTGGTCTGTGAAATATCTACTTTCTTGGCAAAGTGCTGTTTTGGCGAGATAACGCCGAGTTCATCATATTATGTAACATCGTATTCTTTCGTTTAGAATACAAAAGCACGAGTCTGCCACCTGAACAGACACAGGCCCGAGACGGCGGCGCGTTCCGCTTGTGTTTCCGTTTCTGTTCCGCGCGTACTTCTCATGAGGAACTGCAGTCGTGCTCGGCTGCAGGCGACGGGGTCCGCATGTTTATGTAGGCCAAAACCTGGCCGGGGGGGTGTGACGAACTGCGCAACTAGTCCAGCAGCAAAATAGTCGAAGAAGACCGTGTGGTTTTAGTCAGTACGAGTTTGACAGACTCCTTCGGCTACCCCAGAGCGGAGGATATCCATGAGGCAAAAAAGGTACAAAAGCGCCTCGTAGACTACTTACATCCTAATTGAGCCCATAATTCACACATTGCACAGTCTAAGGACTCTCGCGCACACTAGCGCGCGTGTGTAACAGCCGTGAAGGGCATATACTACGGAAACTGGTTTCTCTGAGAGTGGAGGCAACTAACTGTTTTATAACACATTTAATTTGTTGCTATTGTTTGCTGGTAAATTAATATGAGAATGTTTTAGGAAGACATTACTTTAGGCAAGGGAAAAAACAAAATTTTGAAGATAGCACCCATCTCTAGTGATAGATGTAACTATAATAACTGCTGCATGGTCGGTTTTGGTGCCAATTTGTCAAGTTTTATGGTTTAGCTATGGTTTTATGAATTTGAAAAAATCAAAAAATGCTGGACCAAGATCTTTCCTGTAGCCTTTCACATTATATATAAATCTGTAGTGAAGACGCTAATATGTATGTGATACAATACCCAACTTTAGGAAGTTTTACGAAAATAAAGAAGAATTTAGTCTGATATGAGAGTTATGACAGGTAAACAAAGTATTTCAGTAGTATTCAGGTACAATGCAAAAAAAAACATAGATTAGGAACATAGACGACAAAGTTACTAACCTACCTACTTAATTGTCCTTTGTTTGAGGTAGTCATATCTGTGTGCTGCAATGTCATGCAGTCACTCAGCAATTATTTCTTACTAGCTATGCCCCGCGGTTTTACCCGCCGTTTTTCATTTTGCTCGGCTCCTAAGGGTCATAGCGTGATGAAATAAGCTATATTCTCCCTCAAGAACTAAGCTATCAAGTACTAAAAGAATATTTTAAATCTGAATGCTAGTACCAGATATTAGCGCTTTCAAACAAACAATCTCTTCAGCTTTATTCTATCTTTAGTATCTAAGACCCTAGAAAATTGAGGATAGGAATTCTAAATGCAAATCATGTTTTTATGTGGTATCGGCCATACAAGGTACTGTTGACTTAATTGGTTTTGCAATGAGGATGTTTATGTTTTTTTTACTAAGTATTTCAATTACTTTTTCCTTTATGATTACATAGGGAATATGCAAGAAATACAAAACTTTTTTTATTTCTTTAAAATGTCTTGTATTGGCCCATTAAAACATTGTGATAAACTTGTTTAATTCTCGAATAAAACACTTATTTTACAATTTTTAATATTTTATGTAGCATGTTTTTGGTGAAACAGAACGCAAACTCAAAACGCATCTTCAGTGATGTCAAATACTATGTGTCAAATTTAAACTTTTATTTGAAAACATGAAGTTACACTAAGTTTTTATTATAATATTGTTATTGTAATTTACAACACACACAGTGTTGCCAGTGATTACATATGGGACCGAAACGTGGTTGCTCACAATGGGCCTCAACAGAAGGCTTAAAGTCACCCAAAGGGCAATGGAGAGGGCTATGCTCGGAGTTTCCTTGCGTGATCAAATCAGAAATGAGGAAATCCGTAAGAGAACCAAGGTTACCGACGTAGCCCGAAGAATAGCCAAACTTAAGTGGCAGTGGGCAGGGCATATTGCTTGCAGAACGGATGGCCGATGGGGCCGGAAAGTTCTGGAGTGGCGACCGCGAACTGGAAGACGTTGCGTTGGAAGGCCTCCCACTAGGTGGACCGATGACCTGATAAAGGTTGCGGGGATCCGCTGGATGCGATACGCACGGGATCGGTCAATGTGGCGACACTTGGGGGAGGCCTATGTCCAGCAGTGGACGTCTTTCGGCTGAAATGATGATATTTTTATATTCTATGAAGGGCAAAAAACTAGATGTAAACAAGGCAGATAGAGGTAAGTGACGACACATGACATGAATGGCTGCGACAGTCACGGACGTTTGAACTGTTGTAGGAAATTGTAAAGGTTAATTTTTTTTTGATACCAAAAGCAGTAGTTTAACTTAAGTTTTAATTATTTTCTTAGGTTGATAGTAATGTATTTTATTGATGTAAGTGATGAAAAAATTTCATGCATATTCCCTATTGAATGGAAAACTGCTTTATTATTATTGTAAGCACTGTAGTGCATAAGAATGTACAGTAATAAGTTGATTAGCTAGCTACCCATTCAAATGTTACATAGGCTTTGTGCTTAAATCATGAGAGCCTAAACAATTGATTAAAGTTCTGCCCTTGAGGTTTCTTTGCTAGTTTTCTGGTTTTCATCTTCATCACAACAAGCATTTTGTCCCCAATAGTGGGAATAGGTAATAGAAAATCCACAAATAACATTTCAGTTATAATCAGATGTCTTCAGAACATGAAATTCATGCATATATTTCATTATTATAATGACAGATGTTTTGTTTTGTTTACACGTTCACATCACCTGAAAGCAATGATCACAATCGCGAATGACGTGTGACATAATAGCTTAACTTTTCAATGTATAATTTATGTAGTATTACATCCTCACGTTATTTTGATGAAAAAAAGGCTCACGGCATTCAAATAGAGTTTAGTTTGTGCTTTTTAGTTTAACATGCTTAATGGCTACGATCTGTAAAAGGGTATACAGAGGTGTATTTGTAGTCAACCCATAATTATGTTGATTTTATGCTAGCTCATCCATGAGGATAGTTTCGAGACGCAAACATCCTGTAATTTGGTACCTTCGACCCCCTTTCTATTCGAATGGGAGCTACCACCCATTCGAACAGCCAGTCTGAATGGCCAGTCCCAAAGCTTAGCTGTCCTTCATTCACAAATTAGGTGCATAGGGACAAAATTTATTAGTGATCAAGTATTTGTCATTTTCTAGTATCACATTGCGCTTTGTCAATAACATCCTTTTATACACATACAATCATTGTACTATTGGTACTTCTTTAGTCCCCCCTACTATCTGTAATTCCAGCAGTTACTTTGCTTACCACATTGATTTTGCATTTTCTAAAAGTATTGCAGAAGATGTCTAAAATATTTAGGTATACTAAGATAATAATTTAATATATTTCACCAGTGTTGATCATGCCAGGCCAAAACTTTGGGAAACTACAAAATTTTAAAATTAGGCATTAGTGTATTATCATTAACAAGTATTTTTTTTAAATAACATAATAGATTCTTCAATAAGCTTTTCCTTGATTATTATGCAAACATCAAAGGAGTCTCGTTGGCAGTTTGCCCAACCACATTCATATTACGAGTGCTGCCACTTTTATATTATTTATATTGCACATGCAGATGCAAATATGTTTTATTAACTCCATGTCTCAGTCACTGCTCTACCAATGAGGTGTTTACAAATTCAAGGACAAAACCTATTGAAAATAGATTTTTTGAAACTTGAATTTTTTTTATTACTTTATTTCTAATAAATATTTCAATGCAGAGAACATGCAGATCATCATCAACATCATTCTCTCCTGCTATTATCCCAACTTGTTTGGGGAAGGCACAGCATGACTTCTTCCATACTTCTGTATGCTGGGCATGTGGGGCAAAGATAAAAAAAAAAAGAAAAGAAATGTCAATATAAAATTTTTGTTTAATTTGCGCACCCCATGTGGCAGAATGTGATGAGACCATTTATGACAATGTAATTATTCTAATCGGAAAAATAATAGAATTTGTATTTAATTTCAGCTTGTAACAACCCTATACTGAGCATTGGCTTCACCTAGAGTTTACAGAGAAAAAGTTTTAAAATTTTCAAACTTTTGCCTGCCATTAACATCAATTTATGGCAAAAAGTTAAAGCTATAAAATCAATGAATGTGGCCAAGCTGGTATTTCTGGTGTCTTTTCATCATTGTCATACAGCTCACACTGCTCTGGTCTAGGTACTTAAAATTTTCTAGCTGAGTAGAATATCATGTCCTTTGATAACAAAGCTCTGGTGTATGAGGCTCGTGGCTCGTGGCTAGCCAGTGGCGTGGCTCATGACGTACATGTGTGTTGGATAGTGAAAATATCATATATTTATTCTTAAAATACGCGAATATGATGTCACTGTCGCACTCTCGCCATGCACTGCCTACGCAGCTTATGTCACATTTAATCTTGGGCCAGTCTTTAATTGCCGTGTTCGACCTCCGACATCAAAGCCACTCACAAACTACACATTTCGTAATAGGTCACCACCAAAACAATAATACGCGGCACACTTTCGAAGGGATAGGGAGTGACTTAACTTTAGCATACCATTACCGTCTCTATCGCGCTTGCCAACCAAACTATAAAAACAAACGAGACAAACTGCTGTCAAAACTTTATGAAATTAAAACTATTTACACACTTACTATTTACACAACTATTGCAAACTAAGTTTTATCGATAAACTTGTATGCAGGCAGTACACTTACCGTATACAAGTTAACATAAATCCAAAACAGATGTCAGGGTAAGTTTATTGACGAAAACAAGGCACAAAACACAGACAAATCACCTTTATAAATGGATGTTTAATCACAGCGTGATCACTTGGGCCAACACAGCATGCACTAACACTGAGCACTATGGGGGACGCGGCACTTGAACAATAATGTTTATTTACGAAGGATAACACACAACATCACGCAAAATTTCCAACACGTCTGCCGTATCACAATGAGTTGCGGCCATTTTGCCTGCTGTCGAAAAAGAATGAGATGCACTGTGTCTGCCAACCAATCGGAAGGCTTGTCAATCATGGCTGCGCCATCTATTGGTACGATTCGGACGACTTCAACATTGCGTTTTGTTATGGCTCGGAGATGCTGACTTATGAATTTTTAGCCATCAATCGGAAACAAAATATCTAAACTTCCTATTCCTTCCCGCTAATGAGAAATTAATTAATTATTAATAGAAAAACCCAAACACTTGCCCGACTTTTTTCGACCGTTGATCTCGTCAGACTTACGGGCCCGTAAGTCTGACAACCAGTCTTACCAAGGGGTATCGTATTACCCCTTGGTACGACTGGTAGCAAACTGGGTTGTGGAGGTCAGGTAGGCAGTCGCTCCATGTAAAATAGTGGTATTCAGCTGCATCCGGTTAGACTGGAAACCGACCCCAACATAGTTGTGGAAAGGCTAGGGAGATGATAAGTAGAGTACGACATACGTGAAAATCTTATTTTTTTCAAATTCTTGATAAAATAATGAAATTATAGTCTACACATTTGGAACATTTCAAATCCTTGAAAGGTTATCGGCAAGGAAATGGCGTCGAACAAAAAGCAACGTAGCAGTGAATTATCTGTGACAGTGAAAAAAAATAGCTCAAGATAATTTTAGCGCGATTTTTGACATCTTTTGAAGTAAAAATTTCAATATTTTGACTTTTGTTTTAGGCTTAGTTTTGATAAAAATAATAAATAAAATGGCCTTCCAGTCCCAATTTATAATATTACTAGTATTTTTGTTCACGGTATGTTAAGTTTAAACTTTTACTTAATGATCTTGAAGCTAACTACTTAGGTACGTAGAGACGGTAGAGTCAACTCGTATACGAGTACCTAAAACATTTTATCTTTTACAGCTCAACGTCACAGAGTTCGAATGCCACAAGAACAGTATGAAAAGAATTGGAAACAGAAACCGAATCAGGACACATGGTTAGTGGTATACGAATTATTATAGGCCTAAGTCATCCCAATACAGGGCAAAGGCCTCCCTTCCCTCTTTTCTTGATCAAATGCTATTGTAGACCAATCCCTTAAAAACGAGTCTAACTCTTCCCGCCGTCTCCATGTGGACCTGCCTTTGAAAATCCTAACAATTAAGCTATTTAGATTTTAGGCATTAACCAGTTGTAGTGTGCATGTAATATATTACTTATAGCTATAATTTAAGCACTACTAGCAGCTAATGAACTGATGCATGTATATCAAATAGCTTAAAAGTATTTAACCTGGCCAGTCAATTTAGTGTGGCAGCTGTCTCACATTTTCTGAGGAGCCCATTCCATACTAATGCAAATAAATAAATATAATAGGTAGTTTTTGCACCTGTACCTACTTTTTTTTAGGTTTTATTGGCATGAGACTTTTAACTATTATGATTTGGAATAAAAATAATATTTTTCCTTCAAGTTTCCCCAAGACCAACTATCCCCACTATGGATTATGGTGTATCTGCTGTGGTTGATAATGCAAGTGACATATTCAGGAAGATAATAGCCAAAATGTTGTCAAAAAAGAAACTTGTAGGCTTTGATTCTGGCTGGTACTGGTGATATTGTATGTGAATAAAATTGTTGGTCCAAATTCCATGATTACTGTTTTCAATCATTAATGAATTACTTTCAGGAAGGATATATAGAACTAAATTAATGAACACATTTATTAAGTGTATTTTAAATTTTTCAATATCCGAGGGAGTTATAATTATGCTTATAACAATTAATTTGATGATTAAACTATCGTGGCTGTAGGGTTACAATAGTATCTACTTCTTGCATCAAAATGCTTTTTTCTGTGTCGAAATAAAGATGAATTACCCTTGAATTTACCTTGACAAATATCACATTCTAAGTTTGATTGCGTATGGTGTCGCTTCACATGTTCAGAACGGCGCGAGGCAGACAAAAACGTCATGTCACAATATTGACATTTATATGGTTTTTCACCTGTATGTGTTCTTGTATGATACAGCAATGATGTCTTTGATACAAACTTGCCTCCACAATGTATACATTCAAAATTCTTCTGTTTTGTATGTTTTATAATATGATCCTTTAACCGGCTTGTAGAACTACATTTCTTACCACACCAGTCACATATCAGAGCTGTACCATTTTCATGTTCTAAGCGGATGTGATTACTTAAACTCGATTTCTGAGCATACTTTTTTCCACAATAATCACATGTGAGCTGTGATTCTGCATTTGACTTCCTCATCTTTTCGCACAATTTCTTCTCAATGTGATTATTGAATGCTTGCTTTCCTTTATAAACCTTACCACATGTCTGACAGACAAGGCCTGACCTTCTGTGACCATGTTCATGATGTCTTAGAGTGTAAAGGTTGGTGAATGTTCTGCCACATTGGCTGCAGACAGCAGTGGAGTGACTGTCTTTTGTATGATTTCTTAGCAGAAATGAAGTCCCAAAACTTCTTGAACACTGAGAGCATTTAAAATTTTTAGGTGCATGCACCCTTAGGTAGTGTTGTTTCATTTTCATGACTGTTGGATATGTCTTCAAGCATGTCTTACATTTAAGATTATTTAGGTCATCATCATGTACTATGTCAGCTAGTATGACAGATTGCAAGGCACTAGTTTGTTTTCTTCTTTCCACACTGTGGAATTGTGCGGTGGCTTCCACAGCACAGTTTTTATTATCAGGACTGCAGTTTGATTCCAATTCAATATCTATGTATAACTCTTGGCCATCTTTGTACAATCTTTCAAATCTCTTACGTAAAAGTGTTTGATCTTTGCAGTTTCGGTGTTTATCATAATACAATTCCACATTATTGTTACTAGTATCCAAAGTAACAAATATTGACTTGTAATCATAGTTTTCTGCGCCAACAATTTGGCTGTGTTTCTGTAGGGAATCTATTGTAGAGCACAGCTGCTTTATATTTTGTTGACATTGTTGTGTGAATTTATAACAGTTTATAACTATTCCTGTACACTTCTGGCAAATCACTTTGAGCGCAGAAATGCTATCCAAAACCTGAAACATACAAGGTTAATTGCATAAAATTCTGTGGAGGACTTGTGGCCTAATGGAAGTTGTATTGGACCTTTACCTATGCAGAGTAGGTTGGTACTTACACTATTGATTTACTTACTCACCTTTGTATTGGACCTGTACCTATGCAGAGTAGGTTGGTACTTACACTATTGATTTACTTACTCACCTTATCTCCTAACACAGTGCATATTATTTCATATAATACTTCAGTCTGTTCGATATCAATACCTAGAGAAACCTCGTCTTCAATGCTAAAAGCGTTTTCAGTTTCTCCTATCGTATTAAAGCACAAGCAACAGCAGTAAGACGTATTAGACAAAATATCACGAAGTATAAGACTTAAAAATGGCATTTTAAAGATTAAACTTTATGCTTAACTATCTGTTGCCCGCGACTTCGTTCGCCTAGAAATCTTAATGTGTAGAGGTACGTGTGAGAAAATAGATAGATTCTCAAACTAGCATTTAATTCGTTTCGGTAAATTATAGTAAACAAATCTTTGCATTCATAACGACTGTCAGTTGTTCTGTCAAACCAGCTTAACCAGCCCACAGAACTTATATACCTTGGAACGAGCCTAAGCTGTCAATTTATTTTTACTCCTACTCCACGGCCACAGGCTATGCATGTATAATTCTGCGGATAACGGTCTCCCTGTGCTTCCGGTCTTGAAGGGTCGCGTCGTGCTGGAGCACGACGCTTGCTTGCGAGCCAAAGTCAAACCGCAGTGAGACAGTCACCTCCTTTGTCGAGGAAGTGATTATCTTAGTCATAGATCTAATGTTCGCAAAGAGAAAGAAGATTGCAGTTTAATGTGCTCTCGATACTAAGGGCAAAACCAACACATGCCGTTACGGTTTCGACTTTACTCTTGTAACACCAATAGCACTAGTGTCTAGCTCGTAGTAAGAAAATCACCCGTAAAGGTACGAAATAAAGGCGCTGTCAATGTCAAATTCAACAAAATGTTTACTCCACAGAAAGTTGCAAGTGTTCAAAATATCAAACAATGCATAATCTAAAATTCATTCGACCCTTAGCGCTATTATACATAAATATTTATCCATGTGACCGTTTCTCTAGAATAGGGAAATATTTTTCAAATAAAAACTTAGTGACATCATCCCAAAATAATCCCCAACAAGTCGTTTTAAAATTATGTGTGTTTATAGCATTTTTCGCCGCCATTTTGATTCATGGCGACGATTGATCTATGTACGTGGGAAGGAGATTCTTGAACGAAATATTTTCGAGCGCGCGCTCTACTTTGAACTGCGCTAAGTTTGTTAAGTTTCAACAATTTATCGTTTGGATTTCGTGAAAATGATAGAAGAGTCAGAATTAAATGTGCTTGTGTCTAACGTACTGAGCGAAAATCGGTACAGTCATTGCAGGTTATGCCTAGAGGATATCCAAGAACATTACATTCGTTTTCATGATTCTGTGTCGCTGGACTCGACGAGTGGGACTTATCTAACGCTTTCTGAAATCCTAACGAAACTGTTAGGGGCTGAAGTAAGTTGCAATTAATTAGGTTATAATTCATGTGCTGGCAACCACAATGCCTACTTGAAACTTAAAGTTGAGAATGCTGTACTTGAAATCCCGTAGTTATAAGATTACTTGGTTCGGTTCTATTGAGCATAAAGCTAGCTAAAAATATTAAATAAGAATCCTGTTCATTCTAGAGTACCTTAGACTAACTTTGAGGTCAAAACTTAAGTTCAAGTCCTATATTCATATTTGAGCATTACTGTTTTCAGATCTGTGAAGAGATTGCTGGGATTGATGCAGTGTGTATGCCATGTGTAGACAAAGCACTTGATTCACTGAAGTTCCTAGAATCTTGTGAAAAATCAACCAATGTACTCCGTAACGTCTTCAGTAATCTCTCCAATGCACTGACTGCTGATATTGACACAAGTTCGGATCAAACCCTGTACATAACAGTCAGGGAACATGAGTCTACACTTGTTTTGGTGAAAAATGAAGCAAAGAAGCAGAAAGCGCAATCAAATAAGATTTTCCAGTGCACTAAATGCAATGAACAATTTGCGGACATATTGGAGCTCCGAGTTCATAACATATCAACTCATGCTATACTCACATGTGAGAAATGTTATGATAATGTAAGTGATGAGAGTGAACTGGCTGCACATGAAGACAGTCAGCATATATATGAATGTCCTGAATGCAATCAGTTTAAGTGCACTGAGGAAAGCTTGAAAAAACATCGAGATACAGTCCATGGAGTATTTGTATGTAAGGACTGTGGCAAGCCTTTCAAAAGTTTAGAAAAGCTACAGATCCATGAACAAAAACACATCTCCAAGAGTGAATGTCCCAAATGTGGCAAAAGCTACAACACTAAAGGATTCTTCTTAAAACATGTCAAGTTATGTCTGGAAGACATGTTGGACCCACATCCAATAAGGAGTAAAATTGAGAAGACTTATTTTTGTGAAAAGTGTGGAAAGGGCTACAGTACTCCTGGAGGATTACGGGTCCATAATAGATTTATTCATGGTAATGCAACGCCACACACTTGTAAATACTGTGATAAACAATTTACTGCTCCAAGTTACTTAAAGGTTCACATGGTAAAGCACACTGGTGAAAAGAATTTCAAGTGTGACTTGTGTAGTAGACTGTTTGTTTCTAAAGAGGCATTGTTGTACCATACCAGAAGGCACACAGGGGATAAACCGTACAGTTGCACGGTGTGTGATGAGAAGTTTGTGAATGCCTCGGCTAGAGCTGAGCACATAAAGTTCAAACATGTTGGTCCAACCCTTATGTGTGAAATATGCTCTCGCAAATTCTTTACACCTAACTTCTTGAAGCAGCATATAAAGAAACATCATGATCCTTCCAACAAGCTGTATGCTGGCAGGAGTTTAATACCACCCAATGTTCCAGCTGTAGAAAATATGAGAGTTAGGTTAGTAGACTTATAATCCAGGACAATGATGGCTGATTAAAAGCTGCCAAAAGAAAATAAAGGCTTGTTTTGTCATGTTTAGTACTGAGTTGTCTAACTTGACCATGAAATTATACTTAAAATCAATATCAAGTGGGCTCCTTATGAATTATACAATATTATTATTTAACGCAGTATAATGCTGATAGTTTTGGTTTATTGTTCAAGGCAATCAAGGCTTCTGTGTTCTCAGAATTTTTCTCCCTGCCTTCCTGCTTTCCTCCCTGGTATTTTTTTAAAACTCTGATTTCCTATATTGAGTTCTGTATGGTACCAATCTAACAAGTAATATTTTTTCCCGTTTGTCGCCAGTGGGTGTACGTTACCCTAGCAGGAAAGTGGCTCCTAGAGTAATATGAGTGGAACATATAATCTGCTGTGAATGTGCACCACATAAAAAATTGGTGCACTATGTCGTTTTGGGGGAAAAAACACAATTCCTGCTGGTATATGTATATGTTAGTGCCGTATACAACATTATTTTTAGTATATGCACCTGAATATAGTTTGTTTAGAATAAGTAACAATCGATTCCAATCATTTTTAAACCATGTTATATTTTGTACAAAAAATATATTTAAAAAAAGTACAACTATCGCAATAATTTAGGTATCTACTGCCAAATTTCCTTTATTTATTTTTATACAAATCTTCTACATTTTTAAATATTTCATAAACTTTTTTTAACAAATAAAAAACATTTAAAAATATAAAAAATTGTAGCCCACCGGTATCGGGAACAGGGTCCAAGCTACCGGCAGTCAGGGCTCCAGAGAGAGGAACCTCCTAACAATACGAGCCGTGTCCAGGAGTACCGCTTTCTGAATCAATCCCTTGATCCAGCTGCCTAACGAGAGCCTCCTCAGGTATTGGTCGAGGCTCTTGGCAATTAAGCCATGGGCTGATACAACTATCGGCACAATGATCGCTGAGTCCACATCCCACATGTCGACAACCTCGTGAGCCAAGTCAAGATACTTGATTTGCTTATCTTTCTCGGCTTTCACGAGGTTCTCATCATGCGGGACCGTTATGTCTACAATCATTGCGCGCCGCTCTGACCGATCCACCACCACTATATCAGGTTTATTGGCTACAATAGTCCTGTCAGTGATGATGGTTCAATCCCAGTACAATGTGATACTGCCATTTTCGAGAACTTGGTCGGGCACATACTTATAGTACGGTACTTCCGATTCCACAAGGTTGTATCTTAGAGCAAGTTGCTGATGGATAATCCTGGCTACAAGGTTGTGTCTATGCAAGTACTCTCCGTTAGCCAGACGAGAACACCCGGAGATAATGTGACGGATTGATTCGCCTGGACGGTGGCATGCCCGACATATGTCAACCGTACCGTCCTTCACAATAAATCTCCGGTAGTTATTCGTCATCATAACTTCATCCATAATTGCACAGACAAAACCTTCGGTTTCTCCGAAGAGGTCCCCGAAACGTAGCCAGGCTACGGACGCTGATATTATTATTATCAATGAGCTCAAGACAACGCTGGACGCGGGCGCGCTGCGTGGTGACCACGTTTTTGTGCGTATAGCCAGGTAACAGAAAAAGCTTATAACTTTGTGATTTTTCATGATACCATTATGAATTTTTGTACATAAATTCTTTACATAAAAATAGTAGACACGTGTTTCAGGTTTCGCATTTACTAAAACTAATGTTGTATATTTTCATATGCTTTAAGTAAAAAGCTGTTATTTAGATATTACAAATAGACACTTTATTTGTGTAGATTTTAGAAGTTAAGTCACTGCTTTAATATTAAAACAAATACATATTATGACTAGTAATGTTTTTTTTTTTAACTTTGATTTCGTAATTGCACTTGTCAGTCTTTTTCATTCTGCAATTCTTCTTCTCGAATTGATGACTCGGGTTTTGTCCGACCAGTATGTAATTCTTCCATATTTTTTATTGACAGTATTCTGATCTATCATTAATAATTATTAATTTTGATAACATTAAAGTTATGATTCTTTGTGCTGGTGTATGTTTTAATAAATTAGTAGGGGTTTTATCAATCTCTATCCTATTCAATATTTTTTGTTTGGTTCTGCTCATATTTCCGATACTTCTTTATTTTTTGGGAGTCAAAAAAGTTAATACTTGGCCATTATTATATTAGTAGTAAGTGAATAGTTGTGTCATAATTTGGTAAAAAAAAAACTAAGCCAGCTTAATTTTACCTTATAATTGTTTAGATCCATAATGTAATCAATTTCATCACAGAAGGCATATCATCTTCCTGCCATTGTCCCATGTTACTTGGGGTCGGCGTGCAACGTTTTTTCTTCCATTTTCCTCTGTCAACCGACACACTATCATTTACTTCTTTTTCTCTCATATAATTTCTCACACAATCCATCCTTCCTTTCCTTGGTCTTCCTCTCCCTCTCTATCCATCAACATTTATATTCATTACTCTTTTAGTCATGCGATTTGTCTTTCCTCAACACATGTCCATATCAAAGACAGTGGATTCCCTTTCAACTTTTCTGTAACTGGCGCAAATTTTAAACTTCCTCTAAAACACAACGAGTGTTTTTACCTTACCTTATCCATTCTTGTCAAACCTCACATCCATCTCAACATTGTCATGTCCGCTACAGGCAATCTTTTTTCATCCACCTCTTCACAGCCCAGCATTCCGATTCATACAGTACGACAATAACTAATCACGGACTTGTATGTTCCCCTTTAACTTGAGGGACGCAAGTTGTTCGAGTGACCTGTAGTTATTTGCTGTCGCATCACAGAAAGCATGTCTTGAAAATTAGTAGAGTGCCTCCTTATTGATCTTTCTTGACGTCATTTCAGTGATTGCTTCGTTCTATCAGTGCTTTATACTTTCCAGCATAGGAATCCACTTCTAGGCAACCTACATTCACATTGATAATAACTTTGATATATTAGGGTACTGATGTGTCTTAATGTTATTATTTACACTTATACTAATATTTGGATAAACTGCAAATGGAGCTTCTGCTTCAGGCACAAACAACTTGCTATGAGGATTGTAGTGTCTCTGGACATGTTTCCTCAACTGATGTCCTGTGACAAACTTGACATGGCAAACGTGACACTCTTTCGTAGGACCAAAATGCTTCCGCCTCTTGTGTTCCATTCTCCGTGATGCCGAAAGAAAGCTTTCATCGCACAAGTCACAAGGAAAAGGTCTTTCGCCTGTGTGAAGACGTGTGTGGTAAACTAAAGCTGCCTGTGTCACGAATTTTCCACCACAATGATCACAGTGGAAGTTCTTTGCCTTTGTATGTTTTACAATGTGGTTATTCAGTCTACTTTTAGCATCAAATTTCTTGCCACACCAGTTACAAGATAGGACAGTTCCAAATCCATGATCTGTTTTCAAATGAGTCCTCAAACCATTCTTTGTAGCATAGCCTTTACTGCAAATATCACAAAAGAAGCTTGGTAGTTGATCTTTTAATTTACCGCAAATTCTTAGGTGCAATTTAAAGGTGTGTTTGTTAAGAAAAGCTTTATTGCAGCGTGGACATGTGTTGACTTCATGTTTGTTTAAGTGAGCTCGTAAGTCCTTCTTCGAGGGGAACTGAACAAAACACAGTTTACATATTGCAGCCACATGATATAGTTTATCATGCAAAGTCAGCATTTTGTTAGTACTAAACATTTTAGAGCACTTTGGACATTTTAATTTTTTTGGATAATGCACTCTTTCAGCATGTTCATCAAGTTGTAGTTGTGTGGCAAACACTTTAGGGCACTGCATGCAAGGATGCTTAGAGTTACTGTGAACCTTCATATGTTTGACCAGGTGGCAGTTAGAGACAAATCTTTCTCCACATTCTTCACATATAACATTTGATTTTTTCTGTTTCTTCACCCTATAACGTTTATCTTTGACCAGTTCTCTTATTTTGCTAAGGGCAGTCTTTTTACTTCTTCTTGTGTGCTGTTTTCTACTAGTGAACATGAGATTTTCATTATCTTTCACTACAAAATACACAGTTTGAACACCTAGCTTGATACCTATAGTTGAAGACTGGTCTAAACTTGTGCTTAGCCTGTTAATGATTGTGTTCCAGTTGTCATTGGAGGACTGACACAGTTTTTGAAATAGGTAAGAGTTGATGGTCATAGTGGCACAGTTCATGCACAGAACTTGTGGCAAAGAAGGCTCCTGGACAACCTGGAAAAGCATAAAACAAACCATTAAACTAATTCTAGTACAATACACGAATAGTGGCATCAAGATACTACTTCTGTTATTTCTTTCCTTGGAGAGACAGAACATTGTTGGACACTTACACATAAATCTCTGAACATATCCACAAACGTGAGGGTTTCATCCAAATAGGACCTTTGGAGCCGTACGATATCATCAAACGATACTTCTTGATGCTCGGTCGAAGAAAAACATAACCTACAAACGTGTTCAGATTCACTCGTCAAGAATTTAAGAGCTGGTAAAGTTATGTCGGCTTCTGGTTCCATTTTGATTCAAATTTTATATAAATCCACACAAATTTCCACTGCACTATCAAAAAAACCTCTCCACTCGTAAGTTTATTTCGTTTGACAAGTATACATACATAAAGTAGTCTATCTATTGATCTATGGTTTAACATTTTTGACAGATTTTTTTAAACTTTTCGTCATCACAGCACAGTGTTGCACAGGGACCGAATTACCGTTACTTTTTTCATAACGTTACCGATTACCGTTATGCTAACGATAAAAAAGTAACGATATTTATAACGATACCCGTAAGTCCGTTAACGTTATCTAATAACTAATAGTAGTATCGGTAAAAGTAACAATACGTATACCGGTAATTTATTCGCCTATCTCTTTCTAACGTTGTCGGTGGGGAGTCTAGCATCTTACGATGTTAGTACAACTAGCTTTGGCGTGTAATATAAGGTATTGTTTCTGCGCTGAACACACTTTTATGTACAGGGGGTGCGGGCGCAGACGACGCATCGTCTTGACTACAACTCGCAGCGAACTTCCGAACCTCTATTTTACCTCTATTTTGAACGGTCTTTATACCTACTCAAAAATGGTCGACATAAATATCGTAATGAAAGATTAGACCATGATATCCAAAGTACTTATACTTATTTATTTTTGTGAATAAGGTAAATTTAAAATCTGACTGACACTAAGATCATGAATACGGGTATGATTCAAAATTACACGCCACGCGCCATTCGGTTTTTAAAAATTTTATGCTATGCTTTTTTTTCGGTCAACCATGAAAATGACACACATGACAAAAAAAGCCGAAAATGTTCGTCGGCGCCATGTTGAATTTTAATTTTGACCTCATTTTTGTTATCAGCGACCCCAAAAACCCCGAAAATGACACCCATGACAACAAAACCGAAAAAAAAGTAAAGCATAAAATGCAGAGGACGTAAAATAAAAAAAAATAAAGTGATTTTATCTTAAATATGTAAATAAGTCAACATTATAAAAAAAACTAGTTGGTACCAAATACGATATCGACCATTACTCATTCTATCTTGTTCTCCCCTACATACTTTCTTTTTCTGCCCTTGTCATACCTCGATAATCTTCGCCTTACCGGGCTCCCTACAAAACTTTTTTTAGAACTCCTTACATAGAAAAACAAAATTATTGGAATAAATGTTTTGATTTTAGAATGCCAGTTACAGGCACTTATATGTCGAAAAAAAGATAATAAAATGAAGCTACAGTCCCATTCAAAAGGCATATTAACTGTGAAATTACTGTACATTTTTTACCCAAACAACTAATAATTAGAACAACAAAACAAATAGACGTGTTTGGCGTACGCCATTTTTGTGTGACGTCTGGTCCTATAAAATGAAAAACGAGCGAGTCGTCGCGTTTTCGTAGGTATCTGTCCGGTCGTCATAAAACGCTAGCGGTTGCCGCTCCGATTAGAAGAGCCGAACGAAAGGACTCGCGGCGCGCGTTCGGTTTGGCAACGTCGCACCAGATATTGTTCGTTTTAGCGAAATAACGTTATTGGTAACGCTATTTAAATACCGGTAAATCCTATAATTTAACGATATTTTTAACGTTAGTTAACGTAGCATAACGTTAAGGTTTTAGTAATTTTACCGGTATCTTTGTGGTAACGTTAACCGTCCCTGGTGTTGCGTTTATATATTCGCGTATTCAACGACGCGCGTAAGCACTGGCAGATAATCCAAGTTTAACAAATTGTAAAAGATTTCAATTATTTTAATACATTGCAAGCATTTCTTCATTTCTTTTAACATGAAATTGAAATGTAAAATACAATAGATATCAACCAAAAAACGTAGTATGTACAGACGCCAGCACATCAAGCTACCCGAAACTGTAAAATTTTCCTAATCAACCTCCTTGACCCTAATGTTTTAGCGATAAAGTTGAAAATCTATTATAGAAATTTCACAGATTGTAGGAGCTTAATGTGCTGGCGTCTGTAAATTCTAGCCGCAGGTTCTTGGTCCTAGAATAATGGTAATTTACATAGATAGCCTGCTTGCTACATTCAATCATTTATTATCTCAATACATTTTATATCTAGATTTGTTTGTTTACATTAGACGCTTATCGGGGATATATTAATTATAGGTAAGTGGGGCCAACTAGAACGCCCGTAAAAGGAGTTAGAGGGGCGTCGTAATCCATCTATCCAATATCTTATCCAGAGCCGTAACCAGGAATTTGGTTCGGGGGGCTGGATGAAAAAGCAGATTATGGGATGGCAGGGGAGGGGGTTAATTCAATAGGTACAGAAACAACAGAAATGCCTATTAACTGAAAAAGATTACCATTCAAGAGCGAGCGTAGCGAGCTCAAATTGTCGAGCATCCTTTCTCGTATGTATTACCTAGGTTCCTTATTTGTTCATACATTCGGAAATGTGTACGAGTATCTGTTGTATTATACAGAGTTGAGAAAGCATTTTATACATATATTAGCGAGTGAAGTAAGATCGAAAATAGTATTCCCGCTCCTCGAATAAATTTAGGTTTTTCTGTTCATTAATCCAGAAATAAGGTGTACGAACATCGCCACATGATATCAATTGTTTTAGTTTTTACCTGAACAACTATTACTTTTTACATTCGCTGACTATGCGTAATAACGCCTGCTACAAGTCACCTACTTTAGGTATTATATACAAATTTTAGTGTTTTACTTAATAAACTGTCAAAAAAATAGTGATTTTATTTTCTGTGCACATCCCGTGTGATTCGTCCATCTACAGACTACATCTCAGTGTGTGGAGCTACTGCCCATACTAAAGAAAGGAGGAACAATGTCAGCGTAATAGAAAAGCTTATCATGTATCAGCCAGCTCGAAAATTGCGACAAGAAGGTACCGTCAACTGCCCTGACTTTGCCCGGATTTTGATATTTTTAGCCTTTAACGTGAAATAAAAATTAAAATAAGCCTGATTTCCATGTTGTGTACACATATAATCTTATAAAAAACTCAAGAATTCTGTAATTTGAATTTGTTTCAGTAAATTTTCGTAGGTGATGAAAGTTTTTGAGCTATTTTTAAAATTAGGCAAAGTAATGGCTCATGTCTCTGACATTGCCTAATACATTTACTCCAAAATAAACAATTCGATTTTTATGCTGGCACAGTGTAAAATGTAGTTTAATGCATAGAGAATACAATCCAATTTTAAATGACAGATTTTGGGAGTATTTTAGTAGGTAAAATTACTTAGGCAATGTCTGGACACCATTTTATACAATCTTCATACATTGACAAAGAATGGGTAGGGTTGTGTCATAAGAAAATGAAACGAAATATGTTTTTGTTTTTATTTTTTAAGTAGGTATTTCGAGAAGTATTATTAGGAACAATCAGAGGCACTAGCACGAGTGCGTGACGTGAACTTAAAGTAAATAAGGTATACCAAATTGCTTTTCAGCATCATATGATGAGATATTTTTGTTTTGAACGAGACCAACGGCGATGTTCAGAATGCTCTCATCATAATCTTTATATCTTCTTCGTTGTTTTGTCCATTTTGATCGTCCTTCAAACAAAAAGAACCAGAATCTAGATATTTAGTAAAAAAAAAATTCAAGTCCACTAAAAATATATTTCATTTTCATCGTGTTAACATAAAACAAGAAGTTAATTGAGTTGATATTCATTTATTAATTAAAAACAGTACACCTTCAAAAAACATATAATTAATATGAAAACCTGTTTGAGTTATCACGTAACATCTTCCTTTTTTGATGTCGGTAAATAACAAAGGTGTCAACCCTAGCCTAGGCAAAGTCACGATCACTCGTTCAAAAAAATTGCCTGACTTTGCCTATTTCGACATTTCTCGCTAAATACCGTGTTTTTTTCATCAATTACAATGACAAACGATAAAGCTATCAACGTTTTATAGAATAAGTACAGAACAAGATAGAAATATAAATATTTTAATGACTTACTTGAAAAGTTTTTCCGAAACTAAAAATATCAGACTTGGCGCTCTCTAGTTTGACACACATCTGTCAAAAATTATGCATGTTACCAACATAACGTGACCAATTTAGTGTTGCCACTTAATAATTCTAAAAACTGACAAATGTTTCGATTGCCAAGCTAGTAAATTGAAAAAGATATTACCATTTTTTCATTTTAGGCAAACACAGGACGCTAGGCAAAATCAGGGCAGCTGACGGTAACTCAATAATAGGTAATGAGATTCAAATACTGTAACCGTTATTTTTTAAATTTGGATATGAAAGGGCGCTGAAAAATATTATAGCGCTAGGCGCTAAGCTAACATTCCTGAGTCCAACCCTACGACAGGCTTCACTCTTAAAATAAAATCAAGGCCAATTCGTGCTAATGTACTTTGGGGTATGTTATCTTTGCTCAGCTTAGCCGGCTGGCAACGCAGTTCGAAAAATCGAAGTACCTATTCAGTCTCTCAGTGTGGGATGAAAAAGTTGCAAAACTTGCAGATTATTGAATTGATCTGGGAACCCGAAAGGTAACTAAGGTAAGCTTTAAAATAATCGTACATTCTTTTTCATTAATTATAATAAATATCTAGATGTTATCTAGCTAGTAGGTATAGGTACCTATTTGGCCTCCGTATGGAGAAAATGTATCGTTATTTCGATAGAATAAAACTTCATGGTTCCAACGTTCAATATTTTGTAGTAAGATAGATAAACAGATGCAGAAACCCTGACTTAGCCGACGAGCAGTCCAGTAAATGCAAGGGAACGAGAAGTTCATTAAACCCGACTACTGCGGAACGTTGTACTTTGTTTTTAGGAAAATCCATAAATCAGGTTCGGACTTCGTGCTTCGCGAGTTGAGCATGCTTATACCCGAGGTAAAAGAAGATATGATCGAAAACATATTGTGTTGCCTTTTCGAGGAAACTGATGAAATTGAACCCTTTCTACCGTGCCCTGCTATATTTGTCAGATACTTGATGTTGTCTGGAGATCAGGAGGACTTAGAGAGGAGGTACATTAAAGTTGGCGATCGGTTCATGGAGCAATTAGAAAGCTTGCGTTGCGACTTGAATTTTAATAGAAGACTCGATCAAGTTATAAAGTGTCTTAAATATAACGCCGCGTTTCTAGACAATAAATATAAGTCGTGTATGTCTGTGATCGAGAGGATCTTAGCTTGGATGCAGACATTCATGCCAAAAGAGCAGTATTTTGAGAAGTATGTGCAGGTACATTTAACAATGTTGTATTTCAAAGCTGTTCGACAGAGTATGAAACAAATACCCGAAGTTTTCGCTGATCCAAAGAGGAGGAAGTCGGAGGGAGTAGAGGCTGTGGGCTTCGTGTTTGGCAGATATATAGTGAAGGAGGTAGCTGAACTTGTGAGCACGTACTTCGACTCCATAATAGAACTGTATACCGGTGCTTTGGTTGATTACTTACTTTACAACTTTCCTTACGGAAAATCAAAGGCGAACTCAAAATTTTGGGGAATTTCGAGAGCGAAGTTCCTTGGGGCCCTTATCAAAGGTATCCTGGCCAATGCAGTCGGTATCCAACGTCGTATGGCAATGTATGTCTTTAAATATCTTCGACACAATGAAAAAGATTTTACGAGAGTAGAGATCGAAGAAGTAATGGCTCAAGATAAATGGTTAGAGTATTTTGTTCATGCTGAAATATTGAATTAATAATTTATCCACATATTTTTATCATTTAACAACAATGCTTACCTTAGCTTTTGTTATTGGATACACAGGTACAGCACTTTAAACTTTATTTTTACATGTATAGATTTTTTGTTTCAGTGCATATCTATACTTAATATTATAAAGCTGAAGAGTTTGTTTGTTTGGTTGAACGCGCTAATCTCAGGAACTACTAGTTCTATTTGAAAAATTCTTTTAGTGTTGGATAGCTCATTTATCAAGAAAGGGGCGTTAACTTTCACGCGGACGAAGGTGGCGGGCAACAGCTAGTTTGTTATAATTGCTAAATTCTTTTATTTTTATCCAAATATACTCGTACTCCTACACTAGTGTTGTTTCTGTTTCTTTCTCCTACAGCTGAGCCACCGCCAACTTGTTTTTGCACACATGTAAACCCGTATTTATCAATCACTGGTATCAAAACTTGTTGGTTTTAAAACCAACTATTGATGGGACAAAATCTTTTAAACCGTCGTTTCCGAGTAATAAGCTCATACAATTATATTTGTTTCACTTTTTTGTATTCATTGATACCAGGTATTGATTAATACATATTTAATGCATGGCTGGTATTTTATAAATAAAATAAATTGTAGGAAGTGAGGCTGGCCAAATAATTCAAACCCCTGTGGTCCTCAATTGAGGTAGATGTTACACTGTTAACAATAAAACAACGTTTCAGTTGTTAATTTTTTTAAATTTATTCAAACAGTAAATAAATGCTCAAGGTATAAAACTCTCAAGGGAGATAAGATTAAAAAGCACCAAACATAATGTTACATAACTAAGTTGTTAAATAATTATATATAATATGTAATAATTTAAGTCGTAGATGATTGATATTGCACAGCTTCTTAATTTCTATAACGAACATGATTAAAGTAAGGAACAATCGGAACGGCTTGATTCAATGATTGAGCGTGTACAAGAATCTCTATAGACCGGTCCTTCATCATTAGTTCCTCTATTTCTTTTTTCATTGAGTCCTCTATACCAATCTGATGTTCTCTAAGGACGTACACTGCCAGTCGACGCTGGATGCCCTCTGCTTCTGTCAAGATACCTTTCAGAACGAAACCAATGAACTTATTCCTCGAAGTTCCATACACTAAGTTACAGTTCAAATAATCAACCAAAGCACCAGTATACAGTTCTATTATGGAGTCGAAGTATGTGCTCACAAGTTCAGCTACCTCCTTTACTATATATCTGCCAAACACGAAGCCCACAGCCTCTACTCCCTCCGACTTTTTCCTCTTCGGATCAGCAAAAACTTCTGGCATCTGTTTCATACTCTGTCGAACTGCTTTGAAGTACAACATTGTTAAATGAACTTTCGTGTTTATTTTGAAGTATTTTTCTTTTGGCATAAATGTCTGTAACCATGCTAAGATCCTTTCAATCACCGACAAACACGACGGGAATTTAGAGTACAGAAATGCTGAATTATACTTTAAGCTTTCTAAAATTTGATCTAGTCTTCTCTGGAAATGGTAGTCATTCTCACTTCGCATCTTATCTAGACGTTCTATAAACCTGTTACCAATCTTCTCGAATCTTTTTTCAACATCTTCCTCATTTCTGGAGAGCAGCAAGTACCTGACGCAAATAGAAGGGTACGGAATCGCTGAATAATCCTTGTCATATTCGTCGTCGATCATCTGTAGCATTATGTTTTCGATGGACTCGTCACATTTTGGAAGTAGTTTTGACAGGTCTCGCAACACTGTCAGGGCATTATACCTGGATATTTTGTAAAGAGCGTAGTACAAGGTAATGCAGTAGTCCGGTTTAATGGTGGCCGGGATCCAATCGGTGTTTCCGATTAGATTACGGAGCCTTGCGCCATCCAGGCCGACACTGGAAAACAGGGGCTTGATGATATCCCATATTCTAAGGTCAGAATTATCACCATGTCGGTGGAAGTACGGCAACGCTGCACCCAATGCTACCGTAGGCCGCAGCTTCGCTGTAGATTTGAAAGTTTCCAAAAATAATTCGCTCGGAGAGCGCAAACTAAGTGCTAAGGCTACTCTTACCGTGCGACGTTCAGCTGCTAACTCACGAGTTAACGCAGCTCTTTCTATTGCCCGACAGCGCATCGCTCGTGTCGCGACAGCCTTCACGCCAGCCTTGCGCCAGCCCAATTCCGCCAAGTTGACGGCAGGCCGGGCTCGGTGTGCGCAGGCCCTCAGTGCTGCTGCAAACTTCGCTCTTTCTTTACCCGCTGCGTCTAATTCACGTAATTCTTCCTTAAAACTATTGGCCAACAGACACGCTAACGGTCGAGCCAATTTAACATTCTGCCCTTGGGCGATCTTCTCTTTCAAAGCGGTGCGAAGTGGTGTTGTCAAATCTTGTTTCTGGTCGAAGTATAAGCCAAGCTTCCAAGTGAATACATCAAAACTCGGTTGACGAGCAGAGAACCTACGGAAGCGACGATAAGGTAAACGAGGAGGAACGAAACCACAGAATCCCATCGGTTGAGTAGAGGAACTACCGAAGCCCATTGGTTGAGCAGCGAATGTACTGAAAGCTGCCGTTTGTACCGCTGAGCTGATGAAGGCCGTCGGTTGAACAGCGGAAGCATCGGTAACTGTTGGCGGTTCAACGGAATTACCGTCGACCGTGGGTTGGTCACCGGAACCACTGTCGATGACTAGATGATCAGGGGAACTACCGAAAACCAACGGTTGATCAGCAGAACGACCGTCGACCGGCGGTTGACCAGCGGGACTACCAAAGCTGAAATCAATCGGAGGTGCAGCGGAGGTACCAGAGCTACCTGTGCTCGCCAATTGAACAGCAGAACTTCCAAAAACCAACGGTTGGGAACTAGAACTACCGATATCAGTCTGTTGAGCAGCGGAAGTGCCGAAACTGAAGCCTATAGGAGGCACGTTAGAGCTGTCTGAACTAACAGTGCCCGTTGGATGAGCAGCGGGAGTGCCAAAACTAAAGGTCTGAGAACCGAGTGTGGGTGGTGCGGTGCTACCAAAACTACTGTAGTTCGTTGGTTGAGCCGCGGGACTGCCGAAAGTGGAGCCTGTAGTGAGAGCTGTGGAACCATCTGTATTCGTCAACTCAGCAGCGGGAATACCGAAAGTGAAGCCTGTCGGAGGACCAGCGGAAGCATCTGTATCCGTCAACTCAGCAGCGGGAATGCCAAAAGTGAAGCCTGTCGTAGAAGCAGCGGAACCACCTGTCTCTGTCAGCTCAGCAGCCGGAATTCCGAAATTGAAGCCTGTTGGAGGAGCAGCGGTACTACTGATACTCGTTGGTTGAGCAGCGAGACTGCCACGACTTAAATCCGTCGGAGGTGCAGCAGTGCTACCGAAAACCAATGGTTGAGCATTGGAACTACCGAAATTCGTCGGTAGAGCAGAGACACGTCGACGAGGGATGATTTTCGGATGAGGAGCAAAACTTCGGTGGCCGGTCTCCCAACATAAACCAGCCAGTATATCCGCAACAATCTTGGATTCAAGAACAGACGGATCATGCCGCAATGCATTCAAAAGCGCTGCTTCATCTCGTCGGAACTCCATGTTAAATTTTAGCAGCTCGCGTCTTGCAATCTTTTCATTATAAAGCCACTCCAGCAAAGGGCGCGCGACGGTAACGTCGCGCAACGCTAAGGCCACCACGGCTTTCACTGCTGGCGAGGTTGGCTCAACTCGAACACGGTATATTTTCAGAACATCTAGCAACTGACGGAGTCGTTCCGCGGCGACTGATGGTCCAACGTCAGCAGAGGCTTCTGCCAGCATGTTCTGAAGCCCGTCAGCAACGCGTACTCGCTCGTCCACTTTCAGCGAATACTCGATTAGTGTGGAAAAGTCTTTCATAAATGCTTCGCGGATAGCTTGCTCGCATTCACCAGCTAATAACTGGCGAATTACGACGGCGTGCAGTCCCTCGTGGCATGCGGCTTCGGGTTCTGTACCGTCGAGCCCGAGCCCGTGTCCGTAATCCAGCAAATTTTGCCAGACATCTACAGGCAGGCGCCATACCTTGGCGCGCTTGACGAGGCTGCGCAGTATGGAGGCACGTGTATGTGGTGGTTCGTTACTATGCCGGGATGCGAGACGCAACAGAGCTGATACCGCATCAGTGCGTCCACCAGTCTTACTCACCAAAACAAGGAAGATATCTCGCCGCCTGTCCGTGGAACTTGTAGCACCCAACCGCTGTCCCAATTCGTGAAGCGCGCGTTCAAAACCGATAAAACGAAACTCATCGAACAATCTGTCTAAATCTGTTTTCACTCGTATCATGTTCATGTTCATGAAATTTAACCCTTCAGGTTGTTCGTTGCATGGGTGTGCGGAGGCGCCAAACAACCTGCCACCACAAGTAACTTGGGGTGCGTAGATTGGCGAGATAAAGGACGAGAAATCCTGATCGTCAAAGATATGCAAACCTATGTCGGGGATTGTCGGGGGTACGGGTATCTCATACGGCCATTTATCTTCACAGTCACCGACGGCCTTATCAACGAACACTCGTTTCTTGAACGCTGCTCTTTTGTCGGGGCTGAGTCGCTTAATGAGTGGCTCCACAACTTTATATTCGAACCAATGCTGCAAGTATCTTGCTCGTGCTAGCTTTAACACTACTTCCTGACACTCATCGACACTGAGCCGAGCAGCAAGTGTCGGGATGTGGAGAAGATAGGCGACATACAGCTCCACCTTATTTATGAATCTAGTTTTATGGTAACGTACGATGTAGTCAGTCGCCAAAGGACTGAATCTGCCAAAATAATTCATATTGAAATACTTCTCCGTGATGTCAAGAAACATATTTGCGTCTGACTTCAGCACACACTTCACACTGTTGTAGTAGAGCCGGTCTTGTCCCAGATAGCGGGTTTTCACGTCTTCATCAGCTGATAACGAATCAAAAAAAAACTTGGCGACTTTAGGACATTTCTCGCACAATACTTTTAATGAATGAGGGGATAATTTCGTCAATATCTTGGGAGCCTCTGTCAGTATGAACTCATGACTGCAGTGATTAAAAAACTTTAAGGCGAACTCAAATGTGTTCTCTTTGTAGTACTGATAGAACTCCTGACACATTGTCTGGTCTCGTAGATTGATGTAAAGCCAGTGCTTCATTTTGGTGACTGCTGGCGTAATCATTTCCGGGAAGAGAACATCTTCTAAATATTTAGGGTTAATTATGTCACGGTGGTCTATAAGCCATGTTGATTTCAGGGCTCTGCTCACATATAACATGTCGTCGTCTTTTAAATTGCGTATTATGTAGTCGATGTATTTGAGTTCTATGGCGAGGTCTATTTTAAATAGGCGATCGACTGCAGACTCTTCAGGTAGGTCCTCAACATTCTGGAACGAAGGTCCACTCTCTTTAGCTTTACGCACTAACGAGTTAAGGTGCCGCTGCCGTTGGCCTAGGTTGTCTCCCACCAACGTGATTGGTAGAAACGCCATCTGTAATGTAATAAATTCGAATCAGATGAGTAGATCGCACATCGTCGGTGATAATACTACTTTTTTTTTTTTTTTCCGGATGGGAAATCATCAAATGACCCCCACCACTCTGGGCGGAGCGGAAGGGAGTGTCAGACTTGTACTGACTAAAACCCATCCATGTTCCTTCTTTGCCCTTTGTGTTTCAGGGCCACGGTATCTCTTTCGAACAGTCCCGCAGTGATAATACTACTTTGATCTCGAACTAGCCTAGTACGAAGTTTAAATAGAATGATCAGTAAAAAAAACATTGAAATAGGTATTAAAAGCTTTTATTTAAATATTAATAATGTGGTGTAATTTTAAATCTATTATGTAATATTTGATGGGTTTGATTTAATTTAAAGTAAATTATCTTCTTTTTAGAGCATTTATACAATAAAAGCTTGTTATTAAAATTATTTTTCCAGTTTTTCGTATTTTTCCCAATTTATACCATATGGGTATACATTAAAAGGGTTTTGCATAAGTTACATCACGCCTGTAATCCCCGAAGGGTTAGGCAGAGGTGTACCTAATAATCCGCCCACATTTCGCTAGTTATGTTTCAAGTCCCATGTAATAGGGGGCGAGCCCATTGCCATCAACCGGGCACAATTCCAGACTCCGTGGCTGCTACTATGAAATTCCTGATGGAAAACTCAATAACAATTTGCCCGACCCGGGGATCGAACCAAGCAGTCGCGATTGCGACCACTAGATGAACGAGGCAGTCATGCAGTCACCCATATGATGGGGGTGCATAAAATATAACTAGTCCGCCATCTTTAGGAGTCCGCCATATTGCCAATTGGATTTAGAATGACGTCTCTTGGCTAACAATGCATTGTCATCCAAATTAACGTGTTTGCAATATTTGACCTAAACAAACAATACAATAAACATTGCTAGTTAAATAAAAGCTTGTATAAAAAGGCGCTAGCTTCCACTGGTTTTGTTAACACTGACGTACCCGTACCTATGTGCGGTAATCTAAAAACTACGGAACCCTTTTTTTTTCTATCGGATAGCGTGAATTATTGACTCAAATATTTTGTTTTTGAACTAATTGATTATGTATGAGAACCTCCTCCTTTTTAGAAGCCGCTTAATAAATCCATTGGTAAAGATTAAAAGAGGTACCTTAATACCTAATCTAAATTGGACTTTCTTTTTCATTATTATCTAATCTGTTAATATTCGCTTGTAACAGAGATATAATGTATTACTATATGTATGTATACCTATTAATAAAAATTACGAATGCACAAAAAAAACTGGCGCAAAGATATTTTCGGCAATTTACCTTGAAGTTTGTTATGCAATGATCTCAATACATTTAAGATCTAGTCCACACTTGATACGGGTTTTAGGTAAAATACAGAAAACTGGACACTTTGGCGGCAAAATAAACAAAAATATTAAACGAATGATTACCAAACAAAATTTACTTCGGAGTCACAGATTAGGTATAGGAATGAATCACCTGACTACAGATAATAAACCGGTGCTATGACCTTCATGTTTGGGCGCGTTCGTTTGTAGCCCAGAGATGTCAAAACAAAACACACCAAACTGCCAATTTATTATGATTAAAGTGATGCAAGAATCTTTTGGCTGTTGTATTATACAGCTCGTGGCTAAATAATAACAGCCACTAGGATCGATCTTTATGTTAAGCCGTGCTTGCCTAGGTTTGGTTTGTGGATGTGTGGGTGACCACCCATTACTTACCGAGTTTCCTCTGTGCTTCGGAAAGCACGTTAAGCCGTTGGTCCTGGCTGTCATTTGTAGATCTTTGACTGTCGTTACAGGTAGCCAGTGGCCCAAAAAGTCTTGACAACCAGTCTTACCAAGGGGTATCGTATTATCTAGTACTCTGGGGGGTGCAGGTCAGATAGGCAGCAGCTCTACGTAAAATACTGGTATTCAGCTGCATCCGGTAAGACTGGAAGCGGACCCTAACATAGTTGGGAAAAGGTTAGGCGAATGATGATTATACAGGTTGGAAAGGATTTCGACGCACAAACGATCATCACGTAATCAGTTCATCATTCCGAATCGGTAATTAAAAAAGTATTCGTTTATGCGTCGATGTCCCTTCTATCTTGTATTATCAGGAGGGCGCTGTGATTGTTCTATCTCAGTTACATTGGCAATCGCATGTGACTAAGAGTGATCAATATAAATGTTGAAGGATAGAGAGGGAGAGGAAGACCAAGGAAACGATGGATGGATTCCTCTACTCTTGTAGACATCATGGTGATAGTTATTATTATGTTTACTGAAAGTCATGAAGATATTTTGAGGGTTCCGTAGCCAAAGGTCTATAACGGAACCCTTATAGATTCGCCCTGACCGTCTGTCCGTCCGAATGTCACAGCCATTTTACTCCGAGACTGATGGCCCCACACTGTTAAAATTTAGAGAGTAGGTAGGTGTCTTTTTTGCACCGCTACACAAAAGTGATATGATGAAATTAAAAATAGGGGTGGGTATAACTGTCTGGGATGTATAAAGACAGCTCTCGAAAAATTACATATCAAGTTTCATAAAGCCGTAAAAATTGTGCACCCCGCCCTCTAATTGCATTCTAAAGTAAGAAGAGGAAAATTCTGACAAAATGTAGGTTTGTAAAACGTAGAAAGCACTTTAAAAATAGGTTTGAATAAGATTTGATATTTCGTTCTTGAGATATGGGACTTTTTCGTCAAACTGCAGCAGTAACAGTAAGTTTGTTTTTCATCAACATACCATGAAAAACAAATTTAGTCTTGCTGTTGAGTGTAAATTGACCTATGAATGAGCTTTAAAAATATTGTAATTATATTATTTGGCGCCCTGTGTGTGCGAGTCCAACTCGCACTTAACCGGTTTATAAGCGTTACCTATTTAAGCAGTTACACAATTAATGAAAGAAAAAATAGAAAGTAACACGATTGTGTATTTGAATAAAGAAACGCCTGATTAAAAAAAAACTTACACACTGAAAATAGGCGATCTTCATGAGAAATAACATTTATGGAATAGGAATAGCATTCAAGAAAACACAATGAAATTAATGTGTACAAATAGATAAAACAAATTGAAATCTATTCATTCAATATATACGCATGAACAAATAACTCGATGCATTTATCTTGTACCATTAGTTCTTCGATCTCCTTTCTCGTAAAATCTGTCACATCGTGTAGAAGATATCTAAGGACATACACTGCCGTACGACGCTGGGTACCGACTGCTTCAGCCAGGATACTTTTGATAAAGGCCCCAAGGAACTTCGCCCTCGAAATTGTAAACATGAAGTATTCACCTAAATAATCAACCAAAGCACCAGTATACAGTTCTATTATGGAGTCGAAGTATGTGCTCACAAGTTCAGCTACCTCCTTCACTATATATCTGCCAAACACAAAGCCCACAGCCTCTACTCCCTCCGAATTCCTCCTCTTCCGATCAGCGAAAACTTCTGGCATCTGTTTCATACTCTGTCGAACTGCTTTGAAGTACAACATTGTTAAATGTATCTGTACATACTTCTCAAAATACTGCTCTTTTGGCATGAACGTCTGCGTCCAAGCTAACATCCTCTCGATCACAGACAAACACGACATATATTTAGTGTCTAGAAACGCGGCGTTATATTTAAGACTCTTTATAACTTGATCGAGTCTTCTATTAAAATTCGAGTCGCAACGCAAGCTTTCTAACTGCTCCATGAACCGATCACCAACTTTAACGTACCTCCTCTCTAAGTCCTCCTGATCTCCAGACAACATCAAGTATCTGACAAATATAGCAGGGTACGGTAGCAAGGGTTCAATTTCATCAGTTTTCTCGAAAAGGCAAAGCAATATGTTTTCGATCATTTCTTCTTTTACCTCTGGAATAAGCATGCACAATTCGCGAAGCACGAAGTCCGAACCCGATTTATAGCTTTTCCTAAAAACGAAGTACAACGTTCCGCAGTAGTCGGGTTTGATGACATACGGAATCCATTCGATTTTTCGGAGTAACTGACAAAGCCTATTACGAGTTGTGAAGTCAACACTGGAAAACAGGGGTTTTACAATATCCCATACTCCAAGATCAGCAGTAGTACCGTGGTGACGGAAAAATGACATCGCAACACGTATTGCTACCACAGGACGCAGTTTAGCTGCTGATTCGAAAGTTTCAAGAAGTAATCCCCCCGCAGAGCGCATACTCAGTGCTAAGGCTACTCTTACCGTGCGACGTTCAGCCGCCAACACACGAGTTAACGTAGCTCTTTCTATTTCCCGACAGCTCATTCCTCGTGTCGCGACAGCCTTCACGCCAGCCTTGCGCCAGCCCCATTCCGCCAAGTTGACGACAGGGCGGGCTCGGTGTGCGCAGGCCCTCAGTGCCGCCGCAGGCCTCACACTTTCTTTACCCGCTGCGTCTAATTCACGTAATTCTTTCTCAAAATCATTGTACAAGAGACTTGCTAACGGTCGTGCCACTGCCAATATTTCTTTCTTGTAATTTTCCTTATCTGGATGAGCGATCTTCTTCTTTAATGCGCTCCTGAGCTGTATAGTTAAGTCTTGCTGGTTGAAGTATATACCTAGCTTCGAAATGAATCCGTCAAGCTGTGATCGATCTGTGGCAATTATGTTTGCAACTTTCTCGAGTTCCAGCGCAGGTGGGTCGTGACGGAGAGCGTTTATGAGCGCTCCCTGGTCGCGCCGAAACTCTAAGTTGACTCTAAGTAATTCACGACGGCCAATCCTTGCGTCGTATAACCGTACGAGTAAGGAGCGAGCGATTTCTGCATCGCGCAAAGCTAAGCTCTTAACTGCTTCTACCGTCGGTGACGTTGCGTCGACGCCGACGTGGTATATTTCAATGACATCGAGCAGTTGATTAAGCCGTTCCGCTGTGACTGCCGGTTCCGCGTCTATGGCGGCCATTGCCAGCATGTTTTGAAGACCATTAGCAACGCGCAGACGCTCGTCTGCCTTTAAGGAATACTCTGTCAGAGTTGAAAAGTCATTGAAAAAAGCGTCGCGAACGGCTTGTTCACATTCACCGGCTAACAACTGACGAATCACGACGCAGTGCAGTCCTTCACGGCACGCGGCATCGGATGGTGCGCCGTCGAGCCCAAGCCCGTGCCCGAACTCCAAAAAATGTTCCCAGACATCTGCAGGCAGGCGCCAGACGTTAGCGCGCTTGACAAGGCTGCGCAATATGGAGGCGCGCGTGTGCGGTGGCTCGTTACTGTGCCGGGCTGCGAGACGTAACAGAGCCGCCACCGCATCAGAGCGTCCACCGCTCTTGCTCACTAGAACAAGGAAAATGTCGCGCCGTCTGTCCGCAGAACCTGCAGCTCCTAGCCGTTGCCCTAAGTCGTGCAAAGCTCGGTCGAATCCGATAAAGCGAAACTCATCGAACAACCGGTCTAAGTCCGATTTAATTTGAACGCATGACTCTATGCTTACTATGTCCCCATAGCACCCCTTCTTTTTTTTCACCAGGCGCTTGCAGCACTTACGGGGGGACCAGCAGACCGGCGAAAAACACTCGTCGTCGAATATATGCGGGTCAGAGTCTGAGTGCGGGGGTGACTCCGGCGTCGGATAGGGCCATTCTGTTACGCGCTCTCCGACATCCTTCTCAACGAACACTAGTTTCTTGAACGCCGCTCTCTTATCAGGTCTCAGGCGCTTTATCAGCGGCTCCACGACTTTGTATTTGAACCAATGCTGTAAGTAGCTAGCTCGTGCTAGCTTTAACACTACTTCCTGACACTCCTCGACACTGAGCCGAGCAGCAAGAGTCGGGATGTGCAGGAAATACGCAACGTACAGCTCCAACTTATTAATGAATCTAGTTTTTTGGTAGCGTACGATGTAGTCAGTCGCCAAAGGACTGAATCTGTTGAAGTTGTTCATATTAAAATACTTTTCTGTGATATCAAGAAATACATCGGCATCCGACTTCAGCACACATTTCACACTATTGTAGTAGGAACTTTCTTGTGAATGATAGCGATTTTTCACATCTTCATCGGTCGCTAGTGATTCAAAGTATATTGTGGCGACTCTCGGACATATCTCGCACAATAATTTTAATGAATGAGTTGATAATTTCGTCAATATCTTGGGAGTCTCTGCCAGTATAAACTCATGACTGCAGTGCCTAAGAAACTTAACTGCGAACTCAAATGTGTTCTCTTTGTAGTACTGATAGAACTCCTGACACATTGTCTGGTCTCGTAGATTAATGTAAAGCCAGTGCTTCATTTTTGTGACTGCTGGCGTAATCATTTCCGGGAAGAGAACATCTTCTAAATATTTAGGGTTAATAATGTCACGGTGGTCTATAAGCCATTTTGATTTTAGGGCTCTGCTCACGTATAACATGTCGTCGTCTTTTAAATTACGTATTATGTAGTCGACGTGTTTGAGTTCTATGGCGAGGTCTATTTTAAAGAGGCGATCAACTGGAGATTCTTCAAGCAGAGCGTCGACATCCTGGATCGAAGCTCCGTTTTCTTTAGCTTCATACACTAAGGAGTTGAGGTACCGGTGCCGTTGCCCCAGGGTATCCCCTGATAACGAGATGGGTGTGAAAAACGCCATCTGAAAATATGAAAGAAAAATCGTTGACTCTAATATTCTCTACCGATGAGATGTAATTATTTGTAGCGAGACAGTTTTCTAGATTTATTTTTCAGCCTAGCTATTAAAAGCACTGCGTAGGCGGCTGGAATATATTTTTGCATTTGATCATAACAGATTACGTTACAACATGAACGTTTTTAAAGCTAACACTGTAGATAGTTACATATACCTACAATATGCGATGAGCTATGAATAGGTAGGTAACTACTTATGCAGTTGAAATTAGATCCTGAAGACCTGATATTTTCATGCTGTATTGATGGGGTGTACAGACACCAGCACATCAAGCTACTACAATCTGTCAAATTACTTTAATAGATTTTCAACTTTATCCCTAAAGCCTAAGTATCAAGGTTGATTGGAAGAAATGGTCAGTTTCGGGTAGGTTGGTGTGATGGCATATGTACCTAACACACAAATATTTATATAATATGTACCTAGTATACGAGTATAATAGTTTATAATTATATTTCTTTATAATGTTTTATTGAAGACAGAGTTCAATTTAACTACCTACATAATAAGAGGTAAGAACTAAGAGAAAACATAAGATATGTAGACTTACGGTTTAGAGTTCTTGACCAATCTCACATTGGACTCAGTAAATAACTGCAACAACAAGACTGGATACTTCGTGCAGCACTGTCGGCTTAACAGAGCAAAAATAAATACATACGATTTGACCTTGATTTTATTTTGGCTTAAGCCTGTCCCCAATATACTGTTTTACTTTAGTTTGGCCGAAAAAATACCCTAGAGTTATGTATGAGTGTAGGTAATATGTTCGAAAATAAGCGTATTTCTCTGTTAGTTGTAAAAGTGTAATAAAATAAAATACTTGCGTGTAACTAATTAATAATGCAGTTTATTTAGTTTATTTTTATGCTTAAATTTTTGATGTTGGTAACTTTTATGGCAGGCGTCATTCGTTTTTTTTTTTACAATTTGCGGTTCAGTACCGCATTAATCTAAAAGTATGTAAGTATAGTGTATCCATGTAACATCTTATTATAATTGGCAAACTTGTAAAAAGGCGTTGAAAAAAAAATCGCATGCCAACCAAATATGTAGGTCCCTACTTAATCGAATTTCCCGCGAATTCGTACAGGCTCAAATGCGGGCAAAGCTGTGTTGCCAGATTTCCACTTTAAGAACTTTGATTTAAGTCCATGTTATAAGAACGATTATAGTTTGTCTTACTAATATCCCTAGAACAATAATTCTCTAGCGAGCTAATATCGTTCAATGAATAATTTAAAATAGTTCTCAAGTTAATACTCAAAACTGATTATAATGCCCGAGAATGGACTTATATATTACTATGTGCAGCGCCATTTAGCATCTCACGTGCAATGATTTTTCAACCTTTCACTTGCCAACTTGTTAGTAGAATTAGAAGTATCTAAATTCAATTGTCAGGTTGTACGTTTTCATAAAAATGAGTCATATTTGGGTGTGTCCAAAATTTGATCAGGTTTCTTAGAATAAAATTTATCAAGGTCAACTAACCGGTGCATATTATTATTATTCTGTGGTTCGTCTCTGTTTGTAATATTCGAGGAATAATAATTGGAAGGTTGGTGTTTAAAATGTAATTTAATTTATCACTTGTCTTGTTAAACTAAGTCTGTGAGTAATACAGTGTAGTGCAGTTGAAACTAAATTACCCAGTAAGAGAAAAGTGAATCACATTCAGTGATTATTAAATATTTTTGCATCAAAAGGACATAAGTATTACTTAATTGTGTTTTTATGATCTAATAGCAATTTCTCATTATCCCAAACTTCAACGAAGTTAGGTATTGTTATCTTATACTCCTCTCGTTTACGCCCACAAACTAGTGGTGATAATGTTGTCACAAAACTTGCAAGATTTGTCAAAAACTGAAAATATGACGTCATGATGTCAGTACGTATTGACATTGTTTCAATTTATTTGCAGTCCTTTCACAGTTATTTTACCTTCCTCTAACAAGAGCGACTTTATTGTTGAAGTAATAAAGTGCACTATAATTTTGGCAATCTCTTTTATTCAACTTTCATTAATATTACAATTTTATAATATTTAAAAAAATCAAAGTACGCAAAATATTAAAAAAAAAAAAAAATAGATGGCCCATCGGCATCAGGAACAAGGTCCAGGCTGGTGAGGCTCCAGAGAGAGGAACTCCTCACTAAGCATGCCTAGCTAGGAGTAATGCTTTCTGAATCAAGCCCTTGAACCAGCCATGCAATGAGAGCCTTCTTGAGGCTCTTTATAGCAATCTTATTTATAAGACCCAACCAATACCTTAAATGATGACAGAGCTGTAACAGTCAGCAGACAGAAATAGGAGCTCCGTGTAGCGGGACTATATCGACTACGCCACAAACTTACAACATATTTTTTTGTTGATTTTATTCGAGTTTTTTATATATTTCCTATGCATACATTTCACAGAAAATGTGTGTAATTAAAGAATCTTTAAAACATTATTTTACACATTTCCTAAGTAGGCTTGGAATTGTATATATTTTTTATATAAGGTGTATCTTTTTATACACGAAATATTTTAAGAGTAACTTCTATAAGTCGTAAAGTCGCCAAAGCAATGAAAAAAAAAATTCAGAGTGTTTCGTTTTTACAAAATTATTACAATTCTAAAATTTTTTTAGACTTTTTGCATAAAACCTTGGTAAATGCGACGTAGTAAACTACCGTAATGGATGCTTAAAAATAAGGAGCCAGTATTTATTTTGTGGGTCAAGTAATTTTAAATTATTAAAAAAAAAAAAATATACTCAAATAAAAAAATCCCTTGAAATGGCTTTGTTATAGCCGTTAGATGATTCCCTGAAAATATTTCGTGTATGAATAGTTAGACCCTATATACATTCCCGGAAACACATACATTATTATCTCATGCCTGGGGGAAGGCAAACTAATAAACCATAGTTTTTCTTTTATAAATAATTGTAATATTTGCCTTCAGATGGCGCCGTTTCCACCAGTATCGTTGGTGGGAGACAACCTGGGCCAACGGCACCGACACCTCAACTTATTAGTGCGGGACGCAAAAAAGAGCGGAGCCTCGATCCAGGATGTCGAGGCCCTGCCAGAAGAGTCTGCAGTCGATCGCCTGTTTAAAATAGACCTCGCCATAGAACTCAAACACGTCGACTACATAATACGTAATTTAAAAGACGACGACATGTTATACGTGAGCAGAGCCCTGAAATCAACATGGCTTATAGACCACCGTGACCTTATTAACCCCAAATATTTAGAAGATGTTCTCTTCACGGAAATGATTACGCCAGCAGTCACCAAAATGAAGCACTGGCTTTACATCAATCTACGAGACCCGACAATGTGTCAGGAGTTTTATCAGTACTACAAAGAGAACTCATTTGAGTTCGCCTTAAAGTTTCTTAGTCACTGCGGCCATGAGTTCATACTGGCAGAGGCTCCCAAGATTTTGAAGAAATTATCCACTCATTCATTAAAAGTACTGTGCGAGACGTGTCCTAATGTCGCTAAAATATACTACGATTCGCTAGCGACGGATGAAGATCTGACAAGCAGCTACGTAGAACGAGATGAGTCCTACTACAAAAGTGTGAAGTGTGTTTTGAAGTCAGATGCAGATGTATTTCTTGACATCACAGAAAAGTATTTTAATTTTCACAGGTTTAGCAGGCTAAGTCCTTCGGCGACCGACTACATTCTACGTTACCACAAAAGTAGATTCACAAACATGGTGGAGTTGTATGTTGCGTATTTCCTGCACATCCCGACTCTTGCTGCTCGGCTCAGTGTCGATGAGTGTCAGGAAGTAGTGTTAAAGCTAGCACGAGCAAACTACTTGAAGCGCTGGTTCGAGTACAAAGTCGTGGAGCCACTGATAAAGAGACTCAGCCCCGACCAACGAGCGGCGTTCAAGAAACGTGTGTTTGTTGATAAGGACGTTGGTGACTGTGTAGATAAATGGCCGTACGACATACCCGTTCCTCCAGCGTTGTCTGACACTAGTCCACATGTTTTCGATGACCAAGATTTTGTGCCTGTCTGCGGGAATGAAAGGTATGGTATGCTTGATATGCCAATGGCATGTATGCCACGTTGTGCGATGAAATCTCGGTGCTTTGATGACCAAGAAGATGATTGCATGGTCAGAATTAAAACAGATTTAGACCGATTGTTTGATGAGTTTCGGTTTATTGGTTTTGAACGCGCGCTGCACGAGTTGGGCCAGCGATTGGGTGCTACAGGATCGGCGGACAGGCGGCGAGATATCTTCCTTGTTTTGGTGAGCAAAAGCGGTGGACGCACCGAAGCGGTGTCAGCTGTGTTGAAACTCGCAGCCAAGCACAGCAACGAGCCACCGCACACACGCGCCTCCATACTGCGCAGCCTCGTTAAGCGCGCCAACGTCTGGCGCCTGCCTGCGGAAGATTGGAAAAATTTCCTTACGTTCGGGCACGGACTCGGGTTCGACGGCGCGAAATCCGAAGCTGCGTGCTTTGAGGGGCTGCACTGTGTCGTGATTCGCCAATTGTTAGCTGGCGAATGCGAGCAAGTGGTCCGCGACGCTTTTTTATTGAACTTTTCAACGCTGTCAGAGTATTCCCTTAAAGCAGACGAGCGAGTGTGCGTGGCTAACGGTCTTCAAAACATGTTGGCAGCGGTTGCCGTCGATGTAGAACCAGCAGTCGCTGCGGAGCGCCTCGGTCAATTACTAGATGTTCTAAAATTATACCGCATTCGAGTTGAGCCAACGTCACCAGCAGTGAAGGCAGTCGTGGCTTTAGCTCAGCGTGACGTTGACATCGCGCGTCCTTTACTGAAGCAGCTTTATAATGCAAGGATTGCACGCCGCGAGCTGCTGCGGCTTAACTTGGAATTCCGGAAAGATGAAGCGGCGCTAGTGAATGCACTGCGGCATGATCCTTCTGCCCTCGAACTCAAGCGGGTTGTTGAAATATTGGCAGAACGTTCGACGAGCTTCGATAGGTTCACTTCGAAGCTAGTGGTGTACTTCAAGCAGAATCAAGATTTTATAGTAAATCTCAGAGGTGCATTGAAGGAAAAGGTCGTACAGTTACAGAATGAAAAATTGAAGAATATTAAGTTGGCACGACCATTGGCAAGTCTCTTGAACCAAGACTTTGAGAATGACTTGCATGAATTTGACGTAGCGGGTAAAGAAAGCGTGTTGTTTGCGGCGGCACTGAGGGCCTGCGCACACCGAGCCCGGCCTATCGTAAACTTGGCAGAATGGGGCTGGCGCAAGGCTGGTGTGAAGGCTGTCGCGACGCGAGCGTTGCGCTGTCGGGAAAAAGAAAGAGTTGCGTTAACTTGTGCGTTAGCGGCTGAACGACGCACGGTACGAGTAGCCTTAGCACTGAGTATGCGCTCTACTAGGCCGAGAGGGTTACTCGAGACATTCGCATCAGCAGCGAAATTGCGACCCGTGGCAGCATTACATGTTGCGTTGCCGTACTTCCGCCGTCAAGGTGCTATTGCGGACCCCGGAGTATGGGATATCGTTAAGCCTCTGTTTTCGAGCGTAGACCTCAAGCCCCGCGACAGGCTTCGACGACTACTTGGCCACACCGACTGGATCCCGTCAGCCATTCAACCTGACTACTGCACTACCTTGTACTTAGCTTTGCACAAAATCTCTAATTCCTATGCTGATGGTGTGCTTGGGGATATCTCGAAAGTTCTTCCCGAAACTGACGAGTCTATCGAAATCATATTGCTTCAGATTCTTGACAATACTGACAAGGATATTCCGGCGATACCGTATCCATCTATTTTTATCAGGTACTTGCTGCTGTCCAGTAATGATGAGGACGTTGAAAGAAGATTCACGAAGATAGGTAATCGGTTTTTAGAACGCCTAGACACGTTGCGATGTGAAAAAGAATATCATTACGACAAAAGATTCGATCAACTGTTAGAGAGTTTATTGTACAATTCTGCTTTTTTGAGCACTAAATACACGTCGTGTTTGTTAGTGATTGAGAGGATCTTAACTTGGATGCAGAAGTTTATGCCCAAAGAAGAATATTTTAAAAAGTATACCAAGATACATTTAACAATGTTATATTGCAAAGCCGTTCGGCAGAGTATGAAACAGATGCCAGAAGTTTTCGCTGATCCGAAAAGGAGGAAGTCGGAGGGAGTAGAGGCTGTGGGCTTCGTATTTGGCAGATATATAGTGAAGGAGGTCGCTGAACTTGTGAGCACATACTTCGACTCCATAATAGAGCTGTATACCGATGCTTTGGTGGAGTATTTAGGTGATAACTTCTCGTACGCCTGTTCGAAAGCGACGTTGATTGCGTTTGTTCTCAAGGGTATCTTGGCGGAAGGAGTTGGTGTCCAGCGTCGTTTGGCAGTGTATGTCCTCGCACAGCGTCGCTACGAAATTGACAACAAAATGAGAAAAGAAATTGAAGAACAAATGTGCAAGGACAAGGAAATTGAGATTTTTGCACATGCTGTAATCTTCATTTAGATTTTATATCCTAGTAGTCCATGTTTAATATCGAGCGAAGCTCGGAAGTTATTTTTTTTATTATAACGTAGGTTTTGCTTTAAAAAAAGTATTAATACTTAATTTACTTTTAATATTTAAATCAGTATAGTTGTACTCTTACAGCAAGCAACTTTTAAACTTTTAAATAAAAAAAAATACAATGTCTGGAGGTATCCAGACATTGTATTTTTTTTTATTTAAAAGTACTGACAGCCAATTTTTAAATAACAGTTGCCAAAAAATTGCCGTCTGCACAAGTTAGCAGGTATGCATACGTTCACAGTACACGCTAACACTACTTGATGCCACACATTTTGTTAATCAGGACTTGTTTATCAAGTTCTCTTATATCTTGGACCATGCCGGTGCCCCGATGGGTTGCGTTGGTCAGCAACGATTCCAGTTTGAAGGCTGAGGAAATCTCTTAAGTTTAGCAGATAAATTTTAAATTCACTTAAAAGATTGTAATGTAGTGCCCAGGCCTGTTGACATAGTGATCATCATGCAATAATTTTGAATCTCCTATCAAGGGCGAAGTGTTTAAACACACAAATAGTACCTAATCTTCGTTACAGTCATAGCAGTGGCGGAGGATAGTAATTTAAATTCAAAGCGCACACACACAACCTGATCACAGACACAAACACTCACGTAATCCATCACAATTTTAGACACTTCTTGTTTCTTGTTAAAAATGTATTTTTTGTGTTACTGATATTATATGTTTTTTCACTGATACAGTAATAGCACTTATTAATATTGTTATTTTTTTTACATGCTTTTCTTGTTTTTACTGTTTAATAAATTTTTAAAAATAAAACTCGTGTTTTTCTTAACGTTTTTATTAAAAGACAACTTAGATCAAGCAGTTAAATTAATAACGAAATAATACAACGTCGCAGGCCCATCGCCAATGCAGATATGCGCAGGTTCCTATTGAAAAAATAATTCACTTCATCTTTTAGTAAGATATCCTTTTCATCTTAGGATTTGTTGAAACAACTGTAGGTGTATTTAAATCAGTACACCCCATATAGAAAGTCTATATTATCATAGTTTATTACAAGGTTATAATAAGTACTGAATATTAAACTCAAAATCATAGTTATTAGTTTTAATAGAACAAAATTATTACAAAAACCTATACTGCATACAAAATTAAATTAAATATTTAATGTTCATGTGGAAAGTGAAATCAAAGAGTAACAGTTCATGAAAGGGGAGTAAATAAGAAATTACAGAGATCGAAAATTAAGATGATAAAATAGTGAGAAATGGGAAGTTCATAGAAAATCTGATGATTACATGATTGTAATTAGTGCTAGGGATTTGGTAACATTACATTTCTAATATAGACTATGACCAGTTAAAAATAGTTATTAAACAATATAAACATTACCTATAACTAGGATTTGTAGTACATAGAACTACTAAAGGCTCAACCTGGATCTCAAATATTAACATTTAACTCAAAAAGAACAACCAATTTGGAACTGGGTACCAAGGCTGACTACAGCGTCCAAAAAACATGCAGAATAATAAATTAAAACGAACATACATTTCAGTTTTAGAGCGAATCAAAGTAAATACTACTTAATAGAACTACTTCTCCTCACCTTGTTTGCTATGCGATAATTCAAACGTTGATCGACTTTGAAAATATTTCGTCATATTTCCCGTTTCAAAATGCTTACATGAATAGTTTTAGGTGCACGCCCTTACATAGTATTATTATAAGTATGTACAAATGCCGTAAAGTCAAATTGTTTTATAACAAAAAGCCGAAACTCTAAAGAAATCCCAATGAAAATATTTACACTACCATTTAAATGGAGATCATTTTTAGCAGTTTTTTAACATTTATAATTTGTTTACTTGCCTATAATTCCTTCAAACAATAATATCATGAAGAAGAGAGCTGTTTAATTATCATGTAATAGGGGGCAAGCCTATTGCCATCAACCAGGCAGAAATGCAGACTCTGGGCTGCTACAGAAAAATTCCCAATGACGTCTCGTCTAGGGAATAAATTTAAAAAGCTAAAGTGGCGTTTTCAACTGTCTTACTACCAAATGTCAGACATTTTTCCATAACATAACATCACGCCTGTGTTCCCCGAAGGATTAGGCAGAGGCGTATAGTACACGCATATTTCGCTAGTTACAGAGATACAAGGATTTTTTGGCGCATGCGTGACACTGAAAGAAGGGGGTTGTTACTGATTCTTTTTGAAATTGTATTAAAAAAATAAAATGGCGGCGATTTCGGCGCCAAAAGATTCTTGTACCTATAGGTTAATGTTTTTAAATCCCATATAAAAGCTCCTATTGGCTATACTCTGAATAAATTCGGGTATAACATTTGAAATATTAGTTTGAATCTAGTTCAACAACATAGCGCGGTAAACACATTGGCGACGCGTATCCCCTATGTGTACAAGTACATACATAACAACTACAATATACAACTAAGGACTATTTCTCCTTGTTAAGCGCCTCTATAAACTCTTCTAATTTCTCCTGAACTTGTCGTACTTTTTCTGCGAAAAGATAAACGGTAAAATTAAGTTTATTTTAGAATAGCATCATAATCTGTCTACCAGTTTCTGTGTCCCAGCTATGTTGGGTTCGGCTTCCTGTCTAACCAGACGCAGCTGAATACCAGTATTTTATATGGAGCGACGGCCTATCTGACCTCCACAATCCAGTTAGTACTGGGTAATACGATGACCTTGGTAAGACTGGTTGTCAGACTTTCGGGCCACTGACTACTTGTAACGACTGTCATAGATCTACAATTGACAGCCGGGACCAACGCCGAGGCACGGAGGACACTTGGTGTGTAATAGGTGGTCACCCATCCACGGAATAACCTAGGCAAGCGCGGCTTAACCTAAAGATCAATCCGAGCGGCTGTTATTATTTAGCCACAAGCTTCTTTTAGACTATAATGAAGACAAATATACACGGTGGAAGGGATACCGACGCGAAAACGGTTACCACGTATTCAGTACATCAATCTAAACCCCCCTAAATCGAAATTTTTCATCAGTATTTAAAAAAAATCAGCTGTTCCATACATTTTAACCGTGTAGGTATTGCGCTTTTGTTGGAAACAGCAGATTTTTTTTTCCAATGAAATGGGGGTTCAGAATTATATACTGAGTATGCGGCAGGTGTTTTCGCGTCGGTGTCCGTTCCACCTGTTCAGATGTTTGAAAGCTTGATCACATCATCCGCCTGCCTTTTCCCAACTATGTTAGTGACAGCTTTGAATTCAACCAGAAGCAGCCGAGTATCACTATTGACATGGCCCACCAATGACCGGAGTTCGTGTCCAATCCTAAGCGATAGAAAAGGAGCCACTGCCTAGTAACGATACAACGCGGTCAGACTGTTTGTCAGACATTCGAATTTCCGACTACCTTGTTCTAGGTTGAACTAAATATGATGATACAAGTAATGCACTTACTCAGTTCTTCAGCCAGCTCTACTCTTCTGCCGGAGAGCAGCTTTTTCTTCAGTTCAGGGTCTGCCGCCATCTGTAATTAATATCAACCCAGTGTTAATAGATTCAGACATTCTTTTTTGGAGATATCAATCTGCCAAGCTTTTTCCTAACGATTAGGGACGGTTTCCAGTCTAACCGAATGCAGCTGAATACCGGTATTTTACATGGAGCGACTGCCTATCTGACCTCCACAACCAACATACTGGCTGTATCTCTTGGTTGCTGGTTGTCAGACTTTCGGGTCACTGACTACCTGTAACGACTGCCAAATATCCACAAAAGACAGCTGGGACGAACGGCTTAACGTGCTTTCAGAGGCACGGAGAAAACTCGGTATCAGAGATCGAAATAGGTAAGTTTATTTACTTCCTTGAAATTTAGGTAAATAAACTCTAACTATTCCGATTTCTGGTAAACCATGATCACCCATCCTCGGGCCAACCTCGGCCAGCACTGTTTAACCTTGAACATGCGGCTGGTGTTATTTAGGCAGGAGCCGTTTCTATTTTTTGAAACTACAGATGTACGATGTGTGTGTGATTCGATACGCATAAATCGTCGTTAGTTGCATGAATCGTCTCCATGCTTCGGACTGTTTACCTCGTCGAGCACCTCTCGCAGCTCCCGGTCCAGGCGCGCAGCCTCCCGGTTGCCGATCTGTTGCCGCAGCGCGTTGGCAGTCGTGCGGAGCGTTTGCTGCACTCGCCAGAACATTACCACCTCGCAGCATTCCTTCTGTAGACGTCACAACATACAATATTAAATGTAATTTTCATGAAATCGAACAGCTTTGGTAGTGCAAAATGCAAATTCAATACTTGTATGAGATGTCCAAGAAGATTTTGATACTTGAGAGTATTTCACATTTCAAAACTTCTCAAATAGGGTAGACCTGTCAAAGTAGATGGCGTGTCCATAGCTAGGTGAACATCTAACCAAAATCATAATGACATTAATAGATTTTCATCATTCCTGATGCTCAGTACTTGTTCTACTAGCGCCAATAGTTTCAGGGTTGCTATTGATGAATTGGCAGGGTTAACAAAGTCTACAAATATTTCTAAGATTTTCATTTTAGCATTTTTTACTGATAACTGTTTTTATTGTACTAACCCCGTTTCCGTTCTGTTGACTATACAAGTAGAAACTTTTCCGACAATCCCGCGCCCTCGTCTGTGCGCGTTGCAGGAAATTCCTGAAATTCAAATACAAGTTTATTGTAGTAATACATTTATATGGAGTGAGTGAAAATTCTAAATATGACCAAATTGGTTTTTAGGGTTCCGTACCCGAAGGGTAACCACCGGGACCCTATTATATATCATGATCCAGTTGAATTTTTTACAGAATGTATATTTCTGTTGCAGCTATAACAACAAATAATAAAATAAATTAAAAGTTGAAGGGGAGTCCCCTACTACGATGGTACGGAACCCTTCATGCGCGAGTCCGACTCGCACTTGGCCGGTTTTTTTCTTGTAAGGAGCTTTATCCACGTGCTCGGCTCACCAAGATTCGGTACAACCGGGCGGTAAAGTCAAATGTTTATTGATATAACTATACAACGTATAACAGAATAAACGCAATTCCTGAAAGTAGTTGGTTCAGAATCGGCTTATGAATCGATTTCCGTCATAAAAAATAGGTGTTAAATTTTGACGGAAAAATCTTTAAAATAACTTACAATCCTTAATTCAAGGAAATTAAAACCTTAATTCAGAGCAATAAAGGCTACTAAACGCACGACATTATTTGTAGTTCGCTCATAGCTCATAATACACACACGTAAATAATATCAATGCATTTTACATTAAAAGTAGTGTGCGTCAAATAAAGAGGTAATTTAAAGGAATTCCAACTTTATCTCCAATGAGTAAGGCTTATTTGAATACACGACCTAACTTAGTTGGTCATCAGAGTATCCCTACAAACAATTTTTAGGCATTTTTACAAAATAAAATTATTTAATTTGAACAAAATTTAGAACTTATTATTGCAAAGAGCTAAAGCATTTGTCGGCAACCTCCACCGGCAAAATGCCGACACACACGCCCCGCTACCGCCGAATACCACGAGTAGCTAACATTAAAAGATAGTCGTCCGGTAGTGATCTAGTGTAGTTGTTCTCTTATTTACTTCCGTGACATTTTTGTTTCCGCGCGCGATGGCTTCCCGGTATACCAACATACAATACACGGAGATGGTGAGGACACTGGCTCGCTGTCTTAATAATGTCGCGTTAGCTTGTCGGGAGTTCAATGACCGTTTTGGCTGCAGTGTGAGCGCCAGGACGATGCTGGCTGCAACTCAGCGACTGAGGGACTCTGGGACGTTCCTTCCTAATACGGCTTTGGACAGAGGGACGAATGTGCGGACTACTCGTCTGCAAGTGCGTGGACCGTTCGACGGCATCTGGATGCGGAGTATGGCAATCGCCTACCAGAGCCTACCAGATCGCCTGACTTAACACCATTAAAGTTTTATTGGTGGGGTCGCATAAAATCACTCGTGTACGTCAGTCAATCTACAAGTGTCGAGGAACTAAAAACAAAAATTGAACAAGCATTTGTGACGGTGAAAAGTGATACTGAGTGCTTACAAAATTGAAATACAATTTAAGAATGCGTGCAAATAAGTGCATAGAACAAGGCGGTGGTCATTTTGAAACTTTAATGAAAGTGGATTGCAGAAATAGTGCAAATTAATAACCTAAGTGTAAAGTGTAAATAGTCCAGTTCTGTAAGTACCTACTTCTTTCTATCAATACGATTGTATTCTTATCACTGTAAAAGTTATGATTCAAATCTTTTAAACACGCCGTCTTTGAATATTTTTGTAGTACAAACAATAAACTTTACCTAAACACGACTTATCAGGGGGTAGTTGATATCGCGAAAGTTACGTATCTGAGATACATTTTTTACCCGCGTGTGCCGCACGGAGTCCGGGCGCTTCCCCCTTCGTTAGTTTCGTAGTTCGAGTAAAAAGTCGCTGTTTTAAATGCATCCCCGTTACTAAGCCTAAAGTGTTAGATTCGTGTTGATAATTTCACTTACTAGAAAATTATCAATCATTACACGGTAAACTCAATGAAGTATCAAAAGTTTTTCATAATATCAGTCTGTGACATTTTAGGTACCTACTTAAAATTCGTTCATTGAACTAACAGCTGGCGGGAGCTCGAGTGTGCGTGTCGCGTCGGCCGCTAACATTGCATGAGTGTGTGTGCAGGGTTGTTGTTGCACATACGTTTTGCGTTTAGTAAGGATAACTATTTTATAAAAAAAGACTAGGTTTGGTTTAAATGTATTTAATTACGGATGTTGTTTTAGACTTATAATTTAATATTCTAATTGGGGTGCCTGAGGTATTAGTCACTAGTCAGGAAAGCAACCGGAAGCAGAAGAACCGCTCGGCTTCCAATTCTGCCGTTCTGAACCGTACATAATTTAGCGAACGTAGATGCCGCACGGAGTTTGCGAAATCGGCACGGCTTGTTATTCGACAAACACTGAATTGCGCTGATCGGAAAGTGTGCTTTCCAATTCCTGACACTATCATTTAACGTCAAGAAGTTCGGAAAGAGTATAACAAGGATACTGTCACTTAGACCAGCAACTTTCCTATGAAAATAATATCAGTTGATTTGTAAAAAAGGATAAACCAACAAACACGTTATCATCAGTACTAACTTGAGATAGAGCGGGTGCCACGTCTCCCGTATGTAGTCGTTGTCCACCTCGATGCCCTTCCGGCGCAGGTTGTCGCGCACGGCCACGACCTCGTCGTACGTCAGCGCGGGCCGCGCCACGCCCAGCTTGTCCAGCTCGCCGCGCACCTCGCCGCGCCGCGACTGCTCCTCGCTGGCCGACTGCCAGTACAGCCAGCGGTCTTTTAGACCTGGGCCTGGAAAGTTGACGATAAAAATGAAATATTAAAAACCAAAGGTTGCCCTGTAGAATATGTCTTGTGATTTAAATCCGCCTATGTACCATACAACAACTGTCCATGAACTTTAAATAAATAAACGCCAGTTTACGCCAGCAATGGCTACGTGAAATTCAAGTATCATGATCATCATCATTTCAGTCGAAAGACGTCTACTGCTGGACATAGGCCTCCCCCAAGTGTCGCCATATTGCCCGATCCAGTGCGTCTCGCATCCAGCGGATCCCCGCAACCTTTACCAGGTCATCGGTCCACCTAGTGGGAGGCCTTCCAACGCAACGTCTTTCAGTTCGCGGTCGCCACTCCAGAACTTTCCGGCTCCATCGGCCATCCGTTCTGCGAGCAATATGCCCTGCCCACTGCCACTTAAGTTTGGCTATTCTTCGGGCTACGTCGGTAACCTTGGTTCTTTTACGGATTTCCTCATTTCTGATTTGATCACGCAAGGAAACTCCGAGCATAGCCCTCTCCATTGCCCTTTGGGTGACTTTAAGCCTTCTGATGAGGCCCATTGTGAGCGACCACGTTTCGGTCCCGTATGTAATCACTGGCAACACACACTGGTCATAGACTTTCGTCTTGAGACACTGCGGTAAGTTGGACGAGAAGATACCACGCAACTTCCCGAACGCTGCCCAGCCGAGTCAGATTCGACGATTAACCTCTTTCTCGAAGTTAGACCTACCTAACTGGATCGTTTGTCCCAGGTAGACATAATCGTCTACAACTTCGAGTGTCTCCGATCTTGATAGGAGTGGGTGTTACATGGGCATTCAACATGACTTTGGTTTTGTCCATGTTCATTTTAAGACCCACTCTTTCGGAAGCTCTACTGAGGTCATCGAGCATTGTACTGAGGTCCTCCATGGTCTCAGCCATGACCACTATATCGTCGGCAAACCGAAGGTGAGAGATGTACTCGCCATTGACGTTGATAACCCTCTCTAGTCCAGAACCTTGAAGACATCCTCTAGTGCAGCGGTGAACAGTTTCGGAGATATGACGTCTCCCTGTCTCACACCTCGCTGCAGAAGGATAGGTTCCGAGGTCTGGTCCTGAAGTCGGACTGACATGGTGGCGTTTTTGTACAAACACTTCAACACCTCGATGTACCGATAGTCAATTTGGCACCGTTGGAGAGACTGCAGTACAGCCCAAGTCTCAATCGAATCGAAGGCTTTCTCGTAGTCCACAAACGCTAAACAGAGAGGCAGGTTATACTCTTCGGTCTTCTGTATAACCTGTCGCAGCGTATGTATGTGGTCTACGGTGCTAAAGCCTTTTCGGAATCCGGCTTGTTCGGGAGGCTGAAAATCGTCAAACTTGCGCGCGAGACGATTCGTGATGACTCTTGAAAACAACTTGTAGACATGGCTTAGAAGTGAGATGGGCCTATAGTTCTTCAGCCGGGTATTGTCGCCATTTTTGAAGAAGAGTACCACCACACCCCTGCACCATGCCTGTGGCGTTTTCCCCTCGAGTATGACGGAATCAAACCGCTTCTGAAGGGCCTTAAGTACCAGTTTTCCACCTGCCTTCAGGAGTTCGGCCGTAATTCCGTCATCACCCGGTGCCTTGTAGTTTTTAAGCTGTTTCAGAGCCATCCTAATCTCGTACAGACTGACATCCGGAATGTCTTCGGTATAGTGTCGGGTCAGTCTAGCTCAGTCTTGCTCTAAATTCAAGTATACCATAAAATATATCACAGGACCTGGAGAGGACAGAAGACATACCTGTGAGCTCCTTGAGCTCCTGCTGCGTGAGGTCCAGCCTCTGCTTGAGAGCGTTGTCCATGAGCGACACAGCGGCGTCCCAGTCCGCGCGCGACGACACGCAGCGGTCCTGTAGCGCATTCAGCTGTAGGACGCGAAGAACCTGCAGTGGACAGGAAGAAAACTAGTTATTCTTGCTCAAGAATTTGGCAATATGGGGGACTAAAGATCTTCAGAAAAGCTCCTAGCGGGCCATTAACTGCCATGGTTCATCTGGAAATCTCGTAACCGAGTGTGAAGCCATGTGCCCACCTATCTTGTAGCGTAGAGCATACAATTTAGTCCGATGGGGGTATTCCGAAAAAACAAAGTGTGACTGTGGAGCCTCGCAAATGATGCCCCGTCTACTGTTCTGTTCTTTGTGTAACTCCAACTGTAGCTTGAGGGATCTGCCTGAAGTCACGGATAACGCCGTAAGTGGCAGAGTTCTCATTCATCTAAAGGAATCATTGACACGCTAAGAAGAGAAGAATACTCACATCTTGTGCCCGGTCCTCCCACTGATGCCTCCTCAAGGCCTCTTCCACGGCCTCCTTCTTCACCGGCTCGTACACGGGGTCGGAGTCCTGCGCCCTGTTCATGAGCTCAGTGAACTCCTCGCGTAGGGCTTCACGTCCGGCCCTTATAGAAGCGTTGGGAAGCTCGGCCTCCGCCCATTCGCGGAGTTTTATGTCCACTGACGTGTTGAATTTGTCTGAAACGAGGATTCCGATGATGAGAAAGAAAACTAGTTGAATTACATGGGATTTCCAAAGAAGGATGTGAAGTTTGGTACGGTCAAGGGACGAAAATGTAAGGCATTATCTTGAATTGCTATTTTTAGTCAAAATATTGGCCATATGAAGTCACAATTATGATGAGAATGATGTGTGGAGTGACAAGAATGGATAAAGTAAGACAGTATTTTAGAGGAAGTTTGAAAGAGGCGCTTGTTACAGAAACAAATAAAGGACGCCGTTTGTCTTGCTATGGATATGTAATGAAGAGGGATGAAACGCATGTGACTAAAAGAGTAATGACTAAGTAATAAAACTGTTATAAGCATATGACGCTACTAAATTTACAATGATTAAGTTTCTACACTGGCATGATTTTCATTTATGTAAACTGCCTAAGAATACTGTGTTTTTCTCAGTTTGGCAGCAGGCTAGGTACCACAAAACACCTAAAATGGTAGCTACGTGATCACAATGAATTTAATCAACATACTAAGAAACACGATGTGTATAAATCTCACTAGAATCGTAACAGTAGGGATCGAGCCATATAGTAGTAGTAGCAGTCGTGGCCGCGGGTCCGTCTGTAGCGTTACACTTCACTTGGCGCGGCACTGGCAACATCATCTTGTCTAGGGTTGGATGAGGAAACAGGGTTCAAGTGGGACCGCGGGATACAACATTATTGCGTTGGTTTACATTATAAAGGGTGTAAATAGACCCTTAACATAGCCGAAAGGCACTTGTTCACCACGTCTTTGAGATAATTTTTTTGTTCTAGACCATACCTGGAAACCTTCTAGTTACGGAGATATTGGGAGTCAAAGTTCCAATTTTTCACAAGTTTTTTTTTTTAATATATGTTTTTAATGTAAGATTTTTACTTTACATACCTCCACGGCCCCCGTACTTTTTAATCCATCCATCAGCACAATGTTTTGAGTGCTTTCCATCGAGTCTTACCTTAAAACGTGATTTTTCACCCCCAAAAAAAAGTCGAGCAATAATTTTTGCGCAAAGTTACTTAGTTTGATGTACAGAATGCTTGAATGACGGCTATGTGAAGATTCTGTTTACACCCTGTATGTTAATAGAAATAACCCTCCTCTTTTGACTAAATCGTTAGTCTAGTGCTCGCAAGCGCGAGTGCTGAGCATTTCTCGGGTCGGGCAAGCATTTCGAGTATAGTGCTTATGAATTAAATCAAACCAAGTTGAAACTGGTAAAGGAAAATATTTGAGGAAATTTAGAAGTCCTAGACTCGAAAATACAGGCGGGTATATGTTCTCGAACACTGTCCGCGGCCGCCGTCCACAGCGCCGTCTGCAGGCGCAGCTCCCACCGACAGCTCGGCTGACTGGTCCAGCAGTCTCCCCAGGTGTACTCACCCACATCAGCCTGCGCATTAGCCGCAGCCGGCAGGTATATGTTCCCGAACACTCTGTCCGCGGCCGCCGTCCACAGCGCCGTCTGCAGGCGCAGCTCCCAGGCGGCGGCGGCGACAGCTGACAGTTCCGCTGACTGGTCCAGTAGCTCGGCGCGGGCTCGCTCGAATAGCTCGTCGCGGTCTAGTTCGCGTTGTCTGAGAGGAGAGGAGAAGAGTTTAGGAACCGTTTGCGTTTTTAGGATACACGGAACTAAAGGATTATAGGTACAATTCCGGACACGACCACTCCCGAGAGACTGCCCAATCAGGCGATATTCTCTCGTCTGAACCTAATGAAATCGTTGCATCATGGGCTCGTGTAATCAAAAAAACTATTTAAAGAAAACACCCGTCAACGATCTCAATAATGCGTGTCCAAAGAATAACATTTCATGCTCCGACGCCACGCTCACTACGCTTTGAACGCAGTCATTCATTATCTCACGAGCGAACTTTAAATCCGCGCTAATGGGCCGTGTTTGGATGCAATGCTAAGTACTCGCCGAAAGCGCCTGAAGTCAATGTAACGCTATATAATGTTCTCCCTCGCACTAGTTTGGCTTTGCCATTAGGCTTATGGTTTCCATAGCTATGTTAACATTCCATTGATACATTGGAAAGTACTGCGACGATTAATTCGGAAAAAAATCCAGGCTTTGAGGTGAATGACCTATCCACGATGGCTCGCGCAAAATTGAGTTTCACATAGATTTGAGCAAGTGACGCGATGTTATTTTTTTTTGTTGTTTTAAATATTTTAAGAACAGTATTTATAATATTGTTTTTAAATTGCTATGATAACACCGGATAAGTTGTTGTAAAAGCTACAAAGAAGTCATTTGGAAGGTTTTTTAGTGTCCTTTTTGCACCTGAAACTAAATATCCATTGTCACGATATAAGTTATGGCAATTAATAATAGAAGGACGTCCCGTATTTGCCAGACCTACGCCATTTTATAAAAGCTTAAAACTTTTTCTGTGGTAGTACCTTACTATAGGTATGAACAATTGGATATTATGAAAGGTCGGTCTGGCTTTGACAGATATCAGGTAAAAAAGTTGCTAAATACCTGCTAAGTTACCTCATACTATAAAGCGTTCACTCCACTGCCAGACACTTTGTGTGGTGAAAAATCCTCGCCAGACACCTTTAAAGTATGTTTAGTTGTAAATGAAATTACGTCATTTTATTCAATCTGAAATTTACGCTTTAGAAGATTTTGTCTCATACAATAATTGTTTGTATTGATGCCAGCTATTGATTGATACAGAATTTATGCGTGGCGTTAAATCAAAGTTGTACTGATTGTGGAATCAGTGAATTTCTAACTTTTGATAGCTGATATCTCGGAAACGTGACGCTTTAGGTAGGCCACGTTTACAAGAATATTCCAACCCCTTTTACATGTCTGTCATCAAATAAAATTGCATGATCCGCCACGACTAGAAAAGGTTGCGGGCACGCTTGTGTTGGTTACTTATTAGTGGTCTGACCTGGGGAAAGTGTTCTTCCACTCAGTCTCCAGGTTGAACCGCTTGGCCTTGAAGGCGTCTGCCTGCTGCTCCACCGAGGCCCGCACCATGCGCCAGAAGCAGTCGGCCACGGCCAGCGACAGGTTGCGGGTCGTTACCTGCGACGGCGTCACTAGGCCGTCCCTACAGACAGACAAATAACGATTTAACAACTTTGTAAAAGATTTTTGTAACAGCTTTATAAAAGTTATGCACCGAGACGATACAAATTGTTTTACGTTACGGCACTATTTTGAATCTCAATCGCAACGAGGAAATCTAGAATTCTCGAGCGCATCTATAGCTCAATAGCAGCCACGGAGTCTGGATTTGTGCCCGGTTGATAGCAATAGACTCGCCCCCTGTTACATGGGACTTAAACATAACTAGCGAAATGTACAGACGTCAGCACATCAAGCTACTACAATCTGTCAAATTTCTTTAATAGATCTTCAACTTTATCGCTAAAGCATTCAGGTTCAAGGTTGATCGGGAAAATTTGACAGTTTCGGGTAGTTTGACGTGCTGGCGTCTGTACTATTAGATACACCTCTGCCTAGCTACAGGCGAGATGCTATGTTTCACTCACTTGAACAGCTTGGAAGCTCTAAAGAACCTCTCCTCGTACTCGCGTATGCTCTGTATGGAGTCGTCCTTGCGCGAGCGTCCCGTCACCACGGCGTAGTAGCCCAGCGCCTTCATCGGGAACAGCTTGCCTTCTAGGATGCGACGGATCTGCAAGTCAAAGTGAAAAGATAATTTATGCGTAGTATTTAAACAAGCAAAAATAAATTCAAATTAAAGGTATCAACAATACTGAATGTGCTACTGAAATACTAAGTGTACCTCAAACAGTGGGCGAATACAAATGTTTAAAACGGCGACTTGAAATTACAAATTTTAGTTACTAGTTGTTCAATACGATCAGGACTCCGAAAAAAAAACTAAAACAAACTTATTAACCACTAGATTTTAGATATTTCTGTTTGCAGGGTATAAAGTAACCTAACACGAAGGGGATGAGGGGGTCTTAGTTCGCCATCTCCTTCGAACCTAACCTGTCCAAGTCGGGGTGCCACAAGTCCCAATCGCGTCCCAGTCACCAATTTAATGTTTATTCGCCCGATTAATAGATTCCCATATTTTATTATCATGCTTGTATTCCTAAAAGGGTAGGACAGTAAGTGTACATGCACACAGAAGTGGTGGCCCAGTTATATGATCCCGACGAGGTCGTGGGTTTGGACCCAGGTAGGCGCGTTAATTTAAGTAATTTATTTCATCACCGCTAATTTAAAAATGGTGAAGAATAACATCGTGAGAAAACATGGCCTAGGACCAATAATTAAAAGGCAGACATCTACCAACCCGCATTGGGCCTTCCTTGTGTTGGATAGCCCAGTACAGCGTTGGGAACACTCACCCTGTTAGGGTTGGCGAGGTTCTCCTCGGCCAGGTCCACCTTGGTGAGCACGAAGATGGTCCGCTTGCCGCCCGGGTCGCACGCCGACACCAGGTCCGTCACGTTGCTGCGTTCCGCGTCCACTGAGCCGTCCTGCACACGTGGACTATATCATTAACTATTCTAAACTTGTCCATGGATCGTTTGGAAAGTTGCTTAATCGTAATTTCGATTAAAGCAACTCCCCAACGCTGCCTTCTTGTTTTTTCAAGACAATTTCAGAAATTTTTACCAATAGTGCCCTCTCTGTCAACAAAATGATGTACATAATTTTTGTGGTAAGTTGAAAAAATCTACAAAATAATGTAGCTGCTGTTTTAATGGATGTCTGTACTTTGTGGAGCAGCATCTTATAGATCAAAAGAAAATTTTAGCTCAGTGACATTCTGTACTAAAGGCAGTGTTTATGTTTATATTCACCGCACTACTAGTGCATTTCTTATTTTTAACTAACTTCTAAAAACTGACGTCCATAAAAACATGAAAAAAAGTCTAAAATAACTTTACTTTCGGAAGTCTGTGACAAAAAAGTCAAAGAAATTAAAAAAAGTCACCGACTTCCGAAAGTATAGTTATTTTAGCTTTTCTTTGGTAATTTTTTTGTAAGTCTGTTTTCTATTTTAATACTGATAAGACTCAACATTTAGAAACAGTCATCACATCAGCGCTCGTTTTTTCCGTGGCGTAATCAAACCTGAAATTTGTTTATTTGTAGCTCGGAAATATTTATGTTGTATACTTTTAAATTAAATAACAATGTAAATGTTTTAATATTTACCTGTATACACAATATGATAGCGTTGGGGTTGTCCATGTACTGCTTCGTCATCTGTTTGATAGCTTCTCTTGTATCTGACGCCATGTCCACTGTTTGTGTCTAGAAATAATAATGAATACAAGTTTAGTATAGCTGTATTAGGTATTAACCGCTATGAAGGCGGTCCAAGACTAAAGATTTGATGTGCTCTCAACGTACTTTCGAAGCCACGAATTCTATGATACTGCTGCCTCTATACACCGACCGCTTTAATGAGTCCTCCGCCTTGCCCCATCAAAGGCACATTAAGCGTCCACAAAGTCCTAATATAGATTTAAAATAACCATAATCCACGTAGATATTACGATAATAATTAATTCAATACGGGATCAACCTTCAGAATATACCATTTAAATTACCTTCGTGAGGACTCATTAAAGCTGTCAGTCTATATACGCTGCCAGCGCGGTGATTTCATGCTGTGACTAGTATCATATATTATAGCTTTCTCACTATCTTATAGCACTCTTTGGCAATATTTTCGGGTTCTGGCTACGCGGCTGTTATTGTTGGGCCTCCTTTCTTAGTTCCAATTTAATTTCTGAATGGCTTATCTTCAGCAGTACAAACTCACGGAAATAACTCCAGGCAAGTCGACCAGCACCATACGATGCAGCCCGGGCCCCTTCACGGCCATGGAGATCACTTCAGTGGAGACAGTGCGCCCGCCTCGCACGCTGTTCCGCATACGGAGTTCTACTTCTCTGGATAAATACAAATATTACGATTAAAAATTGTTTTTGAGAAACTGGCTCACTATTAAACTACTAATATCTTTGGCGAATGCCTCGTTAGTCTAGTAGTCGCAATGGCGACTGCTGAGCATGAGGTTCTGGGTTCGATTCCCGGGTCGGGCAAATTGTTATTGGATTTTTCCATTAGGAATTTCTCAGTAGCAGCCACGGAGTCTGGATTTGTTCCCGGTTGATGGCAATAGGCTCGCCCCCTATTACATGGGACTTAAACATAACTCGGGGACAGATCAGACGCAGGGTCAACGGGGATGCCGAGGCTCCGGGCAATGACACCACCAAAGTCCAGGAAGTCCAGGCTAAAGTGAAGTGTGTGCAATGCAAGCCCACTGGGCGGGAAGCGCGCGCGACACTAATGAACGAATCTTATACCAGACGGTCGTTAGTTTCATTGCGCTCTCGTACCTACATATCATAAAGTCTATGTATATGACTACTAATCTGACTGACAAAGTTTTTGGTAAGACTGTGCTACTTTAAGTGCGCTGTTTATTCTACACTAGCTTTTGCTCGTAGCATCGCTCGGAAATTAACCCACAGAAAATATTAAAAGTAGCTTATAACACTCAGGAATAATGTAGCTTCCCGTTAGTGAAAAAAAATTTAAGAATCGGATCAGTAGTTCTGAATTTTACTCCGAATATACAAATAAAGATTACCTATTTATAATCCAAAAATAAAAATCTCTCGTGTTTGTGCTCGCACTCCTCCGAAACGGCTCGACCGATTTTTATGTATACAACATTATTTTTAGTATATGCGAAACATGAATATAGTTTGTTCAGAATAAGTAACTGAATCGATTCCAATCATTTTTAAACCATGTTATATTTTTTTTCAAAAATATTTTTTAAAGTTTCAAGTTGGACACCGAGCGACATAAGTACCTATCGCAATAATTTAGATACCAACTGCCAAATTATTATTATCAATGAGCTCAAGACGACGCTGGAGGCGTGCACGCGCTGCTTGGTGAACACGCTTTTGAGCAGACAACCAGGTAACAGAGCAAGCTTATAACTTTGTGATTTTTCATGATACAGTTTTAAAATTTTGTACACATACTTTACATAAAAATACTAGACACGTGTTTCCGGTTTCGCATATACTAAAACTAAGGTTGTATTTGGTAGGTATGTGAATAGATCTTAAAGTATATATCACATTTCACGCGGACGAAGGGGCACAGCTAGTATTAGTATAGATTCGTAGGTACTTACTTCCTTAAATCCGCTAAATCAGAGTCCTTGTTGAGATCAAACTCTCTTGCCGAGTCCCTGAACTGAGCGACGTGGTACGGACCTTCCGATAGTGTCACTTTAACAGGAGCTCTGAAAATAAACGGAGAATATGTATGCTATGAAATCAAGCTAACCCATTTTCGAGTATTGACAAGGACAGACAATTTTATTATTTTGTATTTGAACAGTTTCGTGAAATAATTGATTTACATAAGTTTCGCCGACCTGCGCTATACTAGGTGACATTACCTGGTACACATCTCGCCCGCGCCCCTGGGGAAGATCCGGGCCTGCGCGATCATCTCCAGCACGGACGTCTTGCCGGCCGACTGGTCGCCGACCTGCGCTATACTAGGTGACATTACCTGGTACACATCTCGCCCGCGCCCCTGGGGAAGATCCGGGCCTGCGCGATCATCTCCAGCACGGACGTCTTGCCGGCCGACTGGTCGCCGACCTGCGCTATACTAGGTGACATTACCTGGTACACATCTCGCCCGCGCCCCTGGGGAAGATCCGGGCCTGCGCGATCATCTCCAGCACGGACGTCTTGCCGGCCGACTGGTCGCCGACCTGCGCTATACTAGGTGACATTACCTGGTACACATCTCGCCCGCGCCCCTGGGGAAGATCCGGGCCTGCGCGATCATCTCCAGCACGGACGTCTTGCCGGCCGACTGGTCGCCGACCTGCGCTATACTAGGTGACATTACCTGGTACACATCTCGCCCGCGCCCCTGGGGAAGATCCGGGCCTGCGCGATCATCTCCAGCACGGACGTCTTGCCGGCCGACTGGTCGCCGACCTGCGCTATACTAGGTGACATTACCTGGTACACATCTCGCCCGCGCCCCTGGGGAAGATCCGGGCCTGCGCGATCATCTCCAGCACGGACGTCTTGCCGGCCGACTGGTCGCCGACCACGACCACGCGCGGCAGTCGGTCCGTCTCGCCCGCGTCCCACCCCGACAGCTCGTCCAGTACTGCTGAGTACATGTCGATTAGAGAGCGCTGGAAATAAAGAAACATACATATTATACAAGCCCACACCACATACATTTGTACGACCTAAAATATTTTAGTTTGAATTTTGAAAATACTGGATCTTTGACAGCCGTTTCAGGTAGTTCAAAACCTGAAAGTCTGAGAAGCATTCTTGCCAAGCGGTATCGTGGCAGATGATGATGGTTCTACAGTCTTATTATTCATTCTATACCTTCATCTTCCTAGCCTGCGGCTGCCGGCCCTGCCTCAGCAGCATGTTCTGCTGCCTCAGCTCCCGGTTCTCCTGTTCGAGGCGCTGCAACTCGCGCTGGTACCGAGCTTGTAACGCCAGAACTTCTTCTTGTAACGCGTGGACACGTTTTTCTGTAGGGGAAAAGAATGGTAGTAAGAAAAGTCCAGTGTATATTTTTAAAATTATCTAAAATCCATCTAGCCTAACATAGTCCACTACTGCATATAAGCCGTTCTCTCAAGCACCGCCACTTCAATCTAACTTCCGCTTGCCGCATCCAAGCTGACCCTGGCTGGGTCAGCTTGCTTGCTCCTTTTGTTAGATTGTCGGTTCACGTTACTAGCTACATAAACCGAACGGTGGGCTACGTTTAATGATACGCGGTCTCCGCTCGGATTCGTATTTCCGATACCGATTTGCAATAGGTACCTGCCGATCTAATACTGGCGAACGTTCACCAATTCGGCGAATGGTAGGATCATACAATAAAGAACTCGAATACATAGACATATTTACATGCTCCATGCAAAAGTTTCGACGCCTTTTGTCTGAGACACTTACGCTCTTAAGCACTTAAGCTCTTGGTTTAACTAATATTCTTAGCCATATAATTTAGTAATTCCATCATTAGTAGGCATAATACTTTATTTCTGTTCTTTTTTATTTATAATATGTTTTAACTGTCATGTATGAACAGCTTATTTCCTAGCTATTTAAAGTTTAGTCATTAATGGTAATCTGTGAACAGCACTGTGGGCTACATTATTATTTAAGTTATTTATGTTATCATGTTTTAATATTCAATAATATAGGTGTTTATTGTTGCTATTTGATAAGATAAAATAAAAATAAAATAAAGATAGTTTTAACTACATTTCTAAATAACTTTTGGTACATAAATGATTAATCCTTGAGAATTTGATTTAAACCTCTATTAAATATATCTGTATGTATTCCCGACATGAGGTGAATTTCATACGGGTGTGCTGATGCTGAAAATGCGGTCAAAATGACCGTCCATTAAACTAAGACTATGGATATGAGATTCTTTATATTATAACACGTGTATTACCGTAAGTAGTTGCATCTTCGTTGTTCCGACTGCTGGAGGGCGCTGGTCTGCTCTGTAGGTTGTTCACAATCATCTGAGGCTGGTCTGAAGAGTTAAATCTTGCATGAGACATAACACGCAACATAACATCACGCCTGTAATTGTATGTCGTGGTGTAGCAATAGTGTAGTACACCTACATTTCGCCAGCTGTGTTAAAGTCTCATTTGTAATAAGGGGTGAGCCTATTTCCATAAACAGGGCATGAATTAAAACTCCGGACTGCTACTTATAAATTCTTGATGGAAAAACCCAATAACACTGCCCGACCTGGAAAACGAACCCAGGACCTCGTGCTCAGTAGTAGTGCTACTGAACACTATACTAACGAGACAGACAAAACAAAGCTGTGATAGTATGTTAAAAAAAATATACGAGTGAGTAATTTGCCGCGCGGGTTCGCGAGAAGTGGAAGGAGTGGACCGAGCCCTTCGCCCACGAGTCGGACAGAGTAGAAAATAAAAAGTAATTTCAATAAGTCAAAAAACTACAATTAAGTTTTTTTTGTAACAAATTATATGGGATGTTATAAAATTTTGTGATTTTATTTTTTTGGAATTCTTTAAAAAGAGTAGTTAGAACAGGAGTTACATCGGCGTCGTGTATAGGCGTCACGAAACTTAAACAGATACATAAAAGGTACAGTCAGCCTATAAAAATCTTGATCATGCTTCAAACATTTTTTTATTTGATTTGAATGTGACAAATGAAATAGTGTTGTGAGCAAAAACACACAAAAAGAAATGAAACGAATTTAATCAACTTTTTCAGAAGGTGTTTGTAGTCAGGGAAATTCATTGTTTTTCAAATGGACACATGAAATTGCTTAGTTGGCATTTCATATAACTGTTGATTAAAGATTAATGCATGGTTCTTTTGGCGACTGGCCTTAATCCGAAGTCGCCATCTTGAACTATACAAATAAATAAAATTGTAGTGTCTGTTTGTAATTTCAAAATAACAGCTTTTTACTGAATGCATATACGGTACTTATAACAAAAATACAATTTTTTAAATTGTTGTGTGTGTCTGTTTGTTCCGGCTAATCTCCGGAACGGTAGGACATATTTTGAAAGGACTTTTAGTGGCAGATAGCTGATGTTATAAAGAGTAAGTACTTTCATGTTAGAAAAAAGATTAGTGTCCCATGCAAAAAAATTAAAAACCATATAAATGTTAACAAATTCGATTCAAATATGGAAGTAATATTTTTATAATAATTTCCTGCGGACGAAGGTCGCGGGCAACAGCTTGTTTTTCATCACAATTACACTAATGTTCGACAACAGCTTCTTGCTGACAATGTCACTCAAAAGCCAAAAGAACCATACCACACCAGTCAATTTAAGTTGGACGACAATGAACATCCCGGACCCACACAACTAAAATGCATACTACACAAAAAACATACCAATACTAGCAGTGTTGCTAGCAGCAGCGGCGGCGACGGCATCCTCGTACCGCTGCGACAGCCACTCGCGCAGCTCAGCAGCCCTGGCGATGCCCACATCGCGCAGCCTCGGATCTATGTGCACCGACAGCGTCAGTGGGACACCTAACGATATCAAGCTGCTCAGCTTACGACTGTACTCCCCGAAAGGGTAGGCAAAATTATACCAGCCGATAATAGTCTAGACAAGGGCCTCTGCTTCATACATTCATACAAAGGCCTCTTCTCTTCTCATCCTCATTAATTAATTGAGCATTGAACATCATTGCGTGTGCTAAAAGTGGAGGGAGATATTAGTACCCAGACCGACCAATCAAGCTAAGCTCTAAGAAGTTCTAAAATTCTACAGGGTGTAAGGGACAATCCTCCACAAACTGACAGGAATTTTTCTGTTTTTTTTTAGTTACTTTGTTCCATGTACGCACCACTCCATTTATGTAAATAATATGGCTAAAATCAAAAATCCAACAATGGATGTTGCAATACTCTAACAAACGACGCTTGAAATTACCTGTTCATTTTTTGCCTAGCTACAGAGTTCATCGAACTCGTCGTCGCGCTTGCCATTCGCTACGTGCGTTTTGCCACGCTAACGATACATTGCGAATGAGGAAATAAAACAAATTAAATTTATTGGATTCCCACAACCTTTCCTGAAATAATTTCTTGTATGGGTCATCTTAGTATGATATTGAATTCACCCCATCAGTTTGTGGAGGGCTGTCCCTTACACGCTGTATAGGTATTTAATTAATATTTCTACTCACATTTGGTTAGTATGACCTTAATAAAATCCAAAGGACTGGAATCAGTACAGACCTATTGAGCACTAAACCCTACTATTTCAAACTAACACCACCACAAAGTCTATGGATGGAATCTCTCTATAAGTCTACCTCACACACACACACAAACAAGTAATGTGGTGAATATTCCAATGTGGCATGAATTGATATGTGCTTAGTGTCCCACCGTAATGAGTCTAAGCAATGTGATAACATTATGTGGGCGAATTACACCAAAGAAAGTGAATGCGATCAGAACATTTAAATCTAGTTTAAGAGCTTTCAGTGTCATAACAGGGTAGTGTATAATATAGGTATGACATCATCATCATCTGCCTAGCCTTTTCCCAACTATGTTGGGCTCAGCTTCCAGTCTTACATAGTGCAGCTGAATACCAGTAATTTACATGAAGCGACTGCCTATATGATCTCCACAACCCAGTTAGTACTGGGTAATACGATACCTTTTAACAAGACTGGTTGTCACACTTTCAGGCCTGTAATAACTGTCAAAGATCTACAAATAATAGCGTGGACCAATGGCTTAACGTGTTTTCTGAGGTCCATCCACAGACCAATCTAGGCCAATGCGATTTAACCTGAAGTTCAACCTGAGCAATGTTATTATATAGCCGTGAGGTCTTCGAGTTAGGGTAGTAGACACCATTAACCAAAATGTTGAGGAATCGCGTTTGGAATATTATCACTGATCATTGACAGCTCTTGAACTCCTTTTATATGTGTTGATCGCATTCAGTTTCTGTGGTGAAACCCGCTTTTACTGGTCAAACTTCAACAACAGTTCTCATAACTGACCTATTTGGAAGTTGTCTCCAATCTTCTCCTTAGCATTGATAAGGGTGGTGGTGAATTGATCCCATTGTTCGTTGTCAGGCAGTAGGTTGTTCAACCAACCCATATCCGGTAGGCCATCCTTCCATTCGGAGTATTTCTAGAAAGAGAGATGAGATTTATTATTTTTAAAAAGTAATTTGATATTAATAATAGGCACCTTTACATGCTTTGATGTAGTAATCAATTGATGGCACAATGTTTCTAGAAATAAAGACTGAAGTTGTTGTTGATATATTATGCTGATGTTAGTTTCCAGGTGGCCTATGTGCTTTGTCAATAAAGGATGGTGGTTCTTTCCCCAAATAAGTGATACCCAGGTGAGTCTCATGACAGTTTATAAAAAAACCATACTTCTGTATTGAATATAGTTTCTGTAAAGAAGCTACAGAAAAGAAAATGATGCAATATTCTTAAAGTGCAAGTACCACAACCACATTTAGTATTTACTACTTTGGCAGACTACTAAGCAACCATAAATTTAATGTTTTACACACTTTCAAACATAACTAACCTTATTCAAAGTCATACCCCCACCAACAGCTCCTCCCAGCACAAGATACCGGATCTTCAGCAGCCCCCTCACGGCCCGTGCCACAAACATGCCGTATTTCCGCCTCTGTATATGACTTGTGTCTATGGGCTTGTGGAGGAGCACACTGCGGCCTGTCCAGACAGAGAATGCGACAGCCCGTTTGTCTACAATTGTCCATTGTGACAATTTTTTGAATGATGATCTGGAAAATTAAGTTTACAATAAGTGACATGCTTTTTTTGCATTTATAGTAAGGGGCTTATTTTGGTACAATAGTGTGTCACATGATGATGAGTAGATTAGTGGTTTTATTTAACAATTGTTTCACACCCACACACACACATGAATTCAGCATAATATTGTCTGTGCTACTCTACATCATTGACTTCTAAGTTACACTTAAATTACATTCATATTTTTGTGGGGAAATAGTGCAAGAAAGAGATTGGACTGAGATAACCCAGGAGCAGAATAAATTACACAGTTAAAACATGATGAATACATTATGAAAGGGAGTTATTATTTAATTCAATTACATCCAAGATGACCCCTAACCCATATTTCCCTCAGATTTATTAAGAAATCACTGAGTACGCGTGTAATGCGTAAATCAATAAACAATCCGGTAGGTAGGTACTATTTGGCAGATAGGTTTTAGGTCAGCAGATTGTCAAGGTCGAGTCTCATAACATGCACATTACGCACTGCAGGCTTAAATATAACTGATATTACACCGAATAAAGGGTTAATTAAATATGCGAGCCCTTTGGTGCTGCGACAATTTCTTAGGGGAATATTACCAGGGCGACATAAAAGATGTCATAGGTCAGGAACGAAGGTTAGACTCCACTCACCTCATACGATAATGCAGTATTTTTGACATTGTTTACGTAATACCTTCCGTTTGTTTAGTATTTCATAACCTTTTAATAAGGATTCGGAAAAATAATAAATTAAAAAGATGTTCTCATTTCATAACCTCCACCGGTACTATGAAAAAATATATCACGTAATAACAAAACAGTTACGTTGGTATAGATTGTAGGTTTTATAGTAAATATGAAACAATCAACTTGTAAATAGATATAAATTACTTCATATTTTGAATATTGACAAATTAAACATTTCAAAGGATATTTTCAATTTCATTTTTGATCTACGTTTAGTTTGTGCGTTTCGTGAATAACGAACGTAGTACAGTCATTTAGAATGGTATTTTTTTTACATTTCTGAAATTTTTATACTAGAAAAGTTTATTGAAATTAAATTATTTAGTTTACCTGATGAAATTGTGCCTAATATATTACTGTTTACTCATTTATAAACCTAAGATTAAGGAAATTAAAGACCAACGTTTAGTTCACATCAAATTACAAAATATTGCAGAATGAACTCCTCCGTGACAAGTGATGAAACGTCAAATTACGTCATGTTATGTCAAAATTGTCAAATGGCGACTTGTTTTGCCAACTGGACAAAATCCTGTCACTTGTAAAAATAATGCAATTTTCCTATTGTTTACATCTATTATTACCTGATATTTCCTATTCAATACTATAGTGTGATATGTGACGTTAGTAGTTCACATTGAAAATGTCGTGGCTAAATCTAAACCAGAGTTTAAATAGCTTAAAAGGCCAGATCACTAATTTTGCATCTGAAGTGTTATCTGAGAATCCTGCACAGGATATTGCCACAGAGGGTTTACAAGGACACTCTTCTGGGACAGAACTAGCGGAGAAATGCCAAAATCAGGAGCTTGAGGTGAGTTTACGCAATTTAGTAGCCAATCTAATATTACGGTTGACAGCTGACTTTTAGGTTATGTTTTTATATTTTTTTATTGTTATGCAGAGACAAGTAGCCATACGACCTGTAATCATCCTCTCTAATTCTTGCGAGGTTGCATCATTGTGCAAAAAGTAGTGAAGTAATCTCGTAATTCCGTCTGGGCTTACGTAAACAAAGTAATTCTTATTGTTATTTTGATATTGCTGTCTCTTTCTTGTTTAGTAAACATAACATTAAAATTACTATTTACTCTTAATCAGTATGTTGTTTTTGTTAACAAATTGGCAGTTATGTTCCTATTCTAAATGGGGCATGTGTGTTACCGCCTACACACCATACACCTATTTCATCTATTGAAATATTAAATGATATTGGCTGTGTCCTCGAATATTCTTCATCTGTTAATGTTATAAGCAAATTATGTGGATTAGTAAACCAAACACAGCTACTTATAAGGTATCTTAATGTTGGTTCTTCAATTTTACCTGAATGTTGCTTGTTATAATGCCACAGACTTGTTTCATTGTCATTGGTCAACCTTCATCTGTCAAGCCTTTTCCCAACTAAGTTGGAGTCAGCACTTAGCCTGCTGAATACCGGTATTTTACATGGAACAACTGCCTACTATGACCTCCACAACTCAGATACTAGGTACATTGCTCAACTTTATAAGCTCCAAATTATTAATTAGAGCCATTATATAATCATATCATTACATAATTAAGCCTACAGATTGCTGGTTATATCTAGATCTAGATTAATTAGTAAATCATTAGCATTTTTACACTTAATAGAAGTAAAACTTTATTTTTTGGATGTTACACTATTACAATTGGAATGGTATATTGTAGTTGTTTCCCGGTACATGGCAATAGGCATCCCCTAACATATAACTGACAAACTGTGGGTGTACTGTAGATTCACCTCTGCCTAACCCTTCAGGGATTACAGATATTATGTATGCGTGATGTCATGTTATGGTATAGCTATATTTATCTGTGTGTCTTTAATTACTCATCATCATTCTCCTGACCTTATCCCAATTTATTTGGGGTTGGCGCAGCATATCTTCTTCCATATTTCTCTATTACTCGTCATCTCATCAGACACCTCCTCTATTCTTTCCTTGGTTTTTAATTACTACTAACTCATTTTATTAACTGACCGATTTGTACACAAACACTTGTAAATGGTTAAATTGAAATAAATGCTTTTAGTTTCCGTTTCAACTTCTATTAGCCAAGCTGCATGTTCAGAGTTTTAGTTTACATCAATTGTACCATTTAAAAAATTAAAATATTCATTGCACAAACAACAAAGCAATATTTACATAGTTTTGACTTAATTCATATCTTTGAGTGGACACATGAACTTGTCACAAAAAAAAAAAAATCGGCACAGGATAGTTGTATTTTCGCTTTGAAAATCATTCGGATTTACGTTCCATTTACGTCGCGCGTTCGGTCTAGGACCTTGGCAGCGAGAAATCAATCAATGTTTTTACAGGACTCGAATTTGATAGCAGATGTATAAACAAACCACAATGGAGAATGAACAAAACTGCTGTTCACTACACCTTAGCATATATATTTTAGTTTTTGGAAACAGGAAGGGGTACCTTAGACAGAGAATTTCTTCTCCTTTCTTTGTTTGCATCATGATCTACGTACGCCGTACGCATTACGAGCTTGCCTTAAATATTTGTCATCAGCCCACAGCAGTCCACTGCTGGACAACGGCCACTCCGATTGCACGCCATTCAGTTCGTTGCTCGGCAATTCTCATCCAGCAATATTCGGCCAGCCAGCCACCCTGCGGAGGTCGTCGCTCCACCTAGCTTGTGGGCGTCCCACCTTACGCTTACGTATTAGCGGTCTCCACTCAAGAACACGTCTACCCTAACGGTCATCTGTTCTACGGCTAATGCCACGTCTTATTCTGTGAGCTTTGTGGACAAATTTGAATCTATGCTGGATCACCACGTTTCGGTTTCGATCACTCAGAGTGAGTGTCGACGTTTCGGGAGCGTAAGTCATAAGAGACAGGACGCACTTTTTAAAGAACTTAGTCTTTAGGCTCCGTAGAGAATGCGACGAGAAGACTCGACAGAGCTTCCCAGGCACTGCTATATATTATGACTGTTTTAAAAAATGACATTCTTGAGGTACAAAAAGCTTGGACTGTAAACTGGCCTTATCAGGGTAGGTCTAAAGTGGCTCAGAAGTGCATTCGAAATAACTGCAAAATTTAAGTGTGAATTGTACTATGTTCGCGCGACAGTGATAAGGTCAGGGAGGAAGTCAAATCTCGGTAGCGTTTTCGTCCTCCAATCCCAATAATCCCATGATGATGGGCCCGCGAATAGTTCACAAGTGAAATGCGCAAAAAAAGGTACCTTTACTTCGCGTCGACGCTGCGCTAGCATCAAGAAAGACTATGACTGTCAGTAGGCCTTCGAAATTACTTCACGTTGAAACCGCGAAAGCGTCGCAATTGAGTAGTTAACATTAGGCTTTCGGGCATGTTTTTACCCGTCACGCTTGTCATAAATTTGCAAAAGCCAGCCTGGATCAACTGCTTAATTAGCTCCATCTCCTATCCTGCCCTTTGACCCCCAAAACATGCAGCCACAGCCACAGTGACCTCGGCGCGGCTACTGACGACGCCTCGTAAGTGGTTAAGTTTTGGACCAATCTATACATCTGATACAAATAAATAAAATTGAAGTGTCTGTTTGTAAAATCAAAGTAACAGCTTTTTACTGAAAGCATATGAAAATATATAATTCACTTATAACAAAAACACATTTTTTTCAATTTTTGTCTGTAAGTTATAAGGTCTAACATAGGCTACTTTTATTTTGGAAAAATAATTAGGGTTCCGTGCAAAAAACTTTAAACCCTTGAAATTGGTAACAAAATCCGATTCAAAATAGGGAAGTAATTAAAAAAAAATTTTTTTTGACGTGAACGAAGGTCGCGGGCAACAGCTAGTAGAATATAAAATACCATAAACTGCGTACACACGGCGACACATCAAGCTATAAATGTCCAGTATAACTTGGCCTCGCTTTGTATATTTTTTCCGTACAATGAGAGATCCGCATAGACTGGTTTTATATAGTTTGATTGGTCGTCGTGCATACCTCATATCCACAATTTAACATAGCCTTCATAGTTAGCTTCGACTCCGTTATAAAGTGTAAGTAGTGGTTACCAATTAATTTATTTCTTTCTGTAGATTGCTTAAACGACTGATAAGCGTCACGGCTGAAGAGTTAAGTTGTGACTAAGTTTAAATTTTCTAACTTATTAGGTACGATATATCGGCTTTTTTTAGCGCAAGATGTAAGAGTGTGTTTGTTTGACGCAAAAACGTAAAGCTGCAGCCACTTGCATGACCGTCTTCAGTAATACTAAGAGAAAGCTAAGCGCACTGTTTGATCTAGAGTCGAAATTCCAACAATTCAATAATTAAGCTTTCTTTCTGATGTCACTTGGGGTGTTAAGAATTATTAAAGACTAGGCGACCAGCCCCGGCTTCGCATGGGTGCCTTCATCTTGAGTCACTCATTAAAATCCGTTGCGTAGTTTAAAAGATCTACGCGTGCAGACAGCGGGAGCGACTTTGTTTTATTGTACTATGTAAAGAAGATAAGCACTATTGCCGAAAAAAATCTTTGGTTCCCAACTTTGGTCTTTTAGCGAGATCTACGACTAGAAAATGAGCAAGCAAGTTTCCCCGAAAATCTATACATATGTAGTACAAAACAAAGGCTTTCGTGTCTGTCTGTATGACCGTTGACCGTTTGCGTGTTCTAAAGTACACGGTGATTTTAATGCGGTTTAACCATAATTTAGACTTGTAGAGGAATTCTCAGTAGCAGCCAGAGTCTAGATTTGTGCCCGGTTGATGGCAATAGGCTCGCCTCTTATTAGATGGGACTTAAACTTAACTGGCGAAATGTGGGTTTACTACTATGTACAACCCTGCCTAATCCTTCTGGGATAACAGGCGTGATGTTATGTTATTATAACTAGAAGACGGGATATTTACCATGTTTATTGTTGTGTAAAAACGAACAAGGTAGACCGATTTGTCTGCTCATAAACACCCACCCGCAATAACTTCAGTTTATCCGTGATCATGGTGCTTGCAACAGCGCCGATATATCGGGAACTCAAAGAAAACAATAAACATGGTAAATATCCCGTCTTCTAGTTATAATAATTTTAGTGATGTTATGTTATTCGGGAAGGCTTAGGTCTGCAATATTGAGGCAAATCCACTCTGTAATTCGTGTCATCTGTCGCGCTAGACCTATATACAGGGTGTAAACGAACCCTTCACGAAGCCGTCAACCAAGCATTATGTACAGACGTTAGCACGTCAAGCAAGTACAATCTGTGAAATTTCCCTAATAGATTTTCAATTTTATCGTCAAAGCATTAGGTTCAAGGTTGATTGGGAAAATTTTACAGTTTCGGGTAGCTTGATGATGGCGTCTGTACAATTGTTCACCAAACTAAGTAACTTTACACGCAAAAAAATTTGCTGGGAAACGTCTTTTTTTTTTTGGGGTGAAAAATCAAAGTGCGACGATGGTTGACCCTATCGATTGAGGTCATAAAAATACATAATGCTATTTTTTCGAATTTTAGTCCGTTCGATTCCCGAGTGTGGCAAGCGAATTTTAGAAAATCTTTGAATAAAAGAAAGAAAGAAAGAATAAGAAACTTTTATTTGTAAACATAGGTAGTTACACGGTGTGTGAGATGTTACAATATACAAGTCAGATTCTCTATGTTTTGCCGTGAAGCGTACAAATATGAATGAAATAAATGTATTAATTTAAAAATAATTGCATGCAGTCATTATTTTATAAAGTTGTTATATATGAACTGGAATTTAAGATTACGATAACATATTCAATTAAATGCAGAAATAAAATGACAATTATTTAAAAACAATATAAAAAAATTGAAATCGTAATAAATTTTATCAATTAATTAGCAATCAAGATTAATGTCATGTATAAGAAAAAATATAACAATTAAACAGAGATATAAAATATCATTAAATAATAGATGTCAGTAAAAAAAAAAAAATGTCAAGATTAAATCGAATTTCGTCTTAAAAATAAACAAATATTATCAAAATACACAACTGGATGTCAAAACAATAAATTACAATAATAAAATAATAAAGAATTAAACAGACATGTCAATCATTAAAAAATTATAATAGTATTTTTTCCTTCAGAAACTCATTTACATTATAATAGGATCTACTTACCAGAAAATTCTTTAAATGTTTTTTGAAGAGGTGAATATTTAATATTTTAATTGTTTCTGGTATATGGTCATAAATAATTGGTGCCATACAAAAAACACTAATGCAATGCAGTTTTGTACTTTTTAAAAATAGAGGAATGTTTCCTTTGAGTAAAATTTGCTATCTCCAGTATTAAGAGTACTTTCCCTCCAGGTGAGGTTGAAAATTCTACCCCGTATATGCAATTGTATTATTTTTAAATAGTCCATTACACAAACGAGTTCTTTTTATCTGTAGTCTAGTTCGGAACTTATCACAGGGTATATGCCAACGTATGCTAGGGGTAAATTCACATGAAAATCATTGGTACTCTAAACTGTATTTATATTACGGTTATAAAAATAATATCACACGTATGTAGTTGTCGTCTCTTTCTAGCTTATGTGATTGGATAGAGATAAAGTTTCTAGGTACTACTGGCCTATAAACTAACCATGGTGTGGCTATTAAATTAGCGACTTTAGAACCAGTAATTACACCTGTATAAAATAGTCTTTCCAAAAGTGGTTGTCGGATCAAAGGGTTGCTGTTCCAGTAGCGAGTTAAAAGACCCCAAGGCTTCTCCGATAGATTGTAGAGTTTCAACTGCACGAAACCTGTGCGAGTTTTTATAGCTATTCTGTCGGATTAAAGTAAATTTCATTTAGTTCTGATGCTGAACTGGCTCCGTCTTGAGGAGCTTGTGGCTAAATAATATTACCAGCTCGGGTCGATCTTCAAGCTAAGCCGCACTTGCCTGGGTTGGTCCGTGGATGGGTGAACACCCATTACATACCTAGTTTCCTCCGTGCCTCGGAAAGCACGTTAAGCCGTTGGTCCCGGCTGTCATTTGCACATCTTTGTTAGTCGTTACAGGTAGTAAGTGGCCCGAAAGTCTGATAACTAATTTTACCAAGGGGTATTTATTTATTTAATACTTCAAGCACAAAAGTACAGAGGTGGACTTAATGCCATAGGCATTTTCTGCCAGTCAACCTTTGGATGATGCCGAAACAAGCAATGGTAAGTGTATATCTGAAAATAATTTTAAATAATACTAAGATTAACTACAAGGATGTACAAAATACTATAAATATATATCAAACTTTAGATTAATGTAAATAGACATTTACACGAATATACTAAAATAAAAACACAAACCATGGGGAAAACATTACCGTTGTGACGAAAATGCCAGCTTCTTCCGAATGTATTCGCGAACTTTAATTTAAAAAAATAAGCGATTGGTTGCCATCTGCTGCTTTCCTGGGGTTGCGCATTCCACAGAGAAATAGTCTGGGCAAAGAATGATCGATGAATGAAGTCAGTGCGGTGAGAGGGACATTGAAGCATACGGTTTTGCGATGATCGCACGCTCCTATTATGGTTGGCACAAATATACTGAAAGTGGGGAGCAAGGGGGGGGGTGTGGGTATCGTATTAACCAGCACTAACTGGGGTGTGGAGGTCAGATAAGCAGTCGCTCTATGTGAAATACTGCTATTCAGCTGCGTCCGGTTAGACTGGAAGCCGAGACAACATAGTTAGAACACAACATAGTTAGGCCTATCTTTTACGCAACTATGTTGTGGTTGGCTTCCATGTACTGAAGAGGTGGTAGCCGTTTGCGTGTCCCTTCCACCTTATTTAGAGGACAGGGTTTTACTTTTAACCGTTTCTTCCCTTGTTCAGTTTGTCGTAGAAAACTTTTTTTCAGTCGTTACGGGTAGTCGCTAGTCCCAACGAAGTCTGCTAATTAAGTCTTCTTGCGTATCGATGGGTCCAGTAGGTGGCCACGTTAATCGCGGTCATCGCGTCAGTGGCGATTTTGATGTCCTCTAATGTGAAAAAATAGGAAAACCCAGAAACTAGGCCTAATCTGTAGGTAAACCTCTGCTTAACCGTTCCGGGATTGCAGGTGTAATTATTATGTTTTGAAAACATAAAGACCAGCATAACATCACGACTGCAATCCCCGAAGGGTTATTTAGAGGTGTACCTAATAGTACACCCACATTTCGCCAGTTTCATGCAATAGGGAGCGAGCCTATTTCCATAAACCGGGTACAAATTGCAACACCGTGGCTGCCACTGAGAATTTCCTGAAGGAAAAACCCCTTAACACTTTGCACGACCTGGGAATCGAACCCAGGACCTCGTGGTCAGCAGTCGCGGTTATGACCTCTAGACCAACAATATCTGTAAATACTAGTATTCTTATAGATCAAGCTACTGCAATTGAAGTACCTAACAATACTGTCTGTTTAAATCGCTGTTCTCCTAGCCCGATCCACCACACGCTCCACGCGCGGCCCGTTGGCCGTTGGTAGGGTAGATACGCTATCGTGTGTTTGCGCTGCGATAAGTCTCGATAAGGCGCAGCTTTCGGCCTAAACCTGTGCCCCAACGAGCTTGGATTACGATGTTGGCTTTAACAAGTTATTTTGGTAGAAATTCAGTTGGTTTTTAGAGCACGTAAAGCGTTTATATCCTAAAGATACTAAAGTAGAGCATCCGGAGTAGAGTGGCTTTCTTTTTTACCCCGTTTTTGGGGTATACTTAATCGAAGTTTGCACCTATTAGCTCTCTTCTGTCTCCTGCTTTATATGGAGAAGTGTACATTATATTTTCTTTCGGCTGGTCTGCTGGGGGATCCAAGCTCCCTTATTTAACCATCTCGTTTCTCTGGGACTCATCAAGCTTCATTTGCCTTGGCGCTTTTTTTTGGCGTTCGCTACTTTTGTTTCCTACTTTCGGGAAATGCCTCAAACTCAAACTCAAAGCATTTATTTCAATTCGACCATAACAGGCAATTTTGAATGTCAGAAAAACAAAGAAGGCGAAGCTACAGTCCCAGACACAAGGCTTAATAACTTGTGAAAGTACTGTAGTTGCCCATTCCAAAGCGTAGATCTCTATGGAGAAGAAAAGGGCAAGAAACTCCATGGACAGGGACACTTGTTTCAATCAAAATATTTTTACAAGATCTTGGTTACATCATTGAATGCCGGGTCTGGAATAAAGGTACACATAAAAACTCGGAACGGGATCGTAACCGTATCGCCGCGGTTCGTGAGCTTGTCCCGCGGCGAGATGTTTACGTTACAATTCCGATTAGTGTGCGTTACAGTAGGGAGTTTCATACAAAGAATACTGACTGGCTCGAGTTGATACAGTGACAATCCCATTCCGAGTTGATACGTGTGCGTGTTCCTTAAAGTGGCTTTCCCCAAAAATCTAAGTTCTTCTATAAGTTGGGAGTATATTGATTCGTCATCCTAAGAACTTTTCAGTGAAGGAAAAACTTCCGCTTACCTAAATAGATAACTAAATTGAGGATAAGGGAGCGTCACCACACTAATTGACTTGAGTTGGTCAAAACGTTGGAAGTGCTTAGTGTCCATGTAAACGCTCCTTTTTGGACAGTCGTATAGTAAAAGCGAATTGTCCAACGCGGTACAGAGTTGCGTTGTAGAACTGAACCTAAACAAGGTGAATACGTTTTTTTTTCATTTCATTCACTGAACTTCCCGCGGGCGAAGCCGCGGGCAACAGCTAGTCTCTAATATAAAGCTCTTTCTGGCCGGCTCAAGCTGATTTCTCGTTGATAAGGGTGGTGCACCTTCAAAATCGCACATTAAAACAGTATTTAATGTAGGAAGCAAGAATATCAGTCCAGCTAAGTCCTGACAACTGTAAATCCTATACGTCACTGAATAATCTATGAACTCTATGAGAAATTGTCAATTCAAATGAGATCGCTGAAGAAACCGGGATAATTCATTCAACGTTTGCGACATATCCGCTTGAGTACTTTTATAGACTTTTATGGTCATAAATCTACCTCACGGACTGCGCCTGTAGTCCTAGCTAGATTATCATCTGCCTAGCCTTTTCTCAATTGAAATTAAACAACGATTTAGGTATCGGGTACCAGTATCTGATCCAGCTAAATACCAGTATTTATTTTATACCAGTACCTATTATCTGTGTCCCGTAGCGAGCTGGGTAAATCGATACCCCTTGTTTATTGTTTATTTTTTGTAATTTTGTATGATGCACGTCATGTCCCTGCGACAAATAAATATTTTTTCTTTCTTCCTTTTCTTTCTTTTCTTTCTTGGATAGACTGGTTGTCGGAATTGTGAGCTTCTGACCCGTAACAGATCTAAAAATAATATGATTCTTTAAAATACACACGTATGTTCACAATACATTCCCATTCACAAATTATGGAAATTCGACCTCACAAAAAGTTTTTTTTAAATATTCCGGGTTTTTTCACTGATTTCGAAGTCAAACTTTGATTTTTATCAGTTTGGGAGTTCGCGAATATGTCAGACAATATCTTTCGATCTGAATCATTTGTTCCAGTCTTGTGTTCATTTGAATTTCCCCAATATTACACAACGAGGGGCCAAAGACCTCCCTGAGATGGCACGGAAGAAAATACTGTGAATATATTCAGGTGTTTGAGATGGTTCCGTCTAGTAATTTTAAAAGGGAAGCTTAGGGAGAGGTGCTCGCGGGACAGGTGCTCGCGGGACAGTAATAACAGTCGCACGGGTTGATTTTCATAAGCGACGCTTGCTGAGGCCGCTCCGAGCGAGATCCAAGACCCCTCCTTGCCTCGAAAAGCACGTAAAGCAGTGGTCCCGGCTGTCACTTGTTGATCTTTGGCTCATTACGTGTAGTCAGAAGTCCGAAAGTTTGACAGGCAGTCTTGCCAAGGGGAATCGTGTTACCCAGCAACTGGGCTGTGGAAGTTAGTTAGGTGCTCCATTTTTCATACTGTTATTCAGCTGCATCTGGTTATCTACATTAAATACATACTAGAACAATAGCTTCAAAGTTCTATCCTCCAAAGGTCCAGTCGTTGCACGGTACTCTAAAAAAGTATCCAATTTGTCAATGACCGAATCTGCGATTATAATCTGTGTCCCAGTTCCTATGCTAAACTCCAGTTTACCATGCCATTACCATTGCTAAACACTCACTGACGACTCTTGTTTTTGCCTCACACCTATCCGTACTACCTGACGTTTTATTTTTGTATTTGACTAGAAAAAAACATTGAAAAAAAAACCTCTAGATTTGTGAAAAAAACGTTGATTTTGTAACAAAATTAAGCAAGGGTGAGTTGTTAATTTATTCTTTTGTTTTCGTGTTTTGATGTTGTTTTATAAAATTGACGTTTTGACCTTTTTTTTTGGTTTTGGTCACCCTTCTTCTTTTGCTGGCATATGTACATTCACACTAATGTGAATGTACAGATGCCAGCATATCTAGTTACAATCTGTCAAATTTCTTTAATAGATTTTCATTTTTATCGCTAAAGCATTAGGTTCATGGTTGATTGGGAAAATTTGACAGTTTCGGGTAGCTTGATGTACTGGCATCTGTACTACCGAGTTCACTGTCGGCCATCGAACACTTTTCAACCTTATTACATACGGCATAAGGGTGAAAAGTGGCAGACCGTCAGTCACGACACGCTAAGACGAAGTTCTGATGGATATTGTTACCCGATCACCTGTAATAATCACCTTAATAAGGACAACTTACATTAAAGAAAGTTGGTGGATTCTCAACCACGAAAGCCTCTTTTAGTTTTGGTTTCCCCTTTTTTTTAAATAATTATAAAAAGCATTACTACCTATTTCAAAATCCAACACAAATAATTCAGAATTGATTAAAATAAGGAAGCTAATATAGAACAAGAACGATTTTATAAATAGAACGATTCACGTGGACTAGAAAATGTAACGGTTTTACATCTATTCATACAAATTCAACAGTTTATTGATTGACAGACAGACAAAGCATGGTCTGAACTACTGAAGAAGAAAACAGATACTTTAAAAATATATGAAGAGGCGGATTAGTGAAATCCAGTGTAGAGGAAATCAATTATCATTTTATTATTACTAGTCCATCGGGCTATTGCTAGACAAAGTGATCCTACTACCATTTAACCACATCTATCTGCCAAGAGGTACAAGGAGTGACGGACTAGTTTTTGTCAAAGGAGTCCAGCTCATCCCGCCATCTCCGTCTGGGCCTGCCGCGACGTCACTTGCCCCTAAGCGAGATCCACTGGCTAGATTATTATCTATTCATTAGCCACAGCGTGATTTGAGAATGTTGAGATGGATGTGTGGAGTGACTAAATTGGATAAAGTAAGAAATGAGCATATAAATAAATAAATAAAATGCTTTTTATTCAGACTAAGTCCATTTGGTTAGTACAACACACAACTCAGAAACTAGTGTTAGTATTTATATCTACCCGAAGAACTAACACAAAACAATTATTAATTATGCGCCACAGTGGCATGAAGGCGCATCCAATGGCCCAGTATAGGACTGTCCCACCTGTCAGCTATAGTTTTCAGGATGCTGTTGGGGCTGACGCGTACCCTGCGCATGATGGAGGCGCATCGCTTGCGCATGATGGCGTGAAAGCCATCAATGCCCGCTTCAGATATAAGAGGAAGTTTGAAAGTGGCGCCTGTCACAGAAAAGATGAAAGGGAATCGTCTGTCTTGGTATGGACATGTGAGGAAACACATGTGACTAAAAGAGTTATAAATATAAATGTTGATACAAGGAGAGGGAGAGGAAGACCAAAGAAAAGATGGATGGATTGCTTGAAGAATGATATGAAGAAAAAAGGAGTAAATGATAGCGTGACGATTGACAAGAGAGAATGATAGAAAAAGACGTGTTGCGCCGACTTCAAATAACATGAAACAAGGACAGAAAGATGATGATCCACGGCGCGACTTCAACTACTGCTGGGTACAGGCCTCTCTTTGCTTGTGCCACACTCCTTGTTCCTTTACCAGTATTGGCCAGTTTAAGAAAATTGCAATTTGTAAACACAATTACACCAACTAAGTACTATGAAAAACCTTGTCATCGATGTTGTTCGAAAAAAAATACACATGAACGCACCAATGGCGCGGCTGCGTTTTGAAATTCAAATTTGGAAGCGATTTAAATGCGCGCCACCAATAGGTCAGAGTGGAATGTATTGGCATCGCAAGTGGGTGTTTACGACGCGCCAGGGCTGGGCAAAATACATGCTTAGCTTTCTTTAAAATACAAAATACTTTTTAGCATTTCTTCTTCTTCCATACTTCTCTATTACTCGTCAGCTAATCAGTCACCTCCTTTCTAGCCATACTATCGTTCTCATAGTCCATCCATCCTTTCTTTGGTATTCCTCTAGTCTTATAGCTATCAACATTGTATACTCGCATGTAATCAAAATATTTTCTAGTCTTGTATTTGAATTATGAAATACAATACACAGTATTTTAACCATTTTTTTATTTAAAATACATAATACATTTAGACAAAAAATTTAGAGCCTTTAAATTGTAATTTAAATAAGAGCATATTTTTTTTTGTAAAAAGGGATTTTGAAGCCATAAGTATTTGAAATAGCAACAAATTACATTCAAATACCAAGTATGTATTTGAAATACTGCCCAGCCCTGTACCACTGTCTTTATGTAAAACGAACGTATGTAACTGGCATTATGACGCTTTTCCTGTCGCAGACACGGGAAAGTAACACTCAAAAAAAAAAATTGAACCTGTTTATGGTTTGGCTATTCTGTAATTTTTTGACGGGTTTTGTTAGACGATGAAGGTTTTAATAGCAACATTAAAACGTTTTTCATAATTTGAAAATTTGAACTTACATTATTATAAAGAGCGTCATTTTTTTATGGCGCGTGGCTGGTCTTTGTAAATTTGTGAGGATGGATGTTTGTTACTCTTTCACGCAAAAACTACTGTCCGGATTTGGATGAAATTCGGCACACAGATAGTTTATAACCTGGACTAACACTTAGGACTTATTATCACGGTAATATGATCCCGTGGGACAATTACGGAACTCCACGCGACGGAAACCGCGGGCATAAGCTAGTTCTATCATATTTTTGTTGTATAAACAAAAGTATAACGAAAATATGATTTGTTTGTTACAGATTGCATCTTTGAAGAAGTTAGTCGATGAGCTACAAGCTTCCTTGCAGTCTGAGGTAAGTGCATATTATTTATGCCTTTTAATTAAAATCTAACGTTTTAACTCTTTAGTGGATTTAAAAAAATAAAAATAGTGCTTTACTATACGGGCTATTTAAGTTTAGGGCTGAAAAACCCTGAGATATTTTGAACTTTTAATAGAAAGAGAGAAATTATATTCAATTTTTTTTACATGGCCCTGACACTAAGTTATTGATTTGATCTCGCATAAAATTATTTTGGAAAAATGTTATACGAGCTATTCAGACACTAAAATTAAAATTGAACGTCAGTAATTGTTTTCTATCTAACACGTTACTTACTACATAAATACATACAAACAGTATGTTAAACGTGAACACTTACGTCAGTCATCAATTTATTTATTTTTCAAATGAATTAAATTCCATATCGGTTTTTAACCCTAGGTTTCGAACAAGTTCGGCTACCTGTTAGATTACCTACCTAATTGCTTTATAGCGATTTAGGAAATAAAATAAGTAACGTACCACATACAGTTAAACAAGAAAATGTATGCGCGTCGGAAATATCCGGTTTTCTGAATTATCAATTAGCAAGTACGTCGCGACTCGCCTCACTGAGTAACCCGTACAAATACTATGATTGCCGAAGCACAAACTTTTCCAGGGAGTACAAAACTCCCAGGAAAAGTATGTGCCTCGGCATTCGGCTTGGGAGACAGATCTAATATTGAGGCGATCAGTTGCCGCCTATTGTTAATTAAAACGAGCACAAGTGTAGTAACAACCTACAACAACAGTACATTAATATTCTATTCTATTTAGGCTATTTCTATTCCTATAGTGGTTGACCGTCAAGTTAACTACAGTTCATTCACAGTTATTATACTTTGTGACTGGGACTGTAGCAGATTTTTTTTTTTAAAAGAAATTCTTTGAATTTGGGTCTGAGTTAGTCCATAGTGCATCTCGAAGTTTTTATTTGCTCATTTCCGTAAACAAATTGCCGCTCATATTTTCTGAAAAAAAAAAAAAAAAAAAAAAACATAAAACGAAATACTTTGTTGAACGAAGGGCATATTATACTCCAGGAGCCAGTCAAAAAAAAAAAAATAACCCATCATGATTGTATAATTATAAATATAAAAAAAAACATTGTGATTTAATTGTCAGAAATCACAGCAGGGTCACAGGAAACACTAAATATTTATGATTACTAACGAATGTTAATTCTAAAGTATTCCTAAGTTAAAGGAAGCTTTTGTTGATATGTATCGGGTCAGAAGGTTGGGTACGGGAAACGCTTAGTAAGCTTTAAATAGATCGTTATAGGTGGTCTGTATGTAATTAACTTAGAGCTTTGTTACCAAAGTTTAGTTAACATAAAAAATTGTATGAAGATTTTGTAGATTTTACTTTTCCTAATATATTTTTATTTTGCTAACACCAACATCTTTAAAGGAAATTATCAAATTTTGCTGAATTTCATTCGATCAAAACCATACTGGATATGCATACCTATATCTCAATATGAAATTAGTTTTGTCTGGAAATATGGTCTGGAATTAAAAAAATACTGGTACTCAGCTGCATCTGGTTAGACTAGAAGCCGACCCTAAGATAGTTGGGAAAAGGCGACGCAGATGATGATAAAAGAAATAAAATGTAACGGCTTTTGCGGCTTCGGCATGGCATACATTCTCATTTAGATGTTCACATGACTGAATCAGCAGAAAACCCATAACCTTCGAACTGAGAACTAGGACCATACATAGTCTTATAACTTTCCACTGCCTCCTTGCTGTTGAGCAAACCCTAATCTTTTTACAACTAGGTTGGGATCCTCCAGTCTAACCGGATGCAGCTGGATAACCGTACCTCCACAATCCAGTTACTGGATAACAGGATACTCCTTGGCAAGACTAGTGGTCGGACTTTTGACTTCTGACTTTCCTTAGCTACTGTCAAAGATTTACAAAATGACAGCCGGGAACTACATGCTTAACATGCTTTCCGAGACACAGAGGGGTCTCTTTAAGTAATTGATGGGCACCCATCCACTCATAAAAGCTTAGCTTTACCATCGATCAAGCTATGCCACTATTTATTTAGACACGTATTCATTGTTCACCATAGCCCATTCCCAAAATCGGTTACTACCCCCAAAGATAACGCCACAATATTCGCTCATAATCCCCTCAGCACATGAAACACAAAACATACATAATATAAATGTAAACTAACATCAAGCTTCGAGATAAAAGTATTGATCGGTGCGCTCAAAAGGGTTGATAAGAGAGTATATAAAAGCTTAGATAAGCGCTTCACACCTTTGTTTTGTCGTAATCACGGGAGCTGATGGGTGCCAGAGGTATGTCTAGTTTATTTAAATTAATTTTTGGACAAGAGTTTTGATGTAGTTTTAAATTTTCTGCCGTATACGTGTTTCGTCTGGTGAAGATTTCAGGTTGAAGGTGGTTGCTAAGAACCAGCGGGGTAGTTGTATAATAATTCGTAAATTATAGCATTCCCAACGCTTCTCATTTTGGCAATTCAACAATATTCATTGCTTGTTTCACGGTGACGAGCAGACGAATTTTCAAACATATGTAGCAATGGATTACGAATTTCCTCTAAAGTCCTTCGGATTGTAATTGAAAAGTGAGTTACGTAATTAAGAGTTTGGCTTATATTCAAACAAGTCTGCTTTTATCTAATAATAATTTTCATCGAATTTCCACGTAGCTCTTCAAATGTAGCTGTAGTACAGATTTACAAGCAAAACACACTGCATTAAGGACCTAATTTATAATTTTAAAAGCAAATTAAAACATAATGTCATTTGAAAAAATCATCGTCTCCTGTACTACATCTCATGTCATCAAATCATCATTCATTTGGGGTAAAAGAGAGAAAATATTTTTCTAAGATCCCATTCTCAATTGTAACACAGAATATGTTACCTTCATAATCACTTAGCCTAAAGACCGTCAAAGGTGCAGGTCGCGATCAATACCTACCTACGTATGCATGCGCTTGCACAACGCCTTCGTCCTGCATATAACGACCTTCTAATGTAAGCACGCTTGATTTTATTTCATTTAAATGGCTGCCCAGGTAAGAAGAGGAAATGACCTTTCCCTATTTAAATGTTCCGAATGAAATAAAATGGTGTTTAAGTAAGCGGTTTAGTAAATTAGTTCTAGACTTGAAAATTTCCAAAATTGTAGGCACACGTAGATCGCCGCAATATTTATGTTTTGTTACCAGTTTAGCCTTTTTTACAACTACCACGTATCATCATCATTCTCTTGCCCATATCCCAATTTATTTGGGGTCGGCGCAGCATGTCAGCTCATCAGACACCTCCTTTCTTGACATATCATCCTTCACACAGTCCGTCCATTGTTTCTTTGGTCTTCTCTATTCTACTTCCAACTACCACATACAAGGTGTAAACGGACCTTTCACGAAGCCGGCAACCAAGCATTCTGAACATCAAACTAAGTAAGTCTACGCAAAAATTATTGCTGCTGGGAAACTACTTTTTTTGGGGTGAAAAATCACATGTAACGCACTCAAAACACGGCTGATGGATGCATTGAACAGTACGGCAGTCGAGGTATTTAAAGTAAAGTTATAACATTAAAAACCTGTATTTAAAAAAATACTTGTGATAAAGTTGGAACTTTGACCCCCAATATCTCCGTAACTAGAAGGTTCCCAGGTATGGTTAAGAACAGAAATATGATCGTAATGACGTGGAGAACCTTCGGCTTCTTTAAGGGTATTTTTACACCCTTTATAACTTAATAAGGGTTGCATCACAGTACGCTATAATTACGACTCAGTGGCTCTTAAAAAGTATTTGATCTGGTGTAGGTACCAAGTAAGGTTTTATTGGACTGGACGTTCGTTCGTTTTACATATTTAAATATAAAATAATGTAATACAATTCAAATAGTTGTGTTACAATGTACTTGTTTGTCTGTTTGTCACGGTACACCTGTTCAAATAGTCTAAATAATTGTTTATAGTTCCAATTTGGACCTGGGCGCCATCTTTTATTTTAATTTAGAGATAATTTCCAAATGTTTTGAGAGTTTTAAATGTATTAGCGCTCGGTGGTCCTCAGAAAGGTTTATACCTGGCGATATACTGGCTGATTTAAAATGTCTCGAGCATCGATCGAACGTCAAAAAGTTCAAACTTTACTCCAAAATCGAATTTCAAATTTAAATTATAACGGCGGGTCTAACGACGAAAAGCCACCGAATTATGGAATTGTATCCTTGAGCCCTGTTTTATTTCCGGGTACCTTCAGCACGGGCATGCAGATTATAATTTTTTATTTCACTCATATTGTGTTTCTAAATTAGTTCGTTTTTGTCATCACCGTCATCATTGGCAGCTTTGCTACACCCTCTGCTGAGCGTAGGCCTCATTCCTTTTGTGCCTTACTCCCCTGGTCTGCACGAGTCTCAACTAGGTCTTTACCGTTCGTATCCTGTATTTCGCCTAAAATCCTGACTCCTGGTCTCCTACATCAGTTCCATAGGTTTCGAAGATCCGTACAAACTGGGATGTGGTCGTTTAATTTATTTATATGGATGGTGATAAGCAACTCGTTTAGACCGCTTTCACATTTAGGCGACTTTAGCAGCGCGACAGTCGCGCGTCTATCGTCCAGACGGTAAATATCTTCTTTTTTTTTAGTTTTTGTCTTCGACTGTGCTTCTGTCGCGCTGCTAACGCCTTAATGTGAAAGCAGCCTTATAGTGAGTAGTATAAACGTTTTCCTCTCAACGGTAATAATTAGTTGTAAGTTCACGGACAATCTCTCGTTGCTAGGTTGCCTTTTGCATACACAGTAACTACTAGCTAGCTAGTGCGTAAAGCAGTTTATAATACTTATAATCTCTTCTTAAAATGGACATTTGTACATCGAGAATTTCGATGTCTATGGGTTAACATCAATATCATCATGTGTCTTAGCTGCAGGATAACCCTATATAACATAACATCGCGCCTAGTATCCCCGAAGGATTAGGCAGAGCCTCAGAGGTGTTCCTAATAGTACACCTTCATTTCGCCAGTTATTTTTAAGTCCCATTTAATAGGGGTCGGACTTATTGCCATCAACCGGGTACAAATACAGACTCCTAGGCTGCTACTGATAAATTCCTGATGGCAAAAACCTAATAACAATTTGCCAGATCTAGGAATCGAACCCAGGACCTCATGCTCAGCAGTCGCTTGCGACCACTAGACCAACTATCTGGAGCCTCAATCAAGTACATAAAGTGACGTAGCCTTTTATGTTACTTGTACTTATTGTATGTAAGTGGTAACTCAAGACTAATTGATTGATTAAATTCTTTTGAGATGATTTTCTAATACCTACTTCCATTAGTCACATTGTTTCATTACAACCGCGTAGGCGTTTAATTTCATTTATTTTCTTGCTACACTCACGAGTAAGTGGCAGAATTACCAATGTTTCTATGCGAAAGATGAGACCGTTCATCATTTCTCAAGAGAATGGTCTATGGAGCCGTAACCTTTTCTGGCTATACACGAGCTAGGGTTGTTGGGACCAGTTCCTGTAACGTTATCACATACTTAATTGTCAAAGCAAGATGGTCCTACTGAGCAAATGTCTTCGTTTGCTTTTTAAGCTGCAACAAAAATAGTTCTAACGAAATTCTATACCAAAGTATACACCTCATCATCTGCCTGCCTTTTCCCAAATTTGTTGGGGTTGGATTTTAAATGGGCCTACTGCCTATCTGAACTCCACAATCCACTGGTTAACACGATACTGTTTGGAGAGAAACTAAAATCAAACGCACACAGATGTAATCCTAGAAAATACTACAGGCATTTCCTCTACCTATCTTTACTCTTCACAGAGCCACTCATTACTTAATAATAAGCTAGTTTAAGTATTTCCTTGACACACGGCTGGCTTCTTTGAACTATGAATATGTAAAGATATACATCGTGTACAGCTGCCTAACAATATTTACTGCACATTGTTTGAGATGCGCGTCCCCTGCATTGTATTGCAGTCTTGTATTTGCGTCTCAAACTTGAGTGTTTAAGGAATATGGGTTTTCATCTTCAGTATAACCTTTCAGTTAATTTAGCCCAGTCTTTGCATAGTTGTCAAAATCACAACGATATTTATCTTCGTTACAATTGCTGTTGGAAGATTTAAATTAACTGAAAGTATGTATGTGTAGATCGGTTCTCTGTCCAATTTTTGGTCTCTTCAATTTACGTTTCAGGGCCTGCTTTTTGATGTTTTGCTGGAGATTTTTTCTCGTAAAAAAACATTTTCGACAAGGTTGGAAGGGATTCTATTGTTTCTCCGTTGATTACCTGTAAATCATTTCGGTTCACACTTACGTCCTATTTTTACGCCTTCAGCAGGCGTTTCACTTGTTTTTTATTTCATTACGATGCAAAGTTGGTCCCAAAATACTATTTATAATTTGTTCTCTTATATTTCTTTATCGGGAATCCATATCCGTTAGGGAATGTATTATTAATATTACTTATTCACCAACTTGGCCGGTGTATTGAATTTCAAAAGAATCTTGAACAGTTCATAGCTCTAATTCGATGCAATCCCGAATTTGAAAGAGCCTTTTTATTAAAATTTTATTCATTTGAATTGTCGCACCTTGTTTCGTGGAACACGGTGCATTTTTCATGCAGGCTTCGATCGTGAGCGTGTGTGTGACCCGCCCCTCCTTGTGTGAGTGAAGGCGTATCTCCAGCGTCGCAGGCGCCGCCTCGCCACACAGTTACACTGTGGACGCCGTCGCGAGCGGACGTCCCAACCCCAACAACATTTTGATAGCGCACGTTCGAATTTTCAAAAAATTCTAAAGTGACGGCGGAGTTCAAATAAGGTTATCGGTTTATGTTTGCGGGTAGGATATCCGCGCCTGCTCTAGGTAAGTTTTGTAATATTTGCCTTTTTGGTCTATTGTTTATCCAGTTTTTTTTGTTTGTCTTTGATTAGCGTTCTGCTGTACGGTTGCATAGGTCACAAGCGTAATTTTTTTCAAATAATTTTTTCCTGACTCATATTTGTACAAGTGATGTCATATTTGGCACTTCCTTTGTAATGTGTCAAATGTACAGCTCATTAACACAGTCAATGGATTTATTATCTCCGGCGATGGTATATAATATGATAAATAATGATTCATTTTAGTATTTACACATGGCGTGTGTAGACAGGGTAAAAGATATCTTATTGATAAGGTGATAAAGCTTTCTTTATCAGAGGTGGTTTGAAGGCAAGACTTGTCACTACTTACGTATCGAACTTGTATCTTGAAAGCATTAGGTACTTTTTCATGCGATATGACGTATACTTCAGGACACACCTATAAACCTCGTTTGACTTCTCCTGATAAGCATGGAATGTTACAGTTCAAATACCAGGCCAAGCCATGTCTGAATTTCAGTGAAGCTAACATTTTATGTTTCGGTTTGCCTATTAAACCGGATTTTAGAATGATCATAAGCGGTTCCTTAAAAATATCATCCCTGAAATAATTGGAATTGTAGATTTTTGTAGAAGCAAGTTCTGAACAATTTCGCAACCTACTCAAAGAGCGGCAATATTGGATTGAAACAACCCAACATCCAAATTTTTAAGGCATTAGTTCAATTTCAGAATTACGTTTGAATTTTCAACAACATAAAAGGGACAGTCCCGAAATACCCTTCAAAGGTTTCAAATTGGATAGTGAATCACAAAAACAATTTTTATCAACGAATTATGTTGGGGTCGGCTGATCGTGCGGTCTCACCGAATCCAGATAATTACCAGAATTTACACGGAACGAGTGAAAAAAATAAAAACTATTTGACCTCCATAACCAAAACCCAGTAACTGGATAAGACGGTACCCCTTGGTAAGACTGGTTGTCAGACTTTTCAGCTTCTGGCTAACTACAGTCAAAGATCTACGATACACTGCTGGGAACAACGGCTGATTGTTCTTTCGGAGGCTAAAAACAGCATAACAAATAAAATCATAGAAATCATGGTAATCTAACCAAAGCAATACTGTCAAACACATTACTACACAGATAATGATCTTCAGGTAATTAAATTGAAATACCAATAAATACGCGAGTAGGTTTAAAATAACTAATTATGTTTAAGTCCAGCCTTGGCACGGTTTGTGGGTATACACCTCTTCGTGACTGCAAAATACTAGTTTTTTGTAATAATTTTTACCCTGATAGGACTTGGTATATGGGCAAGAACTATGGCTTTGTTTGTCTTCGTACATTTTTCTAGAGTTTTTTTTGGCTTATTTGAAAAAGTTGGTCTGAAATTATTTTTATATATTTTTGGGTATAGCATTTTAATTCTCAATGCAGCATTAAACAACCAACATTGTCTTTGAAAGTAGACTTTCGCTGCAGTGGTTCCCTAAGGAGTGCTACTCGGTCCAATGCTCAATTTGTGTACAGCATCGTAAATAAAATAACCAACATGTTCTTTGCATAGTTGTCCTTCTAAACAGGGAATCCCCTCAGGAGTGATACTCGGTCCAATGCTGTATTTGTGGATACTATGTTAATTGAAGTAAGCAAAATGTTCTTTGTGTAATTGACCCTCTAAATAGGGGTTCCCCAAGGAGCGATGCTGAGTCCGCTATTCATTGTGACAACAGCTTATGTTTGTACTGATAACTAAGACAATCATCTAAAAATGTAAACGCTTCTGCTCCAGGATTCGCGATCAATGGTTCCAACAACTTATTACCATCAAACACAATTAAAGATGTATTTTTTTTTGTTCATAGCCGTTTTACGAACAATGGCTCCTCGCGTGTCGTTGCAATGTGTAATTTTATTACAAGTACCAACCAATGACAGATTACAATTGTATTACCTTGACGTTTACCTCATTCAATGTCATTTGCTACTCTCTGGTGGCCTTTTATTGCTTAATTTCACAGTTTTCTTACGGTTCGAGTTCGTTACGTGACGGGAATATTAGGAGTAGGATTTTCTGTTTAGTACTTACGATTTGTAATATAATGGTGTAGTAAGATTGTAACTATCTAGACCATCATCATCATTTGCCTAACCTTCTCCAACTTTCTTGGTGGCGGCTTTCAGTCTAACCGAATGCAGATGTATACCAGTATTTTTTGTAGCTTTATCTTGACTTAAATAATAAATCCATATTACTTGGTATTCCATAATACTCGGTTATAATATCCAGTTTCTACCAAAGCCTTGTAGAAGTCGTAGATTACTCTATCAACGCAGATTTCGTGACTTCACGCGATTGTTGGTCATAAAAATCATCGTTTTAAAACCTCAACCTGCAACTTTACGCACTTTTTTATCCTGCCATAAAGACTAGCAGTAAAATCTGCCTAGATAAAAACGTAGCTTGAAATATATTAAGTAAAATCTATTTTGAATTCTTTTGGCTACCTGTCTCAAAGTCAATGTTCGTTTACTAAGGACAAGTTTTTGTGAATTCAGTCACAAAAATGACTTATCTCTATCACCTTGCAAGAACATTTTCATTATGTAAAATAACTCGACGACAAATTGTACAGAATAAAGCGCGAAGCATTTTGCCAACGTATAATACTCATACATTATTCATCAGTAACAATTAGCGATTCAAAATTACTTATTTATCGCTAAAAGACATTAATTCGTCCTCGCCAGGTTTTATATCGCGCTATTAAACCTCTTTAGTACATCACGCGTCACGAATTTCGAACGCAATTAGAAAAAGTAAATAGACCATAGAGGGTTTACACTACAGATAATGAAACTATGAACGTGACAGTAAAACTGGCGGGAAACGACTTTCGACCGTTATTCGTTATCGGGCATGTAGCGTTATCTGTAGAACATCACCAAGGCGTTCCTCTAGTACGATAATTTTCAGATAATTTCTTTTGCTTACACACGTTTCTGTGCTCATAAAATGGTTCGATGATTATTCAGTTAGAACTTTGTGTAGTAGAAAAATTTGAAGCGAGAAATAATCAAATTAGAACAGCGGCTGTGTCGAAAGAATGTACTATGCTAACCTAACATACTACTAAACATAGTACAAAACTACACACAATACAAATACAAAATTTGGCTCGCTGTGTTACGTGGAAAATCACGAGAGAACTATTTATTTCTATAGATCGGACTCACTGAAATATAATATGCAGACTTAACTTTGTCATATGTATATGCGGTAGTTTATTTAAAATAATTGCAAGACATAAAAACTGAATGACTTTAGTTGAAAACTTTATAAATGTATTGTTTTTACACTGAAGACAAGATACTAGTTCCTGTATTTATTATTACAGAGATTTCTTACAAAGTTGGAAGCTTTTTTCGCCGACAGTCTTAGTCCTTTGAGTCATATGTGTAACTGTCAGTCTACCGATAGCTGTTAGTAATGAGCTCTAGAGAATTTAGTTCTTTTTCGAAGATACAACCTATATCATTCGATATCAATTTTTTATTTCTATAACGCATTCCATATCCCATGATATTTTTATTACAAATTATGATGCTCATTGAACCCTCGAATAAAATTAGCTTTTAATATTTCCTCTAATGGGACACAGGCTCTCCTCTGAAAAAGGAAGTGAGCCACCACCATGAAGGCCCAGTACTACTTGGTGATGGACCTTCAACCTTCTGTTTAATACATTTACGTACAAACGTCTATGATTAAATACACATAAATATTTCAACTACCTAAATCGATATATCACCTACCGAATCAGTTGCCACCTCGATATCTTTGAATACTGTTAACGAAATTCTCGTATTCTATGTAATTGTAATTACTTTTCCATTGTTATCGGGTACCAAGTTCGGTTCGTCATTAGCATATGTCACCTACGTATCTGCTTGCCGTCACGATTCACTTGAGGGGCTGATAATACCGGATGTGGTATGTGGAGTGTTCAAAGTACCTATATATATAATGTTTTAAATATAGGTATACTGGTAGTCGGTGAAAAACTGACGGAAAATAGAGCGTTGATTAGAAAAGTCAGTTCATAGATACAAGATAAAAATTGGTCCTTGTAGACGGAATATGATGGGAAATACATTTATTTGCGCGAAACGAGACGCATTAAAGTAAAAAATATGGCACACGTAACATTTAGAGGGAAAATAGGTGCACCATTCATTCAAAAAACCCCATCATAATGCTGTGGCACTATGGAAAACAGAACCAAAGCGTTGAATCTTGTCGATTTGCAATAATTTCTAAACTATTTATATATAATAATCCCCCAGAAAGACCCTTGCCATCTATATATCCTGGCTGATCATTTATGAATACCCGTCATACATGATTTTGACAGAGTTTCACCTAAAGACCATCTTTCAATCCCACACGATTTGGTCGCACAAATTTTACGCATACCAGTCCCTCGTTCGTCTTCTCACACAAATAACAATCTACTCCTTCCAAAGAAGAACCACGTAATTTACAAGCGGGTCCTACCAGACGTTGACAGATGCGATCTTTACTCAGTTCATTGTAATGGTTCCTTTTATACGCAAAAGACCGGTTCTGCGATGTCGAAAAACCAGTTTTAGTAAATTTTTGGAAAATAATAATGTAGTCTACTTATGATGAGTACAATAGTGGCTTGTTACCTAGGTCGTGTGGGAAAGATGTTCGGGGACTGCTTTGAACGTAATTTAAGGTAATTGTGGTAGACACTTGGCTTTTCGATCTTGGTGTTACTTACATCCAAAAAGGATGTAGGAGACTAACCAACCCTGGATTTTGTAAGATCTAATTCGGTTTAAAAAGAGTGTCCGTAGAGTTTCGTGCCTGTCCTTCTCCATAGAGATCTATGTTTTGGCATGGCCAACTAAATTTCAACTTTCGAACTGCCAGACTCCTTGTCAATTCAAAAGTATTTATTGAAAACTAGCTGTTGCCCGCGACTTCGTTCGCGTGGAAATTTTGTTGTGTACGCGTGTTCGATTCCCGGGTTGGGCAAAGTGTTATTTGGTTATTCCATCAGGAGAAAATAAATGCTTTGAATTTGAGTTTAAATAGAAACTTCGACACTAGAAGTACCTTTTTCCGTGTTCCGAATATCCCATGGTATTATGTTTTAGTCTTTCCATTTGGTACTTTAAATATTAAATACCAGTAGCCAGGTTTGTTTATAGGAGTGAGCCGAGTGGTTTACCGTCGGACTGCCAAGTCATAGGTCTCGAGTTCGAACCCAAGACCCTTTAATTTAACGGATTCATGTACGTATTATAGGTATAACTAACACTTGTTTCGGTGAAGGAAAATATCATGACGAAAGCAGCATGCCTGAGAGATAATTCTTGACGGCATGTAAGGCCAAGTCATAGGCCCAAGGACGGCATAAACACTCTGACACCAGGTTAGGCACTTACCACACGAAAAAGAAGAAAGAAGCTGTTTGATTTACGCAAAATATTCAATATGTATGTGTGTATTTTGCCTAACACTTCGATGATTACAGGCGTGGTGTTATGTGATGTAATAAAGACGATACCTGTATTATCATTGTTTAAAACTTTTCCAAGTGCGTTTTCCTCGCCACAAATCTGGGTCATATTATCTGATAGGTTTAAGAGCTGTAGATATAGTACTCGAAAATTCAATTATAGATACCGTGATATGACTGATTTCTTAGTAATCGATATTATCTTTTGTTTATCTTTTTAACGTGTTTCATAGAAATTTTTAAAGGTGATTTTTTTAAAAAAGCCTTGGAGGCACCTTTTTTGGTATTATGGATATTAGAACTACTGAAATATCGTAAATTGATTAGAGTTGCATAATTTATTCTATCTACTGAATACACTACAACTCACGGCCTAAACTGCAAGGCTTAGAAGCATGATACATGGCCGATGGGAAATGTCATCACACACGGCTTTTGCAAAATTATTTGTTTCAATAATGATTATGAAAAACTCGAATAATGGTAAAATATTTATTACAGAGGTGGAAATGTAGTACAACAAAAGTATTTTCTTACATTCTTTAATGGAACCCGGGATTTCACGATCAATCTTGACATCCATTCAAACAAACAGCTAACCATGGTAAAGGGGTACAAACAAATATGTGGCACAGCAATACCTGTGAGAACGGCCCGCGATATGTAACACCCTGTATAGTCAGCAGTTTGCACAAACGTTGCCGCTTCGTTCCCAGAATGACGTTTATTGCAAGTTGATGTAATTATTTGTTTTCTATCAATCTGGGACTACAGTCTACATAGGTGTTGCTGGGGACTTTCATCATGCTACTTCCTTGCGTGCACTGTTTAATGTTAGGTGGAAGAGCGGAGTCACCTAACAAAAGCATCTCCTTGCTTATAAGGCGATCTCTGAAACATGGATGTTATAATTTTATGTAATGTAATTTTAATTGATTTAAACTTTTTTTAAAACACTGGGATTATTTTGACGTATTTTGATCCAAAAGTATCAGTCTAATTTCAATAGATGACTTTTAATTTTGACAATACCACAAAATAATGTTCTATCTGTCGTCTGTTGTTTCAGTTCTGCTCGTTTTTCAGAGAGAAAAGCGCTTTTTAACTTAATGAAACTGTAATTTTTACAGGAATTTCACCCAAATATACTGAGTCAAGAGTATAAAAGGATAGGCTATAAAGAGATGTCAGTTGGTTTGATAGTCAGATGTACTTGCATACTGGGACCAAATTACAATTTTGACGATGATAATCAAATATTGGGAAGGCATCTAAAGCGTTCTACATAACATATAACCTTATAAGCATGGACATAGGGCATCTTTTGGAACCTAGGACCAAAAACTATAGCTCATAGAAGGCAGCCAACATTCTGAGATCTTTAACCCTCTTGTCTTACCCGTCACACCTTGTAACTTTTACGTCCACAATTAAACGACTTTAAATAAACCTTATTACCAAGGGTCAAAGACCATCGTCCATTCGACCCGTATTATATGCAAATCGACACATTTATATCGGTTGAAAAATATCGATTACAATAACAACGAGGTGTCACTACGAATTTCAAATCGATATTAAATTCGATTCGTTGACCAAGATATTTTTTCTTTTGAATGTTGTAAGAGTATTTTGGTATTGTAATAGTGTTTGTTCAATGACTTTCTGACATGTAATTTGGTTCGTAAAAGCTGAATTTGTGAATGGTGGTGTTTCGACACGTATGGTGTATAATTTACGCATATGAAATACGAATACGATTGGCGTCGTAAGCGTCTGTTTCTGATCCTAAGCAGAAAGGGAGGCAGTGATCGCTTCAGTTATTCCGTTTTTGCTTTGCTTAGTGCTTGTCAAAGAGGTTAAACAGTCTTTTTAAGACTTGTACTGAATTAAGTAGGCGGAGATCTTTAGATGTCTTGTGTGTATAATACTGGTATTCATTTGCACTTGGGAGGACATTAATATAAGCTACTAGCACTTCGCCTGCGACCTCGTCCGCAAAACTTTTGATAGCTCGGCTAATATGCATGATATAAACATAATTTATAGCCTCTACCACCCACGAATAATGTAGCTTTCTGCCAGTGAAAGATGTTTTAGAATTGGAGCATTAGTTCCGGAGTTTACCCCCGACAAACCAACTTACAAACGAAGTAAGTAGTTAGGAGTAAAGTATAGATAGTTTTGACTGACACACGCAAAAAGCGCAAAAATGCGGCGAAGCTTGCAAGGCCCAAGTCTAGCAGTTGACACTTTGGTCTGAGATAATGTCTGAGATATTTGAAAAAGACCTGCTCTTAGGATTAGATGGCCAAGGGTTGAAGAAGAAGAATGTAGAATCCGAGAAAAGCTAAAGACAAGAAGATCTCTCAGGCGTTCAGAAGTTGGAGTGGTCTGAAAAGCGTCCTTTAAAAACGTTAATCACTTAATTCAAATATCAGTATATACAATACCTTCCATAGTGTCATAGTACTTGGTAACAATCGAGCGGGACTGCATTCTGCATGTGTTGACACAGTTGTGTTGACTCGCTGCGTCTGCGCATGGCACTAGCTACGTGTTATGTCACTTTGTGTCGGAGCTCAGTTTTGGGGAGTTATCGTCTAGCCTGAATAATGTAACCACCCTGGGTTACATTATTCAGGCTAGACGATAACTTAGAGGAATGGGCTGGAATTAAAGAGAGGAGGCCTGCGTACCAGCTGGTTCCAGGAATTTGAGAGCCAGTTAAATTAGTAAATCGAAGATTTTAGTGAAGTGAAGGAAAAGTTTTTACACTGATAGATACGATTTTGAGTATAAGTGGCCAAGAGAATTCAAAACTATTCAAATGATATTATGTCAACGGGATATGAGAAACAAATCATCAATTTTGAACGCGGTAGGGCGAATCGTAATGTTTTAAATCTATGAGTAGAGTAGTTCTGTCGGGTTGCAGGACAAAGTGCAAATGTCCATGTGTCTTCATGAATTTAAATGCGCTTTCTAAGTTTATTATGTACAGACGTCAGCACATCAAGCCACTACAATCTGACAAATTTCTTAATAGATTTTGAACATTATCGCTAAAGCATTAGGTTCAAGGTTGATTGGGATAATTTGACAGTTTCGGGTAGCTTGATGTGCGTCTGTACGTCTGTACGTCATAATTACGGTGAAGAAATCGGGGACTTAAATATACTGCAGCTCGTTTATACTGTCTGCTTGCCTTATAGTGGGTACTGGTAGTCACTGGTGGTGGTGCGCCTGGTGGACACTATTTTATTGACGCAGTACTAGATTTCCATTGCTAGGTACAATTAATTGACACACTTTCAAGTGTGTCTTATAAACAGTACAAGGCTTCATCTTAATATACCACAAATACCTATCTTAACAGCCAGTCTATCAAGATTATGTCACACATGTTATTGTATGCAAGAGAGTTCCGTACATTCAAAGGTATATTTTCGAAGGTTACCATGTAAGTTTATGTTGAAAACGTGCCCGATGTTAGTCACAGATCGTGTCTACATATAATTGTTAGCCTATTAGATTATTTTGTAGCCTGTGGCCGACTTTTACCCTAGGCCGTGTTGTGTTTTGCCTGGTCAGACACGAATTGTTGGTGCTATTTTGATTATATGTTTCAACTTGCCTGGCTTAAGACATGTGGGCATATCATTAAGACGGTTTATGGGCGGCTGTGATGTGACTAGAGAGCTAAAGATAAAGATAAAGATAAAGATATATTTATTGCATAACTGTGTACATTAAGTTCTTATTAGTAAACATTACATTTTTACAGCTACCATCATCTGCCTAGCCTTTTTCAACTATGTTGGGGTCGGCTTCACGGCTAACTTGATGTAGCTGATTACCAGTATTTTACATGGAGCCACTGCCTATCTGACCTCCACAACACAGTTAGTACTGGGTAATACGATACCCCTTAGTAAGACTGGTTGTCAGACTTTCGGGCCACTGACTACCTGTAACGTCTGTCAAAGATCTAAAAATGACAGCCGGTAGCAACGGCATAATGTGCTTTCCGAGGCACAGAAAGACTTTTGAGCTACCATAGAAATACTAGTCTTGTTGGTTCTATGCGTCTCAATCTTTCAAACTAACACTTAGATCCACTCGGAGTTCTGACCAATTCAAATCAATTTAAAAGTCATGCTTTTGAACCTCAAAATTATTTAAAACAGTTCTCAAAACGCCAGACCTTTAAAACTTTCTAGGCAGAAGAAGACCGAAATATACTCCCCAGCTAAAACCATATCTTTTACTAATCATCAACCCTGGCGTTTGCGGCGGGAAGAACCATATTATCGTTCTCCTGTCCTTATCCAAATTTATTTAGGGTCGGCACAGCATGTCTTCTTCTTCCATACTTCTCTATTGCTGATCATATCAGTAGTTACCCCTTTCTAGCCTCATTCGATGAGGGTGGTTTATATCAATTTCCTTACTAGTCACTTCTCTCTTGGATTCCTCAAGCTATATGTCCCAATGACCTTAAACCAGTCCTAAAGTTTTTGCGCTACACTTCCAAAAAGTCCAGTTAAAACAAAACCAGTATCTAGTTTACGGCGTTTATTTTCCACGTACCGTGTGTGCAGTTGACATCTAATCTGAGATCTTAATGATGCCTGTTCTACGTCATCTGCATATGTGCCCGCATCTTCGAACTGCTATGGGGGTAAGCACATGGAAACGTTGGGTAATACATACGTAATAAGCCCCAGGGTAGACGGTAAAGGCTCAGCAGTAACAGCCGCACTGTTAACTGTTAAGCAACGTTCGATGAGGACGGTCCGTGGATGGATAGTGACCATCCATTGATGAGACGTCTCCATACTTCGGAAAGCACTTTCAATCGTTTGTCCGGGCTATCATTTGTAGATCTTCGACAGTCGTTACGGGTAGCCAAGAGCCCGAAAATCTGATAACTAATCTTACCAAGTAACTTGGTCGTGGAGGTCAGATAGGCTCCATACACCAACACCAACATGCTAAGTGCAACAGGCTAAGCAGGTGATGTTGGCAGATCACCCAGTGATACAATAGCTGTAGGCCTCACAACCGCACATTCAACTTTACAACTTTCAGAACCCACTCAAGAAGAGATGGTCTGATCTATTCTTCAAAGTTTACAAATTTTTAAGTAACCGGTTTCGAGTATCTCTCATATAGATACTTGTGTTCGATATGGTTTTCAAACTCTTGCTTTACATAAAGAAACGTTTGAAAAAGTAGTAACGCAGTAGCGTTGTCCAAAGGCTTACTACGACACTTGACAAATTAGTTTTTTTTTGACGTCACTTTACCGTACGTTGATTCTTATTTCAATATTGTAATACCGAATATTATTTTCATATTTGTTTGGCTTTAAGGCCTTAGTTGGTAAGAAGCGCGTTTTTTTTTCGGTCAAATTGCGTCTACAGAAAACAAGCTTTTCTTTATAGAATCTTGTGCGAGATTTGTGTGAGTATTGCACTGAATTTGAACGAGCCAATTGTTGAAAATCCAAGAATGCGCTTTTATTTCGGCATTCATTTAGATGTCGTGTTAGTAAAAACGAGCATCACACATCAAGATTCCTTGTGTGGAGCAGAGCTTTTTTTTCTTCCTAATTTTTGTTCCACTGTTCCCACTTTCCAAAGATGAGTAAATAAGCCAGTATGGACTGTATCATGTCCCTAATCGTTCTTTAAACCGTATGCCTTCATTCTGCCCGCGTACATATAATTTAAACTCGTGCTACAACCACCATTTTATCTTGGTCCCTCATCTCGGCTCAAACACACATGTTTTGTCACTTCCACAGCTCAAGTTATACTGAACCTTTGTTGCTAGCTGAACGTGACAAGAATGGAACCCGCGATACATTTTTAAAATGAGAATGCGGGTTTCGCGCCCAAACACCTGTCAAGTGTTCCAAGCGTTTGTCTTTTAATTGCCGAACGGCCAGTATTTGCACAGTAACTAAGGAGGTTTTATTGTAACAGTGTAGCTTGAATTTTTTCGTGTCATTACATTTTAAAGTGTGGTTTATGTTTATTGTAACAAATATGCGTGCTAAGGATATTTGGTCACTCAGAAACTGAGTTGTAAAGAATAGATAGGCAGTCATTTTTGTTAGAATGAATCCAGAATCCGAAATAGTCTAGGCAGGTTATAATTATGTTTTTTTTTCATCCCTTAATTATCTCTGTTTAAGATTCCCTCCAAATCTTACCAACAAAAGCAATACACGTAAAACCGCCTTAACTCCCACAGACAGAAGCGACAAACTCAAACATATATCACATGAGTGTTGTCAAAAGCATTCTTCAAAGACCAAAGATAATTATTCCGACTCATTACTCTTTTCGGTCATTCAAAGAGGCGCTCGTTCATATTTGTCTCTGTCTGACCCTATTGTGTTAACGCGTAAGTACAGTTAACTTTGTCGACCTCTACAGCCATGCGTTTCAAATTCTACATATACGTATGTATTGTGAAGATACGGTTAAGCCTACATTGTTTCACAATTTGTTTTTTTTTTTTGGTGATTTTGGAAAGGTCCCTAGTTTAATGGGCATCAGCAATCCTGTACTATGGTCTATGAATCACGTTCTATATAAGGATCAAAGTCGTAGTCACGGAAGACCAAAATCCTAGTTTCGAAGGACCACTTCTAGTAGCAATGGACCAAATTATGACAGAGTGTAATAAAAAGGCTCAGACTATAAAATATATTAGAAGAACTTCACTCATTGATACTATTCAGGTAATCAATGTCAATGACAAAGTAACTAGTATTGATACTTACGTAAAAGAGTTGTGTATCGATTTTGATGTACATGTAGTCTATCTATCTACATATCTGATCAGAAGTGCACCACCATTCAAGTTCATAGCACCATTCTTCATTCAAATCCTTTTCAAATTTAAAAACCCACAATTCTAAAGCAGCGTTATTCTGTAACAGAAACAAGAACGTCTCTGCTTTCACTGCCACAGATAATATATCTACAAAGTCAACCTCACTAGCTACTGGCGACATTTCGTAACCTAACCCCTGTTAACCCCAGCCAACAATAAAGAAACATTACCAAGTAAATACATACTGAAGTCATTGTAATTTAAATAAATTCAAATTACCTATGCCGTCTTCAACTTGTGTCGCAAGTGGACCTAATATTGTAAAGCTGAATGATGTAATTTATTTATTTATTTATTTAACACTTCAAGCACATAAGTACAGAGGCGGACTTAATGCCATAGGCATTTTCTACCAGTCAACCTTTGGGTGATGCAGAGACAAGCAGTGGTAGGTGTAAATCTGAAAATAATTTTAAATAATAATAAGATTAACTACAAGGATATATAAAATACTATAAATATATATCAAATACTATAAATATATATCAAAATTTAAATTAATGTAAATAAACATTTCCACGAATATACCAAAATAAAAACACAAACCATGGGGAAAACATTACCGTTGTGACGAAACTGCCAGCTTCTTCCGAATGTACTCACGAACTTTAATTTTAAAAGATAAGCGATTGGTTGCCATCCTGATTTCCTGGGGAAGCGCATTCCACAGAGAAATAGATCTAATCTTTGATCTTTTGTCTTTGCTATCTTTTTGACAATCTGTGGTTCAGTTTGTCTTTGGAATTGTGGTAGGTCGTTTATTGAGTTCGCGTACTACTGTCAACTACTCGTCTGTGTTACGATCTGTCAATTTTAACAAATGTTTGTTGACAAAGTCAACAGTCTTATGTTACCTGTCCCCTGATTCAAAACTGTTAGCAGAGGAACCAAATCGGCTAAAAATGATTAAAATACATAGGATATTTTGCAGCAAAATAGAGCTATTCTGGTGGTTGTCTCTGTTGATTCTGGCGTTCAGAAGTTAATGATGTATGCAAATCGACCTTCATATGATTTATGAGGTCTTAATTCAATGTCTGTATAGAATTTCCATATAACGTGGCCGTTTGATCCGGCCGTTATTTGTAGATCTTTGACAGTCGTTGCGGGTAGTCAGAGGCCCGAAAGTCTAACAAACAGTCGGCAAGGGGTATCGTGTTGGCTAGTTACTGTTTTCTGAACGTCAGATAGGCAGTCGCTCCCTGTAAAGTACTGGTATTCAGCTGCGTCCCTTTAGACTGGAAGCCGACCCCAACATAGTTGGGAAAAGGTTAAGGAGATGATGACGGTGGAATTTCAATAAAACCTACATCGTTCTTCAAGATTGTATGCATAAGTACCTACACGTGTTGGTAGGTCCGATACTTATCGTGTTTTATTTTCCGCAATTAGTAAAACACGTTAGTCACACTATCACAAACGAAATATCTTGATTAAGATTTGTTCCGATCCGGAACTTAAATTAATCATGAAGGAATAACAAAATTGTTTATGTTCTTTGAGTCATGCTTTGGAACTGTTGATATCATGATATGATATATACTTAAGTCCGGATTTAGGCTTTATATCATTAAATCGTTTCTGTATTACACAACCAACTCGGCTTATCGCAGTGCTGTGGACTTATACCTCTCCCAAGTGGCATAACATCTAAGTTCCGCATCCAGTCAGGCCTTTTTTTCAAGGTCATGTATTACTACATCTACTAGATTGAAAACTTCTGGTGCTATTATACTGCCTTGTGGTAGCCACTTCACCTGGTGAATCTTGTCTATTTATTTTGTAGTTATTCATGGGGTGCAATGTATTGCAAGATTAATTGATTAAAAACTTCATATCTAGTCCCATTTTAATCTCGCAGCTTTATAAGCTATATTACTCTCTTTTAATTCTTCTACCGATATAACTACTGCCCTCATCCCAAATTTCAGAGCCCCAAACAACAAAGGTTCGGTTTCGCAAAGGTCCTATTTGCACAGGACGTATCTCGAAATCTTTCAAAGTGAGAATGAGCGACTGCGGGTGGCCCAATGTTTGTGCCTTTAAATTTTTACACTTTTTTGTGTTGTTTGTCTTATTGCATCCCGCCCGGTCGATGACACAGGTTGTGAATTTTTCTGTTTAAATCTGGAGTGATATTTAAAATATTGATCCTTTAGATCACATTTTCAAATTTTTTTTTAACTGCTGTTCTTGCAGCATTTAGGGGGATAGTTGCTAAAATACCGTCTTAAGAAGCCTAAGGTATTATCACTGTAATATTACAATATTGTAAAAGGCAAGTATTACTAAAAAGAGGAACCCGATGTTTCTTGCCAGTTCTTTTACATAAGAAGCGAAAAATTTAAACAGCGCGTCTGAATTCTCATGAGAGTTAGTTTATGTGAAATAAAATATTTTTAAACCCAGACATTCTTAAGCGAATCCAGTCAAAGCTGTAGATAATGCTAATGAATGCGCCAGGAAATCAAAAACTAGTGTTAACGAATGAAAAACTGAAATAAAGAACAAGTTTAAGTAAAATCAAGTAACGTTTATTATATTTTAACGACTTACAACCCAGGAAGCGAACTGAGCCAGTTCATATAACAATTCCATATAACACAGGGAAGTAATAATTTTCCTAATAAAACTACTCGTCAAATCTACCGTGAACTATGTGTTTGCAGGCTTTATCGTTCAACAAACCTTTTGTGTTTCCTTCTCGCTCGCACTCGTACCTCTCTCATATGTCTGCCTCTTTTTCTCCTGGGTCCAACTAATATGGCGGCACTAGTTGCTAGGCAACGCTTATTGTTTACACATGGCGCGAGCGCAGTTGAACGATCGAATCTGTATGAGGCCTGAATCGGTTTAATGTTCAAATTATATCAGAGTTATTTGATTTTTTTGTTTGCTCTACTATTAAAGAGGCCATGATGAATTGTTGGAGTGGATATTGGAGCACGCCAAAGCACATAAAGCCTTAACGACGAATTGCGAAGAGTTTCGTTTCTTGCATTTGTAATTTAAAACATAAAATTAATCTGAAGTTACATCTTTATAATATATTTCATCTGCCTAGCCTTTTCCCAACTATGTTGGGGTCGGCTTCCAGTCTAACCGGATGCAGCTGAATACCAGTATTTTGCATGGAGCGACTGCCTATCTGACCTCCACAACCCAGTTAGTACTGGGTAATACGATACCCCTTGGTAAGACTGGTTGTCAGACTTTTTGGGCCACTGACTACCTAACGACTGTCAAAGATCTACAAATGACACCCGGGACCAACGGCTTAACGTGCTTTCCGAGGCACGGAGGAAACTCGGTATGTAATGGGTGGTCACCCATCCACAGACCAACCTAGGCAAGCACGGCTTAACCTAAAGATCGATCCGAGCGGCTGTTATTATTTAGCCACGAGCTCCTCTTATCTCATCATCTCTTTATAATATATTTAATTCAGCAAAAAATCGTCAAAATGGCATGGCGATCCACATAATAAGTTTATAACGTTCCTACTGCTGGGACCCAGGCCTCTGTGCGAGACGGACGGTGCTGTAATCCACCACGCAGGCTTAGTGCAGGTTGGTGGATGTCACATGTCTTTGAATTTATGGTTCCATCATATACCGGTTTCCTCACGATGTTTTACTTCACCATTTCCGCTAGTATCCTGACCATATGACTGTGGTCACTGATTCCTACATCCGCTTCAAATAAAGGTATAATCTCAAGACCTATCAGAATAAATTTATCAGAATCATGTACACTGGTACACATGACACACATATGTTCAGATTCATTCAGAATGGTTCGCGTCAAGTCTCGATAATTGTATGGTCAAATAACACCTTGCTATGACCTTGTGACGTTCTCGTCTAGCTGTCTATACGATGTACATGTGACTTTGTAATCTAGCAGCTGTGTGTTTAGAAAAGGCGATTGTCAGACGACTGCAGTAAGCGCAAAACTAAAGATCATTTTGAGGATATGTAATGGGAACCATTTTTGATATCAACAACCTGCACTGAGTCCACGTGGTGGATTAACAGTGTAGGCCTGTCCTGTCCCAGTAGTGGGAACTTAGTAGCCTGATAATGTATAGTAGGGTTGACTTTTTCAATGGCCGAAATCATTTTCATGCAAGATGTTTTCCGCGACGTTTCTAAAGCAGTAGGTGCTGCAGATACAGAAAACACAAAAGCCTCATAAGATACCAACAATTTATATGACATAATGTTACTATAACCCAATTGTCAAAACAAGTGTCTATTGTATAATTAACTAGCTTTTGCTCGCGGCTTCACTCGCATTATTTAGATTTTGACAATCAATTCGGGCTGCTTGTAATAATATATTTCAACATGATTTGAAAGAAACGTGGCGCCATCTATTATCATAAGAACGTTATTGTTGTTTTCCTCGGGAACAGTACTTTTTTCGGGGTGAAACGTACACTATGTCCGTTTCTACACACCTGATAACGTATATTCAAAATTTCAGGTTCAGTGGTTTAGGCGTGAAAAGGTAACAAACAAACAAACTTACTTTCGTATTTATAATATTAGTAAGGATATACAAGTGCAGTTCAAAATACGTGTACTTACTTGGTAATATTTGAGTAGCCTGTCGTTCCGGGCTGTATTACGTATGTACTTGTCTGTCTGCATTTTAAATTGGATGTTGTTTTACTCCAAAATAAGTTTTGCTTCCATAAAATGCACTTATTTGCAATGTTTGGCAATGACTTCTACAGCATCTTCTTGGCTTCTTAAACTTTCGGAACTTTCATGGATTGATCTGTGCAAATTGCCAAAAAAACACCAGTATCAACTTGTAGAAAAAGTTTCAAGCACTTTATAACTCGGTATAATAAGTATTGTATCCAGATTCATCCACCACTGTCTTATGTAATTTGATTCTGTCTCTCAAAATAAATCCCTACTTCATTTTTTCAAAAATCTTCTACACATACTTTTTCTCGACTAATATTAAACTCGTCGGTACCTCTTACTAAGTACATGAACATGCGGTTTCTTAACTGCCAGGTCAGTGGCATTCAGTAACCCAAGATGCTGAGGTCGGAACTGTCAAATCGATTGAACCAACAAACTTCTGGGACAGGGAACCTGCTCGAACACACCAACATTGTAAGAGAATAGTGATCTGTATTGAGAATTGAGAAAGGGATTCTTTTCACAAATTTATTTTCTGAGACCTTCCGCACTAAATATGCCTATGTGGTAAAAATATTGTGTGCCTTAAAAGGATATTGCATCAGCAAGAAATTATATTGAGCGGCAGGACATTGATCGGAAGAGGCCACTATAACCCTTGCTTATAGAAATGATTATTTAGTGCGCGGTTTAGGATGTCAACCTTTAGGCATGATTATTGATTAAGCATAAATCGTCCCTTGTTAGTTTCATTACAGCATGCCATCTCCAAAAGCCTTTAGACTTTCCGAATACAAGATTCCTTCTTTAAAAATAAACAAAAGAAACCTTTTTGCTCATAATTATGATTTAACCATAACCCCAGCCTTTCTTTCCCAACTTCAACTCAACAAAATTCAGGCAGCGTATGACAGTCAACTATTTAGCCGTGTCAAAGAGGCAATACGCAAGAATGGGCAGTAACCAGCCTTACGTCTGTCGCCGAACAATCGGTCGCAGTTGCTGCAACGTCCGTTCGTTGCGAAATGACGCTAAACTTCACAAACGTGACTTTTCTGTGTCATAGGCTTCGGACGTGTTCGGGTTTCTTCGGTTTTTTTTTCGAAAGCTTACGATGATGTACCATTTGGTTTGGTCTTGAGATGTTTTGAGGGTAGATTGGTAACTAAATTGGTATTATTTTCATAAATCGTAAGAGTTCTTGGTATTGATTTATTTTTTATTTTTGTGAAGTTGCCTTTTATGCTTTTTAAAATAGAAATCGTATATCAGTTTCTTCGTTTTGTGTACTTCTATAAATCTACAGAATACAGACCCCACTCAAGCTCTTCACGAATATATTAAAATGGGTATAAAGTCCGCATCAAAATGTACTACTAGCTTATAACCGCGGCTTCACTCCAAATCCGTTCAGTAGTTTTAGCGTTCGAGAGTAACAAACATCCTCACAAACTTTCTCATTTATAATAGTATAGTAGGATGGGTATAAAGAAAGCATCAAAAATCTTTTTAGTAGTTTCAAAGTTTTGTCCGCATACGTGCCGGTATCGACTCTATTTGATTGTATTTACCAATTATAACGTTAATTACTCTACCTGCAGTATGTACAGTCTCCAGCGCATGCTACCCGAAACTGTCAAGTATTCCCAATCAACCTTGAAACTAATGCTTTAGCGGTAAAGTTGGAAACCTATTAAAGAAAGAAAGATTGTAGTAGCTTGAAGTGCTTGCGTCTGTACCTAATTAATTGCAATAAATCCTTCCAAAACAACTTCTCCACGTCAAAAACCAATTTGCTTTAATCAACACGCATAACCTTCCACAATGCAAGGCATGTGGCCCATAACGTGTCTAAACACTAGGTCTACACACTCGGCAGATGTGTCGTGTAACTCAGTTCCAGTGAGGCCTTGTGCTCGATGCTAGCCAGCTTTATTGGCTATTATTTACTAAGCCTATGTGTACGTAGTGATAGATTTCTTGACGAAATTATGGTGGTGCAGTTGACAATGGCGTCTATTTTTGAGAGACCGTGAGGTCTTGACGATAGTAAAGCGAGTGATACAAAAAATACGTGTTATCGGGGTATTACGAACTTGAATTTCCAAAAAAGTAACAGATAAATTCATCCTTTTTGCTGTGGTTTAAAAATTGCTACCCTAATTCTTATTCTAAAATAAAAGTAGACCTAGTTACTCCTTATAATATCAGCTAACTGCCAGTAGAAGTCCCGTCAAAACGGTCCAGCCGTTTCGGAGATTAGCCGTTTGAATCGGATTTTGTTAACAATTTCAAGGGATTTTTTCATTTGCACAGAACTTCAATTATTTCTCTACAATAAAAGCAGCCTATGTTAGAGCTTATAACATCAGCTATCTGCCAGTAAAAGTCCCTTCAAGTCGGTCCAGGCGTTTCGGGGATTAACCGGAACAAACAGACAGACAGACAAAAATTGTTATGTGTAAAAACACCGTTATAGGTGCCGTATATATTTTCATATGCATTCAGTAAAAAGTTGTTATTTTAATATTACAAACAGACACTTCAATTTTATTTATTTGTATAGATTAATTTGTAACCGCAAAGTCTTTAACACTTCGACTCGCAACACAAATACACCATATATTTACCACTACCGCCACTGTAATCTTCTCAATATTTAGTTTTAGTATCGATTGATGCCAAGCCATGATGAGGTTAGGCGTACACAGTTTAACACGTCGACATTGCGGTTAGGTCGTTATAGTCTTACTTTGTCACGAAATTTGTGAATTGGTCAATGAAGGTTCGTAGCTAACTTAGGTCTTAACATGGCGCCCGAGAGCAGAATTTCAGAGTTCTGAAATTTGAAATCCGTACTAATATTATAAATGCGAAAGTAATTCGTTTGTTTGTTTGTTACCTTTTTACGACTAAATGGCTGATTGGATCGTTAAGAATTTTGGCAAAGATATAGATTATATCCTGGGAAAGGACATAGGCTATAATTTTTTTCTCTCACACATACACATCAAAATTTCCACGCGAAAGAAGTCGCGGGCGACTGCTAGTGTATCATATATCTTAACTTCAGTAACTACTTCAGGAGTTTTACAACAAACATGCGTGTAAGCAAGCTATTATGTTATTTATTTAATATCAATTCCTGAATTTTGCCTTTATTCTGTACCTTACTGTACCAAAATATTAATTTTAGGTACTTACTGAACTAGGGATTGAAAGTGGACGACATCCTTTGTATGAAAATTGAGTCTAACCCCTTGGGGGTCGAGTGTGAACTATTTTTAATGGTTGAGAGTAAACAAATATTTTTTTGGGGGTCGAGGACCAAGAGTGGAACTAAACGATATTTTTAAGCTGTGGATTTTTGTTTCATCTGCTTGAACGGGCATTGCCTAGTGGTACCTATACCATGCGTCTTACGTTTTATCGTTCTACCCCAGAAGATGTATGAACATCCAACATAGTCCATTTTTCTACAAACCTCCCGTTTTCAGTCAACTGTCAAGGTCCTCTAGCCCGCATGTCAACCGCGCCATGACATAGTTCCGGACGATTTCCCGCCAACTGCGCTCGCGCACGTTATGCTCCGACACTGGTTCATCGTTTACGTTGATTGTATGATCTATCAATGGTGGCTGAATTTGTTTGTTATAGAAAATTGTGACATGACATGTGTTTCGAAATAAAGGGCACACCATTTAATTTTTAGAGTTCCGTAGCCAAATTGTTAAAAAAAAATAATCTAACCTCCTATATTTGACTTGCTCCTGTTTCTTGCACATCCAACTAGGTTTTATCCACGGTTTTGTTCGCCTGGAAATCGAAAATTGTGAATAATCCTATACCCTAAAATTGAAAATGTTAAGGCGAACAGACGAACAGAACGACTTATTTGCACATTTATATTGTAACAAGCACTTCGTCAAAAAATGTGATGGCGCGGCTAATATGCATGATAAAAATGCACCCACAGATAATGTAGCTTTCTGCCAGTGAAAAATTTTTAGAATTGGATCATTAGTTCCGGAGATTACCCCCTATAAAAAACTTACAAACAGATTTTACCTCTTTATAATATTCGTATAGATATACATAAATGTGGGTGCTATCGAGTAGATTAAAAATTATCTTGCTGAGATAGAAGAACTCGTCCATAGTAATTGTTATTCAGTGACTATTTCGTACCTAGTGTTATAAGATAACTATCTAGAATATACGCCTCTCAACTATTATTACAAAGCTTACACTGACGTTGTGTTGTGAGTATTTCTATCTATTTAGACAGGTTTGCTAGCCAGCTTAGCGTAACGTCTATGATTTCCGGCCTTTGACTCTTCGTACCTTGAAGTTATACTCATATAATAACTTCAATACAATCAAACAAAACATAATCAGCATATAATATTCCCACTGCAGGGACACAGGACAGACTGGGAGTGGGCTGTAATCCAGCACACGAAATCAGTGCAGATTGATGGATGTTATAAATGTGTTCGAATTTTTGGTTCTAGAACATGCCGGTTTCCTAACGATGTTTTACTTCACCGCTTTGAAATAAATTAAGTAAAGTGCCTGGGTTCCACCCCGCGAAACGTTAGTCGGTTCTCCGTAACCATTAGGCCTCTATACTACCCAATATAAGACCAGTAGCAATTCCAATCCGATTTCCGTCTTGCGAAAATAATTTGACATCTAACCTAACCTTTGCCATCAGGTATAATAGCCCATTTCTCATATAAATCGCTGATATGAGGCTTAACTTGGTCTACCAAGGTTAAGCTCACAAGACCCTCATTTTGAATGGCTAGTAATAAGAATTCTCACAGCCTTCGTTGCTAGTCAATCATGCGCTGACATTGGCCTCTTACAGCGAAGAACAAAAAGACATAAATTAAAGTTATCGCATGGAATTTGCTGCTTTATTGTTTTAGTGGTAAAGTTAGAATTGCGGTTGATGTCTTGTTTTGTGATAAAGATGATTTTTGAATCTTCTAGTATGGATGGATGGATGGATGGATGCAGCAGGAGTTAAATCTGGCCATAGTTTTGTAGGTATCACTGAGGAGTGAAATAACAATGAAGATGCCTAGATAAAAATAGTAAAAGACTAAAGAAACGTAGGATGAAAAGTGTCCTAGATATGTGACGGAAGGAAACGAGGTGATAACTGAAATGACTGCTGATAGAGATGTAATCAATTGCATCGACCACAAATAAATTAAGATAATGGCTAAAGGACGATGATTCCCTAAATGTAGTATGATTGTCAACCGATGTTAACGAGTATCAATGGTGTCTGGTGAGATGGCGAGTAATAGAGAAGTATGGAAGAAAGAGACATGCTGCACCGACCCCAAATAAATTGGTATAATGGTGGAGAGTGACGATGCTAACGATCTTTGGGGCAATAGAACATTACACAGACACAGAATGCTTTAAACCTAGAAACTACGCCGGCTTTTTAAAACTTCGTGAGGATCAAGTCAGTATGATGGGTAAAAAGACATACCTTCATTATTACGGCAACTCATTTTGGCTAATTAGAGGGAATTTGCCACTTATTAAGGTACTTTCTAATTCCTTAACATTTTCATGAATCATTTGTCAATGCCGTAACTAAACATCTTCAATAGAGCCAGCTTCCGTCATCCCGACATGCATGCCAACCGATAATGACCTCTATTACAAACCATTTTAAGTAAAAAATGTGTTACATGCACACCATTCGTTACATAACATTCTAACTTAGCCACTTCATTTGAGTTTCAACTTTATTCTAGCTTCATAAATTCCAAAATCCTGTTACAACTCATTACAATACATCATTAAACAAAAATCAACTTTACCTCTCTTTCAACAACGTCCTTTGTCGTGTACATGATGTGTCTGCGGCTGCAGGGTTTACTGTAAAGGAAATTGAACTTAATGAGGCTATGAATAAGGTTGTATGTTAGTATCGTGTGATGGGGAGGTCGTATGCGCACGCGACTCGTTCCGGCTGTGATTGCGTTTGTGAAGGACGCTCAGTCATGTGAAATTGATTCCACTCGATTACTGATGTTTGAAGATATTGCAGTTATCTCTTAGCTGGTCACCACAACAGAAAAATATAAAAACATAATCCTCTCTGGCAACACTCATCTTCGTAGCCTATTCTGAACTATATTGTTATCGGCTGCCATTATAACCGGTTGGGGTTGATTACCAATATTTTACATGGAGCGATTGCCTTCCTGATCTTCCCAACTCAGGAACTGGGTCACCGCTTTTGGCAGTAGGGTAAATGTTGCCAGTTCCAATAGACCTTAATGACGAAATTACCATGGTTTATTACCAAATGTTTATCTGCAATCAAGTTAATGCTAATATGCTGAATGTCATACTAATTTATTCTTATTAATATGAAATTAATTAAAGTCTCCATATAGAATATCAATAGCTTCGAAGAGTAAAGGAAAATCGTAAGGAAATCCGCACATTCACTAGTAATTTTATGAATACCTATCACCGTATATTAATGCCTATCTGTCTATGTATATTTGATTTGATATCATATCTTCTTGGTCGAGGGGGAATCCAGATTGAAGGAACAATACACAATAATCTATCGGATATTTCATTCCACAATGTGTACTTTGGTAACTTGAAATATAATGAGATCATTATAGACCCTGTCGACAGCAAAAAAAAAGAGGATACTTGTACTTAAATTACCTACAAGCATATGAGAGAACAATGTCTGTTATAAAAGATCGGCTTCCCACGTGATGAGTAATATGCATCGATTACAAATTACCTAATTACAAGAATAGCCAACATAAACAATCCTTTACAATATCCTCTTCAGATATAAGTCCGACAAACGCAATTGTCACGTCTCCTAGAAAATTCGATGACGGTAGATTATCAAGTTGTCATTAACAGCTAAACTAAGCCACATAAACCACAGCCGACAACGTAGGCGACTAATTATCGAACATTTACTCGCTCACGAATCGTACAAAAGTTGTAGGTCCCATCATCTGCCTGGCCTTTTCCCAACTATGTTGGGATCAGTTGGAGCTGAATACCAGTATTTTACATGGAGCGACTAACTATCTGCCCTGCACTCCTCATTACTAGGTAATACGATAACCCTCGGTAAGTTGTTGTCAGACTTTCGGGCCACTGACAACCTGTAACGACTGTCAAAGATCTACAAATGACAGCCGGGACCTACGGTTTAACGTGCTTTCCGAGGCACAGAAGAAACTCGGCATATAATGGGTGGTCACATTCATGGACCAACCTAGGCAAGCGCGACTTAACCTGAAGATCGACCCAAGCGGCTGTTATTATAGCCACGAGCTCCTCCAAGCAGATTGTAGACCCTGTGTCAGTAAATACATATATGAATACTTTATTGTAGACTGTTCACACTAAATCCGATTTAGCCTGTTCTTTGCTCTCTTTCTCCAGCGACGCCCTAAGCCGAGAGTGCCGTTAGTGTAGTCGGTTAGTTTACAAGTTTTCTTTACCGTGGCTGGAGGTCTTACTATCAAGCCACCCACAGGATTCAAAATCTAAATCAAAATATTTTATTTCACATAGGCCTCGATGGGCACTTATAAAACGTCGACAAAAAGGTGCACGGTTCGGGTTGGTCGTTTCCTATGGAGAAGAACCGGCAAGAAACTCCATGGTTACTCTTTTCAAATCATTTGGTATTACAATTATCATGGATACAGCATTTGTACTTAAGTATGGGGGAACAGCGTAGGCCCGACAATAAGTCGTTGCTTACTACACAAAACATGTGGAACAAGATAAAAAGTTAACCTTGCCGAAGTGATTGCCCGCTTAGCAGACGATCTACTAGGTCGATCAGCGAAAAGACAATAAAAAAATACTGCTCACACTACTGGTGTAAGCACCGACAAACAAACAAACTCGCTTCCCGCTAATCACGATGCAGGTGGGCAGGCAGTGAAGTACTATGTAGTAGTCACTTGTCTAATAACTACAATAGTCATACAAGTACTGAAGTCACCGCCCAGTCATAATTCACTGTGTACATAACAATGACTTGAGGTAAGAGAGATTAGAGAAAATTGCACAATTGCAGAAATAGAAAATGATCGAGCAGAAATTGTTGGCGGTGCAAAAAATTTTGAGGATTGTGGGGTTACATTGATTGAAGTTGATCGAGTTATCGGGGTCGTTCGAATTGATCAAGTTGCAGACGTTGGTCTAATACATAGTGGGAGGGACATCGCGACCCAAACTGTTACTATGGATTTTGTACACGATTCTAGATCCCCAAACGTTATCGATGATGACGATGCCCTCATATTCGTGTATAATATTCATTTTAAAGGCAAGATAGAGATACCTGTCACGTATCTTTGTAGTAGGCCACAGGAACCCGCCATATTCTTTGACCAAGCCTTATCCTTCCTTGATTCATCCCTTCGGTTCACAGTCAAAGTTTTCCGTGTCGGTGTCAGTCGTAAATGGACAAGGCTTTCTAAAGACATCTTGTTTTAAATTTTGGTTATTAACAAATGAATTCAGGTGATGTTTTGGGCATTGTTTTAACTTGCTTGAAGATACACAGTAACAATAAGACAAGTTATTCACATCCAAAGTTTACAAAGTATCAAATTGAACCTCTATTGTCTGTATCTAGTAGTATTAATTGGCCGTATGTTAGTCTAGCCACAACATTTACAGGTGAAAATGTTTTCAAAACAGTCCGTTCTGAGCTCGACCAGCCGTCGCACACAGTCCGCCATTGTTTCTCGTCGAACGTATTTGAAAAATAACGATGTTCTAATTTGTATTTCGAATTTTAGTAACGGTCGCGTTTGAATTTTGATTTTATTGTTTTATTTGCTTGTTGGGTGTCGAAGGGTGATGATGTGTGTTAAGTGAAGTGACCGAAAATCCTTTTTTTATACGGAATTCTATGCTTGACATAATGGTTTATCGGATATTACTTCGTCATCTGTAACTTCCTCTCAAGTGATTTTCTTAAGTCATTTTCTTGTAGTAAACTGAATTTCAAAAGTCAACTGTTTATACTCCGTAATCGAAGCCAGTGCGACAAAATACGCAACAAACTTACGTTGCCTGCAAGTGTAAACTCTATCGAAGTTAATACAGAACCGTTTAAAACGTCATTGGTGATCAAAAAGCGTACTACCGTGTTGCAATATAAAAAGTAAATAATTACGAGCTATGCAGAGCGGAAAATAACCAAATATTGAACGTGGCTATGAGAGTTATATTAATATTGTGGTTATTTCATTGTGATCCCATGTCCGCTTAACCACCTCTGTCATGGGACATGGAATTAAATAAATCCGGATCGCTTGTGAAAATCTGCTGCTTAGTTTCAACTTTCCTTCATGTTGGACTTGGTTGTAAATATCTCAGTCCATTATTTTATGCCTTATCATTCTACTAGAGATTGATTTCTCTTTCGTTGCATCAAACCTTTCAGTTTTCCTTCCATTTCCATACTAACTCTACTGCCTTTTACTTGCATGTTCATCTGAATTTAATTGTGGTTAGCTTAACGTATCTTATTTCATACCTCTATCTGCCATCATTTCAGTACTTATACCCTTTGTAGCTATAGGCTCTTTATAGTCCTTACTGAGGTAAAACCTCTTTCCTAGTCTTGACTGCCTTCTTCTCGATTTCACTGTTGAAAGAACCGTTGGTTCTATCAGTTGAACTATGTCTATAACAATAATTTGATTAGTTAAAGAAGACCATGATAAGAATGGTGGTAAAATGAGAAGACACGTACTGTTGGTGTTCTTGCAGTACATATTCATTGCTCACTCTGCCTTTATCGGCTATGTGGACATTGAGGATATCCCTGTGAGTATTAACAGATATATACTATGTAGTTGTAATTGTAATATTCACTAATATCATTAAGAGGTAAAGTTTGTAACTTTGGTCCATTATGGAAAATACATTATTGCGTGAGTTGAAACAACTCATTTTGAAACTATACGTTACTATACGTTGAAAAAGATATATTATTACCGAGTACTATACGATATGTTTCTTCAATGCGGATGAAGTCGTAGAGTATAGTTAGATATGCAATGGATTTTAGGTTGTGGAGGTCAGATAGGCAGTAGCTCCATGTAAAATACCGGGGTTCATCTGCATTGGGTAAGACTGTAAGCCAACCCCATCATAGTTGGGAAAAGACTAGGCAGATGATGATACAGATTTGTAGCAATTTCAAAATAGTAGCGACAAATCTGGGATTCTAAAAGTCTCAACTCCAAATGCATCTTTTGAACAAGTTACAGTAGATTATGACAGTTTCAGGCCTACTTAAAAAACAAAATTCCAAGGTATTAGGTGCATGTAGCTACTGAAATTCGAGTTACGCAAAAATCTGTTGAATTGAGTTTTGTTTCGCCGAAGATCCCGACAGACTAATTTGATAAAATTTTTAGAACTCCCTTAGAACCTCTAAGGGAGTTCTAAAGCATTATTTTTTCAGTCTTTCTCGTGCATTTGTTTATCATGATGATTCATATTATAGTTTACAATGAAGATCAGTCATCGCAGATTGTATTCGTCTACAACATAGATGTTATTATAACATTCAGCAATCTGTATGATGCTGTTGTTTGGTTATCGGTTGTCATAGTATAGACATGTGATGCGGAGGAATGAGTAAAATGTCGCGGGGAAAGTTTTAAGAATGGATATATGAGTTGAGGAAGACCAGAAATATGAAACGAAGTAGAAAAGTGATGAGATGACAACTGATAGAGAAGTATACAAGAAGAAGACATGCTACTCCAACCCTAAATACATTGAGATAAGAGCCGGGAAATGATTAATCAGTGTGTGATCTAATGGAGATGATTAGTTAAGAATGAGCTCTTTTGAGAACGACAGAATGTATATTAATAAGCAGTTGTACAGCTGGTCATCAGAGAGTAATGAAATAATTTGTGTTCCAGAAGAATCGTATCACCATATTATTATCAACGCTTTCTAGTGTCATGTTACCTAATCCAAGATCTTTATGCTAACTTTAAGGTTTAACTTTATTTTTAACTTGATCTACTCAACCTACTTACTATCCGTAAGACATTTCTCCCTTTCCAGACGTCCTGTCGTAGTTTTATCTCACTAAGTCGTTTTGTCTTTTCAATATATTATTCTTCAAAATGTCCACTTGCTAAGCAGTTTAGCACCGTCGCAAATCGTCGTACAGTTGACAATACTCCTTACGTAAGTCTAACTCGGACAATTATGGAAGTTCGACACGATGGCGGGAACGCGGTCAAGGCGTTGCCAGTGATGCGCAATCTTCATTATTGTACGAATTATTTAGCATTTTTACTTGTTCGCGGGTGCCTTGGGTTCCATTCTTCAGAATCTGGGAGTCAAATTATGCTGTTTTCGTTTTTATGTTCAGGTTTTCTTGCTAAGTTGTGTACTTGCTATGTTTTATCAACTTATAAGCGCTATATATAGCTTTTGCTCGCGGCCATGCCATCAAAATCTTCATTTTACAACGAGATGCCTTGGTGCGGATGGGATTAATTGAATTGTTGTTAGGACTAGAAGTAAAAACGTGGCGTTCCTAAATTAATGCCAAGATTACGGTTTTTGCTACTTCAGGCAACTTTACCCAGATGCAAATTTAGAAAAAAATTGTCTTACCTTCTAACTCTTTAATGATCAAGACAGTTTTCTAACCACACATTAAATGGAAAACCTTGCTTCCCTACAGACGAAGCCTTAAACAATTACCCGTGCTACATTTCCCGAGTCCTAGGTTCAGTGTCCGGGTGGTACAATGGCACATAAATGCTTTATAACCGTAGTAAAACCGAGTGATATCGGTATACGCGGAAGTACTAACAAAAGGGTTAGAGCGCTAAACTAAAACTATTGAGAAATGGCTTTTTTGAAATCGACGGGTTTCTTGGAGGGGTCGATGACTTTACGTTTGCCCTTAATACGAGGCACATCAGGACAACGAGAAAGTCGATTTTATAGGACTATTTTTATCGGCGAATTTATAAGTAAAGTTGTGTAATTATACGTACATGTTAGTGGATTCAGAGGAGGCTCGGGCATTTCATTTACTATTTACTAGCTGTATTACTTCCCTATTTAAATAGGTTTTTGTTCGCAATTTCATTCATTCTTTTTCTAAAATAAAACCCTTGTATCATCAGCTACCTGCCAGTAAAAGTCCCGTCAAAATCGGTCCAGCCATCTCGGAAATTAGCCGGAACAAACAGACATAAAAATAAAATTAACAGTTTTTTGGTTATAAGTACTGTTTATACTTTCATATACATTCAGTAAAAAGCTGTTATTTTCATATTACAAACTGACACTTCAATTTTATTACTGTGATTGGCCGATGTCACATCTTTAAATTTTCGATTCTAGGACATACTTATTTCGTCAGCGATAATGTAATTTCCTAATGAGAGACCTAAGGAAAGGCCTATGTCGACATGAGTAACTCATACCCAGGATTTCCTGTGTTTTGTACTCATATACATACATACAATGAATAAGCGAATTTGACATAAATACCTGTCGTTTATGCAAATATTTCTCATGATAGGACACAGGAAATGAACTTTCGACTTTCTTTAAAAAGAAGGGTGACCCCAAAAGATAAAGACCAATTTTTATATCGAAGACAGTGTAAGGGTGTTACCACACCAATCGATCGAACGTCGATAGAGGCCATCGATCAATGGTAGAATGGATAAGTCGACGTCGACCGACAGTTTCTTCTGCACCAATTGATCGTTCGTCGCCATTTCTACCATCGATCGATTGATGATCGGCGATCGATCGATTGGTGAGGTAACACACTAAGGGATTTGGTCAGATATATACAAATTGAAGGGTAGTCAGAAGGCTGAAAGTCAGACAACCACTTTAACTGCAATCCCTTGGCTATGTAGTCGCTCTTTGTAAAATACGACTCGGTGAAAAATATTATAGCTCATCTCATCTGCCTAGCCTTTTCCCAACTTTGTTGGGGTCGGCTTCCAGGCTATCCGGATGCAGCTAAATACCAGTATTTTACATGGAGCGACTGCCAGTCCGACCTCCACAATCCAATTAGAATTGGGTAATATCCCCCTTGGTAAGACTGGTTGTCAGACTTTCGGGCCACTGACTATCTGTAACGACTGTCAAAGATCGTCAAATGACAGCCGAAACAACGGCTTAATGTGCATTGCGAGGCACGGAGGAAACTTTGTATGTAATGGGTGGTCACCCATCCACGGACCAACCTAGGCAAGCGCGGCTTAACTTGAAGACCGACCCGAGCAGCTGTTATTATGTAGGCACGATAACTTCTCGAATAAAAAAATACTAGAGCTGCATCCGGTTAATCCGAATGGTATGATAGTCTAAAACAGTATCTAAAAGGTCGCATCTTTTCCTTATTTCGGTCGCATACTATTATAATAGTTTTCAAACGGATAGTACTCTTGGTCCAGGGATTAAGATAAAGTAATTATCAGTGCGTTATCAAGGCGGTCTAAAGCAAGGGCATTATAAAGATGTAAGAGTGTAGCAATCGTTTGTAGGTTTAGAAAAATTCTTATGAAATGCTGGTATGATTTCGGTTTTGTTAGGAAATTTGATATTAAGTGCTAGGAGCTTAGGACAAGCTCCTATTGAGATGTTAATTCGCATTTCCATGACTACCTCCACTGGAAGATTAATTTATTATTATAGCTTCTTCCGGATCTTCCATTAAATTATTAGTGGATTTTCAATCTTGAGCCAAGCAAGTTGTTCTTCGTTTTCAATTCTTGAATCTGGATTTCTGCCCGGTTGATGACAATAGGCTCGGCCCCTAGTACATGGGAAAACTGGCGAAATGTGGGTGTACTATTAGGTACACCTCTGTCTAACCCTTCGGGGATTACAGGCGTGATGTTATGTTATCCAAAAGTGATCAACTCCTTCATATGTTCCTTCAAAAAATACATTAGTTTCTTCGCATTCTCCTTTGCCGTCAACTTTCTCTTTAACTACACAAAGGTGTAAAAAGGCCACTATCGTAATTCTGTCACCAAAAGTGTGGTGTTATCTGGCTTCACGCACCACTTAGCAAATGGGGGCTGCCTACGATACTGGTGGTACTGTTAACCGCACGTCCGTGGCAACGACACTGTGACAGCGTCTTTATGCCGTAGCAGTAAGTCCTGTTTTCGTAGTTCCAAGTATAACTATTGCCTTGTTGTTGACTGTAAGCGTATTAGTAGGTGTGAGTATGGGCTTTGTTTGCTGCAAGTATTGTTAAATGCACCGATAGGTTTAAAATGGAAGCATTTTCGTCATTTCAATTGTCTTTAAAATGTATAGATGAATTATCGTAAACACATATTCCGTCTACAGTTTGAAGTTGCCTAAAATGAGTAGCGTAAAGTCTTGTGTCTACAACGACACGTACAAAGTATGTTTCATACAGCTGACGTCACGCAAAATTCTGCATCCGCTCGATTAACTTACATTTATGTACAGTAGAAGCTCATATTTCTGTGAAAATCGCGCGAAAAACCCTGCCTATACCTGCCAACCGTTGGGCAGTAGCCTACCGAACACAACACCCGTCCGGGCCGCGGAAACCTCCCATCTCAATGGGAAATGCGGAACCTATAGTCTATAGTTTTATGACATCTATAGTTTGACCGTAGTGATAGATCTCCTGTATGTATTAAGGTTCAAAATAGCCATTGAAACTCTATTACTTCTGAATCACCCACAGTAACAATTCAGTACAAAAGGAACCACTAACGATTACCACATCTGTGCCGCATTACTAATACCCTCAGCACCAACTAAGCCAACACGATGAGTTATGTCCTCAAGTACATACGACGACGTAACTAGCTATACATATCCAGTATGTGTTGAACTGTTGACCTTATTGTACGGAAAGACTGCAGAAACGCGGGTAAAAGAAATTATATTAGGTGAAGTGAGGACCTATCGGTTGTTCTGGAGGTCAGATAAGCAGTCGCGCCATGTAAAATACTGGTATTCAGCTGCATCCGGTTAGACTGGAAGCCGACCACAATATAGTTTTGAAAATGGTAGGCAGATACTTTGGAAATTACAAACTTTTTACTTTAGGACTAATTCTAATAAGCTTTCTCACAGATTTTACAAAAAAAGAACACAGAAACAGTTAAAGTTATTAATTTTCATGAGTAAGAACTCATCATCGGCCTAGCTTTTTCCCATCCGTATTAGGGTCGGCTGCCAGTGTAAGCGGAATCCTAAAATCAAAAGTTCCTATAGTTATGTCCCTTCTTCGACCTGCAATACTTCTTTCAATGCGTTGTCAGCGTATAATAGAAATTGTATAACTCGATATGTCCTCAACTGTACCGCATCTGAGTCAGACCAGTAATAAAACGGGCAGATAACGATATCGTGTGTTTAAACAGACGTACCCACGTACCCACTATAACATGTACTCGTGTGTGTACAATTGGTCTCTGGACGATGCAGTCGATGTAGCTGTGAATTTATTGTGAAATTACAATGAGAATTTGTTGAAGTGATAGTGGATATATTGGAAGTAATTTTACTCGTCAGACGTAGGTAAATTTGAAATAAATGTTCGTGTGATTTTCTTTCTACACGTTTGGCATATTAACTGCAGCTTGTGTTATCTTCAGTGCAAATATCATAATACTTTCTCTAGCGATCTTTCAAATTATGTTTCAATTTCAACCACGTCAAAGTTGTTCGTTGAAACCCGGACTAGGTCGTTAACCCATCAGGAAAGAGCAAACACGAAATTCTTATCAGCGACTGTGGCTAGAGAATTATTTGTGAATGTGTTACGCTGCGATAATTAATGTTATTTTCCTTTCTTTTCAGAAGCTCGGCAAAAAGAATGGCTTCAAAGAAGAGGATTCCAGTTGGTACTGGGACCCGCCGACCCAAGCGTCGATTCCTGCGGTCTACGACGATACCGAAAACCAATATGCAATACAGATACGAGATCTACAAGATCAACTTACCACCATGAAAGAGAGAGGCACTCTTGACATGAGACCTGGTGAAGAACTGGTTAAACTAAGAGAGGAAAACAAACATCTTTCCACAAACTTAGAAGATCTAGACAGCCAACACCAACAGGCTATGGAAAGACTTCTAGCGCTGAAGAAGGAACTACAGTCCAACTTTGAAGTTCTAAAACAAGAGCATGAAGAACTCAAAACTACAAATGAAGAATATGCAAATGAAATCAGGAAGTTGTTAAATAAAATCGGACAGAGGGATAAAGAATTAGAAGAGGTAAAGGGAACTAAGGCTGATTACGATACTTTGTTTCATAAGTATCAAAATCTTGAGAGAATACATAGTTTACTTAGAGAAAATGCTGAAAAATTCCAAGAAGAAAATCAAGATTTACACGAAGAAGTGTTTAAGCTGCAAGAACAGGTGACAAAGCTAGAACATGACGTGGAAGTAGCACACACAAATGCAGATTTGTCAGATATGGTCCCCAGAGATACATATGAGGAGCTTCTGAAGGAAGTCAATGAGTTGAAAGATAGAAGAAATTCAAATCCAATCCATTTAGATGAAATCAACATAGATGATAATGCTAAAGGTGTTATTGAAACCCTCAAACGTGATATTAATGAGCTTAAACATAAACTAGCTCAAAAAGAAAGCAACTGTCAAGAAAGTTTAGATAATAAAGTAATAAAACCTGAAAAAGTTATGCAATTGTATAATAAATATGTCAACTTTGAACTTCCTATTGATTACGTCGGAGAAATACCATCAGCTGGGGACAACATAGTCCTTTTCAAATTAGAGAGTGTTTTCAAAACAGTACATTCATTTAAAAAAGAAATTGACTTGTTAGACCATAAGTTGTCTGAGAAAGACCTCAACGCCAAACATCAGCAGACACAAATGGATGATTTGACTACAGAGAATGATTTCTTGACTACCGATATCCAACATCTAGAGAGAGAATTGAGTGATATGAAGAAAAATAATGATTTCCTTATATCTGAAATCGCGGCCTTGAAAAATACGTCCAAGCTAGAGCCAATTATAGAAACACATGAAGATAACTTAGCAAAATTAGAGACAGAACTGGCCGACTCTAATAAGATGAATAAACTCTTCGAATCAGAAATCAAGAGGATACTCAAAGAACTAGATGAAGTGAGGACTGAAAAAATTGCCCTTCGAAACAGTTTGAATGATATAAAACAGAAACATTCAACGATGTTGGATGAATTTGAAATGTTAAGAAATCAAAGTAGTGCAGTTGCAGAACTGGAACATAATGCAAATATCCAAGATCATGAAAGGATTAAAAAGACTGCTGCTGAAATAGATGAACTTAAGAAACGTTTGAACTCGGCTAATTCTAAAAACGAGCAGCTTTCAATAGATATACACATACTAGAAAATGATAAAGTGTTATTAACTAAACAAGTGGATGATCTTAAGGTATCTTTAGATGAGAAGTGTTATGCCCATAAAGAATTGGAAAGCTTAAAATTAGCCTTAGATCATAAGCTATACGACTTCGAAACTAAACTGGATGACGTCATAAAACATAAACAAGATATAGAAAGTGACAAACACAGTTTACAAGTAAAGGTTACTACATTAGAAGAACAACTAACTACTGTTAGTACCGTTGGTACACAACTAGAAAATGTAACTACGGAAAACAGTGTAATTGCTGAAAAAATGCATGCGATGTCAGCAGCCAACGAGACGTTATCAGAAACCATCAATACATTCAAAACAGCGTTAGCCGAGTTACAGCGCAAAGAACAAGAGCTATTGACAGAAAACAGTAATCTTAAAAAAGATATGAAGACTGAAACAGAAATAAAAGCACTTGAATCGACAATTGAAGATTTAAAAGCAAAAGCAATTCGTCAAGAACTACTTACAAATGAAAAAGTCACAAGTCTTAAAGCCGAAATAGAGAAGCTTACCGAACGAAAACTACAAGCGGAAACTGAATTATCTTCCACTGATACCAAAATCTTACATCTTGAACAAGAATTTGAAAAGCTGGTATCAGATCTCAATGAAAAGGATACTTTGATTGATGGTTTAAATAACACAGTGCTACATAATGACATTACAATAAAAACATTAACCCAAAATGTAGCCGATCTGGAAAAACTGGTAACCATAAAAAAGGATGAAATCAATGTTCTCAGAAACATAAATACAAAATCAAATTATAGTGAAGAAGAACTAAATAGGCTTCACGTTGAAAAAGAAGACCTAAACAAACAGGTTTTCTCTTTAACCGATGAATTGGGTTCAAAGAATACTGAGATATCAACACTTTCGGCGCATGTAGAAGAATTAGAGAAAGTACGAAATGAATTTAAAACAGCAATAAGTGAGAAAGAAAAAGAAATAAAGGAACTGAGTCAATCAATAGTGGAATTAACAGATAAATTAAAAACCACAGAGAACATAACACATCATAACGATGATTATGCGAAACTAGTACATGAAAAAGAAGAAATAGAGGCCGACGTAAATGAACTGAAGTATGTCTTTAGTTCAAAAGAGAGCTACATTGAGGAACTGAAAGAATCACACGCAAGTGTCGAGAAGATGGCCGCAGAATACAAATCAATCATAGACGCTGCGGTGGGCGAAAAAACAGAATTGATAAACTTGATAAACTTGAAACACAATGAAAGTATACAGTATCACAATGAAATCCAGAGGCTAAACCATGTCATTTTAGAGCATACTATCGAATATAAGAAAGTTATTGAAGAAAAAGATCAATTGTTACAAAATACTGCTATTAATTGTACAAATTGTGAAAACCTTAGAGTAACACTTAAAGAAAAAGATGGTATTATAGTATCATTGAACCAGAGTATAACAGAGTTTGAAAGGGTCAAGTCTGAATTACTAGCTGCCCATGAATCCGTGAAAAATTTGACGGAGAGGTGTGACAATTTGGAAAGGAATTTAACGGTTCAAATGGAAACTGTGAAAAAATTGACAGCAGAAAACATACAGGTAAATAACGAAACAAATATATTCATAAGCGACTGCTCAATGTGAAGTCCTTCCTGGAATCCTGGGTTAAATTCCTGAGTAGGGTAATTGTATGTATTTGGGGTTTTCCATCTAGGATTACGCAGCCCAGATTCTAGATTTGTGCCCGAATAATAGAAATAAGCTCACTGCTTATTATACGGGTCTTATAACTGCACTATATACCAACATTTTGAAGAGTGTGATCTTATCGATAAATTCAATTCAGAAGCGCGCGTCATGTGACTCTTACTATCTTGTATATATATTGTAATGATTAACGACCGTTTGTCGCCACCTGCTACGATCCTTACATACTTACTACTTTCAGTTGTCGGAACAAGAACAGAACTCGGTGAAAGAGTTGGAGCGTCTGCGGCGCCACCTGGTGGAGACGGAGGAGAACTACACGCAGGAGCTAATGGCCTCGGAGCAGAAGCTCACGGAGTGCACGACCAGGCTGCACCAGGTTGAGGAGCGGGCGAAGCAGACTAGCACTGTTTACACTAGTAACAGGTAAGAAGGTATTCTGGTATAAGGAGCTAGTAGTTTTCTCACTGCTTGGTCAGAGGTCTCTCTATGAGAGGGAGTAGGATCCACCACGGTGGCCCAGTGCGGGATGGCGGATACTGGTGCTCAGTACACGGGCGTAAATATGAAGTACTGAGTTTTAGAAAGTAGCTGGGCTCGTGGCTTAGCTATTATAGTGAACCTGGTCGATTTTTTTAAAGGTTAAGCAACAATGGCCGTGGACGATCCGCGAATAGAAGTGACCATTCATAAATAACGACACCACCATCTCTCCAGACAGCTCGTTGGTTCTGCCTGGCATTTGTAGATTTTGACAGTCGGTTTACGGATAGCCCGAAAGACAACAAGTCTGACTCCCTGTCTTATCGCGTCGTATGGTGTTTACCTAGAAACTGGGTTGTGGAGGTTAGATAGGCAGTCGCTCCATGTAAAGACTTGTGTACAGCTGTATCTGGTTAGACTGGAAACGGATCCCAGAATAGTTTGCAGAGTTGAAATCAGCAACAAATAGTTGACTCGTCTAATGGCATATTCCTATTTTCAGCATCCGAGCGAACCAAGAAGTGGAGACCTACAAGAACCAGATCAAACTGCTGGAGAAACAGCGCGAGGAGGTACAAGCTCGGCTGGGCGAGGCGGAGGACGCGCGGGGGAGGAGTGAGGCTGCGCTCACCAACCTGCAGGTCGTGTTGGAGCAGTTCCAATTAGGTGAGTGTCCTGACAACTCACTGTATTGCAGCCCGTTGCTGCGCCACAACAACCTGTCTCCGCCTGCCGGATCCACGCTTCCTCAGCCTTTTTTAAGTTAAAGATCCAGGGTAGCCCGTGAAATTCAATTTTTCTTATGTTTTTTTGCAATTTGCAGGTCAGTGTGAGGTCAAGTAACACGTATGTAGTTACAGAATTAAAATCATCAATGCTCCCTCTTAGGTTCATCTAACCCCATTGAATGACTTTTTCTAAAAATAGTTATTGAATGGGGTTCGACACATTACATCAACGAATACTGTGTCGAATCGTTAACAAAACAGTTGTTATAAAAAAAAATACGTCTTTGCTAAAACACCAAAAATGCCTTTCCCAGACAAAGAACGCGACACCCACGCCGCCACAGAAAAAATCAGAAACAAGATGGAGGAATTAAAATGCGAGAACCGAGGTCTTCAAACTGAGATCTCTCGACTCAACACCAAGCTTGAGGACTCCTTAGCTGGCCTCCAAGCGGCTTCCAGACTTGGTGACCAGGTGGAGACTAAGAGAGCTGAGATCAATGATCTGAAGGAGCAAGGTATGTAAGGTTCTGATGGGTAAATAAAATGGAGTGATGTATTTGGATTGTCGAAGTGCATTTGGAGGTCTAGATTTTTGAATTTGTTTTTCGAGTAGATTGGTTGAAAAACATCACAGCTAACAATGAAATACATACCAAACATGAATTGCTGCATTGCTGAAATGTCAACTCTTGGCTCAGCATCAAGAGTTACAAATTCAACAGTGCGTTTTTTAATAAATAAATAAATATTCAGTTTTATTCTTTATCTAAGAATTCATTTTGGTGTTGCCTAGTACTACGGCCATAAGTGTAATTTCCGCCTCAGGCCATGCTGTGACCTAAAAGATAAAGTAGATTAATTTAAAAAGATATCCAAATTCATTTCCACAATTCGATACGTCCCAAGAAATCTTCCATAGATTAGATTTGAATGCTAAAATTAGTTTGAATTTTGTGATTGAATAATGTATTATATCGATCTTTTCGTGATTAAGACTGATTATTTTTAATTAGTTTATCTTTGGAAGTCAGTGCAACCCTGATACATAATGCAGTGTTTTGTAATATTGATTAGATCTGACTGATTTCATTGTAATATAAATATGGGTACTGATTTGTGAGATATGCAAGTTTAGCCTTTATTTTTTTTAAGCAATCTAATGGCATTTCGCCTCAGAAGATAATTTCGTAGATTTTTAAAATGTACTTTTTTCACTTTTTCACTGCCCTGTTGGTTACACCTGCTAAGCGAGCGTGAGGTTCTAGAATTGATTCAAGTCGGAAAAACTTGATGGGTTTACCATCAGGAATTTCTCAGTTACAAACCGGATTCCTTATTCCTGCTTGGTTAGTGGCCATAATCGCACCTCCTAATTCTTGTGACTTAAACATAACTGGCAAAATGTGGGCATTCTAAATGCTCTGCCTCATTAGTCGAGTGCTCACAAGCGCGACTGCTGAGCCTATTCGATTCCCGGGTCGGAAAAAGTGTTATTGGGTTTTTCCATCAAGAATTTATTAGTAGCAGCCATGGGGTCTGGATTTGTGCCCGGTTGATGGCAATAGGCTCGCCATCTATTACATGGGACATACTCTTTTTACTAGGTGTTATGTTATATTTATTTAAAGCTCATTTTGGTACTAACTTTTTCATGCAATATCACAAATCGGTACCCACCCAAACCCATAGCCCTAAAGCCGTAGTAAAGACCAGCTAAACTCCGTTACCCGGCCAAATATCAGCTGGTAATTCTGGGGTGATAGCTCCCAGACTGCCAGTTGGTATGCGGCTGGGTATCGGCTCGCACGTAACTCCAGACACATGTAACGATGTAAGTCAGTTCATAACTTTTGTTTTTATGTGTCAGCTTTCACGTGTGTCTTTTAGTGTATGTTTTTTTGGCCAATTTTTTCGTTGGTTTTTTTTTGGAGTTGTGTTTTGGCTAGTTGTCTTTTGACACTCAGTATTTTTATTTTGCAATGTTGCTTAAAGTTGACTGTTGTAGTGAATGTGTAATTGTTGCCTAGTGAAAACACAGCTTTGTGCTATTTTTGAGGCTAAGCGCCTAGTCCAGTAATAAAATTCGAACCGTCCAGACATCAATCTAGCCCGATATGTTATATTAAAACATGTGAAGTCTAAGTCAGAGTCATCGATAGACACTGAGAAAACAGCTCTTTGAAATTACTCTAACGTGGGCGAGGCGTTTAAAATGAAAAAGACAGATTTTTATTTAAAGTCTGTCACAAAATCATAATGAACCATTTTCTGAAGACATAGAAAATCAATTAATCAAAAATAAAATGTAAAAGAAGAACAGTATATGTGTACAATCGCTGTATGCTATAAAATAGGCAGCTTACAAGAATCAAGACCAGCGCTTCCGCCTACTTCGGTTTAATCTCATTTGGTAACTGTGAGGTTTTCGGACGCAGCGGCCGCCGTCACCTGTCACGATGACAGACGTCGCTCTGACAGCTGTCACTTTGACAGATGGTAATGGCGGGCTCGCGATACTCAGATTACCATATGGGGTTTGACTGAGGGTAACGGCTTCACGTCGTGTCGTCTATGTGTTTTCACCATTTTTTTTTTTTGCGCTTTTTTTGAGAATTTTTGTGTATGTTTTATTGTGGTTGAGATTCTTAATGTGACCATCTACTAAAAACTAATATTACCTTGAACGAAATATTCCTTTATGTAACAGTAAATTGAAATTTATAATGATAAAGCTTTGTGGACGTCTGTATTGTAAGTAAATTCTTACAATATTTATCTTTGAATGATAAATATAAAGTTAATTTGAGAGTCTCATCTTCACCCGCATTATATTATCATGAAGCACATGCAAGTTTACGTCTTGCAGCACCTTGTTGTTGTATGAGTGTTCTGTGAATGTTGTTTTATTGTTTATGTTTTAACTTGTTTTGGATATGTAGTACCTACAGAATATCTTCTTTAGTGTACTTTTAATGACAAAATAAAACTTATGCGAACTTATGCCTCCGGGAGGCGAGAATATCTAAATCAAACTTACATTGGACTCAAGTGCGATAAATTGACTTCCGAGTGTCACCTACGAGTCCGATAAGAATATTCTCGCCGCTCGATGGTTGAGAAATTCCGTCGTGTAAACGCGCCTTAAAATTGCTGAAACTTAAATATGAAGTACAGACGCCAGTAAATCAAGTTACGCCAAACTTTCAAATTTCTCCATATGATTTTAAACCATAAAATGTTGACGGTTAAGTTCAAAATTGAATGAGAAAATTTGACAGTTTGTGGTAACTTGATGTGCTGTGTACTTTACCTACTTCTTTATTAATGAAATAATCTATCCAAGACAAGTTCTGTTTTTCTTTTATTTTGAATGCTCCGAGTTCCGTAGAAGAGTAGAACGTAGAAGATCACCATTATCGCCACATTGCCCCTGAGTATTACTTCAGGTACTGGTGGTATCAATAAAAGGGAGACGGGAGTCGCTCATCACTTTATTTTTATCAGTAAAAATTTATTTACCGACTAGAAATTCACTAAAATATCGCTCGAACAAAACAGTTTTACCAAACGGTATCGTATTACCCAGTACTAAATGGGTTGTGGAGGTCAGATAGGAAGTCGCTTCATGTAAAATACTGGTCATCCGGTTGGATTGGAAGCCGACCCCAACATAGTTGGGAAAAGGCTAGCCAGATAATGAAGTGGTGAATATACCTGCAAGGTTCCACCAGGTTGAAGTGTCAGTCACTGTCGCAGTTTATTGACAGCTTGAATGGCGGAAACATGCAGTGTTACTGCAGTTTGTTGATATTTAAAGTCGTTTCATATATTTCTCATTTATCCATCATACAATTAGAAATATACGATAGGAAACTATCGTATATTTCTAATTGTATGATACAAGATACCTGTTAACAAGTTGTAGTATACATTGATGATATTATCATCCACTGAGATTGCGAATAGTTCCCCTGCTTGGGGACTTATAGAAAGCCTAGCGATACTTTATACATTGCTAGTTTTCTATACCAACATTTTTGTCCAATAATGAACTAAAATAACTCAAAGATCTCTGCACTCGACTGATATTTAGTGTTTTCAACTTTGAAACTTGTAAAGAGGTCTTGATAAGTGCCTGAGCGATTTCCGGGACCCTGCCCAGTGGCTGAATAATACTTTGAGGTCGTGTGTGCACACGCAACGAAGCGTCGAACGAAGATGTGCTAGCTGCATGGTAAGATTAGAATAGTTTTCATTACCATTTCTGTACTACATATTTGATTATCTTTACTGTGTATATTAATGAATTGTGTATGTGTTTTGGAATTTAGACCCATGTCGAATAACTATTGCTGTCTGTAAAAAACAATCTTAAGCCATATTTCCATATACGGCTCCCAAATGCTACGACATTTAGCCACAGAGTATTGCGTAAATGTTCTAGTTTCTTGCCAAGAACTATGTCATACAACATTAGTTTTAGTATATGCGAAACCTGAAACACGTGTCTAGTATTTTTATGTAAAGAATCTATGTACCAAATTTCAAAACTGTATCATGAAAAATCACAAAGTTATAAGCTTGTTCTGTTACCTGGTTGTCCGCACAAAAGCGTGGTCACCACGCGACGTAGCCGCGCGCGCGCCTCCAGCGTCGTCTTTAACTCATTGATAATAATAATTTGGCAGTAAGTACCCAAATGATTGCGATAGGTACTTAGTGTCGCTCGGTGTCCAACTTGTAACTTTTAAAAAATATTTTTGGGTCAAAATATAACTGGTTTAAAAATGATTGGAATCGATTCAGTTACTTATTCTGAACAAACTATATTCAGGTTTCGCATATACTAAAAATAATGTTGTATATGTTATGTCAATGTATAATTATATAACCACTACATCTAACTCTTCACTGCCCACCCAGTTCGGACTCTCCAGACATCTGTAGCGGCTGCTGAGGAACGGTACTACAACGCGATATCCAACCAGCAGGATAAGGTGGATAAGAACCTGGTGAAGAACCTCGTCATCAACTATGTGATGACTGCTGGCGGAAATAGTACTAACAAGTAAGGGATTATTTAGTATTAGTTTTACTTCTAAATGTGTTACTGTGGTAAGGAGCCACAGTAAAGGAATTTAAGACGGGTTTTGATATCAATTCTTGCACATCATCATCCATCATATCTCATTCATGATGAACAGAGTTTCATGATGTCAGAATAATAAGTGAAAAAATAAAACCTCAAATAAATAACTTCACCACTGTGAAGTAGATAATGAATCTGAACGCAACTGAACCTCCCCTTTATGCCTAGTCAGATGCAATTGGCAAAAGATATGGAGGAATGACATTCACTTCGTTGCAGTAGTTTGTGAGGAATGAACATGATAACATTCGACTCCGACACTAGATTATAGCAAACAAGACCATAATGTATTCAAGTATTCATTATAACGTACCTCTTCTGGACCCTCCGAGAAAGTTTGAAATGAATAAACCCCCTCTTTCCCCCAGAACACAAGTCCTCCGCGTCCTGTCGACAGTGCTAGACTTCAACCAGCAGGAGTGCGAGCGGCTCGGCCTGGCGCGCTCGGGCACGGCGCCCGACAGCCTGGCGGCCGAGTTCGTGCGCTTCCTGCACGACGAGTCGCGGCCGCGCGCGCACCTGCCCAACATGATGGGGCTGGCACAAGGGAACGGCAGCAGGAGCACCACGCCCAGCTCCAGGAACAATTCTAATATAGGTAACACATTGTAACAATTATTATGGGTTATTGTTTGAATTAGGAGCTCGTGGCTAAATATTAACAGCCGCTCGGGTCGATGTTAAGGTTAAGCCGCGCTAGCCTAGGTTGGTTCGTGGATGGGTGACCACCCATTACATAACGAGTTTCCCCGTGCCTCGGAAAGCACGTTAAGCCGTTGGTCCCGGCTGTCATTTGTAGACCTTTGACAGTCGTTACAAGTAGTCAGTGGCCCGAAAGTTTCTCTACTTTTGAACGTCACAGACAACATGATCCAATGACATAACAAGTAATGTTGCTTAGCAGAAATATTCGCACATCGCCATACGATAATGGCACTTACATCAGAGCTGCCAACACCGCATCCGTAGCATAGATTTCCGGCTGTCTGTTCTTCCCCAAGTGCTTTCATAGCTCACTTGGAGATATGCTATTTCTTTTCGTTTAATGCCGAAAAAAACACACCGAATGCCGTATACTACCGAATAAGACAAATAAAGTGGGTAATATAAAATAAATAACGAATAGTTTTATTCTTTTTCAGGACCACCACCAAACCTATCTAAGTCAGGTCACACTCGCACCGCATCCAACAGTTCGAACAACCTCCTCTTCCAGAACATAGACGCCATAGAAACTGCATCCCAGCTCTCGCGGGACTCCGACAGGGACCCTAGAGTGCTCTCACCGAGTTTGGACACCGGGGTCAACCAGACAAGAAACACTGAAGGAGCCATATTGAAGTCTGTATTAAAAGACATGTGATTTTTACAAGTTTTTAAGAATAACCCGAACGATTTATTGCTTGAGAGTTGAAACTTTGATTGGAGTTCAGAAATGTATGATGATTGGTCAGCGCATACTTACAAATACCGTAAAGGCATCGCTTCGGATCTAGATCAGCTAGCAAAAATGAGGCGAGGTGGCGCCCATGCAGTGCGTGTAACTACTATGTGCTTTAGAGTGAGATAAAAGTATATAAATATATCATGTAAGAAAGAGAGCGATAGTCATCTGTCTTATATTGCTTATTAAAATATTATGGATCTCATACCTGTTCAATATAGAACAGAAACAAATATAACTTGACAGCTGTCATAGTTGATGACATCTGTCAAAATAGTTTTTGTCAAATTTTGGACTCCGATTATAGTTTCTACTAAGCTGTATTGTTGAGCAATATTGAGTTACTAATTAATGATATGGTTCTGAATTCCCGATACTATATACTCATTCATTTATGTATATTATTATTTTTATTCCGTCTAAATTAATGAATTGATAGCATTTTTTATTCAATATATTGTATTATTGTTTAATAAAATAAAATAGTAGTCACGGATTTTAGCACGAATTTTGTAGATTCTTAGCGGATGTGTTATAATTTTAAATGATCTGAGAATTCCGTAAATCCGGTACTGCGTCCAAATCTAAGAAATGGACTTCTTAAACGAATTGGCGAAAGATTGATTCATATCTAGTTATTTAAACTATATTCAGATAATAAGAAAACTGCCAAAATTATTTAATCGAATTCTAATGAATAATATTTTATATTATACCGTTTTGACATACGATTCCATTACTGCAGATACCTGAGTAAACACATAACCCTCCTTTTGTGCTTCGCCGCAGTCGGGTAAAAATGTAGATAATGATTTAGACTGTCAGAATACGTAGGTACTTAATAATCAGAGGATTCACAAATAAAGCGATATTTCTGCAACTAAACAGACATCTTTCTACATGATACTGTTAAATTTCGTAGTCCAGATACAGAAAAATAATTTGTCATAGTTGAAATAACGGTTTTAAAAATATTAATGTCCTACTAACATTCCATGTCCATTCGTTCCACCTATGACCTTGGTTTTCAAATTAGTACAATCTGAAATCCCCGTAAATGTCTCATTCCCATACTAACAAATTCCTGTAGTTTCCAATTCCCGTGACCCTCAAAATGTTAAAATTCCAATTCCCCTATAAATGACTACAATACCAATAATCCCATACTAACCAATTCCTAGAACACCCAATATGTTAGCATCCCAATTCCCTTAATATCCTATACTTACCAATTCCTGCAATGTTCAATTCCCATAAAACAAAATAAATATTTCAAGAATTAGTCATTCCTCCGGACCAAACAACATATCAAGTTTTATAGTGAACACAAATAAAGTTCAGTTCAAACTTTATGGCGGCTCGGAAGTTAACTGCGAGTGACTGTCTACGCATTATACTGTCAAGATCATGCGTCCTCTGCGTCCGTTGGTACCTAAAATTGTGTTCTGCGTAGCTTTGCGTTAGGTGTTCCGAGCCGCCATAAAGTTTGAACCGTTATAACTGCGCTGTCACTCGCAGCTAACTTCCGAGCCGCCATAAAGTTTGAACAGAACTACACCTGCCTAAACCATCTTCATTTACTTCCAGTATTCTGACTGTCTTTCAGCATTATCCTACAAGACACAATCGCATTAAAATTAGCATTTATGTGTGTATAAAATGTTCAAACCTCATGATTTTGTTGTTTTTCATTAAATTTCAGTAGTTTTAGTAACTGTATAGTTTTGGTGCCTTACTATCGTTTATCTGGTGACCTGGGACTGAAAAACATTATATTTTATTTAAAAAGTGATTTCAATGAATTCTAGTATTTCTCGGTGACTTTTCAATATTATATGACTACTGGCTTAAAGTGCAACAGAGATTGCGTGGACGCGCTGCCTAAAGAACCGCACTTTATGTCACTACAGATGAAATATATTATTCCATGTCTTCAAGAAATCCTTTGCCCTGCTGAAACCCATACATTCGATCAATAGATTCTGTCAATTGATTACGTCGTACGATTTTGATTCTACTTCAGAAGGCAACAAGATCTATATTATTGTAGTATCCGAATTTTGATCGATATTTTAGTTAAGTTACTTGAATTAGTCGCACGATGTCGTCGATTGATCGCAGCTTATATCTATCGTATATTTTGGCAATAGAATCGCTCGTTACTACATGAGACTTGGACATAACTGGCGAAATGTGGGTGTACACATCTGCCTTACGCCTCTGGGATTACTGGCGTGATATTATGTTATATAATGGCTAAATTCTGGTCAGTGAAAATGGTTGTTGGTAACCATTTGTGAAATATTTTGAAAAAACAAGATGGTGAACTAATTAGTTCCGATGTTGGTCACACGCCAATATATTCTTGTATCGATTGTGACGATTGACCAGAGAGTTGCAAAAACAAAAAAAAAAAAAGGAAGAATATATTTTTAAATTTTTGTTTTTAAATTTTAACGTCCTTTGGTCAAGCCAGCTATAAGCTTAATAACTAAGTTGTATAGAATTGTACATTGTGTAATTATAATACTTATCATATTAATCGTATTCAGTTCAATTTTAATTGTGATCTAATAATTGATTTATCAAATTATTTGTATTAGTATTCTATAGTTTTTTTGCAGTTTGATGCAAAATTATTGGTGTCTAGATTAAATTGGATTTTTTTTTTAAATTGATGAAATTAAAATTAAATTTCATTTGCAATCAATTATTTTGTATTTATTTCTAATAATTCTCAACTGACATTTTTATTTCCGATAATAAAATGCATGCAATGTTATAATTTTATTTATTTATCAATGTAACAAAGTAATAAAAAAGACACCATTACTTTTGTATTTCGCTAAGTTGTTAGTGTAACACTAATTTGTAAATTTTAATTTGTGAATATAATAAACTTAATATATTAACTAATGTACCTACTACACCTGATCATAGATATGCCACATCAGGGATATAGCGTCGCCTCTGTCACTCACGTTGACGTCTTCTTGAGTTGCGTGCAGTCTTCTGTCTCTTTCTAATACCCGATGTGTCATATTTCCGGTCGGGTGTATTCGTATAATCGTCCTACGCAGTGGGTGGGTGCCGATACATTGTATTCCTTACATAATGAGGTAATAAATGAATAATTGAAATATACTGCAACGTTTTATTCAACCGTCCTAGCTACTACCCTTGTGCGGTTTCAGAATATTGTATTTTCTGTGCGTAGGCGCGTATACGCGCGCTTTTTGCTACACGCGCAACTTGTATGAGCGTTGACTCGCGAGCCGCGAGAGACGCGTCACCGCGCTAACTCCCGAATAAGCGTGTGTACGCGCTTTTGTTTTTTAAAGTGCAGATTGAGGCGCGCGTGTCCGCGTGAAAGCCAATACGAGCTTATACGCGCTACAAAATACGCTAGTTTGAAACCGCTCTCAGGCGCGAATTATGTAGGAAACGGCGTAAAGTGGAGGCGCAGCGCAGGCATGATGCCGCTTCAAAACGTTTTCAAACAAAATATACGTCAGCGACGCGTCGTGAATTACACTGAAGCGGTGCGGCGCAGGCAAGCCGTTCTTTCGTTTCGTTATCCGTTCCACGTCTGCGCCGCACCTTCACCTTACCGCGTTTCTGTATAATTCGCACCTTAGGCTGCTGCTGCGAAATTCCTAATGGAAAAACTTAATGACACTGCCTGACCTGGGAATCGAACCCAGGAAACCCCATGCTCAGACAAAGCGCTTACAACCACGACACCAACGGGGCGGTTGAAAATGATCCGGTGTGAGGCACGATGATTTTTATGAAGATCAGGTAAATGACTTTGGAATGTTGAATTGATAATAATGAAGATGTACCGTAAATGCATGCAGACGTACAACTCCTATATCTGAATTCGCCAAGGACAAAAGACTTTCAGTCGCTGCAATACCACTGAACTCTAAGCCAGAGGTAACTTATACTGTCTGTCGATCTACCACAAAATACAGCAGCAATCGGTCGACAGCCAATCACGTGAGGGGGTGAATGGGGTCACAAAAAATCATGTTTGACATTTGAGTAGCAGATTGTTCAACGTCTTCATAAGAAAATGGATGAGTCATGAACGTGACACTATTTTTCAGTTTTTCGAAATAAGAGCTCTCACTCTATGCGGGACAGATATGATACGATTATTTAGTGTTAAGGATTCTGCCCACTACACCGTAGCATACCACGACCGTGCTATGAACGTGTCAGATAAAAAAATATTCTTTGTATTGAAAAGTATGAGACTGTGTGACTGTGATGTTTTTGTACGTTTTACTCAAAAGAATTTAAATATGAAAGCCTGTAGAGCCGTTAATTACCTCTAACGTCATAACAGACGAGGCTCGCATTAGCTGTAGACTGCATCGTGGGTGCGGTCGCGCCGACAGCGTGGCTCCGAACACTGCAGTTTTGTGATTTTGTACGACGATTCGATGGCGACACGACTCGTTTTTATTTAATGCAATTTTTCGAAGAGGTAGGCACAGATACTACCAGTCTATGTATGTAACAGGGCCAGAAAATGGGCAAATATTCACAGTTTGGTCTTGATTTTATCCCATCTTTTGTGGAACAACACCACTGTCCAGCCTAAAATCGTCTATTAAATCTTCAACTGCACCAGGCTTTCCTTGCTATGACCAATCTGTGTCCGAAGTCTGTTAAGACACTTCCAGGTACTTAAGTTCAGGAAACTCAAATGCAGGGGGGAGATTTACAGCTGGTGGAAAAAAATTGATGTCCAGGGAAAGACTATCTCGCCACAGCGAGACAGCTGTAGATTATGTAGACAGTTGGTAAAACTAGAAGAGTATAGTGAAAATCTAGGCATCCTAAAATCGTATCGCACCATCTAAAAATCCCAGGTATAGCTGAAACATTAGGGTAATTGGTATTCTCTATTACTTTGAGAGGCGCACCCAACGACCGGGTATTAATAACAGTCTGCTTATCTAGATAATGTACTAGATGCTACCAACAGATTGTTGTAAAGAATATTAATTAAAATGATCAATTGACCTTAATTACTTAACTTTACTAAAGCAGGGTGGAAAGTTCTTCATCCTGCCTCGAAAAGGAAGGATCCTCCGACCGGGTGTGACCCTCTAGCTAAATGCAAGAAACGAGCAATGCAGTCTTCTGGTGAAAAAGACGGTGGTGTTCTTCTATATCTATTTTAGCCAGACATATCAATATTACGCCTGTATTCCCCGAAGGGTTAGGCAGAGGGACTCCGAGACTGCACTGTGTCACTCCTGATGGAATAACCCCAAAACACTGCCCGACCTGAGAATCGAACCCAAGACCTCATGCTCAATAGTCGCGCTTGCAACCAGACCAACGATTTTTACACAGAATAGGTACACTTAGCTACCGACATAGATGTTAAACAATGAAAATATTTCCTACATTCCATGTAATAGATGGCGAGGCATTGCCTTCACCAGAGCACCAGGTCCAGGCTCCAAGCTACCACTTCGAAATTCCTAATGAAGAAACCCATTATGACTTTGATCGACCTGGAAATCAAATCTTAAGGTCGCTAGTAGCAATTGCGATTCTGCCGAACACCTCGGAGAGTCCAAGCGAGATGTTATGTTAATTTCCAACAATAAAATAGTTCGACCACCATTTACAACTTACAACCAAATTGGTCAAAATAATAGAAGAAATATTCTAATAAAGCTTGTAACACAACTACATAACATTAGCTAACATCCTTCGCTACAAGGTTCTGGCTTATACCGCGGCCCTGAAAACAACGTCATTAGAATACATTACTAGTGTTATACTTAATAAACTTCGCTGGATTTCGACTTTTTACTAACGAATATAAATTATTACTTTGTTCAGCTACATTGTTGCGAATTGCTGTGAGCTAGGTGAGGTGGAGTGAGTGAAATGGAGGTAGGTTCAGACAGAGATAGCTAAAATGTCATCTAAGAGAGCCTCTACCTAGTGACGGTCATCATCATCGCTAAAGCCTGGAATGACCTACTCTTTTTTTTTTTTTTTTTTCCGGATGGGAAATCATCAAATGACCCCCCCCCCCACTCTGGGCGGAGCGGAGGGGAGTGTCAGACTTGTACTGACTAAAACCCATCCATGTTCCTTCTTTGCCCGTTATGTTCCAGGGCCACGGTATCTCTTTCGAACAGTCCCGCAGCCCCGGCAGGCGTTGGCCCATGCGGACCCCTACTTGATTGCTGACATCTCTTTGAGGCGCGCGTGGAACACGAACGCGCCGTCGACACGGCCCGTCGTCATAAGACGGCCGGACGGCGAGCTAGCCCATAACTCGCCGTCCACAGGCCAGCGCCTACGGTGGTCGGAAACCACCACGTGACCCCCGACGCCCAGGGCGTCTCCCGCGGCGGCTGGGACGTGAGGTCCTTTCCCTCTCACGTCCTGCCACCTCCTTCACTAGCATGACTGCTTCGCAGAAGGAGGTGACGGCTTCCCATTCCCTCTCGCTCCGGACCATGGCTTGAACCAAGGCCGGACGCGAGAGATCGCCGCCGCCAATCGCCGCTGTGAGGACACGGCGGTGCTCCGCCCAAGTGGGGCAGACCTCCACGGTGTGTTCCACCGTGTCCTCCGGACGATCCTCGCAGTGGAAACACCCGGGCGTTTGAATGACCTACTCTCAGGTGTAAATAAGACAAAGATTTAAAAATTGTTGAGTGCCTCGTTAATCTAGTGGTCGGAAGCGCGACTGCTGAGCATGAGGTCCTGGGTTCGATTCCCGGGTCGGGGAAAGTGTTATTGAGTTTTTCCATCAGGAATCTCTCAGTAGCAGCCACGGAGTCTGTATTTGTGCCCGGTTGATGGCAATAGACTCGCCTCCTATTACATGGGACTAACATAACTGGCGTAATGTGCGTGGACTATTAGGTACACCTCTGCCTAACCCTTCGGGGATTACAGGCTTGATGTTATGTTGCATCGAAGCGGATGGCGTTTTGTGACGTGCGTCGACGTGATGTGATGTGACGTGACGTGAGTTATGGTAACAAATGTATGTTTTGTAGCCTGTGGTGTTGTATTAATTGTTATTGTATTTACGCTTGCTTTATAAAGAAAACTGTTCACACAAGTCAACGCGCTAAATTTCTTTAAAGTCATACCTAGAACTCTGCCCATTCCGGCGTGAACCTACATCATAGCTTAGCAAAATTACAAGTACAACGCATCAGCCAAGCACCGCGGTTACCTTCGCCGAACTATACGTTACGAATTCACTAAATGCGAAACTCTTAATTAATGAAATTATTTGAATACCTGTATGTACTAATACAAGGTTTCTCGGCTGTATTGAAGTTAATCTTACTTAGGAACTGTAATTTTTAATAAATGGTTCTATTTAAAAATGCAGATGTTTTCACCCTATTTAAATACCAAAAAGGTTGCAAAAGTATAAACCTCATTTCTAAAAATAGAAACAAAAATAATCAGGTGTCCCCATTCCGGTTGGCGCCGGATCAAGTCATCACATACTACGTATTTTCCGAACATGACATCGTAACCTAAAATAGCGCCAATAACAGTAAAAATCCGTTGCCGAACGCACCTTGGCGTAATTAAAAAACAAAATTATTCCACCCCACGTGATTAACAGCTCACCCCTTGGGCCACCCACTCGCCCCCCATTTCTTCACACAATGGTCAGTTGTAACACAACTGCCTTGTAAGACATAGCGTAGCCTTAGAAACTGGAAACAAAACAATAATAAACAATACTTTTTTAACAAAAAAATACCAAAAATAATGCCAACAACAAAATCAGAGTGTGTAAAATATTTAAATGTGTGAATTTTTGCGCTAAAAGTGTTAAAAATGCAAAATTTTCGCATCATGGCCGAGAAAATGAAATCTAACCTTCGTTCGTACTTTTTTCACAAGGAAACAATGTTTAATCTGTTACATTAAATTGATGTGTGTGTGTGAGTGGAATTAAAATTCAAAAATGACAGCTACGATTAATTTTCGCGCCAGAAAATTTAAAATGGTGGCAATTTACGTTTTATATTACGTGTTCAAAATAAAATTGAAATGATGACGTTTTAAATGAGTGTTTTTGTAAAATATTAGCAAAAATGTGAACTAATGACTTATATAATTGTTTTGTAATTGAAAAATACTGTAACAGTGTGTGTAGTGTGGTCGTAAATTGGATTTTTTAATACCTAATTATTAAGTAAGTATTTTTGGTACACAAAATTATTTCAGTTATCGTGGTATATTCCTAAAACGTTTTTATGTATTAACAACCTAGTTTCAGAGCTGAAAATAAAATAAAAATATTAATATAGTTACCTACGCTGTATTAAACCAAGCAGTTTCGTGCTCCACTTTTTCAAGGGTCATATTTTATCAGAAGAATCTAAAAACATACTTTTAGTGCGGAAACCTACGCGTATTATGGAACATAAATTATGTACATTAATTAAACCGATATATCTTTTTGCAATCTTTCACCAACTTTAGTACTTAATCGATTATAGGAAGTTCGAACAGGCCATAAATCTTCAGCAAACTATAGTTTTAATGATCTGATCAACTTTGAATTGACTACTTTTGCTATCAAGGTTTTTAGCATACATAATAACGTCCAAAGCATTCATCTAATTAATAAAGCTATAGAGAAATATTCTGAATTACATCTGCAACAAAATACCTTTAAAAGAGATGTCAGCAACAAGGAAAGGGTCCGCAAGGGCCGATGCCTGCCAGGGCTGCGGGACTGTTCGAAAGAGATACCGCGGCCCTGGAACACAAAGGGCAAAGAAGGAACATGGATGTGTTTTAGTTAGTAGAAGTCTGACACTCCCTTCCGCTCCGCCCAGAGCGGGGGGGTCATTTGATGATTTCCGAATCGAAAAAAAAAGTGTACTTACTTGAACATGGATTTTGCCAACGACCAGCAGGCTGGTGGAATAAACGGAGGACAGAGACAAGTGGCTGAAGTACTATATGCTTTCAAACCGTTTATGTTTTACGAGTATGTCTAATAACGATGTTCAACAGCAATACACATAGAAGTCCTTCGGTGGCTGATGTCATACCAATAGTGTCCAGACGAAAGTCGATTTCTGGCCCAAGCCGAAGCCAAAGGTTTAATAAGCCTAATAAATTCAGTCCAAGATTAAGAATGAGTCTTTTAAACTTTTAAATTAAAATTTATGTTGACTGTATTTATACAACTTAACGAGATGAGTTTTACCTTGACTCGTCAAAGTTAATAACATTTCTAAATGTGTCCCCCGCGCGTCGCTTTGCCCATCGTGGTCTTGCGAATTCGTAACAGTTCGTTCAATTTCTGCGCTTGCTAGAAACCTTCGGCTTCGGGCAAAACTTCGGCTCATTTTGGTAGACGGTTTGGCCGAAGGTGTTTTTTTGGGTCGTAAGTGGCCGGAGCTGCGGTCGTACACTACATACCAATACATTTTTGACTTCTTTACCATAGTTATCACTAGTAACTTTTTCCAGGTCTTCAAAAGAATATGCGATATATTCAAACTTAATCCCATAATCTACACGACGTTTAAATGACCTTGCACGATTCAAGACGGCAAAATCCTGTCTAGACTAGCCAATTCAAGGTGCTTTGAGGAGTTTCGCACTTTTCAAAATTTTTCTTACTGTGAAAAACTGAAGAAATAAGTGTGAATTAACAGCTAGATATTGTTTACCCATTGTGTTCTTTGCATAGGCACCTGTAGCATAATCAGCCTTAAATGTTCCCACTGTTGGGACGAAGGCCTCTATGCGTGGGGATTCACCATGCGGGCGCAGTTCGGGTGTCACATATCTTTTTCTAAGACCTTGGATAATTAAAAAGCTCGGGGCTTAACAATAACAGCCGCTCGGGTCGATCTTTGGGCTAAACCGCGGTTACCTAGGTTGCTCCGTGGATAAGTGACCATCCATTACATACCGAGTTTAGGTAAAATGAGTTGAGCCCATTAATGAAAATCCATCTTATCTGCTAATATGAATGAACGAATAAAGCCTTTATTTCAGAGATTTACAAATATTTATCAAATTCTGAATCTAATGAATGTCCGTTCCGTCCCGTGACGGAGGCCTCCTCTAACCTCTAACCTGCTAACATATATATATTTTTTTTGCAAGCCTGTTTGAGTGTCCCACTGTTGGGCAAAGGCCTCCCCTTCCAAACCTTTTTGTTCTGCGCGATATCTGGCCATGGTCGCCGAGATCAGATCGTCACAACACCTTCGCCAGAAATCGCCGTCGAGGTAGACTGCTAACATATTATTTCAAATAAATAATTTCTTGCAGAAGAACATTTAATTATGCCCAAAATAAATTGTCTGAGTTGTTCGACAAGGTGAGAGCGACTACAAGGTCTTGTAAACCAAGTCATTACTGAATACATTATAATCGATTTTCGCCAGCAGTAAATAATAATTTAGCATGCTAATACATTTTAGTTTAGGCAGTACTTACTGATTAGCTTAAGCATAGCATAATAAGCCTATAATGTTTCCACTGCTGGGACATAGGCTACTTTCCCTAAGAGGTGGTGGGACAGAATACCCTCTGCGGTTGTGTGGATGTGACGTGTCTCCGAATCTGTCATTGTTTTCCTTCACCGATTTGAGAGTAGTGGGTACGAAATAATTTACACACCTGTTTGTTATGTTTTTGATAATAAAAGTTTTACATTCTAGAGATATTTTTAATACTTTAGGGTAGTGTCCGCTTCCAGTTTAATCAGTGTTTAAATACGAGTGTTGGGTTACCCTCGTAAACAGAATACCAGGCTCAAGATAAATCATATAAATAATACCGCTGATAATAACCGTCTGTTAACTTTATCTGTCCAACAGACAGGCTCGCAAGAAATTGCTACGCAACGTAGCAGTTCGTAGCTTTTGTGCTACGAACTGCTACGAGATCCTTAAAGCTCTTCTAAGGTTACAAAATTGTCCTTATGACCATGTTGTAAAGATCTCTAGGAAGTACCTTATTACCAATACATTTTCCACTCCTAGTAATTTCTGGAGCTGTGGTAGCCCATTGGTAAGAGCTGTTGAAGGCAGTTGTGGGTACCCTAGCAAGTACTTAATTTTGTGTAATTATTTCTTAACCACTGCTCTCAAAATGGTGAAGGAAATCATAGTGAGGAAACCGGCATGTCCTAGAACCGAAAATTCGAAGACATGTGACATCCACCAACCCGCACTTGGCCCGGGTGGTGAATTACAGCCCACTCCCTCGCACTGAGAGTAGGCTTATGTCCCAGCAGTGGGTACATTTACATATGCTACTCTTTCACTCTATTTCTTCAGTGTTGTGTATTAAAGTACGGTGTGAGCAAAATTTCAAAGTAATTAGGTGTGCTGCGGCACTGCAGTTTGTCAATGTTGGTGACCTTGCCGGCTACCTAGTGTAGGTACCAAGGAACTAGATGTTATTAGTATTACCAGTATGTAAAGTTAAGATTGTGTTCAAATTGTAGGTACAGCATTTAATTGTGCGTACAGCTATCACCCTCAAACTTAAATGAAGATAAAATTACCTCATCTTTCTAAAAGCCCCTAAAAGTAATAAACTAATAACACCATCTGCACATAGACTTCTCAAACGAGGCAAACTTTTGAACACAAACAGAATAAACTTCATTTCATTTAAAATTGCGCTCATTTTCATCGAAGAGACAACATCATATTTATAAGAAACTATTTATAACTAAATGTTGTTGGGCAAAGAAATTTAAATTAAGTATAACTTACTATAGACAACGGGAACAATGTAAACTACTTGCCAGAGCCAATTGGGTGTTGCCACTTCACGTTAACATGTCAGATGTGTTTTTGACGTGGGATCACATTCTTTCTATAACATTTTTTCTGATCTCCTCTTTAAATATTGTCTTTCGTTTCTGATGCAGACATGCAGTTCTCACGCCACATCAAAATTAGATAGTTTAACACATGTCTTGAACAACTTTTAGACATGCAAAAGGCACGGTGTGACAGGTAGGAATTGCAGATTGTGTTGTAATGCATGGACTGTGTAGAGGTCACACAATCCGGTGCTTTTGTCAGCACGTGTAAGTGCACGCCTGCGCAGTGCAGGAGACTGATAGACAGGGGCTGATGCACCGGTCTATACCCTAACTGTCTTTTAATTTCTGTTAGATATAAAAGTTTTCCATCTGGGTCGTAACCGTCATCATCTACTTGGTCTTTTTCCAATTATGTTTGGGTCGGCTTCCAATCTTACCGGAGCGACTGCCTATCTGACCTCCACAACCGCATAGCTAGGTGACTCGATACCCCCCTGTCTATACTGGTTGAAAGATTCTCGGGTTATTGAATACCCGCTACTGAATACCAGTGACAGTTAAAGACCTACATATGACAGCCGGGTCCAACGGATGGTCTGGTCACCCATCCACGAATGGACGATCTACAAGCGTCGCTTAATCTTGAAGATCGACCCAGCTGTTATTATTTAGCCACGAGCACCTCCATGACGATATATTATCTCTCTAAAATAAGTAGCACCCCCAATATTCCCCACTGTCCTATAAAGCACAAGTCACCCTCTCCCCCCATGTATCGATAGCCTATCATGTTGAAAGGCTCGTCCTACATCACCTCAATGCCGACAGCCCCTATCTGAAGCACTATTAATCATTTGCGCCTCTGCTGGCGAATTTAATTATAATAACAATGGAAAATTGGTTTAGAACTAGGTTTGGGAAAGGAGATTGGCGAAAAATGTTCTAGATTTCTAAATAGAAATAGAAATGATTTATTTGCCAATAATGTAGGTATACAGATAATGATGAGCGTCCCGATACATTTTGCCTCCATGCAAAATTATTTAACATAATAGGTAGGTACATTTACTAAACAAAAAATAAAAAACATAAAAAGCATTCCATTCCCTAAGCAACACTACTATCATTATTAAAAATACTCATATTATTCAAAAACACTCGGAATGAAGCACAACGCCAATAATTTTAATTTAAAAAATGCCAATATCTTAAACTACGAATGTCAACCAATTAAATTCTAGTATAAAATGTTATTTTTTAATTTATTTTTTAAATACATCAGATATAACTAGCTGTGCCTCGCGGTTTCATCTGCCATTTTTCTTTTTGTCCAGCTCCTGAGGGTCGTAGTGTGTTGTTAATAGCCTATAACAACACTCCTCAAGAATTGAACTATCAAATTCAAAAAGATTTGTTTTCATATCCGACTCCGATTTGTTCCAGAGATTAGCGCGCTTTAAACTCTTTAGTTTTATTATAATAGTGTAGAAGGATCTCTCCACGCTGTGTTTGTGCAGAATAAACAGTTTTTCTTTATTTCTTCATAAGTGTTATCGATTTCAGAAAGGTAGTTCCCGTTTCGCATTACCAATCTCAGTCTCGTCTGTCAAGAAAACCATTTATTTACCTCCAGTTTCTGTCTAGTGATCCCCACTGAGGTGAGATTTCGACTATATTTCGCTGTACCTGAATTAACCATCAGGTTTGAAGCTAATATGCCCATTTTTTCACTAATTTCTTTTAATGTACCTTTATGAGAGAATTGCAAATTAAGCCATGTATTGTGTTTGTACTGGGCATTACATCTTGTGACTAGTATGGGGTTTTTCTACGTTCGCCTTTGAGCAGTGGACTTCTCAAACACCAAAGTTGGTAAGACGATCTCATGGACTAGCCTTATTACCTGTCGTTATTCAGGTTCTTCATTTGCACTACCGTCAAAGTCAAAAATACTGTCGAAACTATTTTATCGAAAATCATCAATCAAAAAAAAAATCATACTGAAAAGAACAAGTTGCATGTGTGAGTGTGCCCCGCGACTTTTTTGGTTTACAATAAAAATAATTAGGCAATATATTTAAAGTTAATTTTATGCAGTCATATTGCATACAACCGTCGCGGCCTTATGAAATATTTTGCCATAATTATTGCAAATTATATGCCAGTTAGAAAATTCCATGGTGAAAAAACCATCTTTCATTTTATCAACAACTGACGATCAACTGTAGCATTTTATATTATTTTTTGTTGCAATTCTTGTTAACGTTCACTTTTTTCAGTTTAAAGTATTTTCTAAAGAATATATTTAAATAGACGATCTGCGACTGCCGCATTCCCCTTAAAATTATAAAACAATGGTTAGACCTGCTGTCTTGTATGTATCAGAATGTTGGGCCACAAAAGGAATGCATGAAAGGCATCCGCATGTGGCGGAGATGAGAATGTTAAGGGGGATGTGAGATGTTAAGCGAATGGAAAAAATAAGAAATGTGTACATAAGAGGATAATGGCGCTGATGACTGAGAAGTTGTGTGATAATCGGTTGGCTTGGATGAATGTGGATGGGTATCAAAGTAGAGGAAGACCAAAGAAACGATGGATGGACTGTGTGGTGGATGGTGTGGAAGAAAGGAGGTGTCTGATGAGATGAGTTGTAATAGAGAAGCATGGAAGAAGAAGACATGCTGCGCTGACCCCAAATAAATTGCCATAAGGGCCTACCCTAGATTGACGATGATGATGATATTTAAATAGACGAGCGTCGGCACCGTCTATCACAACTTTGGTGCCAAGAAAACGCAGGACGGGGCCCTGTTACTAAGAAAATAGCGAGACGGCCGATAAAATTCATAAAATCAGTCACTGACGGACGTCACACATCCTTTCAAATATGAAAACACAAGAGTTTCTATTATTAACAAAAGTGAGCCCTAAAAACTTCATCTAAAGGGCATTAAATTTATCATGAAATTTCGTAATTTTTGCCGAAAGTCAAAAATCCCATCAAACGCACAGCTTGTGGTCTACAGTAAAAAATCAATACTCAATACTCAATACTCAATACTTTATTGCATTCCATAATGTATACAAGGCTGGTAGGTAAATTATAGAGAAACAATTATGGACCCTGTCGGGCACAGCAAGTTAGTTTTTAGAGGAGAGGATGAAGCGCTTTTTGTTTAAAAACATAATAATATTGAAATTATAATATTGAAATTAAGGAGTAAATCTTATATTTAGATATTTAAGTAGGTAGATATTATTTATGAGTAGATTTATATTAATTTTGTTTATTATTAATATTTCTATATTTATTTATTTATTATTAATAGATATTTTCTAAATTATAAATTAGATAATTATTTTATATATTTATTTATATATTAGCTGTAATTTATTATTAACTAAATAGTAAGTAATTAAAGATATTGCACGGTAGATAAGGTAAATAGATGTATTAGGTACTACTTGGTTATTCTAATTATCTTCGTTTCTCTAGGAGGAATTTATCTTTAAAGTATTCGTCAATTGTGTAGTAGGTTTTATCTAAGAGAAATCGTTTTAGTTTATTTATAAATATATTGTTTGTTTCTGTGTTTTTTATGTGTTCAGGTAATTTATTGTAGATTTTTATTGACGTGACAAACGCACTAGAGGAGTGCATTTTTAATCGTGAAGTTGGCAGGTTGAGTCTATTTCCATGTCTAAGTTTGATTTCTGTTTGTATGTCTTTTCTTTTGCTGTAGAATTGTGGGTACTTCCTTACAAATTTGCAAATTTCAAATATATAGAGACAGGGTAGTGTTAGGATGTTTAGTTCTTTGAAGTGTGGTTTACATGAGTCGGTGTCTTCTATGTTAACCAATGTTCTTATAAGTTTCTTCTGTATTGTAAATAGCGAAGGTGCGTCTGTACTGTTACCCCATAATATTATTCCGTATTTAAGCCAAGCGAACGCGTACGCATAGTATGTTACTATTGCTGTTTTGAGATCTGTAGTTTTCTTTATTTCTCTGAGGGCATATGCAAATTTAGATAGCTTTGTTTTTACTTTCTGTATGTGTGGTTTCCAGTCTATGTGTGTATCTATGTCCAGGCCTAAAAGGGTGAATTTATTAACTATTTCTAACTTGGATCCTTTGTATTTAAAATTTATATTTATTGGGGTTTTTTGTCGCGGGTGGAAAGTGACTATTTTTGTCTTACTAAAGTTAATTTCTAGGTTATGTTCGTTCATCCAGTATGTTGTGGTATCAAGTATAGATGTTAGTGTTTGGTTCAGGTTTTGGTTATTTTTACATGATGTTAAAATAGAGACGTCATCGGCAAACAATACGCACGTTTCATTTATGTGGTTAGGGAGATCATTTATGTAGACTAAGAACAATAGGCATCCTATGACACTTCCCTGTGGTATGGAGGCGTTTACAGGTATGTTTTGTGATCTAATTAGTTCAATGTGTTGTGTTTGTGTATTGTAGTGTTCTATTTCTACGACTTGCTCTCTGTTTCCTAAATAAGATGTAAACCAGTCATGACTTTTTCCTCGGATACCTATGTTGTAAAGTTTATTCAATAGTATATCGAATTGTACTTTATCATACGCTTTGGTCATGTCCAATAACAGTCCAATAGCGTATTTTTTATTATCAATAATTTTGAGTGCTTCTTGTATGTACTTGTAGACGGCCAAAACAGTGGATCGGTTCTTACGAAATCCATTTTGGCTATCATTGAAAATGCTATATTTTTCACAGAACGCGTAAACGCGGTTACACATGACTTTTTCGAATATTTTTGAGGCTGTTGGTAGTAGAGCAATGGGACGGTAATTGTTCGGGTCAGTTTTATCGTTTTTTTTGAAAATAGGTTTAATGAGGGCCTTTTTGAGTAAGTCAGGAAAAACACCTTCTTCGAAGGATTGGTTAATGAGTATATAAAATGGCAAGGTAAGTTCATCAGCGCACTGTTTTATCAGACTGGGTGGGAGTTCGTCGATTCCGTGGCTGTTCTTGTTCTTTAGGTTTTTAATAATTATGTTTATTTCATAAGGATCAACTGGGTTAAGGTATAATGTATTTTGTGTAGTTAAGGTTGCCGGTAGCCCCTTTGGTTTGCTGCCGGTTGGTGTTGTAGTTTTCCCACCAATGGAGACAAAGAAATTATTAAATATGTTGGCTACTTCTTGCGGTTTCGCCGTTAAGCTATTATCTACTTGTAATGTTATGTTGTGTTTCTCGGTTTTACGCTTTTTGTTTGAGCGTTCATTTATGATTCCCCACATTGTTTTAACTTTATTATTTGATTTAGTCATTTTATTTTTGTAGTGCAGTTTTTTAGCTGTTGTAACCGCCTTTTTCAGTATTTTTTCATATTTTTTGTAATATGTTATTAATGTAGGATCTTTTGTTTTTGTAATTAATATTTTTAACAATCTTTTATTAATACTGGATTTTTTTATACCAACAGTGAGCCAATATTTCTTATATTTAGTTTTAAGTTTAATTTTAAGTAGTGGGATACACTTATTTAGGATTAAGGTAAGTTTATCGTTAAATGTTTTATAATTTGTGTTAATATTATTATCAGTTTTAAGTATATCATTCCAATTAATTTTTTGTAATTCCTCTTTAAATTTTAATATGTTTGTATTGTTATATAACCTTTTCTTTGTGTACCAATTACTTGTACTGGGTTGTTCTGGTAATTTTAAATGTAGGACTGTGCTATGATGGTCAGAGAAGCCTAAGTCGTCTATTGTTACGTGCATGTCTTTGTGGTTAAAGTTCGTGAGTATTAGATCTAAACATGTTGCGGTGTTTGGTGTGATACGCGTAGCGCTTTTTATGTGTTGAGTAAAGTTATTTTCTTGCATGAGGTTTATAAATTTATTAGTTTTTAGATTATCCTGTAGTATATTTATATTGAAATCGCCTCCTATTATTATATTTAATTTATAGTATTTTTTATTTATGTATTTTAATAGTTGCTTTAATTTTTCATAAAAAACTTCCTCCTCTCTCCTATTCCAGTATATAATTATAATTAATAAGTTTTCTTTTGGTAATTCTGTGGCACATATTTCTATTATATATTCTGCAGACATATCGGTGATGTCGTCCTTCTGTATGCTTTCAATATAGTCTTGTAGGAGTATACACACGCCGCCTCCGGTTCTAGTACTGCGACAATATGATGAAGCAAATTTGTATCCACTAAATTGTATGAGGTCTAGTCTTTCTTGAGTTAGCCATGTTTCTGAAAGGCATATAGCTTTGTAAGATGGATGTTCGTCTATAAACGCTTCAAGTATGTCTTGTTTGTTATTTAGACTTTGTATGTTTTGGAACAATAGTTTAAATGGTTGTTCGTTGTTTACGAAAAGTCTGGTTCTCAGTTTTATCAGTGTTGTTTATAGTGCAGGGCTGCGTCATGTTGTTATATGTTATTTCTTCTTTTTGGTTGTTATGTGCGTATTCCTTTATGTTGTTATTTATTTTAAATAATTGTCCGTTTATATATAGTTTGTTATTTCTGATGACTGCGTGCGATCCGTTATTTCTTGCCGTAAACAGTTCCTCTCGCATTTGTGCCCTATACTTTCGTTCATTTTTATCTAAAAATTCTGAAATGAATAGTCCAGTTCCTTGAAAGAAAGTTCTATTGTTTATAATATATTTTGCCATTCTCTTGCTGATGAATTCGATGGCGAGTGGTCGGTTCTTAGATCCACCTGGTCTTCCAATTCGATACAGATCTTCAATATATGCTGAAACGTCTACGTTTACTATTTCACGAAACAGTTCAACCAATCTACTGTGGAGTGCATTTTCAGGCTCTTTATTGTAGTCCGCCAGGCCGTAGAGCACAATCTTTCTATGGTGGTTTACTTGCAGACTATTGGGTATTTTAGAAGCTTCTGTAGTTAACTTTCTTATTTCTTTTTTCAGATTTTCGTTTTCTGTTTGTAGTTTTTCTAGTTTTATGTTTATGTTTACTATTTCTTGCTGTCTTTGAGAATTTTCTATTGTTAAGGTATTTGTTTTATAGTCTATATCTTGTTTTAATTCATGAATTGCTTTATATATTTCTGTGTGTATAGTTTTCTGTAGTTCTTGTACAATGGATTTGTTATTTTCTTTCAGATGTGTAATTATTATTTCACTTAAATCCTGTAGTGTTAAATTTTTTTCCAGATTAACTTTATCAGGTTTTTCTGTGGGTATAGTATCACCAAAGAAGCTAAGATCTTCTGAACAAATGGTGTCGTTGTCGGAATCTTTTGGCTTTCTTCTTAAAGTAACGTTAGCTTCCTCGGAGGGTGATGATTGACATTTGTTTGTATCAAGTATTCTGGGGGGACGCAAAGGCGTATCAGTGTTTCCTGTCTTGGGTATTCTACAGATGCATGTTTGGCATTTCCAGGTGTTTTTATTTTCTAGTGTTACCTTTTTAGAATCCTTGGTAACACCAGCACATTCGAAATCATATCTACATTTACAAAGAACGCATATAATGTTTTCCCTTATAGGTAACTTTTGTTTACATCCAGCGCAAGTAGGTGTAGAAGCCATTTCAAATTTTAAATATTTGGCGCTTTATTTTTAGTTCGGCTATTTCTCACTAGGGTCTGCAATGGCAGTAGTGTAGAGAATTAATAAGTGTTACCAGTACTAAATTTATCTATGAACGGTTGGTAGCACTGATTCTAGTTCGTCTATTACCCGCTAGGGGCTATAGTGGCAGTAGTGTTGCAAATGAGTGAATGATATCAGTGTCAGATGGTTGGTACTACTGTTTTTAATTTTTTAATGGCGGTAGTTGTTTAACAAGTTAAATTTTTAGTTCGTCTATTCACCACTCGAGTTCACCAGCGCTAGTTGTTGGGGTCAAAGTTCAAAATTTAAATCCACTTAACCGCTTTTTGGTTTTGTTTTTTATAAAAACTTAATCGTAATTAGGTTTAACAGCTTGATTGTTAATGGGAATATGGTAAACACTCAAATATTGAACCAAGTATGGCCATACAACACTTCTCACTTTTGTATTTACAAAGTTTTTGTTATTGTATCACTTATATTGTTTTTGTAGTTTTTTTCCACTTTACACTAAAAGTCTTCGGAGATAACACTGTCCGAGCTTAATTGCAGGTTAACTCGTAGTTGGCACTAGTTATTTACTTAAATATCACTTGGTAAACAATTTTTTAGAATTTTTATATACGAGCTTAGTGTTTACTGCGTCGCTAGCGACATCAATCCCAAAACTCATGCTTATAACTTGAATAAAAATACTACAATACACAAATTCAAGCACCTTTTCAACTCCCTAATAGCTTGAAGTACTAATATAAGCAGCAAGTCATCAGTTTGGACTGAGTCAGCTCTCCTCTGTGAGTCACTGAACTTGATAGTGACGCGTCACTGGTAGCGTTGGCAAATTAAGGGGGTGTTGGAAGAAGGGGGGTGAATCAAGGGCGGTTTTAAATATAGTAATTTTAACAGGCTTTTTTGGTTATTATCTTTATAGTCAAATAAACATTCCAAAATGGGAGTTAGTTTTCATGATATTTTTTCAATAATACGTTAGCTAGTGTGTAAGAAAAATTCATACATTCTTGTCCACCACAGATGATATTTTTTTGTACTTTTTTAGAAGTATCCATTATGGATACTAATAAAATGTAGCAAGTCGTCAGTTTGTACTGAGTCGACTCTCGACTTTGAGTCACTGAACTTGATAGTAGCGCGGAATTGGTAGTGTTGGCAAAACAGGGGGGTGTTGGAAAAAAGGACGTGCATCAGGGGTCGTTTTTAATATGATAATTTTGAAATAAGAGTTTTTACGACAAATAAAATATGGCAAAAAGGCGTTAAATATGGCATTTTGATGATATTTAACGTCTTCTCCATAGACAATTTTAGCGTAAAATAGTTTTCAATGCAATCGACCTCGTGTTTGAGGGCAAGGCAGGGGTCGCTCTAGCTGGAGAAAACCCTATTGTCTTTTTTAATTCATTTCATCATTCTATGTAAAATTCTAATAAATACACTGAAAATATATATTAGAAAACAAGTGAATTCCGTCAAGGGTTGTTTATTTTTCTTTTAACCAATAGTCGAACATAAACAACAAACACTTCGAGTCTTTGAATTCGAGGAGTCCCTGAACTTGTTATTGAAACGTCATTGATACCGTCAGCAAATTAGTTACAAGTCTGAGTGATTCACATGTTTTACATTTTGATCGATGGGACACGCAATAAGTAAGTTTAATGATTTATGCAGAACCTAACACTTTAAAGTTAGGCAATGATTGTTAAAAAGTTTATGTGCCTATTTACTCACTTAATTGTGTTATTATTGAATACATAATCTTTTAAAACAATATTGCACTTATTTTTGTCCAATGTCAAAAACAAAGTTTATTTTTTGAGTAAACTAAATCAAAGTTATTTTTTTATTCTAATTGACTTTCTGCACGTTTTAAAATACATCACACAGTCACTGTTTCCTTCAAAAAGCCCTTAATTCACCGCCTCCACTTGAGCTAGTATTTTAGCCGAGAAAAAAAAGTGGCATCAACTAAGTTTTCTTTACGACTTGTCTTGCTATCCGTATCGCATTCACTACCGTGTAGGATCGATAGCACGTGCACTGCTACACAGCACACTGTAGCTAGAAAAATACACCATCAACAATTGCTATCAACTACTAACCAATAACCAATCAAATGCATGTGCTTTCCGGGAAACCAATAAATATGATTTGTTCAAAGAAATTTTTGCTGGAAAAATATAGATATTTTCATTTTTAGGGTTCCGTACCTCAGTCGGCAAAAACGAAACCCTTATGGAATCACTTTGTTGTCCGTCTGACTGTCTGTTCGTATGTCAAGACCCTTTTTCTCAGGAACGCGTGGAGGTATCAAGATGAAATTAATTTATTTCACCAGCCGACCTGAGTATTTGATATTAATATCAAATACTCAGGTCTGCTACCCCATGGAGCAGTGGAAAAAATCAAACTTGTAAGCCAACGCGATCAAAGATATGACCGTTTATGTCGCATATTTTGCGGTTTCATAAAAGAATCAAAACCTAAAACATAGGTCCCATTGACATAAAATCATGAAGAAGAAGAAGCAATGTCAATGCAAGAAGCAATGTCTTACAGCACAAGTAAAGGAAATATCTGAAAATCGTATATGTACTTACAACTCGCACTTGCAACTCGCACTCGCACAAATTAAATTAAATTAAATTTATTTAATAAAAAACCGGTTTTTATGGAATAAATTAAATTTCATTTTGTTTCTAATGGGTTATCTTTAATTGAACTGAAACTTGAATTAGCGCTTTCTAGAACAAGTCATTCAGAAAGCAATGTCGTTGAATAACGGAATAATCATTTGACACCCAACCAACTGATTTCTAATGAGCAAGAACGATTCGTGTTAAATAGAAAATTCAGATTGTTATCTTACATTATAGAAGTTATTGTTCTTTTAAAAGCTGACGAACTCTGGCTCGTTGCCAGAAAAATGTGAACATTTTAAATATAAAAGGCTGACTGTGTTCTAAGGTAAAATACTTTTGAAATAGTACATTTTAATACAAGTGAAGAGGCGAAACTTACACCCGAGTTGAAGACGAGGGCGTTATGGAGACGAGAACCGCAGTGACAATTGCCCACGTGTACCAAATACGGTTTTCAATACACTTACGAAGAAATAAAATAAACGAACGAAAAGTATTTGTCATTAATCACAATTAATTTATGATTTTGTTCCTTTTTTACGCCCTTTGTCTTTGTATGCTAAAGGATAAGTAAAGGGACGGAATCTGCAAAACAGCCTTATATTAAAAACCGAAAATTTAAATATTTTTTTAATGTAGTAAGTAATTTTAAATAATGTTTGTTAATGATATTCTATTTATGAACACAATTTAACTATTCATAAAATATTTAAGCTTTAAAGGCATACATATCTTTGATGAGATTAAAAAAATCATCATCGCCGACTATAGGAATTGAACCACGTTGGACTTAGTTTATAGTTATCGGTGGAAATAAAACACTAGTAGAAAATGAAAAAGAAAACCACGAGTGTGAAATAAACTGCATTCTGAACCTAAATGGTGCGATAAGAATCAGTTTTCGAGGAAGTGTATAGAAAATGTTTTTTTTTAAAATAGCATCACATTGGCGTTACTTGGACACACCCCTATTCCAAATGCAAAAGTAAATAGAGATCCAGTAAAAGGCTTCCAACTCGCAAACATTCCTAACTAGTTTAAAATTCGCAATATATTTCGTTTAAGCAAAACAAAAGCAAACTAAATGTAAATGTCGACGTTTCACAAAGTTAACAAGGACGTTTGATTGATTACCTCAATTAACAAGGTCCCTACCGCCATTAATTAACTTCGTGCGACTAGTAGCGACATCTCGCGTTAAGGATTCAGAATTACAGGTCTATGATTATGTCTTGTTGTTGGGTGAGTAATGCCGAGTGCATAACTCGATGCCATGAAATATGAATTTTAGGAAAAGTTTGATTTCGAAGAACGTAGACACTGGTAGCAGCGACAACAAATAAATTGGGATAAGGGCCGAAGAAGGATGACTGATGAACTATGGTTATTGGTGAACACTTATTGTACATTCTAGTCATTCAGTCTAGTGATGTGACCGTCGGACTGCTAAGTCATAGGTCTGCTTTGGCGAAGGAAAACATCGTGTGGAAACCAAACCAACATGCCTGAGAGATATTTCTTGACGTTATGTAAAGTCAAATCAGAGCCCCATGAGCGGCGTAAAAACTCTGACACCAGCCCCTGTAGCTTGACCACCGTAGACAAGAATTTCTTTGACGGAAGAATCAACAAAATGACAGATAGTGCAAAGAAATCTGTCGTTGTGTCGACACAATCTGTCATTTTGTCGATTCTTCCGTTCAAAAAAACCCGTTTCTACGGTGGTCATGCTACGCGTGCAGGTTAGGCACTAACCACAATAAAAACAAAAGAATTTATTGTGCGAACCGCCTGTATATGGAATTTACTACCGGCTTCTCCGTTCCCCGGTCATTATGATCTAAATCTCTTTTAAGTTCGAGTGAATCGGTTTCTTCTAGGCAAGCGTTCTCCGCCCAAGGCCACGTCACCGCTTCACATCAGGCGAGTTGCGGCAAACGCAAGCATATTTAGTCAAAAAACAAGAAATTAAACTACATAAAGGGTGTAAATAGACCCTTAACATAGCCGAAAGGCACTTGTTCTTCCCATCTTTGCGATATTTTTTTTGTTCTAGACCATACCTTCTAGTTACGGAGATATTGGGGGTCAAAGTTTCAAATTTTTCACAAGTTTTTTTTTAAATACATGTTTTTACTGTAAACACCTCCACGACCCCCGTACTATTCAATCCATCCATCAGCACAATGCTTTGAGTGTTTGTCCATCGAGTCCTACCTTAAAACGTGATATTTTTTCACCCCAAAAAAAAAGTTGATTTCCAGCAATAATTTTTGCGTAAAGTTACTTAGTTTGATGTACAGAATGCTTGGTTGACGGCTATATGAAGGGTCTGTTTACACTCTGTATATCTAAGATCTAAAAGATTCTGATCGTTTTCTGTTTCATTAATGATACCTGCTCTATATTGTCTATTATATATTAAGAACTTTACTTCAGTTGAAATATTGTTCGTAAAACGAAAAATGACTTCCAAAGTTAGAATTCATTTTGTAATGAAGCGGTAAGAGTTACATTTTATTTAAATGTGATAGTAGAAGTCAGAAGGAAAAATCATGGTTTGACAGCAAACGTCTCGTCCCTGATGTATCAGTTCTCGTCGAGGAGATTTTTCCGACATCCCGAAGGTCGAAATTACATCCATGGACAGTCTTAATTCAAGACAGAATCCCAAGCTAAAGAATAGTTTGGGATGCTGTCATAAACCCGTTCTTAATTCCTATTCCCTCATAACTCGTCGCCAAAGCCTGCCCTATTTGATTGAGCCGACGTGAACCAAATGTTAATAACACCAGTGCCAGTAGGTAGGCACACCATAGCGCCATATCTTTATGGGGACTTGGCATGAAACATTATTATAATGCCACCTCCCACTAATGTCTATAATTATTATTGTGTTTTGCAAAACGGATTGCTGACATAGGTACCTATAGGTTAGTGAACTTGTGTCTATTTGGTATTTCTTTTCTTTATCGTGTGGTTAGTGCCTAACCTGGTGTCAGAGCTTTTATGCCGCCCATGGGCCTTTGACTTGGCCGTCGAGCAATATCTCTCAGGCATGCTGGTTTCCTTCATGATGTGCCTTCACCGAAGCAAGTGTTATTTTTACAATACGCACATGAATCCGAAAAATAAGAGGTGCGTGACTTGGGTTCAAACTTGAGACCTATGACTTGTGCAGTCCGACGGTCACACCACTAGGCTGTCACTGCTTCGCTATTTGGTAATTGTTTTAAATACTAGATTTAAGCTTTGATTCTCATTTAAGTATGTTGATTTAATGCGACTGCTGAGCATGAGTTTCTGGGTTCGATTCCTGGGTCAAGAAAAGTGATATTAGTAGTGGTTTTTCCTTCAGGAATTTCTCAGTAACAGCCACGGAGTCTGGTTTCGAGCCTGGTTGATGCCAATAGGCTCGCCCCCTAATTACATAAACATAACTGGCGGAATGTGGGTGTGCTATTAGTTACACCTCAGCCTAACCCTGCGGAGATTACAGGTGTCCCTAAAACACACCAGCAAGGTACGCACATAACATCACGAAGTAATCCCCGCAGGGTTAGGCAGTTGACCTAACAGTATAGCCACATTTCGCCAGTTATGTTTAAGTCCTATGTAATAGAAGGCGAGCCTCAAATCCAGACTCCATGGCTGCTACTAAGAAACTACTGATACTAATAGAAAAACCTAACGAACTTTGCCCGAGCCGGGTATCGAACCCAGGACCTTATGTTTAGCAGTCGCGCTTGAGACCACTAGACCTACGAGGTAGTCGTTTTAGCAGTTTAATCCTACCCCACTAATATTATAAATGCGAAAGTTTGTGAGGATATACGGATGTCTGGAAGTTTGTTACTCTTTGACGCAAAAACTACTGACTGGATTTGGATGAAATTTGGTATACGGATAGTTAATAACCTGGATACTTTTTATCCCGGTAGTCCGATACCGTTGGACAATTACCGAACTCCACGCGGGCGAAGCCGCGGCCATAACCAAGTTATCAATTATAATCATTCATTAGTGTTGACCTAAGTAACTATTGTATATTATCTACCCTTACCATAACATACAAATACATATAAAGGGTGTAAATAGACCCTTAACACATTCGAGAAGCACTTGTTCTCGCCGTCTTTGCGATCATTTTTTGTTCTAGACCATATCTGGGAACCTTCTAGTTACGGAGATCATCATCTGCCTAGCCTTTTCCCAACTATATTGGGGTCGGCTTCCAGTCTAACCGGATACAGCTGAATACCAGTATTTTACATGGAGCGACTGCCTATCTGACCTCCACAACCCAGTCTGTACTGGGTAATACGATACCCCTTGGTAAGACTGGTTGTCAGACTTTTTGGGCCACTGACTGCCTAACGACTGTCAAAGATCTACAAATGACAGTCGGGACCAACGGCTTAACGTGCTTTCCGAGGCACGGAGGAAACTCGGTATGTAATGGGTGGTCACCCATCCACAGACCAACCTAGGCAAGCACGGCTTAACCTAAAGATCGACCCGAGCGGCTGTTATTATTTAGCCACGAGCTCCTCCTTCTAGTTACGGAGATATTGGGGGTCAAAGTTCCAACTTTTTCACAAGTTTTTTTTTAAATACATGTTTTTAATGTAAGATTTTTACTTTACACACCTCCCCGGCCCCCTTACTTCAATCCATCCATCAGCACAATGCTTTGAGCGCTTTCCATCGAGTCCTACTTTAAAACGTGATTTTTCCCAAAAAGAAAAGTCGATTCTCAGCAATAATTTTTGCGTAAAGTTACTTAGTTTGATGTACAGAATGCTTGGTTGACAGATATGTGAAGGGTCCGTTTACACCCTGTATAGCTAATAAGTACATGCTCCATATTCTATACTTCCCCATAACAAAATCCCACACCACCGAACCAAAGTATTACCAAAGAACTAGTAATGGACCCGGCCGCGAATTCGTGCGGTGTTGCCAAGGACTCGTCCTTGGGTCAGTTTCCTTAAATACCGGCGTGGCTATCGCACCATCGACCTACTCGTGTCATGGACACTGTGGCGTTACGCACAAACTAACACTTGCTGGTTGGGCTAGTTTCTTTTGGAATTAATATGTGTGGGCTTTAGTGGGGTGGAAGTTTTAAGACTAGGAATTTTGGGGGACCAAAAACGCTTGTCCCATGTTACTTGGGGTCGGCGCAACACGATTTTTGCTTCCTTTCTACCCTGTCAAACGTCACGCTATGATTTTCTTGTTTTCAGAGTTCCGTACCTCAGTCGGCAGAAATGGAACCCTTATAGGATCACTTTGTCCGTCTGTTAAGACTTTCTTTCTCAGAAATGCAAGGAGGTGAAATTATTTATCAAATACTCAATCCAATCAATTCAATATTTTTCCCTTGGAGCAGTGAAAAAAATTGCAAACTTGTAAGTCAACGCGATCGAAAGATAGATCGTTTATATTTTGCGATTTCTCAAGGAAATTAAAACCTATAGGGAAGTACCCTATGCCACTTACCCCGTTGACCTAGAATCATGAAATTTGGCAAGAAGCAATATCTGAAAACTGTAATACGTACAAGTTTTACGGAACCCTCGGTGCGTGAGTCCAACTCGCACTTGGCCGGCTTTTTAAGTACCTAACATCAGACAACACAAATGCTGCTAATTCAAATTCTAATGACCTTTGTGTAGTCTTCACTAAGCTTGGCTTGCTGCCAGATCTCACTTGAAGGAGCTGGTCGTGAACCTATTAGCACACATCCGGTTCCTGTATATATAGGCACTGATTGTTAGATAACATTTTGTCATGTGCTTTTCAGACCTCAAGACTCGCACACTGAGGCCGAGATCTATAAATGTTACTAAGCACATGCTTTGGTCGCTGTCGCAATACTGCCAAATGTTGTTAGGAAAGCGTAAGGTACATGATCAGCTATTTTCGTGAAAAATGGCTCGTGCCCACCACTTATAAGCAATGTCAGTTTTAAATAGTCAAAGAATAAAACAAAGCGAAAGCGTATAGTAGTCGCAAGCGCAACTGCTGAGCACGAGGTTCTGGTTTTGATTCCTAGGTCGGGCAAAACTGTTATTGGGTTTTTCCTTCAGGAATTTCTCAGTAGCAGCCTCGGAGTCTGGATTTGTCCCTTTGTGGTTGTGCCCGGTTAATGGCAATAGGCTCGCCCCCTATTACATAGGATTTAAATAAAACTAGCGAAATGTGGGTGTACTATTAGGGTACACCTCTGACTAACCCTTGGGGGTTACAGGTGTGATGATGGTATGTTGTATTTATAATGACTTCGGGTCAAGTATTATTCACAGACAAATGACGCATAAACAAAACCGCTGGGTCTAAAAGCATGAGCACAATAGCTCCTTATACACTTTGCAAAAGTGAACTCTAAAGAACGGCTTTTTGTATAATTATGGGATGTGAGTTTGTCTGGAAAATTTACAATTATGCCGATGGAATATCCGATCGAGTACCCGGCTCGCACTAATATAGTTTGCTTGACCTTCAAATAGGAATAACTTGTTGAACTATTCTTAATTGACGATGGTTATCAAAGAGATGAAACTAATAAGTTTGACTTTGGTACCGAATAGGAAACTTGTTTATGTAGCTAACTTAATAACATAACTTTGAAAGTCGCCAAAGTCGTAGTTACCATTGACCCTATTTCTTTATAGTGCTTCTATTGAATTGCGTTGGGGTCTTGAGGAATAATTTGTGCTCATTTACATACAAATAATATTATAATAGTTTGCTTTACGCGTAGCAGTGGCTCAGTGGTGGCGGCCCCGACTTGCGAGCAGTAGGTCGCGGGTTCGAACCCATACAGGCGCATTACTTTCTCTCAAAACGGTGAAGGAAAACATCGTGAGGAAACCATTATGTCCTAGAACCAAACATTCGAAGGCATAAGATATGTAAACGACTGTCGATAGATCTACAAATGACAGCCGGGACCAACGGCTTCACGTGCTTTTCGAGACACGGAGGAAACTCTGTAAGTAATGCGTGGTCACCCATACACGGAACAACCTAGGCAAGCGCGGCTGAACCGGAAGTTAGACCCGAGCGGCTGTTACACCACCACGAGCTATTCCATGATCAAATTTCTTAGAAAAAGATGTGACATCTACCAATCCGCGCTGGGCTCGCGTGGTGGATTACAGACCATTCCCTCTCATAGAGAGGAGGCCGTGTGTCCCAGCAGTGGAAACATTATAGGCTGATTATGCTTTTCGCCATCTCGTTTACGAAAATTCTGAAATTATATAAAAGTTGATTATTTATTCGACGATTGAGATTGCTTAGCGTCATCCATTTTGTTGACTATGATCCCCTTGTTGTTGTGTCAAGATATTATCTTTTAGTTAACCTTAGCTATCGTTAATTTTAGGTAGGTACATCCCTATCATCCGTAAGGGTGTAAGCATAATGAGGATGGACCATTTTTTACGGAAACCTAAAGATGACCGCTTTATCTTGTCGTAAGATAATAAGACTGTAGACACAAACTTACACTTTTGCTAACACTGTTGTGTAGGCGATTTCATTGTTTAAATTACAACAAGTACAAAATCTAAAGATAGTTAATAATTACTACACTAATGGTAATTTTTTCTATTAAATACATGAAATAAAAATAAAAAAAAAAATCTAACAAAAAACTGTATTTTTGTTACACGCCATATTTATTTTGTTATCTAAGTAAAGTTATGAAAACAACTTAGTAGTCAGTAAGAAGTAGTAATACAATACCAACAGTTTTCTACCATAAACAGGATCAGGAACTAAGCTAATTCCTACAGTAATTAAAAATCACACTTAACTCATTTGATTGGCAGAAAGCAACGACCCCAACAAATAGGTCATGCAATTAATTCCGACTGCATATCAGAAACACGTTAGTAGTAAAGTAAAGTAAAAACAACGCGTGACCAGCTACTGGTTGAAATAACACCACTGACTTATGTTATAATTGTTAGGTTTGTGTGTAGAGAGAGCGCTACTATGTTGAAGCTATAATGTATTTTTCAAACCAATATGTCTACAGTGAAATTATATTTTTTTGGGAAATAACAAAACATAGAATCATCAAGTTTTTTTAACTTACGCAACTGTAGTTACAACTGATTGTACTTGGTTATCAACCAAACACTTTTATGCTGATGACAGGACTTTTTCAACATAAAAAATATTCATGCCAATATTAATGATGGGAATATAATTCTTTATTTAATAAACTAATTAATTAATTATTGTATCTGTAACTTGAATTACACAAAATATATCAAAATCACACCAACAATATTGTTGTTACAATTTTTTTTTAAATTGTTACATCTTCTCTCATTTTGGCATGAATAAGATACAGATACTGAATAATAATTCTTAAAGGTAGAAGAAGACGGTATGCTGCTCCGAAAACAAATAAATTTCGATAAGAGAATGATGATAACCAAATCTAATAAAAGGACTGACTTTGCACTACTCAATACTCTTGTTAACGCTCCTTCTTTTATATTAGGCAGGCACTATATTTTATTAAGCCAAAATATCGCATCGTATCGCATAGCTTCCAATATCCCCGAGCTTTACCACAAAACTATTCAAACTATTATGTGTAGAGTGTTCAAGTTAATACTTAGAGTAATAACCGCGAACCAGCGCGACCAGTAAACTGAATATCAGCGTAATTGGATCCGACGGGTAATTTTTCAGCACTGCAGGGTTCAGGATTGGAACTATTTGACGTTAATAGGGACATTCGTGGTTTTTGACCCGATTTCCCGACAGCACAGACAGGTTATTATTACATACTAGCTTTTGCCCGCGGCATCACTAGCCTTGTGGTTGAAATTATCCAAAGGAACAGTTTTAAATATACTCGAGAATAATAAAGCTTCATATTAGTGAAAGAATTTTCGGAATTGGATCGGTAGTTACAAAGATTACCACCTACATCCAACCTTGCAAAGTTCTGCAAGGTTCTGGCTTCAATTTCCAGCAGTCTGGAATCTGCTCTTTGTCTAAGTCTAAGTGGACCTGTCCCCGATTGATGGCAATAAGGCCTTATTACATGGGACTTAATATGGGTGTACTTAGGTACATCTCCGCCAAACACTTCAGGGTACAGGCGTGATGCTATGTTATGATTAACCTACTCACTCCCAAGTTAGTTGATGTGAAATTACTACTAAGTTATGAAAAATAAATGCAGTTTTTTCCACACAAGTGAATTTAAAGGCTGTTGAAGTTTTTCAAACCATGTTTTGCATTTAAACGCAATAAAAATAACTTATTTTTGTACAAGTCATGCTTAGCGTTTGTGACTTAACTTGCTTACTGTTTGCAACATGTGGCATAATTAAGCTATTAGAGTTTCTAATAATATATTAATACGTTATGAGTTTCCTATTATTTTTGCAGAATATTCATGGTCTAGTGGACCAAAGGAAGGGACGGGACTGCCCATTGTTCTAGTTACTAGTGGTCTTCAGCGTGACTATAGAGCGTGGGGTTCTAGGTTCGATTCCCGGTCTGACAATAGGAGGGATTCGTGGAATACATTCGTGATTTAATTTAAAGTAATGACAGATAATAGCATCTGCTTTCATGTCCTTACCGCTTTATTTTTATTAGTCTGGAGCACACTGCTCTCCTTCCACTTTCTCCGTCTACAGGATTACGTGGCCAGTCTATTTCGAAGTAAATCAGCTTATCCCGCCATCTCCGCCTCAATGAAGGGACTCATTCGGTAATGCCTTTGTAGCGGCTCTACATAAAATACCTACTACAGCAACAAAGTAAAAAAAGTACTACAGCGCTATCTATGACACAAATAAAAAACTAACATCAAAATTCTAAATCGCGCCCCGACAACAACCTGTCGGGCAGTAGCCCACCACACAACACCCGTCTGGTCGGTGGATCCTCCCTTTTCTATGGGGGATGAAGAACCTTACACCTTATTCCTCTTATCCCTATACGTTTAGTCCTTCAATCTTACTGCCAGCTTATTTTCTTGTTATCTTAAAGTATCTAGGTACCATTTTATTGAACTGCTTATGCCATAAAAGATTACGCGAGTTCTCAATCAGTAATTACTCGAATATCGAGCCATCTAAGTGGTTAATTGTTTAAATGCAACAATATGGCTACAAGGGCACATCTCAGTACAAACTGTTTTGTAACATTTGTAATTGATTGATTTGCCAATAAAAGTAATTCTCATAAACTTGGATGTGAAGTAAAGACACATTCTTTCTTTTTACGTCATTGGTTTGATAATGGCGAAATGTGGGTGTACTATTGGGTACACCTCTGCCTAACCCTTAGGGAATTACGGGCGTGATGTTATGAAACATTGTAGTAACATGACAATAATAATACCTGGAATGTGTACGTCGATGGTATAGACAGGGGTGTATATTTTTTATCTAAGCGAGTCGATGGCAATCGTTCCAGAACTTGGCTGCTAGTGACTAGTCTACAAAACATTTGACCAATTGAGCCTTTTATCGACTATCAATCTTTAGAGAAATTAATTTTATGAAAAAAGATTGCATTTATCGGAGATGAGAATGTTGAGTTGGACAGGAATGGAGAAGGTAAGGAACGAGTATATTAGACGAAGTTTAAAAGTTGTGCCAGTTACAGAAAAGTTGAAAGGGAATCAACTGTCTTGGTATGGATGTCTTGCGATGAGGAGGGACGAATCGCATGTGACTAATACAGTAATAAATATGAATGTTGATGTATGGAGAGGGAGAGCAAGACCTAGGAAGCGATGGATGGATTGTGTGAGGAATGAGATGAAAGAAAAAGGCGTAAATGATAGCGTGACGGTTGACAGAGGAGAATGGAAGAAAAAAACGTGTTGCGCCGACCCCAAGTAACATGGGACAAGGGCAGGAAGATGATGAATCTTCTGAGAAATTCACCCATTCAATAACAACAAGACCTCGTGCTAAGCAGCACCGCTTTGCGACCACTAGACCAACTACACGGTCAAGATTCACCTACTGTTTACCAAAACAACAAAATGTGGATAACCTTCTAACCTCTTACTCTTTAATAACAATTAAATGAAAGAATATCTCAAAGTTACTCAACAAAGAGCAAAGACACACAACCCCTCTGTCACCTTGACACCCAAGAGACGGGATGCATTATCTTCTATTATTGATGTTATAAAAAAAAGGCTGGCAGATGAAGGCATCTGCCAGCCTTTTCCCAACTATGTTGGGGTCGGCTTCCAGTCTAACCGAATGCATGTATACCTGTATTTTACATGAAGCGACTGCCTATCTGACCCCTACAACACAATTGCTATGTAACATGATACCCCCTGGCTAGACTGGTTGTCTGACTTTGGGGCATCTGACTAAAACCCCGTAACGACTATAAAAGATCTTCGAATTACAGCTGGGACTAGTTATGTTAAGGAAGGTTGAACACCCATCCGCAGACCGACCATCACAAGCGTTGCTTAACCTTGAAGATCGAACCGTGCGGGCTTCTGCTGATATTAGTATTATTTAGCCACAAGCCATTTCAGAACAACTGCGGCATGGTCCATCATGAAATTGTTCTGAAAATGCTCGTGCTTTTTTCGTAGGTCGTATGAAGACTTGAAGTCGTTAACCTTCTAACCTCTTACTCTACAATAACAATAAAATGAAAGTACCTCGCAAGTTAGTAATTACTCATCAAAGACACACAATCCCTCAGTGACCTTGACACCCACGAGATGGGATTCTATTATAATGTTAGAAATTGTAGGCCTATTAATATTTACGTTGTGGGCATGGAGTTGCTTCAGAGCGATGAACTAATGATTCATCTTAATAATTACACAACATCACGCTTGGCCCTGTAGGGCTAAGGCACAGTTGTATAGGTAATTGTATTGCACAGCACCTATCCTACGTCTTTATTTCACAAGTTGTGTTTTTGTTGCTCTATGATTATTAAGGGTGAGCATTTCGCCACTTACTTGCCTTGCTTAGGATGGTCTATAGATGGGTGACCACTGACCACCCATTAAATACAGAGTTTCCTCCGGGCCTCGGAAAGCACTTTAAGCCGTTGGTCGCGGCTGTCATTTGTAGATCTTTTGACAGTCGTTAGGTAGTCAGTGGCCCAAAAAGTCTGATAACCAGTCTTACCAAGGGGTATCGTATTACCTAGTACTAACTGGGTTGTGGAGCTCAGATAGGCAGTCGGTCCATGTATAATACTGGTATTCAGCTGTATCCGGATAAACTGGAAGCCGACCCTAACATAGTTTGGAAAAGGCTAGACTGATGATGATGAGTTCTGTACATTCTACCACAACATATGATAGACAACTTAAAGAGATCCTTAACGAAGTCGAAAGTCGCTTGTTCTCCCCATCATTGCGGTCTTTTTTTCTGGATGTACCCTGGGAACCTTCTGGATACGGAGATATTGGAAGTCAAAGTTCTAACTTCTTCAAAAGTTTTTTTTTAAATACAGGTTCTTATAACTTTACTTTAAATATCTCCTGTACAATGTTTTGAATGCATTATATTGAGTCCTATCCTAAAATGTGATACTTAATTGACTCAAAAAAAGTCGTTTCCCAGCAATATTTTTTGCGTAGAGTTACTTAGTTTCATGTACCTACCTACATAATACTTGGTTGACGGTTTCGTGAACCCGTTTCGTGAGAGGTCCGTTTACACCTTGTATGTAACACATTAACCAACCTGACGTTAGAACCCTGGACACACAACAACAAGTCATCCTAGTAACCACTAAAGCAGAGAGGCAACTATTAAAAGGTTTTATCCGTGTTTGAGCTGGTGAGCTAGTTAATTATTATTTTATTTATAAACTCAATCTTACTGTAGCCTTGATTATTATGTCAACCATAAATAAGTACTATACTGTTAAAAACTATTTTTGGTTTGTTTTTTACACTACTTGAACAAGTAAGACATACTGATTAAAACAACTACCTTTTATTATTTTGTTTCAATGTTTTTTTAATATTCATGAACATGTCAAGTTATTTTAACATTTGGAATGTAACAATCAGATAAAATAAATGTAAAAAATAATTATTTAAACAAATATTTCATACAACTATAGTAACTGGACTCCCAAAAAAACATCAAATCCTTATTTTTGTGGTGCCATCATGTTTAGGTATCTCTAACCATCTCATCTACAGAGTTTCGCTATCTAACTTAATTTGTACCTAGACCTTGATCAAAGACAATCTATTAACCTGAAACATTTCTCTTTTCAGGCAAAAATGTCAACATAAACAATGGCGCTGAAACTGAAATACAAAGACGAGCACGGCATAGTCCAGATCAACATGAGTCCCTCCTCAAGCCCAAAAGAACCGGACAAAGACATCACCGACCCGCAGTTCGACACCATCAACAACCGATTCGCGCAGTACGACCTCTTCGGAGGCAAGTACGACGTTGATTCGGGAGGGGAGACACCGCGCTCGCTGTTCCGAAGCCGCTACAACAGTATAGAGGAGGAACTAGCTAACACACCGTACGCCTTCACTACCGAACGCTCTCTCAGATTAAACAGCGCAAATAAACTCGACATAACCATCCAACGAGACGAAACATCGCCCTCTAAAGACATACAAGACGACCGTTTCTTCAAACGGAAACTTAGTTTAGAATACGATGAGTCTTTGTTTGGACCTCAAATTGATTTAAAAGTGAGCGATTGTGGGACTCCCGCGTTTACGGTGACGCAGTTGATCCACGCGCAGGATCGATACTTCGATCTGTCCGGCAGACAGTCGGAGAGTCCTAGTGGTAACGTGTGTGACAGCAGTGTGCTTGTGCCAAGTCCTGGCGGGGATGATCAGGCCTTCAGGGTTCTGTCGGCGGATGTGAAGCGGCAGGAGCCTGTGGTTGCGGCTAAACCGTGAGTTTTTCTTTATTTATTTTGTAGTATTTAAATAGATTCTTTTTTGACAACGACAAATAGTTGTCTTTTTACGAACGGACATAATCAAAGCTTATTATGTTATTTTCTTTAAAAATTAGATGTGGAATTTTATTATTACTGAAAATAATTTATGTGGTCAAGTTTCATGCAGCATAAATATTTTTTGAATAGGATAATGTTTATATATGTTTTGGCTACTTTTAAAATATTTTATCTATCATTAATGTCGTTTTTCACGTCTATTTGTGTGACCGCGGCATTCATCTTTCCTTGCAACTGAGATTTTGACTATAATTTAGGGAGATTTGTGTAAGTAGGCACATTTTGTATTAAAAAATCATCCAACGAAACACTAGTGGGTAATTAGTAATTACCTAAAAAAATGTTCCACAAGGTAGGTTCTGTAATTGTTTTTGTTTAAAAACAACAATGATACTGTAGTTCTGTAACTAATCACGATTCACGGCTACTGTGATAAGTAGACGTATTTTTTCTGTAACATGAGTTGACAGAAAATGTAAACAAAAAATACAATTGTGTCCAAAGTTGAATCTTACCAGGAATCGTATATACCTTCGCTCGGAAATGATACAAGACTTCAACACATTTGTTTGTGTATTACCTTACTTATTGATTCTTGTGATCGATGTACAGCGAGGTTTATAAGTCAAAAGAAATAATACACAGGTTTTCTCACAGTTTGTACAAATACTTAATTAAAAATTTGTGTCTAACTTTCCAATATTCATCATCATCTGTCTGTCTTTTCTCAACTAGCGACTGGCTACTCTCAAAGATCTACAATTGACAGCCAGGACCAATGGCTGGGAATAACCGTTTCAATTGTAACTTTCCAATATTATGTCCATAAATCTTTACTAATTTGTCAGTCTGTCTGTTACATTATCATGCCTAAACAGCTGAACAGATTTTTATTTGGCACACAGGTGATGATATTGACGATGATATTAGGACATAGGCATTGTTATATTAAGGCAGAATGTACATGGATTAACAGCCGCTCGGGTCGATCTTTAGGTTAAGCCGTGCTTGCCTAGGTTGGTCTGTGGATGGGTGACCGCCCATTACATACCGAGTTTCCTCCGTGCCTCGGAAAGCACGTTAAGCCGTTGGTCCCGGCTGTCATTTGTAGATCTTTGACAGTCGTTAGGCAGTCAGTGGCCCAAAAAGTCTGACAACCAGTCTTACCAAGGGTTATCGTATTACCCAGTACTGACTGGGTTGTGGAGGTCAGATAGGCAGTCGCTCCATGTAAAATACTGGTATTCAGCTGCATCCGGTTAGACTGGAAGCCGACCCCAATATAGTTGGGAAAAGGCTAGGCAGATGATGATGAATGTACATGGATACTATTTTATAATTTAACAACCTATTTTAATGTACCTACATTCTAAACAAATAAAGACTTATTCTATTCTATAAAGAAATTTCGATTGTATAAGCATATTTTCACAGTGTAAGTTTGATAATCGAACTCCTCACGAATGAAGCCGTGAGCAAGATCTAGTGAATAAATAAGTTGGAAACGCCAACAAATCTTACAAACAAACGTTACACAAATATATAGCCATCTACCCTACTTAATTACCGCCATAAAGAAGCGTCCATCGGAGATCAGACGTTCCCGAGAATAGACCAAAACAAACGAACACACAACAAAGCTTGTGACGAAGCTGAACTTACTGTGTATCGCCCAAAATAGTCTTCAATAGGCGACAACTAAATTTAAACTTGCTCTATACTTATTTGGTTTTATTATTTTACAAGCTGTTGCTTATGGTTTCACTCGTATTTAAGGTGGACTTCTAGTTATATCGGAATTCGTTTTATTCATGTGATAATCAAGCCAATGGTCTAACCGTGGGCCAAACTTTATCAAAATGTCTTCTGCCTTTCATGATTGAAATAAAATTATTTATTTCAAAACTTTAAAAAAAAAATATTTTAATTAAAATTGCAAATAAAAAATTAATAGAAGCAATAGATTGAGTTAAAAAATATTTTAAAGATGCTTCAGTTGATAATAGATTATTGGAATTAGAGATTAGGGGGATAAATCTTAAGAGATTAATTTCTAATCCAATTCAACATCCAAATCATTCACACAATTCCACAGGAATCTATTCGTAAGATTTTTGTTTTTAACAAAAAATATACCAAGTTCGTTTGCATTCGGTCGAAGTTACCGCTTAATTTTACATTAAAAGTTGATAATTAGAAGTTAATATCAAGTTTTGTTGATTACTCATATGATAAGTAGGCCTAGGTGCCAAGGTTTTACATAAAACGGCTTATTCAAATAATATGACGGTTAAAATACATGACACCATTTTGTGATACAAGCAAAGTATTAAACCATAATTTGATATGATCAACTTGTAAACTACGCCTACTGCAAAATTTAAAATCAAAAGTCATTTATTCAAATTATTTTGTGAAACACCATTTCTTTAACATCAAAATTACATAGGACATTCCCCATAACACCGGCCCTTCGCTACTTCCGAGAGTTCTTAGTTTGGAGAAGAATTAGCGAAGAAACATCCTGGCAACACAGTTAACTCTTGTACCTACAAAAGAAATGGGAATCAAGGAGCTCGTGTTGTTGCACTTTCCTATGCAGCTATGACATTAACCCTATTATTATAAACGACTTGACTGAAAGATGATAAGGTGACTACTGAAATGTCGAGGAAAAGAGAACTATGCGAGAAGAAGCCAAAATGGGCCACCCCTAAATTAATTGTTCGTAAGGGCGAGGTAGTAGAATATGTCTTATAATCATAAGACATATTCTACTTCACACCTTGCTAGCTCACAAACACTCACCACAAATCTCTTTAGTAATAAAACCAGAATTAAAAGACGAGATCACAAAACGTTACCGCATTACACTGACACACGCGTGTGAAAGCAACAGATGGTTATCTTTCATTATAAAGATCTATATGACTTAGTTTACACAGGGAAATTAATGTGTGTCTGTTCCGTGTTAGTAGATTGTGTCGCGAGAGCCCAAATTGTGGTCTATCTGGTTGTTAGATTTAATGAAGGGTCCTAAGGGGCTAAATTACCGGATAAGAAACACCACACTGCACTCCAAAACGCAATTGACGTTGCTTATAAAGCTGTGAGACTGAAATGGGTCTGGGTAGGCTATGTCTGCCGGATGCGCATAGCTGTTGCCCGAATATCGCAAGACTGGTGCCCTGAGTCAGCTAGGCCGCAGCAGACAGAGGAGAAGATGGCGGGATGTCATGAATGGCTTCCTCGCGAATTGGCGAGAAGAAGCACACCATCGTGAGAAGTAGAAGGAATGGCCCATTCCTTCTACTTCTCATGACACTACTTCTCCATTCCGAATGGGGGGAGATCTTTGCCAAGGAGTGGGACAATACGGCCTTACTAAAAATATGGCAATCACTTTGACTCACTTTTTTTCTTTTTGATCGTATTCCTACAACAATTTTCGACAGGATTCACTCCAGCTTTTCCGTTTTTTGGATTTTGCATAACCGTTCATGGATTCTTAAAAAAAAACTAGTTTTTTGGTGTTCTCTAGGGCCCAACCCAAAAAACTAGATCGTGTATTGTGATAGATGGATGGTAGATTGTGTATTGAGTAGTGCATAGGGCAAACACTGCAATAATGTTTAATGATGAAGGGATATTAAGTTGGCTAAGAGTTATGACTTAAAACTTACAAGTAAGACCGCATCCAACCGAAAGGACTGGCTCGCACTAACAGAAAATCTTATTTTCGGAAAGAGGAACGATTTCGAAGTCATAATTCATTCATAATTCATTTATTTATTGTCATAGGGTCTCAAGTTCGAACCAAACACACGCACCTCTGACCTTTCAGATTCATGTGTGTATTGTATAATTATCAGGTGCTTCGGTGAAGGAAAACATCATGAGTAAACCAGCATGCCTGAGAGATATTTCTCGATGAAAGAAGAAGTCTCTTGAATGTTTAATAATGCATAATAGTGCCTTATTTGTTATTAAACATGACACAATTTATACTATTGTTATATCAACAACTACTCATAATATTTGTAACTGTTTACTAATACTGGTCACCACGCAGAGTGCATGTTGTTCTCCCCGTCATTGCGATCATTTTTTTTTCTAGACCATATCTGGGAACTTTCTAGTTGCGGACACATTAGGGGCTAAAGTTCCAACTTTTACACAATAAAAAAAACTAGTTTTTAATGTTAATAACTTTACTTTAAATACCGTATCAGCTTGATTTCAGTGCGTTACATTGAGTCCTACCGTAAAACGTAATGCAATAATTTTTGCGTAGAGTTACTTAGTTTGATGTACAGAATGCTTGGTTGACGGCTTCGTGAAGGGTCCGTTTACACCTTGTCTACCATTTATGCGTTACCTACTAATTAATATTTAACTGAAGATTTTTAAAATAAGATTCTGACGTTAGAATGCGTAAAGAATGCTCGTTTGTGCACGTGAGCGTGAAGTAAATGTAATATCTTTATTAACATCATGTAACGAAGTTTACACGAAGAAATTGTATGATATATGAATAGTTGGTATTCACTTGCTATCAATAGAATAGTAGTAATGGTTTTATTAAACCATACAGAGGTTCTATTTAAGTTTAGTCAAAGTTAGAGCATTGAGATTCGTTACAAGTAGTCAGTGACCCGAAAATTGACAACCAGTCTTACAAAGGGGTATCGTATTACCCAGTACTAACTGGGTTGTGGATGTCAGATAGGCAGTCGCTCTATTCAAATACTGGTATTCTGGTGCATCCGGTTAGACTGGAAATCGACCCCAACATAGTTAGGCAAGGCTAGGCAGATGATGATGAAGTTCTTTTAAGATTAGTACCGTATTGGAAATTCAAAGTCCTCCAATTTCAAGACTATTCATAGAGGAGAACCGTCCACAGATCTATATGCTTGCTTCAAGCATGTTGGAGATCTCTAAGCTTATTCAACGCCATGTTTCTTTGGTGAGGGTTATGGTTTAGATTAACTCAAAAAATACATAAATTGCAAAAGATCCGTACGACTTATAACACATTTATAAAGGGTGTCAATAGATCCTTAACATAAACGAAAGGCACTTATTCTCCCCGTCACTGCGATCATTTCTTTGTACTAGACCATACCTGGGAACCTTCTAGTTACGGAGATATTGGGGGTCAAAGTTCCAACGTTTTCACAAGTTTTTTTTTAAATACATGTTTTTAATGTAAGATTTTTACTTTAGACACCTCCACGACCCTCGTACTATTCAATCCATTCATAAGCATAATGCTATGAGTGCTTTCCGTCGATTCTTACCGTAAAACGTGATTTTTCACCCCAAAAAAAAAGTCGATTCCCAGCAATAATTTTTGCGTAAAGTTACTTAGTTTGATGCACAGAATGCTTGGTTGACGGCTATGTGAAGGGTCTGTTTACACCCGGTATAGCTACTCTAGCCACAAGGCTAAAAGGCAACTCGCCATTTAAAACTCAAAGTGGTTTAACAGGAGTTTTTAGATATGAGATAAATCCCACAAAAATGCATTGCCTATTTCAATAAACTAAGCATTTTTTTTTTTTCACATCCCAAAAGAAAAAAGTCATGCGAAGTAGAAAGACTGAAAACCGTCAAAACTTTCTTACCAGGAAACTTAACCTAGAAAATCACTACAAAGTTAAATTACATAACATTGTATAATCTTAACTACAAGAGTAACTAACAGTCGGAAATGACCAAACAAAGCGTTCGTAACAAAAACGGATAGTAATTGTTCAGTGACATTACGGGTAACTATTCGTAATTCGTAATGGAAAACCACTTCCCTTTGTTTTTGCTTAATTTTTCGATTTCCTTGAGATTGTTAAATTGTTAATAGATCAATGTTAAACGTTCTGATGGTAAGGTTCAAATAGAAAAATAACGAGTACGTGGCCTATCAGCTGTTAGCTGCGTGACGCTGTTCTGTCTCATTACTATCGTACCATGGGTAGGCATAGTAAGGCGGCTAACAGCTGATAGGTAACAGGCGCGCACGCGCGATTTTCATACGGTTGTTGTGTTATTTTGAATAAAGCGAAGAATGACTATTAAAAAAAAATATTATTTGGGAAACTTGTTTGTTATCATGAGTATAATTACGTGTTTAAGTATCGGTCACTAATTACCAGTCACCCTGTACATAGATTGAACCGGGGTCATAAAGTTAAGACAAATATATGTCATAACGATGCCAGACTTCTGCAGCTCGTAAGAATCAAATAAATAGATGACATTATAATGTACTTGTTCACCACACCAAACAAGCAAATTCTACGGACGAATGAGGAGCATGTGATAATAAAAGTGTAAAGTACTAATGGTGAGCAGATGGCTGATGTATTCGAAAAGAATCAGACTAAAACATGAATTGACCGTGTGAAAGATGATAATTATGGCTAAGAAGAGAGTAGACACTAGTTAAGATGTTGAGAAGGGAGAAGAAGAATTGCTGCGACCTTTAATTAATCAAGATAAAAGCTGAAAGATGAAGATGACGCAAGTAACTTCTAAAAACACAGCACTTTTTATGTCTTACCCAACAAATTTATTATAGTTACAATATTAAATGCTCTTAAGTTATCAACAAAACCAGTCTTTCCTAAAGAAGATAATGTCAGTGTCGTTGCCCATATAGTGTTAGTTTTAATATGCCAGACATCGTAAGCAGTACCTATATTATTCTACACAAACAAATAAAATTGAATTGTGTGTTTGTAATTTCAATATAACAGCATTTTACTAAAAGCAATATATCAATGTAACAGGGTACTTATAATAAAAAAAAAAGTTTAATCTGTCGTAATTTTTGTCTGTCTGTTTGTTCCGACTAATCTCCGAAACGGCTGGATCGATTTTTCAACGGCTAGTTATAAATAAAATATTCACTCTTCGTGTCTGACTGTGTGATCACGTCATTCTTCTAAACTAAGCCGCAGAAGCCTTAGTCTGATAACGAATCTTACCAAGGGGTATCGTATTACCCAGTAAGTAGGTTGTGGTCGGCAGATAGGCAGTCTCTCCATGTAAAATACTGGTATTCAGCTGCATCTGGTTAGACTGGAAGCCGACCTCAACATAGTTGGGAAAAGGCTAGGAGATGATGATGGTTTAGGAAGGTCAGTGGTACAAGTAAGTACAATAATATTCAACTTAGATATAGCGTTTGTGTCGACTTCCTCGTTGGCCTAGTGGTCGCAAGCGCGACTTCTGAGCATGAGGTCCTGGGTTCGATTCCCAGGTCGGGCAAAGTGTTATTGGGTTTTTTCATAAGGAATTTCTCAGTAGCAGTTACGGAGTCTGGATTTGTGTCCATTGATGGCAACAGGCTCGCCCCGTATTACATGGGACTTAAACATAACTGGCGAAATGTAGGTAAACTATTAGTTACACCTCTGCCTAACCCTTCGGGGATTACAGGCGTGATGTTATGTTAGATATAGCGCTGAAATATCGACGCGTTGAGTTATCGCCATAATATTACATACTCGCATATCACACGAGCACATTGGGTACCCGTGAGAAGCGAGGGCGGGTACTACACTAGTCTACGTATTAAATACTTATATATCTGTGAGTCTATATAAGTGTAGAGCTTAACTAAGTGGCCGGTCTGATGTCATCATGGTTTGACGACAAAAACATGGAAATTACAACAAAATTTTAAGAGCCGGTATTCTTTTTTGTGCAGCTGTAAAATGTAGCCAAGTTGCTGCAGAGGAGCTGGTCTTAGCTCAAACTAGTTGTGGCCTAGATAATTATTAGAAATCGCTTAAAAATCCTTCGTTGTTAATGATCGCTCCGATTAATAAATGTGTTAATTTAAAAATAATAACAGCCACTCAGATCAATCTTCAGGTTAAGCCGCGCTTGCCTAGGTTGGTCCGTGGATGAGTGACCACCCATTACGTTCCGAGTTTCTTCCCTGCCTTGGAAAGCACGTTAAGCAGTAGGTCATTTGACAGTCGTTACAGGTAATCAATGGTCCGAAAGTCTGACAACCAGTTTTTCTAAGGAGATCGTATTACCCAGTACTAACTTGGTTGTGGAGGTCGCTCCATGTAAAATACTGGTATTCAGCTGCATTCAGTTAAACTGGAAGCCGATCCCAAACATAGTAGGGAAAAGGCTGATGAGTATCAGATCTATGGTGCCTACAGTGGCACTGACTTCTCACACACGTAATTTTATGTCTTTGAAAAACGTTTTGATTACAAATTATTCTACCATAGTATCTAAAAGGGAATAAACCAAAACCATTGTTGTGATCATCTACTCGTACATAACGAGCCAACTATTAATTAATTACCGTCCCCTCTGCTTTTGAATCTTCTTCACTAACAGAGGGTGAGGACCGTAATATACCACGCAGGCTAAGCGAGGGTCGGTATTTGTCACAGATCGTTTTTTTAGGGTTCCGTTTCCGAAGGGTAACGAACGAACGAACACCGCGACGCTATTACTAAGCTTTCGCTGTCCGTGCGTTCGTCTGTCTGTCAGCGCGTTGTATCTCATGATCCGTAATAAGTAGACACTTGAAATTTTCACAGAATGTGTTTCTGTTACCGCTGTAACAAAAAAAAATATATTAAAGGGTGCTCCCCAACTACGAAGGTACGGAATCCTTTATACGCGAGTCCGACTCGCACTTGGCCTTTTTTTTCATTCTTTGGCACTTTCCTTACTCTATCTAGGTACGCTAGTTTAAAAGGCAAAAATAAGAATCTAACAGCACCTAGAGCAGAATTTTCCTTAAGTTTGTTTTGCTTTTCGCCGATACTTATTTTTTTTCGTTTTCTACAGTATCAAGCGCTTTATTTCGCTCATGGTCGTAACCACAAACAGTTCCATTCAATGAATAAAATTCTATAATCTATGCTAATTTTAAACGATCTTCCGGATAACCAGAATGTTTCACAAAAACTTCAAAATAATAAATCCGTGGTTCTGAATATTAAAAGAAGTAAAAACATTGCATTATTATAAACAAATGGAGCGCAAAGTGATTAGATGGCCATTCCCATTGTTTATTTCATTTCCTGAAAAATATTTCTTATAAACGGCTGTCTTCAATGTTATTTTTTTCTATGATAAGTAGATGTTATGTCATTGTGTCTCTTTGGTGTGAATAGATTTGTTTTTATCCATTGCGATACTGCATCTTTTGGTTTTTATATTAGTGCACCGATTTAATACAAGGTGGATGTCACCGACGCTAAAAGGGTACCATAATTATATCCAGTACAACATTCTGAACTCCCTCGACATAGAAGGTTTTCATCGGTAATGAAAGAAAAAAATCATTATTTTGAAAATGTTCCACACATTTTGACCGTGTAGGTATTGCAGTTTTATAGGAAACAGTTGTTGTGGGGGGTTTAGAATAATGAACTGAATACGTAGTACCCTTTTAGCGTCGGTGTCCCTCCCACCCCCATATTTCACTGTTCTGTGCTCATCACTGATAAATGCTTGCACTGACTGGACAGGTCCACTCAAATCTGTGTGGTTATTTCTCCAAAATACCATCTCAGACATTAATCTGCATGGTCCTCATATGACTTGACCCTGGACTTTAAATGAGACGGTGACCTCTGAGTTTGTTTCGGATGTTTCTTCTCAGAGTAGTCAGGTCGAAACACCGGCCCCATCTAGTTTTAAAACATAACATAATTTAACATGAGTAAAAGTGTTTTGTAAAATCAATTTACAATTGCAGTCTGCAACGCAGATTGCAGCTACCTACCAATATTTGTTTACCATTCTAAGGCAGAATCTCTTATCACAGGCTTATTTGCTTAAAAAGAGGCTCTTTCACTAGTAGTTAAGTTTGCTGAAATGATAAACCCTTTTTAATTTTTTTACCGTCTAAATCATAACCATACAAAAAGTAAATAGGATTGATTATGGTTGATTTAAAAAAACCTAAAAGAGTTCTCATTTAAATAGTTTTTCGTTATGTTCGTTTCCCTAACATTCTTTTAATTTTAATAGCGTGATTTTTTCGACACATTAGAATTCTATTCCGTATATTTCATTGTTTTCTTATAATGTAGAAATTAAAAAAAAAAACTTGTTTTTTAATTTTTTGTCTCAATTAAGTAGTCAATCTCTTTTGAACCTTATTACTAAAGGCATAAGGGTGACAAGTGGCAGACCGTCAGTGAACTCGGTACTACCTAAATGAAAAGTATTTGACTCAAGGAAATAAGCTAAATTCTGCACAAAAATTCTTGACGCAACGTCTTTTATTCTTTTTGTAATTAATCACTATGTCATGTAATTACGTAATTAATTTCATTCGCACACTGTTGAAACAAAATTAGGTTAAATATTTCTATGTAAGTAACTGTGTGCCACTAAATACCTTTGGTAATTAAAGACGTGTTTATTTTGACTAAATTTATGGTTTTTGTTTTAGTAAAAGTTGTTTTTAAGGCATTTGTTTTGAAAACAAATCTATTTGTTATGATTGCTTAGTGGTTTGAGGAAGTTTGAAAGTTCTGTTTTAAGCTTTCACGGTTTACAACTAAACTTATACTGTCACTTACGGGATCAACCCGGGACCATGGCGCTTGCAATAGCGTCGAAATATCGGGAGCTCAAAATAATTAACAATCACGGAAGATATCCGTAAGTGACAGTATAAGTTTGGTTTGAAAGTTGCACCAGTTACAGAAAAGTTGAAAGGTAATCGACTGTCTTGGTATGGACATGTGATGAATATGATGTGATGGTGTTGATGGATGGAGGAGAAGAAGACCAAGGAAACGATGGATGGATTGTGTGAGGAATGATGTGAAAGAAAAAGGAGTAAATGATAGCGTGACGGTTGACAGAGGAGAATGGAAGAAAAAATCGTGTTGCGTAATATAAGTATGCGCCTGTATCTATATAGATATATCTACCAACCCGCACTGGGCCCGCGTGCCCACTCCCTCTCATAGAGAGGAGGCCTACGCTCCAGCTGTGGAGACATCATTATGCTAATGCCATCATCTGCCTAGCCTTATCCCAACTGATGGATGCAGCTGAATACCAGTATTTTACATGGAGCGACTGCATAACTGACCTCCACAACCCAGTTAGTACTGGGTAATACGATACGCCTTGGTAAGACTGGCTGTCAGACTTTCAGGCCACTGACTACCTGTAACGACTGTCAAAGATCTATAAATGACAGCCGGGACCAACGTTTTAACTTGCTGTCCGAGGCACGGAGGAAACTCGGTAAGTAATGGGTGGTGCCCATCTACAGCCCGACCACGAGCTTCTCGGCATTATACTAACGTATCTAATCCAAACAAATATCGCAATTTATTACCGTACTTATATAAATCAGAAGTATCATTACGGGTACAACAAACCTGCTCATCTTTCGTAACAAAGAACTATGCGCGAACAACAAAATATTACATGAAAACACATAAAATACCGCAGAAACACTGCCAATTCTAATCTAAATGAGTTTTAATAACCTTAATCATATGATGGCGTAAAAACCAAGGTTTCTGGTACAAAAACCATTGACATAACACCACTGACTTGTGACATAACCAAGGTCGGAGTGTAAGAAGGTAACTTGGTGGTTTTATGGTTTTACTAGCTGTTTTCTGTGGCTCTGCCTGCATTTTTGCTCTAAATTATTCGGGATGAAAAGTAGCCAATGTTTTTCTTTAGTTTAGTGTTTGTCAAATTGCATGAAAATTGGTTCAGTAGTTTAGCTGTAAAACGTTACTTAAAGGTACGGGTAGCAACTTACTTTCACAGTTTTAGTTTAATAGGTTTTTAATGTAATGAGCACAAAGAAATTTTGAAGACACAGCTAAAATTGAAGAAAACATAATGTCACGCCTTGTAATCACCAAAGCGTTAGGCAGAGGTGGCCCCACTTTTCGCCAGTTAAGTTTAAGTCCCATGTAATAGGGGGCGAGCCTATTGCTATAAACCGGGCAAAAATCCAAATTCCGTAGCTTCTATTGAGACATGCCTGATGGAAAAACCCAATAACATTTTGCCCGACCCGGCAATCGAACCCAGGACCTCATGCAGTCGCGCTTGCGGCCAGTAGACCAACGAGGCAGTCGAGGCAAAGATTGAAGAAAATAGAAATATATTTCGCACTGAACGTAATCTTTCAGTCGGTAAGTATCCGATAAAACAAGATTAGACTGTAAATTGTATAGACTTTCAAATTCACTCTGTGTGATTTATTCAATGACAAATAGAGCACGTCTCGGATAGAATTGATATATTGTAGTATATCATAACATCACGCCTGTATCCCCGATGGGGGAAACAGTGATGTAAGGTATTCGGACTCCTGGCTCCAGACTCGAGTCCAACCCCACACTTGTTTACACTATAATCATCCCTAGATGAGCAAGCGGTTTAGAAACAACCAAATGAATAAAAACCCATATTCATTAATCATAATTAATTAGTAATTGTGTGAGAATTATCTCCACATTTGGGAACAGCCTGATTGAAGCAATAAGTTGGACAGGCTCCAGCGATATCGTTGTTATAATTAATTCGGTGGTCTTTAACGTACGGTAAATGAAATTGTATTATATTATGGGTACATCTCTTTTTTACGTTTGAAAATCCTCAATGGATGTCAAGTCCTCCGCCGCGTTGTCGGCGGATGTGGTCTGTCAGACCCCAACTAACTAAAACCACACAGTGTTCCTCCTCGTCGCTTCTGGCTGGAATGCGGGGACACAATTGCTTTCTCCACAATCACCCCAGCAGATAGGTACACCTCTGCTCTAACCTTTCGGGGATTACAGGCGTAATATTGTTAATTTTTCAGGAAAAAAACGAACCTACATCTAGTCCACCGAATTTGTGACAAAACCAAGGTTGAAACCAAGTTAATTATTTTCTTTGTTTCACATAACATGTAGCCATCTTATGGTGTGGTGTATTCAAATATATGTAGAAGATAGCCTTGGTGATAGGGCTGAAAAGGTGTTGTGCAAATGTGACAGAATTGGGGAAATTACATGTAAGTAAAAGAATTGGTATGGATTATTCAAGTCAAGTGGTACAAGAAATACAGGAATCATGCCATTAGGATTTTTTTTGTGTAGTTAACTTATTACTAATGTGAAAAATTGTATGAAACGACATATATTATGTGAAAGATGCTAAGGTTAGAAAGCGAGTGACTGGATACTGAGATGGCGGCAAATAGATGAGAATGAATAAAGAATAGAATTAGAATTATTAATTAATTTAGGCGTTAGAATTTTTTACATAAAGGAAGCATTTTGGACCTTCTTCTTTATCGTGTGGTTAGTGCCTAACCTGGTGTCAGAGTTCTATACCGCCCATGGGCCTCTGACTTGGCTTTACATGCCGTCGAGAAATAGCTGGTTTCCTTAGCGCATTCTATGGTAAAACTACATAGGTACCCATCAGTCAGAAAGATGGCAAGGGTGGCTGTACAGTAGACCTCAAAAGTGCAGCACCATGCTAAAGATTACATTGCTATGAACTGTGCGAGCGCGATACAGCAGTGTGTGTGCGTGTGCGTGTATGAGTGATGTCTCAACATTCTACACATAACACACACTAATGAACTGTCGTCACACTACGCGAAATAGCATTATATTTCTGTTGCATTTAGAATACACATCATAGTGATGACCTGTTCTTACCATTGCATTGTTAAAATTCGCGAAGTATTAACATGAGTTGGTAGCTGTTTGGGCTGAGCATGGGTTCACGATCAATGAAGTCCAAGTTCGAATCCATGTTATTACAATTTGTGGCTGTTTTTTGTTTCTTTGAAACCTTAATTATATTTGTATTTTAAAAGAAAGTCGTTAGGTATTTATGTTTATTTATGATATAGTTATGCTTATTATTTATTTTTTATAAAAAGTTAAATATTAGATAGTTATTGTATTATTATTTAACCTCATTAAATGATTTTTATTTTATGATTTCGGTGTTGGAAGGTGGAAATAAAAAAATCATGCTGAATGATAACAAAAATGTTTATTCGTTTTATTTATTTATAAAATTAACAAACTTTTATGAGAATGTGAAGTCACATTCCTATCTAGGCAAAAAAAAGTTCTCTTATCACCGTTCATAAGATTTTTTGTTGTATACCCACTTAGTCAATTCATAATAAGAATAACATAACACGGAAAGGATATTCTAATAACACAAATATAATTGTTGATACCCGCTTATTATAGGTATCAGTATTCAGCAGAGTTAATTGAATACTATGAGTATGAGTATAATATATGAGTTAGATTTTATGAACGTGTTTTTTTAATGTAACGTCACATTGAATGTATTGAGGTTATAGCTTAAGTGTTCATTTTCTTGACGAAAAGAATATTGAAACTAAACCCCAATTTAAGATCATTAAATTTAAAATTTATTTCTTAATTTTTTTTATTTTTATTTACGGTTATGTTAATATTACTAAATATTTAGTTACCCGGTCTACTTATTAAATTAAGTATTATTATTTTTTCGCCATAAATTAAGTCTTCCTTTTGGCAAGACTTGAAAGTCTTCTCGTCAGAAAATACAGTCACCTCCCAGTTAAAATGTAAATAATCTCGAGCAAAACGTAGTCTTTCCTCCCTGTGTTTTTGTGTCAAAAATGGTTTTTAGCTGGCTTCCGATGATGTAAACCTTCAGCATGGAATGCATAGCGAACAGTCTGTAATGTAGTATCCAATTGCTCTGCAAACATTATAGTTGGAATGAAACCATTTGTTTCATATTCTTCCACCATAAAACGTCGCTGAGTCGGGTTAATAAGCGGCGGCCTTTCACTTCTTAGACGACTCTTCAGACTACCTTCTTCCTCAAACCTCTTTACCCAACGGCTAACAGAATTTCTAAAAAAAAACAAAATATGATTACACACTTGCAACTAGCAATTTATTTAATAATAAGAAAATCACACACCACAACTATCATCATAATAATTATAATTTTTAAAAATAACTTACACATTTTAAGCCAGTTTCAGTTGAAATTTGAGAAATATTAAGCCCATTTTTACGCAAAGTGACAATATTTACCCTGTCATCAATACTAATATTAGCTTGCATCTTGAATAAAGACAATCAAACAATACGCTAATCGTAATAATAACACAAACGCTCGAAACAAAGTTCACCAACTAACAACGTCATAACTAACTACTTTGTTCAATCCAGAAGTTTATTTTGTTTCACATTCACCCTCATCTTTTTTGTTAATAATAAGTTCCAACTAATATTTAGAAAAACATATCTCATCGGGTCTAACGTATCATTTATAATTAAAACACAAAAAGAGTAATGTCACTTGGGTTCGAACGCAGAGTATACAGTGCGAGACATTTTATCTATAGCGTTAACCGCTAAGCCAGATAGACACATAATTGTTTGTTTGAAATTAAATATCACTAACTTAATACTCCGTCGCGACATGACAGGCTTGTCACTAAGGCAAATGATCATTATATCGCACTCTTTCTGACTAGATAATTATGAAAGAGAGCGATATACGAGATCGTGTATGTGTGCAAAATATTTGTTATGGAAAAAGGTCGTAAGTGCGACTTGTTTTGATGCGATCGTTTTGTGAAACTGCTACTGCACTTATGGTCTCTACTGTACATTTACACAGGGTGTGTCACAAATATCGTCATTAGATGCTACAAACATATTCGCGTCGGAATAATTCGAAAAAAAACCGAATAAATGTTACGTATATGTTAAGAGTATCTAATGAAAGCCAAAGTGCATCTAGCTCGAGTGTGCTGTTCCGGCAGGCTGACTCGAACATGATACAGCAAAGTAGGTGCCGAATAGAGTTGGGACCATCGGCACGAGTCAAATGGAAGTATCGCAATTTCAAAAAATCTTTCGCTGATGAACTTGCCAGAAGGAGATCCAGCACAAAAGCCTTCAGACCTGAACCCATTGTGCCCATTCCTTTCAAGCAGCTAAGAAGTTCGTTAAAGGATCACACTCAAACACAAGCGGAGAAATAGTGGAGCACGACACCAGGGTGTAGGCAATCCAAGGAAGCTATGCCTTCCCTAGATAGGAAGCTGACCAAGATAGAGATAGCCTGCGACTGGTGGCGGGATCATCACTGGACACTGCTCACTAAACAAACACTTCCACACCCTAGGTATCACTGACAGTCCCCGTGCAGAGCGTGCATGAAGGCGGAGGAAACGGTGGTGCACGTACTCCTCGAGTGCACCGGCATCACCCAGATCCGCGAGGAGACTCTTGGAACACCAAGATCCTATGCGGACGTCCTGAGAAGACCGGGAAGTTTGCTTCTGGAGGGAGGTGGGCTGGTTGCAGTAACAGCCACCATGGCTCACGTACTATGGTCCATTTTAAGGACTAAGTGCAGAAACCAAAACCCCTTAACATAGAACATAGCATCGCAATTGTTTATTGTTGTTTGGTAAATACTGCCGAAACGAATATCTTACTGTTTATCCAAAAATGAAACGAACCTATAATATCCATGTCTCAACAAGCCCAGTGTATTGTGTCTACTTACATTAAATAGTTACTCAAACGGTTCGCCTCACAGACCACGGTCTGCTGGCTTCACTTTTTACAATCACCTTGAAGATTGAATGTTTACAACAAAATAGTCTGTTGTATGATTTATTTTGTTGTGGTGACTTTAATTATTTCGAGAGTTTAATTGGTTGTCCTGCAAGTGCAATGATGATGATAGATGTTTGTCGATGATCATTGAATAAAAATGACCCAAAAAGTGTTTTTGAATTATTAATCTTTAAGATTTGCGCTCACGGCTCTGTAGGCAGTTCAGCAAATCTATAGGCAGTAGTTATCATAAGCATAGTATAATCAGCCTATTAATGGCTGCAATGAGAATGCTAAGGGGGATGTGTGTTGTAACGCGAATGGATAAATTAAGGAATGAGCACATAAGAGGAAGTCTGAAAGTGACGCCGGTGACTGAAAAGTTCTGTGGTAATGGGTTTTCGTGGTATGGGCATGTGATACGGAGGAATGAGGAAAATGTAGTAAGGAATATCTTGAGTATGAATGTAAATGGCTATAGTAGAAGAAGACCAAAGAAACGATGGATGGACTGTGTGAAAAGTGATAAGGCTAGAAAGGTTGTAACTGCTGAGATTACGAGTAATAGAGAAGTATGGAAGAAGAAGACATACTACGCCGACCCCAAATAAATTGGGATAAGGACAGGAGAATGATGATGATGAATGTCCTTCTTGAAGATACACAGAACTTATAATGTGAGAGGGTTGCCGCTCTAATCCACGACGCATTAAATGCAAAGCCTTACAAAGTTTTAATTTACTGTTTAGAGAGAGTCCGTTCATGTTGTGAGTGAAGATAGAAAAGATTACCCAGTCAGTTGTTGCTGGGCTGAATATTCAAGGTTTGCAGCACTTAATAACAGTCCTCTTGACCGTCACAGTCATGGCGACCAATCTCAGAATCAGGATCTGGAGACATAGCCATCGACGCAGGAAATACTTTTTATAGTGCACAGGTCTGGGAGGAAACCACCCTCACTCTCATAGTTTGGGACGGCAATTCAACACGACCGGAGAGAGATCAGGCCCAGGACCAACAGTCGTAGTACCTAATAAGTAGGGATAGATTATAAAAGATCTTTCAATGCACCCTAATTGCACACTAGTGTGTTAAACTGCCGAGGAAAAGGAGCGTAAACAATTTGTATGATATAATTGTTAACGATTCATAATATATTACTGACAACACGGTTTTAACACCTAATTGCTAGTAATTACTTACCAATTAGCACTTATTATTTCGTGTTACTTCGGTTTGAGACACTAAAAAAACAGTGTTGTGTAATCTGCAGTTGCTGTTACATCCTTCAGGTTGTTTTAATCGCAGAAATGCGAAAAAACCGCGAGAGACAAAAATACGCACAGTCATTAAGTAAATAATATTAACCTGTAGTACGGGCAGGAGAATGATGAATAAAAGAAGGACAGATTGGAGACTCTTTGCTCGATGCTATGCCTGGTGCTGACAGATTTCCTATTGGTCAAAAGTTACGAACTTTCCGGGGATGAATTTGATCAAATATCCTTTCGTCCCTTTCGTCGTATAAGAAACTCTTGTACAAAGCAAGCTGCTAGACCCGGTTGTTTAGGTTGTGCCTCGTCAGTCAGTGAGTGAATTTCAGCTGTTTATAAAGTACAACATATCATGACATCTGTAAAGTCGTTTCCCAATCAGATTGGAGATGGCTTCTCTATTCTTTATTAGAGGTTGTCTTCTCAAATAGACTGAGACCTGCTTCCCAGCTACTTTGAGATCACCTACAGATTATTTTGGGAAATTGAGGCAGATCCAGCTTCGTAGGGCTTGCTTCCGAACTAGCTCATACCTGGGATAGTGTTCCAATATACCCCAAAATATTAAAAGTATCAAAACCGGAATCTCCCAGGCATATGCATACAAATCTTAGAAGGCATTAAACATTTACATCAACAAAACGACGATCTCCTTTTATATTCACGCCGCCGACGCGCGGTTGTCGGCAGATTGCGTCACTGATGCCTATCCACTGTTTCCGTACTCTTTTCGAAACTCGTGCATTGGTATTGTAGTCTTAAACATAATGTATGTAGATTATTGTTGATATACAATGAAGACTGACTGTGATAATATTGCGTAGTTTTAGCTTCCATTTATTTCGATTGTGAGGTATCTTGTGAAAGATTTTGGCGGAAGTGTTACGGCATAGATAAGTATTATTGCTACAGATAGACATTATTGCTGGGTATTGTTTCTAGGTCCGTGAAATTATTTTGTCTATTAAGCATTTAGAAATATATTGTTGCTGTTAGTGTGTAGGCAGTATTAACTTTAGATCAGAGGGCTTGGACATCGAGACATTATTTCAGTGAAAACGATTATGGAATGGTCGAAAATGTGTTGAAGATTAAGATAACTCCTGAAAACAACTGACATTTTTTTTTGTATGTCGTCCTGCTCTGTCTTACTTGGCAAAGGCCTTCGCCACGGTTTTTCAATTTTGTTTACAATTTGCCTTCTCCGACCACTCCGTCCAGATCGTCACGCCAGCGTTTCTTGGTCCTACCTCGGTTACGACGGCCGTCTTCAGGCACCCACTGTGTGACTATCTTCGCCCATCTGTCCTTCATCCTAGAAACGTGACCCGCTCAATCCCATTTCAACCTGCCAGAGTTATCGCCAACATCGGCGATGGCTGTCTTAGACCTTATTAAGGTGTTGCGCATTCGGTAGGAGAATGCTACGTTCCATCGCTCTTTGCCAAACGTTGAGTATGGCCTTCTGAGCCTCAGTCAAAGACCAAGTCTGACCGCCATAGGTGACCACTGAAGATGGCTAAATCCTTGGAATTCTATTTAATAACAAGTCCAGTATTCTTTAATAGTGAATAGTGAACTTGTAACTAATTGATCTGAAAACATTGACTTTGACACAAATACCGGGTTGTATCCAATTGTGGTTGATTCACGTAATTCAGACATCGTTTCAGTAATTGATACGGAAGTTAGTTCAATTAAAAACTACAATAGAGCTATCTATGTATAGTATATAGGTGTGCTGTTGCTATTTACGTGATTCGGCATGTGTTTCAATTTCATTGAAATGTGAAAACTTTGAGGAAAGTTGGTAATGAAATCGTTTTTCTCCTCAATTTTGGATACCGACATTGTACAGGCTCCATTATTTCTCCTCAAGATTAAACATATCAAGTGCAGATATGGCCATCTGAGGAATATTAAGATTAACGTTGAGAGTATTTTCCTCTTTTACAAGGGAAATACTCTCAACGTTGTCTCAATGTTTCTATATTAACACTTAGGCACTTTCTAATTAATATCTATATAACCCTGGCTCTTGTATGTAATAGCAATTTCTGTAACACAAAATGAAATCACTTACATTCATGTTGCCAACCTGTGCTTAATCCTTCGGATAACAAAGGCGTGATGTTATCTTTAATAGTCTTTAGTTTGAAATCTCCGGATAAATTACTTCGTGCACATCGTGTTCTATATTCTTACAATATAATATACTTGCCTATGTAAATATCAACATCAATACTTATGTAATACAAATCAAAGGTTTTTCTTTGCTGTAGCAACGTTTCGAATAGGTAATGTTATTTCAAAAACTTGTTATTCAAATATTAACTCTTACATGATATTACAAATAACTACTAACTAACGCAACATATGAAACGGTTTAACTTTTTACAAAACCATTGCAATCATTGAACAGTTTATTGATTGCTTTTTAAAATGAAACAAATGCCTTCTCTGTATCGATTTACGTCATGCTTTTGTCAATGTTTCGTCACCAACTGTCAAAATAAGAAATGACATTTGATGTCGTTTCAATTCAAACACGTGATATGATAGATATTGCATTGTGTTTGTTTATGTAGATCATTGGTATTTTATAAGTTGGTTCTTTTGTACTTAAACAAATAAATATTGGTGTTTAATAAGGTATGTAATGTATTATGTAAGTAAGATAAAAACTTGATAATTGAGTATTGAGTTTTAAGTAAAATGTTGCAGTAAGATATTCCTAATTGATGTTGCTACATAAGCTACGTTCATGAATTTAAGTCAGGCTGCGTGTCCACCAGAGATGTGCGAAGATGCGTAGCAAGGAATGCGTTCGTTAAGAACCAATAGAATCACTTTGTTTACGTAGCCTCGCTCAGCGCAGCTCTAGTGGTAATGGCTTAGCGAAGCGAGGTTTGTGTACATATAAAAAAATAATAAATAAATTCCATTTATTTCAGGTCCTAGACCCATATAAAAACCAAAAATAGACAAAAATACAAATACAAACACATAAATTATAGCTAAAACCTAAATATCAGAATTACATTACATTAAATAAGAAACATTATTAAATTAAATTAAAAAGTCAAAAATAAATTATCATTATTAAAAAAAAATTAATTACAACAAAATGTGAAATTAAAGATTCGATTGAATGTCAAATTAATAGGACAATAGCTATAAGACCTTAACAACATGCCGGTCACAACAGTGCCTAATATAGGGACAATCAAGTCTCCCCGCAATCATTGCCAGGACAGCGTTGGATCCGGCTCGCACCCTGCGCACTAAGGACGCGCACCGCTTGCGCATGCAAAACAAGGAAACAAGGCATATGAAACAAGGAAAGGATGTGTGCGAGGGATGTGTGCTAGGGCCGGAGATGAGCCAAAAAAATAACAGTCAGTCTTAACGATCCCGCTACAGATCCTCGCACCGCTCATCTGAGGACCGTGTCACAGCCTCGCTACGCATCCTCGCACCGCCCAGCTAACTTGCACATCTCTAGTAGAAACGCAGCCTTATTATTAATCAAATTTAACTATTTGTTTATGAAAACCGGGCTTGGTGTTCTAATCGACACTACCCACTGAAATATAAAAGGCTATAAACATTCAGCATCTTGAAGGAAGATTCAATCATTAATTAACTGCGGGAAAGGCACCGAGACTTCGAGTTCTTCCGTGCTTAGTTTATAGGTTGTCAACCCACCAGTGCTATACTCCACCTCTAGGCCAATGCCTCGACTACTAATAACTAGTTAAAACCTCGCAGATTAATTATTAAACCTCATTACGCCAGCCGTCCGCCATTACAGTCCGACAACTGTCAATTTACGCGGGAAACCAACTGTCACATGCTGTCATTAATGACATGTGGTTATACTATTATGAACGTGATTGTACCATTGAAGTTATGGATCGTGCGTGCATTGTTTCTGCTGGTTAAGAAAATCATTGTTTCTTCTAGAGAGATCTTGTAATAACTGACAGATAAATTTTGGTTTCTGCTAAAACATTCTCTACAAATGTGTTATTACGTTTATGTAGATATAAGGGACCAGTTAAAGAAGATGAATGTCGATAGTTTTTATGCATATAATTATTTCCTACCATTTGGATAACTCACGGCATACCGGGTGAGGTTGTAAAGAGTCGTAAACAAGCAATCATCGAGCTATAAAACTAGACACTAATCAACTTACGAAATAACTGTTTTTTAACTAAAGAAACAACGTGTAGTTAGTCGTATAGCACCTGTTAACCAGATTTTAGAGATCCGTAGGTAAATAATGAAAATTAGGTGATAATGTTGCCTGTTTTAATAAAAAAACAAAAAGGTATTAAATTTTCCACGAAACTGACCTGGTAGGGGCAGTGACGGGACAAATTATTATAGCCCAGTGTCTGAATTCGGGCCCGGTTGATGGCAAAAGGCTCACCCCCTAGTGCATGGAAATTAAACATAACTATCGAAATGTGGTTGTACTATAGGTACAATAGGTGCCTAAGCCCTCGGGGATTCCAGGCGTGATGTTACGTACCTTATTCAAATGTACATATCATTTTTTTCCCACATCCTACCACCCGGCTCGCGCTTGACCGTTTGCAACATTTCGTTGATATGTTTAGTTAATTAAGTAAATTACGCGTTGGTTAGAAAGCGGAATGTAGCCACAATTCTGGCCGTACGTAACGCGATCAGAATGTGCTCAAATATGCACGTATCACGCCTTCAATCTTGGGAGGTGGGCAGAGGTGTGGAAAGAACACTTATAGGCTTACAGGCTTATTTTATAACTGTATTAAGATTTCGTCAAACTGGTGCGATTTAATTAACGGACACTGACAGATCAGATATTTTATTGGGATCTATCTTCAGGTTAAGCTGCGCTTGCAAAGGTTAGTCCGTAGATGGGTGATGACCCATTACATACAGTGTTTCCTCCGTGCCTCGGAAAGCACGTTAAACCGTTGGTCTCTGCTGTCATTTGTAGATCTTTGATAGTCGTTACAGGTAATCAATGGTCCGAAATTCTGACAATAGTCTTACCGAGGGCATCATATTACCCAGTACTAACTGGGTTGTGGAGGTCAGATAGGCAGTCGCTCCATGTAAAATACTGGTATTCAGCTGCATCCGGTTAGACTGGAAGCCGACCCCAATATAGTTGGGAAAAGGCTAGGCAGATGATGATAAATAGTCAGATAAGACGTTAACAACATTTCGGTTGCTATTGTAATCAATCTACTAATACTCAACTCATCCCCCAATTATATCAATCAATGAAACCAGTAAAACTTTATCTCTTCAGCAGTAACTGTTCTGCTTACAAAAAAACAAACAGGAATTAGGAGAACCTCTGTCTAATTGAATGATTGGCGCAATTAGTGGCTGATCAACTGTGACATCCACACAGGTCTGATGCTATGGTAAATGATGAGTTGGTCAGGTTTTAGGACTTACTTATTTGAGGAAGTTTACTTTGATAATAACATAACATAACATCACGCCTGTAATCTCCGAAGGGTTCGGTAAGGTGTACCTAATAGTACAGCCAAATTTCGCCAGTTATGTTCAAGTCCCATGTAATAGGGTGCGAGCCTATTGCTATCAACTGGGCACAAATCTAGACTCCCTGGCTGCTACTGAGAAATTCCTGATGGATAAATCCAATAACACTTTGCCCGACTCGGAAATCGAACCCAGGACGTCATCCTCTACGCGCTTGCGACCACTCGACCAATGGGGCATTCAAGTTTACATTGATATCGGTATTATTGTCCTAGGTTTGATCCCAATATCTGATGGCAATAAAGTCGCCTCTTATTCATCATCATCATCATCATCAATCTTAATTTATTTGGAGTCAGTACGTTGGAGTCGGGTGTGTGTTTTCTTCCATACTTAGCCGACATCTGAGTAGTCACCCCCTTTACAGTTACATCATCGTTCACTCATTACGCGCTGCCCTAATCAGCGATTTTTCAGATTAAAACTATAAGCCCTCCGCAATGATTTTTACCTTGTGTTACTTGGTTTGGTCCCGGCTGTCATTTGTAGATCTTTGACAGTCGTAATAGGTAGTTAGTGGCCTGAAAGTCTGGCAACCAGTCTTACCAAGGGTATCGTATTATTCAGTACTAACTGGGTTTTGTGTATGTAAAATACTGATATTCCGCTGTATCTGGTCAGACTGGAAGCCTAGCCTTTTCCCAAGTATGTTGGGGTCGCCTTCGCCTTCGCTTGGGAAAAGGCTAGGCAGATGATGTTACTGTTCATTGTTAATAATGCTTAGAAGACAGCTAGGTGAGGGGTGGTTCTGTTTACATCCTGTATAAGGCATTGTTTATGCCATAATTGCCACATAATTAAGAAATGATTAGACAGTTGATGAGCAAGCAATAATTAAGTCAAACTCCCATACACCACTAAGATGAGCCGCGGATCAGATTAGACAGGTGCCTCCTACACCATAATAACTTAACAATAGATCTCTGATAGACAGCGCGACCTTCACGGAGATGCATCTCGACAATATCTAACACCTACATGAAATTAAAAGTGAGTGTTGTAATGCTAATATTGGCCATGTGCTGAATTTTAAACAAGTCAATAACATACTGTAATGATCAAAGATATGCATGCATTTATAATAATAATATTATGTACGAGTACCAATGTATGTATAATGGCTGTAAAAATACCCTTAACGAAGCCGAAAGGCACTTGTTCTCCCCGTCAATGCGATTTTTTTTTTGTTCTAGACCATACCTGTAAACCGTCTAGTTACGGAGATATTGGGCGTCAAAATTCTAACTTTTTCCCAAGTTTTTTTATACAAGTTATTAATGTTTTAACTTTACTTTAAATACCCCCTCGACCGTAGTACACAGTGTTTTGAACGCGTTACATTGAGTCCTGCCGCAAAACGTGTTTTTTCGCCACAAAAAAGTCGTTTCCCAGCAATATTTATTGCGTAGAGTTACTTAGTTTGATGTACACAATGCTTAGTTGACGGCTTCGTGAAGGGTCCGTTTACACCCTGTATGTAATCGACGATAGACAGTTACCAGGGATTATCACGTTACCCAGTAACTGGGTTATGGAGGTCACGTAAGCAAGCTATCCATATAAAATACTGGTATACAGCTGCACTCGGCTAGAATGGAACTCGTCCCCGACACTGTTGACAAAGGGCTAGGCAGATGTTGATTCAAAGATTGACGGTTCTTAAAGCGCAGTGGGTCGGTTGCAGCTTGACTCTAAAACGGAACCGATACTTTAATAGTTAAGGGATGTGGATAACTATTCGCCTACTAATAAGAACCTAGCAATTTCGGAAGATCTAGCTACATTTTCAACGCAATTAGATTTCCAGAAATCTAAGCAACACTTTTGGACATATCACATTAAATACCAACCACAACCAATTACAAAAAAAAAAAACGCAATTTCTCACGTTACAAATACGGTCAGAACCAATCAACAACAAAAAAGAACAGACAAAAATAAAAAAGCACTTCTATTCTCGTTACTACCCACATGCGGAGAGCAATCTGACGCCTATACAATGTCAACTACCTCTATGACTCAACGTAAGTTGCGAAATTGCACGGAACCTCGCCGCATCCCACAATTCACCTACGGAACTCTGATTCTATTGTTCTGTTCGAGTAAATTGCAGTTGTGTAATGCGTGTGTAATTAGTATGGGATGTCCCAACGTGGGACTTAGTGATTTACTGTTAGTTGGCCTTCGATCTTTTGTTTTTAGTGTTAATGCACTTGTTGGTAAGGTATTTGAGATTCAGCATCGTTTCCCGCGGTCTGTTTGTGGATGGGTGACCATTTCTTTTCATCAAAACTCTCTGTCATTGAGAGTACGTTAATTTTATCGGTATCGGTGGTCGTTACAAATGGCCAGTCTGAATCAGAATAACAACTTTTTTTGGCTGGTAATAATCGGAATATATTGGCATTGTCCTGAATCTCGGTTTCCAAGGTCAGTTTTTACGTCCTATCTGGATGGCTAGCAATTATAAGTTATAACAGACACGTGATCCGTAAAAATATTCAAGTACATCAATCATAATTTTTTGACGCCCTGTAATTCTTTTCCCATTTTGATACTTGTACATATTTTAACTGTTATTTACTACTTTTGTTTTAGATCTATTTCTAATTTGTAAATAAAGTAGAAAGTTATAAATTTTAATGTGATGCTAGATCAGAAATACAATAACTGTATAAAAACTGTACTCGCCAGTAACGAAGGGTGAATTTTGTAAGAAGTAAGCCGCAGTAGATATCTTTAATGTAATTATATTATTTGTCTATAGAATACTGACTGTGCCATTTTTCAAAGGGAATCCGGTAGGAATCGAGTTGTACGGAACCTTCGGCACTGGTACTCGCACTACGAAACATCGTTCTCAATAGGAATAGTGCCCAGAAGACTGGCAGCATTGCCACGTTGGATAGCAATGCTGATTCTTTGGCCAAAAAGGCCAGCCTTCTGGTCACGTGAAGAGTCGACCAACCGCTTGGCGATATCTCGAAATACTAGGTGGGCACTTGGACCCCATGGCCCTAGTGTTCCAACCCCAAACGGATCAAACACATAACAAAATCGTCAATATTTTATGTAGTACATCAATGTAGTACTGAAAATCATAGCATCAGTGCTGCTGCACAGAGCAAATAATGGTCAATACTTCGGATTGCAGTTAACTCCTCCTTTATTTATAAGCTTATGCCCGCGGCTTCACCCGCGTGGAGTTTGGGAACTGTCCACGGGATCGTACTACCGAGATAAAAATCCTATGTGCTATTCCAGACTATTCTATCTCTGTGCCAAATTGCATGCTGATCCTTTTAGCCATTCTGGCGTGATTGAGTAACAAACATTCATCCTTCCAAACTTTCGCATTTATAATAGTGGTAAGTTTGTTAACTTATATTTTGGTGGAACTGGTATACTGGTAAGAAAAATGACTATCACCTACACAGCCGGCCGCTGTCCACGGCTACACATGGGCCTCACCAAATATGGAGTATTATGATCGGGTGACTGACCTGACCAATCGTAAAAAGTAACCATAGAGTTTGTTGGCTTTGTTCATAAGACCAATTATTTTGATTCATTTTCTTGAAGCTCTGGCCATTTTCCAACGATATCTACTGAATATAGAACTCTAAACCATCGCTATGGTAATGGATAAAGAGTACATAACATAACATCACGCCTATCATCTCCAAAGGGCTAGGCAGAGGTGTACCTAATAGTACACCCACATTTCGCCAGTTATGTTTAAGTCCCATGAAATAGAGGGCGAGCCTATTGCATCAGCCGGGCACAAATCCAAACTCCGTAGCTGTCTGAGAAATTCCTGACGGATATAATATAACAGCTCAATAACACTTTGCCCGATCCGGGAATCGAACTGAGAACCTCAAGCGCAGCAGTCGCGCTTGCGACCCCTAGACCGACAAGGCATCTACCTCAACAAGTTCGGTACAGTTAGATGATGGTCGGAGGCTGTAAAAAGCGAATCCTATCATAAGGCCATCTTCTTACCTTTAGTTTCTCAAAGTTCAATCTTTGGAGTTAAATCATTGTTTTCGGGGCAACGTAACATGCTTCTTCTTCCACGCAACTTCATCAACTTCACATAATCTATCCATCTTTTCTTTAGTCAGCCTCTTTTCTTAAACTTATACTGTGACTTACGGGATATCTTCCGTGATTGTTCATTATTTTGAGCTCCCGATATTTCGGCGTTGTTATCACGCGATTTATCTATCTTATCGCTTGCAACAGCGCCGAAACCCGTTGTGACAGTGCAAGCTTAAAACAGTGTTTGAGCCTCTTTTCTTATACCTATATTCACAAGTACCTACTTATGTAAAGTCGTCCGCACGTCATCGGTGGTAAAACTTTGAGGTCGAGCTGGTCTATCATAGTACGAAGCTCAGAAGAGGCCAACTTACTATCTTTTGCCACTGAAGTGCAGCCTTATGCCTACCACGCAGCGATTTTATAAAACCAATATTTTTGCCCCGAACTAGGTTAGTCCGTGTAAGAAACGTTATCTATAAGCGTTGCGTTGTTTTCCCGTACATTAAAAGTTTCACTATCAATTGTACAGTAACACAGCGGGGTACCATCACGCCGGCGCTGTTTGTGGTCGGCAGAACAATTTGCGGTCGAGGAAAGTTGTGAGTAGAAAGATGTATTGGTGGGTTTGGGATACTGAAAGTTAATTGTTTAATGTTTGCAGAGAGTTTTGAAAAGGTAGAACACCTAACTGGTTAGCACACAGAGATATCATTGAATAATAAAAAATCTTTACTTTCAAGTAGTTTATTTTCAGGATTTCAGTTTTCCTACATTTCTAGCATATAGTACAAGTCTTAGTGCAAAAACAAATTTATAGTAATAAACGTTGTTAACGACAAGCTTTTAAATATACGTAGGTGTGACGTCATTTTTTTCGTATTCTCTGGATACCCTTATAATTGATACCCGTAACATTGGTGTGCATAAAAATTACCTAGACCGCCATCTTTGGGAGTCCACCATATTGAATTTAGAATGACGTCACTTAGCTACAATGCATTCCAACTAAACGTGTATGCAAAATTTCACCTCAATTACTGGGATAATTTTTTTATAATTAATTTGAAAGATTTGACCTGCACAAAAAAACAAACAAAAACACTGCAAGTTAAATAAAAGCTTGTAACAACAAGGCCCAAAAGAAAGTTAACAGATAGTGACCAACCCCCGTAGCATGACCACCGTAGACAAGGATTTCTTTGACGGAAGAATCGACAAAATGACAGAATGTGTCGACACAATGACAGATTTCTTTGCACTATCTGTCATTTTGTCGATTCTTCCGTCAAATAAATCCTTGTCTACGGTAGTCGTGCTACGGGGGCAGAGGGCGACTACTGACTAGACAAAGTATTATCTATCACCGCTAACCAGGATGAGAAAGTCAATAATGTATTGCATTGACACAAGCTACCGAAAAACGTATGTCAATCCTTCGAAAGTTGTTGTCATCATCGTCTGCCTTGCCTTTTCCCAAATATGTTAGGGTCGACTACCAGTCTAACTGCATGGAGCTGAATACCAGTATGTGACATGGAGCGACTACCTATCTGACCTCCATAACCCAGTTAGTGCTGGGTAATATGATAACCCTTAGTAAGACTTATGGTCAGACTTTCGGGCCACTGACTACTTGTATCGACTGTCAAAGATCTACAAATGATAGCAAACGGCTGAACGTGCTTTCCGAGGCACGGAGGAAACTCGGTATGTAATGGGTGTAAACCCAGCCACAGACCAACCTAGGCAAGCGCGGCTTGACGTGAAGTTCGTCCCGAGCGGCTGTTATAACTTGTCGAACGTTATAAAATACGAAACGCTTTTCACTTGTCTTGGCCCTAAAGGAATAAAACATAAAAGCTTGGGCTTCTAGCACAGTATTCAATCGCTCGGCCACTGTTTTATTTATCTGTTTTATAAGCCAGTGTACATCAGCATATATATTTTTATTGTCACTCCATACCTGCTAGACCACAGTGAGTGCTACTCAAGGGAGCGCGGTGCGTGAAACACATCAGCGCATACGCAGCGTGTAATTACCCCGGCTACCACTGTGTTTACACATTGTGCGTAGAGTGAGGGACGAGGGATGAGCGTAAGCGATTTGTTATCAGTAAACACGTATCTTAAGGGCTCAAGATAATGAACACCAGTTACAGTCAATCGTGAAGTAGTGGTAATACTTAGATTACGAAAATTACTCTTACCTACCAACTGCTACAGTATAAAAGCTCAGTCAATGTCAAATTGTGTCCACTGATGGTAGTTGATTGTACAGCGGGATGGAAAGAAGCATCCTTAGTTGGTAAAAAGAACTTTTAAACGCTTCTATGCTTTTCATCAAAAGGTATATAAGCAAAAAAAAAAGAAGATAGTAAGGGTGTAAAGGTATTAAGGGTAAGAGATATGTCTATGGGCCAAAGTACCCGAAAATAAATGACTGTTGTTGTTTTTTTGTTTTAATTAATTCGTTTCAAAGCCACCATAAAGCATTATTTAATTCAGGACAGGACCTGCCAGAGGCTTAGAACTAACACAATTTTTTGTAGCTGGTTTTGATAAAAGCATACGCGTAGAGAATCTAAAAGGAGGAGAGATTGTTTTACAAATCAAATATAGTTTCCTCATTGAACCAAAATAATTTATCTAATCGTACCTCTTCTTCATCTAGATTCTGTCAAACCAAAATTTTTATTCTCAGATAAAAATAACCTGACTAGGCATTGCAACCATTCTCCCTGGATCGATACTTTGCCTACGACACGCCAGTAGCCATCTATTTATTGACGTAGGTATACCCGTTCCCGCTACCTCTCATGCCTTCACCCGGCCCTAACAAGCGGTGCGTATCCGGGGAAAGTATATTGCGTACTAGAACAATACGCTCGTGTCGCACCACTTTGTAGCACACGCAGAGCGTGACGTGGACCACCTAGCAACAGGGTACAATGAGGATAAGGGATCGAAGAGAAGGGTACAATGAGGATAAGGGATCGAAGAGAAGGTGGCTCTACCTTTTTTCCCCCGAGGTCTTTTATGAAACAGTAGTGGGACAGATTTGGGGGGTTACCATGACATCTTAAAGCAGGAGTAATTCCAGTGTGGGAAAGAGACAGAGCTATACAGGTCGTCTAGCGCCATCTCTTTCCCACACTAGAATTACTCCTGCTTTAAGACGTTATGGTAGGCCACCTGAAGTGGCACGAACCATTATTGTTGGCGTTTTGCATTAAGAAATTCTCAGTAACTCCTCGACTGAGTGGACCGCCTCGTTGGTCTAGGGTGAGCATGAGGTCCTGGGTTCGATCCCCGGTCGGGAAAATTGTTATTGGCTTTTTCCATCAGGGATTTCTCAGTAGCAGCCACGGAGTCTGGATTTGTGCTCGATTAATACCCCTATTACATAGAACTTTAACGTAACTGGTGAAATGTGGCTGTACTATTAGGTACACCTCTGCCTAACCCTTCGGAGTTTACAGGCGTGGTGTTATGTTATGTTAAATTCTCAGAAACAGCCCGAAGTTTAAAAGTTGGCGGCGTAATACCCCCGTGCCTACGTTAAGCCGTTCCTTGTTGGATATTAGTGCCATTGGACTATGAAACTAAGGGAATTCAGTCTGCAGGACAATGGCACAGTAATAGTCTTTCTGACTGCTTTTGGTCTTGACGACCAATCTCAGAGGAGATTAGCCATGGACACAGGAAATATTATCAATCAATCAATCAATCAATCATAGCATTTATTTCAAGTAGGCCAGTAACAGACACTTTTGAATTGTCGAAACAAAGACAACAATGAAATATAGCTACAGTCCCAGTCACAAGGCACAAAAACTGTGAAAGTACTGTAGTTGCCCATTCCCTAACGTAGATCTCTATAGAGAAGAACAGGCAAGAAACTCCATGGACACTCTTTTAAATCAGAATACTATAATATACTATAATACTATAATAAATTATAGTGCGTATGTGTGTGCACAAACACATAATGAACTATGTCTTCCTTGATTTTAAAGATTAGTGCAGGAGTTATAGCTAAACGTACTTTCCAAGACACGGGGACATCGTACTGCCAACTTTAAAACTCAAGGCTAATACTAATCAAACTAGTGGAACAAATAAATACACGACCTGGGAATCGAATTCAGTACCGCACGCTCAGCAGTAGCACTAGCGAGCACGATACCAACGGGACTGTTATAATATTAACAGTTTCAAACACTGTTTACACAATTAACGTCCAAAAAATTAAATATCTTTCATAACAAACTTCCACACCTCTTCAGCAACTAATATATTCAGACATTACAATTTTGTAACGCCGATAAAGTGAGCAAACTGTATAATACCGTAATTAACCTAACACATTAACTGGTTCAGTTCGTTAATAACCAAACGGTGCCCATTCGATCGGCGGTTAAATCATCGACAATGATGCACTACAACACTACCTAGTAACAAAAAGTGGGGAAGGTGTAGTTGGTTTTGTTTTGACAAGGGTTCTGCACCTTTATTGTCTGACAAAGTTGAAGATTTTCCAATTTTGAAAAACCAAAGAGATTTAAAAGATTTATAGAGCAGACATTGGGAATCATACAAACATTTTAATCCTGAGCATTTTTTATTTTGACACGAATGCTAGCTGACAAGCGGGCGTATGATATTAGACAATGCGACTTGTTTCTAAATAGTAACAAGTATCGCATTACGATTTTATTCGTCTTGTCCCGACCATCGCTCGTTTAAATAATTAAATGTCTTTGAAAAAAGCCAATCAAAACAATATGACAACAGATTACTGGTCATACATGTTGTGATTAACTGATTACACTAATAGAATCCAATCTCATCACTTGACATGAGTTTGGATACAGTCTAGTAACTAATTATCGTTTACACTGATTTTTAAAGAAACTAGCTGTGAGTTCTGTGCGGCGTGACGTGAAGTGTTGTATTGCACATCCTTTGTGTTTATTTTTTTCGAATGTCCAGTTACAGAACTAAGGCAAAAATCATCTTTAATGAATTGATAAGTTCCTCTTCATTTTATAAACCCCCAATTTTCACCCACCAATTGCAAGGTCAAAATGCAAACCTGCTTATAAATAAAATGTACTTCATTCTTTATCGTGTGGTTAGTGCCTAACCTGGTGTCAGAGCTTTTTGGCCGCCCATGGGCTTCTGACTTGGCTTTACATGCCGTCGAGAAATATCTCTCAGGTGTGCTGGATTCCTCACGATGTTTTCCTTCACCGAAGCAAGTGATAATTATTACAATGCGCACATGAATCCGAATAATCAGAGGTGCGTGTCTTGGGTTCGAACTTGAGACCTACGACTTGGCAGTCCGACAGTCACAACACTAGGCTATCACTGCTTAAAATGTAGATAGGTACCTAGTATACAATAGCAATAAAATTATTGAATTCATTATTTATGAATGGAAAACAAAATCCCAATACGGGTTTCAGTAGCACCAGATTTAACTACGGAACCCTAAATAAGTAAAATTGCAAAAACCTCATTATGATCGGTCCAGTTGTGTTGACGTAAACACAAGGTCGGCGTTACACAAATGTAGTTGTTTTCTTGATTTTCAGCGAGTTTTTATACCTTTATTGTTTCGTCACTCACTACCCAGTGTGAGAATGGGACACGCCTCCTATTTCTCTGGGCGTCTGTTATTAGACGAAGATCTTATTGCATCAGATAAGGAAATAAAGTAATAGGTAATATAGACCTAATGTCTACTTGCAAATGTTTTACATAAGATTACAGCTATCAAACTCGCTATTATTTCTTAGTAGCAGGCCTGAATCTAACTTTGTGTCAGATTCGTGGCAATAGGTGCCATATTACATGAGACTGTAGCAAAATTGGGTAAACTACTGGTACAACTCTGTTGCCCCTGCCCTACCTTTTAGGAATTAAAGGCGTCATGTAATCCCTAAAAGGTAGGGGTGGTATTATTAAAATAACAGTGTCGACAATTATCGGTGAAACCTTTAATTTAATAAAATAAGTAAGGCAATAGACGCCTACCCACGAAGCTAAATGAACTGAAAGCAAACCGATATTATTATGAAATATTATTTCAGAAATTATTTGTTTTTTTTAAATGCATTCTCTTTAAAGCCCTGACCTTAGCTACGTGGGTAGTTTAGACTTTGATTAAGTATATACCAGTACTATAACTTACTAATATTATACATGTATGCGAAAGCAACTATGTCTGCTGGTCTGTCTCTGTGTTCTTTTATCACGCCTAAACGGATTTCGATTTAGCATACTGGCAGACTATGGATAATCTCATATTTTTGAAGCCAGTAAAAAATTACAGACAACATGGTCTTTCACTAATAAATTCTTCTCCTCCACAGCGCGGTATCCACATCGAAGAGGAAGAAGGAGTCGTCGTTCGCGATCCTCGCGGAGGCGCCGGTGTCGCGGCCCACCAGCCCCCGGTCTCTGCCCGTGGACATCAGGACGCGCAAGGTCTCGCCTTTTAGAGGTATAGCCTAAATTCAGTCTCGGCTATTATTATTGTTTCTATGAAAGAAAAGTGTATTTATTGTCATTAAAACAGACAGAAACACCAATAAATAAGCAAAGTTTTTAATGCGATAAGAGCCTCACCTCAACATAATGCCAGATGGTAACACAAGGTATACCACCTGGCGCTGATTTTCAGCTGCAGCCTCCGAGTGTCATACGCTGAAAAACTCAAACATATAGTAAAATATTGATGATTAAAAAATATCGTGTCAAATCAGAAGGACATGTCCTGTTTTTAAAAGTTTAGGCGTAGGTGACATTATCAGAGGCCTGTACTAGATAGTTAATTTATAAAGAAATCTTCCAGGTAGCAATTATGCTATAATGAGAATAATGTTGCCTTTTTAACAAACTACAAAGAATACAAAGAGTAGGGTGAATATCGTATCAGCAAATTTTACGTGTCCACGTTGGGAATCGAGGTGTAATCTTGTCTGATATCTCGGAATCTAATCTATTTTTTAACAAAAGAGAGTTTTATTAACCGATAAAAGCTTTGTTAGTGAGATTGGAGGTTTCTGACAGAGAAATCCAATTTTGGTGCCACTGATTTTCAATTTTGGTGGCCACACTAGACTTTGAACTAAAATATCTCAAGTTATGGAGATATTCTGAGCCCTCTTAAAGATCCTTTAAGCTTGGACTTTCTATTCTTATTTTTAAACTAAAGAAAAAATTGGCGGGACGTGAGAGGGAAAGAACCTTATGTCCCAGCCACCGCGGGAGACGCCCTGGGCGTCGGGGGTCACGTGATGACTTCCGGCCACCGTAGGCGCGGGCCTGTGGACGGCGAGTTATAGGCTAGCTCGCCGTCCGGCCGTCTTATGACGACAGGCCGTGTCGACGGCGCGTTCGTGTTCCACGTGCGCCTCAAAGAGATGTCAGCAACCAAGTAGGGGTCCGCATGGGCCGATGCCTGCCAGGGCTGCGGGACTGTTCGAAAGAGATACCGTGGCCCTGGAACACAAAGGGCAAAGAAGGAACATGGATGGGTTTCAGTCAGTACAAGTCTGACACACCCTTCCGCTCCGCCCTGAGTGGGGGGGATCATTTAATGATTGTCCATCGGAAAAAAAAAATACACTATATTTACCTATTCCCGTGTCTTGAAGCAACTATAAAATACTTGACTTTCTCAATGTATCAATTTAATAATATTTATGTTTCTGTCTTCTCCAGGTCGTGGTTTCCGTGAAGAGACTTCACGCCACAACACTCCAAAGACTTCAGCAGCCAACTCCAGATCAAATTCACCTCCCAGAAGAAGAACCAACTCCTTGTCTAGGATAGACAACATGGCTCAAACAGCCACGTTACCTCTACCCATACACAATCTATCTAGGCCACACTCTCCTAGAAACTTCCTCCAAGAGAATATAGAAGAAATAAGAGAGCTTAGCGAGCTGAATAGAGAAAAACATGAAGCTGAGGCTGAGAGGAGAAGAATAGAGGAAGAAGAAGCGATTCTGAAAGAAATGGGAGTCTTAGATAAGTCAAAGTCTGGGTCTAAAAGCCTTGTTGCATCAAGGACCAACTCTCGAAGCAATTCTCCCTGTAAAATCAATTTGAGATCGAGAGATAATTCTCCATCAGCGATTATACATTACGAGAATATTCCTGCTAATAGCAAAGAGTTTGTAAACCCTGATGATGGTATCAGAAATCCTGTTACACACAGATCCCGACTTAGGTCTGTATCTAAATCCCAACCTCAATCGAATAATGGATCGCCAAAACATTCTAAGATTCCTAAAAGACAAAACTCTGTTTCTCCTACGAGAACTAGCACAAACCGAGCACCGTCTATGTCTAGAAGACCTTTTGGGAGTAACTTGAACAAAAACCAAAGGTTCATTTCCAGTAGTACAAGCAGTATTCATGAGACTATAAGAATTGGGAGTCAGGTCCATGATAAAAGAGCTAGTAAAAGTACTCAACACTTGAGCATATCCCCAGCACATATAAAAGGCAAACCTCCGATCTCTCCGGGAAGAGGAGGCCCACCCCCTTCAAATAAGACTATCAATGCTAAAAGACTATCTCCAATCGTTGGCACTCCAAACAAAAGTCCAACAGATGACTTGAAACCAAGTTCGGCAAGAACGAGCTTAAAACCTACACCGATGCCTAGAAAAACAGTGAAAACTGCAGGTAACACACCTGCTACATCTAGATTGAATTCTAGACAGCCCAGCAGGACTGTTAGCAGAGACCCCAGCCCCGATAAGCGGAAAACCAAACCAATTACAAAACCTTTAATTAACGGTACTACTAAACCCGTTAGTAGAGCGGCAAGTACGAGAACTACTCAGAAACCTTCAGTGAGTAAACCAGAACCTAAAAAGCCAGTGAGTCGTACAAACAGTATGAAAAGCTTAGTAAGGACACCGAGTTCGAAGAATTTGTCAGAAAAGCCGCCATTAAAGAAAAATAACAGCAGAAAAGATATGAACGAGAAAGCTCAATCTACGAGTAAAATAAATGAAGTTGGTGGTAGGAAAGATTCAGTGAAAGATCCCAAGAAAACTCCAAAAGGAAAAGACGAAGATAAAGGTAAAGTGAAAAGTACAAGAAGTACAGATTCGATGACTGATTCAGACAATGTAATGACACAAGACAACGAAACTCAATACGATAAGAATACTAACGAAAGAAATGACCTTGTTTTGATGACAAAGAAAAACATTATGTCGATGACAACCGCTGCTATAACTTCTCAACCATTGCAACTTGTTTCAACAGTAACCAACCAGCTACCAGCTGCTTTCGAAAAGGCCAGAGAGAAGGGTATTTTTGAAAGACTGAGTTCAAAAGAATCGCTAGTAGGTAAAGAAGATACAGAGAAATCCGAAAAGTCAGTAAATCAGGAAAAAGAACCAAGTCCAGCAAAACCACACAAACGTACGGAACAGAAAGATACTGTAGAAGAAAAAGTTGAAGAGAGAAAACCTCCACCAAGGCAACACAAGAATAATCACGAAATGAAGCCGTTATTCTCAGATGATCAAATGAAGCTAAGACTTTTACAACCTCCATACAACAATCCTCAAGTAGAACGAGCAAAACAAAGGATTGAAGCAATCCTCAAAGAGCCTGAAGTATCTACAGAAAATATACTAACCGCCTCGGCAAAATCTAGAGAACTCAAAAATACTATTAAAGAAGCAGCTGCAAAAGCAAAAACAGACGCGAAAGAAGCTAAAGATGAAGCAGCAAAGAAACTAACAGACATTAAAGAACAAGTTGTCAAACAAAACGAGAAAATGACCGAAGAAATACGTTCCGAAGTAACTAAAATCGTCGACAGCATAATCACTCCAGTCGAACAGCCAAAAGATATTCAAGAAAAGAAAGATAAAGTAAAAAATATCCCAAAAAAGCTAGAAGAGGTAAAAAAAGACATCATCGAACCGATAGTGACAGTAGTGAATGAGAAAAAGAAAAATGGTGGAGCTAATATAGCTGAGAAAGTGAACGAAGCTCTAGTAAAGGGTGAAGGTGATGTGGAGGTGCAAAGTTCTAATGTGTCCACTCCGGGTGTTGACAAGATCACTGTTCATAAGAAGAGGGCGGATGGAAACGGGTCTGATAGATCTGCTCAGAGTAATGGCGGGTGAGTTATTTTATGTTTTTGATTTGCGAACCAACTTATTGTCCACTTATTTTAGAATATCTTCCAGTCTTCCCTTAGTATCAGTATATTGAACAATGGCTTGATCAACATTTTGTCTGATAAAATTCTTTTGGATACATTTTCATGCATCTGTACATCATCATCGAATGTTACAAAGTTCCAGAAATTCATAAAGGCTGTAGATAGCAATCTACAATTTATAACCTTGTGGAACTACCTAAAGTACCTAATTACTTAACAAAATTGTTACAAATCGTGAAGCATAATAATTAGTTGTAGAGAATCGAACGTTGCCAAATGTGGTTTAAAGAAACAGGTCGAGATCCAGCCAGACAGACATAGATAGACGAAGTTGCAAATACTTGTCTTTCTTTGAAAACAGGAAGCAAGAAAGCAGTTTCTCCTTCTTTATCGAGTGGTTAGTGTCTAACCTGGTGCAACAGTTTGTATGCCGCACACGGGCCTCTGACTTAGCTTTACATGCCATCGAGAAATATCTCTCAGGCATGCGCTGGTTTCCTCACGATGTGTTCCTTTACCAAAACAAGTAAATATACAAGCCGCTCATGAATTAAAAAAATCAGAGGTGTGTTTCTTGGGTTCGAACTCGAGACTTGGCAGTCCGACGGTCACACCACTAGACTATCACTGCTGAAAGAAAAAGAAAGCAGTTGTGGTCTTATTATAAACGGAAAGAGGAATACAACACCATCTAAGAATTTCTTTTTCTAACAGCTGACGGACTATTTTACAATAACAATACACGCAACGAAATGAATGGTAACAAATCCCTCCGAGATTTCCTCAACAATATGCTTTCACTACAATCCCTAATGATTGATACATAAAACCCAAAGGAGTAATGATCTGCATACCAATCAACTCATTTTCATTACTCTAGCGGATATTACAAGTGCGTAAGACGATGTCTTCATACTGCTGCTTGGACATCCGTCAGTGAAAGTTTCCTCGGGCGATGCGCTGTTATGTTGCATCCTCTCGGGTCCAAAATAAAGAATGATGCATCCGTTTGTTGATAGAAGCATAATATTTGATGCAGTTCATTGATATTTCCTCATATCTAAACATTCACCGATACTTTTTCGATTGGGTGTTTCCACTATTCAGTTTTCCATAGGAAGCCTGTCCTTTTCTGGCCACCTTACTTATTTTATAAAGAATATTCCAAAGTAGAGTAATTAGTTACTAGACCCACGAATAGACCAGTTAGGTAGTAGTTTTTACCAATTTTGTCTAGACCCAGTCCCAAAAATCTATTGAATAATAAACACACCGCAATCTTTTTAAAACTTGCCTAAAAACTCAGTCATCTTATACGAAATATTCAGCTTGACAGACTTTTGAACGCATTGCTATAGCCTTCTCGGCAGTACAGGCGTTTTCCGTAAGTATTGTTTGAAAGTCGATTTCCAGACCATTTTAATAAAAATTGAACTATTAGTAGGTGAAACGCAAGAGACTAAAGGACTGATGGATATGAATGTTGATGGATGGAGACGAAATGGAAGGCCTAAGATAAAATGGGTGGATTGTGTAAGGAATTATATGAAAGAGAGGACTAAATGATGCCGTGGCGTCTGACAGAAGAATGGAAGAAGTAAACGTGTTGCACCAACCCCAAGTAGAATGGGACAAAGGCAGGAATCTGATGATGAACTATTAGTAGGTTTTATAGTTTGTTAGGAAATTAAGTCGTAAAGTTAATTTTCAATAATTAGCAACGTCACGTCAAGTTGTCATTTTATAGGTATTCGCTAACACGCCTCACCTTCATACATCAATCATGAAATCTACTGCACGCATGTCTACGCTACCCCAGCAGTGGTCCCACAGACTGGCCAGTATGCAGTAACGAGGGTAGTATCGACCCGTGGCGTGACCAGCAGCTGATTAGCATACGGGCAGGTAGGGCTGCAGCCGACGGACACAAATGTATTGCTTGCACTTACTTTTATTTATATTGGGGAGATAAGTTTTTGGGGGTCGAAAAATGGGGTCAACTTTTTAGGAAGTTGGCATTGGATGAGTTTTAGTTAAGCTTGTTATGTTAGCTCATAATTTAAGCTTGATTGCATAATCTCATAATTTAAGCTTGATTGCTTGATTGCATAATTTAAGTCTATATGTACTCTTATATATTGCACACGTGCGAAGCCGGGGCAGGTCGCTAGTTTGACAATAAAACTAGGGAAATAGTTTCTGACTGCAGTAACTTTGTTTGTTTGTATGTTGAAACTGTTGAGATTCAGCAGTTACTATTGAATGTGTCGCAAACGAGTATCACGAATACCAGGAAACTGTAATTGCGTGAATTGTTCCCAGTCGTTAGGTAGTCAGTGGCCCAAAAAGTCTGACAACCAGTCTTACCAAGGGGTATCGTATTACCCAGTACTAACTGGGTTGTGGAGGTCAGATAGGCAGTCGCTCCATGTAAAATACTGGTATTCAGCTGCATCTGGTTAGACTGGAAGCCGACCCCAACATAGTTGGGAAAAGGCTAGGCAGATGATGATGTTCCCAATACTAATAGCGTTGTTTCACTAATTTAATGAAACTTTAAGACTCTTTAGTATGCTCATCATAAAACCACACTATTTCGGTTGCTAATCGCTTTACGTACCTACCAGTTCTTGTCATTTTCTTCTTAAGTTAGGTATTTCTTCCCTATTTTGACCTATATCAACCCCCACATACATGTCCAACAGTCCAACAACCAAGGTTGCCGCGGTCTCGATTACCACGAATTACTTTAACCTTTATTAACTTAATTTCCGTTGCGTAAAATCCGCCATATTAAATTTTGGCAGCCCTATTGACGTTGGTGATGCGGCACAAAAATTTGGGCTTAATATCATAGCTTGTGCTAAAAACGTCTTTCAGTTAAAAATTGTAATTGAACGTGTCCGAATTATATTTAGGTATGTTTAGACAAATTAATGAGGCTTACTTCAATATTTTTCTTCTTCTTTTACAAATGAAACCAAAAATTAAAGGTGTTATAATGAAATAATGAGCTTTTACAATCCTGGAACAAAAACAAAGAATGAATAGTTTAATTAGTAGGTTTCTAAATCAATACTGTTCAACGATTCTACTTCGGAAATGTAAGGGTTTATTGTTCTCTTTACGTGAGAATCTCATCCTATTTATATCCAATTAAGTAAGATCTAAAATCTGACGCCCGTTTTATGTTACACTGGCGACACGTTATAAGTGCCTAAATAATATTAATATTTACACTGTTGGATCTTCAAGGCTCGTTTAGAGCGGTTTCAGTCTAGCGTTTTTTGTAACGCGTATAAGCTCGTACCGGGTACACGCGCGCCAAATTACGCGCTTCAAAAAAACGAACGTATACACTCGGTTGATAAAAGTGACAACTGTCAGCATCAGTTTAATTTTAAATCTGTGATATATATCCAAACAAAATTTTTCAACAGTTCCACATTTCGTGAACCGAGTCATACAACTTACGACCCCAAACCAAGGCAATGTTTTGATAATAAACTCGAGGTTTTCACATTGTACGCTATACAAAGACGCCTTTGTTCATTAATATCATTACCCTTTCTTTGAAAACTCATCAATGAATACAAAACTGGCATTAACTTTCTTTTATGGAAATATGTGGAATAGATTTATTAAAACCTCTTGAATAATTAATGCAGTACCGCACTATTAGTTATTAGCATGCTTATTTTTAAAGGAACATAACATAACATCACGCCTGTAATCGCCGTAGGAGTAGGCAGAGGTGTACCTAATAGTACCCCCACATTTCGCCAGCTATGTTTATGTCCCATGTAACAGGGGGCGAGCCTATTGCTAACAACCGGGCACAAATCCAGACTCCGTGTCTGCTACTGAGAAATTCCTGATTGATAAACCCGTTAGCCCGTCCCGGGAATCGAACCCAGGGCCTCATGCTCAACAGCCTCGCTTGTGACAACTAGACCAATGTTCAGTATTTTACAAACTAAGTATAAAATGCTGTTGATGCATTTTATTTCATGTACCTACAACAATGTACGCATATACGAGTAACGTGCATGCATATAAACAGATATAACAATGTTATAGCTACAATTTTACTATTTCCTACAAATTAGACTATACTACGTATATCATTCTAGTGTTCATAATAAAATATTTATTTGAAGAAGGAAACGGCAATTGTATGGAATTTAGTCAGTAAACGAGGCGTGAAACATTGTAGTTCTTATCTTTTTATAATCAAGTACCCAACAGTGGAAGTTGCATATAAATCATCATCTTCATCCACAGCCTGAACTCACCCACTGCTTGGCGGCCTCTCTTTTCTTGTGCCAATCTGCACGTTTCCGTGCCAGCCTCATCCAGGGTTTTCCCCCGATGGCAACTATGTCGTCTGCCTGTCTCGCCGCCGGGCGACCCACATTTCTTTTTCCCGTTCTTAGACGCCATTCGGTGTCAGCCTTAGTGTACCTGTCATCACTGCGCCTTGCTAGGTGTCCTGCCCAACTCCATTTGAGTTCCGTAACGCGATTTCAAATCTCGAAAGCCTTTGTACGTCTTCGCATTTCGATGTTCGCCTAAAGAAGCGATCCCAACATCTCGCCTGTAATCCCCGAAGGGTTAGGCAGAGTTGGACACATTGTAGGTACACCCACTTTCACCAGTTAAGTTTAAGTCTCATGTAATAAGGGGTAAGACTATTGTCATCAATGAAAGCCGCATTGCAAACGATAGCGTAAGTGGTACTGTGATTTACCCACGATCGCCACATGAGATAATTTACAATAACACAACAAAATTTAAATTATGGGAAAAACCTCCCTTTTGTTGGAGTTAAGTATATTAAAGTCCATTGAACTCTTTACCCATACAACTTGCACATACATAATTACCTACTGTTAACTCATGGCCTGAAAGTCTGACAACCAGTCTTACCAAGGCGTAGCGTATTACCCAGTACTAACTGTGTTGTGGAGGTTAGATAGGCAGTCGCTCCATGTAAAATACTGGTATTCAGTTGCATCAGGAAGCCGATCCCAATACAGTTGGTAAAAAGCAGGCAGATGATGATGAACTCAGACCATGTTAACCAACTATTGGTCATCGTCACGTCTGATGTGTATTTTCTGTGGAATTATAGAAGTATGAGGAGCAGGATGGAAGTTCCTCATATAATTATCTGGCTATAATTTTTCCACAGCCGAAACACAGTGCTCCTCTGTATGAGGGAATGGGCTGTAATCCACCACGCGTGTCCAGTGCGGGATGTCACGTGTCTTCCTTTTTTTGTTTCTAGAATGTTCTAGTTTCCTCACGACGTTTCTTTTACCATTGTTGAGAGCAGCACTGGTGATGGAATTAATTATACAAAGCAACACACCTGCTACATAGGTTCATAGGCACTACGTAGGTTCGAACTCATGATCGAATCGTAAGTTGGAACTGATACCTATGAACAACCACTGCCCATCAGCCGCCTTATTAAAACATCGTTGGCCTCTCTTGATTACCGTTCACCATGAATGGCTCGTTCTTCTAGTGCTCACAAGCGCGACTGCTGAGCATGAGGTCCTGGATTCGATTCCCAGGTCGGGCTAAGTGTTATTGGATTTTTTCATTAGGAATTTCTGTCGTCTGTACTCATGCCTGATTGATGGCAAAAGGCTTTATCACAAGGGACTGGCGAAATATGCTTGTGCCATTAGGTACACCTCTGCCTAACGCTTCAGGGATTACAGGCGTGATGTTATGTTATCACTATGATTAACTTTTAGCTGTAACCAAGGTTTATATTTATATTATGTAAATTCTAAGAACACCGTTTCAGTTTCACTGACCAAACCGTTTCAAGTTACGTCACCTCCTGACCACTTGTGAATCGTGACGAAGAAACTACTGAGTCATGTTAGTAATAATACCTGGGCTGGCTGCCTGCTGTTAACGATGATGGGTAGAGGCTTCATCGATGTTAGGGACCTCGCGCACTTCACGGCTTCGATCACGACTTTTGACCGTAGAAGCAAGTATGTACACGGCGACATATTAAGAGGGGGCGGGGCCTGCCAGGTAGGTATTTGAAGCAACTATTGTTGTCGCTCTGCGTCAAGCCTGTCGCCGTAGAGTGCGATAGGGACAGCTGCACCTAAGATTTTATCACAAAAATTTTGACGAGACCGACGTTTCGTATTTATCCCTTTTTCTCCCCGAAAACTGAACCGATTCAATTATTTTTGACATTAAAATTTAAAAAAAGAGAATGTATAGGTTCAATTTCATTATGTTAAAAACTTTGAATCAAAGTCAAAAAATCGAATTAGTCTGCTAGTCCTCTAATCACGGCCGTGAAAATGGGGCATTTTTTGTTATTTTGCGAGGGTCATATTTTCTTTACTTATTAGTTACTGTAAAAAGGAGAACAGGGACGTGTCTACAGTAGACCTTGATTTTAAGAAAAATAAAATATTGCTCTGGCCTTAATCAGGAAAAAAATGGGGATCAAATATGTATATTTGATCCCCTTTTTTTCTTGAGAATCGCAGCCCCAGTTCCCTCTTAAGCTATACATTTCCGGCATAATATGGCCTCGTTTTGTATAGATTTTCCGTACAATGAGAGATCCGCATAAACTGGGTTTGTATCGCTCGACTGGTCGGCGTGGCAAGCGTACAAGACCATGTGTTGTGATCTTGCATAAGGCTCTGCCAATGAGTCTTGGACAATTTTTATCCGGAGAAATTGCTTTCCAAAATTGTAGGACCTCTACTCTTCATTCTTGGACCTTTACATGGTAGTCCAAACATTCCCGCCATTTTCTTTTGATCCTTATTCCTATCTTTTCGACTATTTATAAAGCCGACGCAGCCCTATTTCAATCTATTCTACTTAGTACACGTTACTGTCTAAGTGCTATCTATCTACAGCCTTGGAATAGGGTCAACGTACTACTACACAACTGCACATAATACTTAAAGAACCATTAAAATAAATTGAGTCATGTGTAAAAGTAACTCGCAAAATTGTAAATTAGAGATGCAAATCTCCTTTTCTATTTGACCAATGTTTGATGGCAACTGGCAGCCATCTTGGATTTAGCATGCGATGACGTTTAATGCAGTAATTCGGTTTTATTGTTTGAAATGAAGTCTTTTTGTATAGGTTTCCGGTTGGTTAACTCGAAGGGTTTGTTTCGAGTGATGCAAAGATGTTTTGGCGTTGACGGGGGCGCTGTTGGAAAACATTTAATTTTGCGAGATAGTTCCGTGAAATGTATTGAAAGATCAAAATGGCGGCATTAGTTCCAATTTTGGACACGTGCCAAAACGCTTGAACAGCAATAGTATTCTAGTTTTCCTATGTAGGCATCTATGCTTTTGATAATGAGTTAACAAAGTGAGAGACTTGAGATTTAAACCTGATTTAAATGTCATTTATATCTCTTGATCGTAAGTCACAAATGTATTATCGGTATTCTGATGACCCAATTCACTCGGGACAATAGAACTTTCGTGTGACGGCACGGTTGGCGCAGTGGCTGAGCGATTGACTGCTGCGCTTCGTGTCGCGGGTTCGATTCCCGCACGGAACAAATATTTGTATGGCCTACAGGTAGTTGTTCCGGGTCTGGCTGTTTGTGTATGTGTACTTAAATGTTTGTAAACGCACCCACGATACAGGAGAAATTCCTAGTGTGGGGGCAACGTTTTAAAAAAAAAAAAAAAAAAAAAAACTTTGAAAATTTAATTTAAAAATAAACGGCCTATATTCGATTATTTAAATATGGTATTCTTCTTTCTACTGCTACAGACGTAATTATAAAATGATGGTTAAAAATAAACATTAACCGATTAAATAAAAACTCCTACCATAAAAACTGTCAACTATAGAACCTATACATTTCTCCAAGGGTCCACTTTCTAACATTCTTTCTGTCCAAGGCTCATTACGGCTGTACACGCTACGATCGACACGTAATTCTTGGCATTCGATACTAAACCAACCCTTAAGAAGTGGTTCAAACTCCTAGTACGCCCTCGAGCGTCGAACGCCACACTCGCCCTCGAACGGCGCGAAAATTATCATAAACATTATAAAGATGTGGCAGTAAATCTTTGCCTGAAAACAATAACAGTGTCTGTGTTGCGTTTTGGCGCGTAAATTTTGAGTTAAAATGGATGTGGACGCCATCTTTCGTTTAAAAAAGTGTTTATTCTGTGACAGTGCTTCCATGGAATGAAAATAGTTGAGGTTGATGATTTTGTTAAAGCTTTTTTTTGAATATTGGTAGTGTTTTGATCTAGTTTTGATAATGATACATAACCGGACTGTGTATATTTTGCCAAATGAACTACTGCCGAAGCGATATGGAGATGAAAATAGGTAAACATTCTAAATATTTTACACTAGGTAAAGTAGTAGGTATATTTAACCGTAATTCATACGTTTGGCATTTATTTTAGGGCAGTTTTTTTTCCTATTATATTAAATAAACAATACTTATTTTAACCAACTCAAAGAGGAGGTTGTGTTTTATGTTTTACTAAAGTAAAAGTTTCTTTTAGTTCTATGAATTTCAAACTAACTTCATTTCATTACTACAGTAATGTGTCAAGTTGGCACATGGTCGTATTTACCCGCCATAGCCTAACGGAAATAGGCACATGAAACGAGGCCTCCACTTCCGGTGGACAAAACCGTAATAACAGAGTTGTAAAAATTATAATTTATGTCTGATGGGGGCAGAAAGGGTTATTTTTTTGTTTGATGAATGTTTCCAAACCCTTTTTATGCATTTCATTATCATCTTTCAGTTCTTGTCCCATATTACGTACTCGGGGTCGACGCAACACATTTTTTTCGTACATTTTTGTATATCTTTCGGTCGGAATAATTTATACGCTATAATTTAGTACCTATTTACTTATCACTAGTCCTTCCTTATACATCAACGTTAATTTCTCTTCTTTACTATAGTAAAGAATTCTTTGAGAGAAAAAGAAGAAAAGAACTCGCACTGTTCTTAGTTCTGTTCTCTCTCATTTTTAATCTTTCGTTCGTTTACGTTTTATGAAATACTTCGATTAACATATTACTTTTCTAAATTCTAGACTTATACCTCTTATACCAGGCCTACCAATGCTGCAAAGGTAAAAGGCACCAGGAGAAACAAATCAATTATTATAAGCACGAAATGCCTTCAAATTTTTATAAACAAATCACTATTTTCTAGCACTGTGTTCGCTTTGACAGATAAAGCGAACCGTTTGAGCCCAATAGCCACAAAACCTTTAGTGGCTAAGGCGTTACACTAATGATATAGCCTATCACAGCCCTTTAAGTGGACATAAATCTGTCTAAAAGTGTTTTTCTTCGTCTTAACCAAATACCATATTTGGACATTGGTATTCAAAAAATTGTAGTAAAACGTCTAAAGCTCTGAACAAGAGTATGCACTCTAACAGTATGTTCTGAAGTATCTGTCTGTGTAAGGTGTCCACAGCTATAAGCCGACCGCTTTAATGAGTCCTCCGCCTTGCCCCATCAAAGGCACATTAAGCGTCCACAAAGTCCTAACAATCTCCCACAGGTTATTTGCTTTAAAATAACCATAATCCACGTAGGTATTACGATAAGAATTGAACCAATACGTGATCAAACTTCAGAATATTAAATTTAAATTGATACATTCGTGAGAACTCATTAAAGCGGTCGGTCTATAGACCGAACCGGTTTGAACGAATCTTTCAAAAGTATATGAGTTTCACATTTTCCAGTGTACTTTATACAAGAAAGAACTGAACACCATAATATATTATCGTATTGCAAACTTACAAAACGAACTACAGTATGTTTAATATACCAGTTACTGGGAAATAGCAGTAATTAAAACTTTATAAACACAAACTAATTTATCTTTTAAAGAAACTATCTAATGTCAAGGTCTAGCTGTAAACTATGACAAAGTATTTCATAAGCATGTAAAGTTCTACTGCATTTGCATTGCTAAACAAAACGAAGAATGAAGTAATGCTTACTGAGCTAAGTTAACAATCATTAAGACTCGACTCATTAAGCTCTACCACTATTAATAAAAATCATTAACCAACTCGCTATGGGCTCACATAGTGACTTCTGGCCTGCTCCTAACAGAGAGCAGGCCTGGGTCCACGTTAAATGCGTATGTTATATAGGACTGTTGTAATGGTAAGACTGGAAGCTGATCTAAATCTAAACAGCATAACGTCATAACAGCATAACCTGTAATCTCATAAGGTTAGGTAGATGTGTAGCTATAGTGTACACCCACATTTCGCCAGTTATGTCTTAACTTTTCTTAAGAAATAACTGACTAAGTTAATCGACAATCTTAAATCCCCAGGTTCCCACAAAGCACAAGCACAACCCCTAAGCCTCCAGCGAGGACCAAGAAAGAAGCAAAAGAGACCCCTCCACCCGAAACACCGAGGGAAACTTCAGAACCAACAGAATCTTCAGAAGACAAGGCGAAAGAACCAAACTTCTGCCAAAGACTCATGAAGAAATGCAAAACAAAATGTTGTGCCTGCTGCACCAAAGGAGAGGAGTCAGAAGAAGATGGAGACAAAGATAAAGAGAGAGCGGGAAAGGAAGATGAAGTTAAGCAAGGGAAGAAAGGAATGATGAGTAAACTGAATTGTTGTGAGAAGAAGGTGGATGAAGAAAAGGCTGAACAAGAGATAAGGGATATGGAAAGGGCTGCTGGAAAAGTGAGTAGATTTGTATTGTTTTATTATTTTAACCATGAACTGAAATAGAAGACGAGATGTCTACTTAATGCTCTGGCGCGGGAAAAGTCTACAGTGTCTACAAAAAAAAGTAAGTTAAGTAAAAGTCTCCATCTGGTTACTATCAAAACCTAATAATAAATACAACCTCTCAAAAAAGCGCATACACTTTCTCCGTTCCATAGTAGGTAGAATGAAGAGTGTCTTTAAGAATTTGGAAGAGACCTTTCAGCAGCATTGGCCACTGTGGGCTAGACAAAAAAAACAGCGTGACTTAACTAGCCTTATAAACTAACTACAATTTTGTTCTCAGGCCTCAATAGAATACGAAAACGAAACGAAACCCAAGCGTACGCTACGTGACTTGTTCTGCGGTTGTTGCGGCCGACGGCGCCGCGTGGCGGACACCGGCTCGGTGCCCCGCAACGTTGCGGAGTCCATGTCTCCTGCCCCAGAGGAGGAGACGGGTTGTTGCGGCAGGAAGAAGAGGACGATTGAGAGGAGGGATAGTATATTAAGTGATAGACCTCCTACCAGGTTGGTTCCAGTAAATTATATAACTTTAGTTTTAGTATAAAACACTTCACGATGAGTATAGTGCTTCTTAGCAGTATCTTTTCTATTCGTGTTTATTGTGGTTTCTAAACCACAAGCTTACTAAGCTAGTGTTAACCAAGCTTTATTTAATCTAACCGCCGAATTGACGTCGCATTCAACAGTAGTTTGTGTCACACTTAGTTCAAAATGAAGACAAATTCAGGAAACAAAGATTACTTCACTAATTTTGAGCAATGGAAACAACACTTTTTAAATCATATAAAATGCAGGTTTATTGAAATTTGGAAACTCCAGGAAAGAAGTGGGCGATGGCCTGGCATGGACACTGAGTGTCCGAAACTGTCTAACCAACTTAAAAGGTTTCTCACAACAAAATCATTGTATTGTAACAGTTGCTGCAACAATCGGCTGTGCACGTGGTTACGCGGCATGTGCCGGCGTAGCTCGGAGCAGTCGACGTCCAGTAGACGCACGAGCATGTTCTCTAAGAACAAGAGCATGTCGCCAACGCTGCCGCCTGAGGTAAGTTTCATATAATATTTTAGTCTAGTAAGGAGCCTAAGTCTAAGAGGGATTCCTTAGACTTAGGCTCCAAACAAAACACACATTTTTAAATTCAAATCATTTTAAACTGTATCTCTTTTACCAAATGACCGCCCGCGGAGCCGCAAGCATTCTCGCGACTTCGCTAAATTTTCAAAGGCTTTTAAACTGAAACTGCTCGCCCCTGTCCTACCATGACGTGCCATTTTGGTGTGTTTTGAGTCTAAGTCTAACTAAACAGGAATTTTGTTTTGTTGGGTATTTTGTCTCTTTTTCAGAGAGGCTATTTTATTTCCAGGAGGTTTTTTTTTGGATTTACTTGTCGTAGTTTACTTATGTTTATTTTTGCTGGGTAGGTAAATGAAAACAAAGAATATACTATAACGAACTAGCTAAGACCGAACACAATATCGTTCATTGTGGTTTTTCCAACCAAGAAAAACAGGGCGCTTTGTTGCGTCTCATTTGGGCGATCTTAGACCTCGATTTTGCAAAGTTCATAGTCCTATGTAGGTATGTTCAAATGACCCAAAACTAAACCTTTCTATGACCCACCCAGACCCAACAAGTCGCCGAAGCATATTTTACGTTGGCCGTCATAATCGCGTCGTGGGCACGCAACGAAAACGCGTGTGTCGAGAAATATGACTCAAGGTCTGACCTGGTCACTTATTAAAACTTTGTTTGTTCCTATAATCGTAGGGGTTTCATGGAAATCTGAAAGTAATGTTTGTATGTAAATGTGAATGATGTTACTCATGGTCAGTTGTTTTAGACCTGTAGTTATAATTTCACATCTAATGATTCATCAAATTCAGTGATTGGCTGAATTCAACATTATAAAATAATCATAAGAAATCATTAAAAGTAACAAATGTGCAAAAAGGATAAAACACAGTAGAAAATAATTATGTAATACAAATAACAGTAAAGATGAAGGTCCCACACTCGGGCGCCAACAACACATTGTTGGCGCCCAGCATGGTACCACGTCAGATCATAAATTAAAAGTCTATTATAATTCAAGGAACTTAATGTCCCTCGTTAATAATAATAAAAAGCACATATTTGTTGCGTGCTAAGCAGTAGAACAATATGTTTAAAAAATATATATTTAATTTCTTCGCGTGTAGACTTTTCTTGGGTATGATTTTAATCTATTCACCATATATAATTAAAAGTAAGTTAGTAAGTAGTTGCTATTTATATGAAATGGGTTAGTGTAAACAAGGTCGGTTGTCTAACAATAGGGACGAATAATCGATTGCATTATTAAATGTATGATTAGCGTATTTTAATGGCAGTGTCTATTCGACTGCTAACTGAAACACATTCGTATTACGTATTTCGGAATATTTAGTTTTGTGCTTATGTCAAAAATTTAGATTATCATGAAAATATTCAGAAAATAGTCATTTTCACACCTTTTAGCTGACAATTAAGCAGTAATATCAGGAAAAAGTTTTATATAGTTTCTTTATCAAAAACCCTAAATATTTCTGTGACAATGAGTGCTAAAAAACCAAATACCAATGTATAAATTCAAAAGCCGCTACGGTAGTACAGTGAACGCAAAAATAAGCAGCCTAAGACAAATGCAGAATCTCTACCTAACACCACGTCTTCAGAACTACTTGTACAGTCTACCGCGTGAGATATATTCCAAGAATCCGAACTACCCGCTAATGACGATGGCTACGGGTAATAAATTAGCTGTGACCCCCGTACCATCACCGCGTCCCTCTATTCAAATTTCCCCTCGAGTAACACCTAACCCGTCACCCAGGCCTTCGCGAAAAGCTTCTAAAATTATGATCACGAAGGACTTTATGAAGAAGGATGTGGATATCGAGGAAGACGCAGAGGTATTTAAGTTCTTATCAAATTAAACACTTAAAGTGGGTCAATTTTTTACAAAAAGTGTTGGTCAGACTATTGTGTAGTGCCAAATTAAGGTGAATCTACTTCCATTAATAAGGGCGATTTGCAGATTATCTTGATAAACGAGAACAGGACAAAACATCTAGCACGAAAATGTTGCTTAAGGTCTAAATGAAGAGTTTTCCAATTATTGGTAAATAATCGAATTTTCATTGTATCTTAGTAGGTAATTCGTTGTTCTCAGCGTTATATTTTCACAGGAATAGTATTGTAGTAAGACTGTATTCATACGATATTATAATATAAGGTAAACGTATAAATATGACATTGAAATACTACGGTCAGATAGCTGCCGCCGCTGCTATGTCGTCATGTTCCATGTCACCGACATAACGAGTCTGTTAACACACGCTCTAGATCTAACCTGTAAAAGCGGCCGAGGTCACTTCACGACATTTTAACTATTCACCTACGAGTATTAGTTATTCTAAGCCTAGAATATATTCTTCAGCTGTCTAGGTTAGCCGTTGCCAAAATAAATGTAGAGGTTAACTTCCGAAGATTAAGGTGGACGCGCCAGGGTAGCCGCGAAATTTAAATTTCCATTTCAATAACTATTTCATGAAAAAGTCATTTAATGAGTTTATATAAACTTGAGGATTGTATTGATGATTTTAATGGTTATAATTCTGTAACTACATACGTGTTACTTGCGCGTATCATATTTTATCAACATACAACCTGACACGGACCTGTAAATAGCAAAAAATGTAAGAAAATTTGAATTTCGCGGACTACCCTGGCGCTTTCATTTTAAAATTAAATCATTTAGTAGTAAGTCGAAGCGACTCAGAGCTTCAAATTGTGCCTTCCTAATGATGGTCACAGCTTTGATCATGATTCATCTAAAAATATGTTGTCTCATGAGATAATAGATTTCAACTAAGAGAAGAGAGAGAAATAGAGATTTCAACCAGTTTAGTGTAAATGTTTCGCCAGTGCGAACACACACTGACGATACAAATGCCAATGAATTGTATACCTAGATATATGTACATATGTCCCACTTAGTAGTCAATAGCTGAACATAGCGTTTCTCAAACGGAAATTAGTCGTTGGAAATCGTAGCCACAATCTTTGTAGTAGTCTTCTATTACATATAGCCATGTTTAATATCCGCAGGACACCCGCAAGAAGCTAGACACTTCGCTGGTGGAACATACAAGTGTGATGCGCGGCGCTATCCCCGTGCTGCCGATAGTACTCGCCTACTTCTGTCTGCTGTGCAACATTGTCGTGCCCGGACTTGGTAAGTTTAAATTGATATCCATCAGGAAAAGAGAATGAATCGTAGAACTGATGACAGTTGGGGTTTACGCGGTCTCCAAACCGCGAATCGACAAATGTAAGGTAGGACGCCCTCGCGCTCGATGGTGTCGATCTTCGCAAGGTGACTGGTAGCAACCGGATGAGAGTAGCCGAGAAACGATTTGAATGGCAAACCCTTGTACGAATAAATGAAACTCGAACAATTGGTTAAGATGACTACAGATACGAGACGGTGTATTAATGAATACGGAGACAAATTATCTAGGATAGCGGAAATATGCAACTTAAAATGTATGCTTCACATATCATAATACCTACCCGCATACTTCTATTCTTTGACTAATATTTTAAATATTGTGTTGCAGGTTCTATTTTGAGCGGCCTGTTCTGTCTATGCTTTGGCATTCCCAGATTTGGAGTTCACGATGGAGCTAAATATAGGATAGGTGAGTCTTATAATGATGATATATCTTATCTTATAGCTTTTAACTTGAGTAAAATATCAAGGTCCGGTTAGACTGGAAGCCGACCCCAACATAGTTGGGAAAAGGCTAGGCAGAGGATGAAAATAGAAATACACCACTGACTGCCTCCCTTCTTGTTTAATTAATTTCGTTATTTCATACACAGGTTGTTTGACCAATCACCATTGTAATTAAAATAATTAATACAAATTGTGTAACTATTTTAGTGTCTATACCTTGTTCATGTTCAATACAGGTTCGTTCGTGATAAACTTGCTAGTTGGTGCCGGGCAGTTGTTCACAGTGCTGTTCTGTCTCGTTGGTTGGGGTTGGTCCATTTGGTGGGGCGTCATCATGGTCAAGACTTCACGTGAGTTTACCTTTTGGTGTAATATACAGGGTCGAAGAGACATTGTCTTATGATTCAATGACAATAAGATGGTGAAGCACCACTTTTAGGTAATTTCGTGGTTAAGTCGCAGAGTATTGTACTCTTCTTCTTCTTATCGTGTGGTTAGTGCCTAACCCGATGTCAGAGAATATTGTACTTGTAGATATTAACTACTACGAAACCCCAAATAGAACTAACTTCATGCTGCATACATTGGTGGCGCCCAGCAGGGACTAAGTACTACATAAATTGGCGCCCAGTTGGGACTCGGTATCACAAAAACTGGCGCCCAACATCTACCTAGTATTACATAAAGTTATTTATCTGTCACGCTTGCTTGTTACCGACAGGGTCCAATATCTACATTTATGACTACTAAGAAATATAGCATTTTGCGAAACTGCAATTTAAATTGAACTTATTACAAAAATACCGAGTATTTTCAACATCCCTTTAAAATTGATAGGAAGAAAAACCAATAATTAAATGCGTGATTAATAATAAAAAACTTTATCATAATTTCAGGTAAATATCGCAAGCTAAAAAAAGAAGCGGCCGCGGCAGAAGCAGAGGCAGCGCCCCCCGTGACTACCAACAATCATACTCGCGCGTAACACACCACGTCTTGAACTTGATTTTAACTAACTGTAACCCGACGTACTTTCTGTCTGTAAACGTTGGTTTTATCGGAACTGTTAATTGCACGAGCAAATGGCATATTTTCATGTACTTGAACGATTTAAAACTGGTTGTTGAGAGCATATTTTGGATTTATTCCATTAAATACACGGTAATTGACAAACGTTTACGAAATCCTTGGTAAAAGTGTTTTTACGATGTCTTTTACACGTTGTATAATAATGTTATCCGAAATATGAAAAAGATGTGCTTATTCTGTAGTTGTGATAAAACCAATCCTTACTAGAGTTTGGACTTTTTTAACAGTTTGTTCTGTAAATATATTAAAGACATCACAACTAATTTGTAAAAAGGACACAACAGTTTCATAATTGAAATATTTATGTCCCTCTATGCCTTAAGAATGTCAGTACTGCCAACAGGACGTCGTAAACGATCATTCTAAAAATTGTAAATAAAATAGGGTAGTCGCGATTCGTAATTTTAAACGATTTGGAAATATAAATAGAATTTATCTTAAAAATTTGAAATACGTAGTTTAATATCGAAAAATGTTCCAAAATGTTATGTAAAATATATTTAAAATCAAAAGCGAAAGAAAATATGTATGTATAAATTTTTTAATTATCTGCTGGTCAGAATATTAACCGTAAAAATAAAAAATAACGGTTTTTCTCCGAACAAACTCGACTTCCATACGAAGTTTTCCGACCGCGAGGTCATTTTTAACTTTTACTCATAGATTTAACGTAATTTGTATGATTATGGGCCCCAAGTGCTTCTATAAATAGTATTATTAATATTATACACTTAAATTGAGCGACATGTTATAGAGGAAATTATTTCGTAAAACTGTTATGTTTTGGAGGCCTTTTCAGAATTTCAGCGGCATTATTAATTTATTCATCGTGTGATTATGCTCCATTACGAGGTCAACAACATATTTCTTTCAGTCCTTGTAGATAGGTTTTTTATGTAAATACACTAAAAAAAAAGAGACGAAATAGTAAAGCTGTCATCACTCCTCACAGTTATTCGTTACTTAATTTAACGATTTTGGCTACTAAAAATCCTTGCAGACACTTTGGTACTAAATGACAATGACAGTTAGTGAAGCGTCTACACCTACCCACATTTCCTCTATATCACGTTGATAAATGTAAAGTTTAAGATCTAAGAAACTTTTGTATATGACCAAACTGATATTTCTAACGTAGTGATCACAATTAACAAGATTTTTTAGCAAAGTAACCGCTAATAATGCGATGAAGTGTAGTTTTTTGACAATTTTCCACTTAATGCTATTTAAATACCTAACGAAATAATTATGAGTTTGTTATTACGAATATTTAAACTGGAAATGACGGGGCTACGGTACCCATTTTTCATTCAGCGGGCCTTCCTGTTTAAAAACACAATTTAATTCAAAACTGAGTTACATTAGGGCGCGGACTGACTACGATTTTAATCGCTTAAACTAATGTCACCAATATGGAGCGTGAATAAAGTTGAAAATTTAAAATAATATGTATTTGTGTTGACATGTGAGTAAGCTGCGAATGGGCATTTATTTTACAGGTGTTCTTTAGATTATTCAAAATATAGACATTAAATTAAATAATTGTTTGGTTAAAGTTTAAAAGAAAATGCTAATTCTATTAAATTCTTAAAAAAAAAACTGATGTTATCGCTGGAAAAACGGAGATCTTTGACACCAAAGTTTATTTTTGTGCTGTAACTTCCCAATATTTTAATGGGAATATCAAACTATTATTTATTATTCTGTTCAGTTAAAAATTTTCTTTAAACCCTTCTCTGTCCACTGTATTTTTCGCGTTAGATATTTTCATTGCATTACGTTATACTCGACTATCTAAGAAACCAATTTTTGGAAATATTGAGGTAACCGCTCCTTCAGGATTTTCTTATGCACTTATTTTGTTTGAAAAAAATCCGGCAAGTTATTTAGAGTCCAAAATATGACATAGCATGCTTCAAACCTTGTGTCTTGAAGCTCATAGTTTATCACTAAGGGCCAATAATGTTCTCTGTCGTCTCCAGTTAAAATGTTCAACTACCCGCAAAAAGACGTAATTTCATTTGACTTCCAATTATATTGTTAATCGGCCTGGCCATTAGTGTTGTGATTTTCGGTAAAGCGATTATGATCTTTGAACTTCTGGTTGTACGCATTGAAGAAATAATGGATGAGATTCTCCCCAAACATGAGTCATGTATGATGATAAATGCCGAACGAAGGCGTCATTTAACGAAGGTGTCTTAGGAGATTGGTGACCATCTGTGAAGAATATGCTTTACTTCATGGATTGGTCTACAACGTCACTAAAAGTGAAGTCATGGTCTTTGGTGCCGGTGGTCGATGTCCTGATGCTATCCCTCCGGTCAAGTTGAACGGAATATCGCTTGTGAGGGTATATAAAATGAAATACTTGGGACATCTCTTGACCGCTGACCTCAGAGACGATGATGATATTGAGAGAGAAAGAAGGGCGCTGTCGGTAAGAGCTAATATGATCGCTCGCAGGTTTGCACGTTGTACTGTCGTTGTAAAAAGAACCTTATTTCGTGCATATTGCACTTCATTTTACACGTGCAGCCTGTGGGTAGATTACACTCAAAAATCGTACAGCGCCCTTCGCGTTCAATATAATAACGCGTTCCGGGTATTGATGGGGCTGTTCCGCTTCTGTAGCGCATCAGGGATGTTTGCTGATGCGCGTGTCGATTGTTTCTACACCACGATGCGTAAAAGATGCGCTTCCCTGGTGCGCCGGGTGCGGGCCAGCCCCAACATTATACTGCAGTGTGTGGCGAGCAGACTGGACTGTTTGTGTGTGAATCGTTGCTGCAAGCTTTCTACTTCGGTGTTAAGCTTGTAGCAGGGATTCGCATAAATCTATAATGTGAGACAGTGTTAGGTTAAGTGTGTAGGTTAAGTTTACTAACATAGTTGTAAGGAAATATTGTTACTAACTTTGTGAGTCCTGTTACTTGAATTAAATATAATAATAATAATAATTACTTTAGATCGGCTTTGTTGTTCAACAAATACGGCCGCATCAAATGTGAAGACCCGGAAAGTGGGTAGCACCCCTTACATTAATGCTGCGGTTCAATTTGACACAAGACGTTACTAACAATTTGGGATAGAATTTACAAAAATAAATCGGTATCATTTCATTTCACCTTTTTATTATTTCTACAATGCGTACTAACTGAAATTACAACATTAGTTTTAGTATATGCGAAACCTGAAACACGTGTCAAGTATTTTTATGTAAAGAATCTATGTACAAAATTTCAAAACTGTATCATGAAAATGCTATGCTTGTTCTGTTACCTGGTTGTCCGCACCAAAACGTGGTCACCACGCAGCGCGGCCGCGCGCGCGCCTCCAGCGTCGTCTTGAGCTCATTGATAATAATAATTTGGCAGTAGGTACCTAAATTATTGCGATAGGTACTTAATATCGCTCGGTGTCCAACTTGTAACTTTTCTTAAATATTTTTGGGACAACATATAGCATGGTTTAAAAATTATTGGAATCGATTCAGTTGCTTATTCTGAACAAACTATATTCAGGTTTCGCATATACTAAAAATAATCTTGTATAATGAATATTGTTGTAAAAGTTGAGAAACCGAAGTGATTATTATTACCTAAGTCTTGTAAGATAAATATTTATGGAAACGTTCTTCCAGTACAATTTATTTGTTATTAACAAATTATTAATTGTTATAAGTTGATTATACAATGTTTATTAATTATAGTTGCTTGTACAACGAATAATCAATAAAGACGATTTTAATTTTATAGTTGAAGTTTTATTTTTGCTGGGGTTGGCGGGTGTAGTCGCGTCAATAGACCGATTCGTCAACTTCAATTTCATTCTGTGATGGGGTAAAAGTGTTTTTAAAGCAAAATATAAAAAAAAGAAAAAGCACAAGTAGTTAGAAGCACAGGGGGGTTACCACCATGACATCTTAAAGCAGGAGTAATTCCAGTGTGGGAAAGAAGACAGAGTTATACAGGTCGTCTAGCGCCATCTCTCTCTACTCAGGGCAAATTCTACTTCTTTAAGACGTCATGGTAGGCCACCAGGTCTGTATTAACTATGCTTTGGAAAATACTTTATACAATGGTATTCACCATTCACGATGATACGGTGGCACACCACCGCATTCACACACCACACTACACTACAGTGTGGTCACAGGAAGTGGTTAATTAAACACAAATCCATTTTACAATATCACTTTATTTTATTACGGTCCATATTTATAATAGTAGCGTCGTCGAATACAGACAATTATGGCGTGGCTTACAAATATTTGCACTGACTACCGTGTCGCAACTACACTATGTTGATACCGTTGATCACAAACATTTGAAGCCTCTTCATAGTAATGGAAGAGTTTTTGGTTAGAAAATCACACATAATTTTCAAAGAATCAGTCATTGGTATCGTAGTATACACTGTTTCTACAAACTATAACGGTTACTGAATGAAATTACATTGTTCAATAATACTGATATTATTTCTTACAACAGATTTTATCAAACAGTTAGCCAGCAAATACATTGCCAAAAACGTATCTGGAAATAACCAGGAGATAGGCATGACTTGGCCGAACGGAGTTTGCCGATCGGCTCTCCGGATGAAAGTCGTGATGTGTATTAATTGCTCCAAGTTCGAGTCAGCTTTGTTGTTCAATAAGTATTGACGATTGCAATGTGCCGACCCGAACCCCTGACAACTAACCTTGAATGTCCCTTTACACTGCTCCTTTAACTCTCAAAAAAGAGGAGGTTCAGGCGTCCAATCCTGGTGACGCTGTCTGCTGTTTGTACAATAATATAGATGCAGCCTTTTAATCGTACGCGTCAAATGTGTGTAATCAACGCATTGTAATATAGAAACACACAAATAATCTACCACGGTATGTTACGTTGATTTTGCTATCCTTTCGGACTAGATTTATATGCTTTTTGTATTTTGGCCCTAAAATACAACACCAAACGATTTCTTTCCCCTTGTTTCTAGAAGCTTCATAAGGTACAGTTAAGCCGACAATTGTATGCGATTCACGTCTACCGCGCTTTGAGACACTCAAAAATTCGAATAGTATTTTTTTTTGGCTTTCCATAGTTATCTATAATTTTGTTATCATTATAGTACAGAACAGGCGAGTGCTTCCATGAAACGGCTATTTTATTAGATCTCGTCCCGTTCGGTACCTCCGAAGACAAACGATGATTCCCCGAGCGTATACTTTTTTTATTTGAGATCTGACACACTCATGTTATCTGTTTGGTTGGCCAAAAATAGTAACACCCAGTTTTATAGAATAAACATGATTGGGCAGAAAACAACAGGCCAAATTGGTTCAATAATTTTTACAAGCACCACTTTCGAGGAAAAAGTTACACAAAAATGTTACGGGGTTACTTAATATTGACATTTGTAACTGAAAATTATTTTTTTTAATTATTTAGAGATTGCATCGCACCTGGCGAAGTATTAAATTACTGAAAATTTAACCACATCAGGTGGTGGGTAGTTCGTTTCAACCCCATATATCACCCCTAACGAGAAATCCAAGTCCATTTTTTTGAACATATAAATCCAGTCCATGCGCACATAAAGGTGACATCACACTAAAGATCCTGAATTTACACAAATTGTAATTTCTACGCGATAAAGTGTACATACATCTGATTACCTCGAAGCCTTAGTTTGCGAATATCGTATAACTTACGTTTAAGAGTTGTCATTGGTTGTTCTAAAGTTCTTATCGCCCATTTATTTTTTTGTAGAAATCTAAGCTAAAAATAAGTTGCATTTTGCAAAAAAAAAATGCCGTAAATCTTGAACAGTGGTCATAGAAGTTTTTAAAAAAGTTTTTTTTATACCACTGTAAAGTCACGTCAAGTACCACAAACTGTCGAATTTCTCCTAACGATTTTAAACCATAAAATGTTGAAGGTTCAAAATTTAATGAGAAAAGTTTGTTGTAACTTGATGTGCTGGCGACTGTACTTAACAAAAATTAAATAAATTTGTGGTAATTTGGCTTTGGTATTTTTTTAAATTTTGTTATTCTAAAATGAACTAAATCAATATAAATGTACTTTATGACGATTTAAAGAGGTAATTTGCATATTGGCATGTTTCAGGAATAAGTCGAAATTAACTTTGAGAATTGATTAGTTATTTGAGATCAATTAGTAACATGAGCAACAAACAAAACCCGCCTTCTGAAACAGTGGGCTAAAAATAAACGCCAAATAAGGTCCTGACGCCTATTTTATACCATTGTACAAATAATTACAAAAAAGATTGAATAAATAATTACTTTTCTTTAACTATGCATGTTCGCGAATAGAACTTTAAAACATCCAAAGTGAAATATTTACATTATTTATTTAATAATAAGACAAACGTACGTCGTTTTGTAAAAATTGCACAAATTGTGAAGACTGATCACGTGGTTCAATTTAGCACCGGCCGATTAGGCGCGACTAAAACGTGCGACAAATCGCAACTCTGAAATTAAATTAAGTTAAGGAATACATCCGGTAAGACTGGAAAAGACCCATTATAAATTAAGGCTGGGATGATGACTATAATATTCAATAATGGAAATTGCGGCTTGTCGCAGCGTTTAGTCTAACCTTTTAACATTTTTGGAGTCACTTCCCAATTTAAAAAAATACTGAAAAAAACAATCAAGGCAAGACTTTATTGGAGTGTACAAATAAATATCTTTTAAACTAAAAAAAAACGCTATTATATGTACATTCAATTAAAAAAGATTGATCGCTTCCAAAAAAAATGTCTACTTAAAAAAATATAAAATAAACTTTTAACCATAGCATTACAAGAATCCATTGACTATGGCAAATTGTACTTAAATATCACCATTCTATCTAAAAAAAGGGGGTAGTTAGGTATTAAAAAAAATATTCTTTGGTAAACCTATACCAAAATAAAATTAAGCCATATGTTAATGCTATCCTAAGGTTTGGTTCCAAACGTGCGTCAAATCGTAAGCCTCGACAAACACTGCGATTTTTTCGTCGCAATTATTTTATAAATTCATTCATTATTTTATATTTCACTTGTATAAATTCAAGTAACTTTTATATAAAATTGATAGCAGTTCAGAAATAAAACCGCGTTGCGACACGACTAATCGCAGCGTTTTTTAATCCATCTTCCCTAGTTTAGAACCAAAAACAAACTGTACAGTGAGAAATGCTAAAATACTCGTAAATATAAAAAATATATAGGAAACAATATTTTGAGTATTATCCGTCATACGACTGAGGCCAAACAAATCTTTATTAAGTGCGGGATACTACACATTGATCGGGTCGGCACAGCCGAACGGCAAAATAAAAATAGAAGGTGCAACGCAGAAAACGCAATATCTCTTCGGTGGTGATTCAGACCACCAAACTTGACAACATTGCTTAAGGAAAATGAGAGGATAAAAGTAAACATTTTTGGACTTCCCATACAAAACATCGCATCGACGGACGCAATTAGAATGATGTCTCGCATTTAGGGAAAATTGTCCAATTTGATTGAATTTGAGAAAGGCACTCAGCTGTTTTCCTGAAATTGTGCTAAGCCGACCCACATGATTCAACAAGAGTAGTTGCCGAACGGAGTTTGCTGTTCGGTAAAACTCGAATAAACGCCGAATATGTATAGTAATTGCTTCATATCGGTTCTATTGTTCAACAAATATTGCCGAATTGAATGTGCCGACACAGACAATTATGTAGATCCCTTACGAGCACATTGACGTCAGCGATCAACCACAGTAACGTTCAAAATTCTAAATAAAAAAAACGCAATTTCAACAGCATTCACTTCATTTTTACTTTCAAACAATTTTATCCATTTCTAACCAAAGATTTATACATTACTGTTATTCAATACCTTTTAAAAAGAAAAAAAAAACATCAGTTACTGCGATTAATCGCCGCGACAAATCGCAGGTGTGCACGCAACTATATCCAACTCTCTAATTTAACTATAAAATATTATACCAATGAAAACCTTTCAGAATTATAATAATTTATGCATTAATTTAATTTAGTTTTATTATTTAACTGGAAATTATTTTTTTCATCATTCACAAATTCATTTTTTTTTTAAGTCTCGTTACCTCTAATGGACTGTCAAACAAAAATAAAATAAACGGTGACTAGGATATCGACGTGCTAACTGTATCTATGAATTCAGGACATGGTTCTAGACCCACCAGGGTTGAATTTCACCAGTTGCTAAAATAATCAGCCGTTCCATACATTGTTCGTCGAATCGTCGAGCTCGTTGAGTTCTGAGTTAAGCTACATGATACCTCCTCAATATTGCTTGCACTGACTGGACAGGTCCACTCAAATCTGTCTGGTTCGTTCTTCAAAAGACCGTCTGAGACACTAATTTGCATGATCTGATATGGCTTAATCAAGATTTGTCTGGACTTCAAAAAGGCTGTGAATTTGAGTTTATTCGAGTGGTTTTTCTTTTAAGTTTAGTCGGCCAGGTAACACCAACCATCTTCTTTAAAAACGTAAGTATTTTTGTCGTGTATAAGTGTGGTTTTACAAATAGTTTACAAAATAAATATAATTTAAACACTTTTTGAAACTTTCACGGTTTATAACTAAACTCATATTGTCACTTCCGTGATTGTCCATTATTCAGTTATCCCGCGATCATGGCGCTTGCAACAGCTTCGAAATGAGCTCAGAATAATGGATAATCACGGAAGATATCCCGTAAGTGACAGTATAAGTTTAAATATAATTTATCATTAAAACAACAGCTGCTCCATTTTGACAGTGTAGGTATTGCACTTTTGCACGAAACACCAATTATTCTAAGTAACTAATAATAACTTACGAATAATGTCACCTTTTGGGGGTCTAAAATCATCATGTACTGAATTCATAATACCAGTTTGAGCGTCGATACTCCTTACACCGTGTATACTTAACCCGATGTACCAACATTACAAGGGTAGGTCACAAACGTTTGTATGTCGCGATTAAAAGTCGCAAGTTGATTTTAAAAATAAAACTTTTACAATTAACAAATAAATAGTGTTAAGAGGACTGTGATTTTTCACTAGTGGACTGTGTTTTGATAAATGATTTCGGTTATAAGTTCAGTGTTACCCCTTATTACATGGGACTTGAACATGATCGGCGAAATGTGGGTGTACTAAAAGTACAGCTCTGCCGAACATTTCGGGGAAACAGCGTGATGTTATATAATGTTATGTTATAACTGCAGTCTCTGAAAGCTTATTAAACCTGTTCTAATTATTGGTTTTCGTTATTTCAATGAACCATTTACAAACTTCAAATATAAAGTTATAAATTCTTTGATAAAGTGACGTATTCAGTCTTACACTTCCATGAATATAACTCAAAAGCGCGATTATATTCGGTAATACTGGCCACAAACAACAAAAAAATCCAAAATGGCGCATGAGAGCTGTCAAAATGACAACCGTCAGTAAAATTGACACAAAACGTCAGTCCACTGGTATAAAATCATTTGTTAGTATTGTGTACATCCTGTGTACTTATACAGCGTGTTCATTGTAGGATACAGTTGTTCTTTCTCTGGATCTCCACTTGGGATAGATTTCGTTCTATTTCGTCATCATTTGCTATCCTGTTATGAGAAAAAAATATTTAGAATACCTGATTTTTATAAAGATTTTTCTCAAGTTTCTTTAATGAGCTGGAAACGGAAATGATCAGTCATCCGAGCGGATGACTGACCTACGAATTAGTAACCGACCAGATAATAAAATTAGACGGAAGGTAACTAAATGCTAGATATTCGTTTCAACTCTAACCACAGATTAAAATATTGAGTTAAAGTAAGACTTACGCTCTTTCCTGCTCATCCATTTCTTGTACTAATCTGTCTCTCTCGTTGACGGCTGATAATAGTTCCTGCAAAGAGATAATGAATTATTAAAGCTCGCCCTCTATTACATGGAACTTAAACATAATATGGGTGTACTATAAGGTACACCGCCCTTCGGGAATTACCGGCGTAATAAAATCTTAAAAAAAAAACTTTGCCGCGCACTAGGAATTTCTCCTGTATCGTTTGTGCGTTTACAAACATTCAAACTCACATACACAAACAGTAAGACCCTGAACAACTACCTGTACATCATACAAATATTTGTTTCGTGCGGGGATCGAACTCGCGACTCGCGGCGCAGCAGCCAATCGCTCAGCCACTGCGCCAACCGAACCGTCAAGTTATATATTATTTCTTTTTCCATAGCACACTTACCTGTAATAGTAGTCTCTCCCTGCGTTTCTGGCCGGGAGTCTTACGCCACTCGTCGACTCCTAACGACAGTCTTAGCTCCCGCGCTAGCAGCTCGCAACGACGACTTAGATCTTCTTCTTGTTCTCTGATAATAAAGATAGCGGAAAGGTATTAAAAATAAGGTTTTGTAGCAAATAAGCAGGCAGCCAACCCGACTGTCTGTAATACCAGAGGCCAATTTGCTTTATTGGGGTCGGATGCACCTGGATACCAGTAATTTACATGGAGCGACTGCCTATTTGACCTCCACAACCCAGTTAGTACTGGGTAATACGATACCCCTTGGTAACACTGGTTGTCAGACTTTCAGCCCACTACCTATAACGGCTGTCAAAGATCTACAAATGACAGCCAGGGCTAACGGTTTAACGTGCTTTCTGGAGCACGGAGGAAACTCGGTATGTAATGATGGTCACTAGGGTGTCCCGATTTTGTTTTTTTTTATTTACCTATTCTCAAGACCTCTCAAAAGTTGCGTTATTAGTTGTAGATTACCGTAAAAATAATTAAAAAAATATAAAAACATATCTTATGGGTTCTACCGGCATTTTTATTTAAAAAAAAAAACACTTAAATAACCCTCCAGTCAAAGTTGTCTATTCTATTTTATGTACATTATTCCCATTTTATTTTTTTATTCTCTGATAGTGGAAGCCTAAGTTATGATTTGTAGGCAACGACAGGATGTTTCCAGTAAGGAATTGGTTTGGATCAAACTCGCAAAATTCATGTTTTGACTCGTTTTCTTAAATTTTCTACTTGTAACGGGAGGCAGTTCGTCTCATTTCTATTGCGGTTTTATTGCTGTAAGGTGTCGCTCTGCACTTACTTGTGATTTATCACATACGTGTTTTTGTTACATATAATAATGGGTTCAAGACGAAGTGAGACTACTTGTGCTATTTTGGGATCATATAAAGAACTTGACGATCGCCAGTTACCAGTGATAAGTGACGTTATCAAATTCATTTTGTTTACTAAAAATGAACTAAAATTACAGAAGAATGGGAAAGATCCTTCTAACACAGAAGTTTTTTCAATCGTTTCTGGAAAACTTGATACAATTTGGGCCAAAGCTTCGATTCCCACCGTTACCAACGTACGAGTTACCCAATTGCTGAAATCATATTTCGAAAAATACCTGTCATTGATAAGATATCCCAAAAATAAAAGAAATTATAGCTACGAAAGCAAAGTGAAGGGCTTTTTGAAATCGTCAAACAAACTCTTCGATATTGCTGCTTGTAAGTGCACTTCGTTTGACATTTGTTCCTGCATAAAACCTAAGAAAGTTCCTATTTCTGAAAGAGACTTTTTACTGGACTAAAGAAGTGATAGAAAAATGGCAATAAGCGGTATAGACACAAAAGAAACGGCAAGACTTTTAAAGAAACATCAGAGACAAGAAAATTTGAAGCAGATAGAGTTAGAGCACGCATGTTTTCCAAGTACATCACAAGAAACTAATCCTGTTCCGGTGCGCGAGTTGCCTGCAACAGAGCTTTCTCCGAATAGTGACGTGCTTGTGAATAAGACTCCATTTACTTCATTGAATCGGAACACTCTGGCGCTGCCAACAGTAGCTAAGGTATGTGATCGGTATGGACTATCAACGCGATCTGCGGCTGCGGTCGCTTCAGCGGTCTTAGCTGACGTAGGATTGGTATCTTCCGGAGATCTAAGTCTTGTTATTGATAAGAATAAAATTCATAGAGCTGTTTCAAAAGCACGGACCAAGGCCAGCAAAGATATTGATGCAATTGTAGCAAAAAGTATCTACTTTGATGGACGAAAGGACAAAACAATCGTAAACGATAAAATAGGCAATCGATACCACCGCAGAGAAGTCTTGCAAGAGCACATTTCAGTTCTCACAGAGCCGGGATCTATTTATTTGGGACATACAACGCCAAGTCGTGGCACTGCCAAAGGGATTGTCACTTCTATCATATCTTTGTTCGAAAATCAAGGGCTGAACTTGGAAGAGGTGATCTGTGTGGGGTGCGATGGTACTCCTACGAATACAGGTTGGAAGGGAGGTGTCATTCAATACCTTGAAAACTATTTAAAGAAACCGTTACAATGGTGTGTTTGTATGCTTCACGCGAATGAATTACCGCTTCGCCATTTGTTCATGTCTCTGGATGGTAGCACATCTGGCCCAAAGGAATATTCAGGACCTATTGGAAAACAGCTAGCTGTTTGTGAAAGTAAACCTCTAGCATCTTTTTGTGCAGTGACTGGCAATTTGCTCGAATTACCTGATGATATTGTGAAGGAACTAAGCACGGATCAAAAGTATCTCTACGAAATGTGTCATGCTGTGATGGCTGGTTCATGTTCCCCTGAGCTAGCTAGCCGCCAACCTGGAAAAATGGCGCATTCGAGATGGCTCACTACTGCCAATCGCTTACTCAGACTTTACGTAAGTACTGTTTCGCCGTCAGATAATTTGCAGATACTTGTGAACTACGTAGTCAAAGTGTACGCTCCTGTTTGGTTCCTCATCAAGCAAAACTCATCATTTAAAGATGGAGCCAAGCATATTTTTCAAATGGTTATGTACTCTCGATTTTTGCCTGATAGTCAGAGATCTATTGTAAATTCAGTGATCGAAAGAAACGCTTTTTTTGCGCACCCAGAAAACTTGCTGACTGCCATGTTATTCGACAATAGAGACCATATTCGAGAGCTTGCATCTCGCAAAATATTAAAGGCCAGAGAAGCAGAAAAAAGCAACTCTCGCAGGGTATTTAAAGCACCAAAGCGTAACTTCTGTGCGCAAGATTACACTGATATAATATTTTGGCAAGAGTGTGAGATATCAGCTCCACCAATTTTGCGACACGTCTCCAACGATGAACTTATAATTAAGGCTAAAGAACATTGTTGACTTTCCCTGTCACACACAGTCAGTGGAAAGATGTGTGAAATTAGTGACGGAGGCTTCTCTAAGCGTCATGGACGCTACATCTCGGGATGGTTTCATTAGGAACAGATTAAAATCTCGCGCGGAAATGCCTAATTTTGGGCACAAAAACCAGTTCCGTTTTTAAAGAGACCATTGGTTATTTGTCTTTCAACTATTTTATACCTTGCTTTGACTCATTGTTGTATCCTTAAATTTAATAAAAACCATTTAAATGTTATTTTTGTTTGATTTATAGTTTATGCTAAGAATCCCTAAAAATGTCAAATTTTAAAAACTTCAAGGACCGGTAGAGGCCTCAAGATGACAGATATCTAATAAAATTTTATAATAATCGTAATCTATGTGTCAAAACGCAACTTTTGATACCTCTTGCACAAGCGTAACTCGAAAAAAAAAAAACCCATACATGGACGGGACACCCTAATGGTCACCGATTCTCAGGCCAAGCGCGATCCGTGAGGCTGTTATTATTTAGCCACGATATCCTCTCACTCTTCAACTTAAATTAGTTTGTTGTTTTTTTGTAATCGTTTAAATTCCCCTCTTTACTTAAACAAACATTGTATACTTACAAAATATTCAACTGCATCTGTCTTCTGAGGAGCGCGTTCTTCTTGTTCACCAAGTTGAACCACTGTGACATTAGCCGGTCTTCCTCCTGTCATAAACAAAAAAAAAAAAAAACTTTAGCTCCAAATAGTAACCTAAATAGGTCTTGGCTGTGCTTGCGAGGTTGTCGACATGTGGGATGTGGACTCAGCAACCATTGTGCCGATAGTCGTATCAGCTTAATAACCAAGAGCCTCGACCAATACCTGAGGAGGCTCTCGTTAGGCAGCTGGATCAAGGGCTTGATTCAGAAAGCAGTACTTCTGCACACGGCTCGTATTGTTAGGAGGTTCCTCTCTGGAGCCCTGACCGGCCGGTACTTGGAAAAAAAAATAATAGCCCACCGGTATCGGGGACAGTGGTGCCCGATACCGGTGGGCAACTATTTTTATTTTTTATATTTTTTTTAATATTGATTTTGTATAGGAATATTTTAAAAATGTAAAAGGTAAGAGGGAAATTAATAAGCGAATAATAATCCTTTAATATATTCTACAACTATTTTACTAAATATTTTCTAGACTAGCAAGAGATTATTTAACTACGCTTTGAATTGCATTACGTAATAAACAAAAATACGATAGACTACGAAACAACCACTCCTATCCTATAGCAACTTTAGCCGAAGTCAGAGACTTCAGTACCATTTTTGTCTTTTATATTTATACACTGCACTCCAAGTGAAACAACACTTGTTGTGTTCATTGCTCATCGTACACTTGGTTGAAGCGTCTTATATCTCTTCCAGAAATCTGACATAGATACCTGCATGCTATAAGACACCTTAACAATACTCAAGATAAGATCTACAATACTTAAATGGTAGCAAAGGGCTATGTTACCGGGTCGGTTGGGATTTGAATACAGGTTAAAATAATTTTCTTCCATTTTATCTGCAACATGGGAAGGACTCATAACTAAAGCTTCCTTAAATCAATGCACTAATAACAAAGCAATCGTAAATAAAAAATTAAACACACAAACATACGCACATGAACTCTGAAAACATATCACTCCTTTTTTGGGTAGTCGTGTAAAAAGCAGTCATCTTTAGTCCAAATTTCGGTGAGTTTTTGTATTTCGGAATATATTACAACTGCATTATAGTTTCTAGTACGAAAAGTGGCTTTTGAACTGGGAGTAAGTTGTGAATTTTGATTGAATTATTAAAGGTGTAAATGTATTATGTATTTGCCCATATGTTGGTTAGTGATTACAAGATTACGCGACTGCTGAGCTTGGGATCCTGGGTTTGATTCCCAGGCCGGGCAAAGTGTTATTGGGTTGCTCTAGTTTTCATTAGTAGACCGGAGTTAAGAAGTTTGTGCTACATGTCTCCCATGCCTCGGTGCGCACTTGACTGTTCAATATTATCCACACAAATGTGGAATGCACTACACCTTCTGCTGTAGGAGCGTGTCTCTCGACTCTGCAGTGTACATACCTCAGTATTATCCGCGCACTCCATGACCCGCCGCAGCTGCTTCTCCAGTGCGGCGGCGCGCTCGTCGATGGCGCACTGCTCCTTCTCTAACGCTTCGAGCTCGCTCTGGATGTACGAGCCCGTCTCCCGACCCTGCACGATGGAGAGGATACACATTAAACAACTGGAAGTAGATAAAGAATGAATCGATTTGATCAGTTAGCAGGAGACGTACTACAAAGACAGTGTGATCATATACACTGGGGCATCGCTGTTAGCCGCGGTGCGACACCGGCGCGCTTGTGAGCAGGCGAGCTCCCCACTCCCATCCGATACACCACGCAAGCACATTCGTTGACTCACTATACAGCTTATACCAGAAAGATCTGGCCATATTGAAGGGCGTGGTACAGATCATCAAACTAAACAGTTTTCTCTTTGGCACTAACACATTTTTTATTTAAGTCTGTGTGAGTGTCCCACTGCTGGTAACACAGTATATCCTATACAACATTCAATACCCACTCGATTCAAATGTATGGGACAACTAACAATTTTTTCGTGATGACGATGATGGTCCCATAGAGAAACTTGTCCAGTGTAATGGTCTGCGTCACACCCTTAAATATGACCAAAACTTTCTGGTACACGCTGTATAAATCTTTACACTATGACATAGACGAAGCTTAGCATAAACTTTGTGAACGATCGACGATCTGTTAAAATCATACCAAATTTTGACAGATTGATACACTTAATTTCACAGCAAGTTGCATCTCCGTATGTTTTCCAAAAACCCTTTCGACTGTACTTGATATCGTTCATATCGATTTTACGTCATTTTTTTGTCATTATTTCGTCAGTAAATAGCAAAGATGTCCCGCATAGACGACTCTTACCTTTGTGTCTCCTAAACACCGTTTAGGAGACACAAAGGTAAGACATAACAAGGACGTCAATTTTTTTATTTATTGTCATTTTTGTAATACGTACCTCATCCGGTACAGCGTCGTTATCAGTGAGCTTATCAACGAGCGCGGAGAACGAGTGCAGCGGAGATCGCCGCTCCATGCTTAGTGATAGAGATTTCACGGACTTTGTGTCCTCGCTGTGCCGGTCTTCTGAGGAAAAATGGATTTTGTATTAACAATACTAAATACACAGGATGGCTTTTGTTTCTGGGAAATAATGCACAATTCGCAGTACATGATCAGTGCAATCGTATACAATAAAATGTTAACAAAGAGACTTGTTTTAAACAAATAGCATGACTTTTCCTTCTTATTTCCGTGTTTTGATGCCTTGGCAAACAAGTACTGAATTTATTTAAACTTTTGAACGCCACGCGCTTGCCCTCCACGCCACAATTTCACCTACCATTTTGTCACATATTTGTGTAGTTTGACGTACAGGGCCGTCGCTTGCTTGTCACGTATATGTGACTATGGCGTTCAAAAGGGTAATTGAACTTCCGTTATATTTTTATTATATTTTGCACAAACAAAAAAAAACTCTTCTATGCTTCGTATACGCTACGCTACATATTATGTAAAATCTACGCAGCGCAACGTTTACGGCAGTTTTTAATGGTTTTTTTCTACAGTAGCGCTTGTTATCTGCCAAATAATTGGCTGCACAGCTTTTGTGTGAACTTTTGTATAGCTTTATCCTTATGGAAACAGACGTGAAAAAAAAATTAATATTGATTAACTTACCAGATCTATCGGGACTAACAGAACTCTTCCTGGAGCCAGGACTGGATGGCAGGGAGTCGGTTCTGCCCAGTAACGCGTCTAACTGTTCTACTCCACCCGCTGCACGATAAATTACACGAGTGAAACAATGATTTACAACTTGTATTTACTACCACTAAGCGAAACCTAAGTTAAAAGAGCACTGTGGAATTTTCAACATTCGGCACTGAACCAAACGTTGCAAATACAGTAGCGCTCTATTAGTTAGGCATTCATTTTGATGTTGCTTAACGATAAAAAAGGCCACATACTTTGTGTTTTGAACTGTTTAAATATCGAATTCATCATTTTATTAAAAACTGAAAAGAGTCATCTTTCAGTTTCATTTTTGCTATGGTATTATTTTCATTAAGTTTTTATGTAAAACGGTATTTCTTTACGTGAATAAAATAATGCAAAAACATTAATTAGTTAATAACTGACCTGCTACGATCTCGTCCATGACAGATTGCTTGCTGATGATCTCCACGGTGCCGCCGCGAGAGTTGCGTGATGGCGAAAGTGGTGATGTCGGACTGTCGACAAATTGAAGATTATTGAAATAGTTTGTAAGCACGACTGCTGAGCATGAAGTGCTGGTTTCGATTCCTAGGTCGGGCTAAGTGTTATTGGGTTTTTCCGTCAAAAGTTTCTCAGTATCAGCTACGGAGACTGGATTTGTGTCCGGTTGATGGTAATAGGCTCGCCCGTTATTAGGCGATTATACAGGGTGTAAACAGACCCTTCAAATAGCCGTCAACCAAGCATTTCTGTACTTCAAACTAAGTAACTTTACGCAAAAATTATTGCTGGGAATCGACTTTTTTTTTGGGATGAAAAATCACGTTTTACGGTAGGACTCTATGGAAAGCACTCAAAGCATTGTGCTGATGGATGGATTGAATAGTACGGGGGTCGTGGAGGTGTGTAAAAAAAAACTAGTGAAAAAGTTGGAATTTTGATCTCAATATCTCCGTAACTAGAAGGTTCCCTGGTATGGCCTAGAACAAAAAAGTGATCGCAAAGACGGGGAGAACAAGTGCTTTTCGGCTGTGTTAAGAGTCTATTTACACCCCTTATATCACACGACATCGTGTGAGAATCGCCTTACATGGGACTTAAATATAACTGGCGAACTGCCAGTGATGATGATGAGCCTCTCAGGTACTCTGTGCTCAACAAAGTCGAGTTTAGTAGTATATCTTACCTAACAATCCCGGCTCTCGCATCAGCAATAAGCTTTCTCGCTCTCTCCCGCAGCATCGCCTGTCTCTCTTCCTCTGTCATGGGCTAGAAAGAGAACAATATTGAAATTAGTTACTTTCCTATGTGAAATGGACATATACAGGCTTTAACATCGAGTGCTTGCGCCAAAAAGTATGTGCTATACAATATTTACTATTCTTCTTTTTTGTCTATATTACTTTTTATAAAATATTACGAATCTCTTCGTGACTGGTGTTTGTTAGAGATTGTATAACTAGTCAAATTCTATCTATTCTTCTCTCTCTCTCATTTTCTTCTGTCGCTAGAGATGAATGTAACATTTTGTAATCAGGTGGCCTACCATGACGTCTTATAGCAGAAGTAATTCCAATGTGGGAAAGAGATGGCGCTAGACGACGTGTATAGGTCTGTCTCTTGCCCACACTGGAATGACTCCTGTTTTAGGACGTCATAGTTACCCCCTAGGATCTTGTTATCTTTTTACAGTTTTTGTTCATGTATAAACAGTAGATTTGCATTTATTATATTTACTGTTCTAGTTTTAATAGGTCTCCCCAATTAATATAATTTACCTCTATTCTGATCTGCTAAACAAGTTCAGTAAAACTGTTGTGAATAATGCTAAACTGTTATGACCAACCCGCACTGGGCCCGCGTGGTGGATTATAGCCCATTCCCTCTCATAGAGAGGAGGCCTGCGTCCCAGCAGTGGGAACATTAATAGGCTGATTATGCTTATGCTATGCTGTTGTGAATAATCTATTTTCATTGGAAAGTTATAACCAAAACCGTTCGAAACGTAAGACAACAGATCGGCTTCTACAAACCACGATTTTGATCTACAATAACTTATTGGTGAATTGACTACTCTATTCTACTCACTATTCTGTTAATCACGACATGAAAAGTCTTTAGCATAATACAGGGTGGAAGGGACAGCCACGAACAAACGGTTGCCACGTATTCAGTACATCATTCTGAGAAATGTTTAATTTATTATTTAACAATTTATCATCATCATCTGCCTAGCCTTTTCCCAACTATGTTAGGGTCGGCTTCCAGTCTAACCGGATGCAGCTGAATACCAGTATTTTACATGGAGCGACTGCCTATCTGACCTCCACAACCCAGATAGTACTGGGTAATACGATACCCCTTGGTAAGACTGGCTGTCAGACTTTTTTGACCACTGACTACCTAACGACTGTCAAAGATCTACAAATGACACCCGGGACCAACGGCTTAACGTGCTTTCCGAGGCACGGAGGAAACTAGGTATGTAATGGGCGGTCACCCATCCACAGACCAACCTAGGCAAGCACGGCTTAACCTAAAGATCGATCCGAGCGACTATTTAACAATTTATGTACACACTAAATATAGAAAAGGAGAAAGGAACAGAAAAATAGTACAAAGGTGATGCTTTATCGGTTAAAAAAAACAGCAACATTTTGACCAGGTAGATATTGCCTTTTTGCTGTTATTTTTAAACTACCAACGATGTACTGATTACATGGTATTCGTTTGTGCGTCGGTGTCTTTTCCACCCTGTATATTACGAGGGCGGGTCAATAAGTCCGTGACTTTTTGAATTTCTGACATCTTTACTGAAACAGCAACACTGCTCCTGTCAACAGGCATCTGTCAGTTGACTCCTGTCAAAATTTAAACTTGCTGCGTCAGTTAGTTTGTGTTTGACAGCTATTTTTATCAGACTACTCACTAATTTGAGGAGAAAATGGAAAAAAGTGAATTTCGTGTGCAATAAGCACACGAAATTCACTTTTTTTGTTGTTTTTGTTGTTGTTTTGTTGCTGTTAAAAAAACAGCAACATTTTGACCAGGTAGATATTGCCTTTTTGCTGTTATTTTTAAACTACCAACGATGTACTGATTACATGGTATTCGTTTGTGCGTCGGTGTCTTTTCCACCCTGTATATTACGAGGGCGGGTCAATAAGTCCGTGACTTTTTGAATTTCTGACATCTTTACTGAAACAGCAACACTGCTCCTGTCAACAGGCATCTGTCAGTTGACTCCTGTCAAAATTTAAACTTGCTGCGTCAGTTAGTTTGTGTTTGACAGCTATTTTTATCAGACTACTCACTAATTTGAGGAGAAAATGGAAAAAAGTGAATTTCGTGTGCTTATTAAGCATTATTTCTTGCGAAAAAAAACCATTACCGAGACCAAGGCTAAGCTTGATAAATACTATGGGGACTCTGCACCATCGATTTCAATGGTAAAAAAGTGGTTTACTGAATTTCGTTGTGGCCGTACAAGCACTGAAGATGCCGAACGTCCTGGACGCCCAGTTGAGGTCTCTACACCCGAAACAATCGAAAAAATTCACGATATGGTGTTGACCGACCGAAGATTGAAAGTGCGAGAGATTGTGGAAGCCGTAGGGATCTCGCATGGCTCAGTGGTTTCAATTTTGAATGATCACTTGGGCATGAGAAAGCTTTCCGCAAGATGGGTGCCGCGTTTGCTCACAGTCGACCACAAACGCAATCGTGTAACAACTTCACAGGAAGCTTTGGCGTTGTTTAATCGCAATATGGAGGAGTTTTTGCGCCGTTTGGTAACCGTGGACGAAACATGGATCCATCACAACACACCAGAAACCAAACAACAGTCAAAACAGTGGGTTTCTAAGGGTGAATCGGCGCCAAAGAAGGCCAAGGTGGGTTTGTCAGCCAATAAAGTTATGGCGACTGTTTTTTGGGATGCACGCGGGATAATCCACATTGACTACCTTCAAAAGGGAAGAACAATCAATGGGGAATATTATGCCAACTTATTGGACCGATTCAATGACGATTTGAAAAAAAACCGACCTCATTTGGCCAAGAAAAAAGTTCTTTTCCACCAAGACAATGCAAGGGTGCACACATGTGCAGTTGCCATGGCAAAAATCCATGAATTGGGCTATGAATTGCTCCCTCATCCGCCCTATTCTCCAGATTTGGCTCCGAGCGACTACTTCTTGTTCCCAAACCTGAAGAAATGGCTTGGTGGAAAAAGATTTGACTCCAATGATGAAGTCATCTCGCAAACAAAGGCCTATTTTGAGGACCTCGACAAATCATTTTTTTTGGAAGGGATAAAAAAATTGGAGAAGCGTTGGACAAAGTGTATAGAGCTCAAGGGAGACTACGTTGAAAAATAAAATTATTTTTTTATCAAAAAATCTGTGTTTTATTCCAAAAGTCACGGACTTATTGACCCGCCCTCGTAATTATATTACAGAGCACGGAATACCGACCGCAGCGCCTAGAGATCGCGCGTCAAGCGCAGTACTTTTGTCACGGACCGCTATTCAAGGCCGTATAATTGTATACGTCATTAGTGTCTTAGTGCAAGTGTAGTTCTTTAGCAGTTCATTTTACCTCTGATTTTAGTTTCCTTCTATCTCCGTGGGAATAGGCGTGATTTTATGTTTTATTATTTTTTTTTTTTTTTTTATCTCTCTATTAATCTATACAAATTAATAATATTGAAGTGTCCGTTTGTAATTTCAAAATAACAGCTTTTTACTCAATGCATTCCCTTTTCTAAGGTCTAGCATTTACAAGAGAGAATCCCAGGCCTACGACGAATACATAAGACGGAATTCTCGTGATGGTATGAACCCATGTTAAAGTACAATGGGGTTGCGCAACTCGGCAGAGATACAGCGCAGGCCTGGGGGGTTACTATGACGTCTTAGAGCAGGAGTAATTCCAGTGTGGGAAAAATACAGAGCTATACAGGTCGTCTAGCCCCATCCTTTTCTTTCATAATTACAGCTTTACTCAGAAGTCAATGAGAGTCAGCTTTAACTATTTGGAAACCCTAAAGAACAAGATCCCAGGGCCGCCAGACTTTACTTATTTTCTTATTACCAAAATGCGTGGCCTCAAGTAGTGTTAGTATGTACTGTGAACCTATGCATATCTGCTAACTTGTGCCGACGGACAATTCTTAGATATCAGGTGCTAAAGTTGCGTAAAACTAATACTATTTTTTTCTTAACTACTGATCCGATCCCGAAAATTCTTTCACTAAAGGGAAGCTAAATTATCCCCGAATGCTATAGGCTATATTCAAAACGTTCCCGTGGGTGGTGGTTCCATTGAGGATTTCCACATCGAGAAAAAAAAGAGCTGGCTGCTATCAGAGGTAAAAATAACTGCAAAAGGACCGGACACGGTGTTACTCTTGCCCCCGTAGCATGACCACTGAAGAAGAAGAATCGGTACAATAAAATCTGTTATTGTGTCGACACAATCTGTCATTTTGTCGATTCTTCCGTCAAAGAAATCCTTGTCTACGGTGGTCTGCTACGGGGGCTGCATTATATAGAAAGTGTTGAGAACGTCTTCTCTAGCAGCGACCGCCGCCGCGTCTCCGTGCTCTGTGATGCTTCAGTCAAACCGACCGGAATGGCTGCGGACACTGGACTAAGACTGATACTTCAGTACATTCATCATCATCATTTGAATAGCCTTTTCCCAACTATGTTGAAATCGGCTTCCGGTCTAACCTGATGCAGCTGAATACTACCCGTATTTTACATGGAGCGACTGCTTTTCTGACCTCCACAACCCAGTTAATACTGGGTGATTCGAGACCCCTTGGTAAAACTGGTTGTCAGACTTTTGGGCCTATCTGTAACGACTGTCAAAGGTGGACAAATGACACCCGGGACCAACGGCTTAACGTGCTATCCGAGGCACGGAGGAAACTCGGTATGTAAGGAATGGGCATCCATCCACGGGCCGACCTTGACAAGCGCTGCTTAACCTTGAAAATCGACCCGTACGGCTGTTATTATTTAGCCACGAGCTCCTCAGATACTTCGCTATACTATCGGCTAAAATCCAGTGTCCGGGGACAGTTCCGGTCAGTTTGTCCGAACTTTAAATCATACCTTCGTAGGACTTACATCTCCGTTCCTATGTCCATTCTCCTTCTCCTCTCTTTCCTTCTCGTTCTGTCGCAACTTTCTGTCCTTCTCCCTCGCCTCCCGTTTCGTAGCCTCGAGCAACTGTCTCGCTCGCTCTTTCAACTCGTCATGACGCGATAACAATTGCTGGCCAACGGGAATCGAGAGCGGTGACGTGATCGACCAATCAGCGAAGCGGGGTTACATAGCGTCGTCCAATCAGAAGCGTCAAACACAGGCAGGTTGTAAGCGGTGTCGATGAGCAATGGAAAAAAATTACGATTTTTTTTTTAATTTGGACGGTCGGCAAAATAAATGTTGAAATATTTAGAGGTTGTTTCAACACAGGTGAGTGTCCACTTTATTACATTTCCATGTACTTTACGTGGAATGAAACAAACTCTGAACATGTTTATTTGCTTTGCCGACCGTACCATGTTACACGACAATGACGGTAATGAATAAACTAGCAGATAGTAAACTCTAGCATTTAACTGGTTATCTGCAGTTATTATGTCCCAATGTTGGACGATCACAAACAGTAATAAAATATGGTTTAATATGAAACCACAATACTGGACATTAAAAAAGTATACATATTACATTTACATACCAACAAATAATATGATTAGATTAAAATAATTATATTTAAATTATCAATTGTTTTAATTATATTTTCTATAATTATTCTGATTTTTCGTTTTCAAACTCGAAAAAACTAACTTCGATTTTTTTTTGTTTGAGTATTATCTAAAGTTGGTTCAGTCTTTTGCAGCCAAAACGTCTCTTGGAAAAATACGGGGTCGTACGAACATCGACACGATAACAGTTTTCACGTATTCAGAACAACATTTTGAGCCCCCCAGTTAGAAATTTTTCATTGGTTATTAAAAAAAACAGCTGTTCCATACATTTTGACCGTGTAGGTATTGCACTTTTGTAGAAAAGTTTTTTTTTTAATAACCGATGAAAAATATCTGTGGGAGGGCTCAAAATTTTGTTCTGGATACGAGGAAACCGTTTTCGCGTCGGTGTCCCTTCCACCACGTGTGTCTACTTCTAAAAATAGTTTTTCTATTAGGTACTTTTGATTTTCTACAATGTATGATATCGCTACTGAGCTTATTAGTGCGTCAAAAAAACACTAGGTAATTAAATTTCTATGATTGTAACTAGGATATTAAAGAAAATATTTATGTATTTATATATGTCAGTATCACACGTGAAATGTTCAGATACAGTCGCTATGTATCGTTTGAAGTACTTGTATATGAAATATCTGGTCCAATAGACAAGATTGGAGGTCATAGCCAGGGTTTTGAAATTAAGTTATGAGAACACTTTGTAATTTTAAGGCTGGGCTATATTTCATTAAAAAGTTTGTTTTAGATTCTAGCTTTAGGGGCCATCCATAAATTACGTCACACGTCACATATGTGAGACTTTTCCTTTCCCTAGTGTGACGTCACATATTTTGTTATTTTGACGTTTTCTCTTTATCGGGTGGTTAGTGCCTAACCTGGTGTCGGAGATTTTATGCCGTCCATGGCCTCTTGTGGACTTGTCTAGTTGTAAATATTGTTTTTCGTTAATATGTAGTTCAAATTACGTGTTATAATATTTTGAAATATGATGTGACGAAATTTAGGACTCCTCCCACCCCTTATCATACCTCGTCGACCCCGTCCCTCCCTTAACTTGTGACGTAATTTATGGATGGCCCCTTACCGCGAGACGAGCTCAGTAAGCGCTCCGTTTAAGTTGAAATAATATTCGTGAATAAAGTGTAAACGTGAATTAAAAAGCCATTTATATTAAAATCCACATTTCATCTGTTTCAATTAGATTTTTTGCGCAAGTTTTGAAACCATACCCAACCATTAATGTTTCTGTTCTGGTGGTACTCTAGGTATACTTCTGCCTAAGCATTTGGGGAAGACAAGGCGCGATTTTGAATACTTTTCTGAGTTTGTACTCCTGGCTACTCGCTCCGGCACGGTCACACTACAGTGGCACACTACGGCACACACACAAGCCATCCACTGTGACACAGCACTGCACTAACCGGCGTGGGCTTGGGCAGCTCCGGAGTGGCCGCCTGGGGCGGCGGGGGCAACGGACGCAAGGGCGAGGGCCCGGCGGGGGCGGGGGCGGCGGGGGCGGGGGGGGCGGCGGGGGCGGGGACGGGCTCCGGCTGGAGTTTTCCTGTAACAACATGAAGGCTTATTTAAAAATAATAAAATATTATAGTCTCATCGTGATGCCGCAGCGAGTGTAGCGGCCACACCCTGTAGCGGGCCGCTCTCACAGCGCGCTCACTTAAGCTCGGGAGGTCGGGTGCGACGGACGTTTAGTATCTAACGGTTTTTGTAATTGGGTTGATTTTGTGATTTGTTAAAAATAAATAGGTATAAGTCGTTTTGCTTATTCTTTAAAGAAGAATTAAACGAGCTTCTGATTCATAAGATTTCGTTTAAAAAACACGCTTTAAGAGTGAGTCATTTTATTTCTCGTATTCTTCTTAGCAAACCCTTTCATGCTGCGGGACTGTTCGAAAGAGATACCGTGGCCCTGGAACACAAAGGGCAAAGAAGGAACATGGATGGGTTTTAGTCAGTACAAGTCTGACACTTCCTTCCGCTCCGCACAGAGTGGTCATTTGATGATTTCCCATAGGAAAAAAAAAACCCTTTCATTTGATACCCATATCATGAGAATGCATAAAAATAACTAATCCGCCATATTGTATTTAGAACGACGTTACATAGAATGCATGGTTAGCCATGCATTGTTTTCCAAAATAAACATATAAGTATGCAAATTTTCAGCTCAGTCGGAGACCTAAGTGGGTCAAATTTAACTTTTAAGATTTTTTTACATACTTACAGGTGAAGCTAATAAAAGCATGTTAATTAAAGACCCTCCCCGGTTTCGCTTGCAATCTATTAATAAATCTTCGGGTGCAATTTATTAATGTCTTTTTTTTTAATACAGCGTGAATTCCAGGCCCACTTGTAAGTGAGCCTGGATGGCCAAATCCGAAACTATGACGAATCGCGAAAAATACTCGAACTGAATTTTGATAAAAACTAAAACTGCATCATTAGATTCTTGAAAAATCAATATTCCTGGCCAGGAATAGAACCCGTTGATTTTACTTCCACCCCGTAAAACGGTGACGTGTAACTACGTATATTTTAGACTGTATCCTAGACAAATGAAGATTTTAACTTTACCTTCATTGTTTTGACTATTCTGAACGGGAGGAGGTGCTGGAGTTTCTTGAGGTTCTTCTTCATCATCAGAGCCGAACGGGTCTGTTAGCTCTTTGCGAGTCATTAGCTTCTCCGGTCGGACGGGTGGGGGCTGAAAAGATTTATAGAGAGCGTAGTTTAGTAACAATTTGGTACTGGAGTTCCTAGATTATAAGGTATGTCATACATTGTAAAAAAAAAACATTTTATTTTACAATTTTGTCTGTCTGTTTCGGCTAATCTCCGAACGGCTGGACCGATTTTGACGGGACTTTCACTGGCTGATATTATTTAGTTGTTTTGACCTTGTGGAATTTGTCTCTGGCCAAGGACTAGCCTTCTTGCGGCTTTGTTGGAGTCTATCTGCTTAGGTAAATATCCTCATCACGTCAACATCAACGTTTCAATGCATCGCAGGTATTGTGTTAAGCGATGATCGTTTTGCGTGGATATGATTCAAATCTTCCACCAACCTGTCGTTTTTGTGTTTAGTGTGTGTAGTGTGAATAGTACACACACATACATACACACAGACAAACACAAAGTACAAAACAAACACACACACTCACACACACAGACTCACAAACACACAAAAACACTCACACACTCACTCACACCACTCTCTCACTTTGTTTTTTACATAGTATAAAACAAAGATGCTCCCGCTGTTTATACGCTTTGATCTTCTAAACTGCGCAACTTATTTTAATGCAGTTTTCAGCAATAGATAAAGTGATTCAAGAGGAAGGTTTATATGTATATTGCACCCGTGTGAAGCCGGGGTGGGTCGCTAGTATAATAATAATTTATGTTCTTACCTCGTTTACCTTCAAGGGATCAGCGAACCACTTGGCAGTGGGCTTCTCGCGGAGGTCCTTTGCTGGTGAGAGCATCTTGCCCAGGATAGTCTTGGACTGCTGTAGGAACATATCGCGGACGTCTTTCATGGCGGCCGGGGATTGTGGCTTCTCCGGGGTTAAGCGGTCGGCTGAGTGACGGGATTCTTGTGATTCTTGGGAACTGAAAATTACGAAATTTAGTTTTAAAGTTATTTAAGAAAACAGGCGAAAATTGACTCCGAAATTATAGGGCCGAATATATTGAAAGAAGTACAAAGAATAGTTCTTTTTCTATAGATTACAGAAAGCTATGACAACAAATAATAAAAATAAATTTAAAAGGGTACTACGATGGTACGGAACCCTTCATGCGCGAGTCCGACACACACTTGGCCGGTTTTTCTCTCATATCATTCCTCACACAATCCATCCATATTTTCCTTGGTCTTCCTCTCCCTCTCGTCTCCAGTCCAACGGTCAGTAAACTTGATCCTTAGAATACTATATTAGTAATGTACTCACTGGGGTCTTGGCCTGTCAATCATGTTCCGCGAGCGCCTCATGCTGATCTCCCGGCTGAACAGCTCCTGCGGGATGGAGCCGTCCGTGTCGTGCCGACCCACTAGGTATGATGACTCAGTCTCGTCGTTACCTGGAAACACGAAAAGATTGAAATTATTAACTTACAATATTAGGGCCCTAAAACACATCATCTGCCTAGCCTTTTCCCAACTATGTTGGGGTCGGTTTCCTGTCTAACCGGAAGCAACTGAATACCAGTATTTTACATGGAGCGACTGCCTATCAGACCTCCACAACCAAATTAGTACTGGATAATACGATACCCCTTGCTAAGACTGGTTGTCCGACTTTCATGCCACTGACTACCTATAACGTCTGCCACAGATCTACAAATTACAGCGGGGACTAAACCAAGGAAAAAACCTATTTCTCACGCAACCCGCTCCTGTAAAAACGTTACCGTTCGTTGTAACGAAAGTAGTTAACAGTAGAAAAATATACAGGGTGTAAACAGACCCTTCACATATCCGTCAACCAAGCATTTTGTACATCAAACTAAGTAACTTTACGAAAAAATTATTGCTGGGAATCGACTTTTTTTTGGGGTTAAAAATCACGTTTTACGGTAGGACTCGATGGAAAGCACTCAAAGCATTGTGCTGATGGATGGATTGAATAGTACGGGGGTCGTGGAGGTGTGTAGAGTAAAAATCTTACATTAAAAACATGTATTTAAAAAAAAACTTGTGAAAAAGTTGGAACTTTGACCCCCAATATCTCCGTAACTAGAAGGTTCCTAGGATCTAGACCATCTAGATCAAAAAAATGATCGCAAAGACGAGGAGAACAAGTGCCTTTCGTTTGTGTTAAGGGTCTATTTACACTCTTTAGATAGATTTTTTATTCTTATGCAAAAGCTAAATCCTAGAATACTCTGGATACTGCAAATTGTAACTTACCTAATTGTTCTACTTGTAATTCGTTGCCCGTGAAATGAGCCCGCAGTTGGAAAAGATATGTCATTATCTGAAAAACAAAAAAAAGATTCTTATTCTTATTGCACACAATATTAAAAGATTTTCACACAAAATTACAATAAACAGGTTGGAATTTTCCAACCTCACCTGGAGGGAAAGTACTCTAAATACTGGAGATAGCAAATTTTACTCAAAGGAAACATTCCTTTATTATTTTTAAAGAAACAAATCTTCATTCAAAGATTTTCGAAAATTTGCTTGCCATAATCGGGAATCGAACCGGCTAAAATCCGAAAAAATACCACCCTGTATTTTTATGGCATCAATTGGTAGGGTCAACCACCAGTACACCTTCAACGCAGTTTTGTCTACTCGCTATGTCGCCATACAGCGCGCCGGCGCAAGCTGCGGCCGAATGAAGCGGATTTAATTATTTCTGCATAATCAGAGCATTAGCGCATCTATTAGCAGTGATAGCCTAGAGGTGTGACCATCGGTTTGCCAAGTTATAGGTCTCGAGGTCAAACCCAGGACACGCACCTCTGATTTTTCGGATTCATGTGCGTATTGCATAATTATCACTTGCTTCGGTGAAGGAAAACATCGTGAGGAAACCATGCGTGTGCCTGAGAAATATTTCTCGACGGCATGTAAAAGCCAAGTCAGAGGCCCATGGGCGGCATAAAAACTCTGACACCAGGTTAGGCGCTAAGCACACGAAAAATTAACAAAGATCAGCACATTTGTAGGACAGGCTCGGGACGTTCAACTTCTAAGCTACTCGACGGCCGCACACGTCGAACACAAGTGAGCACGTTGGGATTATACGATTTTATATAAAATAGGCCGAGGCCACCACCTATGGCGTCGAGGTAGCAGAGTCCTGGTGGCCTACCATGACGTCTTAAAGCAGGAGTAATTCCAGTGTGGGAAAGAGTTGGCGCTAAACGACCTGTATAGCTCTGTCCCTTTCCCACACTGGAATGGCCCCTGGTCAAAACTAATTTAATTTTGTTTTAAAGTAGCCGGGAGTGCGTCGTAGGCCTCAAGAATGCATGCATGTGCTGTCAGAACATAGGACATAGGTACACAAAACGAGTTTGAAAAGTATCTGCTAACCTAAAATCTACTTTATTGCCTAAAAGGGAAAGTAGAAATATGTATGACAACTGAACTCACAGCTAATCTGTCCGGGATCTGTCGCGAGCACACGTCGGCCGCGGTCAGTACCTGTGATATGCCTAACTTAGAACTAGCTTCTAGTGCTACGCGGAGATTCGTCTCCGCCTCGTCGGGTTGCAGACCGGAGAAATCACTGAAATGAAAAAAAGAATGATTCATCGTTTGGTTTACACGTATCGCTAATGAACTGTATCTCAAAGCTGAGGAGGCGTGTGTATGTTGTCCAAAAATTTATTTTTATTTCAAAATGGCGAGAGGTCTTCAGATAAATTGGAGAAGTTTTTTTTTAATTCTGTGTCCTATACAGGGTGTTAAAGAAGCCATTACATTAACCAAGCATTCTGTAAGGGGTGAAAACTCACGTTTTACGGTAAGATTCAACGTAATGCTCTCAAAACATTGTGCTGAAGGACGTATTAAATAGTCATTAAGGTATTTAAAGTTATACCATTCAAAACTTGTATTTTAAAATAAAATCTTGTGAAAAAGTCGGAACTTTGACCCCCAATATCTCCGAATAAACTAGAAGGTCGCCAGGTATGGTCTAGGAACGTAAAAAAAATAGCTGTTCCATTCATTTTGATCGTGTAGGTATTAAACTTTTGTAGGGAACAGCTGTTTTTTTTTTTAATAACCGATTAATAATATCTATGTGGGGGGCTCAGAATGATGAACTGAATACGTGGTAAGTGTTTTCGCATCGGTGTCCCTTCCACCCTGTATTAATAAGTACTGTACTCACATGAGGTCAGGCCTGAACCGGTGTATAATGGCACAGAAGGCGAGTCCTGACCGGAAGCTGGTCGTCAGGTTAGTGACCCGACATGATTTGTACTCGCGAGTCACGCATTGACACCATTCTAGGAGGTCTTGCACCTAGAAAAAAATAGATTTTTAAAATATTGAAGAAAACACAATTCGCTGGTCCTCTAAAAAGCTGTCAGGACCCAAAAAATTAGGTTTTTTTAGATAATACCCCACTCAACTTCGTAAATAATTATCTATGCTCTACAATTGGAAATAAAAATGCAGCGAATGGAGCAAGCGACAGTTTTTTTCTGAATCATCATCATCTTTCACAGCCTGACTTCACCCACTGCTGGCTATAGGCCTATCTTTTTTTCTCCGCCAGCCTCATCCAGGATATACCCGCGAAGGCAACAATGTCGTCTGCCCATCTCGCCGCCGGACGACCAACACTTCTCTTTCCATTCCTTGGACGCCACTCGGTCACAGCTTTTCGGAAAGCCGTTAGCAAACAAAAGCCTTTAAAATGCTTATATCTCAAAACTGCTATTTTTGTGTACAGACAATATTTTTTGAGGACGTGCGATATATTGGCGCTAACATTTCGTTTGGTAACATCGATTTTGATAAATAAAAAAATAATCTTTACAGTTTTTTTTTATACAATAGAATCATATGGACAGAAGACAAGAGAAAAATCAATTATTATGGTGTCTTCTGTTTTCTGTTTTATCAACCATAGGGACACGAGACCGTGAGGTAGTCTATGCTACTAATATTATAAATGCGAAAGTTTGTGAGGATCTATGAATGTTTGTTACTCTTTCACGGAAAAACTACTGAACGGATTTGGATGAAATTTGGCACACAGATAGTTTGTAACCTGGATTAACACATAGGGCACTTCTTGTGTGAAATTTCCGAAATATACACGGGCGAAGCCGCGGGCATAAGCTAGCAGTAGCTAAAGGTCAGTTTTTGTAAGAGGTAAGCCGGAATACATATCTTTAATGTGATTATATTTAATGTGATGATATTTATCTACAGGGTGTAAGGGACAGCCCTCCACAAACTGATATGGTTCAGCTCCTTATTTTGAACCATATTCCACCGGAATTTTTCTCCGGAAATTTTTATTTTGTTAAGTTTTTTTCTGTTATTATTTCTTTATTTGAATGTAAAATTACATTCCTTGTACGCAGCACTCCATTTATGTAAAAAATACGGCTAAAATAAAAAAAAAAACAATAATGGATGTTGAAATACTCTAGAGAACGACGCGTGAAATCAGCTGTTCCTGCCTAGCTATAGAGTTCATCGAACGCGTCGTCGCGCTTGCCGTTCGCTACGTGGGTTTTGCCACGGCAACGATACATTGCGTATGAGGAAATAAAACAAATCAAGTTTATTGGATTTCCATAACATTCCTGAAATAATTTCTGCACCGGTCATCTTAGTATGATATACTGAATTCACCCCATCAGTTTGTGGAGGGCTGTCCCTTATACCCTGTATTGAATACTGACTGTGCCATTTTTCAAAGGAAATCCCGTAGGAATCGAGTTATATGGAACCTTCGCCACTGTAAGCTAGTCGTCTTAATAAACTTTTTAGGATGTAACTAACCGGAGTCCTGTCCTTATCAAACTTCCCAGGAAACAGCTTCTCCATATCAGCCGCAGTCGGCGTCTTGTCGCTGTCTTCATCCTTCTCGTTCTCGTTGCGGTCCAAGTTGATGCTGTTCAGATTGGTCTTCAACTCCAACGGCTATAATAAGGATACATATTTGAATACTGCCTCGGTCTAGTGGTCGCCAGCGCGAATACTGCGCATGAGGTTCTGGGTACGATTTCTCGGGTCAGGCAAAGTGTTATTGGGTTTTTCCAACAGGAATTTCTCAGTAGCAGCCACTGAGTTGGGATTTGTGCCCGGTTGATGGCAATAGGCTCGCCCCCTATACATGTACATAACTGGCGAAATGTGGGTGTACTATTCGGTACACCTAGAGTTGCTTTATAAGCGGGCTTAGATCAAACTAACAAAGAAATAAAAGAAAAAAGCTTTAGCGAAAACAGTCGATAATGGGTGTAAAAGTACCCTTAACGAAGCCGAAAGGTACTTGGTATCCCTGTCATTGCGATCATTTTTTGTTCTGGGAACCTTCTAGTTACGGAGATAGTGGAGGTCAGATTTCCAATGTTTTCACGAGTTTTTTTTTTTAAATACAAGTTTGTGATGCTAAAGTTTACTTAAAATACCTCCATGACCTGTTTAGTATTCAATGCATACATCAGCACAGTGTTTTAAGTGTGTTAGATTGAGTTTTACTGTAAAACGTGTATTTACACCAAAAAAAAGTCATTTCCCAGTAATATTTTTTACGTAGTTATTTAGATGTAGAGAATGCTTAGTTGACGGCTTCGTGAAGGGTCCGTTTACATGTTGTATTATGGACTGCACTCACCTTTAAATTCCTCATCGCCACCATCTTAGGCTTAAAAACCATCCCCTTCAATTCCCCCTTAGTCTCCACACTCGTATTATTCTGTTTAGGAGTAGAGAAGTACTTAGGTTCCGGTTTCATCGCCATCTTAGTCAAATTACTTAACATTTCCGGTCTAGATTTAGTCATGGGTTCAAAGATATCGTTGTCATTGTGCGGCGGGTCGCTCGGCACCGGGGTGGCGGGGGTGGCGGGGGCGGAGGGGGCGGCGGGGCCGGCGGGGGCGGCGGGGGAGGGGGACTGCGGCGCGGTGGGCGTGCGCGACGTGTCGAAGTTGAGCGACTGCACGCTGTTGGGGGTGGCCGCTATGTCGCTGTTCGTGAGGCTGTGCGTCATCTCTTCCATCTGCTGGCGGAGGTCAAACATCTGCCGGTGAGAAATAATGTGGTTAGTTTTTTGAGATAGAGATAATGCATGATTATTCCAGAGTACAGAAAATACAAATACATAAAATTGAAGTGTCGTTTGTAATTTCAAAATAACCGCTTTTTATGGTACGGCATTTTTAACGAAAAAATATTTTTTTTAGGCTTTGCCTGTTACTGCCTGTTTGTTCTGGCTAATCTCCGAAACGGCTGGACCGATTTTGCGGGACTTTTACTGGCAGATAGCTGATGTTATAAGGAGCAACTTACTTTTATTTTAGAAAATAAATTAGGGTTGCGTGCAAAAAAATTAAAACACTTGAAAATTTAAAAAAAACCAAATAAGTAATATTTTCATAATAATTACACGCGGACGAAGATCAAAACAAATCAAATCACGCACGGTCCATACAAAATAAACGTCCTATAGCAACGAGAATTATCTCAAAAAAATGATAAAAATGGGTATTAAAAGATGGCATACTTCCAAACTCCATCCTTACAGTCCAACATATAAAAAAATACTATGAAAATTCGTTCAGGGGCAATAATATCTAAAATCTTTTTATACACATTTTTATCTTTGTTTTTTGAGATACTTCTCTCTGCTGTAGGACGTGGATGAATTTTGATCCTTCTTCTTTATTCAGACTAGCTACCCGCTGTATACCACTTCACAGTGTCATTATGTGTCGATTAATTGCACGCCCAAGACAAGTCACTACTAATTCTGCTTGGTCTTCACAGAGAAACAAAAAACAAACAAAATTAAGACAGTTTGGAAAGTCATAAATAACGAGACTAACAGGAAGAAAATACGTAACACTAGCTACACATTAGATACAGCATGTGGTCCTAAAAGCTCTAATCAGGAAGTAGCTCATGAGTTTGTAAATTTCTTTACCAATATACGAGGGCGGGTCAATAAGTCCGTGACTTTTTGAATTTCTGACCTCTTTACTGAAACAGCAACACTGCTCCTGTCAACAGGCATCTGTCAGTTGACTCCTGTCAAAATTTAAACTTGCTGCGTCAGTTAGTTTGTGTTTGACAGCTATTTTTATCAGACTACTCACTAATTTGAGGAGAAAATGGAAAAAAGTGAATTTCGTGTGCTTATTAAGCATTATTTCTTGCGAAAAAAAACCATTACCGAGACCAAGGCTAAGCTTGATAAATACTATGGGGACTCTGCACCATCGATTTCAATGGTAAAAAAGTGGTTTACTGAATTTCGTTGTGGCCGTACAAGCACTGAAGATGCCGAACGTCCTGGACGCCCAGTTGAGGTCTCTACACCCGAAACAATCGAAAAAATTCACGATATGGTGTTGACCGACCGAAGATTGAAAGTGCGAGAGATTGTGGAAGCCGTAGGGATCTCGCATGGCTCAGTGGTTTCAATTTTGAATGATCACTTGGGCATGAGAAAGCTTTCCGCAAGATGGGTGCCGCGTTTGCTCACAGTCGACCACAAACGCAATCGTGTAACAACTTCACAGGAAGCTTTGGCGTTGTTTAATCGCAATATGGAGGAGTTTTTGCGCCGTTTTGTAACCGTGGACGAAACATGGATCCATCACAACACACCAGAAACCAAACAACAGTCAAAACAGTGGGTTTCTAAGGGTGAATCGGCGCCAAAGAAGGCCAAGGTGGGTTTGTCAGCCAATAAAGTTATGGCGACTGTTTTTTGGGATGCACGCGGGATAATCCACATTGACTACCTTCAAAAGGGAAGAACAATCAATGGGGAATATTATGCCAACTTATTGGACCGATTCAATGACGATTTGAAAAAAAACCGACCTCATTTGGCCAAGAAAAAAGTTCTTTTCCACCAAGACAATGCAAGGGTGCACACATGTGCAGTTGCCATGGCAAAAATCCATGAATTGGGCTATGAATTGCTCCCTCATCCGCCCTATTCCCAGATTTGGCTCCGAGCGACTACTTCTTGTTCCCAAACCTGAAGAAATGGCTTGGTGGAAAAAGATTTGACTCCAATGATGAAGTCATCTCGCAAACAAAGGCCTATTTTGAGGACCTCGACAAATAATTTTTTTTGGAAGGGATAAAAAAATTGGAGAAGCGTTGGACAAAGTGTATAGAGCTCAAGGGAGACTACGTTGAAAAATAAAATTATTTTTTTATCAAAAAATCTGTGTTTTATTCCAAAAGTCACGGACTTATTGACCCGCCCTCGTACCGTTAAAAACTACGGAGGCTTTAATTCCTCCCCTGAAGTCTCAATTGGTTTATTAAAGGCGAATGTGTCTGACTGCCCGGCTGAATTTAAATTTAAACACATAAACCCTATGATAGTTATTAAAGCTTTCCGGCAAATAAAAGTCAAACTGACCGAAGATCTTTGGGGAATGTCTATCAAAGTTTGTACATCCATAGTTGAGACTATAGCACCATACTTAGCTTTAATTTTTAATTTGTGTGTAGATCAAGGAGTTTTCCCGGACTTAATGAAATACAGTAAAGTCATACCTCTGTTTAAATCCGGACATAGTAAAGATACAAATAATTATAGACCTGTATCCGTGTTGCCAGTTTTAAGCAAGGTGTTTGAAAAGGTAATGCTGAATCAAATGCTCAATCATTTTAACACCAACAGAATCTTACACGATCAACAGTATGGTTTCACCAAGGGACGTTGTACAACTGACGCCGGTGTAACCTTATTAAAGCACATATTTACTGCGTGGGAAGTGTTCCAAGACGCCATTGGAATATTTTGTGACCTCTCCAAAGCATTTGATTGTGTAAATCACGACACATTACTTTTGAAACTGGAGCATTACGGACTAGGGAAACTTGCACTTAGTTTGGTAAAATCTTATTTGAGTGATAGACAACAACATGTGCAAATAAATGGTGTTAATTCACAGGGTTTAAAAGTAAAAATGGGGGTTCCGCAAGGCTCAATATTGGGTCCTTTCCTCTTTCTAGAATATATAAATGATCTCGCCTATTTATTGAAAACCCAACCTCAAAATATGGTGTTATTCGCTGATGACAGTTCCCTAATTATTTTTAAGATAAATAGACGGGCCCAAAATCTAGATAACGTGAATAATGCCCTACTTCAGGTCCATAATTGGTTCATAGCAAACAATTTAGTATTAAATAAAAAAAAAAACGAAATGCATAAGATTTGCTTTAGCGAATGTTAAAAGTAGCGATCGTGATATAGTATTGAATAAAGAGAAACTTGAATTTGTAGATAAAACGGTTTTCCTGGGGATTACGCTTGATTCAAGACTACAATAGGGTTCTCATTTAATATCTCTTGCGGGGCGGCTAAGTTCAGCAGCATATGCTATAAGAAAAAAAATTTGACTTTCCCTTAGAATTTACTGAATGTAGTAAAAGTAGATGTAGAATTAAGGAACATGAAACCATTTTAGATAATATGTACGCGGAAATTATACGTATTCTCTGTGAAGGTGCAATCGCCAGTAATTGTAAGAACGGCATACAGCACAAAAAGCGTTACATAACGGGCTGGAAAAGCATGTGAAAGACGCATACAGAAAGGCTCGGTTTGATTTTCAAACCTGGACATTGTTTAGTAGGCCGAAAAATGGTGACTTGTATAAAAAAATGGTGGAAAGTAGAAGGGTTTTTAAAAGTAAATTAAAATGGTGTCAAAATAATAAAGACCAAATAAAAATGAACAATTTTGGTAGTTTTTGGAAAACCACAAACAGGTTGAATCCCAGGTCGGGTCTGCCTGTGAGTGTTGAAGGACTTAGTGATCCTAATGATATCGCCAACCTATTCAGCAGAGCCTTTAGGGTTGGGTCTCCCCTAGGTACGTCGTCTGGCGGGCCGGAGGTGGTGGGGGGATCCGAAGACATGCCTATTAGGTTTGCGGCCAGGGAGGTAGCTACTGTCATACGCAAGTTAAAGAGAGGCAAGTCGCCGGGTCATGACAGCCTAAGTATAGAGCATTTGCTATATGCTGATAAGCACTTACCGCGAGTGCTAGCAATGTTTTTTAGTTTGTGCCTGAGTCACTCGTATCTTCCAGCTGATTTACTTAAAACTATTGTTGTGCCCATTGTTAAAAATAAGACTGGAGATGCGAGTGACAAGAACAACTACAGGCCTATATCCCTGGCTACCATCATTGCAAAGGTGTTGGACAGTCTGACTGATCAGCAACTGGATAAGCATCTAACACTCCACGACGCCCAGTTTGGGTTTAAGCCACATTTGTCCACGGAAACAGCTATACTATGCCTGAAACAGACTGTTCAATACTATGCAAGTAGGAAAACACCTGTATATGCGTGTTTTCTGGACCTCTCCAAGGCTTTCGACCTCGTATCTTATGACTGCCTATGGAGGAAACTGTCAAATGTTAAGAACCTCCCAAGCGATGTCATTAGGATGCTAAAGTATTGGTATAAAAACCAATACAACTATGTTAAGTGGGCGGGTGTCCTGTCGGATGCATACGGGTTGGAGTGCGGTGTGAGGCAGGGGGGAATCAGCTCACCCAAGCTATTCAACCTATATGTAAACGAGCTGATCTGTGAGCTCAGCAATGCCAATATCGGGTGCTCCATTGACGGGCACTGCGTCAATAACATCAGCTACGCTGATGATATGGTATTGCTGAGCCCATCGATCAGTGCACTTAGGAGGCTTCTTCGCATCTGTGAGGACTATGCGGTGGCTCACGGCCTTAGGTACAATGTGACCAAGAGCGAGCTACTGGTTTTCAAAGCATTTAACAAATGTTATGATACTGTCCCACCAGTCACCTTGGGGGGCGCTCAGCTGTACCTGGGGCATTGGGTCACCGATAGTCTGTCCGACAATGTGGACGTGGAGAGGGAACGCAGAGCATTGGCAGTTCGATGTAACATGCTGGCTCGTAGGTTCGCACGTTGTACTAGGGAGGTGAAAATTACACTCTTTAGAGCGTATTGCCAATCTATGTACACGTGTGCCCTATGGGTCAGCTATACAAAAAGCTCGTACAATGCTCTGCGAGTCCAATACAACAACGCCTTCAGAGTTATGTTGGGGCTGCCGCACTTTTGCAGTGCATCGGGGATGTTCGCGGAGAATGGCGTGCCAGATTTTTACGCACTGATGCGGACACGGATAGCATCCTTGATGCGGCGAGTGCGCGACAGCTCCAACAGCTTGGTGGCTATATTAGCCGACAGGATGGATAGTCCAATGATGTGGCAATGGATGACCAGTCATCGTGCGTCATTCCAATATTTGAAATAAGTTGTTTATAGTGTAGTTTTTGTGTAGAATGTGTTTTCATGTATATATTGATGTTGTATGTTTAAAATTGTAATATGTGTTTGTTTATGGACTTATGGTCTGAAATAAATTTTATTATTATTATCTCCTTTATTCATTTTTATACATATAATTTACATTTTTAAATATTTCTATACAAAGTAATATAAAAAAACATTTAAAAATATAAAAAATAGTAGCCCACTGGTATCGGGAATAGTGTCCGAAATACCGGTAGTCAGGGCTCTTGAGAGAGGAACCTCCTAACAATACGCGCCGTTTCCAGAAGTACTGCTTTCTGAATCAAGCCCTTGATCCAGCTGCCAAGCGAGAGCCTCCTCAGATGTTTGTCGAGGCTATTGGCTATTAAGCCATTGGCTGACACGACTATCGGCACAATGACTGCTGTACTCACGTCCCACATGTCGACAACCTCGCGAGCCAGATCTAGATATTTGAATTGTTTATCTTTCTCTGCTTTCACGAGGTTCTCGTCATGCGGAACCGTTATATCAACAATCATTGCGCGACGCTCCAATCGATCTATCACCACAATGTCAGGTTTATTGGCAACAATAGTCCTGTCAGTGATGATAGATCGATCCCAATACAACGTGATATTACCATTATCGAGAACTGGGTCGGGCGCATACTTGTAGTATGGTACTTCTGATTCCACAAGGTTGTACTTCAAAGCAAGTTGCTGGTGGATAATCCTGGCAACGAGGTTGTGTCTATGCAAGTACTCTCCGTTAGCCAGACGAGAACACCCAGAAATAATGTGTCGGATCGATTCTCCCGGACGGTGGCATGCCCGACATATGTCAACCGTGCCATCCTTCACAATGTATTTCCGGTAGTTATTCGTCATCATAACTTCGTCCATTATTGCACAGACAAAACCTTCGGTTTCCCCGAATAGGTCACTGAAACGCAGCCAAGATACGGACGCTAAGAAGTCTACATCGGGTCCATGTAGGGCCCGGTAAAAGCGTCCGTGAAGCTCCTTGCCCTGCCATACCTCCTTGCGATCATTAGTGTCTAATACTCTAGGTTTGCGCCAGTTCTCGTTAGCCAGAGAGAGCGGGGTGAGGCCCTTGTCCACTGAGACCACATCTCGGTGCATCCCCTCGTCGACTTCTAGGAAGTATTCCCTGAGGCTGCATATCTCACGGTTGTGCAGGGTCTTAGCATTTAAGAAGCCACGACCCCCGCACTTCCGCGGGATATACAGTCTCATCACCGACGACCGCGGGTGATGCATTCGATTTGCGGTCAGCAGTGCGCGGACCCTCCTATCCAGGGCATCAAGTTCCGTCTGAGTCCATTTGAGTATGCCGAAAGAATACATCAAAACCGGCATGACCCAACCATTGAAGGCGCGCACCTTGTTTCCACCTGACAAAAGACTGCTTAGTACTTTATTCAGGCGGCCAAAGAAGCGGTCCCTCAATGATTGTTTCATATCGGCAGTATTGATACCTAATGCTTTCGACATACCCAAATACTTGTAGGTTTCTGTTGAGGAGAGGGATCTAAGGTGTATGGAATCCGAGAGTTGAGTTCCCACGGATTCCATTATTATTATTATTATTATTTATAAGAAAAATCCGTCATTATACTGATGTAGATACCGCTAGACTGGTTTATTTTAGTTACTTTCATAGTATTATGTCTTATGGCATTTTGTTATGGGGACGGGCTGCAGACATCAGTCTATGTTTATTCTGCAAAAAAGAGCCATCAAAGTCAATTATAATCTTCGCAGGCGCGATTCTCTAAGGGAACTGTTTAAGGAAATTAACATCATGATGGTAAATTGTCAATACATCTACGAAAACATAATGTATGTAAGGAAAAATCTACATCTTTTTAATAAAAGAGGTGACAGACACAATTACAGTACTAGAAATAGAGACCAATTAGTTCAGCCAGGCTTCAGACTCGCTAAAGTAGACTCATCTTTCATAGGGTACTGTTTGAGATGCTATAATAAAATTCACAAAGCATTCTTGAACTGAATTAAACGAAATTTAAAACATGCATTAAAGGCACACTATGTAAGAAAGCATATTACAAGTTAGACGATTATATCACTAATAAAAATACTTGGCTCAATGCCGGTCCTGCTCCACAAGAACAGGGGCGCATAAATTGATAGCATTAAATAGTATTGTTATAATAGTATTGTTGGAGCTGCTGAAGATTGTATAAATATCTTTGCATTGTATAAATTCAATCTCTTTAGTATTATATAGCCGCATAGCCCATATTGTGTGAGTACTATGTACTAGAAAGCTGTCATTCGCTGGAAACCTTTCTTGACGGGAATGTGCCCTGGCGGTTAGGAGTAAGTCATGCTCACTCAAATGTCTCGCTGATGGTGGCACGTGTGTCGGATCATTTAGTTCCCTTCAAAAGGTGGTTGAGATTAATGGTGCTGATACATGCGTCATGTTCGTGAACGGGTGCTGTCAGTTGTGACTGGTCATCTCTTATTTGCCACAGCTTATTTGAATTAATTATTTTATTTTTGAATTGTTTTTACTATGGACACTTTTAACGTACACATCTGGCTGCGTCGTTCTCATAATGTACCATCTCAACATGAATGATGTAACCAAGGTTTTGTAAAAGTATTCTGATTTAAAAGAGTGTCCATGGAGTTTCTTGCCCGTTCTACTCCATAGAGATCTACGTTAGGGAATGGGCAACTACAGTACTTTCACAGTTTTTGTGCCTTGTGACTGGGACTGTAGCTATATTTCACTGTTGTCTTTGTTTCGACAATTCAAAAGTGCCTGTAACTGGCCTACTTGAAATAAATGCTTTGATTTTGATTTTGAGCTGAGGAGAGATCTAGTCCAAATGAAGTAAAACGCAATGGTAAGTAATATTCACCTGTCTAGTAGAATTATCAGAGAGCGTATAGTCGTCCTCGTCCAAATCTTCTAGCACAGCGATGTCGGAGTTGTTGTTCACTGACAGCAGAGACGCCAGGGACTGCATGTCGTCGTCACTGGAATACAGAAGAATATTATGAGTAAAAAAATGCGAGGTGGACTCGAGCACCGGAGGGGTATCGTATTACCCAGTACTAACTGGGTTGTGGAGGTCAGATAGGCAGTCGCTCCATGTAAAATACTGGTATTCAGCTGCATCCGGTTAGACTGGAAGCCGACCCCAAAATAGTTGGGAAAAGGCTAGGCAGATAATGATGGACTCGAGCACCGAAGATTCCATATAAACTTGTAGTATTGTAGCGGCACTACAAAAAGTACTAAACAACATAGAACAAAAAGTACTACAGCGCCATCTATGACACAGACGATGAACTAAACATCGAAATACGCCTAAATCCTACATCGCGCAAGTAATGTTATCCGACTTAAGACCATATAGAAGAACCACAACTGTCGTGCAGTAGCCCACCAGACATAACACCCGTCTGGTCGGAGGATACTCCCTTTTCTATGAGGGATGAAGAACTTTACACCCTGTTCTCCATACCCCCAAAGCATTTTGTTATTAAAACTACATATTTACGGTTTTCAGATTTTTGACCTCACATGTGCCGTAAAGGATGATTTCCACCAAACAGCTCGCATCGTATCGGATCGGTAAGGATACGAACGAACGATGCGACAGCCGATCGCGTCTGGCAGCACCTCGACGCTTACGATCGTCTCCGAACCGTCGCTTGCGAACGTATTCGTTTCTGCGCCTAGTCAAATAGTTTCATTCCTACTGTGTTGACATCCGAAAGGATCCGATCGGATACGACGACAGGCGACCGGAGACGATCGGGCGTCGCAGCATACTTTTGCTACGATTACGTGTCGCGGAAGACACCCGCGGTCAAGCTGCTGTGCGCGTTTTAGTAAATATACTTCAAATACTGGTGTACACGATTTAATATCGTTTAAAGATTGTAAAATCCGTTCCGTACCGATGCGATGGGCTGGGCAGCTGGTGATGATGTCACTCGCACGACAAATAAAAGCTTTACTACTAGTTCAACTCAAGTGAAGTTTTAAGTTGCTGTCCCAATACATTGATGGTGACTTACGTGGCCTGTCCCTCTCTCAACAGGACTGTGTGGAGAGTCAGCTGGATGGACGCGGCGACTATCTTCTGAGTAACAGGGTCTAAGGTCAGGACGAGAGATCGTTGAGAAGGTTCCAGACTGGCGTATTTCCGCATGTTGATGGAACAGACCGCCAGGCGGCGGCGCTTGCCAGTTATTGATACCTGGGATGAACATGGTTTAAGATTAGTATCTGGGTAAAATGACGCTTAACGAAGCCGAAAGGCACTTGTTGCATCATCGTTTTTTTGTTTTGTTTTTGTTTTGCGTTACATTGTAGTTCTACAGTAAAACTTAATTTTGCACGGAACCCTAATCTTTTTTCTAACATAAAGGTAGCCTAAGTTACTCATCCTGTCAGTAAAAGGCCTGTGACAGTCCAGCCGTTTCGGAGATTAGCCAGAACAAACAGAAAGTTTTTTTTTGTTATAAGTACCGTTTATACTTTCATCGATCCCCGCACGGAACAAATATTTGTATGAACTACAGGTAGTTGTTCTGGCTGTCTGGCTGTTTGTGTATGTGAGTTTGAATGTTTGTAAACGCACCCACAATACACGAGAAATTCCTATGGTGGGGCAACGTTCTATTTAAAAAAAAAAAAAAAAATATGCACTGTAAAAAGCCGTTATTTTGAAGTTACAAACAGACATTTATTCGTGCAAATGATTGGAAGAATCACTCCCGTAATAAATTCAGATGAGTATAATCATTTAGAGAGGATGGATGTGTTCCAGCAGTGGGAACATTTTAAATATGAAGTGACAGACTACTGCGTCTACTTACATCCTCCAGCACGAAGGTCCAGTCCTTGTCCTCGAGCTCGTTGGTGCGCGAGTCCTTGAACAGCGTCACGGCCACCGTGCGGTTCTCAGGCACCGTGTAGATGACTGAACCTCTGCAAATTAAAAAACAACTTAATGAAATTTCTGTTTCTATATTTAAAATCGGTGTAATTATGCTGTAACACTATTTTTCGAAAATGGTCTCTGATAACTTTTTAGACCTATGTTATCACTGTTAATAGCTTGCTCTTGGTCAAGTGATTTCAAGAATCATAATCATCTACAGGCGTGATGATTATGATTCTTGAAATCCTGGAAGTTAGGCAGAGATGTACCTAATAGTACACCCACATTTCGCCAGTTTTGTTTTAAGTCCCATGTAATAGGGGCGAGCCTATTACCATCAGCCGTGCCTAAATCCAGAAGCCGTGGCTGCTACTGAGAAATTCCTGATGGAAAAACTCAACAATACTTTTCTCTTCCCGGGAATCCAACCCAGGATCTCATGCTAAGCAGTTGCATTAATTTCTGAATACTTACTTGAGAGGGTCTTTCAACGACGGCTCCCATTCCAAGGGGTCTGTGATCACTCGCCGCGACCGTCTGGTCCACACTACACTTAGTTTGTTAGGTTTCCTGAAAATAAAGACAAATATAAAATTAATAAATAAGAAATTGTTGGTTAGTTTTTCCGGCAAAGCCAAAAGGAAGGGTTATGATTTTAGCAGTCTATGTATGTATGTACGTATGTTCCTCCGTAGCGCCTAAACTATATATCCGATTTTGATGAATAAGGTGTCAATCGATTCGTTATTATAGCCCGAGTAACATAGGCTACATTTTAACCGACTTCAACAATAGGAGGATTCGATTTTACCTTGTAAACCCTGAATTTAATTAGAGTGTAATTTTTCAGTAGTCGGGTTTTTTAGTTGTACCACACAAATTCTTGTTTGCAGCATCGAAAATATATCACACAAGGAAAATGCATAATATTAGGTTATCAGGAAGACAAACGTCCAAATGCGTAATTCCAAAAAACTTCGAAACTTGACAAAAATCATGCAGTTTTTCTTGTGTAACCAGTAATGGACAAAACATTCCCGTAATAGTCGAGTGCAATTAGGCAATAAAGTGATACTAAGTTTATAGTGGTCGGATTTTCATCGAACTTTTTTAATTGAGTTCCTAGAGAAATGGAGAAGAAAGTTAAAAAAAAAATTTCGCCGTTCGCGACTTTCCTTTTTTTTTAGTTTCCTTTGGAATTTTTTTTTTTTTCGTTTATGAATAACTTCAAATTCGACGAATTCATATTGTGGCGTAATAGTGTGACCTGCGTGCATCCATTAAACGCCAATTTGGTTGTGTCTTTGTTCATTGTTGTCGATGCATACTTCAAGTATTTTTTTTAAATTTCCTATTTTCTTCAATTGTTTCTAAAATATCGAATTTTAAGCCTAAGATTTCTTTCGAAATTGGTAACTGATGCTTTTTTATAGATAACTGGACGTAAAAATATTCAAGAAATCTACTATAAACTTCGTTCCACCTCTTGAGTATTTTTTTGTCTAATAGCACTCGGCTATAACTAACAAAAGAACATACGCAGACATCGATTCGTTCTTCTTATTTTAGGTGAGAACCTAAGTTTAAATCAAGGCTGTCGAGTTAGAGCTGCGAATAGCAGAGATCGATACGAAACGAACTTGCAACATGCATTGTTTGCATATAGACACGGAGGGGCGAAATGCTTTGTGTTTGTGGTGATAGACAATCTAAAGGCCGCGGTAGGTTAAAGATTAACTTTTTGCTTTACTAAAGGCCGCGGTAGGCTAAAGATTAACTTTTTGCTTTACTAGAAGTCGCGATACGTCTCTAATTGTAGTTATGCATGTGCCCTCTTATTACTATACTAGCCCGCGACCCTCATCGGTAGGATGGTAAAGATGATGTGGCTAGAAAGGGGGTGACCCTTATCCCAATTCATTTGGGGTCGGCGCATTATGTCTTCTTCTTCCATACTTCTCTATTACTCGTCATCTCATCAGAAACCTCCGTTCTAGCCACATCATCTTTAAAACAATCTGTGCATTCTTTCTTTGGTCTTTTAAAATCATCCGCATTAATACTCAATACTTTTTCTTGACATTTTCCTATTTCCTCGTCATCACACTGAACTTTGTAGAAAAAAACATCGTGGAAACACGCAGTAAGCAGTCTCATGATCATGATGTCATGCTGATGTAAAAAAAGCCATTGCAAGTCGCATGTAGGACTAAAGTTCGCGCCAAATAGCGTCATAATGAACGACGCAAAAATATGTTGCCAGTCAAGTGAATCGATTACGAAGATAATCGATTCACTTGACTGTCAAAACGTATCTATAACTTATTAATATTATAAAGAGGTAAAATCTGTTTGCAAGTTTGTATGTAGGGGGTAATCTTCGAAACTACTGATCACATTCCGAAAATTCTCTCAATAATGAGAAGCTAAATTATTCCCGAGTGTCAAAGGTTATATTAAAAACGTTTCCGCGGGATAAATTACGAGCATAATGCCCGCGAGCAAAAGCCGTGGGCAAAAGCTAGTACAAAATATAAGAAGATAGATCTGACCTGCCAAAACAAAAAGACGGTTTCAATATATAAGGAAAAACTAGAATGATAATGAGACAGCAATCAACCAAGTCAAGACTACAGTGACCTATGTATTGCTGGGGAATTTGTAGCGCTCTTCTTATTACCAGCTAAAACAACTAATTTGATTAAATGACTTTTGTTTTTGGTGTGGGATAGAAGCTGGAAGAGAGTAGCCGAGGATCGAATTGAAAGACCATTGCCTATGAAAGTACGTGAACTGCTAGAGGCTGTTGATATGATCACGATGAAACTTATGATGCTCATAGTTCTTTTCTTGCACTTACCATTTGGGCGAGGTCTCCAGATCCACTCGATGGTACGAGGCAGTGTACTGGAACTTGGCTGCGCGCTTGTTGACGCGCTGCAGGCGTTTCCACACCGACGCCATTTTAACACCTGGATAAAACAATCATCTTTTAGTAATTAAAACAAATCGGCAAGCAGCCGATGACGGATGGTGGGTACAAGTTCTAGTCTTGGGGTGGAGACCGGCTATCGCAAGGGTGGTGTGGGATGACACTGATTAGATGGACCGATGATCTTCAAAACGTGAATGGGACAGACTGTACGCGGAAGGCGAATGACAGGGTGTTGTGGAGAAGCCTGGGAGTCGTCTGTATTAATTAAAGCGGCCGTATTGTTTCGGTTTAAGTGGCTGAGAAATTCCAGGCATAGAGGTCGCGACCCTGTTATGATGCTTTGTGATTGTCGTTTTGGTTCTCTTTGCCTATTCGTCGAGATGTATCTTATACTATGGGGGTAGGTATTCATTCAGTATCATAATAGCAGTCATCATCATCATTCTCTTGCCCTTATCCCAATTCATTTGGGGTCGGCGCAGCATTTCTTCTTCTTCCCTACTTCTCTATTACTCGCGATCTCATCAGATACCTCCTATCATAATAGCAGTCGTTGGATTTAAAACAGGCAGTTACAGTAATAACTTACGGTAGTCAGAGCAATGTCGGGGGCGTTGTGTATTATCTGCGCTCGCACATTATCGCGTCGCGCCGCTCCTGCGGAAGCAAACATTGATATTGCAGCAAATATACGGGGGTTTTTGATGAGTTGTGTTGATTTTATATATTCTGGAAGGTAGTTTATTTTATATATTTCATCATCATTCTAATTGATAAGGGCAGGCCCTTATCCCAATTTATTTGGGGTCGGCGCAGCATATCTTCTTCTTTTATTCTAGTCTTTGAGTCACCTCATAGCCATGTGTGACTGTGGTGCCTCAACACAAACTATGGCTCACCACCTGTCCTGCACTATATGTGGTTCCACGTGCACTTTGAGCGACCGGCCCGAGGCCACCACCAAAGCCGTCGAGGTGGTAGAGTTAATTAAAAAAAAAGAAATCATCGACACGACGAAGAAGATCTCATAAGTCACATTCTTTCTAGCCATCATCTTGCAGACAGTTTATCCATCGTTTTTTATACATAGCTACATCTATAAACTCCCGCGTTTTCGAGCAGACTGGTAGGAACTTCAGAGCACCTGCTACGATCCTCACATACTCCTTTTGCTTCGTCTACATTCAAACATCTGCTCCCGTATTCACTAACGCTTCGATTCGATGTCGATTCGAGAAGTCGTATGTCTATCTCGCTCGCTTAAATGCCAAAAAAGATAGACATACGACTTCTCGAAATGAAGCGTTTGTGAATACAGGGGCTGGTCTTATATATGCACGCCGGTTACGAGTACTATGCAAACATTGATATTACAGCAAATATACGGGGTTTTTTTTGTAGATGTCTGGGTTCTCGGAATGCCTGCTAGGTTATGGCGTCACTCCTTGCAAAAAGATAGTATAGAACTGTCGATATTTACATTATAATTTTCTTTAATACCTCTTCATTTTCTTTGATATCTTCGAAAATAAGAACTGTTGTTAGAAGTGGTAAAACAATTTACGTAGTCACTTTTTTTTTGTGTTTGGTTAATCAGGTGTCAGAGTTTTTATGCCGCCAATGGGCCTCTGACTTGGCTTTACATGCCGTCGAGAAATATCTCTCAGGCATGCTGGTTTGGTTTCTTCATGATGTTTTCCTTTACAGAAATATTAATCCGAAAAATCAGAGGTGCGCGTCTTGATTTCGAACTCGAGGCCTATGACTTGGCAGTTTGACGGTCGCATTACTAAGCTATTACTGCTGATAACACACATGTGTCATATTAATTCAATTCATTTATTTAAATCAGATACAATTATCCGTCATTTTGTAAGTAAGTACACTTAAAAATAATGTTAGTAATTAAATAATCAAAATAAGAGCAGCCTTTTAATTTTAGTTTTATACTGGCAGTCCGATATAAACTGTCAGAATGGCTAAACCAAGGTAAAAAGTTTGAGCCAAGTCAGTGATATCACTTGAGCTGACCTAGCGTAGTACGCAGTTTCAATAAAACAAGAGGCCATCTTCAACTGGTTTTTATTACCGCTGCCCAAAGAAACGATGGATGGACTGTGTGAAGGGTGATATGGCTAGAAAGGAGGTGACTGTTGCAGGCGTAGTATGACCACCGTAGAAACGGGTTTTGTCGATGGAAGAATCGACAAAATTACAGATTTAATTTTGTTTTCAATGTTTTGTCGATTCTTCCGTCGACAAAACCGGTTTCTATGGTGGTCATGCTACGCATGCTGAGATGACGAGTAATAGAGAAGTATGGAAGAAGAAATGCTGCGCCGACCCCAAAATACACTGGGATAATGGCAGAAGAATGATGAGTATGACGTGCGGCCTACTCCGGAAGCTAACACTGATACAGGGACTGTTTTGTTAATATTAGCAGTTATTTGAGTTAATCTATTTTGTCAGACTGAGTGCAACGGGGATTCCAGGGCCCACGAATGTGTCATTTACGAGGAGATGACTGTGCCTGTGTTTATTTTATGGTCATTTATAAAAATAATTATTAGTTCATTACTCTTACGGTAAAGTATTAAAACAATAATGTTTAAATAATAAATTAAGTTTTCGTGTGAGAAAATTCCCTAACGCAATAATTCTTTTAGTCGCCGTTAGACTAGTAGACTCATCAAGTCAGCTGTTTTCACACTTGTAACATTTCAACGGAAAAAAATCCGTACAACGTTGCAAACATGTATACAGTACATATGCCAGCACCTCAAGCTACTACAATCTGTCAAATTTCTTTCAACTTTATTGCTAAAGCATTAGGTTCAAGGTTGATTGGGAAAATTTGGCATCTTCGGGTGCTGGCGTCTGTACGTCAGTATCCCGATTTTTCCAAGATTTATTTTGAAGCGCCGAAAAAACGTCAGATGCGTTCTTCTTAGACTGAAGTGTCGCTTTAAAGTTTGGCAGATATACTCATTTTCACTAACACTGGAATACCTAAATTAAAGCGCATTGTTTTATCTACAAGTCCCTGCACTTAACCGAGCAATGAAAACCCAACAGAATGGGTTTGGGATTAATTTAGGCGTCACCTAGTTCAATAAAATGAGCATTAAATTATACGTCCTTAAAGCTAATTGCCAATTAAGAATTTCCTAGTTATGTAATCTCGATTCCTTCAAGACTATGTAAATCTCAGAATTATACATTCTCATCATAGCCCATAATTTCCAATCAATTCGGCGAATCGTAGGTGTAAGTAAAACCTCACCTTGAAATTAGGCAGAAACGCTAGGGCCATCCGTCCGGGTAACTCCCCCGAATTTGTCCTAGTTCGCGAGGCCCGCGCGCCCTTCTTCTTTGGGTTCACGTACTCACTAACACCATACTATTCGTTTTTGTCTCCCAATTTTTTTTTCTGGGAAAAAATCTCAATTTTACCCAAATGCCCGGGGCATTTTAAGTTTTCGTCCGGCATCGTCAGTTTAGGTTATGGCAACCCTAAGAAATGCAGACAATCTTGCAACAGCATACCTACCAATTGTCTATGTAAAGAACATTGTTTATTTGTACAGCCCATCTCGGACTATGTTTAGACTGGAATGGTTTGGCCTAGGAATATTAGTATTACGTCTATAAGTATATGGGTATACCTGCATGCCAGTGACGTCCATATCCGACTGGTTTGGTACAAAAGTGGGATTTTTTTGCAAAAATAGTTGTAAGTAACATATCAATCTATACTAATCCATATTTTAATCGCGAAATTATAAATCTTTCAGACTATTCATTACTTTTTCGCGCCTAGATATGAACGGATTGACACATGACGATTACACTATCATGTAGACAGGACATACGATATTTTTCACAAGCTTTTATTTAACTTTTAATGTTTGCTTGTTTATTTACGTCAAATCTTGCAACTGAATTTTAAAACCGTTATCCCCAACCGATTGACATGAAATTTTGCATTCACGTTTTGATGACAATGCATGGTTAGCTAAGTGACGTCATTCTAAATCCAATATGGCGGACTAGTTATTTTTTATGCACAAAAAAGGGTTCGCTGAGAATACGATTAAAAAAATGACGTCACACCTACAAGTACGTATTTTAAAGTTGGATTTTAAAACTATTTTTTTTCTATAAGCTAACCGTGGGATAATTCCTCACCAAAAAAGCAGATGCTAGGTAGTAGCGAGATCTTTAACATACGTATAGTGAAGCCAATGCTCGGTTTAAAGATCTTTAAAAGTTAAGTATTTAAGTATAGGCTAACTATAGCCTTTAATTTATCTCCGATGTAGTAACAGATGGCTACGGGAATAAAACGGTTGGATAGGCAGCTGCATGTGGGCTAACGCATTTGTCAGACGCTTCACTAACTGTTTCACTCGCAGTGAAACGTTTGAACACAAACAAATAAAAAATGCAATGATGAGATCCAAAAATGTTGGATTTCGGCTTTCGGCATTTGATTTCGGAATGATCCGTAAATTAAATGAGACCAGATAAACATTAATTCCCGTTGTAATTTTGTTGGTGTTGTGTGTACAGAATGAAACAAAAATTGACATTCACTCGCGTGAGGAGTCTGATATCGGGAGTTAGGCTTTGTAAAATAAATTAATAAAAATTTGTGACTGCCCAACGCGAATATTCAAAACGGAATATTCTTCACATTTATAGTATTTTATCACAGCTTCGTTATAACTATAAATAGCTATCGGAAACCGCAACGCAAGGTTTTTATAAGGACAAATATAAACCCTGTCCTTTTCAGTTAAAGTTCAAAAACTGCATCAGTTATAAGTAAATAATTTATGTACTTTGTGCTTCGTTGAGCAAGTCATTAAATGTAATATTTCTCGGCTTCAGAAAGATTCTCGATGTGCGGGCGGGAACAACAATCATTGTGCAACACTATTATCGATCTATCACAACTCTATCAGGCTTTTTTCGATTCATTCTGTTAGTGATGATCTGTTCATCGATTAGTTTAATAACGACCTATTATTTTGGTACTAGCTTTTGCTCGCGGCTCCGCTTCCGTTATGCACGGAAATTAACCCACGGGTACGTTTTAAATGTAGCTTACGATACTCGGGGATAATGTAGCTTCCCATTTGTGAAAGAATTTTCGTAATCGGATCAGTAGTTCCGAAGAACCTCCTACATACAAACTTACAAACAAATACCTCTTTATATAGTGTGTAAACAGACCCTTCACATAGCCGTCAACATTCATCACAAGTATTCTGTACATCAAACAAAGTACCTTTACGCAAAAATTATTGCTGGGAATCGACTTTTTTTAAAATATCCCGGCGCTACGCATCCTCGGACATCTCTGGTAGAAACCCAGCCTAACGCTTGCGACCACTAGACAAATGATGCAGTCAGGGCAATTAATGTGAATCTTTGTGATGTTAATGAGTGTTGACCGACCGTAACCTCTGTGGAACAAACAGAGCGGTCTGGTGTAAAGAGATGCATGCGGGTTCACGTGAATACGTATGCAGAACGTTTTTCTCTTTGTGTTTAGCCGCTTTCGGACGAGCTGTTGTGTATAAGTAACAGGGTATGTTTTGGATGTTACGAATACATTTATAAAATCTCCAGATAAAAATTCAAGCTTGAAGCTTGCTACACGTAGTTCGGATCGCCATGATTCGGCTTAATTGCAGGAAAAATAAGTGCCATTTCCACATCAAAAATTAAGAAAATAAAATAACAGTAATTCAAAAAAAGTGCAAAGAACAGTGAATTTGAGATTTTGCATAAAATCAAAAAAATTTTTTTTAATAAAATTAATAAGTAGTTATAAATTTAAATCAGATCAAGATACAGATAATACGTAAGAATATAATGGATTACAAAATGGATATTAAATTGTGGATATATTCGATTCATTCATTCGCGTTCGTCATGTCGCATTATGCCAATTGATACCGACCCAAATGTGTTGCACTATAATGACGGTAGTTCCGAACTCTCCAAAATGGGCTTTCCGATGCAGGTTTCGAACTCCAAAACCGGCTGGTTTATTAGAAAAGCCTGCAAGAGTAACAAACTACAAACAAACTCGAAACGAGATGGGTGATCTTGGGAGACTAGAGTCAGCCCGCACGGGAAATAAAATTCTCGCATTTTTTCCGCACTGCGGATTTTTTCTTGCATACTATTATTCCCAATCGACAGACGCATTTGAATTGATTACTTGACAATTAAAAAAAATTGCGATAAGTAGATCAGATAATACACATTTGATAAAAAGATGCACCGTCATAACTTTGTTTTGTAGTCACGTCAGCCCTACTGGTATCACGGGATATTTACCATGTTTACTGTTTTCTTTGAGTTCCCGATATTTCGGCGCTGTTGCAAGCACCATGATCACGGATAAACTGAAGTTATTGCGGGTGGGTGTTTATGAGCAGACAAATCGGTCTACCCTCTTTCTTGCTCGTTTTTCCGTGACCATGGTGCTTGCAACAGCGCCGAAATATCGGGAACTCAAAGAAAACAGTAACATATCCCGTTTCTAGTGACAATAATCTTAGTAAATGCTACTGGTTTATTTCGGAGTCGATAAAGGATCTAGTACCAATTAGTAGTTAACAATATCAATTGATAACATTATCATCATAACATCACGCTTGTTCTGCTTGGAGAAGGCCCGACAGGCATTTCACTAGTTGTGCAACACAGCCTTCACATCACATCACGCCTGTAATCCCCGAAGGGTTAGGCAGAGGTGTACCTAATAGTAAACCCACATTTTGGTAGTTATGTTAGTCCCTTTGTTATAGGGGGCTAGCCTTTTGCCATCAACCGGGCACAAATCTAGGCTCCGTGGCCGCTATTAAGTCATTCTTGATGGTAAATCCTATCAACAATATGCCCGACCCGGGAATCGAACCCAGAACAATGAGGTCCTGAGTTCGATTCCCGGGTCGGGCAAAGTTGCGATTGGGACCACTAGATCATCGAGGCAGTGTAAACCCGAGGCGGCGTACCTAAGTCCCATACAATGGCCCATGACCATCAGTTGATACGACATCAATGAAGCATCCGTTTGTCCGCAAAGGACAACGATACCTTCAACGCTAATATCTTTGAATTACAAATGATATCAATACTTTTAGATGAGACATCCAAATAAACAAATCTTCTGAACTTAAAGCAAAAACAACATTAACAGGTCGCCACAAAGTCCAATTTACTTAAAAGGTTATCTCAAAGTTATTGTTAGGCACAAAACAAATAGGGCACGCCACCATAGTGGCGATAAGTCCCCTCTTTGAGGAGTGGCTAGAGAGGCGCCACGGCGCCCTCACCTACCGTCTGACGCAGGTCCTCACCGGACACGGTTGTTTCGGGAGGTTCCTGCACCGAATCGGGCGGGAGGAAATGCCCGGGTGTTTCCACTGCGAGGATCGTCCGGAGGACACGGTGGAACACACCGTGGAGGTCTGCCCCGCTTGGGCGGAGCACCGCCGTGTCCTCATAGCGGCGATTGGCGGCGGCAATCTCTCGCGTCCGGCCTTGGTTCAAGCCATGGTCCGGAGCGAGAGAGAATGGGAAGCCGTCACCTCCTTCTGCGAAGCAGTCATGCTAGTGAAGGAGGTGGCGGGACGTGAGAGGGAAAGAACCTCACGTCCCAGCCGCCGCGGGAGACGCCCTGGGCGTCGGGGGTCACGTGGTGGCTTCCGACCACCGTAGGCGCTGGCCTGTGGACGGCGAGTTATGGGCTAGCTCGCCGTCCGGCCGTCTTATGACGACAGGCTGTGTCGACGGCGCGTTCGTGTTCCACGCGCGCCTCAAAGAAATGTCAGCAATCAAGTAGGGGTCCGCATGGGCCGATGCCTGCCAGGGCTGCGGGACTGTTCGAAAGAGATACCTTGGCCCTGGAACACAAAGGGCAGAGAAGGAACATGGATGGGTTTTAGTCAGTACAAGTCTGACACTCCCCTCCGTTCCGCCCAGAGTGGGGGGGGGTCATTTGATGATTTCCCATCCGGAAAAAAAAAAAAAAAAAAAAAAAGGCACAAAACAAATACAATCTTAACATGTAACAAATAAAATTCAATTGGCAAAAACTAATGTCAGTATTTTCAAGGTGTTTGAGTAGACCTTACAGGCTATAACATAAGGTCTATTTTTGGACATGACTCATTGCAATGATATCATCAGGATATGCATGTAGGTGTTGATTCGTTACGGCATTCCTTCGCATAGTTTTGTTTGACTACAGACTACACGTGTTTATGCAAGCCTGGTATCTTATTTCATAATAGTGGGGCAGGTTGATCTATTATTTTTAGTTATCATGTTGAACTTCAATGTCAGTTTAACTTCAATGATTAGATGCGGGAAGCGGGTACTTTGCGTGATTTATTTTATCACGACTCCTCTCAAAACAATGAAGTAAAGTATCGTGAGGAACCCGGCGTGACTTAGTACCAAAATTCAAAGACAACAATCCATGCATCCATCAAGCCGCACCGGGCCCGCGTAGTGTATTATGGTTACGCTTACGGCCCACTCCCTATCTTAGAACCAAGGTTTGTGCCAGTAAGAAAGTCATAGGCTGACTATGACTGTCAGATGATCTTTTTTGCAGAGAGAGAGACAGCCTAAGAAGAGAGACAGACACTAATTTTGGCACACGACGAAAAATTTTTCAAATTTTAATTTTCTTTGCCGAATCACAATATATTAGTGTTTTATTCGATCCATCCCAAACAGAATACCGGTGTGTCTGTAGGACCTCCTGTCCTGCCCATCCTGCACAACCACTTGCACCTTTCAGGATTTAATCGAATGTTAGAGCTATGTACAATTTGATATTCATCGACACGTAAAGAAGAAAAAGATTCCCAGACTGCAGTATACCTATAACTGTATAATCCAATGTCCTAAAAACAAAGAGGGGAAATGGGTCACGACCTTATAGCCTCTACGATTAGTAGTTGATAGTGTATACGGACGAAACTGTCCGGTATATTGAAGGTTCGTTATAGCCATACGTGCGGTTTATCAAGATTAAGTATTGACAATATGAGAATGATTTGGTGATGGTCATCATTATTGTAGCACTTTTACGAGTATCTTTTTAACCGAACCGAAGTTGTAACGGTGTGAGCGTTCGGGTCTAGTTCTAGCTTAACAAGATGCAATTCAATATTTATTAAGGATCTCCAACAAAAGGTATTACAGATGGCATTACATAGATAACGGTCAACAAATAGTATGGAGTAAGTGTACTCCTTCACTTGGAGACCACAGCATGCACAGTAATGTTAAAAAAATAAGCTAACACGGTAAATATCACCAGTACACGAAATCTTATTGAAAGGAGATGCGAGTCTTTTACAGGTTCAGAACGTTACGCCATTACGATTTCGTTCCAGACAGCATGCAGGTATGCTTTTTCCCCTAAGTCATTAGGGAATTGTTATTTGCAATGCCATCATAAAATACCATCATTTCTAGACGCTTTACAGCCTTGCATCAACACAATCATTTGTGCGTTTCCCTAGTTAGCTGACCTGACCTTTTTAAAAGACACCATCAGAAAGGTCAGCGTATGTACCCACCCATTCAGCGTTTTCACTCGCATTCACGATTTAGGTACCTTTTGTCACCTTTGATCCATCCTTTACATATGAAAAACCCGTAGGTATTAGCGTTTCCACATGATGAAACATCGAAGCACACACATTTGCTAAATACAACACGGTCACCAACCCTATTATGTGCGGTTATTACTCGGCAGAGGATTAAGAGCGGATATAATCGAGTTCAAATGCTGTCAGTGTCATGACTGTTATGGAATGTTTACAGTGACAGTTCTTGAAAGGGTTTTGGATGTCCGTACCGTTTAATTGGTGAAATTCGCCCGAAGTATCAAGCAGTGAGGAGTTACAGACTGGTCAAACTGAGGGAAATCCCGCACGAGAAGTGGCACGCGACTTCGCGCGGCATTTGTTTTAATGATCAGAAAGACACGCGACTATTAGCTAGAGTTTGAACACCACATCCAAGTACTACTACATACAATCGCCGCAACCGAATGCGGGATTCGCATTAATTTGACCCGAGCTTTAACCCACGTTTTCAAACTAAATCCATAAGAAAGCAGAGACTAAACGTTTGAAACTGATAACTTTACGTCTTTTTGTACCCATGATGACTAAGAATCTTCACCACCATACACCTAAAATCTTCCCCCATTCTGCCTAGCTACGAGTTAACTTACTCCCTTTGATAAATACGGAAGAAAAAGCGTAATATTACGCTCATGTACAAAGCTTCTACCTTCATTATAGTCGGCACTACGGCATCAAAGAGGCAAGTTCTAGCGTTAATTAACACTGCCATATCGTCTTATTAACCTCTGAGTAGAAAGAACGGCTTCACCTACGTTCAGCTTGGGCAAATTAATTGTACAAGCAAATGCGTAACAGAATTATTTATGAAACATTTAAATTTAATTTACATATAAAACGTACATAAGACATCAACTGAATCTAAGTTGGAGAAGACACTTAGGAGATAGCGTAATAACCTACATGAAGAAAGGTATTCTATTGCTGCTATCCTAAAACGAGAAGTCGAGGTAACGATGTGAGAAAAATCTTTGCTTGAAAAAAGTATAATATTGGTCAACAATAGACACCTAGCAAGTTTTTTTCACTAAGAGCACATCTCACAGTAAAAAGAACTTACGCTACATATGTGCAGCAACATAACTTTGTGTTGTTGCAAAAATGTTGCTGACAAACAACTTTAAAAGCAGTATCTGTGTGGAACACAATTCAGAAAGAGGTGAATAAGGCTTTAAACGAAAGACGTCACTCTTTTCATTTACCCTCGTAGCGGCAACTGATATTCCAACAAGATCACCTTCCCGATTAACGCATCATATATAATACCCAGCATTGATGATTCCAATCATTTCAATGAGATCATCGGCTAACTTTTATTAATCCAGTCTAGACAATACTGAAGCCATTAATAAAAGAAATAGCCTATTGAAGTCCAGACACCTGTGATTAAGGTCAAAGTAAGCGTTAATCTGAATTTGTACGGCCTTAACTTTTACTTGAACCGCGTAGCCAAAATTGAATGTTTCTCAAAGAACGTTGCTTTTCGGAGAAAATGGCGATCGATCTACAAATCTGCTGAATTAATTTAAAAATATTGGCGCATGGCGGAGGACAGGAAGTTAAAGTCAAGCAGTGAACTGCAATAGTCTGTGTTGATTGATTGATGACGGACAGTTACCAAAAAAAAAGAAGATGGATGGATGGAAGATGGGGGAAGAAAGTGCTGAGTGGAGACCACGGCCGGGACGGCGGAATGTGGGAAGACAACCGACTAGGTGGGCACATGATCCCATTAAAGTGGCCGGAAGAAACTGGATAGCCATGACACAAAACTGCCAAAAGTGAAGAGATTTGGAAGAGACCTACAGTCAGCATTGGGTGGCAAAAGATTAAAGAAGAAGAAAAGAGTTACAAAATATCAAACGAGAATTTTTTGAGACACAAATGCTACTTGTACCACTGATCAATAAGGAAACTATACGTTTTTGTGAATGGGATCCGGTGGTTTTAGATCCGGTAGTTTACACGTCTTAAAGAACAGGAAATGGAATAAAATACTTTGTCAGCAATGTTATTTTAAAGCAGTGCATTTCGACAGACCATTGAGCACTAATTTATCATCTGTGTACCATGACAACCAAGTAAGTAAGTAGACAAGGTAGTAGTTAAGTACACAAGGTTTATCGCAGCGTAAATTATATAAATAAATTCAAGGAGACCGAGAACGAAGTAATGGCGGATCATTGAACTTCATATTTAATACCTTTGTGAGAGAAAACTGTAAATCTAAGCACAGTTGACTGAACTGCAAATATCAGGAATTCTAGATAAAGAATTTAAGCAAAGCGGTTTTTGGCTGGCTGGAAGCTTGCAACCGGACATTGGAAGCGCTGATGCTTTCCGGATATTCTAAGGCAAATCCGGCCCGGGATTATGGATGTCCGTTTAAAACATACCTTTTGAACATCAAGCAGGTTTTAAACCGTACGTTTTCAACACGAACATGCATAGTCAGCTTACGGATCCCCGAAAGCTGTTAGTTATCAAGAGTGCTTCTTTGAGTGGAAATTCTGACCCCAATTTTTATGGACAAGGATACCAAGGCAGATTATCTAGTCGACTAACGCACTAATTTGGACCAGACATTGCTATACTACTAAAGAATTTTAAAGTTGACAACTCCGCTGTTACCATCCAACCAAAAATGGTAGCGGAAACCAAAATTAACGGTAACCAAACAATTATTTATTGTTATTAAGGTCAGACAGTGACCCACGAGTGTTAATTGACATTGCTCCGACAATTACAGAGTTACTTGTTGCATATGGAATGAATGTTAACACTTCCTCACTTCCTCTTCATAAATTGGAAACACGTCAGATTTTTAGTCATATTAAATTGGATGAGTCATCATAGGGACTAGACACATGTTCAGTCAGGGTGGGCATGGCTCGGCACAGACGGGCTAAAAAATTAATATGTTTAGATATGCGTTCGCGCTCTGCTTGCTTGAATTATCCCAAACCAATCTGAACAGTAGCACAGAATACATACACACAGTGGCAGATGAAGCTGTACATTTCCAGTACAACTTGGCCTCGCTTTGTATAGATTTTCTATACAATGAGAGATCCGTATAAAATAGTTTTGTATAGCTTGATTGGCCATCGTGCGTACAAGTAGTCAGTAAAAGTAGACGCCGACCAAATTTCTTCGATTCGATTCCAGATTCAATCCCTCAGAGAGAATCCGTATAGCCCGTTCCAAAGCTCGCAGAGCAACCTCTCCTTTTTGGAGCTTTTGCCGTACCGTGAGTGTCCACAATTCGGTCCCGTAAGCGTAAGTCATAACATAACGTGCAGTACGCATTCATTGGAGACCTTAGTCTTAAGCTCTCTTCGTCAGTCAAATATACTTACGTCAGATTTTTAACCTTAGGTATTTAAAATTGGGTGAATCAGATTTCGACCTTAACAGAAAAGGCAGATGTATCATTTAATTATATCACTTCTGTTTTGTTTTTTAGATATTATTTATGCGGAAGTCGTCGACGTTTATTTGTTTGTCTGTCTGATAACAAGTGACGAAGAGTCCGGAAAAAAACAGTATGATGATTCGTTTTGTCCCATAAAAAACGATCACCAATACCAAAATTGTGATTAAAAAATTGGTATTAAGCCCACAGCCATTTCACAAGGAAGTATTGCTTGACATTCAGAGAGTGCTGATTTTAGCCTAATTTAATAATTTTTAAAAGAGTAACCATGGAGTTTCTTACCGGTTCTTGTCCATAGGAAACGACCAACTCGAACCGTGCAGCTTTTCTCGACGTTTTATAAGTGCCCAGTCCCCTTTTTGATATTGAAAAATGATTTTTTCTTTAACTTAAGCTTACCTATTGTATTGCTACAAGTTTCTTAACCCTTTCATAACTAAATTCGTCACACATGCATCTATAGATTAAGATAACAATACTTTGCATTGTCTATGGCGCGGCAATGAATGCATAAATAATAACGGGCTTCAGATTAGACCTCATTAGACTTGCTATTAATAATACAATAACATTGTATTTATCGCTTTAAGTTTATTAACTTAATGTAATAATTGCAATGAGGATAATAATGTATTTATTAAATATTACACAGCGTCATTGAAGTTCTAACACCACGTAAGTCAAAAATAACAACTTTACAGGAGATTGAAAAAGCTGCATATTTATACAATGTAATGGTACAATACCATTCTATAATTTGTGTTCACTTCAAATTAGATAAAGACGTTGCTTGTTTCTATGATTGGCTGAAACACGGCTCTTCAGATTCTCTAGCAAACAACATAAAAACTTAAAATAGTAAATCCACCAAAAATTACTTACGTGGCGTTAGAACTTCAACGATGACAGCTCAGATATTTCCAGCTTTTTATGTGCATAGGTACTATTTTCATAATAACTTTGGAAATGACTCATAAATTAGTATTTTATTAAGGATAACTTTGGTGAATTTGGAAACTACCTAATGCAACAAAAATCTGGTTTCCTTGTATATTCCGAATGACAAATAATTAAAACTTTGAGAATTGTGAAAATTATTTTGTTGCATGATCTAGAGATCTATTCCAGATATACTAGGGTGCTAAGACACCATGGGGTCAATGTGATCACAAAACATCCAGTAGCCAAACAGTTTATTTAATTGGTTTGTCAGTAGCTTATCAATGACAATGTTTTGTCATTGATAAACTAACTTGATAAAAGACAGGCATGGCCTGGTAGTAGGATTTGAGAATAAAATCAGAATGATTCATACATTACTACCAGATTTCATTCTCATACTCCCATTTTATTAAACAGAGCTAAAGAACTAACTAAAAATTATCAATTCCATCTGCTAAACCTTTTCTTAATTATGTTGGCGTCGCCTTCCAGTCTCTCTGGGTGCAGAATACCAGTATCTTACATGAAGCACCTGCATTATCTGACCTCCAGAACCCAGTTACGAGGTTATACTCTACTACTTTTATTATAATATAAACACTAAATAAAGCAATAAAAACAATACTACTATTTTGACTATAATATATCTTTTCTTCCAATAGGGTGATAATGACAATTCGTCATCAGTCGTCGTTGTCTAAGTCACTTTATTTTTTATGCTGTTTGGTGGAGAATCAGAAGACGCATTGTTTCAGCCAATCACAGAAACAAGCAACATATTTATCATGGTATAATTATGCAGTTTTTTCAATCTCCTGCAAAGTTGATATTTTTGACTTACGTAGTGCAAGGACTTCAACAAAGAATTTTTCCTTAACACGCTAGCTGCGGCAAACAATCATAAAATTTAATCTGGTGCGGTGGCTGTTCGAATGCACATCCATCAACCTTTTCGACAGTGCGTATCAGTCCTTTTTGACCTGACACCACTAGGTTATTACTTTAATATCAATAATCGCGAGAAAGATATCATTTTCACCGTGCACAGCAGCGGTAAGCACCATATCGGGCCGATTTACTGTGACCCGCAGTGAAGGTGTTAAACCACTATAGACATAAAGAGGCCTCATTCCTAATTGTTATTAAAAATGATGACCTATAAAGCACATGCTTCACAGCAATAACTTGTAGAATATGGCAAATCTTCAAGTGTATCATAGTATGTATAGCTTATGTATATGGTCAGCAGATGTTTACTCAGCAGCTCTATGTAAATACATCGATGCTTTGTTTATGTACTGGCACCATAGAGGTATGCACAAGGAATCATTATGTGGACTATTTATAGACTTTTTTATTTATTAAAAGGGTAAACAATGAATAATTAAAATGTGCCTAAAATTATAATGAATTATATTTATGTTTATTCCATTTTTAAATGATTTCATAATTATTTTGATGACAAACATGACCACTACTCGGGGTTTTGCATAATACACTATTACTATTCTGTTGTTACCAAAATAGATAACAAAAATTATTGTGATGTTTTCAAAGATATTTTTTCATGAGATAAAAGACAGCAACCAATCAATATTACCCAAAGATCAATAACTAAGTTCAGAATAGGATGATAAGTTTGTAATGCATCAAAATATTTGAATTGTATTTTGAAAGCATTGTAAAGCCACAAAAGCTGTTGCAAATGAAAATAGAACAAAAATAAAGTACTTACAGGTATTTTAAAAATACTTAAACCAACAGGAAGTAAGCTTTACTACCACTTCACCCTCCAATCAAACAGAATCCTTTACGAGTTCCAAATTTAAATGACTACACCATAAACACTACACAAACAAACCCCAGCTGTAATTGCGTACTCTACATCTATAAATAACTTTTAAAACTCAAAGGAATCATTATTCTCACAAAATTCACACATTACATCACAAATTAAAGTTCAAAGAACTAATCGTGATATCATCCAAACAGATAATTAATAATTAAGTTACGAGACCTAGCCTTGACGAAGTCTCAGCTTTTTTACTCACTGTTGGCCAAGTATCGATGCCCCTAAGCCTTGCACCATAAATGAAAACAGGTCATAACTGTCCACACTGACTAACACTGAACACAAAAACAGTTCTTCTAACACAGGATTTCAATCACACGAGGATGACGAAACTAGATTTTTTGTGAATGATTATTTTTCAGGAAAAATTAGATAGAGCAGAAAATTTTATGTCCATTTTTGACGTTTGTGTAAATTGGTGTTGCGGTGTGCGTGTTATTTTTCGACTACGTTTTGTTAAAACTATGCTCGGTGACTTGGGCAGAGAATTACATTTTGTATTTAGAATAATAATATTTTAAAAGCGCGTTGCGTAGAATATATTTTAGCACTTAATTTTAAGAACCTTTAAGTAATACCTAAAATAAATTCAGTCATGACTGCTGTTATAATGTTTACGTATTGAAAAATTAAAGTTTTAAATCTTTTGGTAAAATTATACTGTATCGCACATGGAATGAAACAAACTTCTGAACGTTCCAATACACGCAGATAGCTGATGTCAATCAGTAGTAATACACGGAAATAGATGATGTGTAACTTGAGTTTTTGTTTGTTTCGAAGGAAAATCAAACTAATTTTATAAATTATGTTACGAGCATTATTATACATTACATATTATTATTATAGTTGAAGTCCTAGTTAAAAGGTTTTCGCAAATCCCAACAAACAATGCGTGACAAGTTTTAGCGTCTTCTGACGTTAATGTGACATTTGACATCGACGCTCACTCTTCTCTTTCCGCCATTTTCACACTAGCTTGGCTTGTCATCGAAAATATTTTATTTATTCATTGATCTAAAATACGTTCTATAAATAAAATAGTAACCACAAGCTGTTAGATTAACAGCCGTGCTTGTAATATGTAGAAAAGTCGAACAAACCTCTCATTAATTAACAACCATCGCATAACCTAAATAATGGATGAAGAAGAAAATTTTCCGGTGTTATGCCCCAAGAAAACGTATTCAAAACCATTTAAGAAGATGACAAGAGCAGTATCAGAGTCTAATAATGTGGAAAATACCTTTAGACTAAGAAAAAAGGCCTACGATCCGGGTGTACCATTGACAACGAAAGTTGCTGTGGAGTATTTATTGAACGGGAAGCTAAAGACGAGTGTCTGTCGTTACTGTCTTAAAGTAACAGTAGGATTGTCTGAACTTGACCAGATAATGCAGATAGCTGGCACAGGAGTCATGTATAAAGTGTCGATAAGGGAAATGATAGCCTGTTTCTACCCTTTCAAGGTACGTTGTTTACTGGTGACCCAGTTTTTATTTTACTAGCTTTTGTCAGCGGCTTCGATCGCGATAAATTCGGATATTATCGCATAGGAACATTTTATGTTTAGTAGGTTTATTTCTATTTGTTTCTTTTTTGTTAATGTTCAATTCAAAAGTGCCTATGGTCTATTTGAAATAAATAAGAGTGTGCCCAAGAGCTCCACATGCTCATTTCTCCATCTCCCTTCTTCCATTGGGAGACTAGACGCACTGTAGGTTATCACCCATACATTCGCATGAAGCACTTTGCCACATTGTTTATTATGTGCACAGCCAAGGAGTGGAATTCCCTGCCTGCGTCGCTGTTCCGAAGTTCATATGACCCCAATCTATTTAAGTCACGAGTTACAGGCTTCTTTTGGGTTAGCTTGTTCCATCGTTGCCTTATCTCTGTCCTCAGGACTAGGTTGAGGTCAAGAGTAGACCAATTTAATATTTAAAAAAAAAAAATGCTTTGAGTTTGAGAATGGTTACTGCTGCTATTTGTAGTAAAATTTTTTAGAGAAGTTGTAGCATTTGTTGGTGCTGAATTACATAATATTAATTAATGCAAAGTTCCCGAAATCTATGATAATTGATATTGTTGCATTTAAAATCAAAACATCAATTTTTCAGGCTAGACAAGATGAAAACTTCCCAGAGAAGATATGTCAGAGATGTATAGACAGGGCTCTCAACGCATACCTGTTCACACAGCAGTGTGAGCAGGCTGAAAGGGCTTTAAACAACTGTTTTGACGACATCAATGAAAAGTCTAATAAACTAGACCCTGTAGACAGACCAAAAAAGAGAGGAAGACAAAAACTACATCCAAACTTTAATAAGTTATATGTAGAAAATAGTAAAGTAATGGATTACGCTGAACCATTACGAAACATCATTAATTTACAAACAGAATCATTGAGCAACGAACCTGATTGGAACGAATTTGAATGTAAGAAGTGCTGGCAAGTACTCCCAGACCTAGAATCATTGCTGAACCATGAGCAAACACATCCCAAATACATGTGGTATCATTGCCGATTATGTGGTAAATCTTTTGTAAAACTTAACCAGCTAAAGAAACACTTCAACCTAGTCCATGTACGAGGAAAAGAGGTTACGGAAGAGGCAGTCAAAACTTTCAAATGTCTGGAATGTGGGAATGTAACAGAAAACTATGTTCATCATCTACAACATATAGAGAAACACAAATTTAAAAGTGTAATGAAACATTTAATTGAGAAGAAAACAGACCAACTATGCTTGGTTTGTCTTAAAAAGTGTACGGATTTGGTGGAGCTCGACAAAATGGTGTGCATACATGGAAATTGTCCAGAACTGGTAGGAGATAAAACCCTGAAAATGGTGCTAGCTTCAACTTTACCTGATGTGAGTAATACCTTTAATATTAAATTCTTTATTGAACATAGTTATTATATTAATGTTTGTTGGTCAACACTATAATAAATGTAAAGAACGGTAATGATATTTACTGTCATTCTTCTCATGCCCTTATCCCTTCCATTTCTACTCTTCTTCTATAATGCTCTATTAGTTATCACCCCATTTCTAGCCATATCATTTTTCACACAGTTTTTCCATTATTTCTTAAGTCTTCCCCCAACTCTTAACAAAATTCAAAGAACATTTTGTATGTTGTGTTAAATATATTTTAGTTACTATAAATAAACTTCAATCACAGGCGAATATTTGACACAATTTAAACATTATATTTTTTTATATAGGAAACTTTAATAAAAATATTGTCCAATAAGACAATATTTTTACTGAAGTTTCCTTTGTATAATGTTCCATCTGTAAGAAGTGATTCCTTTTCTAGCAAAAATCCTACAAATACCAAGAGTTACATGTACCACGTAAAGCTGACATAATGGTCATTACCAAAAGAAAGAGGAAATACCAGGATATCCAGAATATTCCTCACATCATCCGAGGAAACCAGTTCATACTATCTTTACCAAAGATAATTACGAAAGATAAATTTAAGATTGATGACTCTTATTATTATGTTTTCTGTGAACCTCAAGCAGAGGATTATGATATCAGTACAATTGATAATAATATTGCAACTCAGGTTACTAAAAATCCAAGAATTTTTAAAATAGCTAATGAAGAAACTATGGGCTTTAATTTACACGATAACATGCCTACTGAAGGTACAGAAGGAACAAGTGTTATTGGACAGTATTATAATAGCGATTTCATACCAAACAGTGGTAAAAAACCAGTTGATATCTTTAGAAATGATGTTTCAGATATTGAAATGATAATTGATGACAATGAAGACATTGACCGAATTAAAAGTATTAAAGAAAACAATGAAATCCAAGTTAAAGATAAAACACACATACTTGATTCTAAACTCAATGTTAAAAACGCTGACCAAATGAATTTGTTCAAAAATCATAATACATTTGATGAAATTGTAATGGATGACAAACAAACTGTTGATTTGACTTGGAATTCTAATGTCAAAGACGATATCTTTAAAGTTAAAGAAGCTATGAATGTTGTTGGTAAAGAAAATAACAAACTATTGCATAAGGTTACAAAACCCATTGATTTGATTAACAAAGATAATCCAGAAGGTGTCAACATTGAAAAATATCCAACAGATTTGATTGAACATAGTAACTTAGAGAAAGAAGATAACAAAACATCTTTTATAGATTCAAAATCCAGCATGTTTACTTTCTGCAATCCTATAAGTGTAAAATTCGTTCACAATCATAACTTCGAATTAGATGCTGATATGACATCTAAATTTAAATTTTCTCATCCCAACCATGGTGGTAGAAGCAATTACCAGAATTTTGTTGATTTTAAACAAAATACAGAAATGGACTTTCCCAAGTATGACAGCAGACCAATGAAAGTAAACACTGGTTTAAGTTGGATATCTATTAAAACTTCTGACAAGAACAATTCCTTAAAGGAAAATGAAGAAATTGACAATATAACTAATGTTCTTGCTAGGCCCAAAATAAAAAAAATAAATTGCAATTTCTGCTGGTTATTTAAAAAGTTGACTAAATGTGAATACTGTCAAAAACCAATTGACGAAGGTCATAAAATTATTCAAGAGGTCAAACAACTGATACAAAAGAACACCGTTCTTGATAGTATAACTAAGTATGATACTGAAAAGCTCATAACAGCTACTTTCATTACTGAAAATGTTGAAACTCGAACAAAACCAAATAAATTTGAGAAACAAACAGAGAAAATCTGGCAATGCAATGTTTGCTTAACTAGCAATAATAAAGATAGATCTACTTGTCATTGTTGTGAATCAAAGAAATTCATCGAAAACGATGACTACAAAGTCACCTTTGGACGTAATAAAACTTTCTTTATCAATAATTTTTTAACACATGAAAAAGAAAATAAAAACGATTCTAATATTGAGAAAGGAGTTGATGGATCAATTAAAAAGTGTACACCATTCATAGTAATTGATGAAACCTCTATGATGGATACAAAAGTTGACAATAAAGAAACAAATTCGATGCATAGCATGGATATAGAAACGGACTCAGTTAACTATATTTTCAATTCAAAACTACCAATAAATGAAGAAATGGATGTTGAAGAAGAACCTTTCAGTTTTAACACACTAGAAAAGTTTGATTCAACACCAATTAAGATTGCAAACATATCACCATATATTTCAAATATTGGAACAAATATACAATTTAATATTGGCTCCTCCCTCACCTCTAATACAGTTCGACTTGAGAAGGGGGCAAGGAAGTTCGTAAAAGCTGTTAGGAAAATACCGAAAGCTTTTCATAAGTAAATTAGTCTAGGTTTTTAAAATATTAGGTCTTTACCTATGAAATTGGAGATTTCTATGAACATTTTAAAAACAAAATTGTTTTGTATTTTATTTTAGCTTATCTAGCTTTTTTATCTTTCCGATTTGACGCAAGTGCTTCAATGTCGTTTTGACACTAACTCCAAGGCCCGCAGCAAGCTCAGCCGTAGATTGAGTTGGATCCGTTTCCACTACCGCCTTCAATTCGTCGTTGTCGACAATGGTTACCGGCCGACCGCGAGGCTCATTCTTCAACTCACAATTTCCAGATTTAAAACGATTGAACCAATAATGGACCGTGTTTATGCAAGCAGTGTTAGGCCCGTACACGTCGTTAATGTTTCGTGTTGTTTGCGCAGCGGTATGTCCACGTAGGAACTCATATCCGAAAACTCATGTACGAATTTTCAGTTTATCCATGGCGCCAAAAACTGCCACAATTTCACAAAAACAAAAACTATCTAAAAAAAATGACTGAATTTGAAATTAAAAGAACACGGCTTTCGAATAAAATTTATTTGAAATTCGAATTGCGCGCCAATCCACAGATAATTAAATCTAAAAATGCTGGTTATTAAAATCTCCAATTACATAGGTAAAGACCTATTATACGCACATGTATTATAATAATTAAGTTTTGTAGTTTAATGCTCTGGTCAAACTGAAACAAATCCAGCGCGATACAAAAGTTTAAATTCGCAGTCTCATGGATTGTGTCAACTAACTTTTAAGGAGGTGTTCTAACTCATATTCGATACTTGCATTCCATCCTAATCCTAACTAATATTATAAATGCGAAAGTAAGTTTGTTTGTTACCTTTTCACGCCTAAACCACTGAACCGATCATCCTGAAATTTTGGATATACGTTGTCTGGTGTACAGAAAAGGACATAAGATACCTTTCATCTCGAAAAAAGGTACTGTTCCCTAGGAAAACAACAATAACGTTCTTATGATAATAGATGGCGCCACTTTTAAATTCTAAATTAACACGGGCAAACGCTAGTAATTTATAAAAGGTTACCGACCGAGTATAAATCCGCCTCATTTTTAGATATCAGTTAAAAAGATAGACGGATCCCGCGTCGGATTGGATTCAGTTTGAGCAAAATTTTAGTTTTTAATTTAGTATACATTGTGTAAACGAACCCTTCACGAAGCCGTCAACCAAGCATTCTGTGTATCAAACTAAGTAACTTTACGCAAAACATATTGCTGGGAAACGACTTTTTTTTTGGGGTGAAAAATCATATTTTACGGTAGGACTCAATGTAACGCCCTCAAAACATTATGTTGATTGATGCATTGAATATGAAAAAGGTGGAACTTTGACCCCCAATATCTCCGTAACTAGAAGGTTCCTAGGTATGGTCTAGCTAGAACTAGGCTTCGTTAAGGTACTTTTACAACCTTTATAATCTGTATAAATAATCTACTCTTTATTCTAACATATAAAGGACTCATCTGTGACATATCCATCATAAAATAGGTCTTATTTAGTGGTAGCTTACCAAAGGTATAATCGTTAAAAGAAAAGCCGGTTTGCTAATCTCATATTTATTATTGTTAAAGTAAGGTAACTTTAGGCAAAAAGAATCTGATCTCAATAATTATAATAAAAACAAACAGTATTAATCATGACCTCATAATTTATCTAATTTTGTATCTTATAGGTAGTCATAAAATATGGTTTATAATCGCTTGTAAAAAAATACAACTATGATTATGCTTACAAAAAAATAATTTCTTGGTAATGTACTAATGTAAAGAGCTACTACGTCGTCTTATAATTTTTATAGGGTGACTGGTAATTAGTGACCGATAGTTAAACACGTGATTGTGCTCTTGATAACAAACAACTTTTCCCAAAGAAACATAAAAATGTTTCTTTGGGAAAAGTAAAAAAAAAAAGAAAAAAATAATAATAAAAATTAATTAATTAAATAAATAAAAAAATATTTTTTTTTTATTAATTATTGGTTTTTTAAATTAATTTAATTGTAAAAAAAACCCGCGTGGCTCTTACACGGTACGATAGTAATGAGACAGAACGACGCCACGCGGCTAACAGCTGATAGGTCAACGGCGCGCGCGCGAGTTTCATACGGCTGTTGATTTACTGTGATAAAAGTGAATGAGTATTAAAAAAAAAAAATTTAGGAAAGTTGTTTGTTATCATGAGTACAATCACGTGTTAAAGTATCGGTCACTAAATACCAGTCACCCTATATAATACAGAGTTGCCAGTGTTGTATAAAACTCAGACAATAGCGTGCTCTCAAAACTATCATATTATTTGGATAACAACACCCTACATATGAAACCAGCCACAACACGCGAATTCGTCTATTCTTGTCCCTGGAAGACAGGTTTAATCCAAATTCCTTACATATTCTAATCCTAAGCTTTCTTAACGACGTAACATGAAGCCTGAAGGGTTAGGTAGAGGTGTACCAACTACCTATAACATCACATTCCGCCAGTTATGTTTTAACTTTTCTAAGTTAAATTCTAACGCTGAATCTTTTTGTTGCAGATGAACTACCTACACAACTTCATTGGGACAAAAATATGCGAAAAGTGCCTTAACCATGCAATAACTTCATACATTTTTATACACCAGTTCAATTTCAGTAGAGAACGATTAGATTTATGTGTCAGTCTCATGTTGGAGAACCTTAGTGAAATAAGACCAGATGCTAATGTTTTCGTCCAAGTTTCGCCGCCAAGTATTATGGCGCCTCAAGACGATTTGGATGAGTCTTTACTCCTAGACGAAAATGACTTCATAGATGAGAGCAAACTCAAAATAGATGTCCTAGAAGATGAGTTCAGAGTAAAATCTGAGAGTGAATCTGAAACAGAAGTTACTTTTGAAGCTTCACCACCAAAACGGTTTGAAGTAGAATTAAAATCGGCCACTAAAGAAGAAACAATCGATTCTTCTTTTCCATCAAAACGGTTTCAAGCAGATGTAAAAATAACACCAGAAATTGAGAATTTAGCTAGAAATGCAACTAAAACTTACATGAATAAAAAACTAGTTAACGGCTTACAAATTTCTAAGTACCCTGTAGATGTGTGCAGCGAATTTTTAACGTTCAACAAAAGGAAAAAAATTGAAAAGGTTTCGTTGAAGTTCACTTGTCCTTTATGTAGTAAACATTTCATATCAGAGTATTTCTTAAAAAGACATATTCTTAAGCATGTGAACAAGAAAGTTCTATGTAATATTTGTCTTGGTGTATTCAAATCTAAGTTCCATTTGTATGAGCATACTAAAATGACACATTTACAAAACGAGAGCTTTTATATGACTTGCAAAGAATGTGGTAGGAATTTCACTGATACGGATAAATTACAATCTCACGAAGAGAAACACAGAATTAAGCCTTGTCAACTCTGCAATAAGGTCTATGTTACCCAAGCGCATTACGAGAATCACATTCAACGACACGCAGTGAAATTGAAGCTTTTAAAAGAAAAACAAGCTCAAACATGTAGTTTCTGCGAGAAAGAGTGTTCAAACGACAATGAACTCTCTGTCCACGTCAATAAAGTACATTTACAAATAAAACCATACAGTTGTGACATGTGTGACAGACAATTTTATACTGAAAGTAATTTGAAGAATCATAAAAAGGTACATAGTATGCCTTCGAAGGAGACTTGTGAATTTTGTAATAAAACTCTCTGTAGTAGAAAACAGTTAGTAATTCATGTTAGGAAACATATTGGGGCTAAACCTTTTTGTTGTCAGGTTTGCGGTCAAGCGTTCTATTCAGCTTATAAAGCTAGAAAACATATGAAAATCTACCATGGTGGCCGATTCTGTTGTAGGATTTGTAAATCTATCTTCGCAACCAAATATGAACTTAAGGAGCACGTCAATAAAGATCATAACTTCATTTAGCATAAGTTCAAGCCATTTATTGGCTTTGAATTTTAGAAGCAAAATGTTATTTGATGAAGAAATACAGATTTCTTATTTGGCGTTGATTATTCCTGTTTTTTTGAAAAGCTACATAATATTTTTTTTTTAAGTCAGTTATAATTAAGTACATGCAATAATTTATCATATTAATAGAATCTTTATAATGGTAAGAAATCCGTCATTCTCAATTTTCAAGAAAATTCATCATTTATGCCAAATATATGAACTGGTAAATTAAGCCACTATCGCTTTGGTTAGGGCACCGCATCCTAACCAAAGCGATCGGTCGCGCGTATATACGAGCGTCGCGTTTATAATATGTCACTCATAGTCAGTCTACATCACTGGTGAGCATGAAGTCCTGGGTTCGACACCCAGGTCGGGCAGTGTTATTGGGTTTTTCCATCAGGAATTTTTAAGTAGCAGCCACGGAGTTTGGACTTTAATTATTTATTTATTTAACACTTCAAATACAAAAGTACAGAAACGGACTTAATGTCATAGGCATTTTCTAGTCTTGCCCGGTTGATGGCAAAAGGCTCGCCCCCCTATTACATGGGACTTGAACATTACTGGCTAAAAGTGGGTATACAATTAGGTACACCTCTGCCTAACACTTTGGGGACTACAGGCGTTATGTTATGTTGTGGTCATGTGTGGTGGGTGGAACAAAAGGAACGCGACGCTGGCTTTCGTTAGGACACGGTTTCATGATTAAAATATATGTGCATTAATGTTCAGGATAGTAATTTTAATTCCTACTTCAAGCCAAAAAAAAAACCGTTCGAAATTTTTCAACAGATTTGAAAAAGAGGTTAAAAGCAAAATATATTTTTTTTTTTCGCGTATATTTTTTAATGAAATATTAAGAAGAACCCATTCACCCTTTTGCGTCTGATTTCATACAAGGTGCAAACGGACTCTTCACGAAGCCGTCAACAATGCATTCCGTTCGTCAAACTAATTGACTCAAAAATTATTGTTGGGAAACGAATTGTTTTTTGGTGTGAAAAATCACGGGTTACCGTAGGACTCAATGTAACGCACTCAAAACATGTGCTAATGGATGTATTGAATAGTCGTGGAGGTATTTAAAGCAAAGTTATAACATAAAAAGCTTGTATTTAAAAATAAAAACGGCATGCGTACCACGACCACCGTAGAAACGGGTTTTGTCCACGGAAGAATCGACAAAATGACAGATCAACAAAAATCTGTATCTGTCCAGTTAAATGTATGGAACAAAAATGTGTTTCTTTTTTTAAATTACTGATGAAAAATTTCTATTTGAGGGGGGGGGGGGGGGGGCTCAGAATGATGTACATAATACGTGGTAACCCTTTTCGTGTCGGTGTCCCTTCCACCCTGTATACAGATTACATTAATTTGCACCGCGGTTCACAGGTTACAAGATTTCCTCAAAAGTATTAAGTTTGCACTAGTTTTCCCATCTGACCCTATGAAGGGACGATTGTCGAAAAGTCTGATTGTTGATTGTCTACCATAATAAATTAAGTAATTGATAGTATTTGTTTCGAACAGACCTAATAAATATCAAATTTTTAATGTTTTTTTTTCGATTTATTTGATATTAAGATGTGTTTCAGTTTAACATAGTGCTACGCAAAGCTATAGTTTTTTCACAGTAATTTTTACCTCTGTCAGCGGCAGCATCTTTATTTTCACGAAGATAAAGATCGCTTTAATTTTGACTGCTCGTTGGTCCAGTAATCGCAATCACGACGTCTGAGCATGAGGTCCTGGGTGCGATTCCCGGGTCGGACAAATTGTTATTGGGTTTTTCTATCGCGAATTTCTCAGAAGCAGCCACGGAGTTTGGATTTGTGCCCGGTTGATTGAAATAGGCTCGCCCCCTATTACATGGGACTTGAAACATAATTGGCGAAATGTGGTTGTACTTTCAGGTGCACCTCTGCCTAACCTTTCGGCGATTACAGGCGTGATGTTATGTTATAATGTTGATAAACATATATTGATTAGACTTACTTATTATATGACTTTTATAGGCGGAGGTAAATTACGGTGGCAGGGCTGTACTACAGGCAACCACACAGCTGTGGTAACAATTTGATGTCGACAGCGCCTTTATATCATAGCAGTAGTTTTTCGTACCTAATCTCCATTCACAATTTAGTTTTTAGACATGAAGTCAAGTCACAGTCCGGCTTGTGAATATTTCCCTCATATTATATTTTCATCTTAATCTCAAGTAAATAATTATATTATTATGTTAGCAATAAGTATCTGAATAGACACAGCAGCTACAATTGTAATAGATTATATGTTATTATGTTCATTAAATATTATTATATTTACAACCATAAACGTTTTGTTTTTTTCTTATTACCCACAATTATATTGATGATACGGATGATCGATCAGAGAATGTAAAAACAAAGAATTTAATGCTTCAAATCCACGACAGACTGACGACGCGACGCGGCAGTGTGTGAGTGAGTTTCGAACTAACGCGCGACCAATGTACTACGTTGTGCGCGTGCGACCCACCACGTACTTGAAGCTTCATACCAAAAATGCAGAGTGCGCCTGCCCTGGGCACACAAAAGATTTCTGTGGCATCTTGTTACCGTTGAACAAAAATAATTTTCGATTTTTAGATCATGATTGTTCGGTAATTATTTCGTTTTTTCCTTAGACCACTCGGGTATTGGTTCCACAATTTTCCTCCAATGTTGTGCACCATTTACGATGTTATTTCCTTTTTACGTAATTAATTCCACATTGTATGATCTTGAGGTTAAGGGGTGATATATGATTATAACTCTGTCATACTCGCTTCTGTTTAGAATAAACTAGCGACCCGCCCCGGCTGCGTACGGGTTCAATATACATATAAACCTTCCTCTTGAATTCGTTGCGGAGTTTAAAATCTAAGCGTACAAACAGCGGGAGCGCTTTGTTTTATACTATGTAATGAAGATGATTTGATAATACTGTACCTACTAAAATTGTTATAGCCCATCAGAACTGACAGCAAGATATAATGCTAAATATTTAGTTCGTATGGTACAGTTTCAGCTTTTAACAAAATCGTCACCGAGTCTCCTTTGAGTATTTTTCGCAATTTCTTTTGGGTCCGATTTAGCCGTGCACGTACCTTCAATTGGTAAATTCAACCTGTATAACTGCTTGATAGGTACCTATTCGTACGTAGAGCACCTTTTATCCTCATGTTATCAAAATGCCTAATATACCTACATACTTATATATAACTTCATGTTTGCTAAAAATCAGCCTATCGCTTTTTACTCCACGAGCGGTCAACAGTGGTGGACGAGTTACTAAGTTTCTCTCTATAAACTTGTTTTGTCTGGAGTCTAAAATGTATAGAACGCTTTATGTGATGGCATTGGTGGCGTTGTGCGCGGGGTTGGCGCACTCTTTCTCCTGGGGTGAGTACAAGCGTCATTTGTTTCCTATTTCCTTTCATTTTAGAGGGTTCATGAGCAAACTGAAACTTGATAGTTAATCATTTGAGCGCCAGAGCATAAGCGCACGCACATGCCCTCCACGCCAAACCACAATTTCACCTACCATTTTGTCACATATTTGTGTCGTTTAGTGTACAGGGCACGTGCTTGCTTGTCTCGTGTTGACTATGACGGTCAAAAGGTTAAGTAGTATTTGAAAAGTTTACGGAAAGTGCCCCGCGGGCAGGGGCACTTTCAGGTTTCAAAAAAGGACAAACATTACCCAGATGTTCAGCACGGTTGGTTTTCATCTCATCGTACGGGGCCTGGCTCAAAACAAGTTAATTAGTCAAATCTGACCAAGATATTGTGGGCTTTTACTAAGTCAAGAACACTCAAGGGAAGTTGGTGTGAGTTTGGTATCTAGGTTGGTAAGAGAAAATGCTAGAGATGGAAAGATTTTAAATAATAATAAATAATGTTTTATTCACAACCCTTGTTACAGTTGGTCTTATTCTAAGGTGTACATTTATTTATTTATTTATTTATTGACACACCAACGACTTATTCACTAAATAATTACATTAAATATTTTCTAATTCAACAGCTTTGCGGTGAATTCGTCACTTATAGGTGTGCACAGCACTTGTATAATAAAATAAGAAATAAAAATTGAAATGAAAATATATGAAAATAACAAAATTAAAATTATAAAGTTTACATTGGATTTAAAACGTAAAGTAGTTTTTAAATTAAAAATTAAAATACAGTACAATTCCAAAATTTCAAAAAAAACAGCATTTAAATTAGAATAGAATAACAATTATTAATTAAAACTTTAAAAATAACAAATAAATTAGGGCGTAATTATTACATTATTTATAATAACATTTTAAAAGAATAGGATAGATTAAAATTTGAGTAAAAAATTAAATTAAATTAAATTGTACAATATTAAATACATTAAATGGAGTCACGCAAATACACAAATTAACATTTTGTAAAAGAAATAAACCAACAAATCGATCAAGAACTGAGGACGTATCTTCTGAATTCATTTAGACTGTTCGAAAATATGTCCAAGTTGTTTGTACGCGTGCTCAGCTTATTGTAGCTAGACAAAAATCGGTATAGAGGAGCTGAACGACCAAGATTAGTTCTATTTTTAGGCATTTGAAAAGTTTCTGTTTTGAAATTGGATCTGTATGAGGTACGGCGGGACACATTAAGACCGATCTCCGAGACCAACTCCGGTACATTCGCCAAATTGTGAAGGGTCTTATAAAAGAAAATTAAATCTGAGCAACTTCTTCGTTGCTCCAAAGAGCTCATCTTGAAATGACAGAGCCTTTGAGGATAATCAGCTTCGCGATCACAAGTCTGTGATCTGTAGCGGAGGTATCTCGTAAACTTTTTTTGGATGCACTCTATTCTGTCGATGTGGACACGATACGCGGGATTCCATACAGGAGATGCATATTCCAGTATACTCCTCACCAGAGAGCTATAGAGAACCTTAAGGGTGCCGGTTGACCGGAATTCCTTGCAAGTTCTTTTTACAAATCCCGACATTTTGCTTGCTTTGGCGACAATAGTGTCAATGTGATTTATAAAGGATAGTTGACTATCAAGTTGGACTCCCAAATCACGAATGGTATCGACTTTCTGAAGAGTTATGCCGTTTAGGTGATATGCTGAAGGCTGAATCAACTTTTTCCGTGTAAATGTTATATGATAACACTTTACGGCATTGAGAGTCATCATGTTACTATGACACCACTCATGAATTGCGTCCAAGTCCTTCTGAAGCAATGTAGTGAGTGACTTAAAATATGAGATTGAGCATTGGGTTACAATTTCATTTGGTTGGTTTCATTAGGGCTTATATTTGACAAATAAAGTATAAGTATCCCTGACTCTGAAACTAGGCAATAGCCTGTATCATCAGAGCCAGTGGTTCCTTCTTCTTGAGTTATGTAAACAAAAATAAAAAATACGCAGCAAAGATGTAATAATAAATACATGTAACAGGGCTATCTACTAGGTACCGAAATGTATTTTTATCGAGAACAGTACAAGAAAAAATAAATAATAATAATGTGTTGTTGTAATGTCCGCTTCTCAAAATGGATGTAGGAACAGGTCCCGCGGTACTAAGGAGCTACTCCTCATTGACATGGCCATTAGTCAACAGGTTCGCCGTTCCCGAAAGGATCTGTCGACATGTTGGATAGACTATAAGAAGGCCTATGACTCGGTTCCACATACATGGCTCATGAGGGTGCTAGAGTTGTATAAAGTTGATACAACTCTGCGCACCTTCCTGATGTCATGTATGGGGCAATATAGGACAGTCCTTCGCTATCCAGGATGTCGGCAAATCCAGAGGAATAGCGAGCCGATAAGGATAGAGCGAGGTATATTTCAGGGCGATAGTTTGAGTCCGCTTTGGTTCTGCTTAGCCTTGAATCCTCTTAGCACGCTGCTGGAGGATTCAGGTCTAGGCTATCGGTTGACGAGAGGTGGTCAAGTTATATTTCACCTCCTTTACATGGATGACCTGAAACTCTTTGCCCCCAACGATTTGCAACTGATGGAGCTACTGAAAGTAACTGAAACTTTCAGTAGCGCCATCAGGATGGAATTTGGTGTGGACAAATGTGCGGTCATGCATGTAAAGCGAGGGGAGATTGTGGAGTCTGTGGGAACCCAGCTCGCGGATTCCATAAATCTTAGATCCCTCTCAGCAACTGAAACCTATAAGTATTTGGGTATGTCGGAAGCGCTAGGCATCAATGTTGCTGACATGAAGCAATCGTTGAAGGAGCGCTTCTTTGGCCGCCTGAAAAAAGTATTTAATAGTCTTTTATCAGGCGGCAATAAGGTACGTGCCTTCAACGGTTGGGACATGCCGGTTTTGATGTACTCTTTCGGCATACTCAAATGGACTCAGACAGAACTAGACGCCTTGGATAGGAGGGTCCGTACATTGTTGACGGCATATCGAATGCATCACCCGCGTTCTTCTGTTATGAGACTGTATATACCGCGGAGGTATGGGGGTCGAGGCTTTTTAAACGCTAAGCAACACAATCGCGAGATATGCAGTCTCAGGGAATATTTCCTTGAAACCGACGTGGGGATGCATCGAGATGTGGTCGCGGTGGACAAGGGGCTCACCCCGCTCTCCTTGGCTAAAGAGAACTGGCGCAAACCTGTAGTGCTTGACACTAACGACAGCATGGAGGTATGGCAGAGTAAGGAGCTTCACGGACGCTTTTTTCGGGCCCTGCATGGGCCCGATGTAGACCTATCAGCGTCCGTAGCCTGGCTACGTTCCGGGGACCTCTTCGGAGAAACCGAAGGTTTTGTCTGTGCAATTATGGATGAAGTTATTATGACGAATAACTACCGGAGATTTATTGAGAAGGACGGTACGGTTGACATATGTCGGGCATGCCACCGTCCAGGCGAATCAATCCGTCACATTATCTCTGGGTGTTCTCGTCTGGCTAACGGAGAGTACTTGCATAGACACAACATTGTAGCCAGGATAATCCATCTGCGACTTGCTCTAAAATACAATCTTGTGGAATCGGAAGTACCATACTATAAGTATGTGCCCGACCCAGTTCTCGAAAATGGCAGTATCACATTGTACTGGGATCGATCCATCATTACTGACAGGACTATTGTAGCCAATAAACCTGATATAGTGGTGGTAAATCGGTCAGAGCGGCGCGCAATGATCGTAGACATAACGGTCCCGCATGATGAGAACCTCGTGAAAGCCGAAAAAGATAAGCAAATCAAGTATCTTGACTTGGCTCACGAGGTTGTCGACATGTGGGATGTGGACTCAGCGATCATTGTGCCGATAGTTGTATCAGCCCATGGATTAATTGCCAAGAGCCTCGACCAATACCTGAGGAGGCTCTCGTTAGGCAGCTGGATCAAGGGTTTGATTCAGACCCGGGACGAGGCCCGCAGGTCAGGCGGGCCGGCACTAGTCTGGGGCAGCGGAAGTCGCATCAGATCCCGTTGCCCCCCGACGCAAGTGTGCGAGGGAACACCGGTGTGGTTTTAGTCAGTACGAGTCTGACAGACCCCTCCGCTCTCCCCAGGGCGGAGGACATCCATTGAGGATTTCCACATCGAGAAAAAAAATAAAAAGGGTTTGATTCAGAAAGCGGTACTCCTGGACACGGCTCGTATTGTTAGGAGGTTCCTCTCTCTGGAGCCCTGACCGGTAGCTTGGACCCTGTTTCCGATACCGGTGAGCTACAATTTTTTTATATTTTTAATTTTTTTTTATATTGTTTTTAGTTTAAGAAATATTTAAAAATGTAGAAGATTTGTATAAAAATAAATAAAGGAAATTAAAAATGTGTTGCCATAAGTGTGCGTGAGTGCACGTGAATGTGTGTGTGTGTTTGTGTGGGAGTGTAAATTTGTGTGTGTGTGTGTGGAGCTGTAGTCGAAGGTAACGTGTTATGTAATGCGCGTTAGTAATTTTTCAGTTTCGTCGTATGTCAAATTTAACAAGTAATTAGTAACTTTTCTTTTTAGATTTAATTTTTTTAGGTTAAATTGGTTTAACGTGTGTATATTTATTGATTTGTTTATGCTGTTTTATAATTTAGATGCTAAAAAAGAGTGTTGCCGTGTCGCGAAGCTTGTTTTAGTATGAGTATACTTACAAATGGGTTTCCCGCTTGGCGCTGTTCTATTTTTAGTGTGTGTTATTCGTAGGATGAAGAGTTTTCTTCCAGAGACAATTGCAGTCTTTATATAGTGTCAGTGTTGGGTATCGACGAGGTTTGTGGGTCATGACTTTTAATAAAACCCTTTGCGCTCTTTCAAGGCCCAACACCGCGGTTTTATCAGTGCCACCCCAAATGGGAATACAATAGGAGAGAATAGACTGGAATAGGGCAAGGTATACTAGTCTCATCGTGTCCATATCGGCTATATCGCGGAAGTTTTGGAAAATGTAAATGAGTCGCCTTAGTCGGCTTTTTAATATTTCTAAATGCGTGTGCCAGTCCAGTCTCTCGTCTATGTGAACACCCAGGTATTTAGTATTGGATACCAACGTAAGAGGGAGACATGTACAAGGGAAGAATGAATCCTGACATACATGATCATTAAAGAAGATTCCGCAGCCTGGGGTGCAGATTTAACGGTGATTCTAAAGGCCATTGCTTTTGGCTTAGATATATTGAGGGTCAGCAAGTTAACAGAAAGCCAGGCCATAACTGTTCTAAGTGAGGCTTCGGCGTTGAGATTGGCCGCTTCCCAGTCGGCACCATAGGCAAGTAGTACAGTATTGTCTGCATACATAAACGTGTCACAGTGTTGAAGTTTTAGGTTGCATAGATCGTTAACATATAACAGGAAGAGTGATGGCGAAATAATGCTACCCTGCGGGACGCCATAACTTATAATTTCCTCGCTGCTGATGACCGAATCAATTTTAACGCACTGTCTACGATCTGTTAGAAAGTCTTGAAAAATGTTTAGTGCATTTCCCCGGCTTCCATTTTGCGTATAAGGATGGGAATAGAGACGGTATCGAAGGCCTTAGATAGGTCCAGAAAGATGGCAAAATTTTTCATCCTGGAGTCCATTTTTTTTTGTGACTAGATCTGTAAAGTTTGCTACGGCATCCTCCGAGGAAATGCCCGGTCGGAACCCGTATTGATTTGTCGCTATTATATTATATTTGCGAAAAAAAATTACTAAATTGTTGTATAGGATGCTCTCCAAAATTTTTGAACGTGTTGTGAGTACAGATATCAGCCTGTAATTTGATACGACGTCTCTATTCCCGTCTTTATGGATAGGGAGAACGAGGGCCTTCTTAAATGCACGTGGGAAGGTGCCTGTATATAAGATCTATTTATTTATTTATTGATCTATCTTTTCATACACGAAATATTTTAAGAGTAACTTCTATAAGTCGTAAAGTCGTTATAGCAACGAAAAAAAAATTATCTAAGTGTTTCTTTTTTTTACAAAATTATTATAATTCTAAAATTTTTGAGACTTTTTACATTAAACCTTTACCTCCCATATTCTAACAATGACAGTAGGTAAATACGACGTAGTAAACTACCGTAATGAATGCTTAAAAATAAGGAGCCAGTACTTATTTTGTGGGTCAAGTAATTTTAAAATATTTATTTTTATAAAAAAATATACTCTGATAAAACGACGAGTATACGAGTATATTAGAGGAAGTTTAAAAGTTGCACCAGTTACAGAAAAGCTAAAAGGGAATCGACTGTCTTGGTCTGGGCATGTGATGAGGAGGGACGAATCGCATGTGACTAAAAGAGTGATGAATATAAACGTTGATGGATGGAGAGGGAGATGAAGACCAAAGAAACGATGGATGGATTGTGTGAGGAATGATATGAAAGTTAAAGGAGTAAATGATAGCGTGACGGTTGACAGAGGAGATTGGAAGAACAAAACGTGTTGCGCCGACCCCAAGTAACATGGGACAAGGGCAGGAAGATGATGAGATGATGATGATACTCTGATAAAAAAAAATCCCTTGAAATGGCTTTGTTATAGCCGTTAGATGATTGATGATGATTCCCTGAAAATATTTCGTGTATGAATAGTTAGACCCTTTAAATCACGAGGTTGCATATGTGCGTGATTGGCGGTATCAATGTGTTTTTACATATTTTTATGAAATTTGAGGAGATGCCATCCCATCCGACTGCACAATCCCCTTTAAGAGACATAATTATACGTTCTACTTCTTCGTGGTTGACTTCTAAGATAACTAGAGAATTAGGTTGCGCGTTGGAGTTTTCGGACAAAGGAATGTTGTGGTTAGGTGTGATTTGCGAAGCCAGGTTTTTATATATATTGACGAAATAACTATTGAACTCGTTGGCGGATGCAGTGCGATCATCTTCGAGTTTCAAGAGTTGGCGCGCGGGTTGTCTGTCGTGTCGGGTATGGGTGATTGAGTTGCCTTTAGCCTTTGTTAGTTCATTTTTTTTTGTATTTCCGTTTCAGTTTACGCAGCAATAGATTACAAAAAAATCTGTAACGTTGGTAGGTGATTTTGAGGATTGTGTCCTCAGGGGATTTTTTTAGCTTTTTGTGTATTTTGTCCCGGTTCCTTATGCATCGTAATAGTCCCGGTGTAATCCAGGGCTTAATTGTTTTTTGCCTTTTTGGGATATAGATTAGCCTTGTGTTTTGTTTGATTACAGATGAAACGGTTGATATGAACATGTCTGACGCCCTATTTGTGTCCGAACAATCCGTGTTTTCTAAGGTGTCTTTTTTTTTTTTCTTTTTTTCCGGATGGGAAATCATCAAATGACCCCCCCCCACTCTGGGCGGAGCGGAGGGGAGTGTCAGACTTGTACTGACTAAAACCCATCCATGTTCCTTCTTTGCCCGTTATGTACCAGGGCCACGGTATCTCTTTCGAACAGTCCCGCAGCCCCGGCAGGCGTCGGCCCATGCGGACCCCTACTTGATTGCTGACATCTCTTTGAGGCGCGCGTGGAACACGAACGCGCCGTCGACACGGCCCGTCGTCATAAGACGGCCGGACGGCGAGCTAGCCCATAACTCGCCGTCCACAGGCCAGCGCCTACGGTGGTCGGAAGCCACCACGTGACCTCCGACGCCCAGGGCGTCTCCCGCGGCGGCTGGGACGTGAGGTTCTTTCCCTCTCACGTCCCGCCACCTCCTTCACTAGCATGACTGCTTCGCAGAAGGAGGTGACGGCTTCCCATTCCCTCTCGCTCCGGACCATGACTTGAACCAAGGCCGGACGCGAGAGATCGCCGGCGCCAATCGCCGCTACGAGGACACGGCGGTGCTCCGCCCAAGTGGGGCAGACCTCCACGGTGTGTTCCACCGTGTCCTCCGGACGATCCTCGCAGTGGAAACACCCGGGCGTTTCCTCCCGCCCGATTCGATGCAGGAACCTCCCGAAACAACCGTGTCCGGTGAGGACCTGCGTCAGGCGGTAGGTGAGGGCGCCGTGGCGCCTCTCTAGCCACTCCTCAAAGAGGGGACTTATCGCCACTATGGTGGCGTGCCCTGCACGGGGTTGCGACAGTCGCTCTCTCCATGTCGCCATGAGATCCCGCCGGAGGTCTGTCCGCTGAGCGGCAATTTGTCGCGGCAGCGGAGTTTCTCCCCGACATAGTGCTTCCGCGCGCCATTCATGCAGGCGCGCGAGGACTATCGCCTCCAGATCCCATGGCGGCAATCCGGCAAGGAGGCTAGCCGGATCCTCTCCACAACTATCGCAACCCCGCGTGTCATGTTTTCGGCCGCCGCCTCGTGCGACCTCCTTCTAAGGTGTCTTGAATAGATGGATAGTCGATTTTGTAACTAGACCTTGGAGGGTCGTGTTTGGGTTTCCCCATATCAATTGATCAGATAGTCGATCTACATTTTCAGCTTTTATATCGATGTTCATATCTCCAATTAGAGCTACGTTAATGTTTAGCTTTAAAGGATGCACTAAATTAAATAAGCTATCCAGGAAGTTGTCGATATTTTTGTGGGGGAAAGCTTAACTCATTGCCAACATGACATATCAAATAATTGACATCAAGAAATTGTGGTTCTGAAACCTTAACATTCAATAGGCTTTTGGCGGCTTTGTGAGTATTGTGATGTTTTTGTGTTTAGTGTTCAGTTCTGAAAGAGAGTGTATGGGTAGTGTATGTTTCGTTGAGTGTATAAGTCTTTGGGTGTAAGGAATGGTCTGGCAACATTAGTTTAAAGATTAAAAAAGGTTAAATGGTCTAGTCATTGACTGTTTGAGATGCTATAATAAAATTCCACAAAGTATTCTTGAACTGAATGAAACGAAATTTAAAACATGCATTAAACGCACACTATGTAAGAAAGCATATTACAAGTTGGACGATTATATCACTGATAAAAATGCTTGGCTCAATCCTGGTCCTGCTCCACAAGAACAGGGGCGCCTAAATTGATAGCATTAAATAGTATTGTTGGAGCTGCTGAAGATTGTATAACTATCTTTGCATTGTATAGATTCAATCTCTTTTGTATTAAATAGCCGCCTAGCTCATATTGTGTGAGTACTATGTACTAGAAAGCTGTCATTCGCTGGAAACCTGCGTTTTTTCTTGACTTGAATGTGCCCTGGCGGTTAGGAGTATGTCATGCTCACTCAAATGTCTCGCTGATGGTGGCACGTGTGTCGGATCATTTAGTTCCCTTCAAAATGGTTGAGTTGAATGGTGCTGATACATGCGTCATGTTCGTGAACGGGCGCTGTCAGTTGTGACTGGTCATCTCTTATTTGCCACGGCTTATTTGAATTAATTATTTTATTTTTGAATTGTTTTTACTATGGACACTTTTAACGTACACATCTTGCTGCATCGTTCTCACATAATGTACCATCTCAAAATGAATGATGTAACCAAGGTTTTGTTAAAGTATTCTGATTTAAAAGAGTGTCCATGGAGTTTCTTGCCCGTTCTTCTCCATAGAGATCTACGTTAGGGAATGGGCAACTACAGTACTTTCACAGTTTTTGTGCCTTGTGACTGGGACTGTAGCTATATTTTACTGTTGTCTTTGTTTCGACAATTCAAAAGTGCCTGTAACTGGTCTATTTGAAATAAATGCTTTGATTGATTGATTAATTGATTGATAGATATCCTGAAGATCGCCAGACTGTAGCGGTGTTTCGAGAAGGTTTTTTTTTCCAATCTTTGTCACAATGGTGGTCTTGCACATTTTCGTTATCTTTCTGCGGGACATTTCGTATCTCGATGTTTGCGCTACGGGTGGGCGTATTGTAGTTCTTTTAGCTTTCTATCCAGGGTGAGTAGGTAGTTTTTATTTTCTTTGTTTTCGGTTTCAAGCAATTCGACACGGTTTTTCATACGATTTGTTGATGAAGTTCATGGATCCATCGATATCCAGGTTCGATTTTTGAATATTTTTGCACTGTGATTTTAGGTCGGTTAATTATGTCTTGAGCCAGCTTTTATAAAAAGGAGTCGTGTTCGGCTTCCCATGAATGAATCATGTAAATTATTTCTTTTCTAAAATCTTCCAGGAAATGCTCAGGGGAACCATCAACACGGGCTTGTCTCTGCTGCCTGGTGGTTATATTATAAGGCGTTGAAAACATTTCCTTTTGAGTAGATGGAATATCCGAGTCAGTAAGGGATTCCGTCGGTGGGTTTGTTTTACATGAAGAAGGAGGAGACCGTTGAACTCAGGGCATCGTGGTACAGCGGTTTATAACTGGTTGGCGTATTTATAAAGAGCGAAAGCGGTGCGCGCTTTGTGATGCGCGAGATCTTGCAGAGGTCAAAGCAGTTAATTAGCCAGTTGATCGAAGCTCAGCGCTTGGTGGTCGTAGGGTACAGGAGAAGCCGATAGTACGTACGTACAGTAAATATAGGCACTGTTTTTGTTTCAGATTTACTGAAAGTAACTTTCAAAGTAAAGTAGATAACTTTAAAGACAAAAGGAATATTAATAATTAATTGCAATTAAAACACTGAATTTGATGTTGTAACCGTTTTAGGTGTAAAAAAGGCATTTGAAATTGTTTCCAAATACTTTTTTTACATCAAAAACTAAATATTCGGTTGTTTTTGACATGGAAAGAAAAATTCTAGTGCGAGCAGGGTTTGAACCTGCGGCCTTCCGATTCAGTACACCGGATGTCTTAACCAATTAGACCATCGCACCCTGCTAACAACTCTCGAATTTTTCTTTCCATGTCAAAAACAGCAATAGTTCTCTACACTGGGTTTGCGTATAAAAAATATTAAATATTCGGTGTTACAATATTAATTATTGCTTTTCATAATCAATACTTTAGTTAACTAGTGAGCCATATTTCTTATTTCCATACAGTAATATTGCCAAATTAATCAAAACAGCGAAATATTTGACAGCTACTCGTATTTGCGAAGTTGCCCACTTTCTGTACAAGCGCTCTTAAGTTATGATTGATTGGTTGATGTTGACTTATGATTCGGATTTTAATTGATTTTGATTTTAATATTAATTGTGATTTTAATTTCGATTTTAATTTGTGATTGTAATTTTGATTTTAAATAGATTTTTAATTCGGATTCCAATTTCGCTATTATGTACAGTTTCGATGTGTTTCTGTTTGCTTTTCTTACTGTAAATCTCACACATCTTATTTGTTTATGGGGCATGCGGTGCTAACCTGTAATTAATTGTTACACTAACCTTGGATATTATATACTTACTTTAAATGTTATCAGTGTAAACAATTGTTGGTTGGCCAATAAAGGAAAAATAAAATAAATAAATAAAATAAAGTTGAAACAATAAACATTTTTATTTGTTTATTTATTTTTTGTTTCAGAAATTGTCGCCGGTATTGGCAATCGACTAGAATTTTTTGATAATAACGGTAGACTTACGCACACAGAAAAGTTGACATTGTCGTCGGACACAATCTACCACATAACTTACGACCCAGTACACGACAGGGTGCTGCTTGCCGACTTTCACAATATTTACAGCATTGACATCGCTGCAAAGAAAACAGAATGTTTAATGAGAGATACAAACAGATACGTTAGTAGTTTGGCTTACGACCCGGCCACAGAGTTACTCTTTTGGGTTGAAGGCTATGAAAATATCTACTCAATTTCATTAAGGCCAGGATTTAATTTCAGCAAAGTTATTGAAAAACATTCAATTTGGTCGGAAGAGTATATCTACTACATTACCATCGATAGCTGCGGAGGGTACCTACTTTAAAAACAATAAAGGGTGTAAATAGACCCTTAACATAATCGAAAGGCACTTGTTCTCCCCGTCTTTGCGATCATTTTTTTGTTCTAGACCATACCTGGGAACCGTCTAGCTACGGAGATATTGGGGTCAAAGCTCCAACTTTTTCACGAGTTTTTTTAAAATACATTTTTTTAATGGAAGATTTTTAGTGTCAACACCTCCACGACCCCCGTACTATTCAATCCATCCATCAGCACAATGCTTTGAGTGCTTTCCATCGAGTCCTACCCTAAAACGTGATTTTTCACCCCAAAAAATAAAGTCGCTTCCCAGCAATAATTTTTGCGTAAAGTTACTTAGTTTAATGTACAGAATGCTTGGTTGACGGCTATGTGAAGGGTCTGTTTACACCCCGTATTATTACTTTATAGTTTTGAAACAAATCAGCTGTGCATGTGTTTGAACTTTGTCAAAATTATAACGTTAACAAAATATTTCAGGTTGATTTATTGGACATTAAACTACAGGAATTTGACTTCTGTACATAGGTCTCGGTTCAATGGCTCTCTGAGAGAAGTTGTTGTCGAAAATGTCGATCATATAACATCTTTAATCATTGACCAACACTCGAAGAAAATGTACTTTGCTGATTTGACGGGTTCCATTAAAAGTGCAGATATAAATGGAAAAAACATAAGAACAATACTTAGGTCAACAAATAATGCCTATTGTCTGACTGTATCAAAGGACTTTATGTACTGGCACCCATACTCTAACCCTGAATATAACATCAGGCAAATTCTAAAGAGTGCACCGCCCGGCGTAGATGCGAAATCTAAACTTTTTGTTGCACGTGGTGAGTATTTTATTGCAATTGCCGCCAACTACAACATTGAAGATATAACTCAGGAAAATCAGAACTGCGATACACTGAAGAATCTGCTACCAAATAACTCAGTTTCTACAGATGAAAGCCTGCTTTGTGTCCATGGTACGAAAGTTAGTGGGGAAGCTCGTTGTGAATGTGCACAGGGTTACAGCGGTGAGAGATGCGAGGTTGCAGTGTGTCACAACTATTGTGTACACGGAGATTGTAGTGCCAGTGCTGAGGGACAACCTAAATGCAGGTAAAACATGTTCATCTCATTAAGAACTAGTTATGACAGGCGCCCGAGCGCGCGTTAGACGCTGATCGCCTGTCTCTTTAAAGTGGCCCCTCCCAGACGCCCGTTGTTTTTGGGCGTTGATGAAACTTAAGTTTATAAAACGTCGTTTAACCGCAATGTAGTAAAAAGTAGTGGGAAAATGCTTCAAACATGGCCATTACAGACATCGGAGAAGTCTGGAGTCTGGACACAGTATTGATAATAATGCATTCAAGTATTAATCCTGAACCTTAACTGTTATATGTGAACCCCTAAGCTTATTTTAATTAAATTTAATTAGCTTAGCTTTGAACACGATTTTATTTAATTTAGCTGGACAAGCTTTTACCGCTTTTTCAGATGTAATCCCGGCTACTCAGGAGAAAGATGTGAACTAAACGTGTGCCAGGGGTATTGTTTCCGAGGGGACTGTAGTGCCAGTGCCGAGGGACAGCCTAAATGCAGGTAAAACATAGACCTAAAAGACACCCGAGCCCGCGCGTGTGACGCTGAGGTTACACTCGATGATGACCACATTCTTGCAGTAGCTTTTTAACAGTCAAAACGATTTGTACTCAAATCAGTGTTTTTTTTATTATATACTTAGAAAACAATAGAAAACAGTACCGTACCATACAGGGTGCAACAAGACGCTTAACCTAGCCGTCAACCAAGCAAGCGTAACCGATTTTTGCGTAAAGTTACTTAGTTTAATGTTCAAACAAACTAACTTGACGCAATAATTATTGCTGAGAAGCGACTTTATTTTTTGGGGTGAAAAATCACGTTTTACGGTAGGACTCAATGTAATGCAATCAAAACATTGTGCTGATGGATTGATTGAATAGTACGGGACGTAGTATTATATTATCTGTGGTACGGGGGTCGTGGAGGTGTTGACACTAAAAATCTTCCATTAAAAAATGTATTTAAAAAATAAACTTGTGAAAAAGTTGAAACTTTGACCCCCAATATCTCCGTAGCTAGAAGCTACCATACCTGGGAAAGGTATGGTTCAGAACAAAATAATTATCGCAATGACGGGGAGAACAAGTGCCTTTCGGCTTCGTTAAGGGTCTTGTTACACCCTTTATTTCTTACGCCATCATCATCATCTACCTACCCTTGTCCCATTCTACTTGGGGTCGGCGCAACACGTTTTCTTCTTCCATTCTCCCCTGTCAGACATCACGGCATCATTTACTCCTTTCTCTTTCATATTAGGCATCACACAATCCATCCATCTTTACTTTGGCCTTTATTTCTTACGTGTGAGATAATTATAATGCAATATGCAACCCAAACCAATACTCGTCACGTGTTTCGAGGGACATCCCCAGGAGATATTGACTTGACAGACTGGTTTCCTGGCCATTTGAATGTTTCTTTTTTTTTTCTTCAGTTGTAATGCCGGTTACTCAGGAGAACGATGCCAAGTGGACGTGTGCCAGGGATATTGTTTGAACGAGGGTGTCTGTTCCCTGAGTGAGGAGAGTAAGCCCCGCTGTCGGTGCACTGGACATTATGAGGGCGAAAGATGCGATGTTCCCGTATTTCAAATTAAATGTTTCCAAGCAATTTCTTTGTTGAAGGACATTCTTAATACAGGTAAGAATCGTTTTGGATAGATAGATAGACAGAATATACTTTATTAAGCAGCAAGTGTTACACAGCTACAATGTTGCTAATTCGATGAGTTCAACGTCGTAAAATCTGTAACATTCTTAATGGCAGATCTGTATATGCTCAGATCGCTCGTCGAATTGAAAGTTCGTTAGACGATCGGAACGACCACTGTCAGTCAAACTAAAAAGTTGAAAATAACATAGTGTCGTACTTGATCTCGTAAGTGTTATGCGTCTCGTCAGACTGAGCGACGCGGCTCAGATTCATGGGTTCAGATTAATAATGTCATGTACGGTTGCATTAATTACGCATTTTTTTTTTTACAGATGTACCGTCGGATGAAGGGGTGAAGTTGAGTTGTGCTTCAACTGCTGTCTAAAGATGTGAAACCGTTGAAGAGTTTACTACTTACTGTTCACTGCTCACTAGCCCAAAATCTAACGTCAGCCGATTTACTGATGATTTGGCCAGACTTATTGTAAAAAAAAATGTAATTTATCATCATCATCCTGCCCTGATCCTAATTGTTGGTCGTCATTATATAGCCGCCCCGTCCCAGTCTCCATTTGGGTTGTTCAGGATCCATCGGTGGTGTGACCTATTTAGTCACTGTAGAAGCTTGCTGCAAAAGGCTAGTAGTTATTAAAGTACAACAAAAGGACATTGGGAAGATACCTCACCACCTTACCCTGGGGTGGTTCCATGCATAATCCCCCATGGTGCTGTCCCGCTTTTTTTTTTTCATGGTCTCACAGCTGAAAGTGCAGTACAATGGGCTAGCTACCCCAGCGTCTAGCAGCCTTAAGATATTAACCAACTTCTTCAAAAATGAAAATTTCATTTCGGTTTTTTTTTGTCTTGTTTTGGGTGTCATTTCCATTGTTTTTGGGGTCACTGATATCGAAAACATGGTCAAAACGAAAATATATGTATATTTATGTTTTTATTTACACACAAAATACTTAACAGGACATTACATTAAGATAGAAGAGCACAAAGGTACTAGGAGGTAGGAAGGTAGGACGAAATATTTAGCGAAAAAAACTTCGTTCCAACCAGGTGTTCCGATACATACAGGGTGTAAACAGACCCTTCACGAAGCCGTCAACCAAGCGTTCTGTACATCAAACTAAATAGCTCTACGCAAAAATTATTGCTGGGAAACGACTTTTGTTTTTGGGGTGAAAAATTACGTTTTACGGTGAGAATCAATGTAACGCACTCAAAACATTGTGCTGATGGATGTTGTTTAGTACGGGGTTTGTGGAGGTATTTAAAGTAAGGTTATAACATCAAAAACTTGTGAAAAAGTTTAACTTTGACCCCCAATATCTCCGTAACTAGAAGCCTAGGTTCCCAGGTGTGGTCCTGAACAAAACACTGGTCGCGACGGCGAGAACTAGTGCCTTTTGGCTTCGTTAAGGGTATTGTTACACACATTATACATTTTTCTTTTTTCTTCGGTTTCCTCTTAGACAAATTTGACTTCGCCACTGCCAGTCAGTATGAAATAGGTTATTGTGATATCTTGCATACCAGTTGTATACCAGTTACTAGAGTGGTTCAATTATGTACATGAGTAAAGGCTGACGAAATGTGACTGAATATAGTGGCGCGGTCCATGGGCGTACCCAGCATTTTTTAAGCTGTGGGGCAGAAGTAAATAAACTAAGTAGTAGGAAATTAAAAATACTTTTTATTTACTGACTGACATTTTTATTGACTCCACTACACCTTAGTTCATTAATAACCTGCGTGGGTTCTGGCTAAATCTAAGTAAAATTTCGTTTTCAAAATGTATGTTGTGCTTCCAGAACCCTCTTTCTATGCACACAAGTCGGTTTTCTGTCATTGTTGAACTTAACCAAGTTTTTATTTATATTATTTTAATGTGAAAATTCATTTGGATACTTAATACTACTGTTTTTTTTGTGTAGTGCCACTCGCACTTGGACTCGATAAGGTTGCAATACTGCTCAACCGGACTATCCGGTAGTTGCCCCAGCCTGGGCTTACAAACTCGTTTATACAATTAAATGACCGCTCGCTAAGGACACCCCCTGTGGGGTTTGGACCTCGGCTTAGGGCGTCATTGAGGGGACCTAGGGACAGTCTGGGTCGAATTATTATTGTTTGGAGAGTTGAAACCTACAGGCTCAGCGCGCGGGCTGGCTCGTCGTCGAGTAAGGGATCGGCTTGTCAACCATGGTGATCGGTCTGGACTGACTGCTTCCGCAAACACGATGGCTATTTATATGCACCCATCCTTCGAGAAAGTTGCACAACTTTCTGGAGCCTTCTTCACAGTTCCATAGAGGAAAATTCTAGTCTCGAAAGTAATCTAGAACGTTCTCGTAAAACAGCCGACGTAACAATATGAATAGACAAATAGAATCTGTAAGAGGCGAGGTGCTTACATTTTAGTGCTCTCTTCACTCTTTCTCGCATCCTTATTTTTAGCATAAGTCGACAAGGAAACTATCTAGGATTAACGGTCAGTAATAAACTATTCGAGCTCGATTCGTTTCCAGTCTCCCTTAAAGTGCTAACAGGTTAATCCAATGCAACAGGCAGAAACTGCATTTTTTTTAGTAACATCTACCCACACAACCCCAGACATAAATACTTCCCGCGAAGCCGGGGCGAGTCGCTAGTGTAGTGTTACACAATATTTAAAACAATGAACAACATAATGACATTTTTAATCGAGTATTGTTAGTACCAAGTATTGTTTCTAATATCTATACGGTGGCATATACAGGATGAATAAACATACCTGTAAGAATCTTAGAAGACCTACTTATATAAATAAAACACCTAAAAACAACGAGCCTATTGCCATCAACCGGGCACAAACTCATGCGGTAAGGACCCTTACTACTACTGAGTAAATCCTCATGGAAGAATATCAGAATTGAACCCAGGACCTCTCGGCCAGCAGCAGCGATTGGGACTACTAGACCAACAAAAACAACAATAAACTTATATTGTCACTTACGGGATATCTTCCGTGATTGTTCATTATTTTGAGCTCCTGGCAGTAACAGTTACATATAAACCGTCGAAATCAAAATCAAAATCAAAGCATTTATTTCAAGTAGGCCAGTTACAGGCACTATTGAATTGTCGAAACAAAGACAACAGTGAAATATAGCTACAGTCCCAGTCACAAGGCACAAAAACTGTGAAAGTACTGTAGTTGCCCATTCCCTAACGTAGATCTCTATGGAGAAGAACGGCCGTGAAAGCTTAAAACAGTATTTAAAACAAACAATGAACAATTGATGTTTATTTTGTAAATTCGTTTTACAAACACATTGAACACATCAAGATAAATTTAACACTACGATATGAGGCCGGTGTTTCGTACCTCACGACTCTGAAAAGAAACAGCTGAAACAAACTCAGAAAACTTAAATAGATTATTATATTTATGCAGAATCAATTTTCTTTGCCGGGAATCGATCCCGTTGCAAAATCTGGACAATAATGCTGTTTCTACATATCTACTTCTCTTTAGCCTGTCACTTGAAGATATTAAATTAACGGAAACCGTTTGTTATTACGAAACCAGTGGCTGGTTGTGGGCTAACGCAGAATGTGTCCTTTTTCTAAAAATCTAATGTTACAGGTTGAGTTCTTCACAGAAGTAGATTACAAATCAAATTAAAATATTTATTTCGATTGAAGTCTCTGTCCTTAAACACTAAGTATTAATAAACAACACGATACGGTGACACATGTAACTGACAGCAGTGATATATAAGGCCAGTCCACTCTGTCAGCAAACATTTTCAGATCCCAGTTCGGACTGGCCATGACTCGAGCCAGCATCGATGCTGCGCGTTTGCACATTATTGTGTAAACACAATCTACACGAGCCACCGCAAACATCCCTGACGCACACCAACGCCACGGCAACTCCATCAGTTTTCATATTAAATTAGACACGAAAGTCTCTATACGACGCTTGCGATTATTTCTCCCGCAAGCTGTAAGTGTAGGTGTTAAAGAAAGTTCTAAAGAGCGTCACCTTTACAGAGGGCCCTATCCGTGCGCGCGAATATGATAGCCCGCAGGTTTGCACGATGTACTGCAGGGCTATCATATTCGCGCGCACGGATAGGGCCCTCCGTTCCCTTTCAATATCAGCGTTGTCTTTGAGGTCAGTGGTGACCTAGGTATTTAAATTGTTTCGAATGGGAGGCACATCAAGACGGTATTTGGTCCCCGCCTCAAAAACAATGTGCTGACTTTACTGAAAATTATACAAAAACTGTTTAGTAACGTTCACATGTAGCCAATAGTGTCCTTATAACCGACTGACGCGATCGGCAGCACCATGTCGTCCGCGTAACTTGAATTATTGGCATCGTCAGTATGACAAACCTTTTGGACGAGCATTTTCTGATAGCTTCAGGTATGGCCGTCCACGCAAAATGCATAAATTCATCCTGTATAACCAAACGAAATCTAGAATTAGTGCTTCTCTTATCAAAGGATCTCTAGTTTTTATTTCTAAACATAAACACTTATTATTTTACTTAGATTAGATTGTATTGTGTTAAAATTATTTTTTTTTTACGTTACCAATACTTAACCATACTATTTATAACTGCATGATTCCCAGAAAAACAGCGCATTGCGTTTGTACTCCACGAGCTGCCGCACCAGGGGAGGACATACTATCTCCTTAGAAACGACATAGTCTGCAGTATAAAATGCATAGAACGCTTTGTGTGATGGCATTTTTGGCGCTGTGCGTGGGGTTAGGGCACTCCTTCCACTGGGGTGAGTACAAGAGTCATTTGTTTCCTATTTGTCTACATACTTCTAGAAGCCTGAATTTTCAGTGACTAAGAGGCCATATCTAGGCATGTTCCTGAATTACATTCAATTTGAACCTGTAGTTTGTGAACTATTGCAAATCAAAGTTCCTTCATCTCCGATAATGCTTTATTGACTGAATGCTCCATTGCAAGTACCAGGGTATTATAACTTGTATTTGGCCTTTTGAAAAAAGTTACAGCAATAAGTTGTCTTGTAACGCTACAACAGATTGCCCATACAAATGCTTCAGGTGTGTTTGATTTAGGATCGGTTAGTTGAGGATAATCGTAATAATTTAAGATAAATTTTAATCATTAGATTAATTAACGAAACTCGTTTTAATAATAATAATAATATATCATTTATTTCAGGTAACAAAGACCCATAACATATATACCTTATAGACTATCATACATATTTTATAAAAATAAGAAAATATAAACTATTGTACACGAAGCGACGACGTCGTGTTGCGCTGCGTGGTGTCGCGTAGCCTTCCGCGGAAACGCCGATATATGACACCCTTCGGCCAAAACTCTTCCTTGAGGAAGGTCTCAATATGATGAGTCGGAACTCGCACCACAAAAGACTTGAAATTCGTGTTGTGGCGCGACTCTAACTTCTCAACCCTCAAGATCCAGTTGGTCTTCGCTCGGACATACTCCACGACCTCCTCAACCTTCGTGGTGTGATGTAGCCGGGACACATAAAGCTGCGTCGTTGGTATCGCCGGACGCAGCACATTGGGTCCTGCCAGCGCGGTCCCGCACTGGTTACGACTAGAGGGCTTCTTCCTCTTCTTCCTCTCCACCTTCACGAAGCCATCCTTGTCACACATGCCCGTAGCTGGGCCTTGCTCTTTCGAATCCCTGTTGCCAGGTTCACAGCAGCTCTTCTTAATCCCCTTCTGGGTCCGCGACACAGATTTGTGCGTGCCGACGATAGCGGCATAGGCACGTTTAGGGGTCGACGTACCTACACGAGTCATTATCTCGACCGGTATCGAGTTAGCGACAGCGGCGGCGCAAGTTGCAACGCGTGCAGTATCAGCAGCGAGTGACGTAGTGGAGCTCGCCGACTCAAAACTGCCGTTGCTAGCGATTCTCGCTCCGCGACGTGTGCTCACGTTGGAAGCATCAGGTGACCTATTTACCGTTACAGCGTTGCGCAACAACTCTACTTCGGCACGTAGCTCACCAATGGTGTTATTCGACACCTCCAACTTGGACTGTACCTCGGCCAGGCCTGCCTTAAGAGTTGTGATATCCTTCAGCAACCTGGTGACATCGACGTGGTCAAACGTGACTGGGGGCAGCTTATGAAGCTCCTTCGCCACAAAAGCGGGCACGTCGTCCGGGTCGGTGCTCTTCATCAACGTGATGATGTCCTGGACACACTTCTGGCCGCCATCCCTCCGGCGGGACTGCATCTGCTCGACTTTGCCGAGCGACTGGAACAGCAGCAGCTTGGCACTGCTGATCTCCTCCTCCTTGAAACTGGACTTGCAGATCTGCAAGATGCTGACTTCGTCCATGTAGTCGATGGCATGTTTGATAAACGCCAAGACCTCGTTGGCTATGAGCGGTTGTGAACTCATAACGTCAATCGGGCAACGGCAAAAGCCGCGCGACACGTGAATATAATATTCGTTTCGAGCAGCGCAAACACGTCCGTACTCGACCGCGTGTAAAAGGCGACTGATCGATAGATTTTTCTTTAGCTGCATCCGTAAATAGTAAATTTAACGCTTAAAAATCCGTTTTTTTCTGATCTTTCGCTTTATAATAATGAAAGCATTTTTTGTATAGGTATCTCTTTTACGAATTGAGCTTTAGAGTTTACATAATAGGAGATACTTAGTATTGCCAACATGCACGTATATATATAATGCTCTGACTATGCTATCATGTTTATTTTCGGCTACTGGGTAGGTAACCAAATAATACCAAATAAAGAAATACAATTAACTGCAATATTTGTATAAAATGGAGTAAGAATCGTCGCAGCTGACGTTCTGTAGTTTGTGCCTACTCCTGGGGCAAAAGGCGTGACTTTATCTATGTTTGTAAGAGGAAATGCTAGAGATGGAAAGATTTTAAATATATTTTTGTTTCAGATATCGTCGTGGCTACTGGCAAACGACTAAAATTTATTGATAATAACGGAAGTCTAACGTACATAGAAAAGTTCAATTTGGGTACTAATATCCGCTGTCTAACTTATGTCCCAGAACACAACAGGTTGCTGTTTGCCGACTGCAATAATGTGTTACAGCTATGACATCGCTTCAAGGAGAACAGTAAATTTTTTGAAATATGACAATGGCAACGGGACCATGCATAATTTAGTTTACGACCCGGCCACAATGTTACTTATTTATAATTTGAATTCAAACATCTATGCAATTTCAAGAAACCCGAAAACAAAGCAACCCAACAACAACAAAACAAAGCACCACAAATATATTAGAAAAAGATTAAATTTCAACAATGAGAGGATCAAGTACTTTGCCGTCGATTTCTGCGGAGGGTACGTTACTAACAATATTATTATTTTATAGTTTTGCTACAAATATCTGCTGTATGCGTGTGGAACACGTGGAACTTTGTCAACATTATAATATTTACAAAATATTTCAGGTTTATATATTGGACTCACAACTACCTCATAAAGAGGGCTCGGTTTGATGGCTCTGAAAGTGAAGTTGTTATCAATACAGCCCAAAATTTAGAAGCCTTAATCATTGACCAACACTCACAGAAAATGTACTGGTATGATACAATGGGTTCCATTACAAGTGCAGATTTAGATGGAAAGAATAAAAGAACTATCATTCAATACAGTTCTTATAGTAACAGACCATACCTTAGTAATATCAAGCATCTGGCCGCATCAAAGGATTTTATCTACTTCAGATTTCTGAACATGGAGACCTTAAAATATAGCATCCAACAAATCCAAAAGAATTCACCGGATATGAAACCTAAACATTTAATTCAACTTAATCATATGAAATTTATGATCGCCAAGTATAACATTGAAGATATAATTCAAGAAAATGAGAACTGTGGAAGCTTGGATGTCATGGAGAGTGATCCGAGTGAGGATCTATAACCTGAGTATATTGAAGAATAGATTCCTATTGTATAGCTTACTTACATCATACCCTTTAATAAATTAAATAATAAGAATACAAGATTATTATTTTTGGATTTATATAAGGTCTATCTTTTCATACACGAAATATTTTAAGAGTAACTTCTATAAGTCGTAAAGTCGCCATAGCAACGAAAAAAAAAATATCGAGTGTTTTTTTTTACAAAATTATTATAATTAAAAAAATTTTTGAGACTTTTTGCACAAAACCTTTAGTCCCATAATCTAACAATGACAATAGGTAAATACGACGTAGTAAACTAGCGTAATGGATGCTTAAAAATAAGGAGCCAGTATTTATTTTGTGGGTCAAGTAATTTTAAATTATTTAATTTTTATAAAAAAAAAATTACTCAGATAAAAAAAAATCCCTTGAAATGGCTTTGTTATAGCCGTTAGATGATTCCCTGAAAATATTTCGTGTATGAATAGTTAGACCCTATATACATAGATAGACTATATACCTAGATTATATACTTAGATTATATACCTGCGCAGGGTATATCTAATTACACTAAGTTCGATTATTCATTGTGTTATTGTTTATATTGAATGTAACGTGAGCATAAACGTGGTTAAAATAATAACCTTAGAATCTAATTTTTGTTTTGTACAACATGGAAAGTACATAAGGCAATCACAAAATGATAGCCAAAATGGGTTCAGGAAAAATAGATCCACGACATTAGCAATATTTAAGTAGGTATATCAAGGATGCTTTAAATATAATCAATAACAAAAATTACGCGGTAGGGATTTTACTGGATGTTAGCAAAGCCTACGACAGAGTTTCATACGAAATTTTACTTAGTAAATTATATGCAATAGGTGTTAGAGCTACAGCACACAAGTGGTTCTGCTCGTACCTAGAAAATAGGGAACAATTCGTAGAGGTAGAACCTGGACCCAAATTCTGGCCAAATAACACGCGTAAGATCTAATAAAGCAAAAACAACAATGTCAATACCACAAGGCAGCGTTTTGGGATGCTTATTATTTCTAGTTTATATAAATGACGTTGTAAAATAAAGAAATTGACGCTCAAAGTATTTTATTTGCTGCCGATTTTCTATAATTTTGCCTTACACAAATACAGAAAACCTAAACTTAAGTCTAGACGATAAGCTCTCCAAAATAATAGCATGGTTAAAAGATCATAACTTAGAATTAAATTTTGACAAAACAAAGCTAATGCAATATGGACCATACCAAAAGCGTAAATTGGATATAAATTACACATACAACAACATAAAACTGTAATGCATAAACGAGTTTAAACTGTTGGGTTTGACTGTAGAGACCAATATAAACTGGAAAGCCATAGATACATTGGCAAACAAACTAGCCAGCTTTATATATGCCTAGGAGCTTAAATGAGCTTTAAAACTCCTCTAACATCCTATGTCCACGCATACTCGTGGCTAAATTATGGAATCGTGGTCTGGCGAAATGGTGTAGACAAAGATAGACTTTTTATTCTTCAAAAGGAATGTATACGAATTCTTGCCAATATAGATAACACAGAAAGCTGCAAGCCATTCTTTGTGAAATACAAAATCCTTACACTAATTAGTACCTACATTTTAGAAGTTAGCAAATTTTGTCAGAAAACGCCAGTCACTATTCCCACTCACTAAGGATCTTCGGTCCTTCGCCCACAACATCGCATCGCAGGGTTGGACGCCAAAACAAAAATGAATTAGCCTTACCCAGCTCAAAATTAACTATGTTCCATTCAGGGCCTTTAGCCATGTGCGTGAAAATATATAATAAACTTCCAAATTCAATTATGGAAATAGAGTACGAAAATAAATTTAAAAACAGTGTCCAAAAATACCTTATATTAAAATCGTATTACACTCTAAAGGAATTCTTTGACGATAAGTAAATTTTGACATTGAAATTCATACCCCACAATACACACAGCACCCACAATTTTGACTTATTACCTACCTATGTTATGTTATTTTTATTGTTTTAATTTATTTGATGGCCACCAGGCCGTCCAGATCCCCTGCCCAGTTATCCCGGGGGGAGACAAAATACGGCTCAGCGACCACCGCCACATTTATCGACCACTCCGCCATGCTCAGGATCAAGAGATCCTGAGCTCTGGTGCAGTGGTTGATGTTCGCCTGGAGGAAATGGAGCGCCATCACTGGCACTCCATTTCCCCGGCGCCTCGTCCAACCACAGGCCGGTAGTCGGCCGAAGAGGTTCTAGGGGGTGCGGTCCCCGCAGCCTTGGTCCACCGCTTGCTGCGCTTTCTGGGCGCGCCGCAAGCGTTGCTGCCAGTTCTGTGCCCCGCAGACTTTCCTGCAGCCGAACAGAGGCTGCAGTTTGGCTCCGCGGAACACTGGGACGCCTTATGGCCGGGCTGACCGCAGCGATAACACAAATCGCTGCGGTCTGCTTCGCTAGTGCACAGTGCCCGGACGTGCCCTTTCTCCAAGCACCGGTAACACTGCATGGCCCTGGGTTCCAGGAGTTTAACTCTCGCCGAAACCCAGCCCACCAGTAGACGTCCCGCGTCGGCAACTTGCTTTGCCGCAGCTACTGGACACCGCACCCAGATGGTGCCTAGCCCACCAGCGTTGACGCGGATTTCGCCCGCCCGCACATTTTCTGGCGGGCATCCGCCGCTCCGGGCTATGGCTACCACCACCTCCTCCCGGGAAACAGAGTCGTCCAGCCCATCGACGCGCACCTCAGCCGTCTTTATGGGTCTGGACACCCGGGCCTCCTCGGGGTTGAGGACGTCCCTCAGCTTTGCAGCTAGAGAGTCCGCCCTCTCGGCACTGCTGGTCCCCGTCAACTCGAACATCTTGGCCCCCGTGGCTGCCGTTCTAAAACGGAAGCCGTCCGGGGTGCCAAAATCGGCGAAGACCAGCTTGCCCCTCGCCTCCGCCAGTACCTTCTGGTACGTCACGCCCCTCTCTTTGGCTTCGGGCTGCAGCGTGACCACTACAGCCTCGGAGCGAGGGACGCGGATTTTTGGGGCCTGCCCCTTGGACCCCGGCGCGTTCTTGGCCTTGCGGCCCCTCTTCTGCCTCTTTTTACGGCTTTCGGCCGTCTTCCAGACACCCTCTTTTTCTTTGGGGGACGAGTTGCTCTCCTCAGTGGCATTTCTCGTCCCCTTCACTGCCTTTTTGCCCCCCTCTGCGGGCTTTTTGGGTGCCTGCGTGGGCTTTTTTTGGCGCAGGTGGCGCTTTAGCCACCTGTGCCCACGTTGGGCCAGCCGTTGCTGGGGCGGGCTCCGCCTCCTTCCTCCGCTTATCTGCCGCCAGCGGCGGACGAAGCCTAATAGAGGGGTTGAGCCTGGGCTCTAGGCTGTCCAGGCGGGCGGTCATGATGTTCAACAGCCGGTTGAACTGGTCTTCCCCCAACGACCCGTTCTGTGGCAGAGCACGACTGTCCGTAGTCGTCGCACCCTGCTGCCGGCTGAAGTCTGCCCTCAGGGCGCTGACCTCCCGCTGGAGCTCCTCCATCCTCGTTTGGAGACGGTGATTTTCCTCTCGGAGCTTCACCGTCTCCTCCGAGATCGTGCGGTCGAGGAGGACGTCCACCGCCTCCTTGATCCCGTCCGCCGCCTCCTTCAGGGCCCGCGTGAACGTCCCCTTCAGGTTGCCAGACTTCGTGGCTACCTTCAGGACGACGTCCACGCCGTCCAAAACTTGGCGGCTAAGGGCCTCTGCCGTCAAGCCCTCAGGAGTTGCGGCGGTTTGCGTCCGCCTCTCCCTTGCCCGTCGAGCCAACTCAGCGACCTCGTCGGTTGCGATGGCCTTCCGGCCCTCTCTTCTCGCGGCTTTGAGCTCCGCTTTGGTGCTTAGCAATGCAATGGAGACCTCGGCATCACCTTGCTCCATCTGCATAGCACCGTCGGAGTTGCTAACTCCGCTGGCCACCGACGTATCGGTGGGGTTGGGCTTTAGGAAGCGGCCCCGGGAGTCGCGTGACGCTGCCGAAACTCTCGCTCCGGAAGGCACCCCGCGTCCTCTGCCCCTCCTGGTTGTTGGCACCTTGGGGGCTGGCAGGTTCTCCTCGCTAGAGGACAAACCCGCCGAACCCGCGTCCGACTCACAGACACGCGGCCGCTTCCCCCAAAACTTGGAGGGAGCAGCCGTAACTGCACGCGGTGTGTCGTCGACCTCCGACAACACATTCACCCTTTCGAGGACCACGCGTGGCTCCGCTGGAGCCTCCGCTCCCGGCCTCAGTGATGCAGTACCAGAGCCTGATACTGCGTCCACCGCATGGCGCTCGACCCGTCCTCGGTCGGGATTTTAACCTAACCTAACCTAACCTAACCTAACCTATCACAGTGATTTATTTAGGCAAAAATAATACATTAATTTGGTCGTCAAGATTTGGTGATCATATTACTAAATTTGGTGGTCGAATACAATTTAAAGTGGAGTCGTGACTAAAATAGCTGGTACTATTGTATTTTTAGACTTTATTTTTCTGGTGTTAAGTAGATATTTTTGGTTACAAAACTAAGGGTATCAAAGCATTTTATGGTGGTCATTATATTTATCCCCTTAAACTATTTATAATTTTTAATGCACTTTAAACTATTTATTTCTATTGCTGTGCCCCAGCAGGGTTCATGTATGAAACCTATAAAATTGTTACAACTTGTAAACTACATGAATGCAAATGATGATTATGATTAATGTAAAGAGGAAATAAAATTAAAAATTAATCAATTTAAAAGGGTTTAGTTCTGTTTTTATGCACTACATATTCCTTTCCATTTTTCAAAATTTTCACATTACAATCTAAGTCATCGAGTACTCCATAAGGTCCTAAATATATATGATCCATTTTATTATTTGATATATTCCTTAATAATAACAAGTCACCCTTCTTATAATAATAGGTATTTACCTATGTAATTGGAGATTTAATAACCAGCATTTTCAGATTTAATTATTTGTGGATTGGCGCGGATTTCGAAATTCAAATAAATTTTATTCGAAAGCCGTGTTCTTTTAATTTCAAATTCAGTCATTTGTTTTTAGATAGTTTTTTGTTTTTGTGAAATTGTGGTAGTATTCGTACAATTTTCGAATTTGAGTTCCTACGTGGACATACACCTGCGCAAACAACACGAAACATTACCGACGTGTACGGGCCTAACACTGCTTACATAAACACGGTCCATTATTGGTTCAATCGTTTTAAATCTGGAAATTTTGAGTTGAAGAATGAGCCTTTTTTTTTTTTTTCCGGATTGGAAATCATCAAATGACCCCCCCCCACTCTGGGCGGAGCGGAGGGGAGTGTCAGACTTGTACTGACTAAAACCCATCCATGTTCCTTCTTTGCCCTTTGTGTTCCAGGGCCACGGTATCTCTTTCGAACAGTCCCGCAGCCCTGGCAGGCATCGGCCCATGCGGACCCCTACTTGATTGCTGACCCCTACTTGATCTCTTTGAGGCGCGCGTGGAACACGAACGCGCCGTCGACACGGCCTGTCGTCATAAGACGGTCGGACGGCGAGCTAGCCCATAACTCGCCGTCCACAGGCCCGCGCCTACGGTGGTCGGAAGCCACCACGTGACCCCCGACGCCCAGGGCGTCTCCCGCGGCGGCTGGGACGTGAGGTTCTTTCCCTCTCACGTTGAAGAATGAGCCTCGCGGTCGGCCGGTAACCATTATCGACAACGACGAATTGAAGGCGGTGGTGGAAACGGATCCAACTCAATCTACGGCTGAGATTGCTGCGGGCCTTGGAGTTAGTGTCAAAACGACATTGAAGCACTTGCGTCAAATCGGAAAGATAAAAAAGCTAGATAAGCTAAAATAAAAAAAACATTGTTTTTAAAATTTTCATACAAATCTCCAATTTCATAGGTAAAGACCTAATACACTGGGTTTATATTAGAATCATAATGATGCTTTCTCTTAAATTTACTTTTAATTAAATTACTATGTGCATCCTTTTGCGCTATTTGGAGTCTATATTTTAGCTCAAGCATAATTATTGTGAGTATATAAAGGATCTACGACATGACTTTCTAAATTTGTAGGTAATACACAGCGTTTGCCAAACACTAACTGGTGGTGTGTCCTCTGTCTCCGTATGTACTGCATTGTTATAACTAAAGCACCAATATGGCAACCAAGCACTCCACGCACTTGGCTGATTCTCACAGTTAATCCTTAGACTATTGTTTTATGGTTGTTTTCCAGCGCCCCGACGCTTTGGTGACGGTAAGCTGTATATGAAATTTGATTGATTTTTTAGATTTGGCATATCTCTTTCATAGTACTTGATATAAGTTCTGATCCACAATCGGTCGCTATTTCTCTTGGTATGTCATACCTTAAAATAAAATTCTCGACAAATGCCCGGCTACACTTACCGTATCTTTGTTGCGCAAAGGGTACGCCTCTGTAAATTTTGATAACTCGCATTGTAAGTGCAAAATGTATTTGTAACCATTTATGTCAGGTGGTAATAGTCCTACAATGTCTAAACATACCTTTTCTAATGCCGAATTTGCAGTCGTTGTTGCATAGGTTGCTTAACATGTGTCAAATACTTTTGTTTCTTACATTGCTGACATTTAGAGACATAATCAATAACATCTTTTTCCAAACTTGGCCAGAAGGGCAGTGTGAAGTGTTGGCTTCTTAATGTTATTCGTCATCCGCCTAATACACGCGTGGCCACTTGTGGGCAATACGTGGAAGTCGTTTAATATGACGCGCCTGTTATCTAAATTATCTATCCTTTGAACATTACCAACTACACAAATACGTGGTCCGGACCACTTTTCATAACACTTTATTTCATTTATAAGCCCACTAACAAAATCTTCATTATAATAATTTCTCAATATGCATATTTCATTTATCAAATACTTCTTACATAAACATAACAAGTCTCTCTTTTTGAAATATTTGTACGCTGGAAACAGCAGAATATTATGGACATCATGTTTTGTGTAACACTTAAGTAACAACAATATTCTAACGAATAAATTTTATTCTATTTTAACTCGGCTCGCGTAATTGGTGATCGAGATATTGTTTGTAAATAAATTATGGACTTTACTGGGCACATAGATCAAATATTTAAACCTTTCCACTATTACGCCTTTCCTTAGTAAATATTTTGCTTGTCTAGAGTTTTTCAAAGTAAGTTCGATAATATTCCTGGGTTTTTTAATTATTTCCACCACTCTCGGTTGATCAGGCCTCGAGTGTGTGTCCACATTACCCAACGACGGACTATTATCATTCATATTCAATCGACGCAAATTGTCCTCTATTCATTACACTAAATACTTGCTGGTTCATTAATGTTAATTCTTTAGACGTTATTATTATTCGGGATAGTGCATCTGCCACAGTTTGATTGACCTTTTATATATTCAATTGTGAAATTGAATTCTTCTATTTGCAGTCTAAATTTTAATAACCTACTAGATGGATCCCTCATAGAAAACAAATAAACTAGAGGTCGATGGTCGGTCTGTATCTTAAACCGCTTTCTGTATAAATAAGGCCGAAAATATTTAACACTCCACACTATTGCTAAGAGTTCGTTTTCAATAGTGGGGTAATTAATTTCGGCTTTATTTACACCGCGACTGGCACAAGCCACTGGCCGTCCATCTCCGTTGCATTAGACCGATCCGATCGCTTTACCTGATGCGTCAGTTAGTAGTATAGATTCATTGCTATCTGAAAAATTTGGATACTGCTGAACAGGCGGGCTTGTTAAAGCCATTGTTGGTTGCATTATGCCGTCATCTAACATACTTCTAATTTGTTTCTCTAGTTCAGGTTTTTGAGCATAAGGCAATCGATATGATTTTGTGTAAATGGGACTAGTATGCGGTTTCATGTCAATTGTTTGTTCATATACGGGGGTAGTGGATAATTTATCCCCTGGTAGATGGAAAACATCAGGAAATTTTGCACAAATTTGCTCTATTGTTTTCTGTTCCTCAATATTTAATCCCTTTAATTTTAATGAGGAAAATAATGTTTTCACCCGTTCCGAATGAGGATTAGGCGCACAATGCCACATTCGCAAAATGACATATTGACGCAAAATGACACATTCGTAAAATGTCATTTCTCAATATGCCACATTAGCAAAATGCCACTGCCACATTAGCAAAATGACACATTCTCAAATTCTTTTCTCAAAATGACACATTCTCAAAATGACACATTCTTAAAAGTTAAAGCCACTTAGTGACTTCTGAGCCGATGATTTATGAATAAAAAATAAAACTAATTTAATTACGTATTTAATCACATTATTTATTCATTTTCATTTACTTTAACATAAAATAAATTAAAAATGTAAACTGAAATAATATGTATATGTCGCTGAGAATCATAAACATAATTAACAAAAAATTGTAACTTTTTTCAAAAAGCTAAATTTTTTGTAAAATTGTAAGTATTCATCAACTATTTAGTTGCACAGGGTCCGCTGTTTGATGATAATTATAATTGTAATATAATTGTTTTAACCTATAAAATGGCTATTTATATAATTGTAGAAAAATAACTTTACGCAGAAATTCTGCTAATGACAAACGGTTATCGTTTAACTTTTTTAACAATTTTTTATATTGTTCATCAAAATGGATGTCTTTGCTTTTCCGATTCTGTCGGAAATTGTGAAATAAAGATTGTTTATATATATTGTCCCAGTATTTACTTTCTTGTTGTAATTTATGTATGAATAGATATAGTGAAGGTTTTTTAGGGATACGTCTGTTAATGCGGTGATGCCAGCCTTCGAGGGCATTTGTTGTTCTGTCTTTGGTTTGCACAGCTCAAAACAGATGAAAGTAATTTTGGAAACCACTGAAAGTATTCATTTCAACACCCATTTTTTCTTTTATTAAGTATAAAAAGCGCTTGTTAGATTTTTGATGTAACTATAGATGTGTGTATGTATTTAGTCTGTAAACTAATTGAAATAAAAGAATCTATATAGGACTATGTAAAAGGAGAGCCATAACTTATTATAATATGCCATATATTCCTTTTTCTATAGCAATAGATTAAGTATCTAATACTAAAATTATGTAACTAGTTTTATTTAAACCCTAAAATAAAGTATGTAAGAAATAGGCTTTTAAAAAAAACAATACATGTTTATCAATTTATATTTTACTAATCTAACATAATCACATTTACTTATTATTTAATTCTAATTTTAATAAACATATTTATTTATCATGTTTATCTATAATTCATACATAACACAATAATGATAGTTACAAGTAATCCTTCACCGTCCGTGTCTCGAGCAAAAGTGGCACTGTGACGGGTCGGACTGCTTTTATAAGGCGAACCCCCCACTCCGTTTCAAACAGACAAACAACACGTGACGCTATTCGTGAGTCAAAACAAAAACTATGTAGGTATTTCTATTTTGCTACTTTACGCATTATAAATACGCAAAGCAACAAAATAGAATATAATATTTTAGAAATAGAATATAATATAATATACAATATTTGCTTAATTCTTTTCACAATATAATCAGAAATACATATTAATAAAATTAACAATACAATTAAATAACAATAAAATTAATCTAACACGCTCGTACGTAGTTTGACTTTTATTAGGTAATCGTACGTAAATCACAGGGATTATATTTGTGTAATTTTGATTAGAATTGACGTCCATGTGTAGCACATAGAATTGATAGAACGGGTTAGGCGCACAATGCCACATTCACAAAATGACATATTGAAATTTCGTAAAATGTCACATTCTCAAATTGTCATATTCCGAAAACGCCACATCGCAAAACGTCACATTAGCAAAATGCCATTTTCGCAAAATGTCATTTTCGCACAATGTCAAATCATCAAAATATCGAAATGTCACTTGGGACATAGTCAATTTTTTTATATTTAGACGTTAAATGTTTTTATGAATAACGCCACCTAGCTATAACTTTAAGAAAGACTTGATTAAGCAAATCGTATAATCAATGCTGCAAATCAATTAACCCTAAAGGTACACTGACAATAGATGGCGCGTGCGGAAAAATACTTTGATTGAATCATAATTTTAATTATTTTTCTGACATTAATTGTATGTATGATATACCATAGTATTACATTTGCATCTAATCATTATTAATATTTAAATTGTTAAAAAAATATATTAAAAATGAGCGAAGGTGGGTACTTCCAATAAAAAAAATATTAGTTTACTCACAAGGAAAATAAAATCAGTGTAATGACAATTAGACTATTTATTTGTTATCCTATTTGTGTTGACTTATGCTGTTTAATAATTAATTACGATTTAAAATGGATCCAGAGTTTAAGATTGTTCGTAATCAAAAGGGATACAAATCTCTGATTTGTGGCGATTATAGGAACAACAAACAAAGATATATTAAAGGAAAAAAATATTACTGTGTGGCGGTGTGTAAATAGAAAATACTGTAGTGCTTTAATACACCTTGACGACTCAAATCAAGTCATAACAAAAAACACGGAGCATAAATGTGGTTTTAATCGCTACAAAAGTGAAGTGTATAACTGTATAAGGTCTTTAAAAAAAGCTGTTTGCAAAGATTTTTGTTCTGTGAAAGAAATTTTTGAAAAACATATCTACTATTTGAAACATTTCCTGACATTGAAGACGCATTGCCTACATTTGAATCACTGAAGGACAGATTGTACAGGTCACGCAAAAAGTTTTTAAATACAGACAGGTTAAAGCACACAAATACAGTAACAGTTAAAATACCCGAAAGATTAGGGAAAAAAAATTTGTATGTGAAGACGGTGCTGTAGATAAAATTATAATATTTGCTGCAAAATTAACTAGAAGAGTGATCCAGAACAAACGAGGTGACTACTATGCAGACGGAACCTTCAAGTTATGTCCCGACCCGTTCTATCAATTCTATGTGCTACACATGGACGTCAATTCTAATCAAAATTACACAAATATAATCCCTGTGATTTACGCACGATTACCTAATAAAAGTCAAAGTACGTACGAGCGCTTTTTATACTTAATAAAAGAAAAAATGGGTGTTGAAATGAATACTTTCAAGAGTGACTATGAAATTGGACAAATTAACGCTGTATCACATGTATATCCATCTGCTAAAATTAGTGGTTGCTACCGGCACTATAATGCCGCAGTATGGAAGAATGCAAAAAAAATAACTTGAATGATACAAAAGAAGGACGGAACATTTCCAGAATTATAGCTATTATACCCTTACTGCCAGCTAACCATATACCTACTGCATGGAACTACATTTAAAATAACTCACCAGATACACCAGAAATGATAAGGTTTCAAACCTATTCCGAAAATCAGTGGTATCCAAAATTATTTCCATCTGTTTTGAGCTGTGCAAACCAAAGACACAGAACAACAAATGCCCTCGAAGGCTGGCATCACCGCATTAACAGACGTATCCCTAAAAATTTGCGATTTGGCTGATTATTCTCAAATGATAATGTTACTAATTGGTTGTCATTAAAAAATAATTGTAAAGTATTAACTTCATTGTTTACAATAGCTTTATAATGTGATAAAAAATCTTGACCTACTATTCCATCCGTCATACATGGTCATTTTTTAAATACTATGAATTTATGGGGAAAGTTATACTCGTTATAATTTAGAGTTAAATACACATAGCTTTCTGAATACAAAGATCCACCTATACCTCTCACGCTAACTGTCTCTTTATGGTAAGGAATGTGTAAACGCTCTAAACATTACAAACTTATTCCCGATATGGATGCACCGGTATCTATTAGCAAGCTATGCTTATAATTACAAATATTAAACGACATTTTGTTTAAATTGTTCATCATCATCATCATCATAATCAGCCTATTAATGTTCCCGCTGCTGGGACGCAGGCCTCCTCTCTATGAGAGGGAAGGAGAAGAGGGAGGGTTTAAATTGTTACAAGATAGAATTATATCATTAGTCACGAAAAAAATGATACAGTGGCTCATCATTCATTCATTTTTCATTATTTTATTTTTTATTCGAAGTGTTTGTTGTTGCCACCTGGCTACTCTCTGTTATGGCATTGATATTCCTGTGCAACCTGACACCTCGGCCGCGGTTACTACGCGATGATCTGTTTGCTCTACGGTAATGATTGCCATAATTACTACGGTAATTATTATTATTGTAACCATGCGATACCTGTTGGTGTTGACCCCGATGCTCGCGTGGATTGTGTGCACCACCTCTTGCACCAAATCTACGTAGTCCACGAAAACCTCTATAAGCTCTCAGAACCGGATGCTGTGACTTTCTATATGTACCTACAATTTCTGATGAACCACTGGGACCGGTGTCTCTTCGTCTTGGGCTGCCTGGATTGCCTCTGTCAAAGAAGTAAAGTTACGCGCAGCAATTATGGTACTTAGACGACGGTCCCTCAAGCTATCAGCAAACCGCTTGATTGCCGTGAACCATGAACAAGAAGTTCTCGTTCGTAGGTCTTAATAACACATATTTGTCGGAATCACTGTGAGCTTGAGATACCGTCTTTTTTAAAACTTTCAATTCGTACTGTGTCTGACTGTGACGGACTCGAGATCGCTCGTTCACGACGATCGGAAAGATCACTGTCAGCCAGACTAAACAGTTGAAACTAACATCGTGTCGTACCTCGTAGGTAGGTATTAGGTACACACTTACCTAGCTACGTCAATTCTTTAATTCTTCTGGCAAGTCTGAGCGACGCGACGTGGTGCAGATTCATCAGCTCAGATTGATAATATCGTGTAGGATTGCTTTTATGATGAGGTAAATTAATTGTGCATTTTGTACATTTTTTTATAGATGTACTATCGGATAAAGGGGTGAAGTCGAGTTGTGCTTCAACTGCTGTCTAAAGATGTAAAGCCGTTGCAGAGTTTACTCTCACATCTAAGTATCACCACCACTACGGCACTACGTACTGCTCACCAGGCCCAGTCAACTGTGATCTTGGACCAAGCGGGGGCTAGGAAACGTGATAAGGATAGCGATACTTTAATTTCTTGCCGTGTCTGTCTAACATGCTGAATATACTATAATGTTACCCTGTAAAATATATTAAAATAAAATTTCGATGTGATATAAACGCGTTTAATTTAGTCTAAATCTTATCTTACTACTATTATAAATACGAAAGTTTGTAGGATGGATCGATGGATGGTTTGTTACTCAGTCACGCCAGAACGGCTGAACGGATCTGGATGATATTTGGCACAGAAATAGCTTATTGTCTGGAATCGCACTTCCAAGGATGAGCAATGCCTTCCAATGCCGCAGCTGAATGTGCCGCCGGGCTGTACCGAATCACGCAAACTCGAAAGAAAACTGAAGAATAAGGAAAAAGTAGAAGTAGAAGACATAGTAAAACTAGCTTATTTTTTAAAACAATAGAATTTATATTATACAATTCAACACGGCATATAAAAATCGACATCTTCATCTGCAACTTTAACCCTCCTACCGTCATGAAACAAATGATAATGTTCTTTATCTAACCCTTTCAACTCTCGAGGATCAAACCTCTTATTTTTCTGCTTCCAATGCACTTTTATCACATGCCTTCTCAAATCCCTTACAGTAAAAAACCTATTCGAACATAACGGACAAATATTACTCTTGTCTGAATGCTTTTTTAACTTATGTACATTCATAATGCTTGATGAACGAAATCGATCCCCACATATTTCACAAGTAAAAGGTTTTTCACCTGTGTGTAACCGCAAATGCATTTTCAAGCAGGTTGAATTGGCAAAACTCTTCAAACATACCATGCAAACAACGCTTTTCATATCATGCGTTTCAATATGTTTTTTTAGCAAATGTTTTCCTATAAAGTCTTTGCTGCATATATGACAGACATATGGCTTTATTTTCAAATGATGGCGGTTCATATGACATTCTAAAAGTGTGTTGTTCCACGTTTTATAGTCACATTGCTTACATTTCAAGTTTGGCTGTTGTTTCTTAATTCTCTTTTGAGCAGGATCCTCTTCTAATAGATGCCCTCTCCAATGCCTTCGTAGTCTGGCTGGGTTGATCATTTTCTTACATTTAGGACAAGGGACACTTTCTAAATGAACTTTCTGATGGTATTTTAATAAAGCAATATTTTGAAAAGATCTGCCGCAAGTCTCGCAAGTTTCTACAGAATCTGAGTGGGTGGTCAAATGTTTTTTTAGTAAGACTTCTCTCATTTGTTTACCACAGATATGGCAAGTGGCAAAAGGCCCATTGTGTTTGCGGTTATGTGCCCGAAACTGTCTCAAAGTCAAATACTCTGAATTACATAGCCGGCATGGATATGTAATATTAGGACCATGAGATTTCATATGCTGTACTAATTCTCCTTTATTATCAATTTTTTCTTGACAAACAACACATTCAACAGTTTTAACTCTCTTCATAGTTTGCAGACTGCTATGGACCTTAACCATATGCTCCTTCCTTTTCGAATCTTTCAGAAACTTTTTATTGCATAAGCCGCATGGGTAAATATCAGTGCTATGTCTTCGTTTCACATGGTTCGTCAAACTATCAGAAGAATCAAAAGACGCAGGGCAGTCATCGCAAGCAAAACTCCTTTTGATATCCTCACAGGATATAACATGACTTTCGTATATGTGGATATTATTGAATTCTGAATCACAATACTGGCACACAAAACAGTTCTCGTGGAACCTATGAATATGAGTTCTTAGGACAATTTTAGAGTAAAACTGTTGTCCGCATTTATCACAAGTATATGGATGATGGTTTAGATGGTCTCGATTGACATGTCCGAGTAAGATCTCTTTTTTTGTACAAACGTAGTCACAGTCGACACATTTAGGCTTGGCAGTGTTGTCTATAATCTGTTCTTTAAAAGACTTCAAATACTTATAATGCATGCAAGGTACTTCAGTACATTCTGGGCAGCTGTATTTGCATGTATGGGACTTTAACTCTTCTTCAGTGAGACTCTTTAGGCACATCAAACATTGTGGTTTTTCTTTCTTTATTTCTTGGCAAACTTTATTATGCGTTTGAAAAGTTTTAAAAGAATAAAATAGTTTACATTTCAAACATTTGAGTAAGGATTCCGCATGGTTTGTTTTAAGATGTTCCAGTAATTCTTGTTTGTGAAACTGTTTATGACAAAACTTGCATTTCACTTTCAAATGTTGTTGGTAATGTGCGCTTATATGTTGTTTATTTCTAAATGTTTTAAAACATACTTTGCATCGTAATTTTGGCTTCTCACATTTAATTCTATGCTGTTTTAATACTCTGTATGATGGGAACAATAAGAGACATTTGACACACTTGAATTTCTTTCTTTTTGGGGTCAATTCTTTTTTTACTTCAAAGCTTTCATTTTCTTCTTCTTTGATTTTGGTAAAGTCATCTTTTGTTTCGTCTTCCTCAGGAGAATCATAGGTATTATTTTCTAATATGATGACCACATTTGTACTTTCAATGTTTGACTCTGGCAAATGATTAAAAATATCATCTGATTTACCAAACAAATCATTGACATAGTTGTCTAGTATTTTTAATGTTTCTTTATAATTTTCTATAAAAATGTATGACTGGATCAATTTTCCCATACAACTGTTGCATATGTGTGTACTTGCTAGACTGTAACTAGCCTGAAATAATAAAGATAATAAATGATTTATACATGTATTCGCTGATAGCTTGGACCTGTTCCCGATACCGGTGGGCTACAATTTTTATATTTTTAAATGTTTTTTATATTTTTAAATGTTTTTTATTATTTTTTTTTCTAAGGAATATTTAAAAATGTAATAATTGATGTCTTGTGTAGGTAGGATTTGAAATTAACAAAATATTGGACCACAGCAGATTTACTTTTTTGTTATTATTTGATTGGTGTGGCAACAGGGTCCACTTTCTATTACACGGGACTTAAACATAACTAGAAAAAATAGGTCTACTTCAAATACAACTTTGTCCAACCCATTCAGGATTACAGCCGTGACGTTATAATATTATCTGGGAATAGGTCATACAAATCAAATAGTTGTACAAAAATATTCACACATCAATATTAATACACCTTTGCGAGGCGAACATGGCCAGATATTGCACAGGATAGACAGGTTTAAAAGGAGAAAGGGGAGGCCTTTGTCCAGCAGTGGGACACACAAATAGGCTGACAAAAAAAAACCTTTACAGAAAGAAACTTTTGAATTTTTGGATGGAACATTAAATAAATAATTGATGGACTGTGTAAAAAATGATATTATGGCTAGCAAGTGGTTGACTGCTGAAATGACAAGTAATTATTGATAAGTATAGAAATCAATTCTTTATAATATGTCCAAAAAATTGGAGGCAATGTACAAATGAAAAAGATTAAAAAACCTTCCTAAAAAGAGCACATGGAAGGAATTGGGGGAGGCCTCTGCCCAGCAGTGGGACAGTACGGGCTATTAAAAAAAAGGGTTTAAGTTCTAAATTGGATTGCAAAGTAATTGATTTGTGTAACGGCTGACTTTAAAATTACTTGACGCTTGTATTACATGCTACCTTTTATATTCCGTTCAGGAAAATTGTGACATAATTTGATGTAACATCTTGCATGTCTGGTGTGTGTATACTTATGTTTTGGACATAAACAAAAACTATCATAACTTATCTTAAAAAAGAAGATATTCTACGCCGACCCAAAGTAAATTGGAATAGGAGCGGGGAATGATACTTTACAGCTTTGTACTAATAAAGTATAACCAAACTACACTTACCTACCTCTTTAAAAACTACATTGATGATAGCCTTCAAAGCTTTCGTGCAAGTCCGTTCATTCACAATGATCTCCAGATCTTCATCAATGGTGCTCATATTATCGTCACCTTCCAAGCATATTCCACAATACTTTGTGGTGTGCAGGACATTTTTGAGCTTCAATTTGAAACTGTCCATCTTTTTGAGACCAAGAAGTATCAATTTTGTCTTATTTGTTTATGTTTTTTATCGCTGAAAATTAGGTTAGGTTTGTTTATGTTCTGGAGTTTAAGGCAATTCCATTCCATCACAAAAGTTTTTCATTCTTCACTTTCACATAAACACATGCCTGTAAACTTCTAAACGTAACTACAAAACTCGAATTGAACGCAAATAACACAGTATTTACTTGAAGAAAATGGCGATGACAGTCGCCATTTATTTTCCTATAAAATCTAAAATGATCTTATGTAATCGATCACATCGAATTTTTTCGCTTGGGATTGTGCAAAACTGCAAAGTAGGATTAAAATGGAACATCAGTCCCTAGTCCTCCCTTACTGATCCGAGGATTGAATTGGAAAATCAATTTTATTTTTGTGTCACTTGAGAAAAGAAACCGAACGCGTTTTATTAAAAAAAAAGAAATGACGTAGAATGGTTGGATTGAGTTACCACATTACAAAATCGCAAAAATAACTGTGCTGTAAAATAAAATCGGATTCAATATTACGATTTCACTGTACTGGTTTAATATCCTGAAAAGTTAATGTTTAATATCCTGTTTCTTCAAGATTAAAAATTTTCACACTTTTAAGAATGTTCCTAGTTCTTAAAAATTTGGAAATTCACATCCTTTCTAGTACCTACCCGTATGGAATGAAACAAGAGAAAATAATTATTGTAAACAAAACCTTTAGGGGGGAATATTTTGGAAACTATGTAATTAGTTAACGAACTAGCTAGATTCTTCGAAATCCCTTGCCTTTGATTTATTAAGAGAGAACGTTTCAGCCTGTCCTGTTGAGTTTAAATTTAAACATATAAACCCTGTGGTCGTTATGAAGGCAACATAAAATAAAAACTACTGAAGACCTTTGGGGCATGTCTACTAAAGTCTGTAAATCAATTGTTGAGACAGTAGCTCCCTATTTAGCTTTAATATTTAATTTATGTGTAGACCAAGGGGTATTTCCAGATTTAATGAAGTTTAGTAAAGTTTTACCACTTTTTAAATCTGGAGACAGTAAAGACACAAATAATTATAGACCTATATCTATTTGCCGGTTTTCAGCAAGGTATTTGAAAAAGGTATGCTAAATCAAATGCTCAATCATTTTAATGAAAATGAACGAAATGACATCCTACATTACACACACCAAAAAAAGATGTGCTCCTCCTCTAGAACTTTTAAAAACATGTGCGGATCCGTATACTGCAGCCAAACAAGTTTGTAAATTCTTTGCCAACATAGGCACAGACCTAGCCTCTAAAATCGCGGCCCCCTCACAGTCATTTTCTCCACCAAAAACTTCCTCCCCTTCTTCTTTTGTAATTCTTGATGTTGAATATTCTGAGGTTGAGTCGACCATCATGAATTTAAGACATGATAGTGCCACTGGGTGGGACGGGATACCTCCTATCCTCCTCAAAATATGTCGCAAACCTCTTATTCCCGTTATATATCATTCGCGGCAGGATTTTTTCCAGAACCCTTCAATAAGGCCTTGGTCCATCCGGTGCATAAGGGCGGGAGCAGAGACTGTGCGAATAATTACAGACCGATTTCGGTACTCTCGCCAATACATAAGGTTATGGAAAGGTTTATAAATGGTGGCCTACTCAACCTTCTATACAAACATCAAATCATAGCGCGCAACCAATGTGGCTTTAAAAAAGGTGTATCTACGGAAGATGCAATTGCCGACCTAACCGAAACTGTTGCTAAGAATTTAGTTAATCATCGTAAATGCCTATCAATATTCTTGGACCTGCAGAAAGCCTTTGACACGGTCTCTGTTCCTACTCTCCTATCGAAATTGGAAGCCATTGGCATTCGGAGAACACCGCATGAACTTTTCAAGAGCTACCTCCATAACAGGAAACTCCGTGTCAAGAATGAAGAAGCATATGTGAATATTTTCGTGGGGATATCGCGATCGTAGTATATGGGGATACATGGACTGACGTGAAATATCATGCAGAACAATCGCTACAGGCGGTTGTGAGGTGGCTGCAGAATAACTTCTGTCACTAAATTTGGCTAAAACCAATTTTATCCCTTTTTCTATTAGTCATAGGACCAAAGCCCCATCCGATATAAATGTTCTTGCTCATACCTGTCTGGACTACTCTTCGTGTTCATGTATCTCGTGTCAGTCAAACCAAGTACCTGGGTGTAGTGATTGATGACGGACTAAAGTGGTACCCCCAAGTTGAAAGCCTATTTATATCTTTAAGTTTCTAAGGCAATGAGCTGACTCCAAAACACTAAAAAAGGTGTATCTTGCACTTTGCCAGTCCGTCATCAATTATTGCATTCCGGTCTGGGGTGGCACCGCTAAGACAAAACTGCTTAGGTTGGAGCGCGCCCAGAGGGCTGTGCTCAAGGTGATGCTCAGCAAGCCGTATAGATTTCCCACAAGTGAATTGTATGCGGAATTCAGGGTACTTACTGTGCGGCAGCTCTTTGTGCTCAGTGCCACCCTCAGGAAACATAGACAGGTTTCTCCACTAGATCCAACCACTCGTAAATCCAAATCTGCATGTCCATATGTCTCTCACAAAACAGCTTTCGCTGGCCGCCAGCTTTATGTAATAAGCTCACTCATTTACAGAAAGGTCAACAAGTATATCCAAATAAGTAATTTAAACAAACATGAATTAAAAAACAAATTACAAAACTGGCTGTACAATCAGGATTATTCCCGTACAGAAGATCTCATTTCTAAAATAAAGTAGGCACACAAACGTATATAGAAACACATGCAACATCACACGAACATACCGTACACGTCTCCACACCCCCCTTCTCATACACCACGCCACGCTTCACCAGACCACGCAACACTACATCACACTACACCACACCACACCACATCACTTCACAGCACATCACATCCCACTCATACAGCCGTCCCTCCTTACACACATTCTCACACATTCATAAGCAGAGTTAAACCAGGTCCACCAGGTTTGAGGTTTATTAACACACAAATAAAGGTTTTTTTTTGTACACGAAGTTACAGTAGAACACTGACTCCTAGGTCACAGAGTCCCCCTAGTTTAGGAGGCAGGGTTTTTAACTATTTGTACAGCCTTCTACTAAAATTTGTATGTAAAGGTTTATTTTATTTTGCCAATAAACTTATTTATACGCAGACGCGAATCTCTAAGAAAATTGTTTAAACAAATTAACATCATGACGGTACCTTGTCAATATATTTATGAAAACATTATGTATGTTCGGAAAAACTTACAACTTTTTAGTAAAATAAGCGACAGGCATAATGTTAATACTAGAAATAAGGACAAATTAGATCAGCCACGTTTCAGATTGTCAAAAGTACGCACTTCTTTTATGGGGTACCGGTAAAACGGGTTGAATAGGACCGCAGGGGTGGATAGAGACAAATTTTAAAAGGTATTTTAACGTTGAATTAATTTGATTATGTTATCAAAAAGTACTCTGTTTTATTTACTTGGTTATACTTAATTATTTAGAGACCTTGTTAGCAACATAACATATTAATTCAACGTTAAAATCCCTTTCAAAATTTGTCCCTATTCACCCCTGCGGTCCTATTCACCCCGTTTTACAGTACCGTGTAAAATGTTACAATAAAATATCACTTGACATTCTACAACATAATGAGAAGAAATTTAAAACATGCATAAAACGGTTGGAAGACTATATTGCAGATAAAAATGCTTGGCTTAATGCTGGTCACGCTCACGCTTGGAAGAGATGCTCCCCTTCTAGTTCTTTAATTATTATTTTTTTCGTTTGGAGACTTAGTTACTTTGATTACCGTTGTGTTATATAAATTAGAAGCATTATTTCAGTTTAGTTTAGTAGGCGTTCTATTATGGTTAGTAGGGCTTATTCTAATCTTTAAGGTCTTAATAGTGTTTTTTTTTTCCCTTTCGATCTCTACATTGTGTTCACATATAGAAGCAACAATTTGCTACTCCACAACCAGAGGGGCAAACTAATTGATTACCATATTAAATTATTGTGGAAGCTACAGAAGATTGTAAAATATCCTTGCTTTGTATAGATTCCTTAGGTTAGTATTATATAATTGCATATCACGTGTGAGTGCTATGTACTGTAAGGCTACAATTTACATTTTGTTATTTTTCATTTACTTGAAAGTGCCTTGGTGACTGAGAGAATGTCATGCGCACTCAAATGTCTTGCTGATGGTGGCGGGTGTGGGGTCATTTAATTCCTTTCAATATGGTTGAGTTGAATGGCGCTGATCCATGCGTCATGTTCGTGACCGGGCGCTGTCAGTTGGGACTGGTCATCTCTTAGCTGCCAAGGTTTATTTTAATTACTTTATTTTGTTGATATAATCTTTTACTCTGGACGCTCTTAATGTGGATGTCTTTTACATCGTTCTCACATATATGTATAATCTCAACATGAATGATGTAACCAAGACAATGTAATTTTATAAAAATATTTTGATTTAAAAGAGTGTCCATGGAGTTTCTTGCCCATTCTTCTCCATAGAGATCTACGCTTTGGAATGTGCAACTACAGTACTCAAGTTCCTTGTGAATGTGAGTGTAGCTTCGCTTCCTTTTGTTTTTTTTTTGACATTCTAAAGTGCCTGTGATGGTCTAATTGAAATAAATGCTTTGACTTTGAAACTTTTTCTATTAAATACTATATACTTATGTATAATATGTTCTTTGTATTGTAATTTAGAGTCAGTTAATATTTTATAAATAAACCTTTGTTATTGTTTGTATTACGCGATTAGTTTATCCCCTCACACATTACCCCGTTACAGGTTATTTTTGTTTTGCTAACGATTTTGACAAGTTTTATGACAGGCGTGTACGGGTGCGAAAAATCGATCTAGCTAGGTCTTATACCCTCGGAAAATTAGTTTTCTCTAATTATCGCCCGAGAAAACTCGGTCACCCAGTTTAGTACCTGGGTGACCGAGCATTCTCGGGCGATAATTAAGAATACTGATTACTTAGTAGTAATCAGTATTCTTGATAAATATTTAAAACAAATGGAATTTAAAAATAAATACGGAACACATTAAGGACATGATTTATTGTGAAAGCAATATAATTATTAAATAAAAACAATTAATCATCTAATTTATCAGTTAAATAACAAGAGAAAAATAACAATAATATCTATAAAATATAGGAGGTTACCTAACAGATTTTATTTATTAATCTAGAGTAAAATTGAAAGAAAAACGTTTTGCTGACTCCAAGTTACATGGGAGTTAGGAGATGGGACCATAGCACGCAGACTAATACCCGTTTTCACGAACACTTATGTACTCTATAGGAGTTTCAAAGCTCATCTCAGTTATATACACCCGTATCTATATCTATAAACAAGTCAAAGTGATTATCTTGAGTAAAAATAATTACTTAAGTTGGAAGCACCAGGGTAGCCCGTGAAATTCAAATTTTCTTACGTTTTTTGCAATATGCATGTATGGAACAGCTGTTTTTTTTTTTAAATAACCGATATAAAAAAATCTATGTAGGGGGGGGGCTCACAATGATGAACTGAATATTTGGTAACCGTTGTCGTGTCAGTGTCCCTTCCACCCCGTAAGGCTCTATTTTCAAAGATGAACACAAGTTTTTTCGTCAATTATTACATTATGGATATCAAATACAATACAAAATATCAAACACAATCACTTCCGACAGTTTCAGCAACAAATATTTACTTAGTAGCTTATAAAATAACTTTTATGAGGGTACATGATACTGAGCAGTCCAAAAAAGTTACAAAATCATATTCTCTCTACAAAATTTTCTCCTATGAAAAATATAAGATCAATTTTCTCGTAAAGTATGGCATTTAGAGGAACGGACGATATGTTACATTTTAGTTAAAAATAGTAAAAAAAAACTTATTCTAATTTGTGTTAATCTATGAGGTTGAGCCTAGTCAATACAGCCGAAAATATTGGGCCCTCAGTTCAGACGTTTTAGTATAATTCGAATTTCAACTTTTTAACAATTAACTTTTGTGTCATTATTTCTTTTTAACTTTCACAGAGGTATCTAACTAAAATATGTTAAAGTGGTATTTATGTATTTCTTCAGATAAATTCATGTTTTGCAGACTTCTCAGTCCAGACATTACTGAATTGAGGGCCCTAGATAAACCGCCATAAATTATGTCATATTCTACAGATTTGGGAATTTCTTAAAATGTTTAAGAAATTCTTAAATAAAATGATTAATTCAGAGCTTTTTTTGAGATTTAGACTATGTCAATTTACGCACGTGTCTGGATTGAGGGCCTAAGTTATTTGATCATAACAGTTTTAATTCACGTTTAAGAAATTCAGGGCCGTTTGCTTTAAGTTTTTAACTAATTCCCCTATAAGTCTTATTTCGTTTCTCAAGGATTTAAAAAATGGGCCCTCAATCCAGATGCACACACATATAACCTGACAATGACCTGCAAATTGCAAAAAACGTAAGAAAATTTGAATTACGCGGCCACCCTGGTGCTTCCACTTTAATTTGACTACAAATACAAGTTTCAGTAAAAACGAGCACAAAAAGTTTAAGAATTGTAGATTATTGACGGTATTATGCATTAAGTTTGTAATTCCCTTTTATTATAATAATAAAATAATAAAAATTGTTTATTTATCCAAGTAATACACACAGACACATAGTTCAAAAATAAGGTGGCAGAAATACAGTAAAAATAATGAATACAGTTTTTGTGCACCGAAGATTTAAGTCTACAAAAGTCTATGCATACAAAAATAATAATGAACCCTGTCTCTTAAACTAGGAGACCTGTATCTTAAGAGACAGAGATCGGACAAAAATATTAATTCAGTAAAACTGAACACAAGAGTGAAAGTGTGGTCTACCATTTTAATGCATATTAATAATAACCAGAAAGAAAAAAATAAAAAATAAATAAAAAAATTAAAAAAAAATGTGTGAGTGTTGAGGGGTGGTGTGTGTGACATGGGTGTGTGGGTGTGTGGGAAGGCAGTGGGAGTGTGTGCCGATGTATATGTGTGTGTGTGTGTATAATTGTGTATATGTGTTTGAGTATTTGTGATATTAGTTGAGGTTTATGATGTCAAGCGATGTAAGATAGTAAAGATTCTGTTTTGATATAGTCCTGCAATATGAGCCAGTTCGAGGTTTTAGATTTGACACTAAATTTATTTAGGTCTATTATATTTAATTCTTTCTGTATTTTTTTAAAAACTTGATGGCTTAAGACATAGAAATGACGTCTTGCAAATGAGGTTTTGTACTGTACACCTGGGGGAACATATGTACGCTTTCTTGGATCAGATAGAGGTAAACGGGCATGTATCCTCAGGACAGATTGGAGAATAAAGAGCTGCCGAACCGTCAGTACTTTGCAATCAGCGTAAAGTTGCGTTGAAGGGTATCTGTAGGGTTTCCTTAGCATAACTTTAAGTACAGCTCTTTGCGACCTTTCTGCGCGGAGAAGATGAGTCTTCGCTGCTCCACCCCATACAGTTATACAGTAGCCAATAATCGATTGGCATAATGTATAATACACCATTTTGAGAGTGTCAATACTGGCGGATTCTCGGAGAGATTTGAAGATGTGAATAAGACGCAGTGTTCGAGTAGTTAGTGTATCGAGTTGTTTGTCCCATTTTAGTCCATCGTCTATATGCACACCCAAGTACTTAACACTATCAGCTCTAGAAATAGAAGGGCATGAGCACGACATTGACTGATTCTGGCAGGAGTGAGCCGTTATCGTGAAACTATTTGTAGGTTTGTTGTTGCACCGGATTGCAAAGGGTAAGTAGTAGGTTTTTTTTAGATTTAATGTTAGCAGGTTTAGGTCAAGCCAGTTCATCATTGAAGACAGTGCAAATTCCGCCTTTCGTTTCACGTCTTCCCACGAGGACCCATCAACCAGAATCGCTGTGTCATCTGCATAAGCATAGATCTTACAAGCTGGTATTGACATTCTACAAAGGTCATCTATGTATATTTGAAAAAGTGTGGGGCCTAGAATGCTTCCTTGGGGGACACCGTATAGCACCTCCTCTTCATCACTGTAGCTAGAACCAATCTTTACCAGCTGGGTGCGATTCCTCAGGTAATCTTTGAAAATTTCCAGAGCTATGCCACGTACACCCAAACACTCTAGCTTGGAAATTAGTTTGGGGACAGAAACTGTGTCGAAGGCTTTTGACAGGTCCAAGAAAATACCAAGGCACTTTGTTCTACTGTCCAGGGACTTAACAATAGATTGCGTTAAATCCAATACTGCGTCTTCAGTGGAGACTCCAGACCGAAAGCCGTACTGATTACCCGCTATAATTTCGTATTTATCGAGAAAGCTTCTAAGATTTTTGTTAAGAATCTTCTCGAGGATTTTAGAGAGCGACGACAGTACTGAAATAGGCCTATAATTATCGACACAGCCTCTGTCCCCGCCCTTAAAAATTGGGTGGACTATGGCCCTCTTCAGCGAATCTGGAAAAACTCCTGTCTCAATGCAAAGATTGCAGATATATGTTATCGGCGATAAAAGAATATGGCGACAAGTCTTAAGGAGCGAGGAGGAGATTCCATCCCAGCCTACGGCACTATCATGGCGCATCTGCATTATAATAGTGTCTATGTCAGATTCGTCAACTTTTTGTATAACAAGTGAATTCACAGGCGGATGCCGTGTCTTGTTATTACCAGCATGAATGGTCTCGCAGTCTGAAGGCGCTTTATTTTTATCATTAATTATTTTAGCAGCCATGTTTTTACCTATATTGCTGAAGAAAGAACAGACATGGTTAAGGGAAGATGCAGGACTGTCACATGTTTTGAGCAGTTCAACAGGACTAGAGCATATTTTACCAGTATTTGTTATTTGCTTAATGGTTTTCCACAATGCTTTAGGATTATTCCTAGATTTTTCGAGTTCACTCTTCTCATAAGTCCTCTTTAATTTTCGCAGTAGCACATTGCAGAAATTTCGATAACGAGTATAGGTTACATGTAGTATTAAATTTTCTGGTGACTTTTTAGATTTTACGTGCAGTTTGTCTCGGTGCTTGATACATTTTAGAAGCCCCGGTGTTATCCAAGGTTTTAAGGTTCTTTGTTTTCTCGGAACATTGATAAATTTTGTGTGTTTGGTTATTGCTGTTGATATCTTCGAAATCAGTGTAGTCATAGCAGTATTTGCGTTTTTAATATTGTAGATATCTGAGAAGTCGGCGTTTGCTAACTCTGTCTTAATAGCTTCGTGATTTGATCGGGATATAGTGAAACTTTTGATCCGTGTCGGGTTTGTACTTGAAATCGAAAGAATAATCGGTTTGTGGTCAGTAATATGCGACTCCAACACCAACGTGGTGGCCATTGTCTTTGTTTTTAATAAGATATGATCCAGGCAATTATCCATTCTGGTTGGTAGGAGGTGGGTTGGTAGTAGTCCATGGGACGCATTTAGGATTAGGTATTCTAGTGCACGGTCATTCCTACTATTCAATTTAATGTCAATATTCAGATCTCCCACAGTTGAGATGCTAGGTGAGTACGATATTTCGTCATAAATATTATTTAAACTAGTCAGAAAGCTATCGAAGTGATCCTTGGTATTATTCGATGGAGAGCGATATATTGCTACTACTGAGAGCTTTTTATCAATTTGACATACAAGACAATTTGCATAATTAATGTTTGGTTCCCATACCTTGACGTTTAGCCCGATTTTAGTGTAGATTATAACTCCATCGTTTTGATTTGTAATGTTCTTTGTTGAGTGCGATTGGTATCCGATCAGAACTGGGAGGTTAATCACTTTACTCAGCCAACACTCAGTCAAAACAACTAGATCAAAATCAATATTAATTAAACACATCAATGCTAGGAGGCTATCAAAATTTTTATTAACGCTACGAATATTTATGTGCAATAATTTTATACTACTGTCAGCTCTGCTTATATATTTAATACAGTCATGCGGGTCACAAGAGAATGAGTTTTCAAGGTTCAGATTATCTAGGTCCTGATTTATATTATTTATGTTAGCCATTTATGTTTTTAATAATGAACAAAAGAGAAACACTGAGAGAGATATTCTTGGTATTTGACAATAACATCGCTTTTCTTTCAGATATAATGTAGTGGTAGGGGGAAGTATGTGTGTATGTGTATTTTATATTAATTTTTCGTGTGTAGGTGAGGTTTATTCTGTGTGGGTTGTGTTTATTAGTGCATAAATTGTAGCAAAGTGTAAAGTTTACAATCGAAGTTAAAAGGGTAATTAAAAAGTGAAACAGATATAATAAATAACCTAAGGTTTCCAAGTAATGACTGGGCGCAAGTTCGACTAGTCACTTGCTGGTGAGATCTTGAAGACATTTCTCTGAATTTATCAGCAGCTGTTTATCGCCCATTTGCTTGCGAAGGAAGATGTTTCCATTGCTTACCCAACAGAAAGAATAGCTATTTTTCTTCGCAAATTCCCGCGCTAAGTAAAATAGCTTTTTAGAGGCAGAAGGTAGCTGCTCAGCAACATATACTGCCTGCCGTTTCCCCGGTATACCAATCAGCTCGGTGTTTAATTTGTTTTCTTTTGGCTCCTTATTGTTGTATGAACGGATGGCAGACAATACATTGTGTTTTGTTTGCACTGTTGTAAACTCAGCAATGATTGGGCGTGTGGTGGGGGCCGCCATACCCTTAGTATTTTTCCCCGGGAGGCGATATATATCACGAAATTCAGTTTCGGATATGGACATTCCAGCTAGTTGGCCTATGTTGCAGACCGTTTTTATTAGGCCGGCCGTAGTCTCGCCATCAGTTTGTGGAACATTTCTAATTTCTATTCCCGACGACCTTGACTTGTATTGGAGATCCATAATCTTCCTCTCAAGACCTTCTATATAGCCCCGCTGTTCTAGCCGCTCTTTCTTAAGCTCTTCAACCTCTTTCTTTAAGTCTTCAAATTGCTGGTTCATAAAGGACATCGAGCTCTGGATTTCTGCATTTATTTTGCAGATTTCTGCGTTAGACGCCTGAATTTTTATGTTTTGGGCCTTGATCTCACCTATGTCAGTTACTAATTTTGACATTAAGGTGGTTTGATCTTCTAGCATCTTGGTGATACGGGTGTCTTGGTCTTTTTTCCAATTAGCAAGTAAGTCCTCCACATCCTGCTGGCCTCGAGACGAGTGTTCGTGTCTTGGACGTTTGTTCCTATTGGTAACATAGTCGCTTATCTCAATCGCCGAGTTGATGTCAGGTTCAGACTGAGTCTGAGCCAGAGTAATATTTGGAGTTTTCGGAGGAGTGCGCTGGAGGCTAGCCATCCTCAAAAATTATAAAGAAAAAGAAAAAAAAAGAAAAAATTGCCTCAACTTATCTGTTAATTAACCCGCCGGTTTACTCGCAGTTGTTCCTATGATTCATCAACGACGCGCTTCGCAGCTCCTCGTACGTAGGCAACCGGCGTAGCCGATAGAAGTATCGTAGACGATTGGTAGCACGTCGTAGCACAGGCCAGTGATGTCGTAGCACACGTTGGTAGCATCGAACAATTTCGCGCGCCACAGCTACTTGCTTGGTGGCGTAGTGGGAGCGCGCCCGGGTCGTCAATCACCTCACCGCCGCGTCGCGAGTTCAAATCCCGGCAAATCAAAGTCACTTTAAAATATCGGAAACACTAGAAATGTTTATATCCCTTTCTAGGACCGCCCAGTAGGAGGCAACAACAGGTAAGAACTTAACGTGTGTGACAAGGAATTGCAGATCACGACAGTTGACCAATCACAGAATTTCGAATCACAAAAAACCACAGAGAACCGACACACGTCCACTCGCTTAAGTGTCTGGCGACCGACCGACCAATTAATATTGTTACATCATTACAAGTAATTAGAACATATAACATTAATTAAGTTTTTGAACGCCAGAGCATAAACGCACGCGCGTGCCCTACACGCCTAGCCGCAATTTCACCGCAAATACCTACAAATAGAATAGGGATTCTAAAACTATTAAATTGTTTATTTCGTGAAAAATGCGGTGCACTATGCACCGCATTTTTTGTCACATATTTGTGTCGTTGACGTACAGGGCACGCGCTTGCTGTCACGTTTATGTGACAACGGCGTTCAAAAGGTTAACAAACTGTTCAGTTGCACTTTGGGTGAATTCACAAGAACAGCTACGCATATAATTTGCTATGCTAATAAATAACTGTTTAAATTTTAAGTGTACAATATCGCATTGGGTCTAGCCTGTAAAGATAATTGTATGTTTGGAGTAAATAAATAAAATGGCTGTACCACTTAAAGGTCTCCTAACCTTTAGGTGGTACTTATACTTGTATGCCCACATTTCGCAAGTTATGTTCAAAGCGTACCTACACGAATTCTATGGAAGTTATACCTACAAGCTATGCAGCCGGTCTACATTTTCTATAGTTTTGTTTTGTTAATAAATAAACACGCCTACACATTCGAGCTGCTCCGGCCTTTGCAGTCCCATTTATCAGGGAAGGAGCTTATTGCCACCGACAGGAAACAAATCCAGACTCCCAAGCTGCTACTGAGAAATTTCAACCAAAATCTTTGGCTACAATCATATAGAATCACTACTCTAGTTTCGGCAGTCTACCATCTTCAAAAAGATAATATAACTCCTTAGGCAACTCTGCAATATCCCTAGGATTAAACGGCCTTCCATCTTTGATTTTCCAATGAGCTTTCTTGAAGTGATGCCTCATATCTCTAGCCATATAGAACATACAATCACAAAGTGGACAGCAAACAGTTTTCTCCAAATGTTTCTTGAGTCTATGAGTCTTCATCATGCTGGAAGATCTGAATCTTTGACCACAAAGATCACAAGCATAAGGTGCTTCGCCCGTATGCATTCTCATATGCATTTTCAGACATACACGGTTGGCAAATTTCCCTCCACAAACAGAACAAAAGCAACTGTTGTCATTTGTGTGGGTAGAAATGTGTTCTTTCAGTCTAACTTTACCACAGAAGTCTTTACTGCATATATGACAGACATAAGGCTTGATTTTCAGATGATATCGGTTCATATGTGCTTCTAAATCACATTTCTTTCTCACTGCATGTCCACATAGGTCACATTCAATCAAAGGCCTAGCTGATATGCCTTTATTACGTTTCTTTGGTATCATATCACCAGTGGCAAGGTGGTCTATATCATCGTGATCTGTTCCGACTCCATGGACTAGTTCCAAATGCCTTTTTAGACTTGCAGGTTTGACAACCTTGTTGCATCGAGGACATTGTGTTGGCTCTAAATGGATTCTTAGATGAAAACGTAGTAATGATTCCAGATGAAATGACTTGCCACATACTTCACAGATGTGGCTTAAATTTGCCTCTCGTTTGTAAGGGCACCTCACTGCATGTTGCGGGTAGAAAGATGCTGCTATCCTTTTGTTACAGCTGGAACATTTTATTCTGTTAGTATAGTGTCTTTGATTGTGAATGTATAATTTTCGCAGCGATTTGAACTTTTTAGAGCAGACTTTGCACGGGTACAGCTCATCTGCATTGTGGAATTTTTCATGTTGAAGCATTTCTTTTATGTTTTTAAACATAATGTCACATAAAGAGCATTCAATATGTTTTCTTCTTTTCTTGCATTGTATACCCCCGTGAACCCTAGCATGGTGCTCAAGGAGTTCTATGTCAGCAAGGAATCTGCTTTTACACAGTGTGCAAGCGTAAACTCCTTCATTATGTTTCAAGTTCTCATGTCTGGTTAACTCTTCAGCAATATCAAATGAGGCAACACAGTGGGTACATTGGAACGGCCTAATAACCAGCTTGCAGGCTTTCCTATGCGTGATTAAAGTTCTGATATCCTTAAATTCAAAATCACAGTAAGGACAAAATAGATCTTGATGGAATTGCATGATATGAGTTTTCAAACTCAACTTAGTGTAAAACTGTTGACTACAGTCAGCACAAGTAAAGGGATGATGGTCCAAATGCTCTCTGTTGGTATGACCTATAAGATGTTCTTTGCGACGAGTGACATAGTCGCAATCAATGCATTTTATTTTATTCACATGGCTTAAGACCTGCTCTCTATAGGAATTTAAGTACCTAAAATGTACGCATGGCATGACAAAACATTCTGAGCATGAGAACTTGCACTTGTGCTTCTTCATTTCTGCATCCATAAAGTTCTTCAGACACATTACACACTGAGATTTAGCTCTTGTGTCATTGACTAAATGACTTATTTTGAAATGTGTGTCTAAAGACTCTTGGGTGTAGTACACTAGGTCGCAAAACTTGCAAGGGTATACTAAATTAGGATGGAGTGTCCTCAAATGTTCCATTAGATCACCTTCTGGGAGTATAGTTTGACACAACTTGCATCTAGCCCTCGAATGAGTCTTATAATGTATGTTCAAATATTGCTGAGTGTTGTAAGTCTTGTCACATAATTTGCAACGGTAAACTGATTTTTTATGCTTTGCTTTTTCATGTTCCTTCAAAGATCTATAAGTGGTGAAAATATCAGGACAGTCAACACATTCATAAGTATTGTAACGAGGAGCTGATGTACGCACTGAGCTTAAAGGCTTGATCACAATATGGCCTTCTTTCAAACTAATATTAGGAGTTCCATCAGCTTTAAAAACCTTCCTTTCTTTGATTTGCTTCACTTCCTTAGGCCTTTCTATTTCCCTTTTTATAACTATTGGTTTATGTGGTTTGGCAACTTGAATTAGTTTTGGTTCTGGCGGTTTAGGGTTAACAGGTTCTTTCATTGCTATAGGTGTGGAAGTAGGCACTATTTCAGTCATGGATTTAACATCAATGATAGTTTTGTATAATTCAGTGTCATTTTCTAGGACGATCATTACATTGGCAGTATCATAGGTCATGGAGTCATCGAGCTGTGCATTAATGTCAATTACTTTGGAGTCTATGTCTGAGATGCAGTTGTTCAAGATCTTGTTCAGTTGCTTAGTGTTGTGTATGAAGAGGTAAGATTGTATTGTCTTTTCTGTACAACTGTCACATAAGTGCGGACTTGACATGAAATTTTCAATCTGGAAAAAAAGCAAACATTCTGTAATAGTCCTATACAATAGAGGGTGAACCTATTGCAACCAATCACTCAAACTGCTACTGAAAATTCCAGGTGGAAAATCTTAATATCACTTTGCCCAATGTGGTATTCGAAACCCAGGACCAAGCGTATGAATTTCACAATTTTACCATTATATCAAAAAGTAAAAAAAATCAGGAAACTGAACACCTGTTTAGTACTTACATCTTCATTGAACACATAGTTCAGTATATCCTGCAGACACTTCGAGAATGTCTGACTGCTGATGACCAGTTCCATGTCAACAGAACAGAAGTTGCCACGATTCTCCAAACATAGTCCGCAGAACATTGGAGCCGTCCACACTGTCTTGAGTTTCTGTTTTATCCAATCCAAGTGGTTTGGATCAATGTGATTTGATTCCATTTCCATCTTGAATAGGCTGTAAAATGAATGAAAAAGTAAAACTTATTTTCTGGCCAAATGTACAGATGCCAGCACATCTAGCTACTACAATCTGTCAAATTTCTTTAATAGATTTCAACTATATCGCTAAAGCATTAGGTTCAAGGTTGATTGGGAAAACTTGAATGTGCTGGAGTCTGTACAATGCGGTTCTGGAGTTTCTGCCTTCCCCCATAAAAAATAAGCGTGAGTGTATATGAATGCGTTTAGGTCTGACGATTTATTATTTTTTATTAACAGAGGTAAAAAATTACATTATATTTATTAGTACCTAGTAGTTTTAGTTATTGCTGGCATAAATAAACATGTCGGTTTTTGTCTCTGTGGCAAGCATGAATTGAGTATAGGTACATTATTGAACACCTAAATACACAGCTCTTCTGGAATTATTTTACTACAACATAGTATTGGTGTCATTTATACTATCACGGAATTTCAGTTACTATCATTGTATTCTACTTTGCATAAATTAGTATCTTCTGTTGTAATATCTAACAATCATTCAACTATTCAAGGTAAAACAATTTCAATCAGTCTGATTTCAATAAATTCTATCAGTCTATATCATTGACTGTCATTAAAATATTAGTTCTATTTCAAATCTTGGTTTCCAAGCATGATGTATGTCTATACCTTGGAGTTCGGATGATATTAATTCGCGGTGCTAAAAATGTTAACAATTTCAATAAAGTGCCCTGAATATATTTGTTTTGATCAAAATAGTTTTTGAACAGGAATTTCTAGGTTATATTACGTACGCAATTTATAGGACAAAATGGCGTATTTTCTCTATTGTTAGGCGTTGGAATAATGGGAAAACGGCTCCTCATATATAAATCTGTCAGCATAAAACAAATAAATAATCGTAGATATTTTTAGGAAGAAGTTGACTTACTTTTGCATCTTCGGTCTTCCACGTTCCAGTTACTTTCTTGTGTTAAAATTAGCTTGTGTTCGATCGATGGCGCTTGGCGGTATTAACATTACGTGTCCCGGAGTCCAACAGCACTTTTTAAACCGGCTTTTAAACCCAAATAAGACTTAAATCCTCTGGTGATTATGTTGATTTTGAACAAAACAGCATAAAAGTCAAAGGTTTATAGATTATTTGAATAGCAGTGACATGGAATGCTTTTATGCAACCTTGCAATGACACGACGAATACAAAGATCCATTCAGTCAGCGCCCTTCGGCTAAAAATCTCGACAATCTTCTTCACAATGAAACGCTGCCAACTGTCCAGTACCAACTTAGTCGACTATACGGATTTGAAATCGACTATTTTTCCATTCTTTCGTTTGCTACTCTAGTTTAAAAGTAAAAATTGACATTTTAGGATGACCTATGTGTCATGTCAAAAAGTTGTGTTTATTTATTTTCATTTTCTTGTAAAACCTAGTCGTAATTATAATTAAATTATTGAAATGAATATGTTGAATATACTAATAAATCCAAAATATATGGAAAATGTTTGCTTTCTATGTTATAAACAAAGCGATAAAACTACAAGTTTACATGAGAACATAGAAATTCATGACGAATACTTTAGTTTGAATGTAACTTTATGGAATATTATGAAGAAGCTCTTTCCGTCACAAGTAAGTGATTCAAATAGTTTTTAGAATAGTAGATGTAGAAACCAAACACAAGGGACAAGTCGTATTCTTTAACATATAATAAATCTTAAAGTTTACTTGACTTCAATGAAATACCTGTTTTCCCTAGCCGTGTTTGGGTTAAACAGCCAAGAAGAACTACAGCAATAATAGTGTATTACCAGACTTATTCTTTATGCCATATCAGTGTTAGTTGGATTAATATACAGTTGATGTTTTTCTCATGCTATGATTGTACACCCTAGGGGTAAGTTGTAGAGATGCTTTTTCAAATTTTCCACCTTTATTTGCACATAGTGAATAATGTTCTATTAATTCATAATTCTTTTAATTTTCCTCAGGATTTACTCCTACCTCAATCCTGTGAAGACTGTTCAAGTTTATTAATCAAGATATTCAGTCTATTACAAAGAAACTACTTCAAAAATGAAATGCTTCACCACCTAGTGGATACTATAAATGATGAAGTTGACACTAAAGAAGAATGTGGAAGGCAGCCAAAGAAATACAAACTAAAAGTCAACTTACCTACCTCTGGCAGTATTACAACCATTCCAAAGAAGCAGCCTACAACCATAGAATGTAAGAAATGTGATATGAAATTCAATTCAAAAGTATTATTTCAGAAGCATTTTGCAATTACTCATAAAAACACTAACTCAGCTAATATCTGTGACATTTGTGGTAAAGTATTTAATAAAAGTTCATCTCTAAAAGTGCATCTGTACAGCCACTCCGGAAAACAATGTCCTCTTTGCTTTAAAGTGCTGAAATCTCTCTCACATTTCAATGTACATTTGAAAAACCATTATGCTATGACTAAAAGAAAAAGGAATAGCAAATATCACAGTTGTGGAAGCTGTGACTATAGGACCTTGAATAAGAATTCACTTGAAGCTCATGTCAACAAAGCACATCTAAACATAAGGCCTTTTGTGTGTGAAATATGCCAAAAAGGATTTTATAAAAAGAGTAATTTGACACAGCATCTTGTGACACATGAGAAAATAAAAGACAAAACTTGCGAGATTTGTGGCAATACTTTTGTAAATGAAAAGACTTTGGGAGAACATTTAATGCTTCACTCTGGCCAAAAGCCTTTTAAATGTGATATATGCGATGCTGAATTTGTCACATCTGGTCGTAGACTTGAGCATATAAAAAGAAAGCATATGGAGAAGGTTGAATGCTGTGTGGTCTGTGATAAAAAGTTCAGCTTGAAAAAAGATTTGAACTCGCATTTGAAAAATGTGCATGGAGCTGAAAATTTTATTTTAAAACTTGAGAATGAGCAAACTGAATTACAGGTCATCAGATTAATAAATGATGCGAAAGTTACGCATATGCCCACAAAATGAGAAATTTCAGCATTGTCTCTAGGATTAGACATCCAGTAATTGTTGGTTTCCTTACTGCAAATATCCATAAATCTTAGCATAGCCTCTTTGCCTCAGGAGAGCCATTGGCTTGTTTATTCTCATCCAACTATCATTCTTTTTTGCAACAGCCTTTATTGTCCCACTGCTGGGCAAAGGTCTCCACCCCATAGCTTTCCATTTATCTATATTATGTATGTATGACTTTCTCCAGCTAATCTACCTCAAATGGGTCTTTCAAGACTTGTAATTAAAATATTACATTAACGAGTATCTAAAAATTAACTGTAGTACTATTTAAGCACAGTTATACTTATAGCAGTATTACTTTTTAATAAAAAAAACCCATCTTGTATAACTGTAGCTTATATTTAATTTTATAAAAAAAATAAGGTACAAAAGGACACATCATATTTTTAACAAAGATTTGTCAATTTACTCCTCTATCTATACAATAAATATACAAAATACGGCAGTGTAATGAGTATTATTAATTAAAAACTATTACAAGCAATTTTGTCTTTTTTTAGCATCACAATAATGGTTCCTAGCTTCCTTTTTTAAAGAATACAGTTGGTTTTTAAATAAAAGGTATAATAATTTGTATTTATCTAGATGTAACTCTAATAAAAGGTTAATTTATGCAAATATAGGCTGGGTGTACATGTATACCTATTCTCATAGAATGTGTATATTGTACTATTTCTAGCTCTTTCCATTATAAGTTATGACATAGTTTGTAGGAAAAAGGAGGAAATAAGGGTCGTCTTGTCAGCCCAGTTCAGTATTGATTATCTAGCTAGCGAAGTACATTTTTATAATATTTTTATAACAATTGGTAACTATATTTCGGTAACTATGTTAATATAATACTAACTTAAACTATAGGTATTATATTAAAAACAATTATTCTGCCAAGTTCTGTATAACGCATAAGATTTGAAACACACATTTTAGTCGACTTTTTTATGTGGTGGTAGGCATGCCATTTGTGTTTAAAAAAAGTTTATTTCAAATCTTGTCTGTTACAAAGAATATTAGCATTATTACAAGGGCAATTTTTTAACAAACGTGTTTGTTACACTTATGATATTCCATACTAATACTACGCAAATTACTTTGTTTGCAATGTTTTATTGCTCTCTTTACTTTTTCATAAGGCTATATTCTGTCAACGAAATTTAATTAACCCGAAAAACTTTGTCACGATTATTTTATTTTATCTCTTCCTACCCCATTTTTTTTTAAACTTTGTACTTATTACCGACTGTACTTAAATGAAAGCTTTTACTGTCACACTGATAGATCTAGAGAAGAGCACGTTATCGCAATATTTCACTAATCGACTAACTAATAATTTTTGCGTAATCTTAGCATGAAATACAACTTCAGTTCATTGTAAACCTGCGTAGTCGTTGGGGTAGTATCTAGTATTGGTAGCCGCCTCCTTGGCTGGGTGGCACGTAAGCTTGGCCACCGCCGCTGCTGCCCGAACCACCGCCGAAACCGTTGCCGGACGCGCTGCCGCTGCCGTAACCACTGCTAGAGGGACCACCACTGCCGTAACCGCCAGCAGGAGCGTCAGGATACCTCGCTTCACCTTCGTAAGTCACCTGTAATAAAGGTATAAAGTTTGTTATTAACAGGAAGCAGGTAACATCGGCCAAAAACGTGGTAATTGAAAAAACTTAATAAAGTTACTACAATTATTTTCTCTAAATGTTTTTTAAAGCATAAAATGTTTCAAAATTGAATCAGAAAATTTGACAGTTTGTGGTAACTTGATGCGCTGACATAGTCATAACTGGAACTAACACCGCCATTTCGTTTTTTCCACACAATTTTCATTGACAATTTCACAAATGTTTAACCAACAGTTAAGTTTTCGTCTGCTAAAAGAACCATGCCGCACTGAACCTCTAGTCTTTATTTAATTGAATAAACCAACGTCCAAATAATTGTAAACAGCGCCATCTATTATCGAGTAGCGGAACTTCCAACGAACTTACCTCCGCGTTAAATCCGTTCTTCCAGTCCGCTGTGTACTTGACAATCTGCGTACGTCCATCAGGCAAGGCTACTCTGTACTCTCCTCTAGTGATATCACCGTCGGATATCGCGTTGTGGCTGTAATCGTTGCCGTCTTCAGCCACCTGGTGGACAAATTGAGAATTAATTAAATTTTTCAAAACTTCTCAGTTTTGTCATGTTGGTACCTTTCAGGCAGACTTGAAGTAATTTTAAAGGTTCGGTAAACTGCTACGTACAAATTGCGGACGCGGCGCTGGACACCGGACTCTGCTCAACTCTCTGATCTCTCTCTCTCTGACTAGTGTTTTTTTTTAATATTAAATGGGCCTACTCTTGACCTCAATCTAGTCCTGAGGACAGAGATGAGGTCGACGATGGAACGAGCTAACCCAAAAGAAGCCTATTAACTCGCGACTTAAATAGATTGGGGTTATATGAGCTCGGGTGTAAACGGAAACTTCACGAAACCGCCAAGCAAGCATTCTGTATATCAAACTAAGTAACTCTACGCAACAACTAATGCTGTGAAGTAACTTTTTTTTGGGGTGCAAAAATCACGTTTTACGGTGGGACTTAATGTTACGCACTCAAAACATTGTGCTAATGAATGCCTTGATATTATTCAAGGCAACCATAAGCACAATGTTTTGAGTCGGCGTTCGTGGAGGTATTAAAAGTAAAGAACCGTTAATTAAAAACAAAAAAAAAAACTTGTGGAAAAGTTGGAACTTCGACCCCAATATCTCCGTAACTAGAGGGTTCCAAGTATGGTCTAGAAAAAAAAAATATCGGAATGACGGGGAGAATAAGTGCCTTTCAGCTTTGTTAAGGGTATTTTTACACCAATTATAAGTTCTCTTCGACCAGAACTCTGTCGCATCGATGGCGTTTGGAAGTGGATGAAAAGTTCCTCAAAGTGCAGGTGGAGTTAAATAAAGAGCAGGACAGATCATAATCAAATCTACAAATAACAGCTACTAACCTGGTAGGAGAAATCGAAGGGCATTCCGGGCTCGTGGTGATGATGATCACCGTGGTCGTGGTTTCCGTTGCCGTGGTCGTGATTATGATGGTCGTGGTGATCGTGATGGTCGTGGTGCTGGAAAAAAGAGATAGAATATATTAAAATCATGGGTGTTCAAGGAAAAATCTAAAGTAGGAATATTATTACTAAATTTATTTTTAAAAGAATGTCTCCAGATTTTCTACCCCTTTCTTCTCCATAGACTTTTATATTTTAGAAACAGCAACTAATTAAACTATGTTAATATGCAGAGCTGTTTGAAGGCCTCACTGGGCGGGACGGCGTAAAGGTAGCCATACACGCTAGGTCATCCTTGACAGTTTTAAAACGTTCATGCAAAACTGAGTTCGTTTCCAAGGATCGAATTGGGCTGTGGGACTGTTCGAAGGAGATACCGCGGCGTTGGAACACAAAGGGCAAAGAAGGAACATGGTTGGGTTTTAGTCAGTCCAAGTCTGACACTCCATTCCTTTCCGCCCAGAGCAGGAAATCATCAAATGACTCCTTCATTTGATGATTTCCCATCAGAAAAATAAAACACATTTATGCTTGTATGTACGTTTGACTGTACAGCCAAAACTGCGCATGCATTATCCTTCGTCTATGGCGGGCTTTAGGTACTAGGCGGCCATGTAGCATTTAGTCATAGGGTACCTAGATATTGTCGACTTCATTACCTGCCTAAATTACCTTCGTCGCCTGCTTGTTTTAACACAATAAGATCTAAGTATTTGTCTATGAGACAGTACATGGTAGAGTGATTTTTTTAATTTTCTAGGAATTGTTGTCAAGTAATTATAAGGTTTAGGTAACCTTTCAGCCGAAATGGACAATACATGTTTAGGGGTAGTATTATGTTATCTGTGTCTAGGGTTATCATACATCCGGAATTTTACGGATATGTGCGGAATTTTAGCTCGGTGCCCGATAAGCGGGAGGAATTTTAAACTGTCCGAGATTCCCAAAAAATTTACATTTTAAATTAAATTATCATAGTAGTCACTTGCATATGTCAATATAATGTAAGTAGCGTTTGTAATTAATATCTTAAGAAAAAGTTCTGCAACAAATAAAATTCTCTATCAATAACGTCTTTGTAAAATAAATCGCATTGGACAATTATATCTACTTCATGATTCCAAGAAAAGTCCGGAAAAACTATTCTTTTGATTTAGTCATAAACTAACTGTGAAATACTGTTATTACAATCGGACACTTTTGATTTATTTCTAACACGATTGCGATAGCAATTTTAATAAAAAAAAAGTCATAAAAAATCAAGCAATTTTATAATTTTTAGAAAGTAGTTGGTTAAAAAAACTGCGGCATGCGTCGTTTTTAATATCATTTTTTAGTAGTGCGTCAATAAAATGGAGCTACGAATATGTTTTATGCATTCGGTTTTCTGCATTGTGGTACAATTTTAATACATTTTATCATTCTGTAGTTTTTTTTTATAACTAAGTAGATAAGTTTGCTCAACTCTAGCGAAATCTTGCTGATTACTGATGGTAGTTCTATTAGATTCTTTAAGACGGAAGAAGAACTAGCAACTAAGCAGTTAACCTCTGTCATCATACTTGACAAGTTTTACACGATTTTTGTTTACTAGTTGGTACAGTTTATTTTATTTTTCAGGTGTTCGCAATTGTTCCGATATGTTCATTTAACTACGATGCGCAGCTTGGTAAGTAGACTTGGCTATAGTAGATCTTAAACATTTACTGAAAATATCATACAACGCAACTAACTCAAAATTAATTCTAATCACGAAATGTTTTTGAAACTAAAGCGATAAAATTGAAAGAATTGGACATGGGTGACTATAACTTTTTTTTTGTAATAACTTCTTTTGGTTTTCATTGTCTTAACTTAAATCCCGATTGAAATCTTTAGAATATGGCGAGAAATTGTCAAGTAAGTTTATTTACTATCATGAATCTTTATCTTAACGTTTTTCTTTTGTTGTATTTTTTTTTCTAATCCTGCAATGTACTTTATTTTTAGGTATTGAAGAAAGTAAGTCTAGTCCCTTTCGCCGCAAATATCCTTCTTGATCGATGGATGGATGCTTGTTACTCTTTCACGCAAAAACTATTGAACGGATTTGGATGAAATTTAGCACACAGATAGTTTATAACCTGGATTCACATATAGGATACTTTTTATCTCGTTACTACGATCCTGTGGGACAGTACCGAACACCACGTGAGCGAAGCCGCGGGTTTTAGCTACTTAACTTTAAACTCAACAATTAATATTTTTGCTGCCAGCTCTGAAAGGGCTATCCTTCTAACTTAAAACATGATTTAGAGTCACGTCGTTACTTCTTGTATTCTTCGCAGTAACCCTTTCATTTGATACCCATATCAAACATCATGCATAAAAATAACTAGTCCGCCATCTTCGGGAGTTCGCCATATTGGATTTAGAATGACGTCACTTAGCCAACCATACTTACCACCGTCGCCCGCGTGCAATACCGATTATGCCGCCCTATGACTGCTTACTCTGAGTTTTGTCAAAAAAAGGATAATTAATGTTTTCTTCAGAAAGTTGACAATGTCGCAAATAGCTGTCAAATATTTGACTGTTTTAATTAATTTGGCAATATTTCTGTATGAAAATAAGAAATATGGCTAACTAGTGAACTAGAATATTAACAATGAATTGCAATTAAAATACTGTATTTGATGTTGTAAGCGTTTTAGGTGTAAAAAACACATTTGGAAAGTTTCCAAATACTGTTTTTACATCTAAAACTAAATATTCGGTGTTACAATACTACTTATTGCATTTCATAATCCATTTTTTAGTTTACTAGTTAACCATATTTGAGTTGTCTAGTTTCAAAAGCCACTAAAATAAGTTTTGTTTATTTTTCACCAACTAGTAAAAACTTCTCGTCGTCGATAAATGTTATAGACAATAATCATTTTTGTACGATATGAACCCACAGACCATGGCAACACTTTAAAATCCCTTTTCAGCAATGAATCAGTTTAATAAACAAAAATATGGAGGTTTTTTATTTTATTTTAGCGGCTTATGAAACTCACTCCTGAATTAAGAGGAATTTGATAGTAACATGTAACATTTTAGTGGGTTTTGCAACTGAAAAAATCTTAGTAAAGGATGGTGTTATACAAAATATCAACAACCAGCAAGATAGGTAGTAGGTAAATGTCGCTTTCATTAAAATCTCTTAAAAATCCAGAATCAAGTAATTTCTTTTGATTGATAATATTAAAAAAATACGATAAATCTGTTATAGGCATGAAATAAAAGGTTTTATTGTGTTTTTATAATTTAATTTACGTATTTATTAAAAATATAATAAAAATGAAAGAGAGAGAGAGAGATAAAAAATTTAAACATGACAAATATTATCCGTAAATCCTGCTTCACACAAATCAGTCTCTTCCGACAATCTCATAAAGTCTCTCGTTTCAGCGGTACTCATTCTCTCGATTAACGATTTAAAAAAAATCAATTCTTCCAAGTTTCTCCAATCATTTCCATAGTGTTTTTTAAGAAGTCTGTCGACGTCTTGAATTTTTGCTTGTTTTAGCTGGATTATTTGAGGAGATATCATGGTGATTTTTTTATTGTTTTTTGTGATTGTCTTTTTTTGCCGTATTTCGTTTCTATACGTCTCTTCACCCTGTACTAAAATGTTTTCTGTTTTCGTTCTTGTAATAAAAAATCTTTTTGTTTTCATAAACTGAAAATGCCAAGACGTGGTAGGTTTAATGATGGACTCGTAACTTTTTTTCCAATCAAATACAGGAATTGATGTTAGATCTTTGCACATACCATTTTGTTTTAAAACAGCTGCATATTCGGATGGAGAGATTATCACTTCCTTTGTTTTCAGTGTTTTCTCAATTCTGGCAAACAGCCTGTCTGGAGGTATAAAGGAGTGACCTACAACGGGGAAAATCAGCTCTATTTTCTTGATATTTGTTGGGGCTTCTGTGTACAACCATTTACCGAGCATCGCTATCATACCTGTATTTTTATTTTGTCCGGCGCAACCGTCAGACACTATTCGTAGAATTTTTATTGTATCTCCAAATTCAAAGTTTTTCAGGAAATCGTAAACTGCGCTAATTATCTCATTACTACCTTTGCAGTGTGAAGTTTCATCCCAGTAGTAGGAATGAATGTTATTTTTATTCAGTTTAGCCTTTGAATTTCCCACAACAATGGCGAAGTGGTAAAAGTTGATTTGTCTACTGTAGTAGGCAGATTGATCCGGTACTTTGGGCATCGCCTGGTTCTTCTGGCAATCGAAGGATATGGTTTGAAGATTTTCGTTTTCTTCTTGCAATATTGCATAGAAAGCTTTGTATTTGAGGCGATGAATTCTTTTTTCGACCATAAGTACGTTTTTCTTTGAAGCGTCCTTCTCTGTTTTTATGCGTTCTGACAGTTCAATGCACGTTGAGCACACGTCTGTCCTAGGATTCCCAAAGCCTATATTATACTTAGTATTAATAACATGCCTGAAAAAACTTTGTTTAACTTTCAAATCCTCGTCACGGGCAGCGTTATACATACGCCACATTTTACGTATTGTCAAGCCTGAATCAAGATATATTCTATTGGCACTTTTCGAACGACAATAGTGACTCTCTTGTCCCTGAAAGGATTCGATGAACCATTCGACGGATAATCTTTTTGCTTCATATTTTTCTCTCTTCCTGTCACCTCCACGCTTCTCTTCTGGCATTTGACCTCCGCTACTTAAAAATCTGTTCATAACTCCCTGTATTCGATCTTTTTTTATTATTAGTGCTCTCATGAAAGTTTTTTGACATACCGGTATTTTGGTCCCACTTTTACTAAGTATAGAATACTTAATAGCAACTTTTCTTTTACTGTTGGGTTTTAATGTTTTGGTTTCTGATATATTACAATATTTCAGTATAAAACAGTCTTGCTTCACTTTCGTATCACACGAATAGAAATTCTTGTAAAATTTTCTTATATCTTGACATGATAATTCACTACATCGAAACGCCTTTTGATTGTGTCCACACTGCGGAAACTGCGGCAAGCTTGAGGGTTTGTACCTAAAACCGAAATAATATTTTGAAATAAAAAGTTCCGAAATGCACATTTTTAATAAAATATGATAGTAAGATACAGATTCAAATAATTAATACTATGAGCTATTTCTTTCAGACAATTTCATGCTTAAAAATTACGATTTTGAATATTAAAAATAATCAACATTAAAAAAAGTTTATGGTTATGGCTTTTGGCTTTTTTTAAATTTATCAAAAATAAATAAAATTACTACACTTCAAATGATGCATAACAATTAAACATACTTACAAAAGATATATGAAAGTAAACTTTCATATTTACAAGAATAATAAAAAAATATTAAAATAGATCTGCTGCAGTTTTATATTCCATAGGTACCTACTGCATAATACCATTCTTGCTAATGTTGATGCTGATTTTAAAGGATGAATCACGTACCGTTTTTCGCGTAGAATCTCACGTTTCCAGGTTGCTTTATTCACAGATCGTTTCCTTGTCTCTTTTGGATCGCATTTTCTCACAAATTTCATTAAGTCCTCCATTTTTTAGGCATAAAATCATTAAATTAACAAACACAGATCTTCACCACACAACAGAAATTGCCATCTTGTTTGCATAGTTAAAGTTAAGTCACGTGTCAAAAATGACGCGCTACCATTGGTCAGTCAGTTTATAGGGGCTTTTGAAAGCCACACGCAATGTTTAAGTGGCTTTTGATCCCAATCGTTGACTTTATAACTGTTTTTGTTGGCGTTTTAGAGGAATTTAACACTAACTGAATGACCAAACTTGAAGTAGGTACTAATAAAATGCTGTCTTATAATAATATAAGGTTGATTTTAGGATAAAATCGTTTTAGGGGGTTTTGAAACTAGATGACTCATTTCTGTCTACGTTACCCTAGCAGGAAAGTGTCTCCTAGAGTGATATGAGTGGAACGTATAATTAGTGTATAATCTGCTGTGAATGTGCATCACATAAAAAATTGGTGCACTTTGTCGTTTTGGAAAAAAAACGGAGAAAACGATTCCTGCTAGGGTAACGTTTTTCCAACAGGAAAATTCTAAATGAATGATCGGAGAGAGAAATATTGTACATGACCAGAGAGCTTATATTTGTGTAAAAAAGTGCACCGAAAATGGAGGTTGTGCGTCTTCAGGTTTTTGAGATATTGCATTTCCTGCTAGGGTAGGGGTTTTGCAGAATCGTGTACCTCTAAAACCATTGCATGTGCGCCTGTAGAATAAACATACACGAGTAGCTCTTAATTTGTGTATATTTGTGACAGAATTAGATTTAAGAAAGTATTTATAATTACCAAGTAATCGCGGTTTTTTGAAAACCCGAAAAAATATCGCAGCGCCTAAATGAGAAAACGTATAAGCTCGCTGAAAACTTTATTCAGACCTTCTTGACGCTTATAATAACCATAAAAAGTTTCAAAAGTGTATATGCATGCGTTAATCACTTGAAAGTTTGTATGAAATGCCGTAAGACGTTAACGCTCTTAAGTCATTGGTAAAAAGATATTGTAATAGAATTTGTGGATCATTAGACTGGTTTTCTGCAAAATGCAACTTTAATGCCACGATTTCATTAAATAAATCATTACCGTCAATGTCTGATTCACTAGTTGAACCGTCACGTGACCGTTGAAGGTTCAGATTTAAATTATTTAAGAATTAAAAGCCCTTATTTATTGTACCTTGAACAGTTATTATTTTGATAAGTCCCTATACAAACGTAGGTTAGAACTTACCATAATTACGATTCCTTTGCACTTCTGTTTTATACTGACGGATGATTAAATTATAATCACACTAGACAAGTTTAAATATCAATATTTATTGATATTTAAATTATAATTAAGCCGAAACCCACCTCAAAAGAACTATTAACAAAATAATTGCAATTTATATGCCATCGTTACTATTATCTACCACAGCACTGTTCGAATGCGTACAAGCCTAGGTACTTAACCTACCAATTGAGAAGGAAGCTCAAAGGAGACTCCCCTAACATCGCAAGTCCTATTTTTCATAGAATGATAGACGACGTTTGGTATTGCATCTTAGTTTTAACGGATGCCAATAGATGGCGGTGTTAACGTCATTCGGTCGGATTTTTTTTCCATGCCATGACATTTCTCATTATATTTATGGAGGGGTGGGTATAATGACAATGACATGAATTACGTGATGAGTCGCTGGATTTGCCGCCCCCTGGGTGTGCCTCCCGTGTGCGGTGCATCTTTACACGCCCGCTTGCGGCGGCCCTGATTATTATCCAAACCACAGATAATATAATACTACGTTCCAAACTAAACATGTACGCAAAATTTCAGCCGAATCAGAATCCAGGAAATGGGTCAAAGACGTCTAAGATTTTTTACATGGTTAGTTAGTTACAGGTGAAGCTAATAAAAGCGTATTAAAAAGAGTCGAGTTTAGTTTCTGTTCTCCCTCTGACAGCAACCCACTTGCTACCTTATACCAACGACAATTAAAATCACTTTGGTGTTGACTGTAATGAAAAATCGGAGGTACAGTGCTAAAACGCTAAAGTAACATTGTCATGTGGGCGCAGTAGCTAAACATTTGCTAAAATTTTTCTGCGGAAATTGTGTTGAGAAAAACAAGATGGCGGTCTTAGCTCCAATACGGCCGTCTGTTAAAACACCACATCGTATGTACGATTGACATAATCTTCTTGTTTTAGCGCCCGCGGTGAAGGGTAACATGGTTCCTAAGAACGCAGTGATACCCAATCTTGATTATCAGACGTTGCCGCCACGCACTTCTGACTCTACCAGGTTTCCCATGAAGCCGGGCCAGATCGTGACTAGATGTACTACGTCGAAGCCTTTACCAACATGTAAGTATCAATATTTTGAATTATTAATAGTGTATCGGCTGTGGATTTGACCACCTTTGGTCAAAAAAGCCACCATCGACCAAAGCTTCGTCTTCGGTCAAAATGGGCCGAAGTTTTGGCCGAAGCTGAAGGTTTCTAGCAAACGCCGAAATAGAACGAACTGTTACGAATGAGCGAGACCGCGGTGGAACCCCGCCATACAGGGGCTCATACAATTCGGAGTTTTATTATTTTTGTCATTTAAATCAGTTAAGTTGTTCATAAACCTTTAATTTGAAAGTTTCAAAAATCCTTAAATTATTCTTCTAGACAATCTTGAACTGAATTTCTTAGGGTTATTAAATTTTCGGCTTAATATATAAAAAAACATTTAAATTGCAATGCCTTAACAGAAACTAAGTTCTAAGAACCTGTTGTTACGTACCATCGTAAAATACTGTACACTTAGTTCGCAATAGAGAATTTGAATTTGATCTCATGGAGAAATTTGTTTAGTTTGATGGTTTCTATCACATCCTTTAGTATGACTATAAGCCTTTTTATTACAATCTGTATAAGTTCAAAATATTATTCTGTAGTAATAATTTTTTTTTTTGTTACAGTGGACCCATTTTATTTACCGAGTAAGTTTTTGTCTAGGGATAAAAAATTCTGAAATCAGAAATATATTTTAATTTGTTTTTCTAATTTTCACATCGTTATTATAGCCAGCGGTAAGCTATTCAATAAGCTGTTTTTTATTTTCTTATTTTTACCTAACATAACATAACATTACATCACGCCTGTAATCCCCGAAGAGTTAGGCACAGGTGTACTAATAGTACACCCACATTTTCCCAATTATATTTAAGTCCCATGTAATAGGGGGTGAGCCTATTGCCATCAACCGAGCACAAATCCGGATTCCGTGGCTGTAGAAATTCCTGATGTAAAACCCAATAACACTCACGTCCGACCCACCTTCACACTGAACATTCAAATTAATTTCCCAGCCTTCACACTGGTGTGAAGGCTGGGAAAATTATTTTTCCTACCTTCACACCAGTGTTAAGATACGGAAATTACTTTCTCGACCTTAACACTAGTATATATATATATAGATAGTATAACACTAGTGTTACGGATGGGAACCATGTCACATCAATGTGAAGGTCAGGAAATTGAGATACGGGCGTATGACTCGGGAGAGGTTTGTAAAGAATCACTGTCTACTTGAAGTATTTTTATTTATTTATTTCACGTTGGCCCGACCCGAGAATCGAACCCAGTACCTCGTGCTCAGCAGTCGCATTTGCGACCACTAGACGAATGAGGTTATCCTTATTTTTACCTTTGAAACTATTTTCATCCATAGGGCAAGTCAGGAAAACAAAAAAAAAAATGAAATTTATTTCGAGGATCCGTTGGATTCGAGACGCACGGGAACGGTCAATGTGGTGACACTTGGGGGAGGCCTATGTCCAGCAGTGGACGTCTTTCGGCTGAAATGATAATGATGATGAATTTTCGTTTCAGATGAAAACGATGTTAACATAATTGATGGTAGTAATGAAGAATACGGTAACGAACACATTTTTTTATATCACCTAAATGGGCCTACGTTTGTCCTCTTTTGCAAGGTTTTTGAAAGATACAGCGCGTAATCTTACTATTATTTTGAATGCGAAAATTTGTGAGAATGGATGGATGGATGTTTGTTACTCTTTCACGCCAAAACTACTGAACGGATTTGGATATTGGCATCCAAATGATTTATAACCTGGATTTAAGAATCACGAATCATTTATTTGCTTAAAATATAGGTGTATAAGTGGTGAAGATTATCACGTAGGATAGTTTTTATCCCTGTGATACGATACCGTAGGACAGTTACCGAACTCCACGCGGGCAAATCCGCGGACATAAGGTAGAGTGACGTGAGGATTTAGTAAACTAGAGAGAAATGCAAAATATTAAACATAGGTTCCTAGAATTTTCCTACGGTTTCGCATCTGTCAATTTTCATCCAACTTCGAGGACTTCAGGACACCTGTCAGAGTCTGGTGTGTAGAGCCACATTCACAAATTTTGTACCATTTTGAACTTTATGGCGTGAAAATGTAACGGACGGAAAGACTGACAGAGTTATAATGTTAAGTCATCATTATCTGTCTGCCTTTCCCCAACTATGTTGGGGTCGGCCTCCAGTCTAACCGGATGCAGCTGAATAGCAGTATTTTACATGGAGCGACTGCTTATATGTAACCTCCACAAACCAGTCAGTACTGGGTCATACGATCCCCCTTTTTGAGACAGGCTGTCAGACTTTCAGACCACTGACTGGAACACTTTATCCTGACGAAGATCTACAAATGACAGCCGGGAAAAACAATTTACCGTGAGTTTTGGAGGCACGGAGGAAACTCGGTATGCAATGGAAGGTCACCGATCTACGGACCAACCTAGGCAAGCGCGGCTTTACCTTGAAGATCGACCCGTGTGGCAGTTATTATTTAGCCACGAGCTCCAATGTCCTTGTAATGTTCAGTATGAATTTATATATTTACAGAGAACGGGGACAAACGTAATAAGTACATCGCGCCTAACGCAGGAAGAGAACCGTTCCATTACATCGACGACGAAAAATAAAAATGTTTTTTTAAGTATGTTATTTTTATTAGTTTCTTAACAAAACATTACGCCAGAACTAATCACTCCGCAGGGTTATAATAATAATCGTTTTATTATCAGGCAACTAAGGCCCATAAATATAATACACAAAATAATCTCATGCAATAATAAATTAATACATGTTGAAAACCTAATAAAACTATGACTATCATCATCTGCCTAGCCTTTTCCCAACTATGTTGGGGTCGGCTAACAGTCTAACCGGATGCAGCTGAATACCATCTGACCTCTACAACCCAGTTAGTACTGGGTAATACGATACCCCTAGGTAAGACTGGTTGTCAGACTTTTTGGGCCACTGACTACCTGTTATAAAACTGACTATAGGTACACGTTATGTTGGCGGCGTCGTGTTTCGCTGCGTGGTGTCGCGTAATCTTCCTCGGAAACGTCGATATACGACACCTTTCGGCCAAAAGTCCTCTTTTAGGGTGTCATAATCACATATCCCACGGGAATGTCGCGAATATAACCTAAAACGCTCGGGGATAATGTTACCTCCCCTACATTCAAACAAATGTACCTCTGTATAATATTACTAGCTTTTGCCCGCGACTTCGCTCGCGTTAATTTAGAATTTCGCAATCAATTCTCACTACTAATATAATTCAATCATGATTCGAAAGACACGTGGCGCCATCTATTATCTTAAGAGCGTTATTGTTGTTTTCCTCGGGAACAGTATTTTTTTCGGGATGAAAGGAACCCTATGACCGTTTTTGTACACCCGACAAAGTATATGATCGTTTTAGTGGTTTAGGCGTGAAAAGGTAACAAACAAACAAACAAACTTACTTTCGCATTAATAATATTAGTTAGGATTACTTATGATATTAGTTATTAAGTTAGGACGGTTATGAATTTATGATTTCAGCCCGTCTGTATTTTTATCTATTCCTGCATAACTTTTAAACTCCTTATCATAATTCGACAATTAATAGCTCATCATCTGCGTAGCCTTTTTCCAACTATGTTGGGGTCGGCTTCCAGTCTCACCGGATGCAGCTGAATACCAGTATTTTAAATGGAGCGACTGCCTATCTGACCTCCACAACCCAGTACTGGGTAATACGATACCCCTTGGTAACACTGGTTGTCAGACTTTTTGGGCCACTGACTACCTGTAACGACTGTCAAAGATCTACAAATGACAGCCGGGACCAACGGCTTAACGTGCTTTCCGAGGCACGGAGGAAACTCGGTATGTAATGGGTGGTCACCCATCCACAGACCAACCTAGGCAAGCACGGCTTAACCTAAAGATCGATCCGAGCGGCAGTTATTATTTAGCCACGAGCTCCTAATTCGACAAATAGGTATCATTAGAAAAGTCTTGATCGTCTGCTGGTTACAGGCTATGTGACGTTACACTAAATTTAATATGGCGCCCTCTAGAGGACGTAAAGCCATACATTTATAAAAAGTACGTGTTAGGTATCAAATGAAAGGGCTTAATTAGCACACTTCAAATATAACGTATACATATATCGCTAGCTGAACGCAATTATATGATTATATGATTTATAAGATCTTCGTAAAGTTGATAATCTTTATCTCATACTTTACGGAGCGCAATTCGCCATCACATCAAGTTACCACAGACTGTTAAATTTCTCCAAATGATTTTAAACCATAAAATTTTGACGGTTAAGTTTAAAATTGACTGAGAAACTTTGAAAGTTTGTGGTAACTTGATGAGCTGGTGACTTTAGCAGGGACCAAGTTTTTAAACTTATAACACTTGTTTGGGCTTAGTTTTTGTATATGGCTCTGAAGTTTACAGTATCCTCAGCACTCAAGTTACAATAAAACACTTACTCCAGGTGTCGGTGAGGGTCCTGGCCCAGGAGTGGGCTGCACAGGCGGGAGGTACGGCCTCTGGGGCGTGGGGTTCGGCCTGATGGGGGGTGTCGGGGGTTGCTGGAATGTGATGAAAAGTTTCTTTAGTTTACAGGCTTTTTGGCTTATATTGACTTAACGTTTTTGATAAGACTCGTCTGCACTTTGAAGAACAACCGGTGTGGATGTTATTATTTAGCCACGAGTGCCTAAGGTGCCCTAGTCGGAACTCGAAAAAACTTGTAAGTCGAAGCCATGGGCTATCATTGCTCATAAAGGAGCAAGCTTTAAAAATAATAAACGTTTAAAATAAAATAAAAACAATTTATGTTAAGAATCCCCGCAGACTGCAGATTTTCTATCGGCCGATAGTTTAGTGGCACGTGACGTGCGTCAACTCGCGTTGGTCTGGTCTGCGCATTCGTCATCAACCCGACCGTTTAGTTGGCCACACGCGTGCCCAGTGCAGGATGCGAAGTTCTAGTTTCGATTTAAGCAGTAAGAAATATATCTTATGGTGTATAGGTACAGAGATTAACTCCAAAAGTGGTGCAAAAATGAACTTATACATGTCGGACTGTCAGGATTTATTCCGTTAGGCTCTTACATCATGTGGGGTGAAGATGGCTAATTACAATTTAACACAATAACACGGGGCACAATGAATCGGGTACATATCCAAGATGTCTCAAGTCTGCTGCGATTAGACCTCCAATATCGTCCTCGCCTCGAGCTGTAAACATCAGGGCTCTGTAGAAGCACGCTGCGGTGTGGGTAGACTTGTAAGTAGTTCGCGTGATGTCACCACTGGCGTACTTGCGATTAATTTTAAGTCTGTACCAATGACCGGATCCGACATGCACAAGTTTGTCGACGGATACCTGATAGTACGTCTTACCTTATTTCCATTGTTATTGGTGGGGAAAGGTACGGAAGGAGGGTCGTAGTTGTACCCCTTGCTGGGGGGGAGGTACTCGTTGCCCGCTGACATCGCCATTACGAATAGTGTGCACGACACTATGCTGGAGAGCCACATCTGGGAACAAGAGAAGAGATTTTTGTTAAAACGTAATCGAGACGGTCATGATAGTTGTCTTTTCATTAATGCTACAAATAAATAAAATGATTGAAGTGTCTGTGTCTGTGAACAGAGACAAAAATTAAAAAAAAAATGTTTTTTTTGTCCGAAACGGCTGGACTGATTTTGACGGGACTTTTACTAGCAGATAGCTGATGTTACAAGGAGTAACTTGGTTACTTGTATTTAAGGAAAATTTTTAGGGGTCAGTGCAAAAAAAAACATTAAAACCCTTGAAATTGCTAACAAAATCCGATTCAAATAGGGTAGTTATCTTTTTTATAACAATTTCATGCGGAGGTAAGTCGCGCGCAACAGCTTTTAGGCAATAGGTATCCGTAGGTTAGCCATGAGCCCCTTACAGAGGATAGACTATAATAACATCACGCCTGTAATCCCCGAAGTATTAGGCAGTGGTGTACCTAATAGTAGACTCATAATTTGCGAGATTTATCTCCGGCCCACAATAATACCTATTGTATTGCTAGATCTAACGTTTGGTGAGGTAAAAAACTAGTTTTCTTGCTACGACGTTACAATACAGTAATAATTTAGTAGTTTTTGTCCGACAGACAGTAGCACTGCTTACTTGAAACAAAACACTTGGTTTTGCATACAATACAATGCTCTTTATGGGAAATTGTACCGACAGAGCGCCACGTGAATTGTTTTATATTATAGGAATTATTTACTCTGTTCTTAGTGTGTTATAACTTTACGTCACCGACTGTAATCCTTGTGGAGTTAGGCAGATGTGTACATGTAGCGTGTATATTTCGTCGGCTAGGTTTAAGTCCTATGTATGAATATAATAAGATGTATTACACATTTTAATTGAAAAGCTTCCATATAAAACCAAATAAAGACCCATTAATTCTCCAAGGCTGTAAGCGTTTCAGAAAATAATATATCTTAGTACAATACGAGCCCTTTGCTTTATTCATTGTCCGCTTCAAATATAACAGAGACCAAAATTACTTTACTGTATTACAAAAAGCTGCTCATTAAGAAATAAAAACCGGCCAAGGGTGAATCGGTTTCGCGCATGATGGATTCCGTACCATCGCAGTAGCGGAGCTTCTTTAATTGATTTGTTGTTACAGCGGCAACAGAAATACACATTCTGTGAAAATTTCAACTGTTTAAACATTAGGGATCATGAGATACAGCCAACGGACGACTAGACGGATGGACGGACAGTGGAGGCTTAGTAAAAGGATCCCATTGGTTACCCTTCGTAGAAGGGCTTCTTCTTAAGAGGTGTCTGAAATCGAACTTAACGGTTTGCCCAAAATAACAGAATATTATTTATTTATTTATTTACGAACTCTTACCTACAACTACCATTACAGATCTGCGATCCAATGCGAATATCTTTCTTTCTTAAATACAAAAAGTTCATGTTTCTGCAGTCCGTACATCAATGCATTTGATTGCAGGTGACGTACTCAGGCGCACATAATGTATAAACACATACATACGTCTAGCTGCAGATCGTAGATCGAGGTCGGTCGCCGCTCGCTGGCATTGCTCATGTCAGGCATAACAATATTTTGGTAATTTGTGTAGCAAAACCAAAATATTGCATTTGAAACAGTACCATGTAACTCAGGGAACTCAGTATGGCATAGCTGGTTACCCATCTACGACCCAAACTCGACAAGCACTGCTTAACCTTGAAGATCGACTCGTGCGACTGTTACTTTTGAATAAATTCAGTAAAATGTTACAGCACAAATTTTCTTAAAACGTCCGGAAACAAAAATCATAGAAATGGCAACCCGAATAATAATATTGCATTTATGTGATCAAAGACACTGATCGTACTTGAACGCGATTAAGATATGATGATCACGTTCATTTTCATTGATGGAATTCACCCTAAAATACAACGATTTCCTCATACCGTAACAATATCGTGCTGCTAGAAATTAAATCCAGCATACAAGCTATGTTTTAGCTTAATCTCATAGACACAGCTCATCGTGTTATCACGACTCGCCGTACAGACATGGCGATGTTTTAACTACAGATAAACGGTTCCAATTGCCACGCTTCGAGTAAATGGTGAAGAAACGTGAACAATTGAACATCGGCAATTTATCTTCTAGCTTTTAGCGAATATTTGCTTACATGCGAGCATGATACCTACCGGGTGTAAACAGACCCTTCACATATCCGTCAACCAAGCATTCTGTACATCAAACTAAGTAACTTTACGCAAAAATTATTGCTGGGAATCGACTTTTTTTTTTTGGGGTGAAAAATCACGTTTTGCGGTAGGACTCGATGGAAAGCACTCAAAGCATCGTGCTGATGAATGGATTGAATAGTACGAGGGTCATGGAGGTGTGTAAAGTAAAAATCTTACATTAAAAACATGTATTTAAAAAAAAAAAACTTATGAAAAAGTTGAAACTTTGACCCCAATATCTCCGTAACTAGAAGGTTCCCAGGTATGGTCTAGAACAAAAAAAATATCGCAATGACGGGGAGAACAAGTGCCTTTCTTTTATGTTAAGGGTCTATTTACACCCTTAATGTAGGTAGGTATGTATACCTAGCAGTAGCGAAGGCTCAAATTTTTCGAAGGGAAGCCGGTAGGAATCGAGTTATATGGAACCTTCGCTACTGATACCGACTACGTGCAAATCATAAATTGGTACCTAGTAATGATTTGAATATTCCCCAGTAGGTAATATTGTATTATTTTTAGCTTGATGAACATCATCTAGCCTAGCCTTTTCCCGACTATGTTGGGGTCGGCTTCCAGTTGCTAAGAGGCTGCAACTGAATATTAAATATTATAATATCCCGTATTTTAAATGGAGCGACTGCCTGTCTGACCTCCACCACCTAGTACTGGTTAATTGATACCCCTTGATAAGGCTGGTTGTCAGACTTTCAGACCTCTGACTACCTATAACGACTGTCAAAGATCTACAAATGACAGCTGGGACAAACGGCTTAACGTGCTTTCCGAGTCACGGAGGAAACTCGAAATGGGTGGTCACCCATCCACGGACCAACCTAGGCAAGGGCGGATTAACCTGGAGATCGACTTGAGTTGGTATTATTTAGCCACGAGCTTCTCATTCCTACTTCCTTCTTAGCTTGTCGATGGCAACCAAGTTAAATTGGCCCAAAAGGCAACGAGTACGGCGGTTCCTGTAACGTGCAGACAACAGGGGGCTTACTAGTGTGGGAAAGAGACTGAGCTATACAGGTCGGTCTAGCGCCATCTGTTTCCCACGCTGAAATTACCCCTGCTTTAAGACTTCATGGCAGGCCACCAGGACTGGTATAACACTATATTAAATGCCCCATTGTTTGAGGGACAACACCACAGCTCAATTTAAAAGAGCGAGACACAAGCAAGCGATCTGCGATCATCACGAGCGAGAGCCAAGATATGAATACGAAACGGGATATTTACCATGTTTATCGATTCTTATTGGTGTTTGTTGCAGTTGTGTTTATCCGTGATTATGGCTTGCAACAGCGCCGAAATATCCGTGAACTCAAAAGAAACAGTAAACATGGTAAATATCCCGTTTCTAGTGTTATATATTTCTAGTGTTATGATAGTTTAAAAACTGATATGAATACGAATCTGCATTTTATTGATAGTAATTCAGTTAGTGTATTCTAATACTTCAGACTGTCGTTACTACCTGAACCAACTGTTGTATTGTAATAAGACGAACATAAGACACCCAAACTGGTATTTGATACTCACGCGGCGACGACCAATCAATTTATACAAAACCAGTATAAACGGATCTCTCATTGTACGGGAAATCTATACAAAGCGAGGCCATGTTATACTGGAAATGTACAGCTTGATGTATCGCTGTGTTTACCGACATAGTTGAGAAAAGGCTAGGCAGATGATGGCCTACATACTTTAGATCATCAAGTTTCACATTCAATTAAAGCCTAATGACGGAGCTAATGATATTGGTCAGAAACACCAAGGTCATCCGAAAGTGCCTAATTCTGTCTAGTAATAATTTGTTGCATATTCTATAAAGGAACAATAGGTCGTGGCGTAACATCTTTCCGCGTGGATGAAACTTGGAGAGTCCCTCATTAGGTGGTGGTGAGGACTGGTAAGAGTGGTAGCGGAGCGATTTCATAAGCGTTTAGTGAATTGGAGTATCTTTTGAGCGTACTTCTAAATGGTAATTTACTACTTATGTGTCACTTTCTTAGACTATACAAAAACTTATAATATTTTATACTTATATAATATTATAAAGCTAGTAAGAGTTTGTTTGTTTGGTTGAACGCGCTTATCTCAGGAACTAATGGTTCGATTTGAAAAATTATTTTAGTGTTGGATAGTCCATTTATCGAGAAAGGTTATATTATAAAACTGAAGAGTTTGTTTGTTAGGTTGAACGCGCTAATCTCAGGAACAGTTCAGGTTCGATTTGAAAAATTCTTTTAGTGTTGGATAGTCCATTTATCGAGAAAGGTTATATTTAATTTTTAATATTTTTATACGCAAACCCTGCGTAGGGAACTATAGCTGTGTCACCGTAAGACGTTATTAATGGAACGAAAATGTCGAGAACTGTGAGCAGGGTGCGATGGTCTAATTGGTTAAGACATCCGGTGTACTGAATCGGAAGGTCGCAGGTTCAAACCCTGCTCGCACTAGAATTTTTCTTTCCATGTCAAAACAGCTAAGGTTATATATAGGCTATAAAATTTCACGGGGCCGGAAATCGCGGGCAAATGCCACTATATTATAAATTAATAGTCTATCTATATCTGTGGTCAAATCACTCCTTTTTGTGGGCAGTATTGTTAAAGCAGTTTTTGTTGCAAATTCAAAAACAACGATGCCAATGCAGATATTCAATTGTTCATTCAAATGGATAATTGGCACAATCATAAATTCATTATTAGTTTTTATTAACCTACATGGTATGAAGTTATAGTCGCCGTAGTTTGTAGTTGTAGTTAATATTTGTTATTTTTGAAAACTGATTTGCTTTTGACACTACTAAGTATATGAATATAAAGGGTGTAAACATACCATTAACATATCCGAAAGGCACTTGTTCTTCTCGTGTTTGTGATATTTTTTTTGTTCTAGACCATACCTGGGAACCTTCTAGTTACGGAGATATTGGGGGTCAAAGTACCAACTTTTTCACAAGTTTTTTTTAAATACATGTGTTTAATGTAAGATTTTTACATTACACACCTCCACGACCCCCATACTATTCAATCCATCCATCAGCACAATGCTCTGAGTGCTTTCCATCGAGTCTTACCGTAAAACGTGATTTTTCACCCCAAAAAAAAAATCGATACCCAGCAATCATTTTTGCGTAAAGTTACTTAGTTTGATGTACGTACAGTCACGAGTACCAATATGTAAACACTTAAGAACTTTAAAAAGTGTTTTTCTCCTACTGTTCTGATTAAAATTTCATGTTGTTACGACCATAGTATTTAAGAATTCATAATTTTCTAAAAAGATCCTATCTCCAAGTTACAATCGTTATTTCTCGTGAAAATTGCTTTCAAATTCAGAAACGTGGATACATATTGGTGCTCGTGACTGTACGGAATGCTTGGTTTGACAGATATGTGAAGGGTCTGTTTACACCCTGTATTTACTGGAAAAAAATGCAAGGCGTAGAAATGAGATGGCAATATGTATTTAAGCGACATTAGCTCCTCCTGCTAAGCTCATGAACCTGCCCCGCTACCCGCTACCACTGCGCCCATAGCCTACTAGACTGCTACAACAGCTAATAGTATTCATTAAGTCACAAATTATGTTCCATCTGAAGATAAACAGTTCATTGTAGTCCACCGACTGTGAAGAGACGTACGTGTTCTATTGTTTTACGATTTTAGCCCACGGATGAGCAAAGTACAGAGGTTTGTAGTTTGCCAATATGTCACTAGATTGTGTGGGACATAATTGGAGTAATTTACTTTTGAAGTTATTGATTTGTCGTACCCGCAAATAAAACTGGGGTAAGGCGACTTCTTGAAAATATTTAAGGCGTAAAAGCTTCTACAATATCTTTGTATTTAAAAAACCCTTAAAATAAATAGAAGTTAGGTATCTACTTTTAACTTTGGCAATTTTTATAGTCTAAAAAGGTTACGTACATTTATCATAAATCAGTAAGGCTGCGACCTAACCAAAGCGACTGTCACATTAGTATTGTTCAGCGAACCTAAACGCATTTGAGATGACGCTCGCTTTAGTTCGGACTCGGGTTATGAAAATAGCTTCAAACTTTCGCTTTTATTATTGTAGGCAATAAGGAAATACACATATTACCATTCACAGGTATAGTAGAGGTAATTAAAAGGCCTGTGCACATATTACTTAAGCTGTCCCTATGTTTACACGCTTAACAGAGGGACATACATAATGCACATGTGACAAGAGCCGTAATTAAAGACTAAGGTTACTGTGGTAAGTTCAAAATACAGGTTCGAACTCTGTGACTTTTCACTTTTTAACAATGTTGGTTAGTGATAATTGTCTTCGAGTTAATAAAGTGAAACAAAATTGTAGGCACGGAGCACGAGCGGTGATCATTGCTTTTCTCCGTTCTGCGTTCGGAGTCTGACGAACGCTTCTACCAAAGATTATCGTATTATCAAGTTCAGTTGTGGAGGTCAGATAGGCAGTATTCAACAGCGTTCAGTTAGACTAGAAGCAGACCCCGATATGGTTTGGAAAAGGCTAGGCTGATGATAATATCAATCAATCAATCAATAGTCTTTATTTGCAAACATAGGTAACAACAGTGTGCAAGATGTTACAATAATTGTTATACATTATATAGTTTCTGTATGTTTTGCCATTTGGTGTACAAATATACATTTAAAGGAGGCTTTTGCCAATTAAGTAAATTAATCTATAGATACTAGTATTATAAAAAGGTAAAAGTTTAATTTTAATAAAATGCATTAGGTAATGTCAATCTGTAATGAAATACGATAATGTCAATAATCAATGGTTATGATGTCAATACGTTGCTGCTAAGATACGAGCTAAGCTAAACTAACTTAGCTGATCTCTTGGTCTACTTCCGTCTTAGGCTTTAGGGTTACTAGATCTCAGTAAGCTGGCATCGTATAGCTATATCCAAAGACAATTACCAGGTCGGCAACATTGCTCAACAGTGCCATAGCTGCCAACCCTCGGGCGTCAATTCTCGAGTATTTTGAATTAAACCGAGGCACGCTGGCGACCTATCGCGTACTTGACGGTGACATTTCAATGTAAACTTCGGCAGGGCTGCGACGCTGAAATAAGCTGCGATATGAATGTAGCACCTTTAATAACAATGGGAAGTTGGTGGTGTTACGACATGTAGCATAGAACATCATAACATGATGTCTGCAATCCCCGAAGGGCTGAATAAAGGTGTACGAGTAGGACACAAAAAGAGCGCAAACTCAGTGCCATGACAAAACTAGACTTGTGGGCTCAAACTCAATGCATTTATTTCTATTAGACCATAACAGGCACTTTTGAATGTCAGGAAAACAAAGAAAGCTAAGCTTCAGTCACAGTCACAAGGCATAATAACTTGTGAAAGTACTGTAGTTGCCCATTCCAAGGTGTAGATCTCTATGGAGAAGAATGGGCAAGAAACTCCATGGACACTCTTTTCAATCAAAATGTTGTTACAAAATCTTGGTTACATCATTCATGTGGAGACTATATATATATATATATTTATGTGAGAACGTTGTATTAAGAAATGCAAGTCAAGAGCTTCCAGAGTAAAAAGATATAATCAACAGTTTAAAAATAAACCATGGCAGCTAAGAGATGACTAGTCCCTACTGACAGCGCCCGTTCACGAACATGAAACTTGGCGCTTGGCTGTATAACTAAACATGATGGAGACGTCAATAAGACTTTTCTTATTCTTTCTTTATTAACATATCTAACATCACGCCTGTAATTCCCGAAGGGTTAGGCAGAGGTGTACCTAATAGTACACCCACATTTCTCCAGTTAGTAAGTCCCATGTAATAGGGGGCGAGCCTATTGCCATCAACCGGGTACAAAGATACTCCGTGGCAACTACTGAGAAATTCCTAATGGAAAAACCAAATAGCACTTTGACCGACCTGGGATTCGAACCGAGGACCTCATTCATGCTCAGCAGTAGCGATTGCGAACACTAGACTAATGAGGTAGTCAATCGAAGGTTGACGAGGGAGTCTTTCTTTATTATTTAAAGAAATACATACCTTTAATCATAAGACTGAATAACGGGATCGAGACACTTCGAGAAATTAAAATTACCAGAGGGGGTTACTATCACATCTTAAAGCAGGAGTTAGTCCAGTGTAGGAAAGAGACAGAACAATACTGGTCGTCTAACGTCGTCTCTTTCCCACACTGGAGTTACTCCTGCGTCATGTAAGACGTCATGGTAGGTCACCTGATGAAAAAACACTAGTTAGTTATTGAGCTGCATCTGTTTACACTGGAAGCTGAAAAAGCCTATACATACAGATGATGATAGTCAACTAAATGTTCTTACATGTTTTCTTACATGTTGATAGTCAAAGCCAAACCCTGGCCTACTCAGTCTATTAATAAATAGTAAACAATACAAAGTTATGGTCAATTACATAATAAAAAGGTACTTGAAATGTAAATTGTTGAGAACTTCTTAATTGTTAGTTGATTGCCACGGTCATTTTATGGGTTATCGACTTGTGAGCACGTATTTAAGTACATACATGTGATGAGGAGGGACGAATCGCATATGACTAAAAGAGTGATGAATATAAACGTTGATGGATGGAGAGGGAGAGGAAGACCAAAGAAACGATGGATGAATTGTATGAGGAATGATATGAAAGGAGTAAATGATAGAGTGACGGTTTACAGAGGCGAATGGAAGAAAAAAACGTGTTGCGCCGACCCCAAGTAATATGGGACGGGGGCAGAAATCTGGTGATGATTTTATTACATTTATACAAAAGTAACAGAGGTGCTCAATAAGTGTGACAGCATGGAAGGGGCCAATAGGGAAAAGAAAAAAATGGAGACCCCGCAATAGATGGGAGGATGGAATAAAACACACAGCGGGTGTAAACTGGTGCAAATAGCAAAATCCAGAGGAGACTGGTTCACTTTGGAGGAGGCCTTTACCTGCAGAGGGGTTCTTGCAGAATAATTATGCAAAAAAACTACATTTAACTTACTTAACACTTAAAATATACTTTGTAAACTTTAAATTTTTTAGATATAAAAAGGCTTTTTTATTTATTTATTATACAAAAGTAAACGTACATTACCACAGCGTCCACGCCATTATTATAACAGCCTGCACGAGAGACGATACCTGACTTTCTGGGAGTACCTGCGCTCTGACCATGGACAATCAGATCCAGTTGACTGAAACTGTGTAACTAAGTAACATTTTTCGTCATTATTTCCTATGCTATTCTCGTGTGTTAGGCCAAGCAGATTGAATAAAGAATTCTGGATTGGTTTCCTAATACAAATCTCACTATTTCTTATGTAATAAATTCGTATGGTCTAGACTCTAGAGGAAAAACCGGCCAAGTGCGAGTCGTACTCGTGCATGAAGGGTCTCGTACCATTGTTGTAGGGGAGCCCAATTAAATTTGTAATTTATTTTTATTATTTATTGTTTTGAAATACACATCCTGTGAAAATTTCAACTGTCTACCTTTTACGGATCATGAGAGAGATCATGCCCGCTGACAAGACAGACGCACGAACGGTCGGACAGCGGAGGCTTAGTAATAGGGTTCTGTTGGTTACCCGTCGGGTACGGAACCAAATCCCACTATCCTCTTTAAGTGCTTAAGGTAGGCAGTCACTGGTAGCTGGTTCTGGTTGGCCAGAACCAACAGCATAACTTGCTTATTAGGCGAAAAATATGTGATACAGACCCGAAGGTTCCTAAGAAACCGATTCCTGCCGGCTTCCCTTCGGGAATACGGCGCTCTACGTAGTGTCTAGGTGTCTACTGTTGTCAAATAGTATATTAGATACCGGCCGCGAAGGGTCAATTTTTGTAAGAGGTAAGCCGGAGTACATATTTTTAATGTGATTATATTATTTGTCTATAGAATACTGACTGTGCCATTTTTCAAAGGGAAGCCGGTAGGAATCGAGTTCTATGGAACCTTCGCCACTGTTACATACACATCTGTGAGTTTCACGTCACACTTGTGATGTTATCTTTAAAACTGGAATACTCTAGTTAATCTTAGCAGCAGCCCTACTGCTCGTAATGACGTTAGTATCGCATTGCAACCTTTCAACGTCGCCGACGTGGGACCGCGCTTTTAATTAAGATGAGTATCTGAAGCCGAAAATTAACTATTGTATTACCATTTTGAAAGTCTAAAGTATCTTGTTGAGTGCATCTTTGAGATGATTTGCATGTGTTTTTTAAGTTAACTAGCTTTAGCCCGCGGCTTCACTCGCGTGAATTTAGAATTTGATAATCAATTCGGGTTGTACTCTGCTTTATAGTAATATAATTCAATCACGATTCGAAAGACACGTGGGGCCATCTATTATCCAAAGAAAGTTTTCGTTGATTTCCTCGGGAACATTACTTTTTTCGAGGTAAAATGTACCCTATGTCCGTTTCTGTACACCTGACAGCGTATAGGCAAAATTTCAGGATGATCGGTTCAGTGGTTTAGGCGTGAAAAAGTAACAATCAAACAAACTTACTTTCGCATTTACAATGTTAGTTAAGATTGTTGTTTGGGAACATAATTTAGGGTTATGTATAGCTGAGTGCATCGTTCGTCTAGTGGTCGCAAGTGACTTTGCTGAGTATGAGGTATTGTGTTATATTCTCAGGTCAGACAAAGTCTTGTTGACATTTCCATCAAAAACTCTCAGTGGATTAATCGAGGTTATATGTGTGCTCGGTTGGTACCAATAGGTTCGCCCTCTAATACCCCTGCCGCCTAGCTCTCCGTGAATTATCGGAGTAATTTTATGCGTGTATTGTTGACTAAAATCTTTGGCCTACATTTTGATGTAAAGAAAGAGTTAAACGTACGTTTGTCAATCACAAAACAGTCCTGTCGCTGCTTTTTAACAAAAATCTATGATTTGGGACTCTTAAAGGGCCGATAAAAAATTATATTATACTAGCGTTAACGACCATCATCATCATCATCTGCCTAGCCTTTTCTCAACTATGTTGGGTTGGGGTCGGCTTCCAGTCTAACCGGATGCAGTTGAATACCAGTATTTTACATGGGGCTACTGCCTATCTGACCTCCACAACCCAGTTAGTACTGGGTAATACGATACCCCTTGGTGAGACTGGTTGTCAGACTTTTTGGGCCACTGACTAACTGTAACGACTGTCAAAGATCTACAGGTGACACCCGGGACCAACGGCTTAACGTGCTTTCCGAGGCACGGAGGAAACTCGGTAAGTAATGGGTGGTCACCCATCCACAGACCAACCTATCCAAGCACGGCTTAACCTAAAGATCGTCCCGAGCGGCTGTTATTATTTAGCCACGAGCTCCTCACTAGCGATAACGACCACGGAAACGAAAATCATGTTTGAGGATCCACGGAAAAACTCTTTCATTAAAAAAGGTTATAAATAAACCCTTAACGAAGCTGAAAGGCACTTGTTCTCCCCATCTTTGCGATCATTTTTTTGTTCTAGACCAAAGTAGACTTTTAGTTACCCAATATCTCCGTATTGGGGGTCAAAGTTCCAACTTTTTCACAATTTTGTTTTAAATACATGTTTTTAATGTAAGATTTTTACTTTAAACACCTCCACGACCCCCGTACTATTCAATCCATTTATCAGCACAATGCTTTGAGTGCATTCCATCGAGTCCTACCGTAAAACGTGATATTCACCCCAAAAAAAGAATCGTTTCCCAGCAATAAATTTTGCGTAAAGTTTGATTTACATAATGCGTGGTTGACGGCTTCGTTAAGGCTGTATTATTATAAGAGGTTCCTATGGGTATACCTAAGTACTAGACTGGACTATGTAAAGGATGATATGGCAAGAAAGGAGGTATCTGATGAGACGACGAGTAATAGAGAAGTATGAAAGAAGAAGACTGTTGCGCTGACCCCAAATGAATTGGGATAAGGGCAAGAGAATGATGACTACGTGTAAGTACTACAAAATAAACTAATTTACTGATATGCTTCAGCAAAACGGGTCTTCCGCAAACCTTCACGACTATACAAACAAGATCTCGTGCAGAATCCGCATCCTAGCCCTAGTTCCTGCCATCGGTTGCTCAACCCGAGTCACGACGGATGACACGGGTTGCGATACTAGTGCCAACTGCGAACTAGGGCTCTATTATTAACTTTCTAAATGCTACGAACACCACTTTGATTCCAATGTTTAGTGTAATGGATGTTTTCGTTTCCGAGAGCTTGAGAGGATGAGCTGTTTCGTCATTTGTGGAAATATCGTGATGTTTCTCATTGTCAGAATGTAATGCCATTTACGTTAGCTTTTAATTAGAATGTCATCCTGTTTCTGGAACGTCGATTAGAATGATTTGATTGGTGAAGGTTGCAGGGATCCGCTGAATGCGAGTCGCACGGGATCGGTTAGTGTGAAGACACTTGGGGGAGGCCTATGTTCAGCAGTGGACGTCCTTTGGCTGAAATGATGATGATGAATGATGATGATGATGATGAATACATTTAGCCAGCGAGAACAGCTCTAGAAGTTTCCCGCAACACTGTATTGGACGAGATTTCGTCATATGTGGGTATATCGTGATGTTTCTTATAGACCGCATCAGTGTACTGTTAGCTATCATAGACTGCCATCCGGTTTGTAAAACGACGAGAAACAAAGTCGAATTTATTTTTTTCGAAGGACTTTTTTTTGAGGTGAAAAATCACGTTTTACGGTAGGACTCAAAGTAACGCTCTCAAAACATTGTGCTGATTGATCTATTGAACAGTACGGTCGTGGAGGTGTTTAAAGTAAAGTTATAACATTTAAAACTTGTATTAAAATAAAAGTCGGAACTTTGACCCCCAATATCTCCTTAGCTAGAAGGTTCCCAGGTATGGCCTAGAATAAAAAAATGATCGCAATGACGGGGAGAACAAGTGCCTTTCGGCTTCGTTAAGGGCCCCTCAAAAGTTTCCTCAGGTTGCCTGTCAACAAAAATTTGCAGTTACCAGACCGAGAATCGTGCTCATGTTATTCTTAGCAATGAACGTTTAGATGCTTAAAATGTTCAGCCAATATGTTCCCACTGTTGGGACACCGGCTCCCTTTCTGTATTTAAATACAACATGGTGATTATTGGTGATTATCGCACTGTTACAAGGGTAGGCAGTAATTAAAGTATAAATTACAAACACGCATGTATGCATGTAGTCGTAAATTGTGTGAAATAATTCAACTGTTTTACCCTAATTATTGTTTCCTATTGTTTTTTTGTGAGAACGGTCACATCGCTGACTGAGACACGCGACTTTGACACTTGTATTTGAGAAGATAGAGTTTAAAAATGTGAAGTAAATATTTTTTGTTACCTTATATGTGTTTGTTAAAGCAATTTTGAATTGTATGCCAGTAAAGTTAGGGTTTAAATTAGGGTGATAGAAGGTTTTCAGTTACAAAACACGGGCTTATTTTTGTTGTTAGATACATCAGATTTAAAAAATCTGTGAGATTTATCCGCTAATACATATTTATCGTTACGCCACAATCGTTGGGGACCAGGCAGAGATCGTAGTGATACGGTGTGACTTGTGAGAATCAAAGAGAAACATTGATTATTATCTATTTTTTGTATTATTAAGTCTTGTTCAAGATTTTTCGTGAGGGTCGTTCGAGGTAACATGCTGTTTAATTTTTTTTATGATAAAATTAATGTTATGTAGTTTTAAACATTTAACATTAAGGCTTTAGGCTGTATCTCTTTAAACTTTGGATGCATTGTTGGCATGTTTTTCCCGAGTAAGGCAGAGGTGCTCAATGTTCCCATAGGGACCTATATGTATTATAACCAACTAGCTTTTGCCCGCGACATTGCTCGCGTTAATTTGAAATTTGACAATTAAACTCTTAGCACACTACTAAAGTTTCTTTATCTCTGTTTTCTTCCTGAGTAATGCCCCTAGATGTTACAAGAAATATTTTCTTAATATATGTTTAAAAATCACGCTATGTTCGTAGGTACACGAAGTCTCCGAAACCACCTAACCGATTTCAATGAAGTTTTGTGAATTTGTATGGTTGGTTCCAGGTTGAAAGAAAGGACCCGATAGGAGGCGCTGTACGAAGCAATGTATACAATATATTACAACAGTCTCCTTAACCTTAAACCAAATGATGTACAAATAAACGATAATTACAACAAAAAATGAACACGCAAACCTAATTTAAGGTCAAATGTCAAATATTACATAAGTCTTACATAACGCATTATTACTATATAATGTGTAAGTTCAAGCTAAACGCATAAATCAATTTAATTGGTGTGGTTTATGACAGGAAAATTGATGCGGCTCGCACTTGACGCAAGATGGAGTAAATACTTTTTTGAGTGTGCAGCTAATCGCGTGATAGTGTTGCCAATTTAAAAAAAGGTTGTTTTTTTTGCTTTAGGGCAAAATGATAATAATAATATATATTAGCATATATGATATAATATGCTAATATTAAACATAACATAACATCACGCCTGTAATCCTCGAAGGGTTAGGCAGAGGTGTACCTATTAGTACACCCACATTTTGCCAGTTATGTTTAAGTCCCATGTTATAGGGGGCGAGCCTATTGACATCAACCGCGCACAAATCAGGCTCCGTAGCTGCTACTGAGATATTTCTGATGGAAAAACCCAATAACACTTTGACCGATCTGGGAATTGAACCCAGGACCTCATGCTCAGCAGTCGCGTTTGCGACCACTAACCCACGAGGCAGTCTATAATATCTATTTATAATATGACATTAAACAAGTTTAACATACTTATAACTTGATGGGATAAATATAATATCGAAATTAGCATAGTCAGATGGTGCAAGGGCATTGTGCGCTCTTTCTAAGATATTTTTATGGCTTGTAGATATCTTTTCTATTTTTATTTATGTTAAGGCTGTATAAGTAAAAACTAAAACTAGTATGATTTTCTATATAAGGATGAATATATACTTTTTCTTATTGCTAAATGGCTTGAAGTATGTAGTTATTACTAGTTCATGTAAAAGTAGTTAATTGAGTTTACATGATGTTTACTGCTCCTAATACAAACAGGACATATAAAGATATTGACGTTTATTGATCATAAATGTGCAATAAACGCATTTGAAGTAATAAGATGCCTTATATGTATATGGATATAAGGCATCGTAAATACATATGTAATAACATAATTTTACTCGGAGTTAAAATTCCATCTTAAATAATCTTGATTAAGCTCTTGGTAATTAGACAATTCCTAAGTAATGCATGACGGTTAACATTCTTGTAATGTCATAAACATTAAGATTATATTCTGTTTGTCTGCGGTTCGCAAGCGCAACGTGTGTCTTCGGTTCGATTCTCTGGTCAAACAAACTTCTATTGATTTTGCCATTGAAAGAAATTTCTCAAAACAAACATGGAGTTTGGATCAGTTCTGATAAATGTTAAGAACTTGCCACCTACTAGAATAAAAAAAGCCAAAACAAAAATTTTGTATGTCAAAAGGTATGGCAACACAATTTGCGGCTAAATTTCGATTTGACAGATTAAACTTTTACACCGCGAGGCGACGGCCACACGCTATACAGCCTATAATTATAAACTCATTTCTCAAATGCTCTCAATTTCTCACGCTGTGTAGATGTAAGTGATTGCCTACTTGTCTAAAATTGCAAAATAACACATTGCAATGATATGCGAGGGGCAAAAACGGTGGAAGAAAATTGATTGAAAGGAAAATAGCAAGTCTCGCAAACAGGGAAACGTTTTGCGGGATTTTGTGCAAGAAATTGAATTGTTGCAAGTGATATTTGAGATAAGGATCGTTCTTTTGGTTGCTTCCGTGATTATGTGGAAATGAAAGGTATTCTTTGGCACAGGTGTGAAAATTAAAAAAAAAGAAAATTATCGTGAGGAAACCGTCATGGCCGAGACATGAAAGTTAGAACATCTACCTACCTGCACTGTGCTCGCGTGGTGGATGTCTCACAGAGACTAGACCTGTGTCCCAGAAGTATAGTAAAAGGTATAGGTAGGCTTATGTTAACTAACAATATTGAATATCAATGTGTTACTTGTGCTGGTCGATGAAAGTGCAAAAACTTTTTCATAATGATGATGTTTCATCCGTTTGCATTAATAATTTAATTTATTTAAAGCATTGATACTCTAGTTGTGTGACCGTCGGACGGCCATGTCATAGATCTCGAGTTCTAATCCAAGACGCACCTCTGATTTTCCAGATTCATGTGTGTATTGTATAATTATCACTTGCATCGGTGAAGGAAAACATCGTGAAGAAACCAGCATGCCTGAGAGATATATCTCGAAAAATGTAAAGCCAAGTCAGTGCCTGTGGGCGGCATAAAACTCTGACACCAGGTTAGGCACTAACCACACGAAAAAGGAAGGAAGGAAGGAATATTTTTTTTACTAACAGCATAACATCACGCCTGTATTTCACCGAAGAGTTAATACAATACAATACAATATCTTTATTTTCTCTCTTCACAAAGGTTCACATAGTTATAATAAATATAATTGTATGAATAACATTTTACACAAATTGCACAATATATGTTCCTTTGTGAGAGACTGGCGTCCATCTGCGGGACTGTTCGAAAGAGACACCGTGGCCCTGGAACACAAAGGGCAAAGAAGGAACATGGATGGGTTTTAGTCAGTACAAGTCTGACACTCCCTTCCGCTCCGCCCAGAGTGGGGGGGGTCATTTGATGATTTCCCATCCAAAAAAAAAAGACTGGCGTCCATACTAGGATACTCTGTGTGACGGATCCCCAGGCTCTCACCTCGAATTAAATGTGGTTTAATACAATACAATAGCTAATGTAACTCAGACAACTGATTCATTGCAGAAGGGAAAAAAAATCAGACAATTTAAACTTAAATAACGTAAAAAGTTAGGCAGAGGTGTACCATAGTCCACCGATATTTCACATTTTTATGTTTAAGTCCCATTTGATCTTGTGAATTGAGCACAAATCCAAGCTCTGGACTACTACTTAGAAAATCTTAATAGAAAAATCCGTTATCATGTTGTCCGAAGAATCCTGGAAATCAAATCCCAAGACAAATCAAAGTTAAATTTAAATGCGTTTAAAAAGGAATTCAAAGACTTGTTATGTAAAAAATGTTATTATAATTTAAACGACTATTTGAATGACACTGACATGCTAATTGAATTGTAATTTTATTAACTTTGACATATCGTATCTTTTTAATAGTTTGACATTAAATAATATTTTGAATGTAATCCAGATAATATTTTTAACTGACTTGCCACAAATTGTTATTGTTTTATTTTTATTTATTTTTTGTCTTGTAATTTATGTACCAAATATTTGCACGCCACATGTGGCAGATTGTGATGAGAGCACTGATTAGAAAGACCATTTATTGTACCACATTCTAACAAATAAATGAATTTGAATTTGAATTTGAATTTTAGGACCTCTCATGCTGAGCAGCAGTAGCGAAGGGTCAATTTTTTTTAAACAACGGTAAAGCGCAGTACATATCTTTAATATGATTACATTATTTGTCTATAGAATACTGAATACTGCCATTTTTAAAAGGGAATCCGGTAGGATTCGATTTGTATGGAACCTTCGCCACTGCTAAGCAGTAGCACTTGCTAACACTTGACCAACGAGTAATTACTTACATCACCGCTAAAAGCTCTGCAATTAACAACACTAATGACTTAACGGTTATTTTACACCACTATAAGAAAACCGATAAACAATTAAAAACCGTCATATTTGTTAATCCCGTCTCTACATCGAATTAACGACACAAATCGATGTTAATCGGAATCTAACAATTAATAAAATACAATTGTTTATGTGTGTACCAATCATTTTGTGTTTGTTTATATAACTGCTTTGATACGCTGTGGCTACCGATTTGTTATGTCATAGAAAAAATGTACAGTTGCCTGCACATCAAGTTACCACCAACTGTCAAATATCTTCAAATGATTTTAAACGATAAAAAGGTGACGATTAAGTTCAAAATCGAATGAGTACATTTTACAGTTTGTGTGTTTGTGATAATAACAACGGATTTAAACATTTATTTTTGGAACAGACAGTTTCTGTTACTCGTTTAAAGTTAATTTCAGTTAAGTACTTATCATCAGTAATAAAACATCACACTTTGCCAATTTTTTTTTTTTAATTCCCGTGTAATAGAAAGTGAGCCTATTGCTATCAAATGGACACGTAATGAAAATTAGGGACGCTACTGATAAATTTCTGATAGAAAAACCCAAGAAAATTTTGCTCAACCTGGGAATCGCACCATAAAGGGTGCAAATTGTGGAGGTCAGGTAATGAAAAACATAACTCTGTCTTTGCTGTTACGCAGTGTGGCAGATAGAAAAATAGCCCTAAGAGAAAACTATGCGTTTTAAAAACGCAGCTACACCTCTACTTACCTTATCAAAGAAATAAAGAAAACTATGATACAATACACATAATAGTTCAATAATATAACCTAACAATGATTCGCGAAAACTTAATCCTACATTGTCCCCTGACCTTACACATTCAATAACTGTCAAAACTCTATAATAGACAACAACAAATGTTTTTTTAATATGACATAACTTTTGTCAGTGTTGCCATATTAAGCGCCACGGTCAAGGGGCAACCCTGAGTGAATGAATGGGTTGTTAAGTTGATTAGTGTATTGAGCAGTGATGGTTGAGTCAGGGAAAATGTATTTGAGTGGGTATGGCCCACCTGTTGTTGAAGGATATTACGAGATGATAAGATATGGTTGGCGTTTAGTGTTCGACTAAGTGGAGGTTTGATTCTATAGTCGGGCAACGTGCTATTGGGTTTCAATTTTTCAGAATTTTTAAGTAGCTGCCGGGAGCCTTATTTTTTACAGTTTATTGGTAATGAGTTCGTCCTATAACAACATCACGGCAGTAATCCCCGAGGGGTTAAGCAGAGGTGTACCTAATAGGACACTCACTTTTCTCTAGTTATGTTTAAGTCCCATGTAATAGGGGCGAGCCTATTGACATCAACCGGGCGCAAATAAATAGGTTAAAGAAGAAAAATAACTAATTATTGTTATTTGAATATAGGTATCACTAGTTTTACCCCTCCCGCCCATTTTTCCCTCTACCCCCTTGATTTTGTTAATCTCCATTAATTTTCACCAGCTATAAGAACGAACGCTAGCTAACTATACGCTTAAGTGAAAAGTATAATGTAGTCTATTAACTTTTTTATAAGAAGACTCTAAAAGTAGGGTCTGGGGAGCTCCTACGAGTAATGATACAATCGTACGCGCATTCAGCCCAACTTGTGTGGTCAACAAAGCTACCAAGAGCTAAGACACGCTAATATTTTCACAATAGTTCGTACATAAGAAGTCACCAAGCTCGGTAACCTCCTGTCACTGTGTCACCATGATATGTTATTCACAATGAATACATTTATTAAGATGTTAATAATCTATTGTGATGGAGTTTGGTCGAAAGTTATGTTTAACATAGATGTTAGTGTCAAAACGGTGGTATATTGATGGTGCCACCCACATGGAATGAAAGTATTAAAGCATTACGACTGTAACTTAAAATCGTCGTAATATGCATCATAAATGCTCGAAACATGCAACATAAATGGCAAAATATGCAACATAAAATTAAAGTCCTAAAAAATTATGTTTGTTCTTTATCACATTTTGTGGCCACCTACTGGGCCCAAATATGGAACAAATATGGGACCGTCTAATATGGAAGGAACATCAATACGATAAGAAGAAGAAGACCACATTTTTATATCCGGTCTCTCATCCCTATAGCAGCCTATTGCTGGATAGCAGTATCTCAAAATGTACGCCATTGATATAACTCGATCTTCGGCCACACTGCATACAGCAACTACCAGCCTATATAAATTTTTGAAAGCAAGAAGTTATTTTATATATATTTATTTTGTACCCTATCACAATGTTTTCTTATTTAACCCAAAGGTTGACTGGTAGAAAATGCCTTGTGGCATTAAGTCCGCCTATGTACCACTATTGCACATGAAGTTTAAATAAATAAATAAATAGATGTTATTCGTAATATTGGTACTATTATAAACAATAGGTGTCGTTATAATTAGTCTCAGCATACTGGCTATTGCAACGAGGATATGTAAGCTGCTTACCAATTTTCCTATAGCACTTAAAGGATTAACTGACGTACTTAATCCGTGTGTTAAAACCACGATTACCGCTTACCAACCAGTAATTACCGGTAACCGTTACAGCAATAAGTAAACTCGACTAACAATCGGTTGTCAGCTGCCAGACCAGTTGTAAGATTGACGTTGACATCTTGTTAGATGATGATAGCAAGATGGACGAGCTTAGTGAAGGTAGGTTATTATTAATTATTTCTTCATTATGTATTACAATTGCTGTTTTGGATTTTAGCTTAGGCCATGCTTAAAGATTTTAAATGCCAAAGTATTTTTGTGTATCTTTGCCCTAGAAGGACATGCATATACACTGATCTTATTGGTGAGGTTCTTCAGATAGGTCAGGTGCGTAGCACTCGCAACCGGCTTGCGTGAATGAACGTAGACGAGACAAAAGTTAGGATCGTGGTACCTAGGTGGCGTTCTGTGTTTTCTGCCTAACGCCGTGGTGGAAAGGCGTGAGTTTATGTATGTATGTATCTTTGTGTGTCTGTTATCTCTTTAGACCTGTATGAATTAATTAGCCACACGGGTAGAACCTGACGTGACTTGACTTAGGACGTATTTTATTTCCTGTTTATTGACATTCTAAGGTTTTATTCCGGTGGAACGTTCTCTTGGGGTAATTCAAGTTCTCCATAATGGCGAAGCTGTTGGAAAAAGTGACTATAGACAAATGTGGCAAGAAATGTGTTTTTTTTAGCTGTAATGAACGATGGCACTTAAATAAGAGTGCATATATAAGTCCTGAATCTTGAGTTTGCTAATATTTTAAGACGGACTTAAGATCAACAATTACAAAGAAATGATTCACGTAATACAAGTGGTGCAATAATAGCACAACTTATATTTCGAATTATTAATAATTACAGAACATATTTGTTATAAAATATAACAAAGTACCTTGTTAATATAATAGTGTGATATTAATACAGTCTTTGTAACCGAGAAGCTCTTAATTAACCTGGTAGCTAATTGCTGTTTGCTTGGTTTTTATTACAGTCGTAATTTCTTTAGATTTGTATGTTCTAAAGCGGGTGGAATCGGGGCATTAAGTTATGTTTAATGACTGAAAGAAGATTTATTAATAAAATGAAACGAAATTACTTAAAAATGCCGATTATAAAATACTGAGACTGAAGTTGCTGCACATTTTAATAATTACGAAGATTAATATTAGCAAAATATTAATGCTTGTTTTAGAGCTGTGGTGTATAAAAACTTTCGACAGTTTGTTATATGTTTTTCGTTCAGCAAAACTAACCACTACCGAGTTTTCGACCTCACTTTCAGGTCCGTTCCTGATTTGTTGGTGTGAAATCTGCATGCTGCCTACCCGGTACCAAATGATCGCCGAGCGCCTATTCAGGATGTACGGAACACCGACGCACAAACGGTTAAACCACGTGTTCAGTAAATAATACCGAACCCCCAACATATAATTTTTCGTCGGTAATTTTTCTTAAATCTCACTCACTTTTGTAGGCCACAGCTGACTTTTTTTTTAAATTTCCGCCGAATGATGATGATGTTCGGTATGATGTACTGAACACGTGGTAACAGTTTGTTCGTCGGTGTCCATTAAAACCTGTACAGGCGCTCGGTGAGCTATGGTACCAGGCCTAAAGTTAAAAGAAGATATAGCTTTTTACATGAGGAGAATAAAATAATATGAAACCGATTAGGTTTTAAACAATCTGTGACGAATAGCTAAACTAGCCATTGACCCATTCTGTTTTGATTATGATTAATATATACAAAGTAAATAAGTAACATACGTCAATAGGTTCTTAATGACCAGTATTAGTTTCAACAGTTATAAATAAGTTATGGTTATCTGTGGCCAATTTTATTCGCGTTGTCTCAATTTGAATTTACACAAAGTCATTAAGATTCATCATCATCATCTGCTTAGCCTTTTCCCAACTGTGTTGGGGTCGGCTTCCAGTCTAACCGGATGCAGCTGAATACCAGTATTTTACATGGAGCGTCTGCCTATCTGACCTCCACAACCCAGAATTAGTCAAAAAGTTATTAAGATGAAAGGGGTAAGAGTCCACCTATGAATAGTCCTGGGTTCGATTCCAATGTTGAGTAAAGTGTTATTGAGATTTTTTCTATAAGGGATTTGTCAGTAGCAACCTGGAGTTTGGATTTGTGCCCGGTTGATGGTAATAGGCTCGCACCCTATAACAAGAAATAAACGTAACTGACGAAATGTGTCTCACCCTTGGGGATTCAAGGCTATGATATTAATGTTCTTATGTAGTATCTGGATCTTATAAAATAAACTGGGGGTCTCAAATGGCCGCTATAGCAGAATCATAATTGGATAATAATATGAATTAGGTTTCAATTCGTAAAATAGTCATCTTCATCTGCCTAGGCCTTTTCCTAACTATGTTGGGGTCGGCTTCCAGTCTAACCAGATGCAGCTGAATACTAATATTTTACATGGAGCGACTGATACTGACTGCGTCTATGACCATTTTAAAAATTTTAACGTGGTTTATATAATTATCCTATTAAGATTCTGCTAAGACGGCCATTTTAGACCCCCTGATCTAAATAAGATTTTCCTGTTTTTTGACTTTCTAAAATTGATGACAGGGTGTCATCAATTTTACCATTAAATATAACACAAAGTGTTTTAAAAAAAAGAGGTCAAACAATTTATTTTTATTAGCATTTTAACACTTAAATCAATTATGCTCCAAGACCATGTTTGTACAAACTCCCGGTGTTACTCGTCAGTTTTTATATTTATAGTAGTTTTTATGTGTTCCCTTCATGGTCTAACACATATAGTGTCGATTGAAATCGTAGTCGTAGGTATACTGTTACCACTGGTTTTTCCTTGGTATGTTTTATGGGGTCATAAAAAATGTTTTATAGAAGAAGTAAGTGTTATCTCTATGGTTATCATTCAGATGTTTCAATAACTAATAGCAGATATATGAAAAAGGCACTTAATTTAGAGGGCGTAAGGTTTTATGTTAAAATTCTGTATGTACATTACATTCTGTACATTTAGTGTGAAGCTCTTTACCTACAAACAAATAAAAATGCTTAATTGGGATTGATTATATTATCGAATATCACATAAATTAGGTTAAACCTAAACGACCATAATTATGAAGAAGACAGGGCAGGAGAATGATGATGGTGATGATGATGATGATTATGATAAACGACTATAATATTATATCGATCCCAAAAGTCGGTGAGAATAGTACAAAAGACATCAACGCAGACGACATCAATGTGAGGCCGATTTTCAAACGTTGTTCAAATCTAAGAATTTGTGTAATATACTACAACTAAAAACCCGACTACTGAATAAAATGTAGCCTATATTACCCGGGCTAGAATAACGAATCGATTGACACCTTAGTCATCAAAATCGGATGAATAGTTTAGGCGCTACGGAGGAACATACATACTGCTTAAATCATAAGACTTAATTTTGGCTTCGCCGTAGTAGTGAAAACAGATTTGTTTCTATTAAATCGATCACTTATTTCTTCTAGTTTTGATTTCCGAACAATACTAAACGATTGTTTTTATACTCACTGAGAGTCTTTTTGTCATATGCCCTAGTCTAGCAACTCAGACCTACCTTTACGGTACAGATACAAAATACAAATCCAAGAACAAAAAAATGAATAAAAAGTTTAAAAATAATTAAATCAAAAATGTGTTACGAATAACATTCAAATATTCTCTAAAAAGATTTACGTGTCCTGTTTCCATGTAAACACTCTAAATTTGTCGATGAAAAAGGTGATCAACGGTCATCAATAATAGAACTAGATGATTGTCTTTTGACTACCTCTGGAGATAGAAACACTATAAACTGGTGATGCATGAGTAAGTTCCTTAGCCTAATTGTTAGGTAGAGGACGAGGAACAAGTAAACATTACACCCACAAAAGCCACGGCGTGAAGATACAAACAAGCGTGTCTGGTGTCACCTAGAAACTGGTTGTAGACCGGTTGCTATGACTACTGACCCAGTGTAGGCAATGTTCCTGCATGCTACACTATGGTTACAGGAGTAGATATGCGACAGAGACCAAGCGTCTTAATAGTAGTCATCTTGGGATAAATACTTTTTGCATATCAATTTGTTCGCGACATCTTACACATGCATTTTTTTATACTCGCAAAATATTTAAACCATTGATTTACAACATCTTGATAACTCATCTGACTTCCGAATTATATTACTAACGGGCGCATTCTAAACTCAATACTACCTCTGTCGTCTTTTTGACAGTATCAGTATTGCTCCTTAATTTTATTTTTTCCGTTCTTTAAAGTGTTTATTACATTAAAAAATTAGTTTACGCGTCGTAATTAAGTAAACTGATTTCAAAGCGAAATCGTTACGGTACGTTTACGGTTTAAGAATCGATTTGGTTTAAAAAATGCAATCGAACAGCCAGCTTAAATGAGAGAACACCCCGTAATCATCGCACACTGTAAGGCGTTCCATTATTGAAACACGAGCTACACATACTTGCTCCGACACATGCATCAAGTGTAGCTTAGTCTCTGTGAGCTATTTACTCCTGTACAGTTGGGACGAGGACCTTTGCTTCTATTCGCAATGTTAATTAGTAAGAACAACTTACTGCAGCGATATAACTGTGATGAAGGTGTGTTTGAAGAATTTAGTCGGAATGTACAGAAGAGTTGATTGATGTTACATGTTTGTTGAAAGACTTCTTGTACTATGATGAACTAACACTAATTACGTTTCATACGGGCAAAGAAACTAGACAATGCATTTTGAAATCACAAAAAGTACTGAGTTAATCAACGCGCTTTCTATCGCGGTGTGATAAGAGGTATATGTCTGGGCAGAGGCCTCTGATTACAAGGTATTTGCAGTATATGCATCTCAGTCCATTGCTGGATGTAGGCCTAATTTTCTCTACAACACCTTGTTCATCGTTTCCACAATCAGTCTGACCTAGCCACCTTTTTAATGGCGTCGGTCCATCTAGCTAGCACCCAATGGTTGCCTTTACGCGCCCTCCACTCCAGGTCTCGTTTTATCTATCATCCATCGGGTAATATCATCTAATCTTTATCGCAAACCCTTATAGTCAGCCAGATATTGTCATTTAAATCCTTTTGAAAGATAACTGTAATCACTGTCAATTAGCAGTTCGAAGTGCTCACATTAGAATGTCAAGTAGATTGTGCGTTATTTCTGTGGCACACGTTTCAACACGCTCGGCAACGAATAGAATCGCAAGTTACATGTAAATCCTTTACTTACATAATTGATGTAAATGTCTAGCTTAGGTTAGGCCTCACAGATTGACATAAATGGTAGATATTGGAGGATATATTTAGGTAGTACTAATGGAAGGATTGAAGCTCGATCGATCAATAAATTTCAAGTCATCGATTTAAGACAAAATTAGTGTTACTGCAATTCAATCATGATTACTTCAAGTTAAATAAACTCACGCTCATGCGGATAGGCAGAAACTACAGTACGCTAACTTAGAACTGTTCCGATCCCTACATAGTTATTCTGCTTCGTCCACGTTCTGGACAATCTAGACAAATACGCACGCCTGACGCAAATACTATGCACCTGACCTTTCTGAAGAACTGCATTAATAAGGTCTACTTGCACACTCATTTTATGTTCAAAATGGACTAAAATCAAACCTTATGAACGCTAAGTTATAATGAATTTCGAACATAATGTTATTTAAAGGCAAGCACATATCATTTTTGTACAAAAGACTAGGTGTGGTCCGTTTATCCACAGTTATGGTTCGTCCAAGACGTACGTAAGCGATGTAACGTGCGGTGAAAAGCAGTGCGGCCAAAATACGCTACAGTCTTTATTCTAGTCTAACTTTAAGTCTGTATAATACCTAGAATTGTAGACAAATACCAGAATCCAAACAGAATGCATCAGCACACGTGGGAAGGTTTAAGAACATCAATAACATTGCGCTAATATGACCATGCGTCTGTATTAACACGGATTAGTCTCGACTGGTATAGAAAATTAGGATCCATTCTATGTCTTGTTATAAATGAGCTTTTGATTGACGTACTGAGATTGGTTACTGATGTTTCTAGTTAAGAATCTTGTCTAATTTAAAAGGGAAGGTTAACGTAAACTAAGGGTCATAACCAAAGGTTGGAATAGGTACTGTAGATCTACCTCTCACCCATCCCGCATCACACGCACCGGGCGTAGGCAGAGGGCGGACAAAGCGCTCTTTCGACCCCCCTAAATATGTTCAGGACCATCACACTGGACCCGAAACGGCGTGGCGCGTAGTGTTCCATGCACGCCTCTCTTCGACTTAGTTTTTTTTTTAAAATACAAGTGTTTAACGTTATAACTTTATTTGAAATACCTACATAACCCCTGTACTATTCAATGCATCCAATAGCACAATAGCATGAGCATAGCATAATCAGCCTATTAATGTTCCCACTGCTGGGAGGCAGGCCTCCTCTCTATGAGAGGGAATGGGCTATAATCCACCACGCGGGCCCAGTGCGGGTTGGTAATAGCACAATATTTTGAGTGTATTGTATAAACAGTAAACCATATTTCACCTCAAAAAAAAAGTTTCCCTGTAAAAATATTTACGTAGTTTGTACAGAATGCTTGGTTGACGACTTCGTGAAGGCTCCGTTTACACCTTTTATAGCACAGCTTAAGTCCAATTCAAACCGTCGTAAACTGTAGAACGATGTGCAGTGGCCATAGCAGGGGTCATCAAACGGCTATAACTTGCAGTTTGATAGCCGCTGATATTAATTTTGATAACGCAACTTAGTCTGCTTATATGACCTTAGGTTTGTGTTAGGTCTAGCCTAGAAGTGAATATTAATAAAATGAAGTTTTACTTGGTGCTGTTAAATGATTTTTATTAGAAACCAAGTTTTGTCAGCAGCTTTGCTCGTGTTAATTTAGAATTTGACAATCAATTCGGGTTGTAATCTGGTTGTAATCTGCTTGTAATAATATACACGTGGCGCCATCTATTATCATAAGAACGTTATTGTAGTTTTCCTCGGAAACAGTACTGTTTTTCGGGATAAAAAGTAACCTATGTTCGTTTCTGTACGCCTGACAAGGTGTGTTCAAATTTTCAAGATAATCGGTTCAGGGGTTTAGGCGTGGAAAGGGAACAAACAAACAAACTTAATTTCGCATTTATAATATTAGTAAGGAAGTAAGGATAGTAAGTAAAAAATTGAGTATTGAGTAAGGATAAGGATAGTAAGGATAATTGTTTCAATAGACGATTGGAAGGCTGAAATGCTGGGTAGATGATCTGACTCAAATCTCGGCAACTCCCGTCTAGATGAATAGCTCGAAGGCGGTCTACCTCACGTTTGCCAATTTGCGGTGTCCACTCAAGAACTCATCTACCCCAACGGTCTTCAACTTTACGGCTAATACGGCCGATCAATTGCCATTTCAGTTTGCTTGTTCTGTAAGCTATGTTAATTTTTGGTCTGTGCCGGATCAACTCATTCCGGGTGAGAGTGTATAGAAATGAACAATATCACACTCACACACAGAATAAACAGTTTCCACATTATGAAGCTCTTAATAAATTACCGATCAATTTAATACAAATAATCCTGAGTTTTTTTTCAAAATTTCACAAACCCTCATTTTCAAATATTCAAATTCCTGCTCGAAGCGTGGTGACCCTAACACTAAGTTGCGCACTCGAGGTCACAGAGACACAATTTGGCACGACTGTCTCAATTTATATGTAATAGTATCGTGTGAGTGCACTGTTATTCGCTGTGCTGTGGCGCTTTGTATGGCAAGCCTCAAGCGGCCAGTTTAACTTGGTCTGTAGAATTTTGTTCAACTAATGTCGGAAAAGTAAAGTCGGGTTAGTGGAGGACCATTAAAATATCTGAAAAGTCCCGACGTTTGAGTTTTTAATTAAATTAGGTCGGGCATCTTCCGCAATTGACAGCAAGAGGTAGGTAGGTAGGGTAGATAGGTAGAGTAGGTAGGGTTGATAGGTAGTGAAGGTAGGTGGCTAGGGTAGGGTAGGTAGGATAGTGTAGGTCAGTAGGGTAGGTAGGATGGGCAGGTTGGTAGGGTAGGGTAGGTAGGATAGGGTAGGTCGGTAGGGTAGGTAGGATTGTCAGGTTGGTAGGGTAGGGTAGGTAGGATAGGGTAGGTCGGTAGGGTAGGTAGGATGGGCAGGTTGGTAGGGTAGGGTAGGTAGGATAGGGCAGGTTGGTAGGGTAGGCAGGGTCGGAAAAGGTGCATCATGTTTGAAAGAACAAGACCTGTACAAGTCACAATACGCACTTATTTATGCAAACATCTACTATTGCTTAACTGTTTCCGTCATTGTAGATAGATATAAAATAATAGATTAAAATAATAATTATCGTAAAAGAGCTGTGTAACGATTTTGATGTATTACTTTCTGTTTATTACTTAGGAAAGGCAGAAGATACTGTATTGGTCCTATTTGACGTACATTTTCAGAAGATCTGTTTTCGTGTGGTAAATACCTGCGGATGCTTATGCCCTCTTGCGCCCGGCTTTCCGGTTGTTATGATGAAAATAAATAGCTCGTAAATATCCTATTTTTAAAAACACTAAATAAAATAACTCATAACTGTCACGGTTACTAACACTATCTTAACACTAGAAACGGGATATTTACCATGTTTACTGTTCAGCGCCAAACAGCGCCGAAAAATCGGGAAATCAAAGAAAACAGAAATAAAAAAAAAATAAAAAAAAATGCATGGTAAATATCCCGTTTTTAGTTTTAATGATAACTCATAACTATTTGACTTTCAGATTTTTTTTCCAGTAAAGCTCTTAGTTTTGGCGTTCGTTCTACACAACAAACATCTCTACTTAGTATCAAGTTAAGTTGGTACCATTTAACTCGCAGTAATCGACCGTGCTTACAAATAAAGTGTAGGTATCGCGAGCCCCTTGATCAACTTGCCCTTAATGGTTCTGTGGTGACCAACTTGGGATTTAGTTATGGATTAAACTTTTGTTCGTTTGTATGTGACTTTAAAGATCTATGACCAAGTTACACTGGGTCTTATAGACTGAACGCTTCAATGAGTCCTCGCGAAGGTATCAATTTAAATGGAATATTCTGAAGGTTGATCACGAATTGGTTCAATTAGTATCGTAATACCTACGTGGATTATGGTTAATTTAAAGTAAATAACCTGTGGGATATTGTTAGGACTTTGTGGACGTTTAATGTGCCTTTGATGGGGCAAGGCGGAGGACTCATTAAAGCGGTCGGTCTATAGATATGTCTTGATTACGTGTATCGAGTGCAGTGGTGAGACAGAGCAGAAACAGTGCACTCAACTGAATCTACCTCTCAAGCACTCTCCGGAGGACACGGTGGAGCACACCGTGGAGGTCTGCCCCGCTTGGGCGGAGCACCGCCGTGTCCTCGTAGCGGCGATTGGCGGCGGCGATCTCTCGCGTCCGGCCTTGGTTCAAAGCCATGGTCCGGAGCGAGAGGGAATGGGAAGCCGTCACCTCCTTCTGCGAAGCAGTCATGCTAGTGAAGGAGGTGGCGGGACGTGAGAGGGAAAGAACCTCACGTCCCAGTCGCCGCGGGAGACGCCCTGGGCGTTGGGGGTCACGTGGTGGCTCTCGGCCACCGTAGGCGGGCCTGTGGACGGCGAGTTATAGGCCAGCTCGCCGTCCGGCCGTCTTATGACGACAGGCCGTGTCGACGACGCGTTCGTGTTCCACGTGCGCCTCAAAGAGATTTCAGCAAATAAGTAGGGGTCCGCAAGGGCCGATGCCTGCCAGGGCTGCGGGACTGTTCGAAAGAGATACCGTGGCCCTGGAACACAAAGGGCAAAGAAGGAACATGGATGGGTTTTAGTCAGTACAAGTCTGACACTCCCTTCCGCTCCGCCCAGAGTGGGGGGGGGGGGTCATTTGATGATTTCCAATCCGGAAAAAAAAATAAAAAAATAAAGCACTAAGCCGAGTTCTTTGTCTTCCTTTATTGACCCACTACTCAGCACATAATACAGGGTGTAAGTGACACCGACGTACAAACGGTTAACACGTATTCTGATCATTCTTAACCCTCCCTCCCACATGTAAATTTCTCATCGGTAATTTAAAATGAGCTATTTTCTACAAGTTTGAGAGCAGTGGTGGCCCAATAGTGGCGGCCCCGACTTACGAACAGTAAGTCGTGGATTCGAACCCAGCCAGGCGCATTACTTTGTCTCATTTATTTCATCACGACTGCTCTCAAAACGGTGAAGGAAAACATCGTGAGGAAACCAGCATGTCCTAGAACCAAAAATTCGAAGACATGTGACATCTACCAACCCGCACTGGGCCCGCGTGGTGGATTTTTGGCCCATTCCCTCTCATAAAGAGGAGGCCTGTGTCCCAGCAGTGGGAACATTATAGGCTAATTATGCTATGCTTATGCTATTTCCTACAAAAGTGCAATACATACAAGCCATAATGTGTGGAACAGCAACAATGTGGGGCGGCTCAGAATGATGTACTGAATACGTGGTAACCGTCTGTTCGACGGTGTCCTTCCACCCTGTATAGACCGACGCCGTTAACCTTTTGACCGCCAGAGAATAAACGCACGCGCGTGTTCTCCACGCCAAGCCAAAATTTCACCACCATTTTGTCACATATATGTGTCGTTTGGCATACGGGGCACGTGCTTGCCTATCACGTATATGTGACTTTAGCAGTCAAAAGGTTAATGAGGCTGGGTCAGTCTGGATGCGGAGATTGCAGGACAGGGTGCTGTGACGCAACTCCGGAGAGGCAGTTGTCCAGCTGTGGACTGTTGACTTGATAGGATTTTTCCGTGAATGAAGACATGAGATAAAAATTAACGTAGGACATACATAAAATCTTGCATTCCACGACGATGTCAAAGATCATGCCATACCATTATGATAAGAGTTTCCATAAAAATATCATTGTAAGTACTAGATGTTGACCCCTAGCAGTCAAAAGATTACGCTATTACACAAGGGGGTAGTTATTATAATAAGATAGTGCTTACTGTTTATATAACATAGTTATGAGTATATTATGTTATGTTTTGTTTCATAAAATGCATCTAGACAATATCTTGTGTTGTGAAATTTTGATGTAACAATAGAGCGTGGATAAAATCATAGTTGTGTTTCCTAAATTTGAAAATATTATACTCAGAACACAGTGATGATGAATTCAGTGATGATGAACTCAGTGAGGATGAACTCAGTGATGATGAACTCAGTGATGATGAATTCAGTGATGTGGGAAAATGTGGGTCTAGCGGTCTCTAATGCTACTGCTGGGCACTGGATTCAATTCTCAGGTCGGGTAAAGTGTTTATGGGTGTTTGCCACCAGGAATTTCTGAATAGCAGCCTGGGTATATACCTGGAGTCCCAGGTATATACCTAGTCGCTAGGTAATCCCCTATTTCGTGCGACTTAAAACGTACTAGGGTTTTCGAAAGAGGTGTACCTTTTTCTAATATTTCTAGGATACCTTTTGCATCAAGAATTTCCTAGTATCAGCCACGGAGTCTGGAGTTGTACCCGGTTAACAGTAATAGGCTCGCCCTCTATTACATCGGACATAAAATATAACTGGCGAAATGTAGGTGTACTATTAAGAACACCTCTGCCTAAACCGTCGGGGATTACAAACGTGATGTTATTGGAAGAAAGAGACCGGCTAAAGACTATCGCAAAAAAAATCTACTAATTACGGTTACTACACTACCCATATAAAAACCAAGATATACAACTCAACACTAAAACCGCTACTGTTCCGCCTCATTACAAATTCTCTGAATGACTCCCATCTTCATACAATCTTGCCAAGTCTTCATACAAAACTGTTTGCAACCGCCATAACTCTTGTGTTGTTAGAATTAGAGGCGATTTTGAAATGATTTAGTGGTGTTATAGAGTTGTGATAAATTGCATGGCGACATAAGATTAGACGTTGCATGATAGTGTTGCGGTAGGGATGTCAGGTGCGGATATTTTCGGATATTTTTCTTTGAAATAAATGACGCCTGTTTACCATGAACGGTTCGGCAACCAACCGCATCTCTTCCGAACCGTATTTAATTTAATGTTGTACCAAAAAGATTTGCTTTTAAAGTTACTGTATTCTCCTGTGTTATATAGCTTTTGCCCCCGTCTTCGCTCAAGTTAGTTTAGAATTTGACAATCAATTCGGGTTGTACTCTGCTTGTAATAACATACAAGTGGCGCTATCTATTATCATAAAAACGTTATTATTGCTTTCCTCGGGAACAGTACTTTTTTTCGGGATAAAAGGTATCCTATGGCCGTTTCTGTATACTTGACAACGTACATGCAAATTTTCACAATGATCGGTTAAGTGGTTTGGGCATGAAAAGGTAACAAACAAACATACTTTCGCATTTATAATATTAGTAAGGAAGTAAGAATTACACGCACTTACAGATAGCAATTAATGAGGTATTAATAGCTTACAGGGCCCATATAAAAGCTGTTCTCAAGTCGTTTCTCTTAACGCTTTATGTACAAGGTAATTTGATCCGGCGCTGTAGTGGCTTGTATTGCACCAGGCTTCTTCGGATGAAGAAAACATATCTGTACTGCTTTTCTATATTGCAAGATTTGTTGCAGTTATACAATAAATTATGTTTAAAATTAAATAAACTATTTCATAATAAAAAGTACATAACTTCCTCTTTTTATTATTAGTTTAGTTCTATTTGTAGTCTGTATATAATGTTAATATAATTAAAAGGAAACTATTATTAATGAATATAGAATAAACAAAAAAAGCAACTTGCTCTTGTGTCTTTATCGAGTTGATCGACAAGATTAATTTTGTTACCTGTGTTTAAACTATGAGTTAGCTTTGACACTTTATAAATAAATACTTAATTGGTTTTTAAAGAGCTTGTTCACTATCTGCCTCCAATTTAACTCATTACTATTCATTAGATACAATAAATAAGATTTCAATGGTTCTATTAACATTTTTTTGTGTGGCAATGGCAATACGTCCTCTTCTGGACACATAAGACGTGAATATAACTTGCGAAGAGTACACCTTCAACCCTTGGGGATAGGGCGTGGTGACGTTAATTTAATTCGTATCTTTCGGATCTTTCGGATAAACATCAAAAAATTCGGATATATTCACAACGCGGCTACTTGACATCCTTGGATGATGTATGGAGTCTAAAATTACCTGTTTCTTGCTATTTACGAGAAAGTGCAATGCCTGTAACAGTGATAGCGACTGGGGTCAAACTGGCGACCCCTGGGTTTACAGCTGTCTAAAATATTATGCGCGAATTTGTCCGTGCCATTCTTTATTAAGTGTTTGACACTTCGTAAATGGTTAATAATGCTCTTGCCCTCTTATTAAAAAGCTTAAAAAACTGAAGGGTTGGTAACATAACATCTTTTCTTTGTCGGAGGTATGGTCAGAGAAGAAAAAAATTGTATATAAAATGGACACATAACGTTAATTTGTTGTGTTATAGAACTTAAGGAAATTTAAATTGTCTTACTTTTTTGCAATTACCAGGTCAGGTTTTTTGTTGATTAAAATATGATTCGCGACCGTAACTAATATGGTAGTAAAACCATATTAGTTACGGTAAGTTATAATTATTAAAATCATCAATACAACCCTCAAAGTTCATTTAACACCATTGAATGACTTTTTCATGAAATAGTCATTCAATGGGATTAAATGAACACAGAGGATTTATTTGATGACAAGTCATCAAAATAACCCTCATGTTCGTTTAATCCGTGAATCATATCAATCAAATCAATGATTATAATTCTGTAAATACATACATATTATGGCTTTTTTTTTTCCGGATGTCAAATCATCAAATGACCACCCACCCCGCCACTCTGGGCGGAGCGGAAGGGAGTGTCAGACTTCTACTGACTAAAACCCATCCATGTTCCTTCTTGCCCTTTGTGTTTCAGGGCCACGGTATCTCTTTCGAACAGTCCCGCAGCCCTGGCAGGGTACATATTATGGCTGCAAATCAAATTTTGTTTAATGTACAGCCTGACGCCGACCAGAAAATTGCAAAAAAACTTATCACAATTTGAATTTCACAGCCTACCCGGGCACTGCCACCATTAGTCCTAGAAACTATTAAAAAAAAAATGTCAAATTGAGCTGATTACAGAATAAGACACACGTGCATAAACAGGATATTTGTGTAAGGGGAAATGACATTAATTTGCAACATTTGAATAGACTTTATCCTATCGCATACTCTTGGTCCATTACTATGACTAATTGAATAGGTCCTATGTCAAGAGTTTATCTACGTACGTACATTAATTGATGTTTCCTTGTTGATAAATTAGATTTTGTAATAAATAAATACGTAATTGCTTTATCACTATTGAAATTCCCACTTAATGGAAATGTCACATCGAGAAATGTTAAAAAATCGACTGTCTTGGTATGGTCATGTGATGAGGAGGGATGAATCGCATGTGACTAAAAGAGTGATGAATATAAATGTTGATGGATGGAGAGGGAGAGGGAGACCAAGGAATCGATGGATGGGTTGTGTGAGGAATGATATGAAAGAAAAAGGAGTAAATGATAGCGTGACGATCGACATGCGAAAATGGAAAAAAAAAATCGTGTTGCGCTGACCCCAAGTAACATGGGACAAGGGCAGGGAGTTAATGAGAAAAAGATCAAAAATACTTATTTGTCAAGATATAGAAACGACAAATGACAATCGTGTGACTTAGTTCTGATTTTCATAAGTTATTGTATAGATCCAATGGCGCGTGGCCGAAATCGGAACTAACGCCCGCCATCTTGTTTTTTCAATGGAACTTCCACGGATAGGTTTACAAATTTTCACCAGCAACGCCCTCCTGTCAATGTCATTTACGCGCCAAAAGAACTATGACAGTACTATGGGAATTTCTCGAGAAAAAAATCTATTGCAAATCTAACTAATCAACAGAGGTTCAATATGTGTATGTTACTATGTTACCCATACGTAGTAGCATAATATAATGACTTAATGAGCTTCCTCATGTGTGTTAATAACAACCTCATCGATCTTAGTTCTTGTTGTTATGGAAATGTTTCCTTGAAGACCATGTCTTGAGACCATTCATCTTCTACTTAGAACTTACTAATATGATTATAGATTAGTAATAATCAGATTCCTTTTGATACAAACAATATCCGCATTATTAATGTGCCAACCTTTAAGGGTGTAAAAGTACCCTTAACGAAGCCGAAAGTTACTTGTTCTCCCCGTCATTGCGATCATTTTTTTGTTCTAGACCATACCTTCTAGTTACGGAGATATGGGGGTTCCAAATTTTTCACAAGTTTTAAATGTTATAACTTTACTTGATATACCTCCACGACCCCCACACTATGCATCTATCAGTACAATGTTTTGAGTGCGTTACATTGTGTCCTGCCAGCAATAATTTTTGCGTAAACTTACTTAGTTTGATGTACCGAATGCTTGGTTGACGGCTTCGTGAAGGGCCCGTTTAGACCCTGTATGTCTGCACAGCTGGAACACAGGCTTCCTCTCTGTGAGAGGCTTGAGCCATAATCCATGGCCTGGGCCTAATGTAGGTTGGTCTAATGTGTAACAAGAGCTCAATATTACCTCAGTATGCCAAATATTTATTGCATTGCTGTCAAATCGATCAATTAGGAAACAAATTAATTATTAAACAGACATTGAAAATAACTGTCCCCATAAATTTTGTGCAGTATTTTTTATAATAATTGAATAGATCATGCATTGATAACCAATTATTATTATTGCGAATAATCGTCAAAAAGCTATTTTAATATTTTTTTCAATTAGTTTAAAACCAATTTACGTCAATTTGATAGAAATTGGTTTTGAAGAAGATTAATTGGTTCTTTGGTATTAAATTTATTGGTATAAATAAGATTAATGTTTATTGCAGGTAATCAGATTTAAATCAATAACCAAGTGAATGTTTTTAAAGGCCTTTCAAAAATTTGAACAATCATCATCTGCCTAGCCTTTTCCCAACTATGTTGGGGTCGGCTTTCAGTCTAACCGGATGCAGCTGAATGCTAATAAAATTAAACAATATTGATTGAATATTGCAGTTGCGTAAATTGCTTTTTTTAATTCCGTTCTAATTTTTTTCAGATTCATAAATAAATAAAAATATTATTTATAATTGTTAGCAGGAATATTGACTGCCATTTACAAAGAAATAGTTAGCTTCATATATTATATTTCAATAGGCTTTTGTTAACAATTTTTTTTTGCAGGGAATCCTAATCTTTTTTCTAAAAAAAAGTACCCTAAGTTACTCCTTATAACTTCAGCTATCTGCTAATGAAAGTCCCGTCAAAATCATGGAGCTCAGTGCTCATTCCTTCTCTGCATGAGATGAAGCATTTACCTTACATCGAAAATACTTCAGGCTGATCTAATATACACACTTAACTCCAAAAAAGGTTGAAACCATTTATCTTCCCACTCGATAATACTACCACCATTTACTGCTTAATCGTAAAACACGTAACCTAGTAAGATATTTCACTCATTTAGAATGTTTGAGGACGTCAACTGACATTTAGGAGGAGACTAGAATCCATGCACAGATAAAAAATACTCCTAAAAGGGCCATGCGATTGGTATGCCATCTTCTGACTGAGTTAAGGAAGTTGCTTTTAATTTGTAGTATTTAGTTCAATATTCTGAATAGTATTTTTATATTTGGATGGGAGTTACTCATAAATGGCTGTTTTGGTAATGACTGCATTTATTGATGCATTTTGAAGTACAGCTCTAATTCAAATGAGATTAAAACTAGATTTAGGATCGCCTTTCCGGCTATTAATAGGCATCTTTGCTATTAAAGGCCATTTGGAGTTTGTTTCGGGAGGTTCTTGCACCGAATCGGGCGGGAGGAAACGCCCGGGTGTTTCCACTGCGAGGATCGCCCGGAGGACACGGTGGAGCACACCGTGGAGGTCTGCCCCGCTTGGGCGGAGCACCGCCGTGTCCTCGTAGCGGCGATTGGCGGCGGCGATCTCTCGCGTCCGGCCTTGGTTCAAGCCATGGTCCGGAGCGAGAGGGAATGGGAAGCCGTCACCTCCTTCTGCGAAGCAGTCATGCTAGTGAAGGAGGTGGCGGGACGTGAGAGGGAAAGAACCTCACGTCCCAGCCGCCGCGGGAGACGCCCTGGGCGTCGGGGGTCACGTGGTGGCTCCCGGCCACCGTAGGCGCGGGCCTGTGGACGGCGAGTTATGGGCTAGCTCGCCGTCCGGCCGTCTTATGACGACAGGCCGTGTCGACGGCGCGTTCGTGTTCCACGCGCGCCTCAAAGAGATGTCAGCAACCGAGTAGGGGTCCGCATGGGCCGATGCCTGCCAGAGCTGCGGGATTGTTCGAAAGAGACACCGTGGCCCTGGAACACAAAGGGCAAAGAAGGAACATGGATGGGTTTTAGTCAGTACAAGTCTGACACTCCCTTCCGCTCCGCCCAGAGTGGGGGGGGTCATTTGATGATTTCCCATCCAAAAAAAAAAAAAAAAAAAAAAGGCCATTTGGAGTTACAGATTTGTACATTTTATAAAACGGTCACTAATTTGATATATATATATATATCTTTTTCCACTTTTCACATTTTGCAATCTGATATTTTTTCGGGTTTTAATTAAATTAGGCAAAATAATGAGACATGAAATAACAAACTGTTCAAATAAATTGTTAGGCGATACAAAAATGAAAAAAGAAAACAAAATACATCATTCATTCTATAGCTGTACCCAATGACAACGTATCCGAATTAAAATGACTAAGTAATTCAGCAAGTGTGGCAATTACTGCATTATACACATTTATCCAACACTAATAATACACCTTCAGATTTGATCACTGTAAAGTGCTTAATTTCAACTTTGGCAACTTATTTCCAAACATAATCACAGACCAATCAATCAAAAATACAGACATCATTATAACGCCAGCAATTTAGAGACACGATACGTACACATACGTACAAACACACAAAAAAATAAATTGAATCGTTACACTTTCACAATTATTGAATAATCTTGCAAAAAACAACTTTCAATTGAAATAAATAAAAAATGTAATATATCAAAATGTTTTTTTTTATGGATTTATTATGCAGACTTGTTTTTTGGCACTTCAAATGACCTCTTATCGATTTAAATATACTAGCTTCGAGATATTGATGTGAAAACGATTACTCTATACAAAAACTGGTACCAAATCATGAGTTATTAGTGGAATTGCAATGATTTAAGTGAATAACGTGTGATTAGATCATAAAAATATGGCGAAAAACTAGTTTAAAATACTTCAAATGAACGTTAGAAGATCTACACAATGAGATAAGTTCGTCTACACTAATACTATAAAGAGGTATTTGTTTGTAAGCTTGTATGTAGGGGTAATCTCCGGAACTAAAAATCCAATTCTAAAAATTCTTTCTCAAGCAGAAAGCTACATTATTCGTGGATGCGGACTAAGTCACAGGCGTAGTCCTAGTTTAATACAAAATTAATGCCAGAGGTAGGTACTATTATTTTGCCAGATTGCGCGTTTCTAATGCTTTACTTGCATTTTGTCATAGTAAATAAGTCCTTAGGCCTGTGGTTATGTACACATCTAGTAGCATGCGTTAAGTGCAAAGGTTAACCAACATAGTTTTGAATTGGACAATATTTAATACAATATTTTAATGAATTTAGAGCTCACAACATAACATCACGTGTGAGTACACAGAGAATTTAGCAGAGGTCTACTGGCCGCATGCGGTCTGATCTTCAGGTCAAACAAAATGCGTGATTTTACATAACGTCATTAGTAGCCCCAACTCAAGATTTGTGCCCAATAGCAATAGGGTAGGCCTCTTTTCACATCGAAAGGAAAATAGAGGCACAAACTAAACCGTATTCGCTCTGCGTGGTAGATCACTGCCCACTTCCTCTCATAAAGAGGAATCCTGTGTCCCAGCTGTGGTACATTACAAGCTGATTATGGGAAATGCAGGAACCCTTGGAGAATAACAGGCGTGATGATATATTATTTCCTGAATACATTCTCTGCCCACTTCCTTTTAACTGTGCTGACGTACACGTGTCTATATTGTTAAATAAATTCGATTGTTTCTTCCTACACCTAGTATTTTATGATCAATGGCTGTTTTCGTACTTTGACAACACAATGGATTTGCGTGAGAAATTATTTTTTTTAACTTAATTTTGGCCTTCCTCTCGTGTTGTTTAATAATTTTATTAATTTGTCTGTTACAAATGTACGTTAAAAAACCTCTGATTGTTTCAACGATTGATTGATGCTTAATAGAGATATTGTTTTGAAGTAATTGATACGGTAAATGCAGGATAGGATATATTAAAGTTAGGATTCAAAATGGACGGAACCATAGTGAATAAAATACAGGGTGGAAGGGACACCGACGCTACAAAGGTTACCATGTATTCAGTACATCATTCTGAGCCCCCATACAAATACATCAGCAATTTATAAAAAAAACTGCTGTTCTATACGTTTTGACCGCGTAGGTATTTCCGTTTTGTCGGAAACAGCTGGTTTTTTTTTAATAACTGACGAAACATTTGTGTGGTGGGGTTCAGAATACGTAGTAACCGTTTTAGTGTCGGTATCCCTTCCACCCTGGATAATTATGTAAAACTCTTGTACATGAAGTTTAAATAAATAAATATAATTACAATACAGGTTGGTCCCAGCTGTCATTTGTAGATCTTTGACAGTCGTTAGATAGTCAGTGGCCTAAATGTCTGACAACCAGTCTTACCAAGGGGTATCGTATTCTCCAGTACTAACTGGGTTGTGGAGGTCAGATAGGCAGTCGCTCCATAAAAAATACTGGTATTCAGCTGCATGCGGTTAGACTGGAAGCCGACCCCAATATAGTTGGGAAAAGGCTAGGCAGATGATGACAGGTTAAAGTTTAGATTTACTACAAGTAACTCAAAACTATGTATGTACACAAGAAGCAATAATGTCCGTTTTCAACACTGGGCAATTAAATGAGTACCTTAAATAAATATCGCCAGGGATTTCTAACGCCCCGCTCAGCATTAGGAGTTAAAAATCAAAATATTGTTCAATGGCATTCATGGTACCACATAGGCATTTATAAAAATATGTTTCACTTATAATAGGTCTTTACCTATGTAATTGGAGATTTAATAACCAGCACTTTCAGATTTAATTATCTGTGGATTGGCGCGCAATTCGAAATTCAAATGAATTTTATTCGAAAGGCGTGTTCTTTTAATTTTAAATTCAGTCATTTGTTTTTAGATAGTTTTTTGTTTTTGTGAAATTGTGATAGTTTTTGGAGCCATGGATAAACTGAAAATTAGTACAATTTTAGAGTATGAGTTCCTACGTGGACATACCGCTGCGCAATCAACACGAAACATTAACGACGTGAACGGGCCTAATACTGCTTGCATAAACACGGTCCATTATTAGTTCAATCGGTTTAAATTTGGAAATTTTGAGTTGAAGAATGAGCCTCGCGGTCGGCCGGTAACCATTATCGACAACGACGAATTGAAGGCGGTAGTGGAAACGGATCCAACTCAATCTACGGCTGAGCTTGCTGCGGGCCTTGGAGTAAGTGTCAAAACGACATTGAAGCACTTGCGTCAAATCGGAAAGATAAAAAAGCTAAAATTAAAAAAATAAAAAACAAAAAAAATTTGTTTTTAAAATTTTCATACAAATCTCCAATTTCATAGGTAAAGACCTAATATTTCGAACTGAAAAAAGGCGAAACTCTTTGCGGATAAATGTTTTTGTTTGTTCAAATAAAGAATGAATAATAAATTTAATAATACATAGCCACTTACTCTTTTGACTGAGGGAATCATTTTGATAGTGTGTTGTTTGTACCTGTGAAAAAAAATAAGACATTAGTACAAAAGGATATTTTACAAAACGAATAATCACTATTTCAACACAATACTTTACAAGGCAAAACTGAAAAAAACAGCTTGAACCAAATTAAGTTTTACACAATTTTCTTTTGAAAATTTTACATGTAACGGATTTTTTTTTTAGCTTATTACTCACAATGCATTTTGTTCAGTTAGGTACTTAGATATGTGTAAAGAATTGTAATGTCTAGATTTCTAGGTCAGTCATTGTGTGAATCAGGCACTAGACAATTTGTTGATTTAAAAGTTCAGCATATAGACAATTATTTCGTGAACGCGTTGAAGTCTTTTCTTTGAATTGTTTGATATTAAGAATACACTAACACAATAGAGCTGAAGAAGTTTGTTTATGTTTCTGTCTGAACGCGTTAAGCTCTGGAATTACCTGTCAGATTTGAAAAAATATTTTTGTATTTAATAACTTAATTGTTAAGGAAGGTTATTAGGTAATTTAACTTTACGCTGCAATGCTGGAGCTGAGCAAAAAGAGGAAAGACGGGTGTAACCGCGGGACATAGCTAAGGACTTTATAATTCTTCATAATTTCGTACTGGGTGAGCGCTCTGATGTATCAGATGTGCTCCTATGTAATCCTAAACTCATTAATTAGTATGATTTCAGAAGAAAAAGGTGCCAAACCAAAATGAAAAAATTAAACGGTGGTAAACTATTCATCCGATTTTGATGAATAAGACGTCAATCGGTTCGTTATTATGGCCCGGGTAACAGAGGTTACATTTTAACCGACTTTAGCAATAGGAGGAGTCGATTTTACCTTGTAAAGCCTGAATTTAATTAGAGCGTGTTTTTTTCAGTAGTCGGATTTTTTAGCTGTTGTATACCACATAAATTCTTGTTCACCTAAGTTCTTAAAAAACTCACCTAATTAGAACGAACTTTCGATACAAACATACGTTTGTAAAACTAACCACTGACGCTTAAAGTATCGTTACGTGTTAGTAATAAAGAGTTCTTCAATCTTCATGCACCACTCGTCACCTTGACCTCAACGAATAGTTAGAACATTATGCAAATCGTTTCGGTAAAAATACTCATGTTTTTTTTTGAAGTTTTGTAATCGTAAATTACTCTATAATGTCGTTGAAGTGCATGTATTTTAGGGTAATTGATGTTTTTATATTTTGTGTCACCTTTATTTTATGTGGGACGACATATTATAATTTAACTTTGATCCATAAAATGGGTGTAAAAAAGAGTTCCCGAAGCCGAAAGATACTTGTTCTGCCCGTCATTGCGGTAATTTTTTTGTTTTAGATACTTTCTACTTATGGAGATATTGGAGGTTCCAACTTTTTTTAATACATTTAATGTTAAATCTTTACTTTAAATACCTGGCCCCTGTACTATCCAATGCATCCATCAGCACAATGTTTTAAGTGCGTTACATGGTGTGCTACCATAAAGAATGATTTTTCAGAAAAAAAAAGACGTTTCCCAGGAATATTTTTTGTACACAGTGGCTTAGTTTGATATATAGAATACTTGGTTGACGGTAGATATGCAATAACTTTGATATTATGTGAATTCATGGATAGTTTAAAACTTCGAGAAAATTTTTGGCATTATTCTGTCTATGATATGTCTGTCTGTGATCATAAAACACGAAACATCGTGGTGTTTAAGAAACAAATCTTCAAAGACTTTTAACCTTCACCAACCCGTAAAATCGTGTCCCAGCAGTGGGAACGTTACTTTATGCTTTGACCCGCTTATTTTCTGACAGAGGTTCTAGGGATATTGCCACAGTGTGTCAATTTTATTTTTCCTCGACTATACGTTTAAATGTCGCCATACTTGTAAGATATTCGCTTAGAAACTACGAATCATACGATTTGCGTCGCATTTTCACACACAAAACCTTCAATCCACATGCAAAACATTACGAAATCTAATTCGATCGCCTCACAAAGGATATATCCATCAAATGCCAGACTAGGTTATAAAAATTTATCGCTTGATTCTGAGGCCGACCATCTGACTGATCGAGCCATGTAGCCATGTCTTGATTTAATGTTTCCGTTTAATACAAGGTCTGATGTTGTGATGTTCTATTGTTTTTTGATAGTATTATGGTATTTTTAATGGTCTAGATTTCCTTTGACCTTAGAAATAACTGAACATGACGCGTTTATTCTTCGAGAGGATTATCATGATCATCCGCCTAGCCTTATCTTATGTTGGGATCAGTTTTCAGTCTAACCTGATGCTGTTGAATATCATGTGATGATAGAGAGTCTATTACTATTAGATAACGAGTCTATTTTCATCGTGAACAAATCCAGAGATGCTTCTGAGAAACAACTCGGGAAACCGAACAGAATTTTGACTAACCCGGGGAACGAATTTATGCCCAGAATAGTAAGCCAACGCAAAAAATAGTAAAATCATCTGCCAGACGCGTTTAGGGGAAGTCCCGCTTAACGCGTCTGGCAGATGATTTTAGTTGATTGCGAAGCCATGTAAAGAAGAAAAGTGGTGGATAGGTTTCACTAGCTGATATCATCATACGTAAAAGAAGCGATTCCTTGCTTGTTCGTCTTCGTGGCAGTACCAACACTTTCTTGAGTTAATTCGCAGATAGATGGGAGTCTCTAAAGCTACAACATTGGAGGAAACTCCACAGGGTATAAACTATGTCTGTCAACTAACACCAATGATAATATAAAGATACGCTAAGTTCATACTGAGCGGCGTTCAAATATCGTTGCGTTGTTACGACTGCGATAGATAATACGGAACGTATGATACAGAAAGAGATAGTTATTGCGTTTGAAGTACTTCATTTACGACAATTGTCTGAATTTGTCTACAAAAATTTGCGCGCTCTAGTGCGATATCTACCTGTTTTTATTTATAATATCATTGACTAACACTAGTAATTAAGACCATTGTTACTACCACTCTGGGTGTCGCCCGAAATAAATGCTTTAATAATAATAAACTATATATTATGATGACGAATAACTACCGGAAATTTATTGTGAAGGACGGTACGGTTGACATATGTCGGGCATGCCACCGTCCAGGCGAATCAATCCGTCACATTATCTCCGGGTGTTCTCGTCTGGCTAACGGAGAGTACTTGCATAGACACAACCTTGTAGCCAGGATTATCCATCAGCAACTTGCTCTAAAATACAACCTTGTGGAATCGGAAGTACTGTACTATAAGTATGTGCCCGACCCAGTTCTCGAAAATGGCAGTATCACATTGTACTGGGATCGATCCATCATCACTGACAGGACTATTGTAGCCAATAAACCTGATATAGTGGTGGTGGATCGGTCAGAGCGGCGCGCAATGATTGTAGACATAACGGTCCCGCATGATGAAAACCTCGTGAAAGCCGAGAAAGATAAGCAAATCAAGTATCTTGACTTGGCTCACGAGGTTGTCGACATGTAGGATGTGGACTCAGCGATCATTGTGCCGATAGTTGTATCAGCCCATGGCTTAATTGCCAAGAGCCTCGACCAATACCTGAGGAGGCTCTCGTTAGGCAGCTGGATCAAGGGTTTGATTCAGAAAGCGGTACTCCTGGACACGGCTCGTATTGTTAGGAGGTTCCTCTCTCTGGAGCCCTGGCCGCCGGTAGCTTGGACCCTGTTCCCGATACCGGTGGGCTACAATTTTTTATATTTTTAAATGTTTTTATATTGTTTTTAGTTTATGAAATATTTAAAAATGTAGAAGATTTATATAAAAATAAATAAAGGAAATAATAAACTATACACCCATGTGCCCTTAGCCAATAATAAAATTACAATTTATCGAGTAAATCCAATTACCATTTATAAACGAATAAGGATGAACTATTAAAAATCATTAATTCAGTTAGTTTGTAATGTTCAATTAATGCAAAAATGTTTTACGATAGCTAACCAATGTAGGCAGATTAGGTAATTAATTTTGAATGTTGGTAGTATTGAATTTTTCAGTTGCAGCCCGAAGTCTAGGCTCGGGCCGGCTTGACGGCAATAAGATCCCCCCCTATTATGTGGGACTTTATTACCCTTCAGGGATTACAACCGTGATGTTATGTATAAATTGCAAGCTATAGTCAAATTGTTTTAACTACGCAAATTAATTGAATGTGAACTTGTACCTAAAACTTGCAATTGTAAGCGATAGCTATCGCTACCCATATTAACCGTCGCTGTTCATAATTTCGCATGCGTATCATAAATACACAGGACCTGTATTATGTATTATGATAGGCGTGTTGTACGCGTAAAGCGATATTTAGCGACAGTTAGTACAGGTAGCGATAAATATCGTTTACAATTGCGAGTTTTTGGTACAAGTTCACATTCAATTGTTTAGAAATTCGGATTACGGTTGTAAAGACGATGGAATAAATATTCACTCCGGTATACTAGAAGCAATAGAAATAAAAATGCGAAGACAGGCGACATCCACCACACTACAGTGGATGGTGGTGGAACTGGTGGATCACAGCCCGCTCTCACTAACAGATAGGAGGCTTGTGTCCCAGCTGTGGCAAAAATATACGCTGATTATTCCGATATGCCACCGTAATTTTGACTAAACCGTGAATAAAACGTTAATTTGTTGCTGGTATAGCAACAAAGTCGCGAGTATTCTAACATTTGTGAATTAATTAAATTGCAAAATAATCTTCACACAAATCAGTTAGATCTGAATTTTACTGCTTGTTTCGCAAATCTTAATGCGACTTGCATTGCTAGCCGTACCTATATTTTAAATACTTTAAAGCTCATTTTACACTAACACAACACTTAAGATTGATGTCTAAATAAAATAGATGGAATTTTCAACATTTTGCCGAGTACGGAGAGTTGACATTTTAACGGTAACTGTTAGATGATACTTAGTGTTGGTGAAAATGGGTTGTAAGCTTTATTTTATGACATACCCGACTTTAATTACTACTTCAACAGTAAATCACACCTTTACGGATTAAGTTTTGTGTCCGACTGTTTCTTTGGTGCAGTAGTCGCAAGCACGACTGCTGAGCGTGAGGTCCTGGGGTAAAAGGTACGAAAAAAAAAATCAGCTGTTCCTTATATTTTGACCGTGTAGGTATTGCACTTTTGTAAACCGTCGAAAAATTTACAAAGAAATTTTCCGAATGATAATTATACTGAAAACGTGGTAACCGTTTTCGCGTCGATTTCCCTTCCACCCCATTTAGTCCGGTATCCAACTGCACTGTTGAGTACAGGCTTCTTCCCTCTAAGCCAATGCTTCCCAGGTCTACGCGAGTCTCAACCAGGTCTTTACCGTGATCTTCTGAAGGTCATCCACCGATCTTGCTGTTGGTCCCGCGATCTCCGGATAGTGCTCTCATCAAGAAAATTTCAATTTCGTAGACCACATGAGAGCAACAACCTCAAGTTACACACTTAAGTTAAGTCCCACGATAAACCTCAACTTAACATGGAAATAACTTAGAAAATTACCAATCTCGCTGACTTAGTCGACGGTTGATATGTCAAAGTCGTGAACTGAACGGTTACCTGAAGGTTACCGGTTGACGGTAACCGCGTAAGTATAGTTAACTTAAGTATAACTTAACTGTAAGTTTATCTGATGGCTGTGTGAATATTAACTTGATTTGATGGGTCTGCGAAGGTTGGTGGGTGGTGTCTATTTTGACCTACAATTAGTGCTTTTATGGATTTTCCAGTTCGAACTAAATTTATTTATTTATTTATTTACTTATTTTAGTACATGGAGGACTTACAGCTAATAAAAACAAACAAAAAAGGAAACCATAGTCACCAAAAAGCCAATTACAAATCCTCACGTAAATTATGTCAAATTGTGCGCTTGATGTTTTAGATTCTAAATATCTAACGCGATATTGGTTTGCCCTAAGCCTGGATTAGTGCCCAGTTGATTTGATGGCAAAAGAACATAACATAACATCTCGCCTGTAATCCCCGAAGGGTTAGGCAGACGTGTACCTAATAGTACACCCACATTTCGCTACTTATGTTTTAAGTCCCATGTAAAAGCGAGTCTGTGTGTTGTTGAGAAATTCCTGATGGAATAATCCAATAACACTTTGGCCGACGCGAGACTCGAACCCAGGACCTAATACTCGGCGTTTGTGACCACTCGACCGATGAGACAGTCTGGCAAAAGAACTAACCCCAAATACATGAGAAATAAACATAGACCATAACTAGTGAAATGATGGGTGTGCGAAATACCTCTGCCCAACCCTTCGGGGAGTAAACAAGTACATGTCGCGTCGCACAGGTATAATATTATGTTAAATATTGTTTTGAGTATACAATGCACGTCCTCCTCACTCGGGAGCTGCTTTTAATCCTTATGTTAATAAGTATCTCTTGTCTACAATAGGCGGCCATTAAATTAGCATGACAACTTGTCAACTTCGTCAGTTTAGTACAGAACAAGAACCCAGGGCCGCCAGACATTACTTATTTTCTCATTAACAATATGTGTGACAACAAGTAGTGTTAGTATGTACTGTGAACGTGTGCATACCTGCTAACTTGTGCCAACGGCCAATTTTTCAATATCAGTTGCCTAAGTTGCGTCAAAATAATAGCAGCTTTTCTTAAAGCCCGAGTGCTGTTTTTTTGTAATGTTGTATAGAGAGATTGTTAAAAAATAATTATTAGCAGTGCCAGATGCTTCCCGTCGACGGAAATTTTAGCCAGACGCTTTAAAGTACGGAAAAGCAAAATGTATGTCATTGAGTACGATGCCATACATTTATGAACTCAAGAGCTAACTGTATGTAAAAAGAACTCGTACTGTTAATGCTCTGTTGAAAAACAATCGTTTAAGTCCACCCATATTACTAAATTACACCACTCTTCTACACTACGAATTATTTTTGTAACTTGTACATACGTAAGTGTTTTCAGACAAATTCTAACTAATATGAAACTTATGAAAACTTATGTGAAAGTAAGTTTGTTTGTTACCTTTTCACGCCTAAACCACTGAACCGATCATCCTGAAATTTTGCATATACGTTTGTAAGATGTACAGAAACGGACATAGGATACCTTTCATCACGAAAAAAAGTACTGTTCTCGAGGAAAACAACAATAACGTTCTTATGATAATACATGGCGCCACGTGTCTTTCGAATCTTGTTTAAATTATATTATTATACAAGCAAAGTACAGCCCGAATTTATTGTCAAATTCTAAATTAACGCGGGTGGATCCGCAGGCATAACCTAGTCTCACACACAGCCAGACCCAGCAATCTTTATGACGTACAAATATTTTGTCCTTAAAATACCTTTGATGTGTCCATCATCCTTATGTCCTCATCACAATTTCCTCTAACTACTACAAAGACCTGCCCGTCCGTCTGTCACTAGTGAGACGAATGGATAATCTGTGTGTTTCCTACCAGCTTCACCTTCGTTGAGCAACAGTCCCACGCGATTCTATTGTTTGTCTGTGGTCTTATGTTCTAGTGAAGAGGTCGGATGCGATGTGTTATAGATAATTCGGTTGTTTTAGTTAATATGTTGTAGAGAAAATGTCGGGTGCTTTGTGTGTGAGCAATTTGTATCTCATCAGTAGCGTGTGACGCCATGTAAGTTAAATGGAGGGGCTTTTTGAGGTTTTCAATACTCAAAAAGATGGCCGAATGTGGTAGGCGGAGAACTAAGGTTTGTGGCTACCCTTGGGAGAGGCTTATGCCCAGCAGTGGACTGGACGATATGCCAAGTTGATTATGACTAGCCTTTTCCCAACTATGTTGAGGTCGGCTTGAAGTATTTAACATGAAGCGCCTGGCTATCCGACCTCCACAACCCAGTTAGTACTGGGTAATACAGTACCCCTTGATAAGGCTGGTTGTCAGACTTTCGGGTCACTGACTAAGAAATACAAACGACAGCCGGGACCATTGGTTTAACGTGTTTTCCGAGGCACGGAGGAAACTCGGTATGTAATGGGTGGTCACACATCCACGGACCAACCTAGGCAAGCGTGGCTTAACCTGAAGCGCGGCTTAAGTTGATTGCCTGGTCTTGACTTTATTCGAAATTCCTCTAACTTTGTATAGTTTATCAAGTTTAGACGTATTATGCATCACCGCGCACCCAACCGCAAATGCATCATGAAATGCAAATCGACACATGTTCCGTCTCACGCGTCTCGTCTCGGTCTTTTATAGATGAGAATTTCAGTTAAGACACTTTAACTAAAGATATTTTAATTAAGTCTAAAATATTAATTACTTTTTTTTTTAATTCTGTAAATACATACATATTATGCCTTTTTTTTTTGCGGAAGAGTGTGTCAGACTTGTACTGACTAAAACCCATCCATGTTCCTTCTTTACCCTTTGTGTTCCAGGGCCACGGTATCTGTTTCGAACAGTTCCGCAGCCCTGGTAGGCATCGGCCCATGCGGACCCCTACTTGGTTGCTGACATCTCTTTGAGGCGTACGTGGAACACGAACGCGCCGTCGACACGGCAAGTGACATCCCTGACAGCGACAGTAAATGTTCGGTTAAACCGACCCGGATAAACATTGGACGCAGCCCCTGACACTAGATTCCGACAAATAATGTACTGAAGTATCAGTCAGTCTATTATTCAAAGCCTGTCCTAACTAAACCTTAAGAGACTGTAAGAATAGCAAGTAACGGATTGTACAGTCGCCAGCACATCGAGCTACTACAAACTGTCAAATTTCTTTAATAGATTTTCAACTTTATCGCTAAAACATTAGGTTCAAGGTTGATTGGGAAAATTTGTCAGTTTCGGGTAGCTAGATGTGCAGGCGTCTGTACTTTATAGGAACTAGTAAGTTTTTCATTACCAATCAAAAAGCTACGCTACTCGTAAATTGAGGACTCACGAAGTTAATAGGGACTTTAAGAGAAGCCGACGAGTTTAATTGTTAATTATGTAATTTATTTTTAGTTAGGACTGTCACGAGGACTATAATTATAGCTTGGGTCAGTTTTCCGGTACACTAGTTTTGTGGTAGCTAGTGTTACTGCTAAGCATCCGGTTCTGGGTTAGATTCCCGGGCCAGGCAAAGTGTTATAGAGTTTTATATTAGAAATTTCTAGCAGATCAGAGTCTGGATTTCCGGTTAGCAGTAATAAGTTCGCCTCCTATTCATCATTATCCTCATCATTTCAGCCGAAAGACGTCCACTGCTGGACATAGGCGTCCCCCAAGTGTCACCACATTGAACATTCCCGTGCGTCTCGCATCCAGCAGATCCCTGCAACCTTTACCAGGTCATCGGTCCACCTAGTGGGAGGCCTTCCAAGTCAACGTCTTCCAGTTCGCGGTCGCTACTCCAGAACTTTCCGGCCCCATCGGCCATCCATTCTGCGAGCAATGTGCCTGCCCACTGCCACTTAAGTTTGGCTATTCTTCGGGCTACGTCGGTAACCTTGGTTCTCTTGCGAATTTCCTCATTTCTGATTTGATCACGCAAGGAAACTCCTAGCATAGCCCTCTCCATTGCCCTTTGACTTTAAGCCTTCTGATGAGGCCCATTGTGAGCGACCACGATTCGGTCCCGTATGTAATCACTGGCAACACACACTGGTCGTAGACTTTCGTCTTGAGACACTGCGGCTTCTATTACATCGGACTAAAAGATAACTGACAAAATGTGGGTGTGGTTGCGCTTCGATAAAGAAAAAAATATCGCAATGACGGGGAGAACAAGTGCCTTACAACAAATAATATTTCAAAAGAAAGTATATTATTTCTGCGTAAAGAATAAGGGCGTGGGTGTACTATAGCTACATTTATGTCTTATATTTTGGCGTTTACAGGCAAGATGTTATGTAATTTAGGTCAATGATTCAAACAAGTCTAAAAGTTAGAAATAATATCAATATTTTGCAACTTCAGTTGGCTAATGCAAGGTCAAAAAATTGTTTTATTTTTACAAATTGTACTTGTGCTTAGCTAAGAAACTAAAAAACTCCAGCTTGTCTAGCTTCTGAACCATCTGACCTAAATACACATAACATAACAAATATCACGCCTGTAATTCCCGAAAGGTTAGGCAGAGGTATACCTAGTACACCCACATTTCGCAAGTTCTGTTTAAGTCTTATGAAATATGGGGCGAGCCTATTGCTATCAACAGGGCACAAATCTGAACTCCATGACTGCTACTGAGAAATTTCTGATGAAAAAACCTAATAACACTTTGCCCGACCCGGGAATCGAACCCAAGACCTCATGCTCAGCATGCTCATGCTGACCTATAAATACCTCTGTCCTAATCTAAACCTGCCAGCCTTCTGGACACTTTCCTGTTGACAGCGATGTAGAGGATTTTTTTCCGACCTGTTACCCTTTTGATACTTGTACATATTTGTATTACTATTATAGATTTGTAGTTTGTAAATAATGTAAATCTATACTAACATTATAAATTTGAAGAGTTTGTTTGTTTGGTTGAACGCGCTAATCTAAGGAACTACTGGTTCGAATTGAAAATTTCTTTTAGTGTTGGATAGTCCATTTATTGAGGAAGGCTATAGGCTATATAACATCACGCTACTACCAATAGAAGTCGAACAAAAGGAAAAAAAGGTTAGAAGCGGCGGGTGATACCGTTGGGCGCAGCTAGTGATAAAATAAAATGACAGAAACTAAAGCTGAAAGCCAAACTCATTAACAATTCGCCTGTCTTTGTACCAACATAACTACTAGAATATATTGACAGACTCAGCTCTAAAGCAAACATGGAAGGCACTTGACACATCCCGGCCTTGGCTTAAACTTAAACCTCGTGTCTTTAGTCCCTTCTTGTTCGTAAGCGGTTTTACATCTTTGTTATAATACCTTCGACCTCCAGTTCCTTTAGAACTTTTTATTTTTTCATTGTTTTAAGATTATTTATTATTTGATTATGATGGTAACTTTAAAAAGGTTTTGAGGATCTGATTGGTGTCGCTTAGTGTTTTTCGGCATTTCACATGCATAATCTAACATAACATCACGCCTGTAAACCCCGAAGGGTTAGGCAGATGTGTACTTAATAGTACATCCATAGGAAAATCAGTCTAATTTAGCTAACAAAATTTTTCGAAAAGGTTCTCTGATAACTTTCTAGACTTATATATCCTGATTATGCGTATGAAGTTTCATTAAAATCGGTTCAGTCATTTCGAAAAAAAAGGACTTGAAAATTTGTATGAAATGCCGTAAGTTGTAAACGCTCTTAATGATTAACGATCGCCACGAAACAAAAATCCCGTCTTAAGTGTTTGCTAAGGACGCATTTTTTCAAAATGGAAAACTACACTCCCTGAGCCGAATTCATAGTTTCGCCGATTCCCCGCAGACGAAAACATACCTAGGTATAATAGTTCACTTTTCATCTTAGTGAATCATTTCACCAGAGCGATGCTGTAGGCGTAATAGTAACTTCTAGTTTCTAATCGATTTACTCCACATTTCCATACTATTGCCGCAATAGGATGTAAGCTACTGCGACCTATGTGAATCTGTATGAAATTATTTCGACAGCCTCCATTAATATAAACTACATAATGTAAGTGTACAGACGCCAACGCCAGCATAAAAAGCTACCCAAAACTGTCAAATTTTCCCCATCAATCTTGAACTGAATGCTTTAGCGGTAAAGTTGAAAATCTGTTAAAGAAATTTGACATAATATAGTAGCTCGATGTGCCGTACATAAGACTGGGGATTGCGTACATTTGGTACTCTGACATGTCAATCTAATGTGTTGGAAAAAAATACAAAAAAATCAAAATATTTTATTTCACATAGGCCTCGATGGGCACTTATAAAACGTCGACAAAAAGGTGCAAGGTTCGGGTTGGTCGTTTCCTATGGAGAAGAACCGGCAAGAAACTCAATGGTTACTCTTTTCAAATCATTTGGTACATAACATAACATCACGCCTGTAATCACCGAAAGGTTAGGCAGAGGAATACCTAGTACACCCACATCTCGCCAGTTATGTTTAAGTTCCATTAAGTAAAGTAATTTAACTTTGAACGTAATAGATGCTGTGTCAAGTAACATAACATCGCACCTATTTCTCCGAATGGTTAGGCAGAGATGTACTTACTTATAGTACGACCACATTTCGGCAGTTATGTTTAAATCCTATGTAACAGAAAGCGAGCCTATTGCCATCAACCGGGCACAAGTCCCTTGCATTTCTGTATTTTTAACTTGTATTTGTAGCCTTTCTTGGTTGCGACTGAAACATATCTAAAGGAAAGACTAAAATAATATTTTGGTCGACCTGGGAATCAAACCCAAGCGCTCACGATCACTGTCTAGACCAACGAGACAGTCATAGAAATAAATAAAAACATAACATAAATCACTATTTATTTTATGTATCTTCCTACATTTTTATGTTTCATTTTTATCACCTAACAAATACCCTATAATTTAAAAAAACAAAAACGAAGCACAAAGAATCGTACATAGTTGATTTGATGTCCATTTTGATACACTTTTGTATTGCCTATTACACAGGTTAATTCTACTGCAGTACAGTCGTAAAAATATTAGTGTACTGTAATTAGCAAGTTCTCTTGCAGTAGCAGAAAAACACTAAAAATGGGAGGTTACCTTGGAATTTCTGGTATTGTATCTACATAGTATGTCGTTGGTAAGCAAAAAGAGTACGTAAGGATGGGCCTCTGACTTGGTTTTACATGCCGTCAAGAAATATCTCTCAGTCATGCTGGTTTCCTCACGATGTTTTCCTTCACCAAAGCAAGTGATAACTGTAAAATACGCACATAAATCCGAAAAATCAGAGGTGCGTGTCTTTAGGCGTTTCAAAATGTTATTGGCGAAATTTGGATGAACACCTCTGTATATCCTTTTAAGTAATACAGAGGAAAATAACGAAATAATTACATGTCAAGCAGTGATAGCCTAGTGTCTCGGACTGCCAAGTCATAGGTCTCGAGTTCGAACCCAACACACGCACCTTTGATTTTTCGGATTCATGTGCATATAGTATAATTATCACTGGCTTTTCGGTGAAGAAAAACATCGTGAGGAAACCAGTCTGAAAGATATTTCTTGACGGCATGTAAAGCCAAGTCAGGGGCCCATGGGCGGCATAAAAACTCTGACACCAGGTTAGGAACTAACCACACGATAAAGAAAGAATTACATGTCCAAAATAATAATTATTTTAAATTTTACTAACATAGCTGTAAGTATCTTCCTACTAACATAATATGTTGTTAATGTGTGCTTTCTCTGAAATACATATTTTTAATTTCAATACTGACGTGATTTTATACTGATTCTTAAAGCAGTTAAAACGTCAAATCTAACGATGTTTTTAAGCAAATAACTTTGAATAACACTTAATCAGCAATTAGTATTATATTCAAATCATTCAGTTTCCATAGTTATGTTAATGAGTATAAAGTAATAACGTTGTCTCGGAAGTTACTCTTTTGATGAGTTCATGAATACAGACGAAATGTGAGGAAGTATTCATTTTTATTTGGATATTTTGATTGTTACTGAATTTATATTGTTGTGTAGTTAATTTTGATTTGCAATGGCAAGAATTGATGTAGTATTTTTAGAAAATTATTAATGTTTTGCAGATTAAATTATTTTTTGTTGTTTTATTATAACTTTAATAAATTAAATGGAAACAACTCTTTCCATTTTAATAATTGCATTTGCAAATGTTTATTACCAAGCAAAAGTTATTATTATTTATATTTCTTTGATCATTTTTAATAGGTTTCCGTCTACGACAACCACGTAAGTCATATTTGTAAACACATGCAATTTCTAGCTTTAAAAGATCCATAAACAAGAAAAACTTCAACTAGAATTTCAAGTATTTTCGATAAAAAAAAACTGTAACTATCGAACCTCCTTAGAATAAAAAAAAAGAATAAAAAACAAGAACTAACTTTTTTCAAATACGCCTTCGTTTCTCACAACACTTCACAATCACTAACACAGAATACTAGAAACGCGTGCACGCAACTACTGTACATGGACGACTGACGGTTGCAGCCATCTATGTACTCTTATATACATGCTCTGAATTCTATGTTCGTTGAGCAACCAAGGATGCGTTGGGGGGGTCGCTTCCGGGTATTTTTTCGGTTGGAGATTGAAATGGAGTAAATTCTTGATGAGTGAGTGAATCGATTGGGAAATAATGAGAAGATGCTGTAAAAAATGTTGCACTTTTAGAAAAGTTAAGCGGTATTTCGATGTTTTCGGAATTGCATGGGTGGCTTTTGGTTATATGGTTTAGATTCGGTGTTCGTCCGTCTGTCAACTGTCAATCTGTCTTCCACACGTGATTTTGCCTAAAACGATGCGTTGAACGACATGACAGTAAAAAGTGGATTCAATTTTTTTTGTCTACCCTGTATTTATTTCTTACCTTATTTTTTGTACAGGACTATTTATATCTCACTCTTATAAAGGGGTATAAAAAGACCCCTAACGAAGCCGAAAGGCACTTGTTCTCCCCGTCATTGAGATATTTTTTTTGTTCTGGACCATACCTGGGAACATTCTAGTTACGGAGATATTTGAGGCGAAAGTTCCAATTTTTTCACAAGTTTTTTTTTAATACTTGTTTTTAAGGTTATAAATTGACTTTAATTACCTCAATGACCTGTTTACTATTCAAAGTATCCATCAGCACAATGTTTTGAGTGCGTTACATTGAGTTTTACCGTAAAACGTGATTTATCACCCAAAAAAAGAAAAGTCGTTTCCCAGCAATATTTTTTGCGTAGGTAACCCTACTGCTGGGAAACAACTTTTCTTTTTTTGAGTTTTATGTACAGAATGCTTGGTTGACGGCTTCGTGAAGGGTTCGTTTACACCCTGTATGCATGCTCTAAATTTCATGTTAGTTGGGCAATGAAGGAAACGTTTGGGGGTCGATTCCGGGAATTTTTCGGTTGGCGAAAGAAAATGGAGTAAACTCTCAACGAATGATGCATCATGAGGAGATTCTGCGATAAACGTTGAGTTTTTAGAAATGTTTAGCGGCAGGTGAGTAGTTTTAGGATTGGATAACTTTTAATTATTTGTCGTCTTTCAGTCTATCTGTCACTGGCGATTTTCTCCAAAATTATTTTATCCTGTTTTGTAATTCTTAATTAATTGACTGCCTCGCTGGTCTACTGTTCGCAATCGCGACTACTGAGCATGAGGTGGGGTTCGATTCCCGGATCGAACAAATTGTTATTGGCTTTTTCCATCTGGAATTCCTGAGTAGTAGTGTTGTCACGGAGTCTGGATTTGTGCCCAGTTGATGGCAATAGGTTCGTCCTTATTGCAGAGGACTTAAACATAACTGGCGAAATGTGGGTGTGCCTAACCTGTCGGGGATTACAGGCGTGATGTTATGTTATGTTGTAATTCTCTTCTTTATTTTCTGTCAAAGCATATAAATATTTTTCATGACATATTTAAATTAATTTAATTTTGACAACTGTTATAATTTATGAGATTTTGTATATTTATAATTAATTTAATTTTGATAATTATAATTTTGCTGACATTCTCTTTTTTCATGACATTTTGTACTATATTTAAATTAATTTAATTTTGACAACTGTAATATTGCTGTCGTTTTATTTTATGAGATTTTGTAGTTTATAAATAATTTAACTTTACCAGTGACTCTATTGTGTATGCCTTTCGGCGGAACATAGGACGGACCAACATATATAAATATGACATCTGTATATCTTTGAACCCTATGTTCACAAAATGAATAAATTAATTTGAATTTGAAAATAACTTAGTCTTATATCCATGCTTTGAATTGAATGTTAGTTGGGCAACCAAGGATGCGTTGAGGAGTTTTTTTCGATTGAGGAATAGAAATGGAGCTAATTATTGATGACTGAGCTTACCTATTGATTGGTACAAGATGAGACGATGAGTTTTGAGATTTTAGAATTCTAATTAAAATATGTTTATTTGTAACTTAGTTGGTAGGTGAACTTGGTTGGTGTGAATTGGTTCGGAGGCTTTAATTTCGTTTTGAACATAACCCACAGTTTATGCAATTAACGAAAAACATTTGTGATTCTGAAGTTGGAAAATTGAAAAATGTAAATTGTCTCCAGTTATGTGCTGCAAAATGGTATTATCAGGTTATTGTTTGTGTTGACTGGTCAAGTGGTCACAAGCGCGACTGCTGAGCATGAGGTCTTGGGTTCGATTCCTGGGTCGCGCAAAGTGTTATTGGGTTTTTCAATCAGGGACTTCTCAGGAGCAGCCACGGAGACTGGATTTGTACCTTGTTGATGGCAATAGGCTCGCCCCCTATTACATGGGACTTAAAACATAACTGACGAAATGTGGGTGTACTATTAGTTACTCCTCTGCCTAACTCCGTGGGGATTACAGGCGTGATGTTATGTTATGTTTGAATTACTTTGGGGGTCAACCAATCGAGGGTCCGTTTGACGATGGACACTCTCAATGCTGCAATTTAACTAAATCACTTACCAAATAATTAATTAATTAAGTGAACATTACCCTGAGGGTACAAAAATCGTGATAACGAATGATGATGATATATTGATGATCTGTAATCGTGATCAGTACATCACATTCGATGTAACTAGGTCAGTACAGTTATAAGTTTATAGAAGGTAATTAACTTCTTTTTTTGTAACTTGATTTCCTTATTTGATACTGTCCTCGTGCTGGCTAAATAATAACAGCCGCTTGGGTCGATCTTTAGGTTAAGACGTGCTTGCCTAGGTTGGTCTGTGGATGGGTGACCGCCCGTTACATACCGAGTTTCCTCCGTGCCTCGGAAAGCACGTTAAGCCGTTAGGCCCGGCTGTCATCTGTAGATCTTCGACAGTCCTTACAGGCAGTCAGTGGCACAAAAAGTCTGACAACCAATCTTATCAACGGGTATCGTATTACCCAGTACTAACTGGGTTGTGGAGATCAGATAGGCAGTCGCTCCATGTTAATGCTGCTTCCATGCTGGTATTCAGCTGCATCCGGTTAGACTGGAAGCCGACCCTAACATAGTTGGGAAAAAGGCTAGGCAGATACTTCACGGCTACTTCATCGTTTTAAAAGCATCGGCCATCGGTGTTGAAAAAATTGACGGAAAGTCAACTCCCTATTTGGGTTCGAACCCACAGCCTGCGACAAGTAAGTTGTTGTTCGACCTTTGGGCCACCACAGCTGAGTATAGAGCTTTGATTCTCGGGAAGATCGTATCGACATGAAAACGGTAGGCTTTTGTTTTGATATTTTATTACAAATTAAAAAAAAATACATGTAGTTAGCGTCAAGCTTACAGTGTTGTTAATATTACAGACAAAGTTTAAATTCTCAGGGGCCTGTAATCACCGCAAAAGACACACATTTTCCAATGAAAATAAAATGTCAAACTATTTATTTCAACATGCATTCATCAAATTATTACATTCAAGTAACACTCAAACTTTTTGGGATAAGATTGTGTGCGCAATTGTCGCTGCTTAAATTTAAATCTTTCACAATAACAATACGTATTAAAATTGTAGCAATACTAATCAACTTACCTACGCAGTAGATATAATTTAAGATGCGTAAGTACGCATCTCAAATTATAATGACGTAACTGTAAATTGGTGATGAACTAACTGGCCCTCCTTGTACAGTCATGTGCCGAAATAAGTATACACAATGATTTTTCCTCCTAAATCGATTACGACCTGTTAAACTTATTTTCGAAGCATTACTGTTATAAAGGCCCTGACGGTGCAAAACAAGTATGCACGAAGGTTTTTCTCCCAAATTATCGATTTTAATTATGTGGCTATAAAGACATCAACGAATTAAAACTACTTTTGGAAAACTAAACATTTAAATAAAAACAAAGGATTAATTTATATAAAATAAATAACAGGATGCTTGGGCGTCTTAGTACTCTTCCAAATTCCTGTCATCCGGAAACGTGCCCAGAAGACTGGCAGCATTGCCACGCTGAATGGCAATGCTAATTCTTTGGCCAAATAAAGAAGTGTCGACCAAAATCTTCGAATAAGTACTATCCAAAATCGCTTTTGAGCTTTGTTGTTACCGTACACTCGGACATTAAAGTCGATGGCCATTTAGAACTATGTTTATTCAATTAAATAGAATTTATTTTAGTCAGTACAAAGTTATTTGTATTTCAGCCATCGGTTGTTTAAAAGCTCCTGTTCTGAGCCGCAGTGAGTAAAAGTTATTTAATTTGAAATTATTATTTGAATTATCAAAGATTCTTCAAATTTTTTACTCTAATCATATGTTACAAATAAAAATATATAGGTACAGTTAAGATTTTCATTCCTAGTTTTTACCAGACTACCACAGAAGGGCAAATTTTTAAATTTTTCATTTTTTGCCAATTTCTTGTGCGTATCTTGTGTTTCTTTGTTTTTTTTTTTAATTTCTTTATTACCTCGTAAGTCCCAAATGGCTGGATGGATTTCGACTCTGCCTAACTAAAATCAACGGTATCTTAAATCTTTGGACGTGGAAGACAGCGATAATCAGAAATCTAAATACGTAAACAAATTATCGTACTTCGAAAACTTACAGTAGCGATGAATATGTTAGAGAGAGGTCTTATCCATGTGTTTCTTACTTCCTTGAACTTTAAATATAAAACTCTAACTACAAAATACATAACATAACATCGCGCCTATGTAATCCCGCAATGATATTACTTAAATGATGAAACTACTAAACAGGAAAAAATAAAAAACAAAATTAAATACCGATATCTGGTGATGACCTACGTTTTTCACTGACTGTACAATTCACTTTGACCCTACACCTTCGTTTAGTAATACACATAATTGGTTCAGTGAACGGAGCGGAATCAACATAAAAAGATGCGTCTCATGGACGTACGGTTATGGTCATCCATGACAACAACAAGTCTGTAATCCCCAAAGGGTTATGCAGAGGCGCTTAATGGCGCACCTACATTACACTAACAGTTATATTTAAGTCCCATGTAATAGGGGGCGAGCCTAATGCCATCAACCGTAACGGGCATAATTCCGGACTCCGTGGCTGCTGCTGATAAATTCCTAATGGGTTAACCAAATCACACTTTTGCCCGACCTGACAATTTAACAAGGACCTACTCGTATTATAAAGAGGTAAAGTTTGTAAGTTTGCACGTAGGACGTAATCTTCGGAACAACTGATTGATTTCCCAAAAAAAAAAAAAACACTAATGGAAGCTACCATTACCCCCGAGTGTCATCGGCTATCGTAGGATAACCTCAGACCTTAGAACGAGCAAAACCGAGGCAAATGCTAGTATAACACATAATTGGTTCAGTTAAGTGAACGGAGCGGAAGCGAGATTATAAGATGCGTCTCACGGACGTACGATTATGGTATAATACAATTATTATTACTGCGCGTTTAAATGTAATTGTATCGTATTCGTAAGATTGCTATAATGTGACGCCATTTATTTAGTTGTGTTGAAGTTGAGGACATAAGATTCTTCTGTATCATCATCATCAGCCTAGCATTTGTCGGCTTCCAGTCCTACCGGATGCACCTGAATACCAGTATTTTACATGAAGCGACTACCTATCTGACCTCCACAACCCAGTTAGTACTGGGTAATACGATACCCATGTGTAAGACCGGTTGTCAGACTTTCGGGCCACCGATGATAGATTTTCTGTATGTTATGGGTACAGCAGGTCGCGGGATGAGCTAGACTTCTTTTACAAAAACTGGTAAAGCAGAGAGGATAATTAAATCGGTTATAATGTTGAAGCTTTCATCGTTCGGTAATTTTGAAAATTAACAATTATCCATTAAGAAAAGGTAAGGTAATTACAGGTAACTTATACTTAATTTTTAGCACCCTGGACAGGACGACGGGCATAGGTGCTGATGACCACAAGTTTTTGAAGGTTGACGAAGTAAATAAACTCTTTGTTTTTAATATTTTTATACGCAAACCCTGCGTAGGGAACTATAGCTGTTTTGACATGGAAAGAAAAATTCTAGTGCGAGCAGGGTTTGAACCTGCGACCTTCCGATTCAGTACACCGGAAAAAAAAAAAAAAATTAGTTAATTATTAAAAATTAGTTTGGTATGGCGACTTCTATACAACATTGATTTGGCTGCAATGTCAACGTGTTGGTTTAAGTTAGTTCGATACTTTCTTAAATAGTTGGCGCTAACGTCACCGTAAGACGTAACGGAATGAAACGAAAATTTCGAGAGCTGTGAGCAGGGTGCGATGGTCTAATTGGTTAAGACATCCGGTGTACAAAACTCTTTGTTTTTTAGCAGCTACACTTTTATGAAGTACCTACTCGTTTCACACTTTATGCTCGAAATTTGACTACTTTATGACTATAATTTTATTGGTAAGGTAATAAGGTTACCGGGCGGTATACCCCAGGCGATTTCACACACAAATCAACTTTTATTTATCAATGTTAACGAAACTATTTAAATTTAATTATAATTGTAATTGACGATGGCGTTTACATTCGCACTATTAAAATTAATTAGAAAATATTAGTTAAATGATCTTTGACCTGCTCGTTACCCCATAAATCTCTTAGTGATGGGAATGCTTTTAGAAATACGATTTTCTTTTTAATAAAGTTTTTAATTATATTGGATTAGTTTACTTAATAACTGGGTTGTACAGGTCAGATAGCCAGTCGCTTCACGTAAAATACTGGTATTCAGCTGCATCTGGTTAGACTGGAAGCCGACCCTAACATAGTTGGGAAAAGGCTAGGCAGATGATGGTTTTCTTGTTATATTTAAGTCCCATGTAACATGGGGCGACCCTATTGCCATCAACCGGCTGCAAATCCAGACTGGCTGACGTGGCTAACCTGTACCGTGTACCTTTTCTCGACGTTTTATAAGTGCCCATGTAGGCCTAAGTGAAATAAAATATTTTGATTTTGATTGTCAACTGTCCAAACCATACTTTGAGCACAGTTTTTGCAATTTTCCCACAAACTCAGTCCCACTATTAACAAACTCCAATTACCCCACTTACTTATAAATACGGAGCCATCATATTTGTATGATAGATGCGGCTTGGATGAGCAAACCTCTAAGGAGACATAATTTATGGTCTATTAATTTGATTTGTTGCCATAGCCCATTCACAACTGTCCACTTAGTCTAGACGTCCCATTAGCTAGAGGAAGCGTGAAGATTCAAGTTAATGGTGGGTTGGGACATACATCATGCTTGTATTCCTCCAAGATGTAAGCAGAGGTGTAAAGGAAACTCATATATCGCCAGTTTTCTTTAAGTCTCGTGTAATAGGAGGCGAGTAAATTGTGATGAAACATAACTTAATATCACGCCTGTAATCTCTGAAGAATTAGGCAGACGTGTATCTAATAGTACACCCACATTTCGTCAGTTATGTTTTAAGTCCCATGTAATAGGGGGCCAGCCTATTGCCATCAACCGGGGACAAATACAAACTCCGTGACTGCTCGACCCGGAAATCGAACCCAGTACTACAAGCTAGTCGCTCTTGCAACCACTCGACCGGTGAGGTAGTGTGATGCATTACGCACAAATCTCAGAAAATTTAATTCCAAGTGATGAAAAGTAATATTATTGTTCAATCTGGGGATCCAACCTTGGACTGCACACTTAGCCGTCGGGCTTAATTACGTCCACTAGAGTAAGAGATTTTTCGTCGCCAAAATAGTTGTGAAAAGGCTAGGCAGATGATGATGCCGCCAAAGAGCGTTGCCATATCACGATTTGACGAATGTGTGTGCCGTGAGTACAGGCACAAGAAGCGTCCCAGGTCCCAGATCCCAGTTTTGTTTCTAGGATGACAACGCATCGACCATGCCATCTATCATGATAATGTAGCTTGTATTTGGCTGAGCATCAAGTACTGGCTTCGATCCTCGGGTCCAGCAAAGTGTTATTGGGTATTTCCATCTGGTTTAGTAGTAGCAGCTCGGAGGTTAGTTGCTGATGCTGCGACACCCCCGTGCCTCAGAAATCACGTTTTGCCATTGGTCCTGCGCCTGATGTTTCTTCGGTCGTGTCGGACTGCAGTCCCATTGGACAATGAGAGTAAAGAAACAAAGAGTGCACCTGCGTTTGCGCACACTTGTGCACTATAAAATCTTTTGCTGCGATTGGCCGCTATGGTCGAGATTCAGCCAGGAGCCTTTTTCCCTTTGAGGTAGGCAGAAACAACAGAACGCCACCTGCTACGAACTCCTTTTGCCTCGTTCACGTTCATACATCTGGTCATACACGCACGCCGGTTGCGAGTACTACACACCTGACCTTTCTGAAGAACCTCACCAATAAGGTCAGTGTATATCCTTCTAGGTCGTCCCCTCCCGGGTTGCCACTCACATCTGTCTTGTAAAATACCATTTGTTAGTCGCCTACTAAACTAATTACTAACAATTTGTGGTAACACAGAGTGAAACAATCCACTAATGATGTTATTAACTCTCATGTATTGACGAAACCCTCGCCATTATCTTCAAACACTCACAATCGAAGGCTGTGAGAATTTCAGACAAAAATATATGAATATTGCTCAACCTGGCGACCGAACCCAGGACCTTATGATCTGCATTCATACTACGTCGGAACTTGAAGACTTACCTTGAAGACGTCCCGTTCACGACATCGGCGATAAGACTAGCGTCAAACGATACGCGCGTGTCCGTCGCGTGAGTATCATAGCATTACGGTGGCTCGTGATATGTTGGAACTAAACTATATATTTTATTTTTTCTCTCGCTATAGCAACACGCGAGTCGATCGAGCATTGTAGCTTGTGGCCATGAGGTTAACTTCACTACAGCACTGACTATGTAAGGCCCGGAATCACCGAAACGGAGACGTTTCCGCTCCGTACCGTCTTAACATCTCTGCACGTGCGGAGATGTGCAAACCGGAGATGGTTAGGAGCTAGGGTGTATCCACCAAAACTGTGCGGAAATGTGTACTTGTTAGACCACAGGAAAAGCTACTGACGCCAAGTTTCGCGACCGCTACACGCCGCTCACCGCTCGTTTCTTCTCGTCTACACTATGCACTGCCGCCTAAAAAATATGAGAGATCTCCTCTTCTCTCTGCTCAACCGTTTCCACTAAAGCTCAGCGGGGACGAGGAGTGTAAATAACGAAATTCAATTGGTGGTTTACAGCACATCTCCTGGTCTCTCGTCTCGTCTCCGCTCTAATGGAGTTCGGGCCTGATTCCTCTTTGAGAGTCGACCAAGGCATGTTGGTTGGCGACATTTGTGACTCTTTTCTGCAAAGACGACCGTCCACTGCTATATGATGTGCCCGGAGATGTCTATCATGTCATCTGTGCAGTCTTTTGCCAGTTACGCATCCTTGCTTAGGGTTCCGATGGTCGCAGTGGACGGTCCCTTGGCTAGCTGGTTGTCCATCGGCTTGCTATCAGACGTCCAAAACGAAACAGGCCGCTCCCAAGTATCGCCACTACAATAGAACTACTGAACCCATCCACTTAAAATAGTTTCTACATGTTTCTAAGAATATCCCACGACTCACGCTTGCCATCTTTTTGTTTCCCCATCAATAATATCCCAACGGTGTTGAGTGGCAAAACAAGCTTGTACAAAAACTCATCAGTTAAATGAAATAATGTGTTACCTGATGAATCAATGCAATGTGTTTCACATTTGCATGGGGCCACGGTGTGTATGAACATGAGTCGACTTTCTTATTATCTTGGGACCTTTTTCATCATCTGCCCAGCCTTTTCCCAAACTATGTTGGGGTCGGTTCCAGTCTAACAGGATGAAGCTGAATACTATTATTTTACATGGAGCGCCTGCCTATTTGATCTCCACAACCCAGTTAGTACTACGTAAAACGATATCTCTGACCAACAACCGTGCTTTCCGAGACACGGAGGAAACTCGGTATGTAATGATGGGCCGCATCCACGGAACAACCGAGGCAAGCACTGCTTAACTTGTTATAATAGTGAGTACTGCCGGTAGGGGATCCGGCCCCTATGAAAGTGGTTTTTGAAAGGGTTCATTTAAGCCTTACTAGACCATAAAGATCTAGACTATAGACCGACAGCTATATTGAGTCCTCGCGAAGGTAACAATTTAAATGAAATATTTTGAAGGGTGATCACGTATTATTTCAATTAGTATCGTAATACCTACGTGGATTATGATTATTTTAAAGCAAATAACCTGAGGGATATTGTTAGGACTTAGTGGACGCTTAATGTACCTTTGGTGGGGAAAGGCGGAGGACTCATTAAAGCGCCGGCCGCTTTAATGAGTCCTGCTTCTATACTACTTTTAATTTTCAAGTCTTAAGAAAAAGCATTGATGTTTAGTTCCTTGATGGCGTTTAAGACATGAAAAATATCGCATACCATATATTATGGTTAAAATGTAAACGCACCATTACCATGTAGAATAACTTCCGTAGTCAAAGCAATTAGCTGGTGAATGCAATTGCTTCTGTTGGTAAGTCGTGTAGCAACATAACAGCTATATTAATACAAGTGTTAAGTCTGCTGTAGGCGGTTACAAGTTTGGAAATTAATATAAGTGCAGGTGTACACGAATAGATTCTTCAACAGTAACTGGTGAAAAACTGTAAAGGTGCTGTCTAAACGGTACAGGAAGTTTGTTTTTCCTGAATTTGTCCTGTATCGAGGGTGCGTTCACAAACATTTAAACTAACATACACAAACAGCCAGACCCAGAACGACTATCTGTAGGCCATTCAAATATTTGTTCCGTGCGGGGATCGAACCCTTGACACGCAACACAGCAGTCAATCGCTCAGCAACTGCGTCAACTGTGCCGTCAAATTATGGACTTGCGGGACATTGCGGGATTGCAGACCAGATTCTGGACACCGGACCTTGACAAAAAGTACTACAGATTTTGTAGAACCAAATAGTACATATTTTATACATTTCAAGAAGAACAGTGGTCCCAGTAGCGACCCTCGAGGAACACCACACGTGATATTTTGCGGTTTGATTAATAAATCGACAAGAGTCTGAGAGAGAGGTCAGGTGCGTAGTACACACGGCGGCACATCAAGCACGAAATAACCAGTATAACCTGACTTCGTTTTGTATTAGCTTCCCGTACTATGAGAGATCAGCTTAATTTGGTTTTTCTTAGTTAGATTGGCCGTCGTGCGTGTATGACCAGAAAACGAAGCAAAACGAGTGTCTATGTTTTCTGCCTACCCTCATGGTATAAAGGCGTAATTTTATGTATGTAAGTGGACAAGAATAAACCCGACTCGTCTACCCCACCTCTTAATACCTTCTCCGTGTCATAATGCCATGGAAATGTATGTTATAAGTTGAATGATCAAACCGTGCATGATTTTTAATAGCTGTAGCCTATAGTGATCAATTTGCATGGTGTCATACATTTTTGGCGACTTTTTTATTGTAAGCAATAATTGCTTTGAGCTTTGCAATAGGAAATTTCCAGAAATATTGCGGAAGTGTGGTGTTTGAGTAATAATTTCAAATTAATGTATTTTAAGAATTTTTATACTCCGCGGCGGCACGTATCGGGTCCAAAACTTTTGAAAGAAAGAAAGAAAGAAAACATATTTATCTTTTCTATCTTTCAAGGTGAAACCAACCATACATATTCCCTGAATTTTTATTGAAATCGGTTGAGTGGTTTCGGAGATTAGTGTGTAAGAACATAGTGTCACTTGATTTTTATATATTAAGTTAACCTCGTGGCTAAATTATAACAGCCGCTCGGGGTTTAGCCACGTTTACCTAGGTTGGTCCGTGAATGGGTGACGGCCCATTATGATCTACAAATGCCAGCCGGGACCAACGCCTTAACGTACTTTCCGAGGCACGGAGAAAATTTTGCTTGTAATTGATGGTTACCCATCCACGGACTGACCTAGGCAAGCGTTGCTTAACCTTGAAGATCGACCCTTACGGCTGTTATTATGTAGCCTCGAGCTTCTCCTCCACCATTGGTTACACTAGTCTTGAATTCCTTCCCAGTCTTTCACACAGCTGCTTACAGCTAACATCATATACATAAGAATGTGTCTGACTACAAACTTGTCTATATTATAATTGCTACACCTAGCTGCCTCGTAGGTCACGGCCTAGATGAGCGTGACATACCTGACATTGCTTTACGATTTGCGATCGACACGCTCAGACATAGCTAAAAGTGTCATATGTACTTATGCCAAGACATAGTAAAGCAATGTAACATCATACAGTCACGAGCACCAATACATAAACACTTTACAACTTTTAAAAGTGTTTTACTCCTATTGCTCTGATTAAAATTTCATGCTCTTAGGAACAGTATTTTTGAACTCATCTTTTTATGAAAAAGATCCTATCTCCAAGTTACAATCGTTATTTCTCGCGAACATTGCTTTCAAATTTAGGAAAGTCTAAATGTTATCTATAGTCGAAGACCGGTATGAAGCCTCTTCGCGGAATGACTGGTTTATCCTAGGTTTGACGAACGCCTTTTGGCAAACTCAAAAATAGATTCCAATTTCTGCCTTTGACTGATGTATTTTTAGGCAAATTTACCTTACTTTTTACCTTACTTTTGAAAACGGTGTTGGCAAATTGGCATACAGAGTAGATAATTAATAAAACAAGATAAACTTTGGATGCAAGAGCGAGCGAAGCGAGCTCAGGACTTGAGCCACCCCGAATCGGACAGGTTAGGGTTGAAGGGGATGGCGCGGTCTAGTGAGCGAGCGAATTGGGCGAACTAGGACCCCCCCATCCCCTTCGTGAACTATAAAACATTAAGGCGAATCTCACACAGGATGCGGGATGTGACTGCTCGCGTCATTTGTCTTATTGATTATCAAATCACCTGACTATTCGCGCTAGTTTGATACTGGTTAGTTTACATAATCGTGCCACTGAATTTCGTACCGCATCCAGCTAGGGGTTTGCCTCAGTGTGGCCCTAGCTCCACGGAAAGATAGATCAGAAGGTTATGAGGGAAACCTGTACAAAGAACTGAGATGTTATGGTATTAAAATTTAGGAGCGTAAAACAGTCTCAAGTCCGTAGTTTATTTCTACTCTAAACGGATTTGCACGGGAAAATAAAGACAATAGTACAATGTTTAGACGGGCGAGTTACACAACCATTCGGATGTATTTGCTAGCTATGTTTACGACTATATACCTTTAGCGGTCTGGTAGAGAGGGGCCCGCGATTTACAGTAAAAAAGGCAGATTCTTTTGAGTGAATTGCTATGCCATTGCGACAAAAAGAGTTTCCTTGGAGTTTCTTGCCCATTCTACTCCAAAGAGATATACGTTTTGGAAAGGGCAACAACAGGCCTTTTACAGATAATGTGCCTTTCTTGACCATTCAAAAGTGCCTGAAACTGGTCTATGTATCTCTTTTCTATCTTTATAAATAAAACTCAATTTCCACATGTATGACGCATCACTTTTATTTTATGAAAAAATTCTATTGTATTTATAAGTTGAAAGGGAATCGACTGTCTTGGTATGGACATGTGATGAGGAGGGACGAATCGCATGTGACTAAAAGAGTGATGAATATAAATGTTGATGGATAGAGAGGGAGAGGAAGACCAAGGAAACGATGGATGGATTGTGTGAGGAATGATGTGAAAGAAAAAGGAGTAAATGATAGCGTGACGGTTGACAGGGGAGAATGGAAGAAAAAAAAGTGTTGCGCCGACCCCAAGTAACATGGGACAAGAGCAATAAGATGATGATGAAACACAATGTTCTTCAACCTCTTTGACGAGATTAAACACTGTTTGTGTATGTGAGTTTAAATGTTTGTAAACGCACCCACGATACAGGAGCAATTCCTAGTGTGAGGCAACGTTTTTAAAAAAAAAAAAAAAAAAACAAAACAGTCATCCGCAAATATAGAAATTAAACTAAGTACTTAATTTATAGTGCCTAGCCTTTTCCCCACTATGTTGGATGCAGTTGAGTACCAGTATTTTACATGGAGCGACTGCCTATCTGACCTCCACAACCCAGTTAGTAATGGGTAATATGATACACCTTTCGTAAAACTGGTTGTCAGATAGTCAGGTCACTGGCTACCTGTAACGACTGTCAAAGATCTACAAATGACACGCGGGACCAAGGGCTTAATGTGCTTAGTTTATAGTTATCTATAGCGAAAATAAAAAACTTGGAGAAATGAAAAAAAAACACGAGTGTAAAATACACTGCATTCTGAACCTTTCAGCAGTACAATAAAAGACAGTTTTTGATTAAGTGTATTAAAGAAGTTTAAGAAGTTTAAATCCAGGAGAGAGCGTAGCGAGTTCGAAAGTACAGTCACGAGCACCAATATGAATTTACTTTCCTAAATTAATAAAAGCAAAGAAGAAAAATAACGATTGACTTGGAGATAGGATCTATTTCATAAAAATATGAGTTCCAAAATACTATGTTCGTAACAACATGATATTTTAATCAAAACAGTAGGAGAAAAAGTTAAGATTGTTCGAAATTTGGGCACATCGCCTTGGTTGGGTTTTGTTCTCTATTATTATGGTAGGGTTTCCTAAAAAAACCTACTTCATAAAATACCCTTTTTAACCTACCCTACCCTACCTACGTTTTTGTTTTTTTTTTCTAGGGTTAGTTTAATTTCTGCTGAATTTGTGAAAGTAACATTTTCATTTTAAACACCTTCACGTCTTGGCCGTCACAATTATCAACACATTGGCAGAAAGGCTCTTCCTCCTCATTCAAGGAATAGCCACTTTTTCCGGCATATCAGAATTCATGTTCTTTAGTGGACAAAAAAACTTGATAAAATATAAAATTTATTTATTTACACAGTTCATATTCACATTTTTCAGAAATCACACATCTTTGACTAGTCTAGTACGTAAAGCGCACTTTCCCGAACTAGTACGAAAATGCAAAAAAAAAACATGTTAAAGGTATTGTGAACCTAAAAGCCGTGCAAGTACCACTTTATGAGCAAGTGTGTTGAAAAGTGTAATTTAATTAAACAAAGAAAAGAAGGAGTTGAATCAGTTTTACGTGCAATCAGAAACTTCATCATCATGGCAACTACAGTTGCCATGCAAACAGTAGTCTTCTGAAACTCGAACATTGCATCGCTCACCAATTAACCAGGTGTGCATTTGCAAACAGATTGTTCATGAATACAAAACGGCACAACAGAGTTATTTTGGAGTTAATGGTTCGCAGTCTTGATTGTACTGATAATTTTCTTTTATTTTATAGTTGGCTACTATACCGCCTATGACACTATTAGTACCCAACGAAAAATTTGTGTAGGATTCTGCCGATTTATATGAAGTCTTTGGAAATTTCCACACGGCTTGCGCGCAGTTAGAGCAGTAATCCACCCAGTAGAGGTTTTTTTTTGAAACGGTCATTGAAGTTGATGATGGTCGGTAAAATTCAGTGTCATTACCCAATAAAGACATAAAAAATTGTTCGTTTTTACCATTCAAATCAGTATACGTAATCTTCTGAAGTGATATATTCTGAGGCACTGTAAAATATAATTTCTGTGTTAGTTGGTCAATAAACAGGCTGTGTGGTGCGTATCCTGAGAGAGTAAGAACATCTTCTCTTCCGGAACCATTGAACGCAGCTCTCTCTATTGTATGCTCAGCTAAGTTTGTGTTGATCCAGTAAACATATCTGTTAAAACAAAACTCTATCATCTATCACGAAGTAACAATTACATTTATTTTTCGTTGCTTCATTTTAAAGTATAATAAACATACCCTCTACAGCTATCCACGGCAACATCAGTGGGGATCCCATCACCTGTCTTGATTAATAGATGTTCGTAAATATTGTTACTCGATCCATGTTTTAGTGAAATCCAATTAATGCTTCTTTCGTTTGTATCACTAAAGAAGAGTAATTCTGTTACTGGATCAAACGCGAGGCCATGAATGTTTCGCCCGTTTATCCCAGTATGCCACAGGTTTTCAGTGGAAGATATGCCGTAACTACATATACGGTCGCCGTTGTCATATTTGTCGACATAAAGCAACTTGTCGTTTATTTCGTCGTA